>CM041790.1:32470305-33746302 GCA_023375725.1 Nephotettix cincticeps | reverse complement strand
CCAGTATCATCACATGAACAGTCATCAACAGCATACAGTGCTCGCCCGTCCTCCAAGCCATCCTGATCAACAACTACCGACCATTCATGCCCAACAAAGCAGTAGTCAACATCAACCAAGTATGGCTAATTACCAACAACAGAAGTCGATGAGTCAGCAACAGCACAACCGTGCACAACAGATGCTACATCAGCAGCAAGCAAGGCATGATCAGCAGAATCAACAGACTTCCTTTAGCCAGCAGCAGCGGCAACATATGTTGTCTCAGCAGCATCATCAGCAGTTGCAGCAGCAAGCGGCCATGTACAACCAAACTATACAGCAGACTTCCAACAGGCCACATCACCATCAGCAGCAGCAGCAGCAGCATAACCAACAACAACAACAGCAACAACTACAGCAACAGCAGCAACAGCAACATCAGAGGGATACAGAGAAGTTGGCAGAGATGGAACAGATGTTGAAGCTGAAACAGCGGCAACTAGCAGCGGTCCAGGCTCAACAACAGGTACTTATTTTTTTAGTTAAATCGATTTGTGAAACGTGGATTTCATTTTTTCACTACGTTATAGATTAAATTGTAAAATTTCCATTAGGTGGTGATTCCTTGTAATTCCACTTTCACTCTGATAGCTTTGAAAATGTGTAGATGCCACCTTAAATTTAGTTGATATAATATGACGGATGAAATTTATTAACTGAATAACCCTACTACCAAACCATACCAAACATTTAAAACTCATTACATTATTAAAATCTCATTAATCACTAATCAATATTATTCATATTTTCAACAAAACAGGATTTTTACTAAAGTACTGAAACTGTATATTATAGATAAGAATTTATAGCTGATAAACTAAATAAACTGTAAAAATAGTATCGGAAATATTTTTAAACAACGTAGCATTGTTTATGTCAATACTAAAGAGATATTTCTTAACCCAAATTCTGGTTTAAAACACGTGATGTAATTATAAAATGCTATTAGTTGTTACCAGAAACTTTGACTCAAAACAAATTATTTTAAGAAAAATGTATTATTTAACGTTTTTTTTCAATTTCTGATAGAAGAAACTACGACGACCGCGAACAAGTCGTCTGGGGAGTGTTTTTTGTTGTTTTTGACAGTGACGGTGTTCTACGTAATGTTCTGTAATCCAACTAGTGTACTTGGAGATCACGCATTTTGGATAGTTATGAGCGGTGGTCGACGGGTGTGATATTCCCTAGCGTGGAATAACGTCCTCTTTACTGCGGTATACGTTAATCCGCAAAGACCATTCTCACAATTAGACCAGTTCGTAATTCAGAAAGTGGTTCGAACGCCACGTTAAACTGTATGTCCCTAAGATGGCCATTGACTGTTGGGCTTTTAATGATTAACAGTTCTCTGTCTAAGGAACACTTCAGCCATAGTTAGTAACACTACTACAAGATCGCGCCACTATCATCTTAAACTCGTTTCTCATTCATCCTTGGCTTAAAGTTTTTGCCTGAATAGGACGCATTTCAAAAACATAATTTGCTGTTTTTTTCTTGTAATTTATCACGTAAAATAAAATTCAGATTTCTAACAGTGAATAAAACCGCGTTTGTCAACCTTGACATTTTAACAGCGCGAGTAGGAACTAGTGTATCCGGACCAGTTGGTGGAGGCGAAGTTTCAGAACCGATCCTGTGGGTGAAGTGGGAGGGGGGCTGAAGGGGAGCCAGGTAGAAGCTGTCACGTCGAACAATAAAATACTTTTGGACATTCCCCTAGAAAGCCTAAGAATTTTGATACTTTATTGTCCAGTTTGGCTCTGCCCTCAGGCCCTTTGGGTTGGCAGTTTCAGTTTCTCTTTACGTGTTTGTTGCATATCTTTTGGAGCGTGTGTGTTGCTTTTTTTATTCAAAATGTACATTGACTTCGACGATGCGCCGGGGTATTACACTCAACTAGATTGGTTAAATGGACTATTGGTAATTTGCATCCATTTTTATTACTAGGTTTAATGAAAATTGGACAGAAAAGAAAATGTTTGTAAGGATTGTAGTGTTAGGAAGCAAGAAACTTATTATTATAACACAATATTAACTTAAATTCTTTTACAGAACTCAATTTATTTAGTAATGCAGTAAGGTACTTATTTTTAATTAGATAAATTAATTAAATTTGCATTAGGTTAAAAATTTCTATTAGGCTATATTTTAGTATAGGTACCATGAAAGCTGTAATTATTTTTGTGAAATCACTATAATAGATCACTTGTTCAATGAAAATTGGATCAAATTTGTCTTATCACACAAAACTGGTTTTAACACTTTGGAGCTGGGGCCTCTCAACACTGGTTTAATACTGGGGCCTGGGGACTTAAGGGTAGTAAAACAAAAATTATTGTTACAACAAATTTAATATAACTTATACATATTATATATTTTTGGAAACAGAAATAAACCGTCTTGAAAGAAACATAACATTTTTGTAAAAAATTGTAATTTTGATATATATAATTTAGATAAAAGTTTATGAACACAAAAATAGCTATGGAGGTTCATATAGATGTATAGTAACAGTCAAGGACACATAGTGCAACAGAAAGAATAAAAAACCCTTGTAAAAACATGAGATACTTGTTATTTGTGAAAAGTTTATAATTTTGACATATAAATATAAAATAGGGAAAAATTTATGAAAACAAAAATGGTTACGGAGGTTCGTGTGTACTGGCCTTTGTGTAATATACCGTATAACATTCAAGGACTGTAGTGCAACATAAATAATAGAAATAAACGCCCTTGAAAGAAATATAAAATATGTGTTATTTGTAAAAAAACTGTGTTAGCAATTTGTAAGTTTTGTCGTCATCATGATTGATACTCTCATCAAGCAATACACCTTGAATTGTATCACTTTTCAATGGATCGTCACCCATATTGACTAAGGATGAAAAACTAAAATAACTAACTATAAAAATAAACTATATAACAGTGTTGTAACAATACAGTTCACATGTAACGTGAACAAAAACAACTCGAACACAACATGGCTAGTAGCACGGCTGTCTGCTCAGAGTGAGCGAGTGAAAAATATTAATTTTTTTGTAAATATGCGGCAGACTAAAAGAAAATCAAAGACGTGTAAAGATTAATGACCAAAGAATATGTTATAAGTACCAAAACCCGATTATACGCCAAAAATTTGTTGCAATGGAATTACATAAGGCCGCCTGATCTAGGGCCGGGCAGGGCGGGCGCTGGCTCCAAAGTGTTAAGCTCTCATTAATTTTATAATAATAGGGTGTGGATGAGTTTTATTTAAACAAACCTCTTTTCCAAAAAGTATTAAATAACAACATAAGTTTCACCATAGTCAGTGCTCCAATTTACATGGAGAAGACAAATAAAAATGCCTTCTTTAGTATTAATTTAAGTCAGAGAAATAGGTAGGTATAAAATGAATTAAAACTCGATTTAGGTCACTCCAGGGGTGTAAAATGAAATAAAAAAACCAAAAGTAACGTATTTCTAAGCAATATGCAGAAAAAAACTCTTAACTTTATGCTGATGAGTATGGTATTAGTTTAAAATTAAGATATTGTAAAATATAAATAATAGGAGAATGTATACGTGTCTTGCCAGTACAATCCATTTGTATTATTCCAGTTCCCTAAAGCTTACAAACCCCAAAGTCCACATGCATTAGAATTTAAGAGATTCTACTTTATAGCAAGATTTTCCTCTGTTGCATAAGATAATTTACTGAGAATTAAAGTCAAATTTTTTATACAAAAAAAGGTAACTGTGCAAGTAACAGTTATAGTATACTTTATAACTGTTACTTTTTATATTAGGCCCTACTCTTTTGTAAATTTGAATCAAGGTTATTGATTATTGTATTAGTGTTTTTTTTCACCAATTTGTATTTTTCAGGCATATTATGCGGCTGTGTCAAGCAACTCCTCACGAATACCCTCTCAAACAACAACAACAACAACTGAGGCGAGCAACCATCAACGAACAACGCCCACCCAGGCTCTAGTAGGAGGCGTCAAGAGGGAGTCGCCCCTCGACCTCTCTGTCAAAACTGTGCGGCAGTCTGCAGACTCCACTGCCAAGGATGATGCAGAAAGCGCTTACTACGCCAACATCCAGTCTCATGAAGCATTTCTTCATCGCTCAAAACTTCCAAAGACAGCAAGCCCAAGAAGTTCAGTTCCTCCATTGCAGTTGCCTTCGACAATTGTTTACCCTCACTTTGACAACCATGCGGTTAATCAGAATGTTGCCAGTGGTGCCCCCAAAGTTGACTTTCTACCTAACTTCAATGCTCATCATAGTTCATCAACAAATGCTGGGAGCTTCCAAGACCCAATTAAAAAGCAAAGGAAAAGCTCAACTTCGCAGCTTCCTAGTTCTTCACAGTTTCCTCCTCGAGTTGGAAGTTTACCTCATATGGGTAGTTTTAAGAGAAGTAGTTTACCAACTGCTGCATACGAAGACCCGAGTAAACAGTCACAGTATCATCCTGCTACTGGTCCCCCTGGTATGCAAAGGTCTTCAACCACAATGCCTAACCACTCGTCTCATAATATGCAAGCATCATTCGGATCAACAGCGAGTAATCAGTACCATTACGATCCCCTAAAGAGAGGGAGTTCTGCGAGGTACGACATGATGGAAAGGCATTCAACATCATCATCGTTGCAGTCTTCATCATTAGAATCCAACTATCTTCTTGGAAAAAGACAGTCATCATCTACAGATCTTAGGCATCCACTCCCTCCTAAAATTCCTAAAGGTGTAGATACTTGGAGACAAACAATAGATCAACAAATAGAGCAAAGACTCAACTCTTACGCTTCATCTAGGGGTTATCAAATGAATGGTGTTTCCAAAGAAAGCAGTTTGTCCAACAGTTCAACATTGCAACAAACATCCCAATCCAGTTCAACACTGACAACTAACAGTTTAGGAAGAAGCTCATCTCTATTCAGTTCCCAATTGCAAAATTCGTCTAAGACAAATTCATCGCAACATTACACTCACAGCCCACATTTATCTCAATATATGTCACAAGGTATGGCTCCAAGATCCATTCAGGAACCTTACAACAACTTGGCTCAGGTGAAACTCCCGTCTCTCCCAAGCAATGGAGCTGCTGACAAGAGAGTACTGAGCATACTGAGGAAGCGGCTGGACACGAGAGAAGCGACCAACCAGCTGGTGCAGCAACAGATGCAGCAGTCTGCTCTCCAAGACAGGTCCAAGATGTACCCTGTGGGATCTAGAGGTTACCCTCAACCTCTCACTCCTACGCCACAGGTCAAGTACCCTCAAGCACCTCAGGGAAGACACAATCTGCCTCCGTTCAATGCTCTAAACTTAGAGCGAAGTGCTGCAATTGCATATCCGAGCCAGAAGTTACATATACCCAAAGCAATGGACTCAGTTGTTCCAGATCACCCACAAAGTCAATATCCTCCCAGGACCGATGTCATTCCTAGGTCACCTGTGGCCCCTAGGACTGAGGCCTCTGGAAAACCTGGTCCTACAGAAAACTCCAGTGACTTTGATGGTCTTGCCGCTTTCTTGGCTGCCAGAATACGCACTAAAGCAGAACTGAAACAGGTAATTTTCATTGAATTAATGAAGGTTCAAATATACTCTTTTAAATTTATAAATTTTTCTTAAAATTGTATAAAAACTATTTATACCCTTATGATTCACAAAAACAATAATCAGTAATCAATAAAACAGTAAACTTTTGGAAAAAACAAGACTGAGTAATTAAGATAATAAAATTGATAATGTAGACAAGTTATACTATTATAATTCAGTGATCACTCACATACAAGATAATGAGAATGGATAGATAATATTTTGTTTCCATTCATATCAAATGAGTTTTATAAAGATAATCTTGTAAAAATTCAGAAATTTCTTGGTCAAAAATATTTAAATTAAGACTTATTAAATAAATAAATATATCACTCTAAATTACCCCCCCCCCCCCCCCCCCCCCCCCCCCCCCCCCCCCCCCCCCCCCCCCCCCCCCCTTGTTCACATTTTTTTTGTATTATATATTTTTGCACGCTCTTCCAGGTGGGGCCGTCTGTGGATCCTCAGAACCAGTCCCGAGCTCCAACCCCAGCATCGGCTTCTACATCACCTAGAGCTACCCCTGCTGTCTTCTCACCCCCACAACACTACCCTCCTGGCATTTGTGACCAAGGTAGCTTATGCTTTCATTCAGAAAAGAATATAGAGTCTGTCTGTGTACCTACACATATAAGTCTGTTCCAGTGATGCCTCATTGAAATAACTTAAAAAAATTGTTTTTGTTTGTTTAGGTTCGGGTTTAACTGATTCAGATTCATTAAAAGAATTTCCAACTGATTTGAAGACAGCTGTTACTTTTTGTCCCCTTTTTACCCCGACTTGAGTTACAATCACATAAATAATTAAAGCAAAGTAGTATGTTTTATCACTAGGCAGGCACTTTGTGTATGATTTGATGACATTAACATAAATTAATTCTCGTCCTCCATCAAGCAAAAGAAACCTGATGGTATTTGGGCCTTGAAATTCGTAAATTGAAATCTCCTTTTTTTATAGCAGTTCAGGGAAGTATATATCCCACATAAAGTATAAAATTATACTAGATCTTGTCAGCTGAATCTTTTTTTCTTTATAGGTTAAAGAGATAATTTTTTTGTGTCCCTAATTGTTTTAATAATGATAATTGATGATTTCAGGAAAGAGAACCCCGACATCCGAGAGTGGAGCCAGCAGTAGCAGCAGTCCTCTCAAGAACTCCAGGGACAAGTATGGAATCAACTCACCCCGTAGAAGGTGAGTGGCCCAGAACAGCAGGGTTATTCTTTAACTTGTAATAAACAATACATATTAAGATAATACTGATTCTCACTCATTTCATCAAATCCATTACATTCATCACACCCACCCTTCACTGTTATTCACCATAAACCCACACAGTTGGATCGGTGTCTCAGAAGAATAAGTGTTTCATATCTGTATTTATATATTCCATAGTCAAATTTTAAAACTCATAAACTAGTAGTTAATAAATTTTCTGACGACAAAATGAAAAAATCGCAACTCTTTATCAAAGATAAAGCTTTTGTTCATTGGTCCATTAATTAATGAACCTGACAAACAAATCAGCTGATCTTTGTTAGTAACAAAGCTACCTACATATCAAAATTGTTACACTTTTCATATTCACAATGTTCACCTTAAAATATGCACCTAGTTAGATCGGCGAAATAAGAAAAAGAATATCTTAAACTAGTGTGGGTGCTGTTTATTTAATGTATTAAAATACCATTCTATGTTCAGAGAAAAAACGGCCCCTAGCTCATTTTCTATTGTCCCTTACAGATTTTATACTCATTCTAGAACATGGACATGGGAGATTGTGTTTCTTTTATGTATAATTTTCTACCTTGGTATTAGGTTGAATGCTTGAGAATAGTCAATATTTTCAAATCAACTATGATGGTGAAGTGCCAATCATGTCAGGTCATGAGCTATTACTACTAGGATCCCCATCTAAAATTGTAACATTGGTGGGAAATTGTGTTTTTGTCAGGCTTGTATTACCTCTGGAACTGCCAATAAAGTTTCTTCAAATGCCTCTATGTTTTGATTTAATTTGCATATTTATTTTCGTATAACAGAATTATATAATTTTGTTCTGAAAATAATAAGGAACACTATGGTAGCACAAACTATGTAAAATAACCTCACATATATTTGCACAAACTTTATATATGTCGAGTGAAAAAAGTAAAAAAACGTTATATAGGCCTACAAACTGTATATATTGTGCGCAAATTACAAAATTAATGATACAGGATTTCCGAAATATACATTTTGTATTAAATTATATTGACTTTTTGATGATAAATTTAACTTACTGAAATAATATAATATCTTACAACATATAACGGAAAAAATTTAGTATGAGTTAGACAGCCAACCTTATTGGATTTACATTGATACATAAAATAATTTGTTCCGTTGAGCACAAGTATATATGTACAGTGGAACTTGGATAATTCGAACTTCTGTAATTCGAAAACTTCTTTATTTCGAAGTTTTGTCTTGGTCCCTAGAATTTTATATAAAAACAATGTTAAAATATCTTGGTTAATTCGAATAATATTTTGGATAATTCGAAGTTTTTACAGCGGAAATCTATAGTGTGTGAATAAGTGAACAAGTCATTGTGTGCGATTTTCCAGGGGGCTTCCTGTCCTCAGACTATTTTTAGCTAGATCAACGCGCCCACCCCACTTACTAGTCCACTACTGCTCATAAATCACTACATTGACATCTGTGTGTATCATCGGTGGTGGTTTGTTCCGATATTCGTCGTCTGCTTTCATGTTAACACGTGTGTATGATGGCTTCGTCAAAGCGAACCTACAAATCTCTGACGTTGCCAGAATAAATAGCGGCGATCTCTACCTCCTTGGTAGAGGAGGGATTTGAAAAAGTTTGTAATAGCTAGTTTCGGGATCCCTCCAAACACATTATTGACATTTAACAAAAATTAGGATTTTTAATCAATAATATCTTCATTAACGTAACTTTTTTAGTATACAATGTTAAATCATGATGTTTGATTGTTTATTTCAACCACTTGCATAAACTTTTCTAATTCGAATTTTTGGATAATTCGAATTTTTTTTCTGGTCCCTTGAGGTTCGAATTATCCAAGTTCTACTGTATTAAAAATACTGGATCAGTCATGTTCTCTAAAGATAAGTATTGGCCATAAAGTGACAGATTGACAGTTCAAAGGTTAAAGCTTGTGGTTTGTCACACTTCCTTTCGCATTGCTATATTGACCCTTTTGATTGTTTGTAGGTTATTCGGAGAGCCTGGCGCGGGAGGTCCTAGCGAGAGTGTGGTGCGAGCGAGAGAAGCGGGCCTTCGAAGCTCCTCCGAGACTTCTGTGTTTGACTTCCGAGAGTCGGACTCGGAAGGAGAAGCTGGGTCGGAGCGGCAGAGTCTCACAGACATGCGCAAGGATCGAGATAAACGGCTTCAGGAGAGGCAGCAAGTCCCTGCGACTTCAACATCTCCTAGCCTGCAGGAGGTGAGATAACGATTCCAGATACGATTTTACATACTGTTGGAATATCTACAAAGCAATTTCTGTGTTTTTTTTTAACAAATATTTATTGTCGTAAAAGTATTTACATATGTTTGAAATTTTAAGTTAAATATTCAAAATTCTGAAGATACAGTATAACTTAATGAACCAACAAAATGTAATTTGTTATGAACCAACACAAAAATTAAATTAAAAATTCTTTGTAATGGTAATGTTATGTTGTTATTATGTCATTTAAGTCTTGTTTAACTAGTATAAAGTTGAATCAATATTGCATCTTATTTGATTTTTTTAAATTACTTACACAAAAATATTTTTGAATATGAAATCTACATAAGGTTCAGTTAAAATTAGATAATTTAAGTTACAATGCAAATCCCTTCACATAATCTGGAGAAGTGAAGTGGTTGTTACAACGTGTGTATAACCTGAAAAGAAATACAAAAACAGATGTATCGGAAGTTATTCAGATAGGCTGGTGGAAAAGGGGTGAAAACTAACCTTAGAGCTAAACTACTTCCAGAACCTTTACTGACAAAGGATTTTAGCCTTATTATGAACACACAGGGCCATTGTAAGGAATTTTGGGCCCAACAATTTGATCATCAATTTAAATTTTTCTCATGAACATTTTTACTCTGACCCAAATTTTTTTGGAATTAAACTCATATTTTTCAAATTTATAATATATAAACATTTTTAAACCAAGAGATATGTTCCGCTTAAAAAAATTTTAAGTTTTACCAAATCAAGCTCCACAGTTGATATATCATAATGACATTATAAAACATTTGATGAAATTCCATTGGAATAAAGTTTTGAACATTCTCAATTTTGTTACCACTTTAAATAAAAATAGGAATAGTATTTTTCATTGTCATGAAACTAAATTACATTTGTTTTTCCAGGTGTGTGACAGTGAACCTATTGACGATTCTTTCTGGAGTGGAATGTGTGATCAGTTTGTAACACAGCTTGAAAAAGGTGGTAACAAAGTTAGGAAACGAGGAAGAAGAAAAAAGGATACAGTAGCTGAGTTTGGAACATTTGAGACTACTGAAGATGCCTTAAGAGCATTTTATGATTTAAAGCCTGAAGAAATTTCATCTGTTTTTGTCAAACCTGAAGAAAATACATCTTCTGTTACTAAAGAGGAAGAAGCTTCATGTACAATCAGTAAGGTGGACGAATCTTCGACTGTTATCACCAAGCATGAAGAAACTGAGAGTGAGAGTACAGATTTTGTGGTTAAAAATATTAAGACGGAAAAAGTAGATGATCAAATTGATGAAGAAATTCAAAAAGAAGATATTATTTCAGAAGAGAAATGTTTGGCTCCTATCAAAAAAATAAAAATAGAAGAAGAGTCCTCAGATGAAGATGCTCCTCTTTCTTTGAGACAGTACGAATTGAAAAAATCGTTTGTTAAATTAGAAAATAGTTCAGAAAAAGACTCTTTAGGTATAAAAGATGCAGAAAAAGATAAAATAGAGTCTGATAAAACAAAGAAGGATGAAGTAAAACTTGAAGACATTAAACAAAAGTCTATCAAGAAGGAAATCTCTGACAGTGAACCAGAATCTAGTGATGATGAAAATAGTAAATCAGTGGCCAAACGTCTAAGAATAAGAAAACCTAAAGAAGAGTCTCCTAAGGGAACAAAACGAAAAACTAGATCAAGAGAAAAAGAAACTAGTGAGAAAGAAAATTCCCTCGAGAGAACTTCGCCCCAAAAAGGGGGAAGAAAAAAGAAAGAAAAGGAGGAGAAGAAGAAATCATTTTTTGGAGATGGCTCTGAATTCAGACCTGGATGGGAAGCTGAAGTTTACCGGTACAAAAGGTCCTTGAGAATGCCTACAAGTCTGATCAATATTGCGGGGCCTCAGAGTTGGCCTAGCCCTAAACTGTCCGTTTCGCTTCCAGACCTGGACCCAGATTCTCCCATGACTTTAGACTCTGAGTTATCAATGCAAAACAAGAAAATTGATAGTGATGGAGAGTCAACTCCCAGAAAATCAAAATCTCCAGTGTCACATAAAAATAAAACAGCTCAAAAGAAAGGTGAAGAAAAATCAAAGGATGGTGAGGAAGACTCTTTCCTTAATAGGTTAATACAGCGTTATGGTGGAAAAGGTAAAAAGTCTTTGAGGAAAGGAACTGAAAAAGACACTTCCAAAGAAAGGAAAGGTCCCAAAATCATCCCTCAATCTAATGAACTCCAGTTACTACCTACACCGAGTTTGGATTGCATTGTGAAGTCGTCCCCTCTAAAAAAGACCGACCAATCTCTGAATAAGCAGTCCAAAAGTAAAAAGTCTAAAGATGATGATAAATCTAACGACAATGAAATTAAAGAGTCAATATTTTTGGGGTATTTCCGTAAGAAAACAGTTGCAGATTTCAGTAATGTTTTTGCTAAACACAACGGTGGGTTTGCAACAGAGCACGAACTGCCACCAATAATGCTCAAGTCTAGGACAAGAACACAAACTAGAATACTGACTCAGCGAGCGACGATAAGAGAGGTGTTTGGTGAAGACCGGCCGGCATCGGCACCCCCGGCTGGTTGTAGGGAAGACATCGAAGAAGACAACAAAGTCTCAAAAGAGAAGAAATCCAAAAAAATAGGAAAAAAGAACAAGGCACTTCTCAACAAACGGAATAGTACTAATAGTATTTCGAGTGGTACAAGGTCTGGTCTGAGGAGTGCGGCAGTATTAAGGAGTAACAAAGCCGTCCTAAAATCCAAACAACAACTCCTGCATGGCGGAGAGAGGAGGAAGAGGAGCAAGGATCTAATTAAAGCATTCAAAACTTGTAAAAAGCCCCAAGAAACGAAAATTACAGATGAAAAGGAAGTTGAAACAGTAATCAAATGTGAATCTCAAGAAACCTTAACTAAAGAAGTGCCTGTTCTTGTTAATGAAAAAAGACTGAAATATCGAACTGTTAGAAGAAAGCTGAAGTCTTCAGGTTTTGATTATATAAGGAAAAAGAAGAAACAACAACAAAAGAAAGATGGGGATACAGATTCTGTGAAAGAAAGGAAAAAGGTAATTCCATTTTTAGTTACTTTGAATTATTTGTTCTCTTTACTTAAATTCTCAAATATCAGATAATTGTCATTTTATTCTCACTTTTGACTGTTAAAAAATTGGTAAAATTAGTATTGATAGAATTATATTTTGGAAATGTAGTAATTGCTGGGAGTATGCAAATATGTGTATGAAGTAATATTGTACACATATTCTATTTATATATCTATTATCCATGCTCAACTTATCCCTTACCGGGCGGCCCTTACTCTACTGTGCTGCCTTTAAACGCAGCACAGTAGGGTCCCAACGAAGCGGCTAACGCCTTTAAATGCAATGAGTCTTTTTGCTACATTTCCTTTGCTGCTGTAGTATGGACCTACCGTTTAACGTGGAACCCGAACCACGGCCTCTGAATTTATGGCGGCTTTGTTGGAATATTTAGTGACTGAAATCCATTGATAGGCAACTTTGGACGGTACTCATTCGCTCCCATACTGCTGCTTATGCTTATATAAGCGAGTCATTACGGCCAGCTGTTTTCACTTTCGCTAACCTTGTTTGTTGACTTTTTTGTCGATGTGTGTTTTAGCAGTAAATAGTGTATATTGTGTGAATGTGTTTATTTTCATTGTGTTTTAGCAGTAAATAGTGTATATTGTGTGAATGTTTCTAATGTATAGGATTTCTTAGTTAGTTATTATTAACTGAAAATAGTCTAAAATCTTTAATAAATAAAAATGAAGCAAATTTCTGTTTTCTATTTTATTCAAGCTAAATAAAAAAAAATGGGAAAATAATATTTTGACTTTTTTACACTAAATGAGCAGGGACCGTGATTTTCAGTAGCGCTTCAAGGGTTAAAACATATTTTATACTTCACCAACCATTTCAGATAGTTATTCATCTGATGGAATATTTAAATGAAGTCAATCTATACTCTGTGGTTTTTTGTTTCAGGGTACAATACCGAAACAAAATCTAGAATCTGAAGAAGACATACAAAATGAGATAAAAGGCTGGGTTATTAACAAAGGCCTGGGAGAAACCATTCTCCACCGAGCAGCCAGGCTGGGTTATACGGTCAGTATAATTTTCATTCTGTATATAAGTACTTTATTGATTCTGACTAATGACATACTCGCTTTTGTCAGCTGACAAAAGCGAGTATGTCATTATGCAGTTTTGTAGCTACAAAACTGCATAATATATCACCAAGATCATCACTCTCATCCTTAAGTTCTTTATCCTCATATTCACATTTAAAAACCTTGAAAGATTGGATCCTCGTCTCAATAGCTGTTAATTGATGGAATGTGTTGCAATGGAATTTATTTATATGCCATTAACTATCATGATCATCAGCTCACAGATTAAGTCCTTTAATCCAGCTACTTGGAGGTCAGGAATTGTGGATAGTTGTGAGAGATGGTCGGTGGATGTAGTGTTCTCTTGTGTGGATTAACGTCCGCACTATTGAATACTATTGAATCTGCAAAGACCATCATCATAATTAGACCAATTCGTAATTCAGAGGCCGTGGTTCGGATTCCAAGTTAAACAGTAGGTCCATTAGTTGCCATTGGCTGTTGGGCTATTAATTAACAGTCCTGTCTAAGGAACATGTCAGCCTTAGTCAGTAACAAGACTACAAGATCGCACCACAATCATCCTACATTCATTTCTCATTCATACTTGGCTTAAAATACCTACCTGGGTAGGTCGCCATTTCAGTTAAAAGTAAAGTATAAGTAAGTGTAAAATCCGGGGAAATACATAAGATTTATTTACCTGCCTTTTTTCCTCTGCAAAAATCTACATAGATTTAAAACCATTTTTTAACATTGATTAATGGTTTCTATTTTGAGATTTATAGGAATCTTTTGCTGTTTTTGGCTGTCATTTGAATTGTATTTAATTTAACCTCCAAGTAGGATAGATGTTAAGTAGTGTCTAACAAAACCAGTCACACTAAGAGAATATTATTTATATCATGGCCATACATCATGGCCGAGTGTTCTCAAGTCGCAATAAGGAACTAGACTATATATTAGAGACACTTTCAATCTGTAAAAAGAAAATACTTAACCCATTCCTGTCTGACAAACCGTCTAACGTCTGAGGCCCTCCAGTCTGAACTAAAATTGAGCCTTGTTCACTTTGACTGCGCGTCCCACTATTAGCTTCATAGATTTAACAGTAACTTCATGAATTATATGTTTTTATTTATTTACTCTGTAACTACATTTATATTCACTTTTAGCAAGAATAAAAATATACTGCACTTTTTCACCAGTTCAAAGCGGTAGGCTTAGAAACAAGTAGATACTGTTGTTACATTAAGACTTATTTTGTTTTCAAATGATTCCTTTATTTCACTTGGCATATCAACTTCTAGTTACCTGCAGTAACAAATAGTTAATGATAAATCTTTAAAAAAAAGAATTATTATTACTGTA
Source organism: Nephotettix cincticeps (assembly GCA_023375725.1). Taxonomy (NCBI): domain Eukaryota; kingdom Metazoa; phylum Arthropoda; class Insecta; order Hemiptera; family Cicadellidae; genus Nephotettix; species Nephotettix cincticeps. The sequence goes on along the minus strand of CM041790.1, from coordinate 33,731,678 downwards.
TTCTCATCAATATAATGAATAATAATAATATAATAATAATGAATTGTACGAGCAAGACAATAGCTCGTAAAATAAAGACAATAGCTTTTTCTAGCAACTAAGATGTCTATTTAACACTTTTTGTTTTTATGAGGAATGCATTTTTCACTAATTTTTAATGCGATCATAATTCTGTAATAACAGGATATAGCGGCGTATTGTTTGGAGAAGATGGATCACAACCCCTCGCCTCGAGACAACGCTGGCTACACTCCCTTGCATGAGGCTTGCTCCAAGGGTAGGCTGGATATTGCTCGACTTCTGCTCCTGTACGGCGCCGACGTTAGTGACAGTGCTCAGGGAGGGATCAGGTAATCTCAACTGACCATCACTATCGTAAATGCCAAATTACGTCATATGTTTTGATGTCTGAGGTTCCAATATTGTAATATAGATTTTTCGAGTTTGACTCAGTCTTATTTAAAAACCATACTGGCACAGTAGCTCAGAGGTATGAGACTCTGGCCCAGTAAGTCAAAGGTTACTTACTCCTGTCAGATCATGAGCGGTCGGTCACCTCTGGCTTACCTTTGTAACTGTAACTTTAATTCACCACACAATCCCTAGGCCTATGGTAATGGGCAGTTTCGGTAAAAAACATCATGTCTTTTGTTTAATATGTATGATCTAAATAGATTCTTAAAATTTTCCTAATAACAAGTTTAGTTTTTCATCACTTTGTGATTTAGTGACCAAATAGTGAGTGATAATTCAAATTTAGAATTTTAGGAAAAAGGTATACGCTTCAAAACTCTTATGTTGAGATTATTTTAACAATCGGTAGGTAAATGAACATTTATGTTGTTTTCAGGCCGCTACATGAGGCGGTGGAGAATGGCTGCCTAGAACTAATGCGACTGCTTCTGTCGTATGGTGCAGACCCACTGCTAGCCACGTACTCGGGGCTAACTCCGCTATCTCTCACCTACAACCACCCCGAGGCTCGCCTACTGCTGCAACACCACTTGGCTGATGTGCAGGGGCTCACAGCTCCCCCGTGGCAAATACATCTCACCGGTATGTTGCAGCCTCAGCCAAGCTAGATGTTAGATGTTGGAGCCAGCTAGGGACGTCTTCCTGAATTATGTCTTCTTGTAGAATCTTGCGAATTTGAACCTCAATAACTCGAAATCCTCTACAATTCGTAAATTTTGTTTATTCCCTTGAGAAAATCCCTATCATTTGAAATAATACATTACAATTAATTATTCGATGTGTTTTAAACACATATTTAGACTCTAAAATTTGAATTTGTTTGTACTCGAGCCTCTACAATTTGAATCATGTTCCTTTAATTCGCAACCCTACATCTAAAATTCGAAGTTAACCCCTATAATTTTAAATCGGTTCCCATAAGCCTCTAAAATTAAAGTAATTAAAAAAATAAGCCATTCTAAAAGGGAACCAGTGTGTTGTAAACAGTTTATTTTTTTACCACATCTATTTTACTCCTGTTGATTTTTTTAAGAATGAGTTCAAAGAAGCACAATTATAATTTGCATTTTATTCTCGCTAACCTCTACAATATAAATTTTAATAACACTAACCTCTATAATTACAACTCCTCATAAATCAAACTTCCTTTATTACAAAGTAAATTAGCTTTTCCTTTAATATTGAATTAACATGGTTTGACTGGACGATCGGGAAGAAGGGATTCATAAACGTGGAAAATGTAGAAGATAGTGTATCTAATTCTAAGTACAACCTCTAAACCAATTCAGATCTAGCTCTAAAATATCCTGGAAGATTCATGCTCCATCTTACCAATTCCTAAACCACTGTATAAGGAAAGAGAACCGAAAAAATTCAGAGAGTTTACTAAGTAAGAATCCTCCCTCCAGTACAACCCTCTAAAGTGGACAGGCACCTAGAACCCTGATTTGGCTGGGTATTCACGCTCAGCGGGGATTCGATCTCCCAGGAGAAAAAAAGAGAAACAAGGTGATAAGGAGGCCACGCTGGATTGTCAAAGTACTTAACATTAATGTAGCAGCTTTTTAAGGTCACACAATGTTGAGTTTTGAACTAGAAAAACCCAGGCAGGCTCAGAAAAGCTAGACATAACTGAGTAAAATGGTATAGCCATTATCGGTTATGGCTTAAAAAACCTACTGTATGTTGTGGTGAGGTTGCCATTTCAATAATCCAATCTAATCTCAGAGTCCTCAATTAAATTGGATGAATATACTCCATATACATATGACTCAACCTAGCAGACTTAATATGTCAATTAAGGATTTTTCATCCAGGACTTTCCTTTCCAGTGGATTAACAAAGACACATACTTCCTCCTCCAAGGATCTGAGTCAGACTGGCTTAGTGTTCAGGCACAGTCTAAAGTTAACCTATTGAGCCTAGTTCATACTAGAAATAAAAGTGGTAGGAAAGTCAGTGAATAGAGAAACACGTATCAAAAATATTTGGTTTAATCATTCAGTTTGTTTCGAGTATCAATGAAGGAAATATTACTAGTATTCTCTAGGGTCAGAGGTTATAGGCTACTGTCTTATGCTAAAATCTTGATGTTGCTGGATCGTTAATGAGCAAAATCGTATAACGAATTTTTTACTGGATCCACCCAGTTCACTTTATTTATAGGGTTGTTAGCTAATAATACAGGCAAATTAATCGGTCTTTCTTTGTCAGAAAGCTACTCAAAAATCACAAATTTATCCAAATTGATAATTGATTCTACTGCTGATATTAATATCTCATTCCTCATTCATACTTGGCTTAAAATAAATACCTACCTTGTGGTTCGGTTGCCATTTCAATAATATAATTTAATCTAAATACTTCTGCATGGGTCCATTCTTTATGATGTATATTAATTTGTTATATAGCCTACTTTAAGAAGGATTTTATGCCACAGATTCATTATTAAGTTTATACAAACTATTGTAGTACTGTTACATTTATTCAATGGCTGTGCAGATCCTTCACTGGTCGGCAACAATCCTCTAGAGAGCGTCCCGTCACCCGAACCATGCGAGGGGGAGATGGAAGTGGAGGCCGGTGAACTGAGTCTGCCACACCTCTACCAGCTGCTGGGGGAACCTCTGACAGATCGCTGGGTGCTCTTCCAGGAGCTGTGTCCGGTGCTGCGAGTCAAGACACGCGAGGCCCTTATCAAACAGCTGGGACCCAATCACCGAGGCGACTTTCGCGACCTCAAGATGACCGAGTTTTATGACATGGCTCGTTGTTGTAGTGTTCTTGGAGTCGGTGACTTTGTTCTCAATCCGAAAGCGCACAAAGTGACTCTGGTGAAGTACTCAGATCGTGTTCGAGCTCTGCTCAACTCAGAGAGAACAGTGATAACTCGGTGACCGTAAATTTATCGCTGACGACGCACATCCAGTGAGGTTAAAGTGTTAGTGTGATCGTCGTTATTTCTCTCATTTTATATTACGACTGATAGTTTATCTGCTAAGAGGTGAGAGAAGTTTTCAGATTAGTTGAGGTGCTGCAGCTAATTATTCTTAACTTTGATTGTTTCCTACACAAATAAATGTTTTACGGGTGAAAAATGTATCCAAATTGAAGTTGAACAAAACTTAGCAAAAAACAATCATTGATAAGAAAAAATACTAGTACAGAATATCTCAATATGTTGCCTGCTAATGCCCAAGTAAGAAATCGGTTTTATATTTGTAGCATTGGTTAGTCGATGGTACAATCCATTATCATTGAATTCACCCTATTCTCATATTCATCATGAGATCATACATTAATATGATAAATAAACAATCAAGACTGTTTGAACTAAAGATATAAAGTCATATGGCTGGTTCCATTTACAACATCTAGAAACTTGAAAACCTATAAAAGTAAATGTGATTTTTATATTAACAAAGCTATAACGCTTTTGAATCAAGCATGCATTGAACGATCATGTTAGTGTTATAGTGATTTATGAACAAAGAAAACAATTATTTTATTAGTTTTTCAGCCTTATGTAACTTGGTGCGAAGTTAGTGCAATTGACCTAAACAGCCAAACCCGAATTGTTATTTAGTTTTAAAGTATAGTTTAAATAGTGTTTAATATTTTATAAAACTTTTCAATGTAAATTATAATCGGCAACGTTGTGTAAATATGTAAAATATTGTAAATAAGCGCTAATTTTTATTTACAACAGATAGTGTATATACTTTTGTAAATATAAATCTATTTTGGTAGCTGCTTTTTCATTCAATTAAGAGAGTTTAGAGATTGCTTTAACTCTATTCATGACATGTTTCACTCTGCTAGATTCTATTCAGTGTAACAGCTGGTAAAAGTGTATTTTACAATTCTTTATGTACTGTGATGTTTTATCGTATAAAGGTTCGGTTTATGTGAGGGCTGCCCCTCAGGGCTAGTTTATCGGACATATCTTTAGAGAAGAAAACTTGTAAATGTTGTTAAATGTATTACTTTTATATAAGTAAATGTTTCATAGTGAGATTATTTTATCAGAGTATTTTATGTTGTATTTTCATTATATCAGGGGGATTAAGGCTTCAAGAGTGAGAAATAAATTTGTGCAGCCTTGAATTTTCTTTCACTATGTGAACTAATGAATAAAACAATTGGAAATGTTCATTCAAGACATAAATGAGTTTTTCGATAATCTTTACACGCTATAAAATTACTCTTATGTTTGATTTTTTATAAATTTAGTTTTGTAACTTTCTGTGTAAATAGGTGTTTACTATTTTCTTAAGTAAATAAATTTTGTTATTATATGTTAAATTCTGTTTTAATAATACATCTGTGATGAAATATCAATGTTATCAATGTTAATAGTGTGCAATTTTTATTGTTTATACGTCAGTGTAAATTTCAGATAAGAGTATTTGATGGTGTTCTATCGGACATTGTGATTGTAAAATATATACATATATAAATTATACTTTACATTTCACCTTTGGTATTTAATTTAATATGCCCTCATTAACAGCTTTATTTATCAAAACTATAAACTTTTTTATTTTAAAATGGGAAAATTAGTACGTCTACTTGCAGCGCATATGTGTATGCCCATGTAAGTAATGTAGAAATGCCAAGATACTTTTTAGCCTATTTAATATCTTTTTAGGAAATTTCCCATAGGGAAGAAGCTATTACCGTAAGTCTCATGGTAAGACTTATGCCCAGGACCATGTTATTTTTTCGTCTTTAGGTGCCTAGAGATCTAAAACAGGTCCTTAAAATTTACATATATGTCTGTGAACATGATACCTCATAAAAATGGTCCGATCGAGACTAAATTTGGTATAGACATGTATACCTACATTTGCTCGGACGAGTTCATAAACCAGATATATCGGTCAATTGGAACAGGTGGTTTGGGAGGTTTTGTACTAAAAATATAAACATGTAATATAAATATAAACACGTTTTTCACATGTAATTTTAAAAAATTTATAATTTTATATTTCACCATTGGAATTAGCTTAAAAAACTACACAATTAAGTTCCTTAAAGTTTTTCTCTATCTCCAACGGTTACCGAGATATTAAAATCTAAACACATTAAGTTGTATTTTGGGGATCCAATGTTAATCTTATGGAGGATAAGGCAAAATTAATATTTCACTTATTAACCAATATTTTTGGAAGGAACTGGATATTTAGCTTCATCTATCCATTTATGCATAAAAATCATAGTTTATCATGGCAGCTAACCTGCATACTCTTTTCCCATGTTAATTATATAGAGATTAGGTAAACTCCTTTATTTGTGGACAGATGTTGATGAAATTTGGTATAAATGGTCAAAATATAAATTGTTTACGCTAGAAATACCTACTTTCAGCGTTCCTCACAGCAGCAAACCTGATACTCTTTCCCATGTTAATCTTATGGAGAATAGGCAAATAACTCTCATATTTATCGACAGATAATGATAAATATTATTATTATTATATTATTGATTTGGAAATTCGCTGAGTACGCAGGTCTGTTGCGATGGGGGTATTTTGGATACATGTTCATTAAATAAAAATTTGGATTTTAGGAGAATAAATTCTCTCATTCATTACAGAATAGCTGAAACAGATGTTTGTATATCACCAGTTTTACCAACATAAAGTGAACACCTGCTTGTTGCTTACCCCTCCAAGAAGGTCAAGGTCTGGCTGATGGAGCTGATGATGGCTGATCTTGGAATTCCCAAATTAGCTACTCCATGCTGTCTGCTGTTTCAGTGTCAGTTGTTGAGTAATTTACCACTAATATGCTAGGTTTTAATTTTGCAAGGTTAGGTTGTGTGCTGTTTCATTTGTGAAATATGTGTGTCATTTCCTGTAGGATTACATTGAGGAAGAAACCCTTCGTAAATAATGTATGTATAGCAATTAATTACATTATGACATTAATTAAAGTGTGCTCATTCTAATTGTATCCGTTTTGTAAACTCTAAATCTGAAATAAATTGTCTCAGTCTTGTATTAAAGTAAGCCCTACTGTACCTGTAAGTTTCCCACACAATAATTGTTAAGTTTCCATTTTACATTTGATTTAATAGTCTGCTATGAAGTTACCAGTCTGATTATTCAATTTAAATAGGTATTCCTGAATGAACAGCATGACCAATTTAAATGTATGAAAAATTACACCACATGGCTATTGAAATGCGTATTGTTTTATACTTTTGTTGTTTTTTTGGGTTGGAAACACTGGAGAACGAAAAATAAATTACTTCAGTAGCCGTGTGATAAGTAAATTACTTTTTGAAAAGTCATTTATTTTTCGTTCGCTCACCTATAAATAGCTGTTTACGATTGCATTGTAGAGCATAAGCTTAGTAGAGCTTTGTAGAGCATGACAAAAATAACAACAAAAATAAGATTACATTTGACTTTTTAATAGAAAACCTCAGCAAGCTCTCTCTTTCTGACAACCTTCCTAGATTTTTAAATGTACAGCAATTAATTTTAACGTTAAACAATTAACCATGCCGTAAAATATGGAAATAGGCCTAGTACTGACAAAAAATAAATTAACTTTCAGTAATTTGTACAGGTGGCGTCAATTACAATAATTTTGACACAGACCGATTACAGATTTAGTGCCAGCTGCCGCGGCAGGCCTACTCACCGACATGTGGATTGTGTGTGCTGTCGTTCTGTTGAAGATCTCTCTCGTGGTGGAGCCTTCCAAGCTGCGCCCAGTGGTCATCTGGCATGGTCTGTCTGACTCATGCTGTGATCCAAATTCCGCTGGTAGGTTAAAAGAAATTATTCAAAAGGAAATTGCAAACGTCTTCGTACTATCTTTACAGATTGGTAAAAATACAAGACGCGAAAAGATCAATTCCTGGATGGAGAACCCGTATAAACAGGTTGATAAGGCTTGTAAAGTTATCAGCAGTACGAAGGCACTCGAAGAGGGATACAACGCCGTGGGGATGTCCCAAGGGGCTCAGTTCCTGAGAGCTCTCGTTCAGAGGTGTCCCACCCCTAGGATGTACAACCTGATATCCTTGGGCGGCCAACACCAAGGGATCTTTGGGATTGACGAAACTATTAAATACAGCTATTTCACACAACCCTTGATGACTGATCTCGGCATGGGAAAAATACTGGGGAAGGTCACACCTTTAGTTCCACTTCAATATTGGCATGACCCTACGAGTCCTGACGAGGAGCAGTATCGAAGAGCAAACAATTTCATTGCCGAAATAAACAACGAAAAAGTTAAAAAACAAGATTATATAGATAATCTTCAGAAGCTTGAGAACTTAGTGTTGGTGAAATACCGATTTGATAAAAAAGTTATACCGGTAGCCTCTCAATGGTTTGAATTTTACAAACCAGGACAATCCGAAGAAATCCTGCCGCTGGAGCTGTCTCGACTGTGGCTAGAAGACAGGATAGGACTGCGGGCATTGAGTGAGAAGGGAGGACTGCACTTCATAGAACACGAAGAAGCTGGTCATCTGAAAAATACTGATAATTGGTTAAAAATTCACATAATCGACAAGTTTCTGAAATAATTTACGCAAGTGAAAGACTTTTGACTGATTTCAGTAAAAAAATCTTGACATGTGAATAATTGGTTTTAAAATGTACATTTGTTGTACCATATGTTTCTCTACATACCTATAAGTTAACCAACCCTCTTCCTCTCCCTCTAATGTTTACATAGTGAGCCATCTCTGTTTGACTAATTTCTCTACCAATTACTGCCAAGATAGACCCAGTGGCTACAATAAAGTGGTGACTACACATTGACTTCATATTTAGATTGTTTGAACGTAATCTGTATTGAAATGTGGGTTTTAAAAAAATAATAAGCTAATATTTATGTGTTTCAACACTTACATAAAATATCTTGTACTCTTAAATGTAAGACCTGATAAGTCAACAAACAGTTTGGTTCTATATCAAAACCATGAACTGATAAATTATTTATATGATTTAGAAATCTTCATCAATTCAAGAATCACAGCTATATGTTGTTGGATGTTTCCAACAATGTCTAATAACAATTATTAATAATGAGTAATAGCAAGTTTTCTAGTTCCCCGTGTAAGTGGTCTTAAAAATTTCAGAATGTTGTATTTTTAGAATACTTCACAGTATTTTTTGACAGGAAACTAAGAACTTGACTGCTTTAGACCAATCATGTTTTGGATGACCACAAAATCAAAAACTGTCTTTTAAATTTAAAAGGGATACAATGTAAGAGTTGTATGATAGCGAGCTTAGTCTTGTTTTGACGCAGTCTTCCATAATCAATGTCAATGTCAGTTACCCAACGCGAAAGCAGGTGGCATGAATAAGTAATCCACAAACGTATGTACATGTCTGATAATGCAAATTTGGGCTTCCTCTAAAGTATGGATTAAGACCTACATACCACAACAGCAGCTGTTCATGTATATAGCTGTATATCACAAAGGTTTACTGCTTAGGATTATAAGGCCCTAGCAAAACCAGCTAGCAAATTATTTTAGATAATTTCCCATAGGGAAGGAACTACTACTGTGGTCTCATGGCAAAACCTAGCTCCAGGACCATGTTACTTTTTTGTTTTGAGGTGCGTAGAGACTAAATAAAAAGTCATTAAAACTATATATACAGTCCCCGAATTTAATGAACACCCTGTGTGTGTGTATATATATATGTGTGTGTGTGTGTGTGTGTAAGTACATTTGTGTGTCTGTGAACACGATACCTCTCGTGAAAATGGTCAGAGACCATATTTGGCAAAGCTGTGTATTCCTCTCCGTGAGTTGACGTGAGTTTGTAATCCAGATATATCAGAACAGATAGTTTGGTGGGGGTTTTGTACCACAAAATTGGGTTTTTTGCTTTATCCATATGTAATGTAAATTAAAAATTCAATATAATACCTCTGGTAGTTTCTATGGAAAACTATGACAAATTTTCATCTTACAAATTGCAAACACCCCCTCCCCCCAGAGCTACGACATATCTGTCAAAAATTTTAATTTTTAGGTGCATTTGAGTCAGCTAAAAAATTAACTCCCCTGTGGGAAATAGGTTAGATCATGGATATGTCTAAAGGGAATGGTCTCAGTTCATCTAAACAGCTGTTTTTATTATTTTATATTAAAAATTCAATACAATAGCTCTGATAGTTTATATGGAAACCTGTTACATGTTTTCCATCCCAAAAATCGCCAACACCCACCCAGAGCTAAGACATATCCATGTCAAAAACTACACAATTTAGTACTTTACAGTTTTGCTCTTTTTACTTTCTCCCCTTATACATAGTATATGGAGAAAGTATTGTTTTCGTCAAAATTTTCGAATTTGAGTTGAGGGTGGATATATCCGTTTTGGGATCCCCTGAATCCAAAAAAGTGGGTTTTGACGTGATGTCTGTCCGTCCGTGTGTGTGTGTGTGTGTGTGTCTGGATGTGTACAGTGCCACAGCCTACCCCGTTGGTCCGATTTAGATGAAATTTGGCATGTATATATATAGTCACCGTATCTCCAGGCGTTTTTTTTCATTTTTTTGAATTTTTGATTTTTAGGGGTAGTTCACCCCTAAAAACCCTTAAAAACGTGAAAAATCCAATTTTCTCAAAAATGGCTCTAACGATTTTGATTAAAATTTGATGGTTTATAGTGCACAGAGTAATAAATAATTTGACACCACCCGCATGTCTGTAAAAATGACGGTTCAAAAGTTATGGGCTTTTAAATGTCAAAAAAATCAAATTTTTAAATTTTCAGCGAAAACAATAAAAGTAAAGTATAACTTGACTGGTACCATTGAAACCAGCTCAAAAAACTAAACAAATTAGTATTTTGAATTATTTGTCTACGACTAACGGTTCCAGAGAAAAGTTAAATTTACTGTCCAAGATAAACGCAGTACGTTGTCTGAAAGCGTCCAATGTTATTCTTATGGAGAATATTAAAATATCAATTTCTTCCTTATTTTTTAACCGTTTTCCATGAAACTTGGTATGAAGCGTAGGGTCAAATCACCCAACAGAACCAACTCAAAAAAGCTTGGTATTACTGGGGGGGGTGTTTCCCACCACACAGTTCGAACAATTAATTTAACTTTGTCTCTCTTGTTTTTATTTTCAGAAATGGGATGGTTATTTTTGAAACAATAAATTATTAAATGGTATTTATTTAGATCAACTTTGAAGAACATGATAGTTTCATTACGGATTGTCTTTCTTGAACTTACTTAAGGGAGAAAGTATGTGTCAGTTCACTGGTACCGTTTATTTCAATGGTTGTATAAAGATGAATTAGGGGATCCAATTTTAATCTTATGGAGGATAAGAAAAAATTAATATTTCTACTTTTAACCAATTTTTTAATGCAACTTGGTATTTAACTTCATGTGGTTGTTATCTAGGTAGGTTATCTATTATATTTTCCATTTTTCCAACTTAAAATGTTTGTATTTACTTTCAAATACCAGGCTATTTCCTTCAAAGCTTGATAAAACTAAAATTTTGCTACATGTTTTGTTTTCTTTGATAAAATGTATCCATACTCAAATTTGACAAATAATAAACAAAAAATGATGGTATGGGATGATACAGATAGCAATAAATACCCCCGTCGCAGCAGACCTGCGTACTCAGCGAATTTCCAAATCAATAATATAATAACAAGTTTGGTCAAAATCTGTCGATAAACATGAGAATTTTTGCCTATTCTCCATAAGATTAAAATGGGAAAGAGTGAGTAGGTTTGCTGCTGTGAGGAACACTGAAAGTAGCCATTTATACCATCAAAAATTTTATTTTTAACATTTATACCAACTTTCATCAACATCTGTCCATAAATAAAGGAGTTTGCCTAATCTCCATATGATTAACATGGGAAAAGAGTATGCAGGTTTGCTGCCATGATAAACACATAAACTATGATTTTTTAGCACAAATGTTTGAATATATATATATATATATATAAATTTTAACGACTATTGTTTTTGGTCTCTGGGCACCTAAAGAAGAAAAAATAACATGGTCTCGGGCTTAACTCTTGCCATGAGACCTACGGTAATAGCTACTTCCCTATGGGAAATTCGCTAAAACTAAAAATATTTAATCTTACCAGAACATACAACACTAATGAAATATAATTACACCTACTGAGTTATTGATTGTATAAAAAGAGTAAAATACCATTTAGCTACAAAGTACAGTAATATCTTGAAAAAGTCGTTTACTAATATGGACGTTTACTTGATCTATTATGATTTATAGCACTGCTTTTCCTCAACGAGAGATTCAATGTTAGCCATAAATGAGGACATTTTCAGTCTCAAGCCATTTCCACTGCCAGTTTATTTCTGTATTTGCTTTTCAAAAACACCAATGTTGAAATAATTGCTCACGTAAGTATGTCGTACTAAGCACCATCAAAAACTTCATTGTAACGTTAGCAAGATCACGTACGGAAAATATATGCGTGTAGAATATTTTCACCGCGCGACCACGCCGTGCGGTGCCGGACGGTTCGAAGCGATGTTGTATTTTAAATTATACTTGAACTCAAACGTATATGCTCACAGATTGATTGTTAGTTAATTAAATTATTTATTTCGTATGTACAGTAAATTATGTTTTCAAATTAAAATTTAATTTTTTGCCCATGTCGCGAACCACCTGACACACTTCCGCGACCTAGACTAACAGTTTGGAAATCACTGGGCTACTGGGTTCGACCATGGATAACTAAAGGGAATGTTTTCAGTTGATCTAATCAGCTGTTCTCATGATGAAACTATGACGTCACTGTTTAAAATTTTGGCCACGCAAATTGCCAAAACACCCCCCCCCAGAACTCAGACATATCAAGCATGTCAAAATGGTACTTATACTTGTTAACTTGTAACGGATAAAATACTACTAAGTATAGCGTCAGGGACGATGAGTTGACCAGGGTTCAGTTATCTTAATTTTGAGAAAAACTAATTAATTTGTTTGATACTAGCAGTAAGCTCGTCCTTTGTACGGGTTGCAGAATTTAGTTTAAAGAAAAAAAGATATTATCAAACCGAAATGCAAACCTGAAATCCTAAACAAATCAATACAAAGAAAATAAATCAATACCCAGCGTTATTATTTAGCATTACTTTACAATTAAATAGATTAGAAAATTTATACCATTATTATAATTAGTTATACGTTAAAATAAATTCAAATTTAAATTCAACTTAAAATGAAAATTATACCCACCTTATTTTCACTCCTCACAACGTATGTGAGAATTTTAGTTTTAGCGAATTTCCCATAGGGAAGAAGCTATTACCATTGATTATGAATAGAAGTTCTTCTATCATCTATGCTATTACTGTAGGTCTCATGGTAAGACTTTTGGACCATGCTATTTTTTTTGTCTTTAGGTGCCTAGAGACTAAAAACAGTCGTTCAAATTCATGTCTGTAAAGACGATAACTCTCTTAAAATGGTCCGACCGAGACCAAATGTCGTAGATACGTGTATTCTAACATTTGCTCGGACAAGTTCGTAAACCAGACATATCGGTCAATCGGATCGGGTAGTTTGGGGGAGTTGTACTCAAAAGTTGGGTTTTTTGCTTTTTTCATATGCAATATAACATTTTTTATCTTTCACCATTAGAATCAGCTTAAAACTACAAAATTTAGTTCCTTCAAGTTTTTCTCTGTTACAACGGTTACAGAGATATTAAACAATTTAAACACAGTACGTTGTATTTAGGGGCTGCAGTGTTAATCTAATGGAGGATAAAGACAAATTAATATTCCATATATAAATCAATATTTTTGGATTAAACTTGGTAGTTACCTTCATGTGGTTGAAATTGTATGCTTAAAAATCATAGTTATCATGTGTTTATCATGACAGTTAACCTGTATACTCTTTGCCCAAGTTAATCATATGGAGAATAGACAAACTCCTTTTTTATGGACAGATGTTTATGAAACTTGGTATAAATGGTCAAAGTAAAAATATTTTATGCTAAAAATGCCTACTTTCAATGTTCCTCACAGCAGAAAACCTGCACACTCTTTCCCATGTTAATTTAATGGAGAATAGGCAAATAAGTAATAACTCTCATATTTATCTACAGATATTGATCAAACTTGTCATATATTATTACATATTATATTATTGATTTGGAAATTCGCTAAGTACGCAGGTGTGCGGCGACGGGGCTATTTATATTTAGCATGATAACAAACCTACTTTCTCATTTCACATGTTATTCTTATGGCGTATATGCAAATCAATGTAATTTCCATGTGATAAACATACTGAATAACATTTATAATATGGCCTTATCTATGATCGAGCTAAGTTTATACATCGCGATTAAATTATAAATTAATGTAAATTGCTGAGTATGCAGGTCTGATGCTTTGGGGACACTTTTAATTCCACTGGTCACACTGCTTGCTTGCACACGGTAGGTCAAGCTCTCGCTCTCTTTTGTTTAGGATGTTAACCTATCATCTATTGTGTTATTACTAATCTTATTTAATCGAATTAGTGTTGTGGAATAGAAATAGTGGAATAACGTATACGCAATTACTCTTATACTAAATATATACTAGATGAATTGTACAGAGTAACTTGTATGGTATGTATTTACACTAAAATTCGACTGTCCGATAATTCGACATTAAGAGTTTCGTACATCTCGTTTTCTGTTGTGTGCAGTTCTTGTGAAACATGTCACTGGTTTGTATTTATATGGTATAATTTCCCCTTCTTTAGTCATGTCAATGACAATATCACGAAGAGTCTTCATGAAATCAGCTAAAACCAATCAGAATCAATTATTTGGAATAAACCGGCGGGAAATGAGGGTGAAACTAAAAAAACTGCTTTTCTTGAATACAATGTAAATCACTCATGTTATATTCACTTACTTATGTTATTTTACAATCACAATGTAAATCAGTTAATGGGATCTTGAACGTTTAAAAGATTACACCGAAATTATTAACGAAAAAAATTGTTAAGTGGGCCTATCACAATCATTTGTTTTTCTGTTTCATAACTAACAGTACTTGCCACAAGTGGGAAATATTAAAAATCCCTCCAAGTTTCAGGAGTAGTTTGCTCATGGTCCAACACGATGGTTAAGCTGCACCTAAGATCAACCAAATATTATGTTAGGGCCTACCACTTATTATATTTGTGGCAGTCATAGCTGAGTGGGTAGAGTACTGGCCTACCACCCAAGAAACCCGGGTTGAATTCCCGGTCATGACACATGAAATTTAATTTCTCAGACTGCCACCATGCTTCGGAAGGCACGTTAAAGCCGTTGGTCCCGGCTACATAAGTAGTCGTTAGGTCACGTTAGAGGCAGTAGTGCGACCTGAAAACTCTAACATTAGACCTTGGCTAGAAGGTTACACGGGACTTTTATTTACTTATTATATTTGGTTGATATTAGGCTGCACCAAACAGTGCAGTTCTAGTTAATAACATCAGGTTAAATATGAATTCATCTATTCTTTAACAATTAACTTCCACTTTGGTTGATAACAGGGACTTCACTAAAGATTATTAGTGAGTCAGATAACTAGTGACTGGGATGGTGGCGTCATCCTGTAATCCAGCTACTTGGAGGTCACGAATTGTGGATAGTTGTGAGCGATGGTCGGTGGGTGTAGTGTTCTCTTGTGTGGATTAACGTCCACACTATTGAAAGCTACGTTAATCCGCAAAGACCATCCTCATAATTAGACCAATTCGTAATTCAGAGGTCATGGTTCGGATTCCACGTTAAACTGTAGGTCCCTTAGTTGCCATAGGCTGTTGGGCTATTAATTAACAGTCCTGTCTAAGGAACATGTCAGCCTTAGTCAGTAACAAGACTACAAGATCGCGCCACAATCATCTTACAATCAACTCTCATTCATACTTGGCTTAAAATACCTTACTTTGTGGTATGGTCGCCATTTCAATAATCTAATCTAATTTAATTGTTGGATATTCACTGGATTCCCATTTGACCTTATGTTACTGGTCCCAAGGTGATTGTGGCTGAATAACACCAAATAAGTAATCCTATAACCTGCTCTAATAACATGTGACAGGAAAATTTACCTCCATGCCAATACCAATCTGGTATGAGACCATTTTCAAAAGCTTTTTCAATTTAAATATCAATTTTGTAATGGAATAAAATTAGTTACACTGCTGGCCTGTCCCAGTCAGTCCAGTCTATGGAGTCATAACAAACTTCATAGGATGATAGTTTCCTAACAATTCCGTTTCGTTCTCCTAGTACCATGGCTCACCGTGTTTTAGATAATCTAGGAATAGCCAACCTTAGTATTTCTGAAGTTTTATTAAGTTATACTTTGATATACTGTAATTTTGTTAATCTTGAATGATATATTTATAGGTTGAAAGTTTGGGTTCCCCGATCGTTCAATAATGTGAAACATGTCTTCTACAGAAAACAGAGAATCACATGATAATAAGCTAATAACTGATTTTGACTCACAATATCTTCATGATTCTGTGCTGGAGAAATTAACTGAAACAGAGACTAAAATTAAGCCAAGCGGCACCCTGCAAAAAGTTGTGATTCTGCAAGAGGGCAAACTTATTCCTTGTTCTAATCTCAGTGAACCATTGATCGCAACACTAACTACACCCTCTACGTCGAATAAGCCCATTGAAATCTCTCAAAATACCTCACCATTAAACAAGTCTCTTCACAATAAAACAAAGGATTTAAAAATGCCTCTGGTGCAGAAAGGAAATACAAAAATTGGTGTTAAAAGACTCATTAACATTACTAACAGCCAAACATTAGGATGTTTGAAACCAGTCTCGCAAATAAAAACCAACATTGAAGTCAGTGATCAGAGTAAAAAATTCAAAGCAGAATGTTTAACTGAAGACATCAATATAAACTCTGATATTAAATTGCTCAATACATCCCAAGGAAGCATATATTGTGTTACAGACAGTGGAGAAAAAACCAGTAATGAAATATCAGACAACATCCATGACAGTCTGAACATGGATACAGAAGTGGATCATGGTTACAGTCTTTATTACTATATAGAAGATGGAAATGAGCTCCATAAGAACCAAGATATCACTTTAATTGAACACGTGGTAACTGAGGACCTGGAAGGTGAAAATTCAAAACAAACCAATGTTAGTGAGAAAGAGTCAATAGAGGTAAAAGTAGTTAAAAGTCCTAGTCCTAAAAGGTTGTCTGTTCCATGTAAGTCCCTCTCAAAGCAATATAATCTGAAAAACTTGTCCCTTCCGCATCACAATACAAGGAATACTCAGTTGAAAAATCAACACTTATCCACTCCTAGTTCCTCTAAGAGTGTAACCGATAGTTTAAGGTGGGTGTATGTAAAGAACTGTTAATTTTAAGTCTGATTATATTGTAACATTTTATTGTATACATTTTTCTTAAACAATTTGGAATCGGCATGCTCTGTGTTGTTGCTAAATTAACTTAGATCATTAATGATCTAAAATTCTAATGATTGTAAAAATGTTGAGGCTGTTATGACATTTTTTTATTAAAATCTTTTATCATTTAAAAAATTACATATTCAATGTTAAAACTACAGTATATAATTGAGGACGTATCTTAAAATCTGCGTGTGTTGGCTTATTAGCTATTCAAATCAATCTAGGCTAAGAATTGCAAGTTAATCATTGCACTTTCTTCCCTGTTGGTCTCAGTCCGGCTACTTATGGACCTTCGGGTTGCTTCCATAAGCAGTTTAATTATTAGCCTAGTTTTTTCATTTTAATATTTTTTCAATAGGGTTTCAAACTCTGAAACTAATCAACATTTTACGAGTATGCATTGGCTGATGAAAACGAGGTAGTGGAAATTTCATAATTTTTCAGTATCATGAGTTTGATTTTAGTAAGACAAACTTATAATATTAAATAATTTTCCATAATTTCAGATAATGTTAGTCAGGTAGAATTGTTAGGTTACTAACAATTTACACAAATTAAGTTAAAAAAATTAAAACATGGCATACTTTTTTAACTAATTTACAGTCTTTCTTTCTCCAGAAACTTACAGCAAGAGAGTAAAAGGCCGAGGATCAATGATAAACTTCCCAAACTCCCAGTACCAGCTAACATCAACCAGTATGGTGATTGCTTAAAAACCCGACTCGGAGGTAATCGGTACGGTGTAACATTGAACGAGCCGCCGACAAAGTTTTTTCAAGGTGTCCTGAAAGGTGCTTCAGGGCAAACTCTAGCGGTTATGTTCGGAGATGTTCATTTGATCTCAAAAATGGAAAGCGAGTCATTGAATGAAATAAGACATTTTATTATGGATTCAACATTCACAGTGAACCCAAGTAAAACCAAAGGAATAAATCAAGTGTTTATCATCAGTGTGCGACTCCAGTATGTGGTAAGGTTTTCAGATTATTTAGATTTTATCTAATAAAATATGTTATTTACTAAATAAGAGGTCAATTAATAATTAGTAGTCACTGTAATAATCCTAGTGAGTCTAGTGTGACTGGCTCATCCAACCACGTTGGTTACTTCTTGTCGTGTGGTGGCTTAACATCCAGCCAAGTCTGAGTACTAAGACTAACCAGCTCATATCCTCTTACCTTTCCTATCTATACAATTCCCTTCTTTCTAATAAAGTAGAGCCCCTCATATCTGACCTGGGGATATCCGACCATTTGCCCGACTGTCATCTGCTGGTGACGCCGCGGCGAGAGTACTGAGTGCAAGTATCAACGTTAAAACTGATTATCAGTGCTGCACATTGTTTCTCTGTTAACCCATCCCCGCCTAAGCACGCACATTGCACATCCGCGTATTTCGCTAAACAGATGACAAAGGACGTGCGCTGTGCACCCGCGGGGCAGTTGTGAGCAAACAATGTGCGTTGCGTGCTTATATTTCGACGTAGTTCTTTTTTCCGCCCTTAGGTGTGCTTGTTCATTTCTCATCAGATAGGTAGTGTTGGTGTCCTCTTTTAAATAATCATATTTAGTGTCCAATGTTCCGTGTTGATAGTAAATTATTTTCTTGTTCGCACATTTGTTCAGCGATTGTATTTATTGAATACTTACTTACTTGATACTTGATAAAATCTAGGGGAAAGATTGCACCGCGACCTATGAGATCTATTGTGCCCCCCAGACTAGTCTCTAGTTCTTGCCTAGAGAACCCCCTCTAGTCCTAATGCCTTAATAAAGTTTAGTATAACGAGGGGTTCTAACTTTGGAAAATCCTCCACCGCCACCTGGTGTGTTCCCAAGCTTCTGGCTCTCTTCTGACCTATCGCGTCACACTCAGCCAATAGGTGTCTAGGTGTTTCCTCCCCAGATTGGCAGAAGCGGCATCACCCTCTTGGACAATGCCCATCTTGCTCAGATGACCCCTGAGCCTACAGTGTCCGGTTAGAAATCCCGTCAGTATCCTTAAATCGTTTTTCTTAAGCCTGATCATGGTCTCAGACCTTCTTATATTATGCACTCCAAGCATTTCCTTAGCCTGTCGGCATCCCGGATGAACGGTCCAGGCTTTCCCTCTGGCTTCCTTCTCTTCCCTCTAGCTAGGGAAATATCTGTCCGCCTGAACAGAGCCCCGCATGTCCAGGTAAGGCTACTTACTGCAGGAGGTCGCCCGGTATCCTGCAGGTACCGTTCTAGACACCATATATAAGGCCTGGTGCCATCCACTCCTCGGCACGGTCCACGTGACACCTTGAGTTGGCCTGAAACAAAGCGGAAAAGCAGGGGAGAAGGTGGGAGAAGAAGAAGAGAATGGGTTTGTACAGATAGATGAAGACAGTCTATCCACGCATTGGAGGGGAGAAGAAACGTGGGTAGATAGAAAAGACCCTGCTCAAGAGGAGAGTAGAGAGTCAGGGAGGCTGATTGCAGTGACAGCGCCACTGGGCGGTGGGATTGCCAACCCCTACGCCAAATTTATTGAATACAGTACGGTAATAATGATTATTTTTTAAAGATGTATCATTAACTATATATTACTGCAGGTAACTAGAAGTAGATGAGCCAAGTGAAATAAAGAAATCATTTGAAAACAAAATAAGTCTTGATGAAACAACAGTACCTACTTGTTTCTAAGCCTACCGCTTGAAAAAGTACAGTAATAATTTTTTTTCTTGCTAAAAGTGATTATCCACATAATTAAAGGGGTATAAGTAACAGGGTAAAGAAATCAAAACATATCAATCACTAAGTTACCGTTAAATCTGTAAAGCTAATAGTCACGCGCAGTTGCAGTGAACAAGGCTCGATTTTAGTTCAGACCGGAGGGCCTCAGGTGTCAGGTGTGTGTTGTGTTCTAATTGTTGATGTAAATGTGTGTGTATTTTTGCATGTAATTAAGTGCACTATATGATTATCGTCTAGACCTGAAAATAAGATGTTTTTATTGCTCCTCGGGATATGTTTGGGATTTTGTTCCATTCCGACCAATATGTTATGTAATATGTTTGATATGTTTTTTAGGATTATCGATAAACTAGGAAAGAGATTGTGTACCAGGATAATTCATGGTGCCATGACTATGTAGGTACTGTAAAATTAAAGTAGTAAGAGTTACTTTTGAACCAAAATCTCGATCTAGTGTTTGAATGCCTTACAGTAGACATAATCATATTTATGAAACTTTTAATTTCGGTATATTTCTGATTCAGGTAATTCCAGTCTGGTATGCAGTAATGGCTTGTTCATCACCCGAATTGTACAAAAAGATTATCATTGAGTTTCATCAGCACACTCTGGACTGGTGTTTCTCTACAGTCCTAGTTGATAACAATCCAGATTTATGTAAAGCGATTCGAGCAGTGTTCCCCGATATTGAGCTGTACGGTTCATGGTTTCACTATTGCCAAGTAAGTCTAGGAAGTTGGTAACATTATTATTTAAATGTTTAGGTAAAGGAAAATAAATAAATAACAATAATTAGAGAATACAATAATAATTATTAGAGTAAATACAAAAATTGTTTATAGAGCGGTAAAATCTCAAGTCATAAAAGTCTTTTAGTTGTCGTCTTACTCTCTAGTGGGAGATTGGTCTTCTGCACGGTTCATGCCAATGAAAATTGATTCCTCTCTGCATGTCACAAGCGTTGCACGTTTCCTTACTCTTTCAATTCTTTTTCAACAAAAAAGCCTCAGCCCAAACTCCCGTCAGTGGACGGCACAGGAGGTTCGTCAACAAAATGCTCTCGTCTTCTCGTTCAATCGTTCCTGGATTTGATAGGTTTGCTTCAACAAGGTTGACTTCTTTGTCAACACTATCTAATAAATTGTGTGTTTTCTTCTCCTGAGACCTATAATGGCATGTAAAAGTCACTAAAGCACTTGAATATCACTGGATAAAACAACAAAATCACACTTACGTCATGAGTCACACACGTTGGAATCCACCAGTACACGCTGTAAACAGACTCCAGACAAATACTGACTCACAGAAAATAGGTTAAGTATAGTCAAGTAGCCAGTGAACAAATCCATTTGACGGTATACAAAGGGAGAAAACGCTTAACCTTGACACTACAGAGATATTTGACAAAAAACAGAGGACCCGGTGAACAGCGACGCAACCTCTCACGGGTTAGGGTTAAGTTGGACCATTTTTGCAAAGATTTTAGTAGTATTTTTAGTAAGCGTAGAAGAAATAAATGAAAATAGTACAGTGGAACTTGGTTATAACGTCATTGAAGGGACCACACAATTAATGACGCTATATCAGAGTGACGCTATAAAAGAGGTTACATAATTCCCATTTAAAACCGAGGAAAAATAGGGAAACACATTTTTTACATGAAATTACGACATTTAATGAAGGTAATTTGAAATACACCGTAAGTTTATGTTTATGACTGACTGACTACTCTACTATATAAAAAATCGACTTTGAAAATATTGCAATGAAGTTCGGCTTGGTGAATTCAACTGTTGGTTCGATTTTAAAAAACAAGCCCGAACACACGTCTGCTATCTTACATCCCTCCTCACACGCTCTTATAACTCACACCTTTTCTTCAGCAAAACCTTTCTCTTAACACTTGTCATTATTTTTCAATACTGTATTCGTAAATTAAAATAACGAAAAACAAACTGTAAAAGACATACACTGAACTAACGATATCTCCACGAACTGTAGGTACGTACGAACGGCATCACAGTGCTTTGATGCGACGTGAGTTATAGTTTGGCGGGACCTAAAAATAAATGACGTTATATCAGAGTTGACGTTATGGCCGAGGCCGCAATAATCGAGTTGCACTGTATTGTGAACTGTATTTGTGATGTTTTGAGCATCTGTACTTTGATAATGACCATAATGTGTCTTTGTTAATTTATTTGTCCATAAAAAAATATAGTTATCACATTTAATTCATTGTTAGGATTATTAAATAAACATCAATAGGTTATTTATTTACCTTCAAATTTGGATTGGGATCCGCTCTAACAATTTTGATTAAAATTTAATGGTTTATAGTTATTAAGATAGCAAATAATATGACACCACCCGAACGTGTGTAAAATGTTTCAAAAGTGTTGGGGTTTTTAAATGTAAAAAAAATTATTTTTAAAATTTTCTGGTCAATGATGAATTTGTGAAATAGTTTTACTATCTCCATTAAAAACAACTCAAAAAGCTTAAAAAAATTAGTATTTTAAATCTTAGTCTACGACTGATGAGGAGGAAGGAAAAGTTAAATTTACTATCTGTGGTAAACACGGTACGTTGTCTGAGTGTGTACAATGTTATTATTATAGAGAGTATATAGCTATTTGTGCAACAAGAGCTCTAACAATGTCATTTCGCATGAGAGGTTCATATGGCATCACTCAGCTGACGCTTCGTGCTGCCAGAACTTCGAGGGCAGCCATGACAGTTTGCACTCGTATTACACACAAGATTTTTCCTACAATAATAAAGTCAATGATGTCATGTTTCATTTTCCCACTGGGATAAATGTAAACATACCTTTTAGGTTTCCAGTAACCTCAGTTTCATTGCGCAAAACCGGAAGTTAGTGTCATAGGAACGTCCACTGTCAATCAGCTGGCAGAGCGCTTATCGCTTATTGGTTAGTTTCATATAGATTTCGAGCATTCTGCGCATATGATTGGCTGGTTACTTTGCCGCACTAGGATGGTAATGAGATCATATCCACCCTAGTGCGGAAATGTACTACTTATACGTTCTGCCAACAGTGTGAAATGTGCCTGTTATCATGCGAATGTAGGAAGAATCAATTTCCTCCTTAATTTTCAACTGTTTTCGATGAAGCTGAGTATTTGGTATAAAGCCACAATACCTCAGAAAACCCTATTAAAATAGTTTGGTATTACGATAGTGGGGGAAGGGGTTATATCCCCAAACAATTCTAACAATTTTTTACTTGGCTTGTTGTGTAAGAAACTAGTAGGTCGTTTCCTATTTTTCATGTTCTTTTTTTAAATACTTATTATGTTTATACAGTGCAACTCGGTTATTGCGGCCTCGGCCATAACGTCAACTCGGATATAACGTCATTTATTTTTAGGTCCCGCCAAACTATATGTATTTACATAGGAAAAAACCTCGGATACATCGTCAGTAAATTCTCAAACCTCGTATATAACGTCAAGAAAATCGGGCCGAGATGAAGGCAACATATAACTAAATAGAGAAAGTTCGGTCGGTGGTGCAACGTGAGGGCTACGGCTATTGTTTAGCTACATTCTATTTTTAGAAACGGCATTTTATTGCTGTCTTACCGCTAACCACCCCAACCCTCTCCCATACCCTATATCTGCTGTCGCCGGTCATCAAGGTCAGTGTCAGTGACTCACGTCGCATCAAAGCACTGTGATGCCGTTCGTACGTACCTACAGTTCGTGGAGATATCGTTAGTTCAGTGTATGTCTTTTACAGTTTGTTTTTCGTTATTTTAATTTACGAATACAGTATTGAAAAATAATGACAAGTGTTAAGAGAAAGGTTTTGCTGAAGAAAAGGTGTGAGTTATAAGAGCGTGTGAGGAGGGATGTAAGATAGCAGACGTGTGTTCGGGCTTGTTTTTTAAAATCGAACCAACAGTTGAATTCACCAAGCTGAACTTCATTGCAATATTTTCAAAGTCGATTTTTTATATAGTAGAGTAGTCAGTCAGTCATAAACATAAACTTACGGTGTATTTCAAATTACCTTCATTAAATGTCGTAATTTCATGTAAAAAGTGTGTTTCCCTATTTTTCCTCGGTTTTAAATTAAAATTATGTAACCTCTTTTATAGCGTCACTCGGATATAGCGTCATTAATTGTGTGGTCCCTTCAATGACGTTATAACCAAGTTCCACTGTATAAAGTTTTTTTGTTAAAATTTATTTCTATTATTATATATTATGTGAAACTGTTAATAATTTATTTTGCAATGATACTTTTTTTGGGCTTTTTCAGAGCATATGGAAAGAAATCAGCCTTCTGAATTTAACAGAACATTGTAAAGAAGAGAACTGTGCGATGTTGACTGCAGTAAAGCTGCTAATGGTTCTGCCTTTTCTACCAGCTTCTGCTACTGATGTGATTTCGGTCACTATGGCAGATGGTTTTGAATACGTCAGGGAATTCGCAAGAAAAAATAATGTTCTCGAAGAATTTGAGAAAGTGCTTGATTATGTTGCTTTATTCTGGTTCAATGAAGTAAAACCTGAAAATTTCACAATATTTTGGAAACAGGGTTGTGCTCTGAATCATATTCAGGTGCTTCAGCGTCTGCTACTTTCTTATATGAAAGAGGGTGGAAATATTTGGATGTTTAATCGTAAGTACATTAATTTTTTTTGTCTACTAAATTTTATAAAAATGTGTACTGTAAATACTGTGGACTGTGGTTCTATATTCCTTGTTTCATCAGTTCAACTGGTAACAGAAATAATACAGTTATTGGGATTACTTCCGTTAACTGATCCTTTTTTTAGTACTTTAAAAAGGAACACTTTAAAGACGTTCGCGGCGATCGTAATTTTGCTGATAGTTTAAACATACAGGTTAAAATATTAGGGTATATTTGCCACGTTTTTTTTTTAAGCCAGTCATGATAAGCTAAAGCTGGGTTTTCCTAGGCGCGGAAGCGGAGCGCGGAACGCGGAGAGCAGAGTCGGCTCTCCGCCCGTCGGTCTTCATCTAGCCGAATTGTGTTTTCCCAGACGCAGACTTAACTCTGGCGGAGAGCGGAACTGATGCTCACTGCTCAGTTGTATACTCACAGTCGTAGAGTGAAGGCTTTAAAGTCAGAGAACGTTTTGCTGAGTATTTCAACGGGAAATCAGCCAAAAGAAAATGAGATAATTATTACAAACTGTGGACGGTATTTAACATACAAAGTAAAGTTTGATAAAATTTTAAAACTTAAGATTTGTTTATGTTTTTACTTTTTTTTATTTTTTTTATTTTTTAGTTATTTTTTATGTAATATTATATTAAAATATTTATTTAATACATGAATAGAAAAAATATTTCCCTTTTTTGATTACGTCGATTTTTTTACCAAAATACCTGCAGCTACGTATGAATTATTCGTATTATAGAGGTTATCCACAAACATTTCCCTCTTATAGAGGTTCAGAGCCACGTAAAACCTCTATAAGACGAATAACGGCAATGATAAACCTCGATAAAACGAACCTCTTCTTTACAAATACCTCTATAAGACATATTTTTTCCCGGTCCCTTAAGATTCGTCTTTAACATTCTTATAGTTTTTCTCTGTTAAATTCCAAATCATTGGGTGGCCGTGAACCAACTCAATAAGTTGTTCATCATCGGAGGCAGTAAACCTACTCATGTTGCTTGATACGCACGCAAAATCCACAAAAATCAAAATAACCACTACAACAAGCACGTGCACCCACCTATTCCACCAGCGGACAGCGGACTACTCTGCTCTTGGAGCAGAGGAGGGCGGACGAGCGAGTTCCGCCCGGCCGACTCCGCTTCTAGGAAAACAGAACCATCGTTGTACGAATGAACAGAGGAGAGCCGACTCCGCTCTCCGCGTTCCGCACTCCGCTTCCGCGCCTAGGAAAACCCAGCTTAAACAATGCATCAACACTTATTTTTAAAATAAACACTTACTTATGTGTTTTATACATATAACCTTGTGCATATATAGCCTATATATATATATATATATATATATATATATATATATATATATGTATATTTTTTGTTACCCTTTAAATTTGCATGACTGTGGACCAATAGAGGTACACTAATTTCAAAGACATATGTTAACATTTTGCCAGGTTCACTACAATAGTCATAGTAACTCAATACAAACGCAGTCCTCTTCAGCAGACCCACAGCACACTTTGCTAATGCTGAGCATGGGCTTCTGGAGGGCCACGACGTCACTTCAAAAAATTGGCATGTCTCAAATAAGAACTTCACTTTCACAATCAATAATCTATTTAAAGACATTGGTGCTAACAAATCACTTCCATCAATGGTTTTTGGGTTTTTTCTGTTGCTAGTCAATCCTGTCATACTGTGTTGAATTTGATTCTGATACCATCCACCTAATGATCATTATAATATAAATGCTTTGTTGGTTTTCAATAAAAATTCATTTACATTGGATTCCATTTTTCTTGTTGAACCTAGCACGAGTGCATCCGGTGCTCCCCACCGGGTACACTTGCTGTGTTTTCGAGGTTGGTGACTAACACGGTCGAACTAAGTATAGCTGATATGTGTTTCCGCCCCTAGCAGAAGACCTTTTAGTAAAAGTGGACGTGTTTGGGTACACATTCGTATATATTTGAGGCATAAAAAAAGAAAAAGCACAGATATTGGGTTCAGTTAGTAAAAATGTATAAAAATATAATAAAAAATAATTTTCAACAAAACATGATGACAACAATGATAACATACATACTTTTTTCATCAAACAAAGCAAACTTTAAAAAACCCTATATACAGTTTCTGGTAATGTTTTATATACATTGGCTCCGCCGAGTAAAAAAGTCGGCATTTTCACTTCCATCGCGAACATGTTAAGAGAGTTTTTAGATACGTTTTTTTAAATTTCGCTCACTTATATGTTAGTGTAGGGAAAATTAAATGTTTTTGTCAACATGTATCTATATTGGGGACCCTGAACCCAAAAACGTGGTTTTCGAAGTCAGGTGTTCGTTGTGTTGTGTGTGTGTGTGTGTATGTGTCTGTTTGTATATGTGTACAGAGCTATAGCCTATACCGTTGAGCCAATTGAAATAAAATTTGGTATGTACATATATTTCTACCATATATCCAGGCACTTTTTGATTTTAAGTACTGTTCACCCCCTAAAAGAAAAGTGAAGAATCAAAATTTATCAAAAATATCTAAATCCACCTTGATTAAAATTTCATGGGTGCTTGGTATCTCAAATAAAATATCACAAAAAATACGCTTCAAAAATTACAGGGTTTAATTAGAGTTTTTTCTTGTAAATGATAAACTAATAAAATAATAATTCAACCATAAGTATTAAAACGAGCTTAGAAAAATAAAAATAAAAGTTCTTTGAATAAATGTCCTACTACAAAGAATGGTTCCAGATAAAAGTAACATTTTTGTTCATGGTAAACACATATGTTATCTGAGAAAAATCATTTTCTTTCTCATTTCTCGATTGTTCTCCATGAAGTTTGGCATGGTGTGCAGTGAAGGGTCAGATCACCCAATAAAACCCACTAAAAAATGTGTGGATATAACCCCTCAATAATAATTTTTTAAAGCATTTGTCAGTCCACTGAAACTGGTTATTTTAACCCTTTGAATGCCACGCCTCTTGATCCGAAATGCTCAATATACAGTGGATCTGCTAAAAATGCCCACCCTTTTTCCTGAAAAACGCAAGAGTTTTGTAAAAAAATTGTAAAAATTTTATTTATTAACATTTCTTTGTTCTGTTCTTTATGTTTTACTTAGGATAAAATTGTGCATCAAACAATGTATATAAGTACAATAATTTGAATTGAAGTAAAAATACCCCCGTCGCAGCAGACCTGCGTACTCAGCGAATTTCCAAATCAATAAATTAATATATGACAAGTTTTATAAAAATATGTCCAAAACATGAGAATTATTTGCCTATTCTCCATAAGATTAACATAGGAAAGAGTGTGCAGGTAAGTTGCTGTGAGGAACACTAAAAGAAGTTATTTCTACCATGAATAATTTTTATCTTAATATTTATACCAACTTTCATCAACATCTGTCCATAAATAAAGGACTTTGCCTATTCCCTATATGATTAACATGGGAAAAGAGTATGCAGGTTTGCTGCCATGATAAACACAAAAACTATGATTTTTAAGCTTAAATGGATAGATCTCAACCACATGAAGCTAAATATCAAGTTTTATCCAAAAATATTGATTAATATGGGAAATATTAATTTTTCCCTATCCTCCATAAGATTAACATTGGAGCCACAGTACAACACATTGGCCCACAATACAATGTACTGTGTTTAGTATTTTTAATATCTCGGTAACCGTTGGAGATAGAGAAAAACTTTAAGGAGCTTAATTGTGTAGTTTTTTAAACTGATTCTAATGGTGAAATATAAAATTAGAAATTTTTAAAAATTACATGTGAAAAACGCAAAAAACCCCATTTTGGGGTACAAAACCCCCCCAAACTATCCGTTCCCATTGACCGATATGTCTGGTTTATGAACTCGTCCGAGCATTTGTAGGAATACACGTCTCTACCAAATTTGGTCTCGATCGGACCATTTTTACGAGAGTTATCGTGCTAACAGACACATATATATATACATATATATATATATATATATATATATATATATATATATATATATATATATAAATTTTAACGACTATTGTTTTTGGACTCTGGGCACCTAAAGACAAAAAAATAACATGGTCCTGGGCTTAAGTCTTACCATGAGACCTACGGTAATAGCTTCTTCCCTATGGGAAATTCGCTAAAAGAAAGTGTTAATTTTTTTTTAATGAACATATTTAAAAATACCCCCGTCGCAGCAGACCTGCGTACTCAGCGAATTTCCAAATCAATAATTTAATATATGACAAGTTTTATAAAAATATGTCCATAAACATGAGAATTATTTGCCTATTCTCCATAAGATTAACATAGGAAAGAGTGTGCAGGTTAGCTGCTGTGAGGAACACTGAAAGAAGTCATTTCTACCATGAATAATTTTTATCTTAATATTTATACCAACTTTCATCAACATCTGTCCATAAATAAAGGACTTTGCCTTTTCCCTATATGATTAACATGGGAAAAGAGTATGCAGGTTTACTGCCATGATAAACACATAAACTATGATTTTTAAGCATAAATGAATAGATCTCAACCACATGAAGCTAAATATCAAGTTTTATCCAAAAATATTGATTAATATGGGAAATATTAATTTTTCCCTATCCTCCATAAGATTAACATTGGAGCCCCACAATACAACGTACTGTGTTTAGATTTTATAATATCTCGGTAACCGTTGGAGATAGAGAAAAACTTTAAGGAACTTAATTGTGTAGTTTTTTAAGCTGATTCCAATGGTGAAATATAAAATTAGAAATTTTTAAAAATTACATGTGAAAAGCGCTGATTTTGGGGTACAAAACCCCCCCAAACTATCCGTTCCCATTGACCGATATGTCTGGTTTACGAACTTGTCCGAGCATTTGTAGGAATACACGTCTCTACCAAATTTGGTCTCGATCGGACCATTTTTACGAGAGTTATCGTGTTAACAGACACATATATATATACATATATATATATATATATATATAAAACTTTTAACGACTATTGTTTTTGGACTCTCAAGAAAAAATAACATGGTCCTGGGCTTAAGTCTCACCATGAGACCTACGGTAATAGCTTCTTCCCTATGGGAAATTCGCTAAAATTACGAGTTTGGAGTAATAAATTATTTTTTTAAACTAACATTTGTTTCTTAGCTGAGTTATAATCTTAAAGAGCAATAAAAATTGAGTATAAATCATGTGTAAAAAATATTATTCCTTTTTTAGCTGAGAAAAAATTAGCAAGTAATTAATAATAAACATTAAAATCTTAAAATGTTGTTATACAAATGAGCAGTCTTTTGTTATTGGTCGTCGCAGCTGTCGCGGGATTGTTTGATCACGATCTCAGAAAGCATTCCGGCATAGAGTAAGATGCGTATAAATAAAGCCCATTTCTTTCTGAAGCTTTTATTGTAATTTAAGCCAGTTACAATAACTGCTACAAACTATAAACAGTGATTTTCTGTGAGTCTCTGAGATAGACACAAGCATTTTTTACCTTCTCGATCGGAGACGCTCGGCTCTCTAGCTACAGTAACGGCGCGTCTCGGATCAAGACGCTCGGCTCTCAAAGGGTTAAATAAAAAAATAAATATAGTTTTTCTTAAGATAAAATCAGATGGTTATTCGTAAAGTAATAGTAAAAAAATCTGAATATTATCATAAAATTGTTTGCACTACGGTATGTTACAGGATCAATAGTGTGCTTGTTTATCTTAGTTCAAGTTTTACTCAGTTTGTGATTTCAATCACATTGTTTTATGTCTCATCAACTGTGTTTTAGGCTCATTGCAGTTAATTGCAAGAACGGGCTACACAGATTTTGTAAGGTTGATGTCTGGAAGACAACAAATTATGATGAGAATCCGTAGTAAAAAGGTTATTGGTCCAATTGGTGTGGCTATGAAGAAATTTAGGACTGGAACTCTTGACATGAAAACTTATCTTGAAAGGTCGATGTTGTATTTGAATGAAATTTTGGACATATTTCTTCATCCATTATATCAAATAACATCTTACAAGAAAACAAACTACACCCATTTTGAAGGATGGTCAGTTAGAGTATGCTCAAATTTAAGTGGTAGCTAATGTCAGAGAAATATATATTCATTGCTGTAATTGTGTAAGCAGTAATCAATATAGTGTTAAGTTATTGGGCTAGTATTGAGAGATGTAGGAATTTGCACTGTGATTGAATCTAAGAGAGAAAAGAAAGGAAGTGAATTTAAAGAAGTCAGTTTTTTAATTACATTTAAAAGTATACAACTTTTTCTTCACTATGAAACATAAATTTTAAGTAATTTATTATATTTATATTGAACAATGTATTACAGTACAACCTTGATAATCTGGCCCTCAAAAATCCATAACGCATGTTACACATTGGGCTGTTTCTGCCACGGCAGTAATTTCGCTGTCGCCGCTGTTGACCAAATGCAAGTCTACACATTTGGCGGTTTTGTTGCCGTCGCCGCCAGTTGCAGCGGCAAAATTAATGCTGCGGCAGTAGCCGCCCTATGTGTAATGTTACATAAATAAAGCCCAATGAATATTACTATTTGGTTTATTATTTCAAATTCATCACGTTTTAATCGGTCTCTCGCTAATCTGGCATTTCCGAAAATCCAGCCCGCCGGCCACGTTCATGCCGGATTATTGTGGTTGTACTGTATATGTAACTAGCTTTAGCTTGGTCCTATAAACCAAACATAGGCTTTATAAATGACAGTTTATTTATGGTATTGTTGATATTAAAAATTGAATCCTATCATACTTAAATTAATTATTTTAATTCATGAATGTGACTAGATTACTCTACTGGGTTTAGGTCCTAACACAGAATGTGTTAGGGTAAAGGTAAATTCATGGTGTCTACCTAAACACAAAATGAAGATTCCCTGACCTATCCAGGTTTTCCATATCGGTATTTAGACAAATTCCAGGTTCTCGACACAAAGCAAATCACCAGTTTTTGTGACATTGCTCTATGTCTGATGAAATTGAGAGGAAAAACATAACTGAACTACATAGAATAATTATAACTATATGGACTACATATGATGATTTTGACGAAAAGAAAGAAAAAACAATATAATAATTTAAAGTTTTCATGTATTTTTTCTGTAAGCCCAAGTAAATAATCTGACTTTTTCTTACTTTTTACAAAATTCCCTGACCTTTCCAGGTTGGGTGAAATTTTCTTGGTTGGTAGACACTATAAAATTTATAAACCTTGATTCTACCTGTATTACACTGTAAAATATTTTATAAAGGTTATTTGACAAACAATCTTTGATAGTATAATAGGCCATCTTTTATAAAATATTTATTTTATAAAATTTAACAGGTTCATATTACATTTTAAAAAAGAAGTAAAATAACCCAAATGAATTTGAGGTTAGTTTAGATTGAAATGGCAACAAATAAGTTCAGTTGAACTGTTGAAACAACAGAATTTCTGAGTATGAATGCCACAAAATGCTTTTCAATACAATACATGATGATTACAAAAATCAATTAAATATGCTAGTCACGGTTTCAATGTTTTAGTAGGTACTCTTCAGTATATAACCAAACTTAAAACCAACACTTAATCAACAATGAAAATTGATATCTTTGACAAAAAATAATATACATAGTGTAATCTGTAGCCAAATTTCTTTAATAAAAGATCCATCATCAAATATTTTATAAAAGACGGAACCTATATTTTATAAAATAAGTGTTATTATGTATTTTAGAGTGTAATACTAACTTTAATCCTCAGATGAATATAAGTTATATTACTAGTTCTGTTTATTTAAGATGAATAGAATGGAATTTAATAAAAATAAACATCTCAGAATTCAGCTATTTAAAAATACATATAAAAACTATCTCATGAACATTTTGAACCTTAAATCTTGATGCACCAAGGTGAATGCATTATCCACTACATGCTAGATGGCTGCAATGATATATCACAAATTGTCCAAAGAAGTTTTATTTAACAATTTGTAAAAGTGTACAGTATCTTTGTAAAATAAAACAGAAATGCTAGACTTATTCAATTAGTGTTATATTTACCACTAAAAATACCCTCCACAGACCTGCATACTCAGCGAATTTACGAATCAATACCTGTCAATAGATAATAAATACAGTACTTATCAATACTTATCCAATATCTGTCGATAAATAAGAGAATTTGCTATCCTCCTAAGCTTAAGGAGGCAACAAGCCTAATCCTCATGTCAAGGCGGTTTGACATGAGTTCCACATCACACAAAAATAAACTTCAAAGTTTATCTAAATATCATTTAATAGTTTATTGTTTCTAAAATAATCATCCCATTTCTGAAAATAAAAACAAGAGACAAAGTTAAATTAATTGTTTGAATTGTGTGGGAGGGGAACCCCCACCCTGGTAATATCGAGCTCTTTTGAGTTGGTTTTGTCGGGTGATTTGACCTTACGCTTCGTACCAAATTTCATTGAAAACTGTTGGAAAATAAGGAAGAAATTGATTTTTTAATATTCTCCGTAAGAATAACATTGAGCGCTTCAGACAACATACTGTTTTTATTATGGACAGTAAATTTAACTTGTCTCTGGAACCCTTGGTCGTAAACAAATAATTCAAATTACTAATTTGTTTAGTTTTTTAGCTGGTTTCAATGGTGCCAGTCAAGTTATACTTTTCTTTTATTGTTTACTCTGAAAATTTAAAAATTTGATTTTTTTGACATTTAAAAGCCCATAACTTTTGAACCGTCATGCGTGTGGTGTCAAATTATTTAGTACTCTGTGCACTATAAACTATCAAATTTTAACCAAAATCGTTGGAGCCGCTTTTGCGAAATTTGGATTTTGCATGTTTTTAAGGGTTTTAGGGGTTAACTAGCCTTAAAAATAAAAAATTCAAAAAAATGAAAAAATACCTTGAGATACAGTGAATATACACATACATGCCAAATTTCATCTAAATGTACCAACGGGGTAGGTAGGCTGTGGCTCTGTACATATCCAGAGACACAAGCAGACATAAGGACGGACAGACATCACGTCGAAACCCACTTTTTTTGGATTCAGGGGACCTCAAAATGTATACAGGGTGATTCTCAGCAACCCTGACAAACTCCAGGAATATGTTCCTTGGGTTAAAACAAGGAAAAAATGTTATGTAAACATAGGTCCTAAACCCATTTGTTTCATAGTTATGGCTAAAAATGTGATTTTTTAGTTTTTTTCATGTATCTAATGTACATTTTTACCTCTGGAATGCAAAATTGATAAAATAATTTGACAAAACTTTCATAGATAGAATATTAAATTTAAGTGAGATTTCATTGCTTTTTTGTACATAAAAATTGAGTATGGCTGAGAAAAATCTGTTTAAAACAAAGTTATTCTTAAAAAAATAGAGCTCAAAAATACTTGTTATAAATTTTGACGTCCTTTACTAATACCACCATTCAAGCAATTGGGTCGCAACTTTAGCAAAAGTTGCAGACTTTAATGGAGAACAATAAAATATCAACTTTTGTATATCTTTTAAGGTGATTATTTTTTGTAAAATTAAAGAAAATGTAAGATAACACTATTTTTATGGAAAATTTAAGGTCGAAAGAGATTACATTTTATTTGATATTTTATTGTCTGTGTGACATTCATGACCCTTCCTAACAGCTCCTCTCTTGTTTGTGGGTTTGTCTTATACACCTCTGTATTCATGTGACCCCACAGAAAAAAATCCATAGAGTTCAGGTCTGGTGACGTAGGTGGCCACAATGCACGTGGTAAGCAATAATGTTTTGCCGAAGTGGTCATGTAAACACTGTAACACGTCACTTGTTCTATGTGGGGGTGCTCCATCATTTTGATAATACATCTTTTGCCTAATTTGAAGGGGAATATCTTCAAGAAGCTCTGGAGGAGTGTACTGTTGAAACTGTAAATAGGATGGTCCATTTTGTGCCCCATCTAAATTGAAAGGTTCAATCAGCCTGTCATCGAGTAGACCGCACCGAACATTTACTGAGAATCCTTGTTGAACATGTGTCTCTACTGTACCGAGTGGGTTTTCTTTGGCCCAAATATGAATGTTTTGCAATTATTTACACCATTTTTAGTAAACTGTACTTCATCTTTTATTTAGTAAATTTATGTTAGTAATGTTTCCATAGATTAGAATAGAATTAGAATTAGGATTAGAATTAGGCAATAGGTTTCTGTCACACACAACGTAATATAGGGTGTAATAAATTCTCATGGCAACCAATTGAAACTGTTGATACAATGAAATGCATAAATAGCTTAAGTAATTATTGTAATGAGGACTATTATGGGTTTTCCAATAAGGTTATGAAGGAAATTGTTCAAGAGATAGTTCATTCATTAACTTTTCTTGTTCAAGAGATAGTTCATTCTTTAACTTTTCTATTTAATAAAATGTTGGAAGAGGGAACACACCTCAGGTACTTCAGCCGGTGTGGTGTAAACAGTTAAAGTAATACCTGTTTACAAAATAGGGAATGAATTGAATCCATCGAGTTATCTAGCCATTTCTTTGGTGCCCATAATTAGTAAAATATTTGAATTATGTGTAAAGGGTCAATTAAATATTTACTTTATTGATAATAATCTCTTCTGTGATGAACAGTTTGGTTTTGTGCTTGGAAAAAACACAATTAAAGGAGTGGAAAATTTGATTAATAAAGTTATTGTTAATTTTGAAAATAAAATGTTGTCAGCATTACTGATTGATTTAAGAAAAGCTTTTGATTGGTTTAAAATCACGAGGTTCTAAATCAGAAGTTAAAAAGTTATGGTATTGTAGATAAGGAGCTGAAGTTATTGTCTTATTTAAGTAATAGAGAACAAATGGTTGTCCAAGGAGACAATAAATCTTCTTTAAAACAATTTAGACTGGGGTCCCCGAAGGCTCAGTACTTGGACCTTTACTATTCATCATTGCAATTAATGATTTCGCTACAAATGTACCTTGTCCCTCAGTACTATATGCAGACGATACTAACCTTATTAACTGTGTTAAAAACTTAGATAGCTTAATAGAGAAGGAAAATAATGCATTGGTCATAGCTTTAATTTGGTTTAGATTTAACTCGTTGATTGTAAATAACCAAAAGACTGAAAGTATTATATCTTCCTTAGATTATTCTATTAATAAGGATGTAAAACTGGTAGGTATACACATGGATACAATAACGTGGACGTTAGGCTGGGATTGTCACCGTAAATTCTTGTGTGTTAATATTTTTGGAATATAAAATAATGTCTCTCCCTAATCTCTATGTTTATTGCTGCCTAATGTATGTTAAGAAATCGTTGTGCCATTTTTCAGTTATAAAAGATACTTACAGTTACCCTACTTACTAGAAATAATTATTAACTGGAAACCATTCCAATAAGCCTTGAGAAAACCAGGGGAAGCAATGTGTTTATGAAAATAAAATTATTTAATAAGTTGTCTTTAACTGCATGGTACGTGCCCTTAACAAAATTGAAAAAGTTATTTCAAAAAGGCTCAGAGAAACTTTTAATACCATAAATGAATATTTTAACTATGATACTAGTGTTTTAAGTACACTAAAACCTCGTTTATCGGCCAGCACAGCGCGGCGTTTTTGGCCAGCACTGCGCAGCGTTTTCGGCTGGTACTGCGTGGCGTTTTTGGCCGAAAAATGTCAACTATGTATAAACACTGTAATCAAAGAATCGCAACAGTAATGCCCTCCCGTATTTCGGATACGGTATATTTATATAATTAATAATTAAAGTCGCTTAAATCCGAAACGTCCCTGGTCCCATCAAAACCGGATGAACGAGGTTTTAGTGTACTTACTTTTTGAATGTTGTTTGAAGTTTTTTGTTTTTCATTTAATTCATTTATTTCTTGTTATACATTAGATATTAATGCATCTGGATTGTATCAACAATTAATTTTAGATTTATGACTCAATTGCACATATTGGTTTTAAAGGCAATAAAATATTCTTGATTCTTGAGATTTGTTATATGATGCATAAAGATGGATACTAAATAAAAAAAGAAGAGAGAATGTAATTGTTTTTGAAAATAACATTTTTGGAACAGGTGGAATTTTTGGCGAGCAGTTAGTTGGTGGCGAGGCCAAAACCCTACTTGGATACCAATGGCCATGGGAATAAGATTAGAGAGATACTAGTGCAACTTTGGTAATAAAATGTGCTACATATTCTCCAGTTCTATTAAATTTTATGTTTATGCATATATGGATGAAATGAACATACAAGATATTTGTAAAATTTAATTTTACTAAAGAGAAATATATACATATTAAGAGAGAAATACTGAGCAGTATAAACTATGGGTATGTGTTGTACTATACGATTGACTTGGAGTATACAATAAATTTTTACAGACAAAAAAGGATCCAAGCACTAAATGCATTGGAACATGTAACAGCATGTTTAAAAGTACAATACTTTTTTAAGTACAAAATGGGAACAGGCCAATTGAATTTATAAGTAGCCGAAACATTACATTAAATTTTCTCTAGATAACAAGAAAATTTATTTCAAATATGACCACAACTTACAGAGATTTATATATTAAATCCCATGAAGCAAATATTTTTAAATGCCATAGTCGTAAGTAGCTATGAGTAGTTATAGTCGTCTGCCAATAACAATGAGCATCATAAGCACAACTGCTTATGATACTCATTGTTATTGGCAGAAAATGTGTCAACGGAATTGACACAAAAATTGTGCTGCTATACAATATTAGCATGAAGTAGGTTTTATAGGCAACATTGGTTTCAAATGAAAGACTTTTAGTTCACTTATGGTTAAGTTCAAAATTCAGCTTCTGTTACAAAGCATTTCTCACTCTTCTCGTCCATGACCCCACTCTTCTTATATTCACCAACTCTCTTTTCAAAAAAGTTGGTTTTCCCTTCCAACGATATGTTTTCCATGAAATCAAATGGATTTTCTGAGTGGTATATCTGCAACATTAGAGTCAAAGAAGTACAATAAACTAAAATATCATATTAAATAAATTTGTATTGTTTGCACATTAACATAACTACAATAAAATATAATCCTTACTCTAAACCGGTGATGTTAACATCAATCACAAGGTAATAATTTGGTTGGGAATAGACATAAATACAATAGATGCATCACTATTCAAATATTCTACAATCTGTACACCTTTTGGTCAGTACTTTACATAAATATCAGTGAACTTTTATTTGGTTAAGTAATTACCAACTGTTTATGTCAAAATACCCAAAATCTATGTTTGTCTTCAATTTAAATAATATCTGGGGACGGAGGCCGGATATAAAAATGATAGTTGAAGGGTTGATAACTAATTAAAGTGAATTTAACCTTTATAAGTCACAGATAATACATTATAAAAACACATTTAGATGAAAAACGTTTATGTAAAGTTCCAACTCAAAAAAATTTGTTATATAGAGCTAAATTTATGTTTCCCAGCAATACCTATTGAAAATTGGTGACATCAAGGTTTTAAACATTGTTTATATGTAATGTAAAGGTAAAATTCCTATTGTGTGTTATTATGGCCTCGAGGGGATTTAAAATATTTGTTTTAAAAATAAATTTGTTATATTGAGTTTCGTTACATTAATTTTTGACTGTAATTTTAAATTCTGTGTCGTAATTTTGGTCAATATTAATAACAAATTTAAAACCTTGATGAATTATATAATTTTTTTTAGCCTCAAAGAGATCGTCTCCCTGGTTTTGGCTCAATACGGATCGTCTCCGGGGAAATGCTCGACGCACAAACCTCTTTCCACTCCGGGAAAAGAGGAACAAGTGTGAAAATACCCCAGGAGCTCTGTTTCCAGAGGCCCCTGCTGTGGCTAAACACTAAAACCCTGGTGGTAGCATCACACCACTGCAATCGTCCCTAGCTATAAGCTCATTGCGCCTCTGTTCTGTATAAGAATATCTTACTTGTCGCCTTACTCAAGGCAACTGTCCCCCTTTTTCCTTCACAGTATGGACAACACGAAGCCGCTCAAAGCCTTCCATTTTTCGTTGCCCTGCAACATCTTTCCCACAATGTTCTCATCAGATAACCACCAACTGTGTTTGCAAGGGCAGTACGATCTTCTTGAAAACGACAGCACACAAAAAAGGTGTGGTACACATCATCTTCGCTGTCTTCACAGTATCTACACCCAAAAGAGTCTACTTTACCCATTCATTACAGATACAGGTGGAAACAACCATGCCCTGTCAGGAACTGAGTGAGATATAAGTTTACCTCCCCATGCGGTGCGGCAAATCCATGGTTCAAGGTTCCCAAGGAGGCGCCATGTACACCTTCTAGTTATCCCCTCATCCCATCGAGGCTGCCAAGTTTGTTTGGCCATGAGTCAGCTCAGCTCGTTCTACCACTGGCTCACACACCCAGATAATTGTCTTTTCTTGTTGTAACAGGTCAATTGGGATGGCTGTCACAATCACCAGCATCTACCTGAGAGACTGTTTGGTATGCAGCCGCGACTCTGCACTGCATGCATGCGAGTTCAGTATTTCTTTACCTTTGTCGCATCTGCCCAAATATCCAAGGGTCGATAACTAATTAAAGTGAATTTAACCTTTATAAGTCACAGATAATACATTATAAAAACACATTTAGATGAAAAACGTTTATGTAAAGTTCCAACTCAAAAAAATTTGTTATATAGAGCTAAATTTATGTTTCCCAGCAATACCTATTGAAAATTGGTGACATCAAGGTTTTAAACATTGTTTATATGTAATGTAAAGGTAAAATTCCTATTGTGTGTTATTATGGCCTCGAGGGGATTTAAAATATTTGTTTTAAAAATAAATTTGTTATATTGAGTTTCGTTACATTAATTTTTGACTGTAATTTTAAATTCTGTGTCGTAATTTTGGTCAATATTAATAACAAATTTAAAACCTTGATGAATTATATAATTTTTTTTAGCCTCAAAGAGATCGTCTCCCTGGTTTTGGCTCAATACGGATCGTCTCCGGGGAAATGCTCGACGCACAAACCTCTTTCCACTCCGGGAAAAGAGGAACAAGTGTGAAAATACCCCAGGAGCTCTGTTTCCAGAGGCCCCTGCTGTGGCTAAACACTAAAACCCTGGTGGTAGCATCACACCACTGCAATCGTCCCTAGCTATAAGCTCATTGCGCCTCTGTTCTGTATAAGAATATCTTACTTGTCGCCTTACTCAAGGCAACTGTCCCCCTTTTTCCTTCACAGTATGGACAACACGAAGCCGCTCAAAGCCTTCCATTTTTCGTTGCCCTGCAACATCTTTCCCACAATGTTCTCATCAGATAACCACCAACTGTGTTTGCAAGGGCAGTACGATCTTCTTGAAAACGACAGCACACAAAAAAGGTGTGGTACACATCATCTTCGCTGTCTTCACAGTATCTACACCCAAAAGAGTCTACTTTACCCATTCATTACAGATACAGGTGGAAACAACCATGCCCTGTCAGGAACTGAGTGAGATATAAGTTTACCTCCCCATGCGGTGCGGCAAATCCATGGTTCAAGGTTCCCAAGGAGGCGCCATGTACACCTTCTAGTTATCCCCTCATCCCATCGAGGCTGCCAAGTTTGTTTGGCCATGAGTCAGCTCAGCTCGTTCTACCACTGGCTCACACACCCAGATAATTGTCTTTTCTTGTTGTAACAGGTCAATTGGGATGGCTGTCACAATCACCAGCATCTACCTGAGAGACTGTTTGGTATGCAGCCGCGACTCTGCACTGCATGCATGCGAGTTCAGTATTTCTTTACCTTTGTCGCATCTGCCCAAATATCCGATCCATAGAGCATTATCGCCTGCGCTAATGTCATCAGTAGCCTCCGCTTCCCTTGTCTTGGTCCACCGACATTTGCCATCAGTCTACCGAGACTCGAGGTCACTTTGGCATGCTCCACTGATGTGGTCCCAGTAGGTAAGCTTGTTGTCTAGCACTACCCCCAGGTACTTGGCTGTCCTCTGCATTTAGATCACTTCGGAACCCACCCGCTTCGGGATGATTGTAGGTATCCGTCGCCTTGTTAGCATAACAGTCTCTGTCTTGGAGACTGCATCCAGCCCTCCACCAGACGCATGACTTGATTTAGCCTCCATTGGGCCAACTGGGCGTCTTATGCTGTTACGACTGCCGCCACATCGTCGGCATATCCTACCAGAAACACTCCATGTGGCTGGCATTTCGGTTCAAAGCAAACCATCATAAGAAACATTCCAGAGATCCGGACCCAATACCGAAGAACTATATCTAATTATAACGTTTCACAATATATATATTCATAAACAGTTTTACCCATTCAACTATAATTTTTATACCCGGCATCCGCCCCTAGATATAATTTAAATTGAAGAAAAACATGGATTTTGGTTATTTTGACAAAAACAGTTACTAAATAAAATGGAAGATTACCAAAATTTACGTAACGTCAATGAATAAAACAAAGTCGGCTCGCAGCCGACACCAGAGTTGAAATGGTTAATCTATTCAATAAGCCAGTGATTAAAATCTCGGCGATACCTTCAGCTTGTCTGGTAGGACTCCGTAAAGAAAAGGTTTAACAGCTAAGATGCTAATGGACTACACAAAAGAAAAAAGTAGGATTATTTTTTTAACTGTAGTAGCTATTTTACTGACAAAACACTATCAGCTAATTAACCCTTCAAGGCAGTAGTTTTTTAAAGGATTCCGGACCCTGCTACGGTAGTTTTTTTCAGTTTGCCAGAATTTTTGTAATGTTTTACTAAAACTTGATTATGAATGATTAATGAACTTGACAAACAAAAAGAAAGACATACTAAACATTTAATTATTTACGTAACAGTCTAGAATATAATTTAACATCAGTTTAGATGGTTAACACTATAAATAAAAGCACAAAACTTCAGTAAACAGCACGTATGCACACCAAAGCGACGCAACAAACAAAATACAAAATGGCTATGATTGTAAACAACATATATCTATCTCTGTCGCACTCCCAGCTGATCGAAATTGGTTGCACAATGTAGAGAAACTCATTGGCTATAATCTCCACACAGTCCGAGTTCAACAAGGTTAGCGAGAACGACGCAAGGCGCATTTAGCTGAACGGCTGCATGAGCCTTACGTCAAACCGCAGCAGTGTCTTTTTATGCGTGACGTGAAACTCACGTCAAACCGCTTTGAAGGGTTAATTTACCATGATTTCTTTTAACTATTTACATGGGTTGGGTAAATACCCAGCAGGTAAGTAAATATATAATGGGTATTTACTATTTACCTAGGTATTAACATTAGCCCGATGCCCTGGGTAGATGATTTTGATCAAATTTAGGGATATCTAGTTGTTTTGTTCAATACCATGCTGTAAGGGTTATAAAGTTTTGAATGTGTATAATATTCCAGGAAAAAACATTTTTATTAAGTACCCTTAAAGTATTTTACCCATATCTAAATGTCTTACTACCATGAAGCAAGATATCATTTACAAACCATATGAGTGGAAGTTTTGAAAACCTAGATTTGCAATATTCTTAAGAGGAATGAATATATTTAGTTACATTTGATCTTTCCCATTTTAATAACCTACTGTTATAGGTCTGACCTGAATATATGTTCCCACCAATTCATACTTAAAATAATAACGGGTCATTTAAAAAAAGAACAATCAATTGTGTTAGTTCATAAAATAATAAGGTTTGTTAATTAGAAAGTTAAATAATTTAATTGCAATATCAACTAATCTTCTATAATATTATAAAGAAGAGGTGGTTTCTGTATGTTTGTTTGTGGGTTTGTGTGTTTGTGGGTTTGTTGTGGCAAGTGAACGCAAAAAATACTGAACCAAACAGTTTGAAATTTTACACAAAGACAGATCTTAAACTCATGCAACACATAGGCATACTCATTTCCTTAAAATCCTCTCGGGCTACGCCCTGTGAACGTCCTAAGTTTCAATGTTTACATTTTTAGAAAATGAAAACATAAAATTACTTGAATGTCAACAGCTGTGAACACTAAAATTTGACAGTTCGAGAAGCAGAAGACATGGTTGCTGTAAATACCCTGGGATTCAATGTTTACAGTTTTTAATGTCAACATGCGTTTACTTTACATTTTGACAGTTCGGTAAGAAAAAGAAATAAAGTTAGTTTTTACACATAAACTGCTGGATCGAAATTAGTGAATTATTAGTTCGAAATAGTGGAATGGTAGATTTTTAATTTTCTCCCGATGCCTGCCTTTATTACGTTAATGCTTATCCTCTCCCAATATTTGACATATGTTACTTTGTCATGTTTAGATATATACTTAGACACGTGTTTTGTCATTTTGTAAACAATAAAGAATTAATTATCAATAACCTAAATGTATCTGTAGAGCCCACACCTCTCAGCCTTTTTTACCCGTGCGAAGAACGGGTACTTTGGCTAGTTAATTATAATTTAATTATTATAATTACAATTATGGTGATAATGTTATCATTCAAGGGTGAATATCAGTTGGTTTAACGTGTTTAAAAATACCTGAGTAATTAAAAACTTTAGCTAAAAATAACATTTTTCATTAATACTGTATATATTGGTTAAATAAGAAAGAAATTGTTGTACACTATATTAAAATGTTAAACGATAAAGGAAATAACATTGTCTGGAGTATATATTCATTTTTCCTTAATTTTTTATAAATATCCAGGTTTTTACCCATTTTGGGTATTTACCCCAGTTTTACACAGCCGGATATTTGACATCACAACTTTTCATTCAACTCAAGTCTAAACTGACCTTGGAGCACTTGAGCTCGTACAGGAGGCGGTCGGCCACATACTCGATGTACTGCTTCATGAGGTCGCAGTTCATCCCGATGAGACTGACGGGCAGCGCAGCCGTGAGGAACT
The DNA here is from genome assembly GCA_023375725.1 of Nephotettix cincticeps. NCBI lineage: Eukaryota > Metazoa > Arthropoda > Insecta > Hemiptera > Cicadellidae > Nephotettix > Nephotettix cincticeps. The sequence goes on along the minus strand of CM041790.1, from coordinate 33,688,411 downwards.
CCTGCTCAATGATCACTGCCTCCCTGACGATGGCCTGGACACGGTCCTCCGACGGCTTTTGGACCAGGTGTTTGAACATGAGGCAGGCAAAGTCGCAGTGCAGGCCCTGCAGAAATATCCAGTACCATCGAACCTCAATAATACATTTCTTTATGTACAATGGACAAGTTGGAAAGATTACTGTATATACTCATAACTCTTTATTTGCCAGTAGATATTTAAATAAATACATTGGTTTGTCACAGATTTCATAGAATTAGGTTATCAGCTGAATTTCGCAGCTGACTAGTTTTTATCCATTCATTTTAGTTTCATAGTTTTATAAGCATTCATTAATATTATAAAAAGAATTCTTTTAAAGGAAACATTCAATCTTTTTTTAAACAGCCCATAAATAATATTACGTACTTCTTTTGGTAATTTATTGCAAAACTTACTAGAACGTATCAAAACTGACTTATCGGTTTTGTGTAATCTACAAATTTCTAAACTTAGCTGAAGCTATATGAATTATTTGATCAAGAAACACATACGAAATCTACCTCAAGTAGGGGTATTGGATGTGAAACTTTGGCATAACATAGTTGTTTTGATTAAAAATAATAGTAAATAATACTGTTACGGTTTAAATACCTCTATCATTTTTTATCATGACAAGCAAAACCAAGTTACACTACGTATCAGGATCTGGAATCTGACCCTGTTCTCTGTTGAGCTAGAACCAAACATAACAATATTAGTTCATAATCCAGACTAAGTTGGTATAAAACTGAAAACTACAATGTTACAGCAGTCAAAAACTTCAAAAAATACCAAGCCACAATAGTTTTACTCAGAAGACCCATAGGTGACCGACCATATGACTAAAGTTGCTTTTTGATTGCTGTAAACATTCTGGTTTTTCAGTTTTATACCAGCTTAGTTTAGATTATGTAATAATCTTGCTATGTCCTAGATTCCACATCAACAATGAATTATTAAATTAATATCTATACAGTGGAACTTGGTTATAACGTCATTGAAGGGACCACACAATTAATGACGCTATATCCGAGTGACGCTATAAAAGAGGTTACATAATTTTAATTTAAAACCGAGGAAAAATAGGGAAACACATGGTTAGCGGTAAGACAGCAATAAAATGCCGTTTCTAAAAATAGAATGTAGCTAAACAATAGCCGTAGCCCTCACGTTGCACCACCGACCGAACTTTCTCTATTTAGCTATATGTTGCCTTCATCTCGGCCCGATTTTCTTGACGTTATATACGAGGTTTGAGAATTTACTGACGATATATCCGAGGTTTTTTCCTATGTAAATACATATAGTTTGGCGGGACCTAAAAATAAATGACGTTATATCCGAGTTGACGTTATGGCCGAGGCCGCAATAACCGAGTTACACTGTATAAATAAAATTAGAGATTTGTCTGTACTTTGCTCAGAATTATAAATTTTTTAGTTACTTTTACGTTTCATGCGTTAGAGAAGCCGAAACAAGTTTTATCTCAATTTGTGTCTGTGAAGCTCCAGGAAGCATTTTACACCATCTTCTCCGAAAAAAAAAACAAAAAAAAGAGGACTGATAGGAAACAGGAGAACTGATAATAATGCAACTTATTTCATACATTCTCTGCATCCCAGAGAAGGTTTTTTTTGAAGTCTTAAAATTGTCCGCCGACCCTTGAAAAGTAAGTTAAATAACAAGCATTTAAAACCCCACTTTTTAAGCGATATTAGTCATATTTTGCTTCAGTTTTAAATGAATAACCTACTAACAATAATCAGCTGTCTTTGTAGTCTTATTAAAAACTTAATATAAAGAAAAACAAACAGCTGTTGAATCAATATTAGTTAGTTTATATTGGTCATTGATTTAAACCCATTTCAAATTCATACTTGTTCAGCATTTCAAATATCATACCTTTTATTGTACATAATTGCTTATAGTGATAAACACTGCACAGGATATGAATAGGGTACTGAATCCGAAGAGATAACAAGCTAAAAATAACGGCTAGACAGATGTGTCATCATTGACAAGTCGGCACAGGCTTGCTAGTCTGAGAATGGTCGGACTAACTGGAGTGACGGATCGACCATCCAAAGTTGGATTAGAGGCGTTCTACTGTATTAATATAGCTAGTATTTTTGCCTGACCTCGTCACGTGAGATGAGTTCATTGCTGAAAGTAAGGCCAGGCATGAGACCTCGTTTCTTGAGCCAAAAGATAGATGCAAAGCTGCCTGAGAAGAAGATGCCTTCAACCGCAGCAAAAGCTACGATACGCTCACCAAAGGTTGCAGAGTCGCTGGCGATCCACTGCAATGCCCAGTCAGCCTTGCGCTTGACACACGGCATTGTTTCTATTGCGTTGAATAGGAAATCCCTAAAAAAGTGCCAGTCATTAAAAATATTTTATTAAAAACTAATGCATTTTCTTATTAAATCATTACTCTTAAAATAAATCGTATCAGTGGACTAACACATACTTTCTCCCTTAAGTGAATTTGAAAAAGACAATCTGTAATAAAACCATCATGTTTTTCAAAGTTTATCTAAATACCATTTAATAATTTATTTTTTCAAAAATAATCATCCGATTTCTGAAAAAAAAACAAAAAAAACAAGAGAGACAATGTTAAATTAATTGCTCAAATTGTATGGGGGAACCCCCCCCCAAATACCAAGCTTTTTTGAGTTTTTTTTTGTTGGGTGATTTGACCTTACGCTTCATACTCAAGTTTCATGGAAAAAGGTAGGAAAATAAGGAACAAATTTTTTTTTTACTATTCTCCATAAGAATAACGTACTGCGTTTATCATGGACAGTAAATCTAACTTTTCTCGTTAGTCGTAGAAAAATAATTCAAAATACTAATTTAATGTGTTTAGTTTTTAAACTGGTTTCAATGGTGCCAGTCAAGTTATACTTTACTTTTATTATTTTCGCTGAAAATTAAAAAATTTGATTTTTGACATTTAAAAGCACATCGCTTTTGAACCGTCATTTTTACAGACATGCGGGTCAAATTATTTAGTACTACGTGTACTAAAACTATCAAATTTTGAGCAAAATCGTTAGAGCCGTTTATGAGAAATTTGGATTTTTAATGTTTTTAAGGGTTTTTAGGGGTGAACTACCCTTAAAAATAAAAAATGAAAAAACGCCTGGAGATACGGTGAATATACACATACATGCTAAATTTCATATAAATAGGACCAACGGGGTAGGCTGTGGCTCTGTACACATCCAGACACACGCACACTCTCACACACAAGCAGACACACAGACGGACAGACATCACGTTGAAACCCACTTTTTGGATTCAGGGGACCCCAATTCGGACATATCCACTCTCAACTCAAATTTGAAAATTTTGACGAAAACAATACTTTCTCCATATACTATGTATAAGGGGAGAAAGTAAAATCTTACAGGACATATTAACATTTAGTAACAGTTAGTTCAAATAAATTGGCAATTTTGTTCAATTCTGAGTGACCCTGTAAAAACATGAACATAAAGCAGAAAGAAGATTAAGGATTCATATAGGTAAAAATTTTTAATCTGCCTACTAATTATAATTAAATTAACCTTTCAGAAGGGGTATAGGTTTTGAAAACAGGAGAGGACAAACCTGGAGGTTACCTTCAAATCAATAAAAACAAACTTTAATGAGGTAAAATTAGTAATTTAAGTGCCCAAAAATTAAGTACTCTTTACATGTAAAACAACAAAAATGTGTTTAGTAAATATGAAATATAATAGCTTCGTAAAAGCTACATAGCATCATGAATTCCTAATTATAAAATACTTTATTAGGGGTATTAAAACTGAAATGAAAAGATTATTTAAAAAATAGGTTTTTTAATATAAAAGTACATAATTTTTTCAAGAATACATATACAAAAAGTAAGTTTAAATTGTATCACAATGTCCATTAATACAGATCTGGATAAAAAAATCACAATAGTATGAAAATAGCACACATGGAAGCTACTTACAGCCCTGGACAAAACTGAACAAAGCTAATGGATGGAAAGTTGTAGGAGTGAGTTTTGACATTCACTCGACTCTAGGAATGAGGTGTGTAAGGTACAATGCTGCTCACACTTTCGACATCAGCCAAAACAGTAAAATAAAACCACACTGGAGGTTACTTCCTCGATGCAACCTCTGAAAGGTTGATCGTCTTGGTAAAATTGTTCACTCTAACACCTTATTGTCTATTTTCACTAATTGATCATACAGGTTCCATTCAAAATCAGGACTGGTTTACAGTAGCCTCAAAAGAGCAATGGAGGGGGGAATCGAATGGTCAGGCTTGATATAGAGGTCTCTTGCCATTAAGTTACCTGCGGTTCTTGATTTAGGTAGGAGGTCGATTTTTGGGCCAAGGGTTTATTCATTGTGTTGTCGTAGCAACATGGAGTATACCGCCGAGTAACGTTACGTTGTAAACTTTTACTTTAAACTCGGAATAAACCGGTTTATGGCATGATTCCATAAGCCAAGCCACACAAGATATTTTGAGAGGCATAAGATGTTAAGCACAGCTGGAAATTCACCGAAGACGAGCACCACATCAGACACAGAACGACCGCTTGAAACGAGGCTCAGAAAGCTAAAGTGAAAGAAGATTTGAACTCTGACAGGTTTTTAACAATCACATTCATCAATGAGAAAACTGGCCTCTCAAAGGTAACCACCCACACTATCATAATGGATGTATTAGCGATGAGAAAAGTGTGTGCGAAGCTGGTGCCTTCACCATAACAATGCCCCGTGCCACGGTGCGATTGTTGTGCAATAGCTACTGGCGAAATTTGGCATTGCAACATTTCCTTACCCATCCTACAGCCAAGATCTGGCTCCACCTGACTTTTTCTTTCCAAACGTAAAAAAAAACAGCTGAACAACAGGACAACAGTTTGACTTCCATTCAGGCGCTTTGAGCGGCAACAACAACGGCTTTAAACAGCATTTTTTCTTTTCTTTCAACGACAGAGGCATTTTGTAACAGAGTCAGAGAGAGATTGCACACAAATTTTTTGTGGGAAAGCAGTCCAAACCCAAATGGGCATCTTGGGATATGAACCCGTGACCTCTTGCACTGAAGTCCAAGACGCTAACCACTAGGGTAACTAGGGGACGAGTGACAGACGTGCCGAACTAAGTGTATCGAAGCAGGAGGAATGTATTTTGAAGAGTATTAAGTAATTGTAACCTACCTTTAATGATACCTGATAAATGATACCTGTAATGAATTTTTATTTTTCGAACCTGTACCCTGATACATTGAATAGATCCTGATTGTCTGACATTCAATTGGGTTCAAATTCAAATTAAAGTTACCTCTCCTTAGGATCCTTGATGTATGTGTCGATGAGCAAGCTGTACATTTCCGAGTGGATGTTTTCCATTGCTATTTGGAACCCGTAAAAGCATCTTGCCTCAGTCACCTGAACTTCCTGGCTGAACCTGAACAACAGGTTGTGGAGACATGAACATTCAAATCAGACATTTTTTATCATTGGATTCATGTCTAGCTTATTAACTTAAGTAATGTTTGGAGTGTGATCACAGTCTTCAGTTGAAATGCTCCGTAGCAAAAGAGATAAGAATGATTGGATTTAATCTGAAAGGACACAAGACTCCCGGTATAAAATATTCTGATGAGAGTTCTTGACTGGTTTCTTTCTCCAGTAGCTCTTGTAGGGATTTTTAATAAATCTTTAGACAGTTTATGCCCTCTGGGGTTTGTATGTAAATCAATAATAACCAGAAATACCCGAATGTCATTAATCATTTCTTTCAGACAGGTCTATTATCGCAAGAGTTGCCTTCCGCATCGATGTTTGGTTATAATTTATTTTAATCTTACAAATCTAAGTCACTGGAATACCGTTATCAAAAAATACTGGCATATGTTGCAATAATGTTCAATATATTTTAAAAATAAAAATATTTTTTCAATTTTATAAAAAATAATAAAAATTTGAACAGATTATACAACAGAACCCCAATATAAGGATTCTCAAGGGACCAAAACAAAAATTTGTTATACCGCGATTTTTACTATCCCGAGGTTAAGTACGGTCAAAATTCGTTATATAGGGGTTCAGTATAAACCTCTTTGTAAAGAACGGGTCGGTGTCCAGTCTCTAAATTACAAGTTATTACAAAATAAGGTACGGTATGTATTTACCCAATTTTTATTATTTATGTCTCATAGATGTATAAAATGGTAAGTACAATGAATTATGTATTTATTGAATCACTTCCAATGTACAGTATTAGATATCCAAATAGAATTACTTTTTACTAAAATACAGGAACTAAATAACGCATAAAATCATATAGGCCCTAAATTTAACCTCTATACAGTAGACCTAATGCTTTTAACACTTAGTGTTTAAACGCCACTGTTAAGGCAGGTCGCTTTTCAGACATTATGCACTTGGTGACAATTACACATACACACATGTGTATAAGGTGTATACAACACCAAATTCAAACGTTATAAAGGGGCTACTTTAATAGAATGTTTTAAGTTTCATGGGAATTTGAAAAAAATTGTTATATTGGGAATTTTGTTATTTTGGGGTTTGTTATATCGGGACTCCACTGTATACAATACGTTAAGACTTTACTACAAAATCTCGGAACTAAAAATAATAATCAGTGGCCTATCCTTTAAAGTCATGAAGAGGATTTTCTCTCTAATCTCCTCACCTTGCCTTCTGGATGTTTATATACAGAGCAATAAAGATCCATCAATTTGAATGTCCATTCCAATGTTAAGAAATCGTTATAAACAAGTGATACGCATTTTATCGTTTATATCTGAATGATTTCACTATATTTTTTTTTTTAATAGCCTTAAAAATAAGAGCTTTTTACAGTTCACAATATGAAAGAATTTTTATAAAAATACTCAGTGCAATTTTCTATCCAAATTTTAGATAAATTTTTAATTGTAACTAAGCTATTCACTAGGAAAATAAACAATTTATATATAATCATAGATTACAAAAAGTACTTTTATTCAAATAAAGATATTATTTAGATATTCTATGATGTACAATACGTCTACTAACCTCTCTACAAGATTCTCGTTGACAATGCCATCGGAAGCGGCGAAGAAAGCGAGCACATGTGAGATGAAATGCCTCTCTCCATCATTCAGCCGCTCCCAGTCAGGGATGTCCTACATAGAGTATCAAAGCTGTATATTGATGAAATGTTTCTAACACAATAAAAGGATAAGATATTTATGTTATAACCTAGTTCAATTATATTTTTGTAAGTTTAAATAACCGCTTTTTTTGCCAGTTACAACCAAGTATTAATTTTTTTAAATATCAGTGCAAATACTATCTTTAATAAAATTCTGTTTACTGATCAACAAAAAACAATTTATGTCTATGATCATTTAAAACAATTTTCATGTTCAAAAACAGGATTCCGCAAAAGCTAATTTTACACTAGCGTGGTAGGGGTAAATTGGCACCTAAAGTGAATTAGAAGCTTGTTGTAAAACAACAGTGTAACTTTGTTGCCATTACTAATTGGCGCCAGTAAAATATTGTGACCAATATAAAATATGATGAACCTAATACAGTATAATGTATTTAAAAACGAAGAAAGCATTAGGCTATTGATGATTTCTTTGAAAAAAAGCTTCCAGACTAATTCACATAAATTTGCATCTACCAACTTTTCATTAAAGTAAAGTTTAACCCTTGAGTACATGCGTGGTAAAGTGTAACACGACTACATGCACGCGAAGTGGGACTCTACATTAGAAACAGAAACTCACAGTTTTATGGGTAGTTAATAAATCCAAATCTTGTTTCACACACATCATTTAATTGTACAAGTAGTATGCATGATAAAAGAACAATTTAACTCAATTCATTAACTATCAAAAATCAGTGGAAATGGCAAAAAATTGGAGTAATGTGCGCGGAATCACAATCCCTTGTGAAGTTCAAGGCCTCCTGTCCTACGGTCAACTGAAGCTAGGAAAACAATAAGAGCATATCGAAGCTGGGGTTGGTGCGTCGACGCTCAGGTCCTAGATACACAGACTTCTGTCTACAATGCCATTCTAAAAAAACGTGGAGTCTCATTTCGCAGCGCATGTACTTCAGTGTTTATTAGTATCAGATACAGTAGAACTCCAATTATCCGAATTAATGGGGACCGGGACCCATTCGGATAATCAAATATTCGGATAATCAGAGTTTTTTTTTAATTGCCATTAGAGAGAAAAAAAGCTACATTTGGTACCGGTATTGCACAATTTTTTTATTGAATTAAATATAAGAAACATGATATTTTCACATGTTTTAAATAAAAATAAAATGTACTTACATTTTACGTACGCAAACACTGGCCTCGCGGGGGAAGAATAATAGTGCACTTAGACTTTTTTTGGACAAATTTTTTTCTGAAAGTGATTCGGATAATCGGCGATTCGGATAGTCGGAGTTCGGATAATTGGAGTTCTACTGTACAAAGGAGTATATTTTATTACATTAGACTATTGAAAATTAATTAAATGAACAAAAACAATGTTATATGCTAATTTAAGAGAATAAAACTTAAATAGGGGCTTTAAAAGGCCCCTAGCCTATTATAAAACAAAAATAATCATTATTAGGGGATATAATTATTTACAATCAAACAAGTTATCTTAACGAGGTGCAAGTTAAGTGCTATTTCATAAGAACGATAACTCAATACATAATTGCAAGAATGATTTACGACAGTTGAATCAGATAATATAATACACTTATATGTTCATTAAAAATATTAATGCGAAAGTTCATTTTAAAAAAAAGCTCACAATGAAAAAAATCTGTTAAGCCACATTTTCCTCAAAAATACTTCAAAGCTAAAATGTAGAAGGTCGAAGATCCTATGAAATTTTGAAAGTTCAATCAAAATGCAAACACATTTTAAACAAAAACATATTTATGATTGGCAGCATATTTTCAGGAAAACAAATTCACCAATTAGAATCAAACCTAACTTATCGTAATCTTTAATTTATTTTGATTATAGGGCCTATAAGTATTTTGCAAGCTGGGAGGTAAAATAGAAAGCTCTTAACCCTCCAATAAATGCGCGATAAAATGTAACATGACTACATATGCACAGAGTGGTTCTCTGCGTAAGGACACACACTCAGAAACTCAAAGTTTCAAGGGTACATTAGTAAAACCAAACCTCGTTCACACACATAATTTAATTGTACTAGAAGTATGCACAAAAAAAGAACAGTTCAACATTTAACTATCAAAAATCAGTCAAAAAAGTTCCAAGTCACAATCCACTGTCAAGTTTAAGTCCTCCTGTCTTACGACCAACTAAAGCTAAGAAAACAAAAAGCGTGCCAAGAAATCGAAGAAGGCAGTGGGGGAAGGTGTGTCTACACTCAGAACCTGGATACCCAGAAATCAATCAGAAATGTGTTTAACATATCAAGCAGGTAGCTAGTTCATAGTAAATAAATCTAGAATCAACTGAGATGTAATGTCGGATTATGGTTCCAAAACATGTCCAGTAGTCTTACCTTGGTGAGATCAACCTCCTCAGCTGTCCAGAATGAAGCCTCTGCTTTCTTGTACATGAGCCAAATGTCATGGTATTCAATGGGAAACACCACGAACCGCCGCGGATTCTCTCGCAGAAGCGGTTCCAACTGAGGATCGAACGGTGCATCATCCGTAGCCAGCTTTCTGACAACCTGTATTGTGCCAACAAACATAACTCAAAATGTGAAGTGATGTTAGAACATCATTATTTTACTCTTATCTATTTGTTAAGAGAGGATGGTTCATGATCTTTGATATTGCCTTTAGTTCTTTGTCTTTGAACATTACACAATTGGAAATGAAAAATATTTTTTTTCATAAACAGAATTTTTTTTAAATCCAGGCCTTTAAAATAAGTAAACAAAAAATGCATATTAGCTATTCGTATTGTTAACAAACAATTTATGTTCTTCTTCTCTTTCGTTTCTTAAAAAGATGTGTGAATAATAAACCATTAACAACAAACCTTATAAAATACGAACTGCAAATATACAACTGTACTAAACTACACAATGATTCTCTACATTTGTCTAAAATGTGGAATAATTTACCACTGCACCAGTTCACTCCTACAAAATTTAAACTTTTTGTTAACATTTTAAGTTATATAATAACTTATAAATAAAATACTGCGTAATAGGCCAAATAGTTACTGTGATCAAAATTTTGTTTATTCACTAATCAATGAAAATGGATAAAACTAACTAACACTCCTCATTGCTGCAATATTAAATATACCATGTATTTAAATTACTTTGTTTTATGATAAAGAAAGATTTGTGATTAGGTCTAATGATTTTCAGATGTATAGTTAGCATATTTAGCCTCAAAGTAAAGAACATGTTAATTTTGCCGACTCAATATGGCAACTAATTATTCAAATGTGGTATTTACCAGTGCAGCTTGTTTTTTTATCTTTAGAGTTCAAATTTCGCAATGAATCAGTCTTGCACTAATGCAGGTTAACTTAACCTCTACAAGAACAAGCAAGGTACAGCATAGGGACAAAAATATCCAACAAGTACTAGATCAAGATGAAAGTCTTCACCACCCACTTTGTGGAACTCACTGTAGTAAATGTATAAATAAACTGAATCAGGAAATTGAAATGTACTGCTTTAAAGGTGCCTTTGGACATAAATTTATCGAACTACGTAAACTATAGTTCGATAATTATTATAAAAACAATAATTTCTCAACAATATATTAATAAGTATAAAAGGTGGTTAAGTATAAAAATTAATTATAATGTAATTTCAGTGAAGTGACAAACCATAAAAAATTAAGTAGGGGAGTTAAAAAATAAAGCAAATATTCATTAACAAGACAAAAATTAGAATCGTTGGGGAAACTAATTCCTCTTGGACGTTTAATTAAAAATACTAAAACATACCATACTCTGAGATCAAGTGCGCTTCAACATGTTCATCAGATGATGGCACATGATTAAGCAGACATAAAATTTCAGAATTTACCAGAATAATAATTTTGGCTCGATCAATCACAACAAACACTTAACACATAACACATGCTTAAATCTTTGAGTTAACAACATTCAAACTTGTGATTTCCTACTTCGTAGGTAGTACAAGTTAGTTTGAAGCAAATATGTAATTTTTCAAGGGTTAAGTGCTTTATTAATATCTAATTTATGATCAGGTTGAATTACAACTTTTAAGAGGGTTACTACTGAACATTAGACTAGGAAAACTAATTTGATTAACTGGCCTTGTTGGGAGTTTTGTCCACTAAATGAAAATTTACATGGCCTATATTTAAAAGCAAACAAACAGTTACTACAAAGTGGCTTGGTGACTAAACCTTTGTGGTTGCTTTCCTATCTAACTAGTGATTAAAAACAGAGAATACAGGATTAGTCTTCTTAACACATTTAAGCAAATTATTAAGGTAAATTGAAGAAATAAAATGAATGTAGGCCTTGTACCACACTTAGATTAGGCCTAATATGAAAGCCCCAATGGCCTGGTTACCTCCTCGAACATATGCCCAAGTGACAAGGCAGCTACAAGCAAAGCTTGAATTGGTAACTTTTACCAAAATCAAATAGGCCTAGTCTATGTTAAATTTTTATAAAATATCTAATTTATTTTGATTGCATAGCTGAAGAATTAAGACTAAACATCAATTGTGTGATGTAGGATTTCAGTTTAATAATGGCTGCTAGCCTAATTTATCATCCTAATCAGCCAACTAATATCCAAATGATTTGAGCCTAATCTTGTTTCAAACTGGCTAAATATCATGGGATGACCTTAGTTTTGATAGTATAGAGAATAATCATATACGTAGAAGACTGATTTTAATGGAGACAATCCTTTAAAATTCGTATTGAGTAACTTAAAACCTTAAGGTTCTACTTACATTGGTTTTGGCAGTCTTCAAGATGTTTGTCTTATCTCTTAGAGCGAGACTGGCCAAACATTTAGAGGGACTCAAGGATTGGTCAACCTGAAATAAATTTACAAATTTCACTGTAGAAAATTATAATAACAATAATTTTCTAATAATCTTTATGTAGAGTAAGATATCATTGAATGTGAACTTATTAGTGCTGGGTAAATTGGTTACCTTGATTTCATCAGATGCCTCTTTATCTAATGGTGCAAAATGAGTGTTTTCCTTGTTGTAAATGTGACCTGTTGCGTTGGGCATTTTAGTAAAGTATATTTGGTATTGACCAGGAAAAATATTTTAAAAATTTAAAGCCCAACAAATGTAAGGTCTATGAAGGAAGGGAATGAAATAATAGTTAAACAACTAAACCAATGTTTTTGGTGGCGAAGGATACATTTTGGGGGGAAATGCCAATTTTACCGCCAAGTGAAAACGAAGTTAGGCCTATTGGAGAAAAAACTAGAAATAACTTTCAGTATTTAATTTCTATTGAGTTAAAAATGAACACAAGTCGAACAATACTACGGTCACAGAAGTGCCTGGTAGTTACTATATGATTTATTAACTAAACATTATGAATAAATAAATTCTCTACAAATAAATCATGTAATAATCATAACTGACGCGGGAAGAAAATTCAAATATGGAATTAGTATTTAGAGGGAGAATTGTAGAGAAATGCACTTCAACCAACCACAAGTCACAAAATTCCCGCAATGGCTAATTTTTTGCCATTATTTGACATGGACATATCTTAGCTCTGGGGGGGGGTTGGCGATTTGTAAGATGGAAAACATGTAACAGGACTTCATAGAAACAAACAGGATTAAATGTTTAATTTAAAAGAATAATAACAGCTGTTTATATGAACTGAAACCATTCCCTTTAGACATATCCTTGATCTAACCTATTTCATACAAGGAAGTAAATCTAAACATTTTAAGGTAGGTCCTGGGAGTATCATTATTACTCTATGATCATAGAAATGAAATGGAAATTGTGTTTATGTGGAAATACGCTTAGTACAAAAAGAATTAATTTTATTCATAAGGTTACTTAACAGAAATAAGAGAGTCGGCATGCTTCTCAGTTGTTTTTAGACCTAAAAGTTAGTTTACCCTATGATGGATTTAGTGTATTTTGAGGAACATTCCTGACCAACCATTAGATACCTTATTCTCTTAGAATCATAAATAAATGGATAGTAAAGACCGATTAAAAACTAAAGATTATAAAACTTTATAATCCGTTCCTCTCTCTGTTAGAATCATTCCCACGGTAGCATATTGAAATGGATATATGTCTTTGCTTTGGGGGGGGGGGTAGGGGTTGGCAATTTGTGACACCAAAATTTGAAACAGTGACGTTATTTGGTCATTAATGTCATGTCCCTAGTGACGTCATGAGGTTATACGGACAACTATTTAGAGCCTTAGTAATTTATTAAGTCTTAGTAATTTTTCTAATTACTAATTTTCTTTATTGTTTTATGTGTACTGATCTGCCGAAATAATATCTTATGCGAACGTCCTAACAAAATAATGTCTTGCACTGTTCTAAAAAAATAAAGTTTTATGCACACTGTCCTAAAAAATAATCTATTATGTGCACTGATCTAACAAAATAATGTCTTTTGTGCTCTGTGCTAACAAAATAATGTAATTGTGCACACTGTCCTAGAAATCGTTCTACTTACCTTCTAATTATTCTAATTAAATTAAAATCTACCCTGTGCCGGGGGTTCCTCTTCTTGGGGGTGAAAAATGTTTAGTTGAACGTAGGTCAAGAAATCGATAAATTGACTAATTTTAAGCAGCTTTTGGTACAGTGAAGTTTTCTTCAACTTATACTTTTTGACTTATTCGGGAGTAAATTTGTCGGGTTTCAAGCAAAAAACATGTTTTTAGTAATTTTTTTTAAATAAAATAACTTGAAACACATAAGCTATAACCATAGGTCTCATGGTAAGACTTAAGCCCCGGACCATGTTATTTTTTGTCTTTAGGTGCCCCGAGTCCAAAAACAATATTTGTTAAAATTTATATATATACATACGTATATATATTATATTTTATTTATTTATATTTATTATTGTATATTTTGTATATATACATGAATTTAAGCGATAAACCACTTGAGACCAAAATTGTTGTGTAGGTGTAAAAAGACGAAAAGAATTGTGTATTTATTATTTCAAAAGACTCAATTAAAAGCAAAAGATTACTTGTTAATTAAGTTATTGATATATTTTAACGCCGAAATGGAGAGTTTATACCTACAATGACCGAAAATAAATACATTATTCGGGGTAAACTTACAGAACCATTTCAAAAAAAACTTTAAAAATTTTCAATTTTATTGTTTTTAAAGTTTTTAGCATTAAAACTAAGCAAGCTATGAAGAGAATAATGTCGATTCCTATTTTTTAGTTCCCAAAAAACTAGTGACAATCTAACCCCCTCTTTTACCCATTTGAAAAAAAAATTATTGCTACTTTACAATCCGTTTTATTTAAGGTGTTCTGAGTGTTTGACCCGCTTAAAGTACGTATGCAGGTTTTATTTGAAAGCTGTATTTGAAAAAAAAGAGTTTGAAATAAAACAAATAGTTTACAAAAAATCGATTTATTTTCAAAATAATTTTTTACACAAATTACCTTTTTTGAGCCTTTTTAGCATTAACCTTTTTAATAATGAGATATGGAAAAGATTTTTTACACGAGTTTAAAGCTCTTCAAAGGTCCTGCAAAAAGCTTTTGTAAGGAACTTAATTGCTTAAAACCTAAACAAGATACGAGGAAAACGAAAATCATTTTTTGTAGAAATCTCTATACATAAAATAATTGAATGTATGTCTGTCTGTATGTATGATTTCCTTTATGCGTTGCCAAACTACTCATCCGATCGCCATGAAATTTTAGGAAGTTGCTCTATATGTGTCCGGGAAGGTTTTAGTGAAAAAATATTTTCGAAAACCCCATAAGTTTCCATTTTATGGCGTTTTAAATTTCTAATGTTAACCTTATGGAGAGTAAGTTTGTTTACAAATTGTCTACAATGAAAACATTTGATTTCTTAGCTACAGCTGATTGGTTTACTTTCCATTAGCAATACCGTATGCTTTACTATCCAATGCCATCTGAATCATTCATTAATGTTAAACTATGAAGTAAATGTGTACTGTAAAAAATGAACAGCTCTATTCACCACGTTAATAGTTAACGGTTTTGGGTGATTATGTATTTATATTTTTATTTTCTGTCCTTATTATATATATTTATAGTATTTTTTATTATTACGTTTATTATAATAATCAGCTGTTGTATATCTTTCCTATAAAAGCCGTATCACAGTTAGGTTTCGTTTGGGTTTGGATTGGATTTGAAAATTGTGAATTAATCCACTCAGATTTATTTGTTTTATGGGAATGATATTAATTTGTTTTATCGTTTCAGTATTGTTATTCACTATGCAGCGACCCAGAATATATAACCTTTCACATTGAAGCCGTATTGCTATTCGACTTCAGAACATGGCCAATCTTAAAGTTAACATGTGTTTACTGTGAGGCGTTACGAAGTTCGCCGGGTCAGCTAGTATGTAATAAAAATATATAAATATATATTTTAACTAAAGGGTGCAATATTTGAACAAAAGGTGCTTAAAATTAGTCACTTATCGATTTCTTTGACTTACAATTTTCAAAGCTATGACCGCGATCGCGTTAAAAGTAGGACACACAGAACTGTCTGTGCCGTTTTTGTTTTTTATGTGTCAGTGTGTTGTAATTTATATTTCATTTGATCCTAAACAGATAGAACGTCTCTGCATCATTTATATATGAACTGTGGCTGACGTAAGTTTTTATTATATAACTTATTTTTAATTGAAAAATTTTCACCCACAAGAAGGGGTGGGAAATATCAACCATCAACCATCTGGGAAAAACAACCCCCGGCACAGGGTGGATTTTAAAATAGAGGCTAAGTAAAACCTACATCAACATTTTTATTAAAATCGATTCTGTATGGGATAAAATATACAGTTTACACATGTTTAGTCATTGACTGGAAGTGGTACGGGCTAGGGGTTAACATTTTTGTATGAAATAATTAAAAATAATTTCCTAGTACTAATCTGTACTCGATGGAGAATATATTTACACACAGTTGAGGGTTTTTATAAAAGGAAGATTAAATAGGTTAATCTAATAATTTATTATTATACATTAATATGAAACAAATAGTCTATTAATTACACTTAAACTCAGATCGGTGGATCTTAGCCAGTTTTAGTTCAATGTCTTCTAAAAGTCAAACTAACTTTACATCTTCACGACTCCGTGTAAATTGAAAATCACGATCAACGTTGAACAGTAGTTTTGCCAAAACTCGCCACATTAATATCTAATTGAATGTGGTAAGGGATAGGATTCCTTAGTACAATCTACTGTATTCCTCAATACATTTACATTGCACAATAATATCGAGCGTGTGTGGCCTGAAGGAGAAAAATATTGTGCAGAATATTGCGTGTATCCAAAAGGTTTTGCAGAATCTTCAAATGATTGAACTGTGTTTGGATAGTATTGCGTAATACCCTTTAAGTGTAATTATTTTAACCTTGTAATTTGTTAGGGTAAAAATTAAAATTGCAGATGAGAAGTTTTTATTTGAAAAAGCACCGCTCGTCTCTAGCTTTGTGAGACTATGGATTAACGGGCTATAGTAATAGGTCCAAGAAGACTGAACAATACGACGAAATATTTCAGGAATATCATTAGCTTATATTTTTGCTCCCCTAAATGCTACTCTTTTGCCTAAATATCTCAAATGTAGTTGAGGAGTCTGATACACATTACGCCAGAGTGTGGCAGCTACAAGGTGTACGTAACCCCCTCCGGGTATAATAGCAAAACTTTTTCAGTGGGTTTTGTTAGGTGATGTGACCTTTAATGAAAAACGGTTGGGAAAAGAGTAAAATTTTATATTTAATATCCTCCTTAAGAAAAAAATTGGGCGCTATCAGACCGTGGTACTGCGTTTACCACGGACATTAAATTTAACTTTTCTCTAGGACCGTTAGTGATAGACTTATGATTAAAAGTACTTATTTGTTTAGTTTAAAAGCCGAGTTTAATTGTGACGTCAAATTATTTTATAAAACTATTATTTAGCCAGGAAATAATTGTATTTAAAAGCCCACAACTTTTGAACCATTCGTTTCACAGACTTACAGGTGGTGTTATAATATTTGGGATCTTAATAACTACGAACTACGAACTATGAAATTTTAATTTGTATTTTTCACATTTTTTAAGGTGTTGGGGGTAAACTACGCTTAAAAGTCAAAAAACAAAAAAAAACTGGTCAGGAGATGTATAACTAAAGTGGACCGGTATACCAAATTCCATAAAAAAAGACGGGGTCTCGGGGTTTGTACACAGACATACATCAGTCCGAGAACCACATTATTGGATTCAGGGAGCCTCAAAACGGATATATACACTATCATCTCAAATTAGAAAATTTTGACGAAAAAAAAATTTCTCTATGTAAAAGGCTAGAGAGAAAATAAACGATATCAGTGGACTGACACATACTTTCTCCGTGAAGTAAATTTAAAAACGACAATCTAAATAAAACAAAGTCGCGTTAGTTACGCTCATTATAACTTGAGAACGGCCGGACCGATTTTAATGATCTTTGATTTTTTTGATTCGTCTCTGCTCCGGTCATGCTTTAGGCATATCCAGTTTCCATAAATTTTATTAGTTTCCATTTTATAGTGTTTTAAATTTCTAATGTTAACCTAAGTTTGTTTACAAATGTTCTACAATAAATACCTTTGATTTCTTAAAACAGCTGTTGGTTTACTGTCCGTTAGCAATATGCTTTACTATCCAATGCCATATGAATCATCGCCACGTTAATAGTTTACGGTTTTTGGGATTTACGTACTGTATTTATATTTTTTTATTTTCAGTATAATTAAAAGTCACGTGTTGATATGTTTGCCAAATAAAAATAATTATAATGTTTATACACATTAGGTATATTATAATAATCAGCTGTTGAATATTTAAAGCTTTCACAACGAAGCCGCAATGCTACTTGACTTCAGAACATGGCCAATCTTAAAGTTTATATGTATTTTCTGTTAGGCGTTACGAAGTTCGCCGGGTCAGCTAGTCTTTAATATACTTGATAGTTTTATTAAGAATATACGAAGAACGTTAAAGAATATGATTATTCTTTAAATTTTATATAAATCTCATTGAATAATTTATTGTTTTATAATTTATTGATGAGCCATTTCTGAGAAATTTTCATTTTACATTCATTCAATTTGGGGGTTTTATGGGGTAAAATACCCTTAAAAACAATAAAAATGTCCGAGATACCGTGGATTGTTATCTACATACCTAATTTCATAAAAATTGGACCAATAATATCGTCTATAGGCTTTTGCATATCACCAGTCACACACAGACATCTCTCTAAAAACCACTTTATTCGATTCAGGGGGCACTAATCTCGAGGCTTCTGCACATCCTCACAGACACACACGCACAGACATCACTCTAAAAACCATTTTTTTATTCAGGGTCACTAAAATGGATATAACCAACAGAAACCCAAATTTGAAAATTCTGACGAAAACAATTCTTTCTCCATGTACGGTACGATATATAAGGCGAGAGAGTAAAAATGTTTGTATTTACTTCCCTGTGGGAAATAGTTTAGATCATGGATATGTCTAAAGGGAATGTTTTCAGTTCATCTAAACAGCTGTTCTCATTCTTTTATATTAAAATTTCAATACAATAGCTCTGGTAGTTTCTATGGAAACCTGTTACATATTTTCCATCTTAAAAATCACCAACACCCCCAGAGGTATGACATATCCATGTCAAAAAATAATTATGTTTATAAACAAACGAGGGTAGCTTTACTTCACTGTCTGAGCGAAACAGGGACGTAAATAGGAATTTTTCACTGAGCACGCGGTATATTTCCTTTCTGGAGTGGTTGCGCGCATCCCTGCCTGACTGTGCGGACCGCCGCTGCTCTCGCTTCCGCTTCATGTATGCTCGCAGCTCGCTCAGTCGCGAGCGCGCTCTCGGAGAGAATAGTGCAACTAGTATCGTCTTTGCTCCGCGCGATTACGTAGTTCCCGTGAAAGTGGTAGTGTTGGATATTCGTCTATTTATATATATATGTATGTATACATATATTAGTTTTTATAATTTAAAATATAAGTGAATTATCAGCCTAATTTCGCATTAAAATATACGATTTATGATATCATAGTTTAATTTAATCCTTTTTTTATAAATTTAAAAATAATATTTATCATCTCTCTGAAAAACTTATTTATTTTTTTACCTCAGTTAACTAAATATATAAAATTAATAGGTTGAAATTTGGTGTAACTTCTCTAACTCATTACACTAGGCCTACTCTTGATGAGAATAATACGTTTATATAAACGATCACTCTCTCTATATATAAATACGGTACTGTACATAAAAGGCGTACGACATTTTAGATAAATTTTGGTTTACTAGTATTTGACTAATTTTATTATTATATATAACAATATTGCTACAACGAATAAATCTATATAATATTTTAACATGTATGAAAAGTAAATTGGATTTCATTATTACAATTAATTACTTGTTACTTCATTACTCTGTTCAATGTAATGACTCCAAACATGTTTTAGTAGACGGGTCACTTGTTAAAGGTAAATAATAAGCGAAATAATAATATAAAAATATCTACCGATACCTTGTAATACTGGTATTAAGTTATTTTTTATTTCATAAGTGAATTATTTTGCGAATCTATTTTGTAGTCTAATATGTAACGTAGTAATAACGCTTTATAAATTTAAGTTATCGATTTTCACTCCAAAAACAGTTTATTAGGCTTAATTTGTTGGCTAACTAAATTTTAAACGGCAGAATTCCAACAATTTACCTACATTTTTAAACGATTACATATTTTGTTACATTTACGAGTAAATATATATGTAAATAAAGATAAATTGTGTGTATAGCCTAGCGCAGTGCTCAGCGACTTCCATTTACAATTAATTATAAATTACACATTTTTCTAGCTTAATTTTAATACCGGTTGAATTCTTATCTTCATGTTTTTGTGAATTGATACGTTTTAGTCTCTACAAATAACTTCAGTTATATGTGTTATTAATGAATTGTTTTAAATTTTTAACTGTTTTTTGCCTATGAGAAGAACACATAATAGCCTACACCATGATTTTTGTAGTCTAACTGAAAGGATAGGAATGTTCTCTTTTATTCTGGTCATATTTTTTTTGTCTTGTTAAATATAGGCTATTCATACTATACGGGTTTTTTTAAACTTTTAATGATAGGTCCGTAAAATGAATGTAATATCTAATTGTGGCGTAAGAGGTTATTTGCTTTAGTTATGATTTGTCAAACAGATAGGTACAAAGGTCTTTTGGAAATACGAGTACAGAAGTATAGTTTTATAAACTAGTTTCCAAATCGTAAAAGCAACTTTAAAAGCTCAGAGAACTTATAGAATGAATCAACTGGGGTTTGAGAGGAACAAAGCTTATTTTCAAGAATTTGAAGGATCTCTTCACGACCCAACGCGATCTACTAACGGAAACGGATGAAGTATGGAGTATGGTTAATAATATGGTAGAGGAAGCAATGTCAGCAACTACGATCAGCTGAGAGCATTATACACTAGCTAACGAACCGACAAATGCCTTCTCGGGATTGAATCAATAAATCGTTTTTCACACAATTCAAACGATAAAAGTCGTTACAGTTTTATTCTAAATCTCAGGTTTAGAAGATAGAGATTTATACAATAGCATATGGTGGTGGAGAATCTCATATGTTCCCACCGTCATCAAAATACTTGTGGGTTGTGTTAAATTCTGAGGGTGATAATATTTTTTAAATTACTCACTTCTTCTGCAGATGATCTTGAAACCTCTGACACTGATTATCGCACTCACCCTTATATCCTGGGAAAAGTTAGAGGTTATTTAGAGGTCATCTAAACAGCTGTTCTTATGTTTCAAATTTCGGTCGTTCAAATTGCTAACCCCCGACAGAGCTAAGACATATTCATGTCAAAAGTATTTTCATGTTATTGGAAGCACATTTTTTCAATAGGTAAAGAAAACAATGAAGTTGAGCAAACTACGATCTAAGGTCGTGTCCAAATTTCGACGTATATATTAAGTGGCAGCGATCTATATCTTTATAACTGTACCGATTTCTTTGGATTTTTAAAATAAATCAATAATTTGAGTGCTACAAAATGTATGGTTTCAAGTAGACGTATGCAGGAGTGAAGCAAGGTGGAATAGTTAGTTTTGTGCATGTTGCTGGTGGGTGACCGGTCAAGGGGAGACGTCTGGGATTAACTCTCTCAATTGAGGGAATTGTTTAGCAGGACGTGCCTTGATTGGTGATAGGTAGCAAGGCCGACGGGAGGGAGGGAGACAACGGGAGACGGACAAAGGGTGCAGCGACAAACTGACCCAATACTTTCTTTATTATTTTGAGAGGGCGGATTGCGTTTGCAGTGGCTATGAGCCTTCGCGTTTGCATCCTTGGTCCGTCTCCCAGACGCACCACCCTGAAAGCCAGCGTCCCTTGTGTGCTATTTACAAAACAGATATAAGTACTCTCGCATCAAAGACGTTTACATTCGCTAACCTAGACATTCGCTAACCACAATCCGCCAGGAACATTAGCTAACTCAGACTTTCCCTAACCTGTCGTCCACTTACATTCGCTAACTGGAACTTTGGCTCACCCAAACATTCGCTAACTGTCAATTCCCGCCGACTACTTTTTCAGCTTCTCGTTGCTAACCTGACAAAGTAAAATTATGTCGTTGCATTAAAACCTCTTACAATATTAACACCGATATTAACACAATACCATACCGAACACATCCATACCGTACATTGTGTTGTATATCTCGGCGTATGTAAAGCTTATTTGCAAGAATTTGAAGAATCTTTTCACGACCCAACGCGATGCCGAAAACCTGCGTTTCATAAGCACTCAGACTGGACTTGCTGTGGCGTATCGTGTAATCCAGCTACTTGGAGCTTACGAATTGTGGATAGTTATGAGTTGTGGTCAGTGGGTTTGATAATATATTGTGTGGACGCACTATTCAATTATACGTTCATTCGCAAATACTATCCTCATAAGTAGATGCAAACGTAACTCGAATCCCACGTTTGAACTTTAGGTCCCTTAGATGCCATAGGCTGTTGGGCTATTAATTAACAGTCCTGTCTAAGGAACATGTCAGCCTTAGTCAGTAACAATACTAAAAGATCGTGCCACTAAAACCTTACACTTAATTTTCATTCTTGGCGTAAAATACCTAAACGGGTAGGTCGCCATTTTAGTAGGGTAGTAAAGGTAATACTAAATAGGCAAAAGAGGTTGCAGGCATTAACCGGGCACCCCACCTCAACAGTAATTCAAGAATGATTTAGTAATGTTATCTTTTTAGGTATTTATTATTTAGTACAATTTTAAAGGGAAAAGTGTTTGTCAGTTATCTGGGTTTCATAGAAGCTTATTAACGTGTCGGGTGGCTGAGTGGTTATAGTGATGACTTCAAAACTGAAGATCGCTAGATCTGGACCCAGTTGTCATTTTATCATTGGGCTATTGATTAATATTGTTTTTTAACATGTCGACGTTAGGTAGTAATAAGATCGTGGATTTGGACAGTTCCCATTAAAACGTTAAAATGTAACGAAAGTCGTGGAAAGTCACATTAAGGAAAAGTTGTGTCTGCGCCTAATCGTATTACTAGAGATTCGCAGAGGTGAGAAAATACCAAGAGTAAATGTTTAGTGCAGTAACGAGGCTTCCCCCTCCCACCCTGCCTCCGGTTATTCTGACTGGAATGTCAAGTTAAACGGCTTAGTGTAAACCACCCTCTGCTAACGGACCGCCAACTTGGTCCAACAAAGCTAGTCAGTCCGTTGACTTAGTTTTATTCAATGAGGACAATAATTAGCTTTGAACGTCAAGTTGTTGGATTCTTATACAGCGGTGTAGATACAGCCTTCATTGTACTGTAGACAACTCTGATTCCTCAAGTCCTGCAATTTTTATGACACACAGGAACACGTTATTTATTTTTTCTGTTATCAATTCTTATGATATGAAATTACTAAGCCATGACACTTTGGTTCAAACATTAGTTTTACAAATTTTCCAAGAAACAAAAAAAGATACCTCCGTCGCAGCAGACCTGCGGAGATGGAGCAAAGCTTTGAAGTACTAAAGTGTGTATTTTTTGAACTGATTCTACTAATAGAAGATACGATTTTAATTTTTTTTTAATTGCATATGGAAAACGCATTAAATATCCTCATTTTGGGGTACAAAGCCCCTCTAAACTACCCATTCCAAATCACCGATACATAATATTTTAACGACTATTTTTCCTCTGGGCACTAAAATGGAAAAGTAACATGGTCCCGTGCTTAGGTCTTCCCGTGACACGCGTAATATCCCAATGGGATATTCGCTAAAAATGGTAGAACTGAACAAATATATTATTTTTACCTGGATATCATAAAGAGACTACCAAATAACAAACCAATCTTGTAGAGTATGAACTTAACACTCAAAATGTTTACGCTTCGATACATATTAAACCGAACCAACCAAGAAACGTACCGTAACATGTCCATTCAATTTGTCGTGTTGTCTTTTGTATTGCACGTTATTTCAATGCATTGTGACGAGTAGAGAAGAGTTTTTTTGGCGTTTGAGGTAAATCTTTTTTAATATTTCAGAGAATTTGGGAATTCAGAAAAGCTATTTATTTATTCCAAGTATTTGTTGAAAAATTAATGTTGTGTAAAGTTGGTTCTTATCATGAGTTTTAATTGTTTGGATTTGTTTCCTTGTACAAAACAGTATTATTTCCTCTAGTACAAAACAGGAGGCAAGAATCGACTTGGAGTCAAGGGGGGTTTAACTATTGACTAGAGGGATCGCAGGTGTTTTTCCCACAGGAGGGGAGTCCCTTCGACATCAATTTGAGTTTCCTGTCGTCTGGCTTTCCATTCATACTCATAACGCTCTAGTGTAAACTGCTGGCAAATTATATGTGGTTGGTCTAAATATTTTCGAACACCGACAAGCTATTATTTAAATGTTTGATAAGTTTTTATTGTTTTAAGTTATTATTCTGTTCTCTTTTTGCGACCATTTAAGCGTAAAAATGGTAGAGAAAATTCGGATTAGATTATACGAGTATTATTGAAATGGCAACCATACCACAAGGTAGGTATTTTAAGCCAATGAAGCTAAATACTAAGTATAATCCAATAATATAGATTAATAAGTGAAGTATTGATTTTTCCTTATCCTCCATAAGATTAACATTGTAGCTCCAAAACACTGTACAAGGTACTGTGTTTAGATTTTTTTATCTCGGCAACCTTTGGAGATAGAGTAAAACTTTACAGAACTGAATTGTGTGGTTTTTTAAAGTTTATTTTAATGATAGAAAATAAAATTAGAATTTTTAAAATTACATACAAAGTACAATTTTATACATCCTATCAAATCACGTTTACTGAGAATCGCTGACATAATCAATGCGATTATTTCTAACCTCTCCAACGCTCGTTTTCGCAACTAAGAAAAATCTTTATTGTACTTTTATATATGTACTGTATCTTTATATACTTTTAACTGAAATGACAACCTACGCAGGGAGGTATTTTAGGTGACAAAGGCGCAGATTATTCGGACTTTTTAAAATATATTCTGTCATATACACATTTTTATTGACATTTTGACTCATTTCCAAACAGGAAATTATAACCAAAAATTATAATTTAACCGTTTGAGACTGTTTTGCGTTGAGTTTTTTGCCGGACAAGAGATTATTGTATTTAACCATAGATATTTACGCTGAAACTGCGTTGGTAATATACAACGGGATAAAAACTTGTTTAACTTGAAGTGTTGAAATTTTAAAGTTACATTGGGAACACCTAAGAGTATTAAAATATGTTTTAAGGTTAACCATTTTTTTTCAAAACATGTTGGCAATACTGAGCTGTATAAACAGCTGTTTACCGTCTGTATTCCCGCACAGGTGACGGCGCTAGCAAGGACGCCCGACGCTGTTGGGTCGGGACTACCAAGGTAGTCCTGGAATGCTGCCCCACCACTTCCACGCTGTCCTCCTTCTCCCTCGGACCGTTCGCCAGTTCGGATTTATTGTCCTTGATCGGCGATCGCGTCGATTTAATGAAAGCCCTTATCGCTGCTGTCTCGTCGTAATTGTCTCACATTCCGCGAGGGTCTGGTAATTAGACGACACGATCATGCGTGTGGCTTGTAATTTAAGTTGGCTCACCCAAGGGATTAAGGGTGGAATAAGAAATAAGAATAAATAACATAAGTAGAATATAAAATTTAATCTATATTTATAAATGAGGATGTTCATACATTTGTTTGTACATTTGCATATATATTTGAAGTTTATGCGCTCGGATACTGTTGGACGATTTGCCATGAAAAGTGGTACACTTGTGTAAAATTTCATGGAGAAGGTTTGTGGATCATTCATTTTGTTTTGGTTTCTCCCCAGAAGACCAAAAAAAATCCCATACTACGGAACCAGAACTTTGTTTACATTATAACTATTTTCTTTTCAGCGGGTGATTGCTTTACTACATCTGTTAGTTAAAGATATACACCACAGATCGAAGCACTTGTTTTTGATTTTTATTTGTTTACATTTTTTTGGTTTTAGAGTTATGCGAGTACCTAACTAACCAGTTTATATTTCAACTGTAATTTCTTCTTGCACATTTTGCTACTGTGTTACGTTATTTTAGTTTATTTTAGTTCTGAAACTTCACATGCTTATACCCTACACCGCCATTAACTCACAAAAACGTAATATTCAACAATTAGAAAATAAAAAAAATCAGTATCTTTCTAAATATGGAGTTAACTGTATGTTTTTGAGTTCTGGTTTTATGGTCCGGATAAAATATAGGCGTTTTATATTACAGCGAAGTGTTAATACGACGATAAAGTAGTACTTTTTGGGCTCTGCTGACCTTACGTAAAGGGTGTAATAATTTGTCAATTTTCTTACATATTCAATAATTAAACTAAAAATATATTTCCATCTTTTTAACCACGTCTCTTAAAAAAATACTTAAAGCTCGCCACACCGGACCATTTAAATAATCTAAGAAATCATCCCTACTTAAATGTGGAGTTCCAAAATAAAGTGAAGTGGGGAAGAGATCAAGATTGATATTTCGCTTATTATTTGTAACATTGTGATAAGACTTGATATAGCCCACACATTTTTATTACTTAAAATCTAATAATGTAGCCTGAAAATTTTAAATTTTATTTTGATTTGTGACAACAAACCTTCTTACCCATTCCCTATGTTGTTCTTATGGAAGCAAATGATGTTTTGTTGTTGCTAAGCAAATTGACGTTAATTCCTTATTATTTGAACTATTGTGATAAAACTAGGTATACAAAGTCATCTACTTTAGGCCTATTTAAGCTCTGCTACTGCATGTTGAAAAATCTAAAATATTATGTTCCTCGTGGCAGCTTACCTAGTTACTCATTTATTACAACAAATAAAACGACACTGACGTATACTTTATATGTGTTTTTCTGAGCTCGTCCAACCCATGAAGAGAATATTTGAGTGTAATACTAGTATATTTTACTTAAGGTGTTAGTATATAAAATTTAATTTAGTTCAGCCAATCACTGTGTCATGGTGTGTCACTAGTGTCAATGTGTTGTGCGCAGGCCCGGCTAGCGGCCAGTGACGTAATCATGGGACTAGGATGCGGCGGATGTTTCGCCAAGTACATATTGTGTCTGTTCAACTTCGCTCTCTTTGTAAGTATCAAAAAGTCATAGAGTAATAATTTAGAAGGATAAGTTACGAATTTATATGTGCGGGGACCTTTCAGGACTAAAACCGATATCAAAATTTACCTCCTCAGTAATGAAATATATTTATCTTTTCTCTCTTTAGAATATTTTTGCTAAAATCCGGATGACATATAGAAATGTGAGATATGTCCCATATTTCATGAATTATTGGAAGTTATTATCTGTGTTGGGATGATTAAGGAAATATATGCTGTATCAATAAAGGAAAGACAGCTTTTAAATAAACGTTTTTTCAAATACACAAGTATCAGTATGTAGGCATGATTACTTCTGCCAACTAATACGATTGATTGCAAAATTGCAAATGCTTTCGTTTAGTGACGAAAACATTGTTTCTCAATCACAAACGGAAAACATAGAGAGAAATCGCTCTATTTTTTCTACTTTTTTACTATCGACCATGGTCGATTGGACAGACTTTCTACATAACAATGCAACGTGTTTAGGTTCCACCTTACCCGCCTCTGCCACTGCCTACGTATTGAATAAGAAAATATAATTTTAAATGTTTAAACGAATTTAATTGAGTGGCAAAGGTTACTGAATTAAAATGTGTAGCTGAAAACTTATAAGTATGAAGTTTGCGTTATTAAATACTGTACCAGCAATTTTAACCGTTTGAATTGAGGCATTTCTACATTATTATAAAGTTTCATTCCATGACTGTTTAAGCCCTTAAAAGCAGATATTATTGTGGTTTTATGTAACTGCGCGTTAAATTATAGGTATTAGTTACGGAAAACTGATTTGTACTTGAATATAATTTTGAAACAAACGTTATTATTGAAATGGGTCTGTAGTTTTTTATTTTAAATTTATGCCTCGCAATTCGTGCCAAATATTTGACCTTTCTACTGGGTTATCATTAAATTCATCTCACTGTAACCATTAAACTGTTGAATACACATATACATCACACACACATATATATTTGTATGAGGGTTCGCTCATCGTAAAATTTCTCACCAACAACTGACATTTTTGCAGTTTCAACATTTCATTTGCAAGTCCTTTGAACAGTTTTATGAACTCTCCGCACTCTTGTATCAGCTGGTTAAGAAAATCAAGTTGGCGAGACCGCGAGTGTTGTGACATCTACCGACCAATTAACTCAACTGCTGACTCTTATACGTGTATTTCAATGCGAGGCGCCTCGCATTGAAATACACGGGGCGGGCGCTAGAACCCAGCGAAACATTTTGCCTCGCAACACTTGCTTCAGGAGAAATGCTGCATCAGTGTGAGGCCGGCCTTATAGAGTAATAATTTTAAAAGTTTATTTTATGCTGAATATGACTGTGTAAGCCAATAATAATTAATCTAATATTAACCATTCTGTTTTATAGTTTATAATTAAAGATTTCTTCATTTCACTTGGTTGCATCGATACGATAACCTAATGCACCATATTTTTATTCATTTAGTCTGTAAATAACTTTTGAAGAGTGCCTCATCCATCTTACACAACATGTAAGTTATGGTTGACCTTGTGTGCCTAACTAAACGCCTCCTCCCGATCGAACATTACTTGAACCCCCCTCAGGCCAAACGCCAAGTGTATTATTAACCCCGAGGAACAGAAGGAGCGTAAGCTTACTAGGCTAACCTGATTACAGGAGGGCCTGTAACCCCTTCATTGTACGCACCCTCTCATCCCCCACTAGACAATGACGTCCTTCCCCTCCTCCCCCCAGGTCAGGGGTCAGGGTATCTCGTGCGTCGCCATACGCGCAATGCTGCTCATAACATGCATATGACGTGCTTTTGCGTAACTAAACGGATGATGTGTGTGGACTGTAGGGGGAGATATTAAGAGGGGCTCGCTGTATTTGTTCAAAGATTGCGGTTGTAAAATAGACGATTATTTGCCATATCGTCTGGTTTCCATATCATCAATCTTCAAATTTGTCTCATCTCGACCACTTCCCTAGCTCGAATAGCTGATATTCATTATTTAGTTTTCTTACTGTCCCCCTTCTCATCCCAGAACATTGTAGGCCATCGCCTGAAAGCGTTCTGCACATTACTTCAAGCTAGACCTAGTGGGTTGCGACATTATCACTTAATTAGTGAAAAGCCATTGTGATTGGCAGGATTTGAACGGGACCTTGGGCACCAAGTATTTTTTAACATGGACATGTCTAAGCTCGGGTGGGGGGCTATAAATTTTTGGGACGCAAAAAGTGTAACGGAAGTGACTTAAGTTTATAAGGGCAGTTGCTTAGACGAACTGAAAACATTCCCCTTAGACATATCCGTGATTTATCCTCGGGTTGACAAATGGAAGTAAATACATTTTTCCAGTTTTAACCTCCATTAATCGCACTTTAGAGATTAGGGTTAGACCTACTTCCTCAACAGTCGTAGGTTTGGTACCTAAAACCACTAACACTTCACTGTATCAATTCTTTCGACGGTATTTTAGTTTTAAACATAATTTAATCTGAAATACAGTTATCATTATTTTTGGATATTAATTTTCATGCACGCGAATATTTCTCGTAACAAATCTCTATATGAAATGGGAACCGAACTGATAGTTCATATTACATTTCGATTGCATGAAACTATACAATTTGAATGAAATTTGAAGAATAATTTTATTCAAAGTGGTTTGTTATTTACTGCGGTTCAAACTAAAAAGCTCTAAGTAGTTTTCTTGTGTCCCTATTTTATTTTAAGTAAGGTCACTTTTCCAATATGGGTCGTCAATGGAGCTGAGTCATGGTTTCATCGACTACCCTTGTCCTTTCTTGCTCACACCCAACGTGAATACGTTACAAAATTAAATTTTAGGTCAAACCGTGTGGACGGGTACTTTTAAGTCAACTTTATCTTCTAACAAGTAATGTCCAAGTGTAATTTTAAACCACTATTTTTATAGATTACAAAAAAAACTTTAGGGGTTAAATTTTTATTTTTCCAGCGATGGAGTGAGACCAAATAATATAAATAAAGGATTATAAATGTCACATGCAACGTGCGAACTGTGAGGAATGGTTCATTTAGTCAAAGCCAAACACACTCAGCATCCGAAATCGCCTCCGAGACAATCTCCGCCTCCACTTTGATCCGTAATATTCGCAGTCTCACACACTTTCGTTTTATTGAACTTCCATTTCCATAGTTCCTCAGCTGCGAAACTGTAGACGTCTATTTCACCGTTCCTTAAGTGACATTTCCACAGTTCTGAAGAGTCTGTCTCACTTGCGAAATATTTAGTTTTAACCACATAAGAACAATATTAATTTTATGACAGCATTACTGGTCACTCAATAGTCATAAATCATAGTTGATGTGTTCTGTTAACGGTACACAGATTATCAAGTGAATTACATTATTACATTTTTTATTTATTTTCAGGGGAAATATAATTACTACACATTTTTTATAACCGACGATTAACAGGTATTTATTATTTTATGATAGAAATTTAAAAAAATGGATTTTAAAGAACGGATTAGACAACTGCTTTACCTTCAATTTCACCTGCTCTACCTTCAAGTTATCAATAATGATGTCACAAAGCTGACATTATTTTTATTAGACTAAAATCAAAGATGCCGCTTAACCTTACAACTGATGGCTTTCATTTACTTTGTTCATAACCTCGAAACTCAGGACTTCCATTTCTATTATTCCTAACCAGAAAAAGAAAAATTCGAATTTCCATTGTCCTAACCACAAAAGTGAGGACTGAAAACGAATAACTTCCACAGATTCCCAGGGATTAAAGAAATAAAATTACTACGCTAATAGGCTATTGCCACTCTGTTTTATTTTCAAACAAATCTTATTATAACGAGTAAACTGTCACAACAAACACACAGAATCAGTGATTTTTAATTAAAGGCTTATCTCAACTTATACAAGTATTTGCGGTTATGCATTTTGATAGTGATATGTCTAAGCTCTGTGGTGGTGGTGTTAGCAATTAGCGAGACGAAAAATTGTAACGGAAATGACGTCATATGGTAATTAGTACTGTTGTTTAGTAGAACTGAAAACATTTACTATTGACATATCTATGACCTAAGCTATTTGAACAGGGAAGTAAATACAATTTTATTATGTTCGTTTAGAACCCAAAAACTACACTCGCGGTAAGTTTATACGACTTCAAGCCATCGCTGACTGTGTCTCCTCGGACCATAGTACAACTACCAGTAGGTAGGTGGTCAGGAAACCCCAATTCTCCAACATTGTCTCCTCATTAGCCCAATAGCTCATGAAAGGCCTGAGCACCAATCGTAGTTGAAGTTAATCATTGTTGATTGCCCAATTATGCGTTAATTTGCCCCAATGTTTGGTTGTGTTCGTGTAAGACTAATTCTGAAGAGGTTTGTAATGTACTTGGCGTAAATGGCGTAAATCAAGTGTTGCAATAAGTTGCATTTGATTTTTAATCTATGGTATATAATTAAAATTAGAGTTTTGTCTGTCCTTTGGTTTAAATTACGATATTTAAGATTTTTTCGTTATATAGCCCAGTTCTGTATATGTTTGTCTGTATGTTTGTCTTTTCTGTAACGCTAAACGAAGTCTTGTAGTAACGCTTCTCCGTATAAACGGGATCAACCAGTCATGAAACTTATTTTCCTTATTTAGTTTACAATTAACCTGACTTTACCTATCGTTCTTGTGTTTTAAACTACACAACGTTTCTGGAGGTGGAGAAACCCATCCCGTTTTCAAGTGATTACCTAATAATTTACATTAAAGTTGAATCTCCAAGTTACAGATATTAAAAACAATACAAAAACTATATTGATAACGTTTTTATTTAATCCATTTTAAAATTCATACTAAATAACTGTGATGGATTTCTTTTATTTTAATTTATTTTACGATTTTAGGTTATTTTTTCTTAATAATATATAATGAATTATAACTGAATCATACAAACGGTACAAAGGAGAGCCTTACTGCTAGTTTAGAATGAAGAGAGAGATGTGAATGGTTAAACCCGAAGTTTAATAGAACGGACATGCCCTGAGCACCGGGTGATGGGAAATTGCCGTTTACTGGATATACCTCAATATCCTGATGTGATGTGGTAAAGTGTTCCGTCTTGAGGCCTACATGTAGGTCACAGACACAGGGAGCGACACGTTTTATCTACCTTTTAAATTAAATCATACTTTTGTCTGTACGTTGCTTTCATAATATTTTCTTATCTTAGTTTATATCCATCTGTTTCTATAACGTTAACTGAGGTCTTTATGTAATGCCTCTTGGTGAAAACGTCAACACCCAGTCATGAAAATATTTTAATTATTCCATACCTTTGTGAGAAGGTTTTTGTGTACTCTAAACCGGCCCACAACCTATTAAAGTTAAGTAATGAGCTCTCAAAACCCCAGTTTTGAGCAATATTTCTTTTACCATTTTACTATAGTAACTGGATGGATTGTTTGATGTTGCTCAGTCGTGTTTCTAACAAGCAGTATAGTAGATATTTTTAAAAATTTGTCTCACTCATTTCCTGTTGTAAACCTTTCCAGATCCTCACTTACATCTTAAATTTGAACGATGCATGTTTATTATCAACACCAAACAATATGTTAAGAATAAACCTAAACTGTAACTAAGTGAGGCCAATGTATCAATAATCATGCAGGTTTGATTAAGGACCTAGTGGCCATTTGTTTTAGGCTATAATGAAATATACATTTGTAATAGACCTAAAAGGATGAAGTAAAGTAGTGAGGAGGTCATGGTTTTGGGCCAATCTCTATTAAGACGCAAAAACGCAATTTATTGTTAAACTAGACAAATATAAAAATTTGAATTACAAATCTATGTCCAAAGTCAAGATATACACGAAAATAACTTAAATCGATTTATGGAGAAAAAAATTACATGTTCAAACTGAAACTGGGGTTACATATTTAACTGTATGTTCTTAAACATTTTTATTAGTTTCTTAGAGATTACGTTAAAACCAAATCGAAATCTATAAAGTTAATTTCTATTCAGAGATCCGTAAACTAGTACTTTATTATACCTAGTAGAAGTTGCAGAAACTACTGTACATACCAAAGATTTTACAGATGAAAGAGATGTTTCCATCTTGTATTGCAATAATTGTATACACCCAGCTGATTGTCCACTCTATTGATAATCATTAATGACCTCTTTCGACACCGTCGATAACTTACCATTAACATGTATGTATTTTCATATTTTCCACACTTTAATAATTATTGCCATTTTCTTGTATGATATTTGTTGTCAAATTACTGAACTGATTTTAATGTTAAACAAAAAAATATTACTCCGCAGTATTGAATAGCTGATGGTAACAACACAGTGATTCTTTTCCTCCCTAGAGTTGAAAAGGATTACTTTCGACCCGCGAATCATGTATTACAAATCGTCGTTTTCGTGTGGTAAAATACTTTACCAACTACCACTGTAAGACTACAAGTTTACAGTTCCAAGGTTAACGTGATTTTCGGCGACCGTTTCCACAAATTACGATTTACAGTGGACTGGTTGTGTTCGAAGTTGCGGCCAATAGGTAAACTTTCCACTTCAATATTTATTTAATAGTTTCTTAAAGCTCTGAGTACTGAAACTGAGTAGCTTACACCTAGGGTAATATTGTTGTATATAAAGTTTTCGTGTGAAATCTCTTGCACCAACTGCTACTGGAAGGTTCTAAGTTTACAGTTCCAAAGTTAAAGTAATTTGCGGTGACTGTTTCCACAAATTACCATTTAACCGTAGACGGGTCGGATTCTCAGTTGCGGTCCTGCGGTGGGAGCCGTTACTGCTGGAACTGCTAGATGTCTACTTGATGTTCCCAGGCTGTTACCATGGTTTCCGGCTGAAACTGCCTTCGCCTTGACTGACGGCTTGCTGTTCACATAGTTAAAAATTACCTTGGGAGATAACTATAGGCCTAAGCCAACTTATCCCTTTGTAGGTTTCAGAGTTTTAAAACGTATGTTGGGATTAAGTAAAATTTGTATTTGTTGGGAACTGATACATATTTTCTCCCATCATGATTTTTTAGGGGAGGATTGATGAACTCTCCTCTTACAGTTGACCCATCACCCCACCCGTCGAGATAATAATATTTTCAGTAGTTTTATGTGGGAAATCTAACTGACTGGAACGATGGCGTCGTCCTGTAATTCAACTTCAGTACTTGGAGGTCACGAATTGTGGATATTTGTGAGTGATGGTCGGTGGGTGTTCTCTTGTGAAGATTACACTATTGAATACTACGTTAATCCGCAAAGACCATCCTCATAATTAGACCAGTTTGGCATATCTAAGGACCTAAAGTCCCTGAGATATGCCATTGTTAACATTTGTGTCGTATACTAATGAATCGAAGATACTAAATTAATTAGATTTTTTAAATCGGTTTTAATCGTACTAACTATAATTATTTTAAAGTTAACCTATTGTTTACCATAAAGGAAAACTTTTTTAATTTAAAGACCCATAAAGCTGTAACAGTGTTGTATCTTTTAAATGTATTATTTTTTACATTTTGTATGTATTTTGACGTTCATGAATCACTTAAGATTAGTAAAAACTCATAAAGCCGTTTTCGAGATACTGTATTTCGATTATCGGTTAAAGTTTTTTTATGAAATAAAAAAATCGAAACTTAATTTTTGTGCGAAATATAAAAATCGGATAATCGATATGGTCTGATCACAGACAGAAATGAGTCCAGAAACTACCTTATTGGATATAAGGAGCCTAAAATTGATATTTCCACTCTCAACTCAAATTAGAACATTTTAAATAATACCTTTTCCAATACTTTTTCCATAATTTAAGTTTTCACAAAAAATCCGGAACTATTTGCCATTTTTAATTGCGATGCTAATCTTATAAAACGTTTTGAAAAGTTCTCGATCAGAAAGTTGAAAAATGCCACTTGCGTTGATGCGTACATGCACGTGGTGTGGTACAGACTTCAAAGTAATATTGCTTTAGTTAAGTAATTACTGTACGTTAAACTGTGTAAAACCTAATTGGTTTTGAATTAGTTCCTAAAGTTTTTTTCGTAATTAAACTTTTTACTTATCAGGATAATTGAATTTAAAAATACATTAAAATGATTTGACATACACCTCATCATGTCATTACACATTATTATATGGACACATATTACTGGATGTTGTAGTACAACATTTTATAACAGTAAGAAGTGTAATGTATCACATTTAAGTATAGACATTAGAAGAGCATCATACACGATTGGTGCTCATAAAGTTTACGTTCACTTTTCCCTCGAGAAAGTAATGATAGCTTGGACACCTATAATATTCTCTTCCACTGCTTCGTTTAATTCTCCGGCTCAGGCTGGGTAGCTTTCCACGATCAGTGGTTTTTGCTCATCCCGCCTTCCATTCCAATCCAATAGTTTTCAATATACTATTAAATCGAATGGTATAATTTCGTATGAACTATAATTTACGTTGGTTTCAATAAAGCATCCAATCGCACTGTAATAACGTCGTCGCGTTTGTTCATTAGTAGACGAAGATTCCTAATGTAAAAATTATAATTGGTGTGATTCATGTACAAGGTAATGGGGCTTCTGCAGGGTTCAGTAATTTCATCGATATATTCAAATATAGTCAGACTTGAAAGTTATATTCTTACAAGTAATACGTTTAGGACTGCACATATCGTACTTTTGTCATACAATAATTGAAAACCTTTGACTTCAAGTGTCCCAATCTGAATTTTGATCTGAAAACATAGATGGCGAAAAAACAATGAGGTTTATTAACTTGATTAAGACAAACGAACAATGTAACTCAACAAAAACAGCAACAACGTAACAATGTTTGTCTATAAATGTGAAATCCTGAAAGTCAAATGACGATATGGTACATTGTAGGTCAAATCAATCAAAATACGAAGTAGCGTCAACATTTTTGATATACTTCAAAGTAAAATAATGCAATAACAATAAAGCCTAATGTTAAAAAATAAATTTATGTTAATGCTAAACTTTAGTACAGTATATGGTAAATGTATCAGAAAATTAAATTAAGCTAAGATTAGGTGAACTCTTCTAGTGTGAAGGGTCCTTTTCAATTAAATATGTTTTTTGTTTATTTTTGAAAGTCAAAAGGTTTGGTTCATATTTGTTAATATGCTTGGTATCTTTCTAAGAAATACTGAGCCTATATAAGCTGTTATTTTTCCTGAAAATTGAAGTTTATGATGTTTATTTACAATATACCTAGTACCCTTATACCTAGTATTGTAACTGTAACAATCAACTATTTGTTTTTTGTGTTTGATTCCTTAGCTAAATATGTTTATAGAATGTATGACCCGAAACCGTTTAAATGTTTTAGTTTATATTATGTAATTTTACTGTATCATCAATTCTAGGTTGTAGCATAATTTTTATGGCTCTTTTTTGAACTTTTAACATTTTATCTAAATTTTGATTTGGCTTAGCACCATACAGTGAGATACCATAGTTTATGTGGGCATATAGGCAATGGTCGTAAAATACACGGTAATAAATAAGTTAATGTTGATACAAAAAGGAGGAAAACTCTTTGGTTTATACAAAAGGTTGTGAAAAAAACGTATGCGTTACGAAACTTCGTATTAGGCTTGATATCCAAGCTCAATAATGGATGAGCTGAATTGAGCAATGTTATATTTTGCAAGTCTGGCTATTGATCAAACACTGGTTACTGGGTCAATAACTTCCTCAACTGTTATTTGCTAAATATATCACTTTTTCAGTCCCCGTTCAGATTTGTAGCGGGGTGTTTTAATAAACAACAAGCAAAGGTACTCTCAGCACGATCCTGTCTATTTGTCTCTAGATGACAGGTATTTTAGATCGTAATGGTATTTGGTTTATAATGAATAATAAACAGCTGTTTTTGGTCATTATGATGTTATTCAATGACCGTGACATTTAGGCTGGTTCAGTAACAACGTTACATAGGTACTCAAAATAATCACATTCATCCTTCTCTCATGTTGTAGTTAAAATACCCTTTTCTATGATTATTGTAGAAATAATCATAGAAAACTATAATTGTTTATAAATGTACACTACAAGGTAGTTTTTCCGAAAATATGTGAAATTTTGAAACAACAGTGTTGAAAGTACCGTAAGTGCTTGTTGTGGTCACGAGTATTAGTGCCCTGTAAAACCCAGCTTCCAAGATATACTAGTGCAGTATTTCCAACAAATAACGACCATCAAACTACTTCCTTCTGTCGCTTTATGTAATGAAATGTCATTTTCTTGTTTTATTATCCAACAAATGTTCTGCGGTAACGAGAGGGGCACCTCAGTAGGAATACCTGCCATTACGCTAATGCTGGTATATAACTAAACCGTCACTTGGATTTCTTAAGATGGGTTTTGTTAGGGAATACCTTGTCCGGTTTTGTACGTTTTCAAAGCAATTGGATGTTCACTTATTTTGTTGAGGAATGAATAAGATATAATTTTTGCTTTTGTCCTCTCCCAATCCTATTATCTCAGGGTTTGAACGTTTTCTAGGCCTCTCTGTTTACTAGGTTAGTTGACTGGGATAGTTGCGTGACCTATAATCCAGCTACTTAGAGGTCACGAATTGTGGATAGTTATGGTCAGTGGATGTGATATTCCCTGGTGTGGATTAACGTCCGCACTATAGAATGCCATATTCATCCGTAAAAACCATCCTCAAAATTATACCGGTTCGTAATTTAAGGGGCAAAAGTGGTTCAGACTCAACGTTATAGGTCCCTTAGATGCCATTGACTGTTGGGCTTTTACTAATTAACAGTTCTGTCTAAGAAACATATCAGCCTTAGTCAATAACAAGACCACTATATCGCGTCAAAATTATCTCACACTCATTTCTCATTCTCATGGTTTAAAATACCTACCTTTACCATTTCAAAAGATAATCTAATCTAATCTCCATATTTTGTACCTTCACAATTCCTCTTCCTCCATATACTTCCATTGCACTACTCTTGCTTCAAAAATCTGTGGCCGAACCATCTCAATCACGACTTCTCTTCGTTCTCTCAACCACTCCTTTTCTCAACTCCTCATCCCTAATTCTATACAATCTTTTTTACATTGAATACCTATTAAAAACTTCATTTCCCCTGCCTGAACCCTTCTTCATCTGTTATAATCCTAACTAGCGCCATACGTAGCTATCGGTATATCCAATATGTGTAAGATAAATACTGTTGTTGTATTGTATACTTCCTTCACGAATTAACAAGAAAAAGTTCCCATATAAACAATACCTTTTCCTTTCTACATATAACTTCACTTCTTCGGGAAAACGTTTGAAGGTTAATGACCTTGCACTGGTGGCCTCCTTGACAGGACAAGCCGGACCGAACCCCTCGGACCGGCCTTTGACCTCAGACTTTCCCAACGAACGAGGACGTCGAGTAGATTATATTCTCTGATTTGTCCGTTGGGTCTTTGTTTGGCCAAGCATAAGTTTAATGTACTCAGGCTTAACCATTCCATTATACATATGTTGGTCGAAAGTAAAATTGCTTTACGGTATTTTATGAATAGTATCATTAGAGATTAAGATTTATAAATAATTCTCATGAAGATTTTATCGTCTACGGTAAACATATGTTCATCATTAGTTGTAGTTTAACTGTTAAAAGATTATATTGAAACACTGCGGTACTTCATATAAGTTTCCCGTAGTAATGAATCCGTCAAATTAACTAAAACTTTTGCCCAAAGAAAAATATCCCACACACATGCATACAATAAAACAATGTTTGTATTCATTTCCCTGTGGGAAATAGGTTATATCATAGATATGTCTAAAGAAAATGTTTTCGGTTGATCTAAACAGCTGTTATTATGTTTCAAATTTTCGTCTTAGAAATTGCTAACCCCCCCTCAGAGTTAAGACATATTAATATCATATTGGATGAGTCAAGGGGGGTTCAATAAAGAGTTGGAGGAGTGTTGTCTGTAAATCTTCTTTCCCTCTCGTTTTGAAGATAATTAAAAATAATAATGTTATTTTATTTGCAAAACTGATTTAATGATGCCTTAACACTTTCCTTTAATAAATTACAATACTAACATAACTAAACAACACTGACTAAAATTTAACAAAAAATAGCCTCAACTATTTACACTGCCTCCTCTTCTCATTCATCAAGCAATCCACAAATACATGCATGCTATACTATATATATTGCTCCACACAATGTCCTACTTCCTAAGTAATCTTGCGTGTACATCGATAGCCATTGTCAATTAAGTTACAGAGGTAATTTCAATTTCTTACCTTGTTGTATGATCTCACAGCATTGAGCGCACATTGTTGTCAATTCATCAGCTTAACTGAAACTTGTTTGTTGTTTTGTTTACCTTCATTTATTTTATTTTCACTATTCCAATATTTCATGGAATATAGGAGCTTGATTTCCAATAAAATGAGTAATTTGTAATTCTTAATGTTTTAATTTATCAAACTACAGAAGACAAGAGATACACGCTGGAGTGTATTTTTCATGAAATCTGCTAACAACCTACAGTGTTTATGTAGGTTAGCAGATTCGATAACTACGTTGATCGTTTTTCCATTGTATAAACTGGAATTATATACATTTATATATGATGTTGTACTTGCATTCATACAATGAAATTACGAAGGCGGTGACGTATTTTTTCTAAACATAAGCATAACATGCTGAAGGAGAATCAAGCTTTTGCGTATGTTTATAAGCAACCATTCAGATGATGCATGAACATTGTGCCTTTGTGTAATTTATGCTTGAGTGTGCATTAATCAGTTGTTACTAAATATGGCAACACCGCAAAATCGCCCATCAGCCTAATTCCGTGACCACTACTTAAGGTGATACATTGACCAAGACTCTAAAGACGTAACGGGAGTGCGGAGCAGTAAAAGCACATCGTTGCAACTAGTTTCTCCATTGTAACAGGTCCGCCAACAATGCAGAACGCAGTTGAATCGGCAATTTGAAGCTCAGAGGTCCCGACACGGAATGAAAGTCTAGAAAGTATTGGCCGTCTTGGTCGACCCTGCCCTTCAGCCGGCTTTCTAACAATCAGCTGATTTAGTTATTGTTGCGGCGCAACAATAAGTCGTTAGTGTGCCAGCTGTTGCTGGTGACAGAACTACTGTTAAATTCACATTTGTTTCGCACTTGTTCAAGGTTGAATGAAATAGCCATGCCGTGTGAATAGCATATCTTCTAATGTAAAGAATAACATACAGAACGAAATTAAACAGGTCATTCGTGTAAAAATGTTCACAAAGCCTCCAGGATGGTGAGTAAAATAACATTTCTCATACGTAGAAAGTCTATCACGGAAGAAGAGCTGTCAAACTTCAAACAAATGTTGCAATCATAGAAGATCCTTGACAGATCACATCAACCTAGAGCTTTACTCGGTTATATGTTATTTTAAGTTTAGTAACCGTTATGAAATATTTACGAAATAATATAGTTACTTATTATGTTTAGTTGGATACATGCATCCTATTGAAAATTGAAAGTTGAAAGCCTGTTGAATGTAGGATTAAAACTTCCTTTCACATAAATAGTTATAATCTATTGTTTAACATGTTGATTTACTTCTCTCCATTGATTACGATCGATTGACGAATACTTACTTTCATTTAATATATCGATTTACATTTAGGCCTCTGACTCGATTATGATACATTAACGAATACTTACTTTCATTTAACATTATGTAGGGTTCTGGTTCGATTACGATCGATTGATGGAAACTTACTTTCATTTAAAATACCAATTATGTGAACTCCGGCTCAATTACGATCGATAGACAAATACTTACTTTCATTTAACATATCAATTTACACAGGCCTCTGACACGATTATGATTGATTGACGAATACTTACTTTCATTTAATATATCGATTTACATTTAGGCCTCTGACACGATTATGATTGATTGACGAATACTTACTTTCATTTAATATATCGATTTACACAGGCCTCTGACACGATTATGATTGACGAATACTTACTTTCATTTAATATATCGATTTACACAGGCCTCTGACACGATTATGATTGATTGACGAATACTTACTTTCATTTAATATATCGATTTACACAGGCCTCTGACACGATTATGATTGATTGACGAATACTTACTTTCATTTAATATATCGATTTACACAGGCCTCTGACACGATTATGATTGATTGACGAATACTTACTTTCATTTAATATATCGATTTACACAGGCCTCTGACACGATTATGATTGATTGACGAATACTTACTTTCATTTAATATATCGATTTACATTTAGGCCTCTGACACGATTATGATTGATTGACGAATACTTACTTTCATTTAATATATCTTACACAGGCTGACACGATTATGATTGATTGACATACTTACTTTCATTTAATATATCGATTACATCTCAAACACGATATGATTGATTCGTACTTAATTTCATTCAACATTTGTTTAATCTTTGCGTTTAAACTTTATATTCTAGTGTTGAAGATGCTTTGTAAACCGAGAGCTCCCCAAAGTTTTGTGCTGAAGTTTCCTCTTCTCAACACTTGATTGGCAGACTGGCGTTCAACTTTTGATATCTCTGTGGATACACTCAAGGAAACTAAGTTGTTTCGCATTACCTTGAGTATAATTACTTGGTTTTTAATGCAGTTACCATGGATATTACAATGAATGGCTGAAGGGAAATGTGATTTCCCAGTTTATTTTCTTTTTTTAACTACATTATCATGGATTTACTCAATGTAGCACCGTTTCAAATACTGAAACTACGCTTTAAATACTGCTTAAGTGTTAGGAAAGTTTAATTATTCTCAGGAACCATAAATAATAAATCTTTGATGTTTGTTTTGTGTGAAAGATGTGCTTTTGATACTTTAACACAGGGATTTACAAAAATATATCTTAGGCAGAGAATAATTAATTGGACACAGATAACTTTCAAAGGTTATCACTTGGGGAATGAGGGACGAGCCAAATATATATTTATACTTTTTATTTAATATTTGTATTTATCAATCTGGGACGATGTCGTAATATCACCAGTTGGTAATTCAGAGGCAAAATTGTGCTTCGGATCCCACGTTAAACTGTATGTATTTTTCTCACTTATATGCCATTTGTTAGGCTATTAATTAACAGTCTCAGAAACATGTAAGCATTATCCACTAACAAGAATACAAGATCGCACCACAATCATCTTACACTCATTCTTATTCACACTTTGCTTAAAATACCTATCTGGATAAGACGCTTTCAGAAAGGCAATAGTAATAATGAACAAAGTGGTGTGAATGAAGACAGCTGGGAAGTAGAAGAAAGTAGTTGGAAAACGACATCTGTTTATTCCATATTTCTCCATGGTTCTAATATATTACACAGGCTCCTATGTATTTTAATTTCATCAAATTTTTTCACTTGCCTTGACATTGCTATCGGAGTTTTGTCAGTAAATCCTTAAGTCTTTGAACGTTTATGTAGATCATTCGCAACAGGAAAAAATGTTTATATTTACTTCCCTATGTGAAATAGGTTAATCATGGATATGTCTAAAGGTAATGTTTTCACTTAATCTAAACAGCTGTTCTTATTATTTTGTATTAAAAAATCAATACAATAGCTCTGGTGGTTTCTATGGAAACCTGTTACATATATTCCATCTTAAAAATCGCCAACACCCCCCCCCCAGAACTAAGACATATCCATGTCAAAATGTTTGTATTTACTTCCCTGTGAGAAATAGGTTAGATCATGGATATGTCTAAAGGGTGTGTTTTCAATTCATCTAATCAGCTGTTCTTATAACCAAACTATGAGCTAAGACAAATCTATTTCTATAGTGGTTGTCTCTGGAATTTCAATTTAATTGTTGACTTTCCTTCATAACACTTCTATTCCGTAGATCTCGTAAATGTCCGTTGGTAACATATTTTCCTTGAGGACCTGCTGGGATTTTGCAACGTTACGTACAACTCTGAAAAATGACACGTAATGTTCGTCGATGTATTGTATCGTTGATTACGTCGTCGTCATTTGTTGTCAATAACCACCAAGACCTGGATGTCCACTTTCTCCTCTACCCACTGTCCCCTGCTCTGGCGCCACTCACTCACACTCTGGCACGTGTTACTTCACATTCGCCCTCGGGCTCGTGGCTCCTGGCTCGTGCGCGTTTATGCAACTGTTCCGGCAGTGATTGCGTTTCACCGAGACCGGAAACAGCCCTAGCTCATTACTGGGGAGAGCCGCTTGTGATAATATGATAATACACCGGACAATCAGCTGACCAGCAGTCAGCTGTTTTAGAAAACGTCGTCTGCTCCATGACGTCATGCTCGGACGGTCGTGATACGGGTTAGAAGTTACGATGCTTTATTAGACTAAATGATTTACAGGTGTTTGTTACTCATTATTAATATATCAATTGGTATAAAAAGTTATTAACTTCTAGTTATTATGTTCTGTGTAAACGGAACAACAGAACAATGGTGCTACATTATTATTAAAATTCGTTTGTCTTTTTCAAAAGGTTCCATTTTAAAACAAGATCGCACGTAGCACGCTGGCGTGAGTAGATCGAGTTTCATAGAACCTAATATTACCGAGTAAGCAGGTTTGCTGCAACAAGGGTGGTTTTACATGATAATATGTATATATTACTTAAGTAAAATTACATACAAAATTGTATCAAATTATGTCAATAATTAAGCGAGCTAAACCAATTTATCTATTGTCCTTAAGAATTACATTGGCAAATATTACGCAGGTTTGCTGCCATAAGAAACATTAACGTTTGTATGGATGTATTAAT
The DNA here is from genome assembly GCA_023375725.1 of Nephotettix cincticeps. Classification (NCBI taxonomy): domain Eukaryota; kingdom Metazoa; phylum Arthropoda; class Insecta; order Hemiptera; family Cicadellidae; genus Nephotettix; species Nephotettix cincticeps. Next base: position 33,644,526 of record CM041790.1, on the reverse strand, counting down.
AAAACTGAACTGAATGGAGCAGCATACCAAATTGTGGAAGAAAATTTAAGTAAATAAGCGAGTTATTAGTATTTAGTTATTCTCCATAAGATTAACAATTTAGTCAACGTTATGTGTTTACCAGTGTTTCAGCAACCTGCGTATTCTGGGATTTTCAATAATCTTAGTAACTATATGTAATGCAATAGTTTGAATAATGAGCTGTAATATTTTTAGGAAAATTGGAGAATTTCTACATGAATAACATTAGGGATGAGCATGCTTGTCTGCTGAAACAAGGAATATATTTAATATATTTTAGAATATTTATTTGGAGTTTCATGCATATAATGACGTTTATCGTTTTATCGATACTTATTCTGTATTGTTTCGTCCTCGTATGGTCGCAATGTTCCTAAACATTTGTCCATGTTCACAGCTGGCCGGAGGAGCCGTGTTGACGGTCGGGGTTTGGCTCAATCTAGACAAGAAGTCTTTCATCGCATTCACAAAGATCGTTGAGAGCGAAGCTCAAATTCCTGAGGTAAGTTGTAAAAGGTTATTCGGATCAACCTGTAATACTAGAAAGTCATATAGTTTCAGTTAAAGGATCTGTCTCAAATTATGAAACTTTGTAAATGCTTTGAAGAGGACATTGTCGTAATTTTACAAAGAAGTTGGAGGATAGTTTGTGTTCAACGACTAACTAGATCTGAGAGTATTACAAGGACTACTGTGTCTTCCATAATCCGCGTTTCTGATCTAGCTTTGCTCATCGCTTTGATCAGTTCGATGGTAACTATCATACCCACAAGCTTTCCTACCTTTTGATCTCTAATCTGTTCAAATGTTGTTCCTCGAGTTTTCCTCCAGTAGATATAAACTGACGGCTTAACTTCAGAATCGAAGTGTTTTTACCATAAGAATAACATTGGGAGCAAATCTTGCACATTTGGTTTTGCTCCATTCAAAATAAAAAAACAAAATGTCAAAAATTATCTACTTTTAATGATTTTGTCACTATTTATATTTATATTTCATTTGCAATAATCCACGATTTACAAGAAAATCCTAACCATTTAACATACAACTCATCTTTTTTTAACCTAAACTGCCCATTACCATAAGCCGAGGGCTAGTGTGGTAGCGGTATTAGTCACATAGGCTAGCCAGAGGTTCCCGCTCATGATCTGACAGGAGTCGCCGGTCGCTGGTTTTGATCCGGCAACCTTTGACTTACTGGGCCAGAGCGTTACTCTTTAGTGTATCTTATCCCCTCTCCTTTTAATTACTTTCTCTACAAAATAAATGTCCTTATATTTTGGCTAATAATTCTTCCCTATGAAACCCACATTTACCTCTATAATCTTTTAATAAACATGCAATAGGTCTTCTCTTCTTTACTTCTGTTTTAAACAAATCATCCCTCCTATTGGGTGTGTACCCCTTACTAAACACATGTTTAAATTTTGAAATCCTCTTAATATCTTCCACTTTAAATTTTGGGGTTTCAGGTTTATTTTCATACAGTTGACTCAACCTCTAATGTATATTCTTGGATTTTTTCATTCACAGCGTTCGGTTTGATACATATCGTTCTTTTTACCCTATTTTTATATTGTTCAATCACATTTGGAACCAAACTCAACCATTTATCTATTTATAACTTCCTTGAGCAGAAAATTCTTGAAATAACCGTTCTTTAAAGTTTTTATAAAAAGCTTTCTTCAATGCCAACTTTAACTGTAGAAAAAGAGTGATGGTGAATAATATTTATTTTATAAGGGTTTGAATATGTTAAAAAATTCTGTACCATTATTTGAATGAATATTCTTGACACCAACAGAAAGAATTGTTTTTATCGATTCTGTTACCACCTTATGTTTTAATCTTAACAGGTGTAGCTTTCTAGAAAAACGCTTTCTTAGAAAAGTATCTATTAAAGTTAACAAGCTAATTACAACTGGAAGCACGCGCCGATTCTTAAGTAAAACCGTCAGTTTATATCTACTTCCTCCAACTCTAATACATCTGGAAGTATTAGTTGTGGCAGAATATCATAATTTTAAGGATTTATGTCGAAGTATGACTCTTTAAAATTATTGTGCCATAAAGACTGTGATGTCACACAGCACTAAGCACACAGCACAGTCTTATAAAGACTGTGTGTATGAGCGGTGTTATTAGCTTTATTATCAACAAATATAAATTGATTATTTTAACAGTTAACGCGAACTATGATCAAGATTTTCAAATAATTTTCTTTGTTTTGCTCTGGCGACCTATTCAAGCGTCATAAGCTCTAGTTTAGTATTATTTTGTAGGCCGACCATCACAATGAAGGTAAACTTACTTGTAAAACCCCAAGAATGTGATCGACGTATTTTCACTCATCATCATCAGAGTTTAACTCCGCTACATGTCACATCATGTTGCATCGTCACAGCACGTGCCGTGACTCTCACGATGGAATACTCTACTAGTACACATTATACGGTATAACGGTGCCGTATTGACAACGATGATACCTCGCTCTAGGAGGCCGTGTCGAGTTGCTGTTTTCCTGTCTCGGGTCAGCTGATATAATGAACAGCGGCGTTGTAGCTGGGAGCAGTGCGGCGGCGGCGGCGGCGGCGGCACGCTATGTCGACGGCCACTCAAGAATGTGCAATTGTAATTTGGCGGAAGGGTTGCAGTGTCGACACCAAGTACGCCCGCAGGTCTTTACTCCTCTCCATTGTCTTGTCCGCGGTCTGTTCATGAAAGAATCGCTGAATGGAAAATAAGAACATTAAAACTACACCTTTGAGACAGAACCCGTATTTTCAGCGTCCATTCTTAAAAATTACCATTGAAGTAAGTAGATTGAAAAAGCATGAAAACGATCATTTTGAGATCTCTCATTTGATTCTATATAGTTTCATTTGTAAACATATTGATTATGACGATTACGTTTATTTTGCACTTTGTAACGGCCGCTGTTAGTGGATAAATATTGATACATATCGTTCTTTGTACCCTATTGCAATATGAGGATTGTTATGACTAAAATAGGTCACCTATGTGTATTCTTTGAAAAATGTTACGACTGTTGTGTTGAGCAGTAAACATCAACTTGTTATTACGAGCCACGCAATGTTTGCTTCCTAGCGTTTTTTGTTTACTCATCAACTGCTCATGCCTGCATGTCTCGGAATAGCACGGAAACAGTAATCCATCACTCAGGTTTGAGTAGACAATGAGCTGAGAGGGTACACGCCCCGGCCTGTGATTGCCCCGAGGGTAATCTTTGCTGTCGGCTGTTTGTGGACGCAGGAGGCGTCCGGAGGCTGGACTCTGGTTCTATAATTACAACTCCAGCGATCCACCTGCCGCGGTCGGTTCGATCAAATCTGAAATCACTCACACTATATGTGTACTGTGGTAAGTGAGGCCTCTCCCTGAGTTATCTTTCACGCCTTAATGATTAAGTTTCGAGAGAGTAAAATAAGCAAGTACTGAAGACAAATAAGACTTGGACTTTTTTTACGAATTTTTCACATTCTCGTGTAGTCTTTTAATCACGAAATATACAGTTTTTAGTCTTAAGACACCAGGTGGACGGTTTCTTGGCGATCTTCGAGCGACGATGAACTTGTATTCTGACGCACCAGTGGGGCACCTCTGAATACTTTCAACTGAAATACTTACCTGGGTAGGTTACCAGAGAATTATATAACTCTGTAACAAAGCTATATAATATCTTTACACTGGTCCCTCTCTCTCTCTGATATCGGTAAAAACCCTGTTCTTTCTCAAGAACTAAAATGTGAATATTTTTCAGACTGACTGTTGTATTAATTGCTTTCTTGTTTCTTAGTTACTTAGTGCTTGAGGCACGGTCCGGACCGGTCAATCACTCGTTTGTTTATGGCAGAATAAAAAATGTATATACTTGCCTTTGAAAAATATCGTAGATCATGGATGTGTCTAATGGGATTTTTCAGTTCCTCTAAACAGCTGACCTTATAACCAGATTATGGCGTCACTTCCGTTTTTAAGTTTTGGTCTGAAAGATTGCCAATACCCTTCCAAGAGCTATCATCTATGTCAATATATCATAAGATGAACATTTATAACCCAATTGTTTAGATTTTGAATACGAATTTTATGTCATTTTGAATAATGTGTTAGTTCATATCGAAGTAACCTATTTGACTGATGACATTTTCAACTTCAGTTTTTAATTTTACAGTATAGAAAATATTGTCATGTCAAAACTATAAAGCTGTGGGGGGAAAGACTGAGAAAGCCTAAAATAAACGTAATATAAAATGTTAAAAGGTAGGGATGTTTTGAAAATGTGAAGAAACGCGTATTTTTGGGTATGTTTATTGTGAGAGAACTGGGGTTATGAATCAGTTTATTACCCCTGAAAATTCAAAATCTCCTAAGCCTCTCCAGTGTTCACAGGGACCGGACCAAACTGGTTCAGTATCAGACCACAGAGGTCGTGCGTCGTGTGGTTGATAAATCTTAACGTCTGGTACAGGGAGTGGCTGGTCGTGGAGCTGTGGACCGTAGTAGAACTGAATTGAGTCAAGTGTTTGCATATTTAAAGATATGTTTATTAAATTTATGTTAAATGGTAGTGACCAACAGGGATATTAAAAGAAATTTCGTACGGTTTGTTGACGAAACTCCTCGTGTCAGATTTTACTCCAAAATGGCAGAACGAAAGTAAAGGATTCAAAGATCGGATGGGAAGAAAAGTCTACCTTGAAAGAAAATTGAATGTTGGTTCAATAGTTTGTTTTTGATTTCCATTCAAGACAATGGATGATCTAAATGTCAAGATAACTTTCCTTGAAGTGGGATTGAAAATAGACACTGAGTTGGTGTCAACTCGAAATACTGACAACCAAGGCGTGGTGATGTAATGGTTCAGTTCATGGTTCAAATAGGAAAGGTGGCGTAACTCTCTAGAGAGAGCCAGAGGGCTGTTTTAGTTACGGTATGCATTTTAGCCACCCGCGCCACAACCCACGCCGCCTGTGTGCTTTCACTTTGTTGGAAAATGTAACGGCTTTGTAAAAGTATTTGGACAATCAAAATGTAAGGTTATCAAAATGCAAGATAAGTTTTGACATGGATATGTCCGCATAAACACTAAGGGGGTGTTAGCAATTTGCGTCACGGCAAACGAGAGTGGAATCATATTGTTTTAAGGACAGCTGTTTAGAGGAACTGAAAACATTCCCTTTCAAAACCTTCATAATCCAAGATTTTTCCTAAAGGGAAGAAAATACATTAAATATGAAAAATGATTGTATTTACTAACCTGTGGGAAATAGATTAGATCATGAATATGTCAAAGGAGATGTTTTCAGTTCATCTAAACAGCTGACGTTATAGCCATATGACGTCACTGTTTCAAATTTTGGTCTCGCAAATTGCCAACAACCCCCCCAGAACTAAGACATATCCATGTCAAAAACGAAAAATATTTTGATCGTTTTAGAAAAAGTGAATAAAAAGGGCATACTCATAATATCCTTGTTAGCAAAATATTTTGTTTTAGTCCAATAGGAACAATGTTAATTTTGTGACATCATTACTGGTTACTCGATAGTTTTTTTCTGTCGAGAGATTTCCACAAAAAATATAATTACCACGGAATTTTATCCTATAATTAACAAGTCATTATTTTTTATGATATGAAATACAAAATGGAAAATTTAATTCCGTCACAAAACTAATAATGTACTTTTGGGACATCCAAGTTGGAGAAGGTATTGCGGGCTCATAAGAAAACACAGAAATGTAAAAACCTTCCTATTTTCCCTAAATTAAAACTAATTCTATCACTTGGCCGTGATATCAAACATTTCGCACCCCTGAGTTGGGCACTTTGATGCTAACGCCACCAGGCAGCGCTAGTGATGAACAGGTGCTCCCAGTAGGTGTCCAATCTCAGCTCTGAGCCTGCCTGTGCTTACCACCTGTCGTTTGGCTCCCAGTTCGAGGGCTTCTTTTACCTGACCACATTCCAAGCTTTTTCAAAAGTTTCCGTTTGAGTATGTTTTGCTTTTTACTTTTTTTAGATTAAAAGCTTTCTCATTCGTCTTATAATATACACTGTATTACGATTGTGTAATAAATAATACTAATTATCACCAGAGGATTGTAGATGATATCATATTTACCAATTCTCCATTTAAAATGTTCACCTTTTTGTTTATATTTCTAAGCAGGGTAAGGTCTCAGTGCCCAACAAAATACACACACAAATTTTGTTAAAACTTTGGGGAAATTATGTGTCACTTCGCTGATGCCGTTTATTCGTCGACTTGTGATCTAGATATCTGTGTCTATATTAATCTAAAAATTTACATTAGTGTAGATATAATGGTATCCTGAGTAGTAATTTCTGGTGGTTACAATGATCAAAACTTTATCTTATCATCTTATCGTATATCTATCTTATCAGATTCAAGATATTCCCTATCTTGATATTCCCTTCGCTCATACATCATTTGAAATTACGCTTCAGAGCGACTCGTCATATTTAATTATTTTATAAGGGCCAAGAGACTGCAATAACGATGAAGAATTGTTCCAGAAGGTTTATTAATTTATAAATTTCTCCCTCATATTAGAAGTATATGGAGAAAGTATTGTTTCCGTTAAAACGTTTCGAATTTGAGTTGAGAGTGGATGTATTCGTTTTGAGGTTCCATGAATCCAAGAAGGTATCCGGACTGATGCATGTCTGTCTGTCTGTGTACAAACCCCAAGACCACACTGTTCGTCCGGATTTTGGTATACGAGTGCGCTTTGTCGTAGTTTTTAAGGTAGTTTACCTCTAAAACCACTTAAAAAAGTCTAATAATCTGCTCTTACGATTTCGATTGAAATATCATGGTATTTAATTAGTCTATTAAAGTCTAAGTAATATCACACCACCCTTGTGCCTTTAAAACTATTAGTTAAAAAGCTATGGGCTTTTAAATGTCAAAAATTACTCTTTAATTTTTCTGGTAAAACGAAAAATTTGTTAAATAGTTTAACTACAACTATTTAAACCAACTCAACAAATTAGCATTTAGTATCATTTGACCACGTTTTCTCTTTTCCAGAAAAAAGCTAATTTTAAACACAGTACGTTGTCTGAGAGCATTAAATATTATTCTTATGGAGAGTATTAAAAATAAATTTCTTTCTTATTTCTTATCCGTTGTCCTTGAAACTTGGTATGCAGTGTAGGGTAACATCACCCAACAAAAACATTCTACAAATTTGGACTTACCCGAGTTGAGGTTATGTCCCCAAAATTATTTTTCTCTGTTGTTAGTTTTAGAAATAGGATAGTTATTTTTGAAACAATACATTTTTAAATAATTATTAAAGAATATGATAGTTTTATTAAATGTTGTGGTTGTTTTTAATTTATTTTAAGGAAGAAAGTACTGTATGCGTCAGCTCATTGATACCGTTTATTTTAATAACTATACGAACAATGGTGCAGTACGCAAACATACACGTCTTCCCACACTCGGCTCTACGGTTGACTGGAAGATTTCAGGTTTGCCAAACTCGCGGAACTTATTCCGCGCATTCTTGCCAACCTCGCCACAGCCGCATTGCGCGCTCCGACCGCTAGATGGCTCCACCGTAGTTAGGGTGTCGTAACAGCTCGCATATTAATTCTTCTCATTAACTGCGTAACGTCTACCCACCGACTCTGTACGACTTGCCCTACATTTGTATCCTGGTACTAACCTTACTAAGAGCGAATGATACTGTAAAATAAAATTGTAAAATAAATCATATCGAGCTAAGAGTGCTCGATTTAAAAGTTTGACTGAAAAAGGATTTGAAAGTGGGGCCATAACCCCGAAAATATAGTCATACATTAAAAATACCCAAGGATTGAAGGACGGCAGGTCTGTAGGCCTGGCCAATTTTATTTCAGTCAATTTATTAATCCAGGAGGTATATTATGAATTAAGATACTGTGAAAATTTGGGCCATGAACATTTTATGGGACGCTATTTAATATTTATTATTATTTTCCTTTATTAAAGATTACAAATATGTGAAATATTTAATTACGGCACCAGTAAAATATCTAATCCTGACAATAACAAGAATATATCGTATATCGATATATGGGATATACGTTCCGAAATTTCTATTGAATATATCGATAATAATACGCATTTTTTTCTTTTCCATATCCTTAATGGCTAGATTGTTCATTGGTAAGATGTTCATTGTTCATCTTGTAATGCGAGGATAATCAGTTCTAAGCTTTAGGGATGTTATTATCTTTTATTTAACTTTCTGAAATGGCAAACTACCCAGGTAGGTATTTTAAGCCGAGTATGAATGAGAAATGTGTGTAGGATGATTGTGATGAAGATGTTTGTGACCAGGGCTTAGGTTAGCTCCATTCCCTGTTTAAACTTGTTAAAAATCTGTGTTATAAATATACAAAATGTATTTGTAAAGACACGATGTACACACTGATATCACGGTGGCAGCGGCTGCGACATACCTGTAAGTATATGACGTCACACTGTACCATAATGAGCAATAATGAAGGTGTGCGGAAGATACCGGTAGTAGGCGCCGCGGTCACTTGTGGACGTCGGCGAATCTTTTCCTTTTGTACTCTATGTTGCCGCCTCCGCATCCGCTCACTCATTGTCATTGTCATCAGCTGTTAACATACAAAGGCCAGGACTCTGGCATGGAGTAACGGGGCTTTCCATTCATGACAAAACCAAATTACGAAATAGGCTGAACCTGCTTTGGATATTTGAGATGCTTGGAGTACTGAATTCATCTTTTTAGGCAAGATAAAATGCTCTGTATTGCTAAAATATTATGTATTAACACTACTTTAAAAATATAACATAAATTGAGTATAAAGTAATCGAAACATACTATCAATATTTGTGTAAAAAATGTGTTGGTTGAAAAAACTATGAACTCGAAATATAGAAGCGGGTCCAATTTTTTTACCGTACAGTATTTAAAATTTAAGTAAATTATGAATAATTTTAGTTTCCCTTGTGTTACTTATCTACTGAAATAGGTTTAAGGATAAACTTACGTGTAGTTAAGATATACTTTTGTTATGGAGATACGAGTAGCTAGCTATTTCAATCACAATCAATAGCTGTTTAGATTGACCACTGATCAATGCAGCAAATAATTTTGTTCTAAAAATTACTCCTGACAAAATGTTCATCACCTTACTTATTTGCATATGTTGCAATCCTCTATAATCGATCTTTAATCCAGCAGAATCAAAGCATTTCCGCGACCGTCTATTCCCCGGTGCGTCAGGGCGTTGACTGGGGCCGCTGTTGTTTCATCAAAGTTGCAACTGATAAATAATAGCATAATGCACGTTGCATAATTGACAGACTCTCGCATTACGCAATTTGTTTATCAACATCAGTCTACAATTGTCACGTGGGAGTTGATTAGTTTAACGAGTGGTAACTCCGTCACAGCCACCCACTGCGAGGTTTATTAGCAAGGTCACTCTCAAGGTCGCTCACGTGATAAGTTGTTTGACGGGTGCAACATGTGTCATCATTATAGTAATAACACACCTGTACCTACATGAAGTCTCGTTGTCAGCCCGCTGTTGCATTTTATTAGTTTTTTCAGACAATGAAACTATTTTTATGCGGTCAAAGGATTTATTATTTTTAATTTTTAAGGGTGTAGAGTATTAATTTTGTGATTAAATCAGGGTAAATGGTACATAAAATGATTTATAGTATTATAGTCAAACCTTGGTGTAACAAACCCCAGTATAACGAATTCATTTATTTAACGAATATTTTATAATCGTCTTGACCTGTGAGAATAATACACAATAGAAATTTTACCTTTACTGTAAATAAACGTTGTTTAAAACCTTTATGTCATTTTTAATAATAGGCCTACTGGCACAAAATACATCTACATAAACATTTTTAATGTTGGACCTTTATATAACGTATTTAACCTATATATAACGTATGGTTCGATTTAACTTAACCCTTTATACTCACTGGTATAACGTATGTAAACAAAAGTGTCCCTGTCAGAACAATCTACATCCTGTTGCCGGCCGCACACTTAATTGAACAGAACAGAACAAGACGTTTTGGAGTCTGTTCTGTTCTATTCTGTCTTGTTCGATAGCGTTTGATAATATCAAGGTTTGATGTGTTTTAGGTGTAGGGAAGGTAGTTCTGGAGCTTGTCTGAAAGGGCTTGGTTTGGGTTTCTTTTTGACATGGATATGTCTTAGCTCTGGGGGTGTGTTGGCAATTTCCTCGACCAAAATTTGTAACAGTGATGTAATTTTGGTTAGTGATAGTGAATTTTCTTATTGAGAAACTTGTATATATTATGTGCATTATCGCGTACCCTCAACATCGATGCCTCAATTTTCAGTCCGGCGCATTAGAAGGCAATTTATATAGATTTCCCAGGCCTCCGTTCAACCTTATATACAAAGAAACCACGGAAACCGACAAAGAGGTTGTACAACAATCAGTTGTTTTAGCGGAAGTGATGTTTCGGTCAGTTAACCTCCGGCGTGACATCGGGATATCGGTGAATGAAACGGAGCAGCTCGAGTGTCAGGCCCGCGGTACCGTTGGACCAATCTAAACACTTGGCAGTGGGAGATCGGCGACCTAGACAATAGACATGGAGAAGGGCGGCCCGTGCTAGTCTGGAGTCTGGAGTCTGGATGGGGAACACAGTAGGTGAACTCTGAAAACTACCTTTTTGGAACGGTTCGGAACTCCGGAAGTGCTTTAGGTGTAAGTGTAGCCCAGTAATTCAACCATGGTTCAAGACTTTTAGTACAGGATTTGCTTTTCCTAAAAGTGGAACTTGGACTCGATTACAGTGGACAAGAGCCCCAAGAAGTAGTATACAACCTCGACCTTCTTCAAGTATACCCTAGTCTCGTTTGAAATTATTCGTAAGTTTTATAATGGTCCACCGATGATGGTAAAGTTTCTTCTCGATCACTGAGTATACTATATAAGGTTTGAATTACCTGTACCGTAAGGTGATCTTGTAGTTTTAGAGAAACCGCGGTTTTCGAACTATCTTCATGTTGAAAGAAATAAAAGGTACAAAAGCTTGATGTTTAGCCTGCAAATAAACTCAAGATAATTCGAAACCCGTGCTTGTTAAAAAAACTACAGGATCACTTGGTGGTACAGGTAATTCAAACCTTGTATAGTATTATTCATAAAAGGTAAAAGTGCCATTTTAACGTTCAGATTTACTCACTCAAGAAGGGGAGGAATACTTACATAACACGAATGGCGTTTACTTTTAACAAAAATGTAAGTTGTTTTTTAGTTCTCCATATAAGAACACAGGGAGCCCCTACAAACGACAGTAATATTAAATTTTCCTGAGGTGGTTACCAATGTCGAAGACCTTTGGAATCCTTAAACCAATTTTCTTTGCTACATCCGACCAGATTGGGTCGATGTCAATCGGTGAATATGAATATAACAGCTCTCCTAATTGTCTGAGGGTTTTCTATGTGGTTTTGGACCATTATTTCCAAAAGCTAAACTAGCAGTAAGTGTTATTTGATTGATAAGAAACAGACCAAGTTTTCATATTTTGACTGGGACGGTGGCGACGTCCTGTTATCCAGCTACTTGGAGGTCACGAATTGTGGATAGTTGTGAGAGATGGTCGGTGGATGTAGTGTTCTCTTGTGTGGATTAACGTCCGCACTATTGAATACTACGTTAATCCACAAAGGCCATCCTCATAATTAAACCAATTCGTAATTCAGAGGCCGTGGTTCGGATTCCACGTTAAACTGTAGGTCCATTAGTTGCCATCGGCTGTTGGGCTATTAATTAACAGTCCTGTCTAAGGAACATGTCAGCCTTAGTCAGTGACAAGACTACAAGATCGCGCCACAATCATCCTACATTCATTCCTCATTCATACTTGGCTTAAAATACCTACCTGGGTAGGTTGCAATTTCAGTTAAAAGTATAAAGTAAGTAAGTATAAAGTATAAAGCATAAAGATACACCAAAGACAAAAGGAAAACCATATGTGATTACTACCTTTGTACGAACAAAGCCCAATGCTCACTTCAACTTGAAGGCGCAGGTCAGCTTCTTTGTCCTTGTGGAGTTGAGGAGGTGCGAATGTAAATGAAGAGGAAGCAGGTCGGCCAAGCAGAACCCAGAAAGCGGTCTAGCTCCAGCAAGCGGGAAACCACTCGTTTTTCATTTACTTCATGGGAATGGCTCTGAGTGTGAAGAGGCTAGTGAGAGTAAGGACGAGTATTTCTGTAACGGAAAAGTGCCTGAAAAATTGTCCCTTGGAAGACGACAAATGTTAAAGGTTTACCAGAGGAAATCTGAATGGAACGAATTTGTAATATCGTTGTGAATTGTACCAGGGAAACGTGGTGGATATATTATTTTTGTGTATAAACCCCGACCACATCAGCTTCGTCAGATACAAAGGTGTTATTCAGCCGCACACTCCAGTGGATCAGTAAGATAAGGTTAAAAGGGAAATCATCAAATATCCAACAATTAACTTCCAAATAATTGACACGGACCAGTTTAAATACTACACGGTGTCCCATACACTAACCAGGAATACCGGGATATGTTAAACGTTTACCAGGGGGATATCTAATTAAGGAACTTAATATACACCGTGTACATGAAGTCCTGCACGGGTACAATATTTCTGAACGATAACAGAGTAATCAATAAGATTTGGCACATCAACACTGCACATAAAAATCCACTTTCTGAAGGAATTTTCAGTTTTCTGTCACATTATGGGTACGTACTGCAAGGAGAAAGATGAAAATCTTAAATAGGAGCATGGATTAATATGCACTTCACTTTAAAGGGTTTTTAGCAGAGTTTAATGCCGCAACCCGCACTCAAAAAGTTTATTCAAAAGAAAATGACGGCGTTTTAAAATTAAAGGTTATAAATTTAAAACAGCCACCATTTTGAGATCCGGTCCCAAGCGTTCTATTTTAATTATAATTATATTTTTATTTACTTTATTTTTTTCATTATTTATTCGTATTGTTATTTGTATGTTTGTACTATTAGATTAGATCATGGATATGTCTGAAGGGAATGTTTTCATTTCATCTAAAACTATGACGTCACTAACAAAATGACATCACTGTGTCAAATTTTGGTCAGAACAATTGCCAACAACCCCCCCCATATCCATGTCACAAGGCTTACAATGTGTTACCAAATTTGACTTATGCTGAAACTTTCTGTATTTTCGCGATTTTCTATAATTTTGCTGTATTAAATCCTATATTTTGCGAGTTCGGGATCGAACCGGTACCCTTCAGATTATGACGGGGGTACTATTACCATTGATCCACGCATAAAGTTTTAGGAATTATATTTAATTAATTTAGTTTATTAATAAAATCTTTACCTAATCCTAATAACCCATAAGGAGTTACATAAAAGTATAAGAACTCTCACATTTTAAACCTTAATCAATCAATGTAGAATATTCAGCATAATATTTATCATCATGTGGATCACTCTTTTGTGCCTTGTGTGCAGTACTTAGTGTCAGTAAAGTGGGCTAGACACTATCTCTGTGATTCATGTACAACACTTAGTATAATTACACTACTCAGCTAGGATGACTTCACGGTTTAAAATACACAGCTCCACATTCCGGCAACTTTGTAAATTGAGTTGATTACGGTTTGTTCGCGTTTCCAAGATTCTTCTCACAATTACGTACATAAACTATCTACAGTAGTTAAAAATACCTCTGGCGTTGATACAAACAATAAAATAAAATAATAATTATCGTTTCGTTGATGTAAATTACTTCGTGATAAGATAACGCTCATGCATCAGTAAAGGGCACACTACTATACTTATTTACTCGTATAACGCAATTTTTGTAATTTAATCTAAAAATTTAAATTGGAAAATTATTATTTTATCGATAGTAAGTTTCACTTTTATAGGAAAATCGTACAATTAAAAGTTATTACATTATAACTCTTAACTTTGCCCCAAACGATCTTAAGGCCTTTAACGAAATATATTACTTGTATCGTTCAAATCACGTTTATCCAACATTAAAGTTGTATCCATAATATACCACGGCAATTTATTTTTCCAGTGACTTTAATGATTTAAATTCTTTCCAAATAATGAGGAAAATATAATAAACTGCACGCTGATCATGTTGACGATACAAATATCTCAAATTATCGTGACGATGATTAGAAGCCAAATCTTGCTAGCCTATCGGTTAGCGTCTTAAACTTCGGTGCAAGAGATCACGGGTTCGATCCCCGGGTGGACCGCTTTCCCTTAAAAATATGGAGTATCCTCCTGTAAAAATGCCGATTGCGTAAAAATAACAATAAAAATCGCGTGTTAAAGGAGACCTGGTCAGATGTGATAATCACGTCACATCTCACCGTTGGCGCCGCGACGTCGACACCTAGAAAATGTCTTCCTTGTATTCTGATAAGCACTTTTATCTTACTGGTCTGTAGGAGGTTTCTCTAGTTTCAAACAACATGACAGGATGTTTGAATTTAACATTTTCCTCATGAAATGTATTTAAAATGTGAAGGTTCTGCATGCACTATTAATTTATTCATACAACATTAATTAATTAATTAATAAAACAGAAGTATATTTATTTATTTATACAAAAGTTCAAATAAATTTATTATTATAGTTGAGTTTATAATTTATTTATTTACGTTACCGAGCAAGTCTGGATAGAAGATAGGTAGTTAAATTACTCAATAGCGTTATTTGTTAGTCGATACATTTAGAAATCGACGAAAAAGTCTTACTCGCGGCTTTGACAATTTTATTATTAGTGTCTTCCTTGAGGTTCATACAATTTATATGTTGTTTGGACATTCAGTATTATAACGACATCTATCAACGGTTTGCTTACGTGGGGAAAACCTCTGTAAATAATGTACAACGAAATATTTGGACGGAATACTGTTTTTTAATACACTTGCTCGTAATCGATAAAGTGTTTACTATAACAGTAACCTTCTTATAGAAAATGGAAGTACAGTATAAACTTTTGATTATTTATCAAACCATGTCAATATAACTCCCGTATTAAATTGTACCTTTTTATCGTTTTTTGCTAGGCTTAGGATGTAGTAGGAATAAGAATATCTTATTTTAGCTATAAAACTCCATTTCTTCATGTTAACGGGCCTAAAGTGCAACCATTGTACCAACCTAACAGATGGTCGCAAGACCATATGTGGTTCGGATCCCACGTTAAACTGTAGGTCCCGATGCCATTGGCTGTTGGGTTGTTAAAACAGTCATGTCCAACGAACATGCCAGCCTCAGTCAGTAACAAGACTACAAGATCGCGCCACAATCATCTTACACTTATAGCTCATTCATACTTCAGTTGAATGAAAAGTATTGAACTTGATTTATTTTACAACTTTGTAGACGTTTACATATATGCACATAACAAATCACGTTTTCATTCGTTCAACTAAGTTAAAATAATTCTTGAAATTTACACTATTAGACTTTTAACTAAAAATTTGCAAATCAGATAAATGGGTACATATTCTTATGACGTCAGTATGCTGTGTAACAGTTTGCTCTGAAAATTGCATATCAGAGTAACAGTATTACAGTATTGCTGTAGAGATTTGTTGAGGACAAAATATTATTTGGCGTAAGTTGATTTGTTACATCTTAAAAAGCATATTTACCGATTGAATTTATATAAACATTCTTCAAAAATTCAAAAAAATATATATTTTACTTAACAGTTCCATAAACCTTCCTTGGCGAAACTTAACTCGAAAACGGTGCAGTTATGAAGTTGTTGTTAAATATCTAGTATATCTTAGGCAATCGCCGTTAGTCATATGCGTGGGGTTTCGTCAAAATACCTCCACCAGGTCACTTATGACTAAGGTTGATAACCTTATCATAACTATGGCCGTTGACGCCATATATCTTCAGTCAGCTGAACAACAAATCTATCTTGATCCACCACTAATAGGCTACATAACATTTGTAATTTTCCGTCGATACTCCATATATTTCCAGTTAATGTTTATGTATTGTTTTTCACGATACTCAGACAACAGTATTTTAGGAATTTATAATGATTTATATGGATTATTCGTGATTTTTCATATCACAATTCATCACAGTATTTACATGAAAAATTGTATCACATTATGTTTATAAATAAGAAAGTATCAATTTACTTACTCTACGTAAGCATAATATGGGAAATTAATATGTTGTATTCGCTATGTTGTTTAGTATGTATTTTCGCCAAACTACAGTGACGTCATCTGTTTTTGTTTAATGTTTACCACCTGCAAAGATTTTATTACGTAGTAATCATTGTATTGATTACTACGTAATATAAAATAATACATAACTGTATGTTTGTGTAATTAGTTGTTATAAAGATTTACTCAAATGTCCAGATTAGTAATTGTAGTGTAGCGAAATATATCACTCAAAACACGAGCAAAAGTGTGCATATTCTCTACCACATTTTTAAATCTCGCACTTCAAACATATAGTCTCGAATATGCAATGACCCTTTTTCGACTTTTTTATGAAATATACAATTCCTGTATACATTAGTAAAAATTAACTAGCTAAATTTTTATCATAATATTTCAAGTAATAAGCGAAGAATCGATCGTGACCTTTGCCTCATCAGACAGCCTACCGATCAAGACAATTCTTGGTCATTACATACTACCACGGCATACCTAGTGATATTCTAGGAACACATAAACATTTTTCATATAGACAACTTAGCCTAATGACAAACCTCTCATATCCAAAGACATTGGCATATGTTACATATGTTAATGTAGTGTATGATACTGTGTAATTAAGCAATACAACGTACCGTGTTTACTAATTTTGCACATTAGTAACTGATTGACGATTGAAATTTTGGAGATTAAAAATACAAAATTGTATGTTTTTCGAAGTCTCGGGTGTGGATAATTTCGAGACGACGAAACAACTGTATTTGTAATCATATAAACATTTATAGTTTCATGCCGTCACAGGTGTCAACCGTTCAATATTTCCTTTCTGAAATAGCGATGAACCCAGATAAGTATTTTAAACCAAGTATGGATGAGAATGAGACTAAGACGATTGTGGTACGATCTTGTAGTCTAGTTACTGACTAATGCTGACATGTTCCTTAGACAGGACTGTAAATTTATAGTCCAAACGCCAATGGCATCTAAGGTACTTGCAGTATAACGTGGGATTCGAACCACTTTTGCCACTGAATTATAATTATACCACCTGGTCTAATTATAAGAATGGTCTTTGCTGATTAATGCAGTTCTCCATAGTGTGGACGCTAATCCACACCGGAGAATACTGTATAATTAATACAGTACTTTTAACTAAAATAGCAACCTACCCAGGTAGGTATTTTAAGCCAAGTACGCGTATATATGAGAAATCAGTTTAGGATGATTGTCACGCGTCTTGTAGTGTTGTTATTGACTAAGGCTGACATGTTCCTTAGACAGGACTGTTAATTAATAGGCCATCAGTCAATGGCATATCTAAGGGACCTACAGTTTAACTAATATTTTATTCACTTAAAAATATCCAAAATATCCCGGAATCGTTCATTTACAAATGAATATGAATACAGGAAATTCGTCAATACTAAAAATAATACAGAACGACTGTTGTCATGAAATACTGAATTTGGAGACTAAATCGTGTCGATTTGCAGTTTTCCAATATTATTACACGAACCCATTACATCTGAACCGTGCGTTCTCCCTCAACATTCAACAGCGCTGTTCGGCTGGTATAGTTTACGCTCTGTGATGCGTATTGTAATTGGCTGGCCGGAAGCGACGCATGAACACGCACATGCGAAACGCGGTCACGAATTCGGGAAATCACATGAAAAATGCAACGCACTCTACCCTCGATTGTGGTCTGTTTTGTCTCAAACACAAGCACACTTGTGTTTGAGACTACATTTAGAGTTAAATAAAAGTAAGAGTTCTTCGATTTCGAATACGGCTAGAGTTGATTTTCTGACGCAATCAATGGCTTGCGACCATTCATGACCGAAAGTGGCTTTTAAGCCTATGACACTTACTTCACACTTACGATAAAACAAAACTAACTGAATCTTCGACAGATTGAAATTTCTTTAAGTACCCACCAAGGCAATATAGTTTATTTGGTCACACAAGCAGTTCTTTTTGAAAGAAGTTCGGTGAGAATGTTCGGTCATTCTGATTTGTCACATTCAATGAGGCACTGACATACAATGGAAAGTATTTTGAGGTGATTATGGATATTTACTTGAAGTGAATTTGAAATTTATGTGAGTGTGGTGTGAATGTTATGACATTATTTTTTGTTGTGTTACTGGAAAACTCCAGCTGATTAATTGGCATGGATGCCTTAGCTCTGGGGGGGGGGTTGGCAATTTTTCAGACCAAAATTTGAAACAGTGAAGTCATTTGGTTAATGACATCATATGGCTCGTGACGTCATAGTTTGGTTATAAGAGCAGCTGTTTAGATGAACAGAAAACATTGCCTTTAAACATATCCATGATCTAACCTATTTCCCACAGGGAAGTAAATACAAACATTTTTTGTCAGGATATTTACAAATTTAATTTTTAAAATATTTTGTGTCTTCTAATACTGTATCCCTCTCCAGTCTGCGGGATACCTATCTTCTTAAAAATATGCCCAAAATAGACGTTTTTCGAAACAAAATACAGATAATTGCTGTAAACTAAGTTTGTCAGAAACAGTAATTTACATAGAGAACTTGGATTCCACCCTGCTGCTGTACTACACTAACAAAACATTTAAAACTATTTCTTTAATCGTCTCACTGAAGTCCCTGGGGAAAACATTTTAGTATTGTGAAACGAACTTCAAACAAAAGAATGAAACCTGAATTAATTCAGGAAATTCTTCCTGACCTCTAAATCCTAAATGGTGTTTATTTTTCGAAATACAGTATGTTCATTTTTTTACTATTTTCTCTTATGTGCTGGGATGTTTCTAAAATCCATCTTTTAGACCCCATGTGTTAACGTTTCTGAGAGAAATGGAACGATATTCTGGATAAATTGCACATTGACCCAGAAATAAATTGTACAATAAAAATATTTAATTATAGCTCAATGAACAAAGACTGTTGGGCACAGTGTCAAATCATTAAATTATGTTAGGATTTCGCCACCTCGCTATACAAACACTGCAACGCGCTCTCTCCAAGTTAAACAAGTAAAGATTTTATTGCCTAAGTAATCCCAGTCGGATGGATGTGATTGGCTGCTTTATTTGTCAACAATCAATTTTGACTCTTCTCAAAAATAAACAAACAAACCTGTTCGTCTGATGTTCCCTGTATCCAATCCTTAGTTTTGTTTTTCCCCTGGTGAACGTTACCATGTAGTTCGATACATTTCGATTACGATCAAACCATTCACATCCAGATTGCTAAGCGGGCAATATATCCACTGAACCTCCAATTCAGTTTATGGGAATTAAATGAAAGTTCTTCATGAGCGATGAGTCACAGTTCTCGGTTTAACAGCTTCAGACGCTTTGTGACTAGGAGCATTCCACTTATCAGACAATCGCATTGCACGTGATGGCAATTAATACAATTGCCGGAAATATTTCTTATCAAACTGAAAAAACAAAGACCCGGCTTTAGATCGAGATGATTCGCTTGGGATTATAAAAGGAGTGGCGAAATAAAGTCGTTGTCAAGTATATAGTGAATATCTGATAATGACTCAGTTTATTGTATACTCAGACATATTTACAGTCAAGCTATATTGCAACAAGGCAAGTTACCTGAGGTGCGGGATTTACATTTATCTTCTGATTGACTTAATATAAAACCAACAAAGAATCGATCATACTTGTGTACACCTTTCTGTACTTAAAGGAAATAATGCTCTTGAAGTTCTAAAAACCTTCCTTTCTTTAAAACACGCTTCTTTATTAATGTATTCTAAACATTAAATACTCATTGGATAATACCAATACCCAAGTTCGTAATTTATTGACTCATAACCGATCATTACTACAAATATTTATGACAGTAATACAAAAAATGTAATTGAATTGTTTTACTACAACAGCAATTGAACAATGTTGACAACTAGTGTTCACGGGAAACCCAAAAACGATGTCATCAGGCTGTTCTGTGTTTTAAGTCACGGAATAATCGGGAGTCAACCGTTTGTTGAAAGTTAAAGAAAAAACACATTCCATGTAAAAACTGTAGTTTTGATAAGAAGTAATATAAATACTCTAATAATTATTTATACATTTAAATAAGTAGGCTTGTCAATAATTTTATTGGTCCTCCGAGACGGATGTACAAAACGACAAAATACGTTTTTGCGTTCTATTGTGAGGAGAAATAGATCTGTTTATGTTAACAAAGGTTGTGTTCAAAATTCAAAAATCATCTGTGTAGGTTGTGTAGATATAAATGAGACAGCTAATTTTTTTAAGACTATGTAAATATTTAAATTTACATTTACTAAATTAGCGGCAACCATATTAGGTGGGTGGACCATTTATGACGCCTAGGTCACTCAGGCTAGCCAGACAGGAGTCGCCGGCCACTGGCTTCGGTCTAGGAACCTTTAGACCAATACGTTATTCCTGAGCTACCGAACCTATAAAAAACATCATTTTTTGAATTATAAAAAGCAATATCGGGATTAATAAACATGTAGAGTCAGACGGGTGAATGTCCAATACATAAACTGACGGTGTGAATTCCGTTACATTTCACAGCCGTCGACGTCGGCAGAGGGCGAATGGTAACGAATTTAGTGGCAATGTAGCTATCAGCGATCAGTGAGGGTGAAATCAAACGCAGCATCTGGTCGTCAAGGCAACGCTCGGCGCTCTCACTTCCACCGGCAACGCTTATCACGCTTCCTCTCGACGTCCCAGTTGTCGCCAATTAATTAACAAGGTGGAAAGCTTGTAAATTGACAAAAAACATTGGTCAACGTCAATTAACTTTACAAACCTGAACTGACGTAACGATTCAAAATATCTCGAGGTACTCGGGAACCAGTGTCTTTGGTCCTGAAGTTTGATTGGAAGATAATGAAAATACGTTTCATAACTTTGGATGCTTCGTTTCAAAGATAAACGTTACAAAAATACCTTATTCAGCTTTATGGGAAAACAGAAAGAAATTTGAGATAAGACCCATTTTAGCAATAGCCCATCTGGGCTATAACACATAAAAATGACTCAAAGCAATGTACAGACAAAACTAATTATATTTATAAAGATAATATACCCAGAGATTCCGTCGTTGTTAAAGTTATTATATGTTTATATTTAGTCATATTATTTACATCGTGTCATACATCTATCATTACTGTTATATATATACATTTATCCTCGTTGAATAATTAATTTATGAGCGTGACCTTTCTACAAAATTAGCAGAAAAACTAAAAAAAGGTTACTATTACTGAGAAAATAAAGAAAATATTAAAATACGGTTAGCTGTTTGACTTTAATAAATAAGCGCCTACCAAAACCCGCCTTAGAAAATTAGGAAATACATTTTTTTCTGATGCATTTACTCTTTATAGAACAATTATTGGACCCCGCTGACAAGATTTAAAAACTTGGCGGGCCTATGGCTCTGTAAATTATGAAAATAAATTATTTGTATTTTGTATGGAAAGATTAAGAGCTACAGAGTATTTTTCCTTTCTAAAACAATATTTCATACCTCTGTTCAACTATAAGTAAGAGCTGGAAGATAGTAAGAAACAACTACCGTATACAGCTAGATATTAAAGGCCTGTTCCATTGTTTTAATACACCTTCCCCCGTTGTCTCCCCCTCTCCCTTACTGCGGACTCCCATCCTACCAGCTGGCGTAGCTGTTTAATATAAGTGGCCGAGGATTTATCTCCCCAGAATGCAGCCTGAGCAGACATTAGATTTATTTTAGCCAACTCTTCGATACGAGTGACGTTAATGGCCCCACAACCAATCCAAACATTTCACTCGCTTTAAATATAGTTCGGTTAGTGAAGACTTTATGTGGCCTTACGGGTGTTTTGAAAGAAATTAAATAAAACTATGTTTAGACTTGTATTCATTGGGTTGAAATGTTTTCTCTAGGTAAAATATGGTTCTTTGTTTCTTTTCCAAATTTAGTTTCATGTTTATGATTCTTGCCCTTGATACGCAACGTGGAATAAAATAACTAATACCCTACTCTCAATAATTAAACTTTTTAGACTCTATCTTGTTTTAAAATCATCGTGTGTCCTGTAATCCAACTACTTGGAGGTCACGAATTATGAATGGTTGTGAGCGTTGCTCGGTGGATGTGTGTTCTCTTGCGTGCATTACCGTCCACACTATTGTTTACTATTGCGTTAATCCGCAAAGCCCATTCTCATAATTAGACCAGGTCGTATAGTTATAATTCAGAGGCAAAAGTGATTCGTATTCCACGTTAAACTGCAGGTCCCTTATGCCATTCACTGTTGGGTATTAATTAACCGTCCTGTCAAAGGAACGTGTCAGTCTTGGTCAGTAACAAGACTTCAAGATCGCGCTACAATCATCTTACTCTTATTTCTCATTCATACTTTGCTTAAAAGACCTACCTGAGTAGGTTGTCATATGCCATAGATAAAAATAGTTAAAACTAAATAATTTACTGGGAACCACTTATATGTATCTTCGACATTTTAGGTTTTTCTGCTATTCTTAAAACCACTTTGATGATACTAAGCTAAAATACTGAGCCGTATGGGGGTAGAAATGTAGAATCTCTTTAAATGATGTTTCAATACGCGAAATTTGGAGAAGCTATCCTCTATCGGTTTATCGAAAATTACTAAAGATCTAGATACTGATTGAGAAACCTATACGATCTTAACTATAACGAAACTATATCGAAACTATAACGCTCTGGCCCAGTAACTCAAAGGTTGCTGGATCGAAACCAGCGGCCGGTGACTTCTGTCAGAACATGAGCGGTAATCTCTGTTTTGCCTATGTGACTCAAGCCGCAACGGTTTCGCTATGATTCACCCACCACACAGGCCCTAGGCCCATGGTGATGTGCGGTCGAGGTTTAAAAAATGAGCTTAATCGTCAAATTGTAATTATCTCGAACGTTTGTAAAGGACGTTTTAACGATGTTGCGATACGTGACTTTAAGGGGTAGGCCTACTACTCTGCTGGTCTCAATCGGTACATTAAAACATTACTAAGATGTTCCTGACATTCCTGAATTTTTTTTATTATTTTGCTGAAAGTTAAAATGACATTGAAGTGGTGGTGGTCTATTCAATGAAATGGTTTCCAACACATTTTTAGTTTCTCACATACAGTAATAGCGTTTTAAATCGTACATGCATTAGAAGGATCAACTAACACAAATGATGCAGAGACAAGGTAGATTAGATTATTGAAATGGCGACTGTACCACAAAGTAAGTCAAGTATGAAAGAGAAACGAGTGTAGGAAGATTGTGGCGCGATCTTACAGTCTTGTTACTGACATATTCCTTAGACATAACTGTTAATTAATAGCCCAACAGTAAATGGCATATCTAAGGGACCAACAGTTTAACGTAGAATCCAAACCGTTGCCTCTGAATTACGAACTGGTTATGAGGATGGTCTTTGCGGATCAATAGTTCAGACGTTAATCCACATAAGAGAACATTACATCCACCGACCATCGCTTACAACTATCCACAATTCGTGACCTCCAAGCTGGGTTACAGAACACGCCTTATAGTCTAGAAGCAGGCCAATCAGTAGGTATCAGTAAAAATCAATGTAGTGTTGTGGCGCTCTGATGTTACTGAACTAATAAGTTCCTAATAATTAATTAATAGGCCAACAGCCGATGAAAAGGCCTAGTTAAAATGACGTTGAATTACGAATATAATAGTTTCAATAGTGCATTATAATAAGAGAACATTACATCCACCGTTTACAATTTTTGATGCTGGGTTACAGAACACAGTATAGAACATAGCTAAAGTAAATCGAAAAATCACTTAGTTGTTCCTACCCTCTTATATTTGAACTGTCCAAACAGCGAAGTATTAATTGTAAAACTAGAAATGCAAAGGCCTAGTTAAAATGACGTTGGTGTGAAGTGTCTATTTAAATAAATGGTTTCCAGTCCGTATTTAGTTTTTCATATACTGTAACCGTTTTTTAAATAGTAAAAGTTAAATCGTAAATCAATGTACTTGGCTACAGACGACCCAGAGGCAACATAGCCTTCTTTCCAAAAACATGGTATTACTTTCTGGTTTCAAAAATGTTAAATATTACATAAAACGTTGGGCAAGCCGGGATCGTGATAGTGATGAGGCGTGTTTGCTCTGTGATAAGCAGGCTGTAAGTTACCGTTAACAAAACACCTGTACTATGTCGTCTGCAGACAGCCAACAGCAAACAGCAAACATGTCACATCACCAGGGTAAAGTCAGCAGCGAAACATAGTGTCGTCTCCACTAAAGGTTATAGAACTTTAAAAATCGTTTTGAATGAAAATCGCATTGAATCGTTTTTTCAACAAGAAACATTGTTCCCACAGAACCGTGCAGTTAAGAGGTGAGACAGGGCTGTGATAAGCACATAGTACTGTTGACCCGGCAATATATATGTTTAGGAGACATTTGTGATTTCTCTTTTACAACGTAATGACGGGTCGGCTCGTGTTTTGGGGCCCCAGGCGCCGCGGTCGCGCTTGACCCCCACCCCACGTGGGTAAACACCGCTTTGAGCCCATCGACTATTGTTCTCCTCGCCGTATATCTCCCACTCGCGGCTCACATCACAGTCACAGATCAAGTTTCGGCTATCTGATTTGTTTGAATTCCATTGAAATTTTTCTCTATCGTAAAAAACGAGTGGCCGCGGGAGTAGCAAAATTTAATTTTAGCCCCATAAGAACAATGTCAATTTCGTGACAGCATTACATATCCGTCTTTTTAACGATTATTGTGTATATAGTCGTTAAAAAAGATCACAATTATATCCAATAGTTAGAAAATAACCATATTGTTTTACGATAGAAGACTAAGAATAAACAATTGAAAATGTAATTCCTAGAAAACTACTTCAACTTTAATTTGACACCTTATCTTTTACGACAATCGAGTGATCAGTAATGCTATCATGAAATTAACATTGTTCTTACGGGACAAAAATTCAAGATGGCGGAAGTACTGCAGAGTTAGTAATTATTACATTTTTGTCGGATGATTAAAAAACTTTATCTATTATCGACATGACGTTTAATACAGTCACGTATAAATATTTAACCCTTCAAGTTTCGGAGCTTCTGGACTTGATTTACATATTTTAATTTTTTTACTCTGTAATTCTTCTTAAAATACTAAGTACTGTATAAACAAACAAACACAAAAATACCCCCCTTCACATTAACCATACAGTTAATGTGTACATTAACACAACAACAGCAATACATCTTACGAATTGTTGATTATGGTCTTAATGTAGCAATAAAATTAGACAACATTAAAAAACAATAACAAAACAGCAACATCATTAAAACACGCCAATAACCAAACATATGCTCAACAATATGACAGACACTTAAACAAACAGTAAAGATTAAAATATAATTACAATAATTATTTATTATAGATTAGGCATAGGCTTTATAGGAAAGGAAAATAAGCTGAAATATAGGCCTATAAATTTATTGATTACTTTTTGCGTCATGGGGTTTCGATTTCAAAATGCCAGTTAAAGTTATGACCGTTTTTATAAAACTCTACAAAATCACAATTTTTACCCAGGTATATGTCATGAAATAATTGCCAGCACTTTTTGAAAATAATATCCAAAAACGTCCAGCACTTAAAGGGTTAAGCTTCAATTTTAATGTAGGCTATGTTAACAAACCTTTGTGTAAATGTTTTGTCTTAAAATTTGCATAAGTGCTTCACCCATCTAGGTCACATGAGCGCACTGTTGTGTAACCACAATGTTGCCAACATAACGATGAACACACAATAATTATCGCTTCTGATAGTATTATTTAAAGGTACAGTACCGCAGTAATGAGTGTTACCAACCAAAGGAACACGCATTACCACCACCTGTAACATTGTTGCCAACATAACGAGGACCGCACGGTAACGATCACCTGTGTCATCTACATTAGTGAGCGCTGCCAACAGATGTTAGTCGAATGACAAAGCCCGCCAGTTCCCTTTCAACGAATCTGATAATAATTCATCACGGGCACCTGCTTCTGCCATCCATCAATTTTGTACCGTTTACCTCGAGGCGTCACTCCATTTTGTGAGGGAGATTGATCTACGCCTTTCTCCATGTTGCGGAATGCCTGTTTAATTTTAAGGTCATAATAATCATTTTAATGTGAGCCATGAACTCTATAAGTTTAAAAAAACTTGTTAGAGAAGTCTATGAGCAATTTCGAATCTAATTAAATTTTATTTATTGATTATTTTTGTACACTTATTAAATAAAATAACGGTCACCATGCAATCGATCCACCGTGATTTTTACGTTATTCTGTCATGCTTTCTTTCTGTAAATACCGCATTAAATAGATTGTTACTTACAAATAGGATTGAAGTGTAAGTTGTAGATAAAATGTATTTTGGATCATTTCTGACCAATGGCCATCGATTAACCGTGTCTTGGCGGGAGGAAACGATAGAGTGAAGGGGACAGATACTCCCTCCAACATATATTTATATATTTATACTAATGTATCAATAATCAACCCAACTTTACGCCTCAGAGCACTAAATTGGGAGTGTATCCCCCTCACATGACTGAGACGGTGGCGACATCCTGTAATCCTAGCTGGATTACAGGACTTGGAGGTCACGAATTGTGAATAGTTGTGAGAGATGGTCGGTGGATGTAGTGTTCTCTTGTGTGGACTAACGCCTGCACTATTGACAATCCTCTTAATTAGACCAATTCGTAATTCAGAGGCCGTGGTTCGGATTCCACGTTAAACTGTAGGTCCATTAGTTGCCATCGGCTGTTGGCCTATTAATTAACAGTCCTGTCTAAGGAACATGTCAGCCTTAGTCAGTAACAAGAGTACAAGATCGCGCCACAATCATCTTACATTCAATCCTCATTCATACTTGGCTTTAAATACCTACATTGCAGTATGGTTGCCATTTCAATGATCTAATATAATCTAATCTAATCTAATCACCCTTCCCGTCAATCAAAAAGGGGGAGTCGGTGGACCTAACACCTGTGGACTTAATGAGATACCCCCTAAAAGAATTTTTTTTAACCATTACGGTTTAAGGCTGATTTTTTCCTAAATCTGTATGACAGCATGTTCCCAAATAAATCATTTACTTAATTATCTATTGCAGTTGATTTTTTTATATTTTCATATACTGTTAATCACAGTTAACTTTGGTTTATCTGGATTAATGTGGCGGACTCCGAATCCGGATAACCGAAAATCCGGATAATATGGAAGTATACAGGGTATACGCGCCCACGTCGAATAGGGAACGGTCGAGCAATATTAGAGCTGCAAACTGCTTATAACTAACGTATTGCAAATAACCGCGAAAATACCGCAGGCGTTTAAAGTGTTAAACAATTTTAAATTTAATAAAAAATCAAAATTATAACAAAGTCTGGGAAAATTCAATCAGTACTTTTTATTAGTTTTAAGACGAAAAATACACTCCAATTAAAAAAGGAAACTTATTTGAGGTGTGTGCATATGTCAAGCAATTGTCGTTTTAATGATAATTAATAATTGTGAACATCAAGTTCTGTACTGCGGTTGCTTCTGACTTTTTTAAGGTGCTCAAGATGAAACTCACATTTAAACTGTTAAGTTTTTTAACCTGATCCGGATAAGCCGGAATCCAGATGATTCGGATCCGGATACACTGAACGGAATTTACTGTACATGTACTTAACGAAAAACACCCTATATTCTTACTTATACATTTATTTGAATGTTAAAACTAAAATAGAAAATACAGCATTGTCACAGAAAAGTAATTTATCTCCTTAAGTAGTTGAAATCACCTATTCATGACGAGAGCCCACGGAAGATATCTTGATCTAGTCTCAACATTATACCCAGTGATTACCATAGTGATCGCTTCCTTCTCGTCTAACCTATTCTTATTAAGTTAATCACTGTTTAATTGAAATCACCAGACATTATACATGTAATTTACTGAATCACCTCTAATGCTACTGGGCACGCTCTCCTGCGTTCAGTTCTGGAATCCGGACAATCAACCTTGTCCTAATAATTACAATCTTGGTTTTAACATTTTCTCCACTTATTGGAATTCACGTCATTAATAGATTTTGTTCTCTAACACAGTATCCTTTCCTATGACTACTAATTGTCTGCTTTAGTATATTAAATACCCCCGTCGCAGCAGACCTGCGTACTCAGCGAATTTCCAAATCAATAATATAATAATATTATTATATGACAAGTTTGGTCAAAATCTGTCGATAAACATGAGAATTATTTGCCTATTCTTCATAAGATTAAAATGGGAAAGAGTGAGTAGGTTTGCTGCTGTGAGGAACACTGAAAGTAGCCATTTATACCATCAAAAATTTTATTTTTAACATTTATACCAACTTTCATCAACATCTGTCCATAAATAAAGGAGTTTGCCTAATCTCCATATGATTAACATGGGAAAAGAGTATGCAGGTTTGCTGCCATGATAAACACATAAACTATGATTTTTAGCACAAATGTTTGAATCTCAACCATATGAAGCTAAATATCAAGTTTCATCCAAAAATATTAGATAATAAGTCAAAAATTAATTTTTCCTAATCCTCCATAAGATTAACATTGGGGCCTCAAAATACAACGTACTGTGTTTAGATTTTTTTATATCTCGGTAACCGTTGAAGATAGAGAAAAACTTTAAGGAACTTAATTGTGTAGTATTTTAAGCTGATTCCAATGGTGAAATAAAAAATTAGAAATTTTTTAAAATTACATGTGAAAAACACAAAAAAACCCCATTTTGGGGTACAAAACCCCCCCAAACTACCCGTTCCCATTGACCGATATGTCTGGTTTACGAACTCGTCCGAGCATTTGTAGGAACACACGTCTCTACCAAATTTGGTCTCGATCGGACCATTTTTACGAGAGTTATCGTGTTCACAGACACACATGTATAAAATTTAACGACTATTGTTTTTGGTCTCTGGGCACCTAAAGAAGAAAAAATAACCTGGTCTCGGGCTTAACTCTTGCCATGAGACCTACGGTAATAGCTGCTTCCCTATGGGAAATTCGCTAAAAATGTTTAAAAGTTGGTTAAATGTTTAAATGTTATTTCGAGTCCGTCTCTTGACTTTTATTTATATATAAAATATTATATCACTTAAGGCTCGTAGTTTTCCTACAAACTATATTTCGGTAAATTTGAATTGATAATGTCCTCCTATTCAACCTTGATGTTTTTTATTTAACAATGATCCCTGCTATTGAAATATCGTAGTAATTATTAACTTAACAATTAGTTGGACTTTTCCAACGCGTCTTGTGTTTAAAATCCACACAACGTTTCGAGAGTTGGATAAACTACTTCCGTTTTCAAGTGCCTAACGATATTTACATTTATACAAACGATAGGTTATTTCTATAAATAAAAAGAAGAAACCGGTCAAAAAAACAAAATAAAAAATATAACTATAGAATTAAATAGTAAACAAAACACTCTACTTAGCCTATTTTGTACATTCGGAAAATTACAAACCAATCCAACTAATTGTTAATTTATAATAACCAACGCTATCGTGAATTTTCAAAACTCTATCGTAGTAATATTTGAAATCTTAATGAGTGTCTACGGTACACAGGGTAACGACACATATATTTTATTTCACGTTTCCAGAGGTAAAATAACCCGTGAAGTAACAAGTTTCTATCGAAAAGCTTCTCAGACATTTTAGAATTTAAAACACTAAACCGGTTTTTAGCTTTTATTGTTTTATTATGTAAATGTCGACATGGGACACAGTAGGCATATAAGATTTGTATTTCTACAACTTTTATGAAGTTAAGAAAGTTGAAGTTAAATTAGCGCTTAAACTACTTGAATGATAAGGTATAAATGAGCAATTCTAACCACATTCTAGATATATTTCTAGCGTATCTTTAAATTGGCACCTTATCTTCAAACCAGTTTTTTACCGTTCATTATTATTTGGTAGAGTATTGTTAAAATGATATGGAAATAATGTTCCTTATCAAACAATGGATTTACTATATGCGTTTTTACTTTCTCACACTTATACTGGAAAAAGTATTGTTATTGTTAAAATTTTCGAATTTTTAAATAATATGGTACCGTAGTTTTATCAAAGATTGTCGTTTTTAAATTTACTTCAGGGAGAACGTATGTGTCAGTCCTCTGATAGCGTTTATTTAATGTCGCGAAAAGACAACTGCCTTTGTTTGTCTACCGATATACAACCTAGGGCTATTGCATATAATTTGCAGCTTGGTATGGGAGTTGATTTCGTTCGATACGTGTACGTGAATTGTAAGAAGGAAAATGATTTGTTAATCTGAAGTAATGTTGAAACTACAGTAATTGTGTAATTTTTGTAAGCTTCTGACAAATACCAGCTGATTCTTTTACCAAGATATTTGATTGCTACAGTTATTCCCTAAAGCAACTGCATTGAACCTTCTAAATTTGTTAATGTCAAGGAAATGTAGTAAGCACAGCTGCTTCAAGACCATTTCCGAAAGGCAAATCAATTGACCCTTCAAGAATGGTTGAATTTACTTCCATGAGAGAAATATGTTTATTCATAGATATGCCTAAATGAAATTTTCTCAGATCCCATAATTAACTGTCCTTATGACGTCATCGTTCCAAATTTTGGACTGATACCACGCCAGAGCTAAGGCATATCCATCAACGGGAAGGACGTGGCCACGGTGGGTAGCCAGCAGCCAAATGACGTAACACGGGCAACACGGGTGCTATCGGCTCGTTACAGTAATGTTAATGGCAAATTACACAATCTGTGAGAACGTGTAACAAGGCATGAGGCGCATCATGCAACTGGGCAACGCTCTTGAGTCATCCTGTTGAAGAGGCTTCGATGTATAACGCTGCGACATGACATGTAAGGTTGATAATAACATGGTTCATGCGGGAGACCATCGAGTTGATTAGAGAACATGATTTCAGGAATAGGACCAAAACGTTTCTTCGCGTTCTAAAACGTTCTATATATCTACCAGAATGTATCTAATTAGACGTTTCCTTAAGTGAGTAAAATTTTACAAGGTGTTAAGGTAACAAAAAATTCCAAGGAGGGAAAACGGGTGGATCACAAAATATTTCTTAGAGACCAAAACGGTTTACCAGCAGGTAGATCATAACTTGTTTCCTTGAAGGAAGCCAGAACGGTTTACCAGGAGCTAGATCATAAGATATTTCCTAAAAGGATGATAAAAACCTTTACCAGTTCGTAGATCATAACATGTTTTCTAGAAGAAGCGAAAACAGTTCAGAAGTTACAAAAAAAACTGTTGAAATGTGTTATTAACATATTTCTTCGAAGAAGTTCAAAACGTCTAATCCAGGCATTTGCTATAACTACGCCTTGTCAGATTACTGATATAAATAAACGGTATTAGTGGAGTGACACATAACTTCTATCGTAAGTAAATTAAAAAAATAAAATCCTCATTAAAACTATCATATTCTTTTAAGTTTCTCTAAATATGGTTTAATACTTTATTGTTTAAAAAAGTAATCATCCGATGTCTGTAAATAACAACAAGAGAAACAGAGTAAAATTAATTGTTAGTATTGTATAGAGGGAACCCCCCTCGTTAGTACCAACGGAATTTTGGATGGGTTTTGTTGGGTGAAGTGACCTTTTATGCTGCATACCAAGTTTCATGAAAAACGGTTGGGAAATAAGGAAGAAATTGATTTTTTAATGTTCTCCATGAGAGTAACATTAGACGCTCCCAGGCAACATACTGCGTTTATCATGGACAGTAAATTTAACTTTTCTCTATTAACCGTTAAATAATTTAAAATACTAATTAGTGTTTTAAGCTGGTTTCACTGGTGGTTGTTAAATTAAATTTAACTTTATTGTTTATGCGGAAAACCTAAACAATTGATTGTTTGACATTCAAAATTCCATAGCTTTTGAACCGTCATTTTAGTCATACGGGTGATGTCAAATTATTTAGTACTTTATGCACAAACTATAAAATGTTAATTAAAATCGTTTCAGCCATTTTTGAGAAATTTGGGGGTTTCACGTTTTTAAGGATTTTAGGGGTGAACTATCCTTAAAAATAAGATTGAAAAAATGAAAAAAGCATGGAAATACGGTGAATATATACATACACACCAAATTTCATCTAAATCGGACCAACGGACGGACAGATATCACGTCGAAACCCACTTTTTTGGATTCAGAGGACCCCAATACAAATATGTCCACTCTCAACTCAAATTCGAAAATTTTGACGAAAACAAAACTTTCTCCATATACTATATATAAGGGGAGAAAGTAAAATTAAAGACATGACTGTTAAACACACACATTTTATGGAGTATTTGAGCTCTTTATGCTCTCGAGTCGAGAGTACATAGTAGTATTTACACTCTATCACCTGTAACTCTATTTTAGCACATTTCACCTGGATATTCTGTAACATACCACAATGTTTATACCTACAGCAATATTTTATCAACTTAAATAGAGTAATTTGTATTGATAACAATCCACAATGATCCATCATAAAGTTATTTTTTTCTCTTTGTTGTAACAATATCTAGAAGTGTCTGTGATCGGAGCCGCAATATTAGTGTTGATGGAGAGGAGTGGCCGGCGAACGTCACGTCAGTTGTCTTGATTTGATTTGGACAAGGCTTCTGCTCAGTGCTGACTCTGCTGTTTTATTCGGCTATCTCTGTCCGACCCTTCGCTCTTTCTCATACTTATCCCTTTTCATTTGTTTCACGTGTCAGTAATGGGTTTGGGTGCTTCGTTTGCCGTTTTATTAGTCACATACGCCTCATTCCCGTAAATTAGATTCAAACATAGTATGTGTATACTAAATTAATCTTCGTTGATCAAACAGTAAAAGATTTTTTTCGTTTTTCAAGTAAGTTCTTTGGTGCATTAGTAAATCCAATTGTGCACGTTTTAAAGATATATTTGAAGGTCTTATAAAACATCTTTATCAAGCTGAGAAATAATTCGTTAAGGTTTTTAAGAGATGAGAGCTGCAGAGTTTCGTTATAAGAGAGTCTTAGTCATATCCATGGACAAGACACAGACCACCGACCCACCACTTAGTCGGTACGAGCGGCGTTAGGGAACAACTGAAATCCGCTAGGTTCATGCAAGCTTTCTGAATGATCGGTTTAAGATAACAATTCTGTTTTTGTACATTTGTAAACATTTTTAGACCTCAAAAATGACATATTTTGTAAAATTGTCGGAACAAAAATGTGACGTTAAGAATTATTTTCTGTAGTATACCCTACGAACATTTTTTCTTATTTCACATAGCTTACGTAAAAAGTCTATTAATGAATGTCCCAAAAATTCAACTCAAAAGCATAAGTAGTTTTCCCACACGCCAAATTTTCGAATTAATCGTCATGTGACTCGAAAGGTTTTCTCTAAAAAAAATCGAAAGCATACATATGATACAATAAACAAATAATCGTTAAAACTATGTTTTATAAGGTATGCGATTTTTTCGCTCGCACCACCATAATATACGTGGAGGGTGAATTTAATGTTGATTACATAGCTTTGTTACTGATGTATATCAGCTGATTAATTTGCCAACATTATTAATTAATAGCCCAATGATCAAAGTAATCGGACCGACACAATTTTGTTTCGAGATTTTTCACAAGACAGAACCAGAGACCATCAGATTATGAAGCTAGTACAATAACAACGGTGTTAACCATCCAACTAGCCCCTAAAATATTTCGACATTAATTTTTATTGTAGAACATGTAAAAAATTATTGGATAAAATTAAAATTAATATTAAGTATGAGTTGGTATATACAATGACGAATTTTGCCATCGATATTTAATGCTGGACATGTTTTAGAGTTCGACACCGTTGTAGAGTGTTATGGAACCATAACACGTTTGGCGTGTAAATCGTATCAACGAGTTTCAAAGACAATCTGGAATGTATACCATGAAATGGCACATGCATAACGCACAAGATTTTCGTTCTTTAATATTTGATGTCAATATCACATCTACTAAGGGAAGGGCGTCGTGTCTTCAAACACTCGACAAGAATCCGAGATCAAACCGAGCGACAGAACCTGCTCAGTGCTCACTCAACGCTGAACATATTGTAGATAATGCTTGTGCTGTCTTGGGAATAGAAATATTCTCTTCTCGTTATTCCACTCTCTCTTTCTGTTTTAGTGCTCCAAGAACCTATTCGTTTTCCTAAAACAGTTTTAAAACGCACTAAAATGGTTGTATAGGTACGCCTCGGAAGTTCGATACGCTCAGTTGGAACCACGAAAAATAAATCTGAACTCTATTTTTAATAAATTTAAAAAGACAATCTATAAAATATATGTTCTACAGTATTCTTATTCATGTAATAATTTATTGTTACCTTTGAAAAATTGTACCAACTTTTTTTAGTGTTCGTGATTTGACCTTACGCTTCATACCAATATCATGGAAAACGGTTGGAAAGTAAGGAATTAATTGATTTTTTATATTCTCCATAAGAATAACATTGGGCGCTTTCAGACAACGTACTGCGTTTATCGTGGACAGTAAATTTAACTTTTCTCTGGAACCGTTACTCGTAGACAAATAATTCAAAATACTAATTTGTTTAGTTTTTTAAGCTGGTTTCAATGGTACCAGTCAAGTTATACTTTACTTTTATTGTTTTCGCTGAAAATTTTAAAATTTGATTTTTTTTGACATTTAAAAGCCCATAACTTTTGAACGTCATTTTTACAGATATGTGGGTAGTGTCAAATTATTTAGTACTCTGTACACTATAACTGTCAAATTTTAATCAAAATCGTTAGAGCCGTTTTTGAGAAAATTTATTTTTTCACGTTTTTTAAGGGTTTTTATGAACTACCCTTAAAAATAAAAAATTCAAAAAATGAAAAAACTCACAGATACGGTGACTATAATATATACATGCCAAATATCATCTAAAATCGGACCAATGGTAGGCTGTGGCACTGTACACACCCAGACACACACACACACACACACACACACACACACACGGACGGACAGACATCACGTCAAACCCCACTTTTTTGGATTCAGGGGACCCCAAAACGGATATATCCACCTACAACTCAAATTCGAAAATTTTGACGAAAACAATACTTTCTCCATATACTACGTATAAGGGGAGAAAGTAATAATATACTTCTGATTTATAGATATATTTTCCGAACTATAAATATATATGTATATGTATTCTTTATTCATACTATTATCTTATTACCTTCCTGAAAAGGTGACCTACTCAGGCAGGTATGTTACATTAACTAAGAATGAGAAATGAGTGTAAGATGACTGTGGCTTGATCTTGTAGTCTTGACACTGACCAAGGCTGACATTAATAGCCCAACAGCCAATAGTATCTGACGGACCTACAGTTTAACGTGGGATCCGAACTACAATTTACCTCTGAAACCTTATTATCTTTCTGACGACTTACCCAGATAAGTAGTTTTAGCCAGGTGTGAAAGAAAAATGCGTGTAAGGTTGTGGCGCGAACCTGACTTAATTAATAGCCCAAAAGTCAATGGCATCTAAGGAATCCGAACTACAATTTTGCCTCTGAATTACCAAATACTATACATCGTTCTAATCACCATCAATATGCGTAAAGTTGCCTTTCCTCTCTTTATTCGTCATATACATTTTATTACGATATTTATAAGCTTGAAAACAGCATTTCCAAGCCTAGCTAAAAAATAAATGTTTCTGAAGAAGCAATGCATAAAAAGCTGACTTCCATCCCAGTAGTTTTTTCCTTCCTCTGCTCTCTGAATTTCACATTTTGGCAGTTATAAACATCGACATATATTCCTACCACAAGTATTCCTTTTTAGCCCTAACATGACCCATAACTTATGCTAGCTCACAACACCTCACTCGGCCGATTACAGACCAGAACGGTTCCTACAGTTTGATCTTGAAAGCGTTGTTCACAGAAGCCTTTCACAACTAATTGGTTGAATATTTCATGGTCAATTGGCTAACCTGGATCTCGTACTATCCTTTCATTTCTTGCAGAACATCCTTCCGGTATCTGCACAGAATTTCCTTTTCAGACAGTCATGGCACTTTCTTAGAGACCTTGTGCCAACCAATTCTTAGTTAGTTTATTATCTGAGAAATAATTAGTGTAAAATAATGTTCATGAAACACTGTCCTCTATCCTTTTCTCACGGTTGCGACTATTTGAGATGCTTGCTGGAACGGAAGTGATGTGTTGAATAGAAGGAAGCAGACAAAGCCTAGCGCCGTCCACTTTCAGTTCCTGGCCCTATAGTTATTGTGCCATCTTCCAACAATATAGCCTACAGTAACACAGTGCAGTGTGTGCCGCTTTGTTATGAGTCATATTATGTGATGAGTCGTAAGTATTGTGCTGGAAGTCGAGTTTTCACTTGCCGCGTATGTTTAGAGACCGTTCACATAATTTGACCAGTTCGTAATACAAAGGCAAAATTGTGGTCCGGATCTTGCGTTAAACTGTAGGTCCTTTGAGTGTCATTTGATGTTGGACTATTAATTAACAGTCCTATCCAACATGTCAGCCTTAAGCCCCGTCCACACTTGGAGGCTTGTCTCCGGAAACATTGTCGGCCGATTGTCTCTTCGGCGTTTCCTCTTGTATCCGGCGATGTCTTCAGCTAGTCGGCCGACAAATATGTGTGTTTCTGGAGACAAAAATCTATATTTTCTGTTTCCAAAACGAACGGGAAACACGGAGAAAAATTGTTTCTCTCTAGGCCTAGTCTGCATGTGTGGAAGTGTCTGTGGACAAGAGACAGTATACAACCCGACACTGCCCTGCCCATTCAGTTCACAACCAGGATTCGAATCGTGTGGATCACTGTAATTTGATTTTTTGTCATTTTAACATTTTTAATGAATTCTGCGTGTTTTGATTAGTTAAAATGACTACGTGGAATCAAGAGGCGACAATGAAAATAAATGAAGAATTCAATCTCCGTCCAGTGTTGTGGGGTGTTATTACAAAACCCGTTAAAACGTGACGTGTTACAGGACTGACTGTTTTAAAGTCGGTTAAAATGAAGTTGAAAAGAAAGTGAAAGTTGCTTTGACCAATCCATTATTAAAGGATAGTCAAAGCTATTAGGTTGTTTTTTGTGCTCAATGTGTTATTGTTAAAAATTAATATAATAAAATTAATAATATAATAATAATTAATATAACATTAATATAATAATAATAAAATATTGTTAAAATTAAAAAAAAATCCTTGCTAAATGTCTATGAAATAACCCAATCGGCTTATTATAAAGGATAAAAACCGACAAAGCAATCTCCTAAAAGATTGTAGTAAAAACATTTTTTGTTAAAAAATGTTGCTAATGCACGACCTATAAGTGGTTGCGTAGTATGTTGTAATATACGTAGTAACATGGTACAATATGGTGCAATGCTGATAACAGAATCCGTGACAACTTAGAACAGTTATTCTAGTCAAGTTAGGTCAATTAAGAAACAATTTAAAATCAGAATCCAAGAAGTAATATTTTTAACACTTAATTTATAATTAACTAGCTGTTATCTTGAATGGACTTTCGCCAAGATAACCTTGCGAAAACCCTCTGTCGAGAATAGACCCTTATAACTAGACATTTGCTGCAATTGTCAGAAACGGTGCTGATATGGAAGTGGAATATGGAATATGCTGATATAGAAGTGGAATATGAAATATGCCGATTTAGCAGTTGAACTTCGAGGATTTATATTTTATGTGGTATTTCAACTTTTGAAATACAGTATTGAAAATTTACGTAAGTGATCAACCTTATTCCTAGGGATTTTTTTAATATTATCGATACAGTATCAGTGAATATCGAAACAAGGACTAACTAATCGTTGTGCTACCAAGCATACACGGCTTGGATATTTGACATAATGTGTTTTAATTTAAATGGCAATTCTGGCATAAGTAGTGTAAGTAGTGATCTCACAATATTTAAAAGCGATGAAATTTACTAATATAATTTATGCTGCGAAATTATGTATAATGTAAGACTGCTTATACACTGGTGTATCTTTCACGATGAGTCTAGCATTTTTTGTGACGGACGCACACACGGAGACAAACTGGTGCGTTTGTCGCGGTGCGTTTCGCAAATGCAGCATTTAACTGACCTGATGGTGCTTTGATCTGTTTGCCCATACGACATCCCATATTAATTAATCAGAGTAAATTATTTTTTTTTAATTTTGAAAGACAATTTGACATAGGCAATATCGATATTTTGGTTGCAATAATAACGCTGTGTCGATATCGTTAACAGTATCGAATATCGGATCATTCCTACATTCCTACAGTCCTCAGTTCTCAGTCCTTACGTCGGTTCCCACACTGTCACGTGACGCACACTGCTTGTACAACACAAATTAGCCTTGCAAGATGTAAATAGTCGGACAGAAATAACTCTCTCCAGCGGAGTCGGCGGGAGTCGCGCGTGCGGGCGGTGGATCTAGTGCCCTGCCGTGCCAACAGGTAGCGCTGGAAACAGGAGGAAAACGCTTAGATGCGACAATAGGTAGCGCTAGAAACAGGAGGAAACGCCTATTTGACATCAGGTAGCGCTAGAAACAGAAGGGAATCAATCACCTAGATGCGCCAACTAGTAGCGCTGTAAACAGAAGGGAAATCTTTTGTAGCCTTTGTACAAAAAAATACATCAATGCCTTGTTTTTGATTCAGACACCGGAATTGTACCCCGTGACGCAGATGATCAACAATAGCTGAATCACAGTGTTCAGTGGCGCACCCGGGGGTTTCTAAGAGTATAAAAGAATTCCTTGAGGACTTTTCTACGGATACTTTATATGTCTTTAAAACAAATTGTTTTACGGCTAAGATTAATTTAGTATACTTCAGATAAATTACTGATTTTATTATTATAAAGTTAGTAAATCAACAATTTTTCACAAATCGATATCCTAATTGTTTGTGTTTTAGGCATGTCAAAGGAAGTTACGTTGTCTGCAATTTATTTGACTGAGTTATTTAATTGGCTATTTAAATTATCAAAAAAGCATTCAGAATACAGTGCTGCATTATGGTTTACAGTGATTGGTAGATTTTCCCAGATATAATCTTTGATAGTTTTATTGGTAGTGCCTCTCGAGTTTGAAATGGAGACTATTTGCAGTTGTCAAAATATTAGTATCAACCTCCGTGGTTCATGGACCGACGTTCCACGGCTCCAGCGTGCATGAGCAGTAGTGAGCAGGTGCCGACTGGTCCACTGGTCCGGCGGTCCGCGTTTCCGCCGATTACCGTGGCGCGTGGACCGAACCGTCGAGTTTTTTCTCAGATTTCTTATCGTATCGAAACGAGATGGTATCGCTGCCGGCGATGTTCGACCATTACGCATGTCGCCGATCGAGGCGGCCCGACACCTCCGTTAACACCTACCCGCGATAATGGCGTCTTGACGACCCGGTTCCGAAATTGCTGTTTCGATCATCCGGTTAATGACTTTCGGAATAGTTAAACGTCCGTGAAAAATCAATCAAATTCCACCGCCTTGTCTGATCTTGTGAGAAACTTGAAGCAAAATCGGAGGGCGGAACGATGTTATGATTACAGCCGGTTTAAACCTGAACCTCTTACACTGGGGTAAAAAAGTATTCGTGTATTCTACGTATAAGCCATCAGAAATTTATAAATGTTGATTGGAAACTGTAAAAACTCTGGCTTAGTACCCATAAACAACGTAGATTTGATTTGATTTACTATCGCCATTGAATTATGTGCACCCGTTATACGTACTTCACTGAAGTACAAACAAACGGACACTTACACACGCACACACCTAACAAACAAATAACGACATAAAGGTGTATATAATTAATAACGACATAATAACAGTTATAATAATTAAGATTGTGAAACTCATAGCTAACTCTAAAAACAGTAATGTCCAGTAATTTAAAAAAATCATACCGAATCAAAGAGTTTGTGAATGGTAGCGCCTGTATTCATTTCAATAATAATTGATGCTTTTTTAATAAAAAATAACCTAATAAATACGTAAATAATTTGGGTATTGTAGTTTGGCAATATTTCACACTTTTGTTCAAACACGTAATAAAGATAACTAATAGAAATAAACATGAACACTATTTCAGAACCATACTACTGTATTTTGTACTGTCTAGCTCTACTCCCGGCTGTTTCGGACACGACAT
The DNA here is from genome assembly GCA_023375725.1 of Nephotettix cincticeps. NCBI lineage: Eukaryota > Metazoa > Arthropoda > Insecta > Hemiptera > Cicadellidae > Nephotettix > Nephotettix cincticeps. The sequence goes on along the minus strand of CM041790.1, from coordinate 33,603,920 downwards.
CCTAATTTAGGATCGCTTGTGAAATATGTTGTCTTTTGTTTCAATCTTAGCTAAAGGGTCTGTCCTCAAGGGGTGGTGATCGATCTGGCCCTTATCTTGGCCCTAAACAGCTCCTAAAATGCCTCCCAGAAGGGCTCGGTTCCCCAGTCTCAGTCCGCACAAATACGCTGCCGTCTTATAACATGCAGAGTGTGAAGTAAAGTTGGAGAATTCCAATAGATGCTTCTAGAAGCATCTAGAACCTATAGTTGCATCTTTTAAATGCAATCACAGAGTATTCCAAATATATTTTAAGAAAAATGAAATGTATAATTTGTTTTGGTTTATTTTTTAAATTGTCTACTGTAGGCCTACACCAAAGGGCGATTTTTGGGATTTGGTAGGTAACGGTATAAACCCTAGTCTTGTTACCAACCAATGCCGACCTAATGTTAGTTAGGCAACAAGCAAATAATAAATTAATAGCCCAATTAAACCGCTTGGTCCAGAATCGTGCCGGCAACCTTTTTTGGTTCAACCCAAAAAAATCCAATTTTTTGTTGGTACAGAGCACAATTACAGGTATATAATAATTATCCTTTAACCCCGATAATTGTTAATTAATAATTAATTGATAATTATTGATAATTGCAGTGTGTTTGTTGTGATTATGTTAGATTTAGGTATTAATTTTATATGTCGTTTTTAAAATAAACTATTTTTTAATTATTTATCTTATGCATTATTCGGTTGTTGACTTGGGACTTGTATATATTTAGGTAATGTTTATCGGATGGGCCTTTCTATAATATCGGATCGATAGTTATTATTTTAGCTAAACCCTCTCAAAAAACGTATTGGAATCTGTAAAAATAACGTTTTCCTTAATATATCCTAGACCTCAGCCACTATTAAACAAACCAAATTGAAAAATGTTTGTTTTTAAATTTGGTTAAAAAGCGTCAAACATTAACGGATCACTGAGTACATTTAAACGACGCGCGCAACCTTGTCGAACTGACCATCCGGAACCGGACATCGACACGACGCTACCGGAAATAGGGTGCCAACTGCCAACAGAAACAATCGCAATCGATTTCAAGCCGATCTTCTACGCCAACTGGGAGCGTCGCGAGTCACAGTAGCTTTGTTTTGGCGCCGCTGGGGCTCTCTGGTCGCTATTGTGTTTTGTGAAGAGCATCGGTTTTAAAACGGTCGATCTATTAGCAAGTTACAAGGAGTAATATCACGGACTGGTGATTTGCAGTGATTGCAATGACTCATACTTTCCGAGCTACTGTGTCGTGTTCATTATTCTTACTGGACTAAAATCCAAAAGACGTAGATACTATTGACTCTTAAGCCGATCGGTGTGCAATCTGTATAAATAACATTAGATTTTTTCTGGAATTATAGTATTTTCAATTATTTTAAGTTTTATACGACAGTAATACCAAAGTGAGTCTTATCTCAATTTATGTCCGTCTGTATTTCTTTAACGCTAAACAAGGTCTGATTATAACGTTTCTCCCTGACCCACTATGATGAAACTTGTTATTTTTTATACCTTTTGGGGGAGGTTTTTTTAGTTTACTTTTAACTGACCCACTAAAACATGTTTAGATTAATAATGATCCTTCAAAACCCCAGTTTGAAGCGTAGTAAAACATGTATCGCTGAAAACTCAGTGATACAACATTTTTTCTGATAATGGGATATATCAAATTGCTTTAACAGAAATAATAAACACCTGGCAAATTAAAATCAATATTAGTGTGTTTACGTTGATCATTGATTTTAAAACTATTCTTAGATTAAATTACCTTTTGACCTGGATATGTCTTAGTTCGGGGAGGGGGGTGTTAGCGATTTACGCGACCAAAATTTGAAACAGTGGCATCATTTGGTTAGAGACATCATGTGGCTAGTAACTTATAGTTTGGTTATAAGAACAGCTGTTTATATGAACTGAAAACATTCCCTTGATACATGAACATGAACTAACCTATTTCCCACAGGGAAGTAAATAAAAACATTTTTGGTATGACAACCTACTAGGTAGGTTTTAAGGCAAGTATGAAAGAGAAATGAGTGTGAGATTATGGAGCGATCTTGTAGTCTTGTTTCTAACTAAGGCTGACGTGTTCCTTAGACAGGACTGTTAATTAATAGCCCAACAGCCAATGACATCTAGGGGTTTTACAATTTAACCTGGAATCCGAACCACGTTTACCTCTAAATTACGAACTATCTAATTGCGAGAATGGTCTTTGCGGATGAATTTAAGCATTCAATTGAATTCATAAATCATACATTAAACATTTAATCTTAACATAAACCAAATTTTACTTACTATACACTTTTTCTAATTTAATATTCGAATTTTGATTTATGGTAAATATTTATTTTAAGTAATAAACCGCCATCTTGTCCCTAAACTTTGAGTCGTAGACCCCGTAAAAATGACAGTTAACTAATAGTAATTTTAATAATTTTTGTATGAAAAAATATAAAAACTAGTTACCCTATCTCGTTACTTAGTCTCTGTACAAGACCAAACCCCATGTTATGTAGTTACTCAGCGGAAAGCGCAAGCTCATCTGCAACAATGGTCGGTAAGCAACCGTGTCTCCCGTCGGTCAGTGATAGTGACAACGGTTGTGATAACAGCCAGACAATGGCGGCGGTTAGCGGAGATGATGCTGTGTGATGTGCGCCATGTCGCAACGTGAACGTGAGTGGGTCGCGCCCTTCTGACCTCTAGTTTGGTCATAAACGTAGCACGCTACTGTCCTAGACCGACTTTCGCACCAGTTGTCGTACCAATATGAAAATCTACTAGGTTTTTTATGGTCATAGATGAAACTGGTTGATATAGTACCCGTTTCATAATCTGAATCAAATCGTTATATACAATATTATGTAACAAATAGCATGTACTGTCAGTATTTACATAGCTATACCTAAAACATATGACACGAGAATCTTAACTAAACATAGTATCCTCGATTAGATTAGATTATTGAAATAGCGACCATACCACAAGGTAGGTATTTTAAGCCAAGTATGAATTAGGATTGAGATATGATGATTGTGGCGCGATCTTTTAGTTTTGTTACTGACATGTTCCTTAGACTGGACTGTTAATTTATAGCCCAATAGCCGATGGCAACTAAGGGACCTACAGTTTAACATGGAGTCCGAACCACTTCCTCTGAATTACGAATTGTTTTAATTATGAGGATGGTCTTTGTGGATTAACGTGATATTCAATAGTGCGGACGTTAATCCACACAAGAGAACACTACACCACCGACCACAACCACCACAACTATTCACAATTCGAACACACCTTAGAGACTTAAAAGACTTTAGCCTAAAAAGAGGGAGGGAAATAGAGCTTTTCCGAAATGTATAAGATGTTGTAGAGCCAAGAGTGCAGTTGTCCCATCTTTCAACGAATCTCTTTTCATTGATTGTTTCCTTCCTGTGGCATGTAGGGCTATAATGTAGGGAGGTCCCACTTCACACAGTATCGAAGTGTAGAGGCCTGCGCAATACGCCCGTATGAGTTAGAGGTTCATAGTGGTTTCAGATGTGGTCTATTTACCCTCTATAAAAACACTCAAAATAATAATAATGCAACTGCGCGTCAGAATGGAAGTTCCCTAAAGCTTGAAAATTGCAAATCTCGGCTGGTGTTTTAAGAATGAAAACTGACCATTTCGTAATGTTCTGGCTACACGAGAAAACGAATATTCGTGTAAAGAAAGGAAATTCTAATTATTTAATTAACTAATCCCTTATTTTATGCTCTAGATACTCGACTACGAATGGTAACTTAATTTATTAGTTTGACGACTCTTATGCTGTAACAGTAAATAATAACTCACATGAGCTCAGTACTATTTTTGTTTAGGGTGTCTTGCTAACCTAGTGAATAGCTTCATGTACAGTGCAAGAAGTCACGGGTTCAAATTCTGGGAAACTCATTTGGGTTTGAAACGCTTTAAAAACGTTTCAGTGAAATCGTTCCTTGTCTTGACTCGGATAAAAAGGTATCTTGTAGATACGAAACAATCCTATTCCACATTGTATTATCCGTAAATTGAAGGTGGTCGGGTGATTTATTTTATGGTTATGAATTGCTCCTTCTTCAAGGAGCTAAACAAAGGCGCCTGATTAGACATTCAGGATTCTTTTGAGAGTTCTCGTTATTCTGCAGCTGTCCGGACGGGTCGACAAATACTTGTTTCGTGGTATTTGGGCCGGTATTCGTACGGTGTCTTTGACCTCTGCTTTTATTTTTTGGCACCAGTGCTGACCACGACTATAAGACTGCAATTTGGAACAGTTCAGATTTCAAAGAAATTTGCTACGGATTTCCTGAAATAACAGTACATTTACAAATTACTAAACTTCGATCATATACACTATTATTACACGCTATATTATTGGTCATCCGGCCCGGAGGACCATGTTCCACAAAAGAGACAATTTAATACAGTGCTATAACCTGACTTAATCTTATACTTAAAAAATAAAAAAGATAAACAAGATTTCCGTTGGTATTTCTTACTCAAAGTTGATCCCAAACATAATAAATTCTCAAACGGCTGTTTACTTTTCTATAAACCATAAAAATCGATTCAATATTTCATTGATAACTATTAGAAAGAGTAATTAAACTGTTTGCCTGCATGGAGTATATCGTAGAACCCATTCATACAAAACTATATTCATAATCAACCCTAAAATAGCAACTTAGTTACGCCAAGTTCAATTTCACACCAAGCTTTGGTCTTTCAGTGTTTAAATTATCCACCATTACTGTAAATTACACCTGCTCACTCAGTGAAAGCGGTTTTGGTTTACATCCATTCTCAAAAAGGTGGCCATTAACAATCGTTTGGAGGGATTTACAAAGAGAAAATAAAGTCTTGAAAGTGTACTTCTTCGTCAATATTTATGTGAACGCCATAGAACTTGGTCTAGTTCGTAAAGAGAACTAAACAATGGAGCTATGAGCATAGTGTAGTTATCTATACACAGTGCACAGTTCTCAGCTGTTTTACTATTGGTAACAAGGAAGCAGTTAGTGTGTTTGTCAGTTGAGGATCGTGTAACCGAGCAGTCGCCTACGATACCAGTTAGCCTTTAATGGAGCAATCAGCTGTGAAACTGGAGTTTTATAACTACCCCCTGGATTAGAGTTGAAATTTGTAATGTTATTGCTTTTTCACTGAATAAGCCATGACACTTTCTACTAATTACTGAATATATTTTCGTTATAGGTTTTGGGAACTTCGTTCCGATCTATAAACGAATGTTACTCTACAAAATGACTGTGGTAAATTTTAAGGATACTGCATTATTGTATATTATTCAGGATATGTCAGTTTTCTATTGAAATTTCAGTATTTCGCCTCATTTTCTCATTTTGTATATTCTATGGAAATACAGTATAATAATCCTGGCACGTGGCCTTCATGTTAAGAAAAAAATTTAAAAACTAACTTTTTTATCACCCAATCAATAGCTCTCGGTTCACATTTCAAGAATATTTTTGTATCTTCGCAACATAAATGTGTATAAAACTCTACATCATATGTAAGCTGTTTTCCTGTTCCTTCCATTGGTTTTGCGATTATTTTGGTATGGATATGCTTAAACTCTGTGGCGAGAGCGGAGGTGTTAGCGATGATTTGGTGTTGAGGTGTTAGATTATGTTTTTGCGAGACGCCAAAAGTGTAACGAAAGTGACGTCATTGATCATGTGGCCGGATTTTTTTGTTTATGTCGTAGCTTTATCCAATGGAAATTTGAGAGCGAATTACAGTGTTGGTGTAGTTTGATGATATTGAGATTATGTTCCAGCAATTGGCCTTTTTAATGAAATTATCCATGTTGTGCTGCAGTCCCAGCACTTAAATTCCTTTCTAAGTACTGTATTATTTTAAGTATTACGCTACCTACTGACGTCTGTGTTCTGTTGCAGTTCCAGCACTTCTCGCAGCCTCACGTCATTTCTCAGCTCAGCTACATCCTGATCGCCGCCGGCGCCTTTATCTTCCTGGTCAGTTTCTTGGGCTACTGCGGTGCGCTCAGGGAGTCGAGATGTTGCTTGGCGTTTGTGAGTAGTTTATTCAATTCCATATGGCTTAATTAGCGAGCATCTGTTGGCTCTAGTTTTAATTTGAGGAGTTTTCTGGATCATAAACACGGCTCAACACTTTGGCCCCGCAAAAGTGAGGCTAAACCATAGTCTAAATCTGAATTGTAGTTTTACTCAGGTTACTGCTTTCTCTGAGCCAACTATAATAAACTGAAACGTACCTATCTTGATCATATCTCTTGAGGTCTTTCACCTGGGCTAATCCAAACCCTTGAATGGTGTAGCTTTTATCTCTATTGGACACCTAATGGGGGTAACAACCTCAATTTCTCATCACCATGCCTAGGGCATAGGGATTTAAATACAGCGAGGTGGTATAGCGGCGAACCACATGGGTCACCTCTAGCTAGAGGTGGCCGACCACTGTCGGGAGTCGCTGGCCGCGGGCAACCCTGGACAACCCTTAACAATATTGCCCCTGAGCTACCTTACGGATTAAAAAATTAAGTATTAATTTTCTGTAACAATGACTCTTACTCAGCATAATCAATGTTCCATGACGTTTACTCTCGAGATTCTCCTAAACTTCCCCTAGACTAAAGATTTGGTCGTGATGGAAAGTGAATCCTTTTTTTTAATATATCCAGTTTGTGGTTCCACACCCTAAGTCAGAAATTGCGGTGATAATTTATGATCTAAATTACTAAATGATATTTTACTCCTACACAAACAGCTTTAAATTGTTTTCTCCTCTAATTCACACTCGATAGCCATAAAACGTTGTTGGTGTTAAATTAAAGTAGTAGTTTTACAGTTGATAATACTATACTATATAGTTGATGATACTATATTGTTTCTTGGATGAAGTGATGAACATTAATATAATGAGCATTAAATGACTGCTTAAAGTTATTCATTATTGAAATCCTGTGAATTAATTAAAAAACTAAAACTACAAAACCAGTGCATTCATATAAACGCCGTTTTCGGTTGAAAACTAGAAATTGCAAGCGATATGATGGCAGGAGGGTTTAATAATGAGAAAACAAAGTTGTAAAGGCACGTGGGGGGTTTATGACTACAGGAATACGCACGACCGGGCGGCTAATGTGATGAGGTGACTGTGGCACGCCATGCCAAGCACCGTGCGCCTGCCACTAGTGGCGCCTAAAGTGACGTCCCTCAATACGCACAACCGGGCGGCCATTGTGATGAGGTGACCGTGGCACGCCATGCCAAGCACCGTGCGCCTGCCACTAGTGGCGTCTAGAGTGACGTCCCTCAATACGCACGACCGGGCGGCCATTGTGATGAGGTGACCGTGGCACGCCATGCCAAGCACCGTGCGCCTGTCACTAGTGGCGCCTAGAGTGACGTCCCTCAATACGCACGACCGGGCGGCTATTGTGATGAGGTGACCGTGGCACGCCATGCCAAGCACCGTGCGCCTGCCACTAGTGGCGCCTAGAGTGACGTCCCTCAATACGCACGACCGGGCGGCTATTGTGATGAGGTGACCGTGGCACGCCATGCCAAGCACCGTGCGCCTGCCACTAGTGGCGCCTAGAGTGACGTCCCTCAATACGCACGACCGGGCGGCTAATGTGATGAGGTGACTGTGGCACGCCATGCCAAGCACCGTGCGCCTGCCACTAGTGGCGCCTAAAGTGACGTCCCTCAATACGCACGACCGGGCGGCCATTGTGATGAGGTGACCGTGGCACGCCATGCCAAGCACCGTGCGCCTGCCACTAGTGGCGCCTAGAGTGACGTCCCTCAATACGCACGACCGGGCGGCCATTGTGATGAGGTGACCGTGGCACGCCATGCCAAGCACCGTGCGCCTGCCACTAGTGGCGCCTAGAGTGACGTCCCTCAATACGCACGACCGGGCGGCCATTGTGATGAGGTGACCGTGGCACGCCATGCCAAGCACCGTGCGCCTGCCACTAGTGGCGCCTAGAGTGACGTCCCTCAATACGCACGACCGGGCGGCTATTGTGATGAGGTGACCGTGGCACGCCATGCCAAGCACCGTGCGCCTGCCACTAGTGGCGCCTAGAGTGACGTCCCTCAATACGCACGACCGGGCGGCTATTGTGATGAGGTGACCGTGGCACGCCATGCCAAGCACCGTGCGCCTGCCACTAGTGGCGCCTAGAGTGACGTCCCTCAATACGCACGACCGGGCGGCTATTGTGATGAGGTGACCGTGGCACGCCATGCCAAGCACCGTGCGCCTGCCACTAGTGGCGCCTAGAGTGACGTCCCTCAATACGCACGACCGGGCGGCTATTGTGATGAGGTGACCGTGGCACGCCATGCCAAGCACCGTGCGCCTGCCACTAGTGGCGCCTAGAGTGACGTCCCTCAATACGCACGACCGGGCGGCTATTGTGATGAGGTGACCGTGGCACGCCATGCCAAGCACCGTGTGCGCCTGCCACTAGTGGCGCCTAGAGTGACGTCCCTCAATACGCACGCACGACCGGGCGGCCATTGTGATGAGGTGACCGTGGCACGCCATGCCAAGCACCGTGCGCCTGCCACTAGTGGCGCCTAGAGTGACGTCCCTCAATACGCACGACCGGGCGGCTATTGTGATGAGGTGACCGTGGCACGCCATGCCAAGCACCGTGCGCCTGCCACTAGTGGCGCCTAGAGTGACGTCCCTCAATACGCCTGCCACTAGTGGCGCCTAGAGTGACGTCCCTCAATACGCACGATTTTGTAATATTTTCCATAGGTATAGCATTTAGACTATGTACTGCGTTTAACACCGATGCTCGTTGGTGCTTTGGAACCTTTGGTGAAAACACTAAGTTTTTAGTGTTTTCACCAAAGGTGAAATAAACGGTGAAGTAAACGTAAAAAATACTGAACCAAACAGTTTGAAATTTTACACAGAGGTAGATCTTAAACTCATGCAACACATAGGCATACTCATTTCCTTAAAATCCTCTCGGGCTACGCCCTGTGAACGTCCTGAGTTTCAAGGTTTAAATTTTTAGAGAATGAAAACATAAAATTACTTGAATGTCAACAGCTGTGAACACTAAAATTTGACAGTTGGGGAAGAAGAAGAAGAAAGAGCTGCCGTTACCGTCCTAGGTTTCAATGTTTACATTTTCTAATGACAACATCCGTTTGCACTATATTTTGACAGTTCGGGAAGAAGAAGAAATAATGTTGATTTTTCTGATAAACTGCTGAATCGAAATTAGTGAATTATTTGAAATAGTGGAATGGTAGATTTTAAGTTTTTCCGACGACTGTCTCTATTACATTAATCCTTATCCTCTCCCAATATTTGACAGATGTTACTTTGAAATGTTGTAGACACTCGTGTTTTGTCATTTTGTAAACAATGAAGAATTAATTAACAATAACTTAAATGTATCAGTAGAGCCTACACCTTTCAGCCTTTTAAACCCGTGCGAAGAACGGGTACTTGGGCTAGTTATTCTCTAAAATACTGTTTTACCAAAAAAATAAAAAAATGTTTTTTTTTATTTAATAAGTCCATACATTTTCAAACCATTAGTTTTACAGACATATAGATGGTGTCATATTATTTGAGATCTTAGTGGCTGCAAGTTAAGGTACCGGTAATGTAAGGTGATTGTAGAAACGGAGGATATAAACTGGTAATTTTTTGTCTTCTGAGGTAGCTTTTACGAATGGAATACTCGAATGCATTACGTAATCATACGGTGTCAGTTTGGCTTTTAATTTGCCCGTCACAACAGACTTTGGTCCAATCAATAAATGGAGGCTTGATCAACAAATTATACTTATTCATCACATTAGTTTTTATCACAATTATACGAGTGATATTAAACGATTCATCCTATAGTGGCAGTTTAATTATAGTTATTTTGACATCTCATTTAACGGAGAAATGTGATAAATATTTTTCAAATTAAATTTTATTAATAAATCATCACGTGCGTTTAATTTTAAATATGAATAGACTTTGACAACAATGTTCAAACCTACGCGATCTTGACTCAATTTCAATTGTGTTTCTCAACATAAATATACAAATTTAGCCGAACATTGAAACTCTTTTGTATGTGGAACAATGTATGGCCTTGCATGGGATAAACAACATGTTACTTGTGGTAGCCTATTATAGTAATAAAGTTTTAAGATTAGTAAAAACATAATATACCTATATCGTATTTAGATAATAATTGTTATGTATCACATTAGTTATGTGGTTATGTATCACAATTTATGGTGTAAAGAAATAAAATGATATAAATAAAGAGGTGGAAAGGTGTGCTATGCCGGTTGAACTCTGACGTCGTGCTGGGTGCAAACTTGACTCATCTACCAATCTGAGATCACACGCAGCACGCTGTCGTGTGTAGAGCACAGACCCCCCCCAAAATGTAGTTAATGTAATCCGATTGCGTTGCTCAACGAACTCATCCAAGACATTACAGAAAGGAACAACTCCACCGTATTTTATTTTAATTAGACAATAATTGATGCCATTATTGTGTCGACACATATATATGCTTATATATATAATTACCCCCCAAAACGTGTTCAAGGCGTCGAGTTATGAACTTATATCATGGTTTCACATGTGAAGGGGACATGTGGATAATGTGAACAGCTCATTTTCCATAGGAAATTCGCTAAAAATGCTGCACGGAAATAGCTTCTTTCCTACGAGAAATTCTATAAAAATCTTATAAAATATTGTAACAATAACATTCTGAATTAACATTCAGCTGTTTTCAGATTCACATCTACAGCGGCGTCATAAATATTCGGAATAGCACACCTATCTATGTCTTTCCATTATGCCCTGTATCCAAATCACACCAACACAATATACGCTATTGTCAAGAAACGAACTCAGTTTTGTACAGCATTGTGCAATAGAAAAAACGGGTGAAACTAGTTAAGTTTTTTGCAATGCGGTGGAAAATTACAAACTGATGAAACATGCAAATCAATATATTTAGAAAGGTTATCTTCACAGTGATAAATTTGAAAGTACATAAATCGTTTGCCATTTCGTGTAGGGCCGTTGCACGTTGCCGAGTTTCTTTTCCCTGTTACAGACGTTTCTCAGCATTGGCCAACCGCTAACACGCGAGTGGCCGGGACACTCCGTGACGTTACCGACCTGTGACAGCGACAGTGGCTGATGAGAAGTATCGGTGACTTTTTAAAGCTCCGTAGCGAGTAACGCTATCGTTCAATGGTATTAGTTACATTTTAGTCCAACAGATAGCTCGCTTTTTAGAATTGAAAAGCCGGTTAGGTACATCATCCAGAACCAATAATTTTCACTCCCAGGTACTGGGGAAGATATGAAGTACGAGTTACCTCTCGTACGTCTCGGGCTATTACGAGACGCCTAAAGCCAACCCGTGAATACCTAATAGTGTATAACGGCAAATGAGAATATCGGTGACATTTTCAAGCTTCGTAGCGAGTAACGGTTATCATTCAGTGGTATCAGTTACCATGGCGGAATTAGAGATCATTTGTTGTGAGGGCATCATAACCTTGGGGAGGGCTTGGTGGTATGAAATATACCCTTGTTGAAGGAGATTTTTGAGAAATAGAAGAAAAAAGGCGTTTTTATTATGTTATAATAAGCACATTTTTCTTTAAGAGGCGAAGAAGAAAATGTTGAAGCGGCAGCAATGTCAATCTTTAGTATTGCACTAAAACATTTTTTTTTGTATTTAAACTCTTATAATAATTTGTATCATTTTAGTACATCGTCCATCGTCGTCTCTGAATTACAATCTGGCCTAATTATGAGGACGGTCTCTGCGGATGAACGTACAGTACTGTTCAATAGTGTGGACGTAACAGTACCAATGCTTCATACAAGAGAAAGTCCAAGACCAGAACCACCTACTGATTGTCTGGAGAGAGAGTCTAATAAACTAACTCTTAATGTAACTGCCATGTGTAATGATGTCAAAAAATCAAGATTTTTCGTAAAGGGCTAAAAAACATGAAGATTATTAATTATTTACATTTAAGAAATGCTTAGAGAGCGTATAAAATGTTGAAAAAACCTTGAACAGTATGAATCGGAGAGTAAGAATCACACAAAGGTGATTACTCTTGATGAAAGGCTATAATTTGGGGTCGTCTGCCCAACACGACATCGCGGCAGTTCAGTGGATCTGGCAATGAAGCTAAAGTGAGGGGAACGAGCGAGTGGGAAGCTGCGATAATGTATCCCGCTGTAGCCATGTAGCCACTGGCAGCGCTGCTTCCCACAGCAATCAAGGTACCCCTCGTCCTGTAAGCCTACCCGTACCTCGCGCGGATCTAGGATGAGTTATTAGGGGGGAGTCCTTCCACAGTCAACTGCACATTTGGTGTTTTAAAGTTTTGCTCTATCTTCAACGGTTACAGATATATTAAAAATTCTAAACACAGTATCATACGTTATATTTTGGGGCTCCAGTGTTAACCTTATGGAGAGTAATGAAAAACCAATATTTCACTTATCAACCTATATTTTAGGATTAAACGTGGTATTTAGCTTGATGTAATTGAGAACTATGCATTCATGCTTAAAAATTATAGTTTATGGTGGCAGCTAACCTGCATAAACATTTCCCCATATCAGTCATAATAGGCAAACTCCTTTATTTATAGACAGATAAAAATTGTTTATGGTAGAAATGCTTAATTTCAGTGCGTCTGCCAACTTAAAAGTCTATTCTGGAAGTAATGTCACCATCAAACTGACACTATCGGATGAAATACAATCGGATTCTCTATTGGATTGATTACGATTGTCTTTGAGTGGACATAACAAGATGTGTTATGTCCTGTTGGTAGATGTTATGCTACCTCATTTTTTCGACATGATAAACACAATGGTCTAGAAACGGAAGGAAATATCTATAACGGACAAGTCGGTTTAATTTTAGGAGCTAACCTAAAGTGGTTCGAGGTTGGTAAAAATTGTCACTTTCGTAGATTGCTCTTACTGCATCTACTCGTATCTGGTCTAGAATTAGTTCGCTATAATTATGAGGATAACTCTTCAGTATTTCATCTTTGTCGTGAAAGTAGGCAGTATACTCTTTTTGATTATACATAGTATAGGTTGTACTGCCAATTTACGAATTTGTTGAGGTGGCTATCCTTTGTCCCCAGCCAGTGGGTATCATGGGCGTGAGTCTACCTACCGTGGCGGCGTGTGTGTGTGTGTGTGTGGTGTCTGGATGTGTAGGACCTGCAAGCCTACCCCGTTTTTGGTGCGTTTGGATGAAATTTGGCATGTATATATATAACAACAGTCAACTGGTCGTTTTTTTTTCTAATTTTTGAACAATATAACACATACAAAAACTCTAAAAAACCTTGAAAAATCCAATTTTAAGAAACGGACACCCGGATTAAAATTGATAGTTTTATAGTGCACTAACACTAAATAATTTGACACCACATGCATATCTGTAAAAATGACGGTTCAAAAGTTATGTTTTAAAGGTCAAAAAATGCATTTTTAAATTTTCAGCGAAAACAATAAACGATAAGTTAACTTGACATACCATGAACCAGCTTAAAAAACTAAACAATTAGTATTTTTTGAATTATTGTCTACGACTAACGGTTCCATAGAAAAGTTAAATTTAGGTCCAAGATAAATGCAGTACGTTGTCTGAAAGCGCCCAATGTTATTCTTATGGAAAATATAAAAAAATCAATTTCTTCCTTATTTTCCACCCGTTTCCATGAAACTTGGTATGAAGTGTAGGTCAAATCACCGAACAAACCAGCTCAAAAAATCTTGGTATTAGGGGGGGGGGGTTCCCGCTATATTAATTTTGCTAAATTAAAATGAGGTTTTAAATTACTTTGTAGAACATGATAGTTTTATTACAGATTGTCTTTTTTAAATTAATATATACTATGGGAGAAAAGTATTATTCAGTACTGTTACTCGTTTTATTTTTGTAGTGACATAGTAGCTCAAATCACTGTCTTGTCTGTTTCACTTTAAGTTCTAATCGCCAGTGGCTATCATGAGAGGTCGTGCTACCGGTACCGTTTATTTTTTGTAGTGACATAGTAGCTCAAATCACTGTCTTGTCTGTTTCACTTTAAGTTCTAATCGCCAGTGGCTATCATGAGAGGTCGTGCTACCTACACTACTGGCTAGTGGCACCGGCGTGTAGCCGAGACGTGTAGGGTTACGCCCGACGTCCGAGGTTGGCAGCCCTGGCAAGTCACCGGAGACCGTGGGTTGGTGGACCTGCGTCCGGTGGAAATCAGATGAGCTGTAAACAAACTGGTCGTGTTTTTCTTCAAGTTATGAAACAATATACAACAAACTCTAAGGACCTTGCGCTGGATCCCACCTGTTGAAGAAAGACACCCAAGAAAAAGATGGAACGGGAACCCTTCCCACATTGTTGGACTGTGAATGCATATATATATATGGAAACGGTTACTTTGTTTCCAACTGGATGGGTCAATCCTGCATTACTTTTTATAGCCTTTCAAACCTGTTGAACAACCACGAAGCCAACTTTTGGAATCAAAATACAGTAGTTACGAAACGATAGTTAGTCATTGTTATGACTAATACGGATAGTCAAAGCTAATAGGTTGCTCATGGATATGTCAAAAAGGAGTGTTTTTTAGTTAATCTAAACAGTTGTTCTAATAACCAAAAATTCAATGCATAATCAACCTAATTTAACTCCACAGAGCGCTGTATGCTCGCAGTACCGCTAAAAACAATATTTGGTTGTTTTTTGCAAAAATGACCTATACTTAACCTATAGTTGTTTTTGCGGATGTCAGGTTTGTCATATTCGAGTTGCTCTATGTGGGAGGGGGGCTTTAATTTGTCTCCCCGCTTTAATCAAACCTATGTTTTAAAATAAATTTTGTATTTCGAAAAACAACCCCGTAGCTCTTGATGCGTAAACAACTGCACTACACAATTATTCCAGGTACTGTATTACTCGGTGGAATTTTATTTAGATGATGTTGAAACATGTTTTTACCCTCTTGAACTATTTGGCCGACAGTCCAGGAAGTGTTCGGAGGTTCTAATTTGGCCAAATGTCGACGGATCGTGTGAACGTGCCGTGTGACGGATGGATTGCCGCATCGCCACGATCCGCGCGACACGATCTCACGCCACTGCTCGTCGAGCCGGTGTAGAACGGTAGAACACCTAACACGTGTTGCCTGCCGTTAGAACGTATCTTCAGAACAGGTGTAATTCACGAGCTCTAGTAGAACGATCTGGAAGTACGCCCTTCACGCTGCTAGTAAAACATGCCTATATTATCTCAGAACTGGTTGCATGTCCGCTACTTGACTTACATTCAGCTACTATGATGCCACGAATTATACGTCATACTTATACTTTTAACTGAAATGACAATCTACCCAGTTAGGTATTTTAAGCCAAGCATGAATGCGAAATGAGTGTAGGATGATAGTGGCGCGATCTTGTAGGTTTGTTACTGACTAAGGCTGGCATGTTACTACTTAGACAGAAATGTTAATTGTCCAGCCCAACAGTCAATGTTGGGCACGTTAAACACACAGTTTAACGTGGATTCTGTACCACTGCCGCTGAATTACGAACTGGTTAACGAACTAATTATGAGGATGGTCTTTGCGGATTAATGTATTATTCAACAGTGTGGACGTTAATCCACACAAGAGAACACGACAGCCACGGATCGATCATCGCTCTCAACTATCCACAATACGTGACCAAGTAGCTGGATTACGGGACATGCCACGGTTGTGGATAGTAAGGGCCTATGAGCGATGGTTGGTGGATGTGGTGTTATTTAGCATGGATTAACGTCCACACTATTACTACGTACATCGACCAGTCCTGTCTAATGAACATGTTAGCCTTAGTCAGTGCCAAGACTACAAGATCGTGCCTTAATCATCCCATTTCCCATTTACACATTTCCCATGTATATTTAGCTTAAAATTCCTACCTAAGGTGTTCGCCATTTCAGGAAGGTAATAGGCTCGACTCGCGATTTTGCTGAGCCTGTAGGACTCTAGCACGCACTTTCTGCAGTTAAAACCATATGGATATTGGAATTTTTTGTTGAGCCAAAATATGCACCGCTGGCAGAAGTCACATTTAAGCATGCTTTGCAATAATCGAGGCGGCCCACGTCGTTAGGTCTACTCCGCAACTTACAGGTGAAACACTCATGCATTATATGCTTTACATATAGGAAGTAAACAAATTTATGACAGAATTTAAGTTTTCTAGCTGTTAGAATTAATGTTAATGTTCTTCCCGTATAACTCAGGCGCGATAAAAACTTAAGAGGTGTATATTGTATGTGCTCGCCGAGCTGAAGTAATAGATAATTTGCCACGGTGAAAATTAATGATCGATGTATTTGAATATGAATTTATGATAGTGACTGCATTTTAATTCCTCGAACGGAAAGTGATCAAACAATTGAGTAAATATTTGAACCATGTGCACACAAAAATAGAATATTTTGTTCTCTATTCGATAAAAACCTCCCCGAAAATAACCGGTCGAAATAAGACTGAAAAAATGCTCGCTCTACAAACAAACTGCATCTTTAATTGGAATGAATTGGATTTTATTACTTGGTCATTTGTTCCCTCTGTTGTTTTTATGACTATGTCAAAGTCTATGAATGATATTAAATATCGGTGAAACTAATTACGAAAAGCCACATTGTTTGCTATAGAAACAGAGTAAATATAATATTACGGTAACCATTATAGCCTACACAAATCCTTGTCTTGCGAGGACGTCTTTAAGGACAGTCATTTAAATTGTCACCGTGGCAGAGAGTAGTGGTTTTTGAACCGGTGGTTTGACGCTGGAACAAAAGGGAGGCTCAAGCATGACGTCCAGACCCGGTGACCGACCAAGGCTGGCTGTGAGAGCTACACAAGTGGTAGGCCGGCCTACTACTGTAGTGTCATGAGTCAGGCCCATGTACCTACAAGTATTTTGACATGGACAGCCAATGTCTGGTATGGATACGTCTGTATGGATTTGGATAGTTCTGATACACACCATCAACAAATAAACGTTAAAACAATGTTTTTCCAAGATAGTCAACTTTTTCGCTCACAATAAGCGGCATGTAATAAGCTTACATGTCGTTAAACTCATTACATTCATCAAACTCACCCTTCACTCATATTCTTCAAATACTTACGTAGTTTGGGTCGGTGTCTCATAAGAATAAGAATTGACAGGACTAGAACAGGACGCTGTCATAGAACTGTCTTTTCTTTTAAAATAAAAATAATATCACTGAAACATATAGTAATTGAAAACATATCTATTTAGCTATATGACGTTTCTAATTCTTCCCAGGACAACTGATTCTTACAAGGTTAAATTATTACAAACAACATTATATCTGCATCATTTGGGTGTGCAAAAGAATAAAATTAAAAAGTTTTGATAAGGTTTGTTTTTTACGGTGAAGCAGTGACTACAAATTTTGAACGAATGAAATAGTATGAACGAAAATAGTATTTTTAACAACCATTTATTTGTCATTGTGTGTTTACAGTATGGAATTATGCTGGTTCTCATTCTGATTTTGGAGATCACTGCTGCCGGAATGGCCATCGCATACAGAGCCAAAGTAAGTAATTTTTTAGTTATTGGTATATTATTCATCTTGATAGAATAATAAAATATTTGTATATAAATATTGGCCTTAGAATTTAATTAATTTAATTTAATTATAATTAATCATTCTAATTTAATTTAATTAGAAATTAATTTAATTAACCATTAACTAATAACCATTAGTTCATGGTTAATGTTTTTGCAACTTAGTGTAGTGTTCAGAGAAGATTTAATGAATTCATGAGTATATACCCTACACATTATGACTGAATGACCTAAGCCATACGTTTTCTAATTGTATCTGTTTCCAGATAAAAAACATATTAAAATTATTAAAAAAATTAAAATTTATTATTAAAATTATTAATTAATATTATTAAAATATAAAATATTTGATACAATATTTTTTTTATTTTATAAAATATTAATATAATTATTATATATTAATATTTATATTATATATATATATACATATAATATTTATACATTTATTTTTTTATTAATATTATATATTAATATTAATATATTATTTTGTAAAATATTTTATTTTTTTTATATATTTTATTAATTTTAATTTCATTTTAATTATATTATTTATACTATTATTAAAATTTAAAAAACTATACCGTTCAGAGATTGGAAGATATAGTTTGACTAATAAGTAAGTTGTTATAGTTTATAAAAATAATTTATCCTCCTTATAATCGAATAACCAGTTTACTTTAGAATTTCCCAACCATTTCAAAATTCCCCAAAGAGCCTAATCAAGTGCTACATTCAAAACTAACCCAAAAATTCTGATGAAAAATACGACCAAATCGCCATTGTTGGTTAAAAATACAGTATTAACAGATCAAACCTGTTGTTGCATTTTGAGGCTGGGATCTTATCTCAACCCACAGGAAAAGGTCCTGTGGTGCTCGTCAACCGAGGCTTGTGCCACAGGAAGGATAGTGAGCATTCCCATCATCGCCATGCCTCCAATGCGCGTATGATAACAGGAGTGAGGTAGGAAGAAAGGGATGGGTTAAGCGGCTCACACACATGGGAACATGGTGCGCCGACACCGTGGTCAACTAAATACTTGGCGGATATCCCAACCAGACACACGAATTCAATTTGTTTGAAAATTCAGTTGAATTTTTACGAATTTCCCCGACCACTTTGGTTGTCACATGAGAACACATGAATGATGTCCCACATAATGTCAATATTACATAGAAAAATATGTTTTTTCTTAGAAAACTAGTATCCAGGAACAGTAGAAATTCATCGTTTGCTCAAATGGTTAATGGCATCTTTTATAATTATGCAAAGAACCTAACATAACCCAAACATCATTATATACATTTGGACACTTGGAATATTTTAGCCCCACAGTTCAACAAGCTTGCTTCCTTCCCTCTCAACCTGGATATAGTAGACATAATAATGTTCAGTCACTATGTCACGGTCATATATATGATGATTGGCATGCGTTGAAGGTCTTGTCTGGTTTGAACCATAGAAAATTTTTTTAGAAGCTAGTGTGTTGTCCTGCAATAATTATACATTTTTCATATCATAAGTACATAATTGTTCTCTGTTTTTATGTGTCGAAAATTCACTTTTTTGAAATAAGTTTTCAGAGTTTTACTAAAATAAATTGAACTGGGACAGTGGCATGACCTGTAGTAATCCTGTAGGTCACGAATTGTGGATAGTTATGAGTGATGGTCGGTGGATGTGATATTCCTTGGTGAGAATTAACATCCACACTGTTGAATACTAATGTTCATTTGCAAAGACCCTCCTCATAATTAGACCAGTTTGTAATTAATTCAGTGGCAAAATTGTAGTACGGATCCCATGTTAAATATTTTAGGTCCCTTAGTTCCCTTTTGCTGTTGGGCTAAGAATGAACAGTTCTGTATAAGGAAGATGTCAGCCTTAGTCAGTAACAAGACTACAAGATCGCGCCACACTCATCTTACAATAATTCTCATTCATACTTGATTTATATCTACCTGGGTAGAAATATATTGGAATTTTGCAATGTCTGATTGTAAAACTTATCCACTCTAGGCAGAAGACGAGACGCGCAAGTTCCTGCAGAACACCATTCAGGACTACTACACTCCCCAGCGTAACAAGTCTGACGCTGTCTCCCTCATGTGGAACGTCCTCATGGCTCAGGTGGGTCGTGGGTTTGGTGATGGTAATGTGGACAAGGAAATTCAAGATATATGCATACCGGGATTTGCAACAGTAATACTAATTAGCTGTATACATCAAGGCCAAATATATATAGTATATGCTTTAATCAACTGTAGATGCAAGCAGATATGTAAATCCGGCATTATTTAATGAAAATTGCAAAACTGTACCTTCGGAGGAATGTGGTTGTTTCTTTTGTGCTTTAATAGTATTTCTCAAACCTTCAATCAGTATTATATATCAGATTATTTCAATGACTTATAATGTGTAGTTTTCATATTGTCTAATAAAAGACTTCCCTCGGGTTCTAGATGTCCTGCTGTGGAGTGGATAGCTTTGAAGATTTCTCAGACAAGTTCAAAGAGGAGAATTCGACCCAAGTGATGCCGGCGGCGTGTTGTGTGCTGGAGGGCGACTATCGCAAGTTCACCCCCAGGTTCCCCAACTGTACACAGAACCCTTCCTCGGTCAACTCTTATTATATGACAGTAAGTTTGAGAAATTTATGATATCCTTGAAACCTTTTTAACCCTTAACCAGTAAGTAGTAAATTCAGAAAGAAGTCACAATACCAAATTGGTCCTATGTCTTTTGGCTTTCAGAGTTACAGGCTTCTCATCATCTTGCCTCTATGGGGTTTTGACTCCTGCCTGAGAAAGTGTTCCATCAACAAAATCTAAAGGACTGAGCTGGTCTTTTTGGTAAACTGCTCTAAGAAATTTACTCTTAAACAAAATATAATATCTAAAAGTTCTGCAGTACCTGCGTCATCTTATATTCTTACTCCCATAAAATCAATGATCAAAACTCTGAAGCATGCTTCGTCACTTCAAACCCAAATTTTAAAGTAAAGACATATTGGATTAGTTTGAAATCATAATCACTCTTTCCCATGTTAATCTTATGGAGAATAGACAGATAACTAACTCTCATATTTATCGACAGGTATTGATAAAACTTGTCATATATTATTATTGATTTAAAAATTCACTGAGTACGCAGGTCTGCTGTTATGTGGTAACTTAATACTTATAATAACAGCTTTGAATAAAAAAATTCACAATCATTCACAAAAAAAGAAACCGTTAAGGGGTTAATTTATGTAATTTATTTACGAGTCATCAGGTGTACAATAATTTTTAGATTTCATGGTTATTACACATTTCTATCTTAAGTCTTCTTTGTAAAGCCAACTTCTATCACACATACAAGGCAAGACAAGTAAATATTTAATGGGCCAGTCTAAGAACCTATTGAATGTGTGCTGCTCCCTAAGTTTGCTTCAAGTGGCCTTTCTCTCTTCTTCCTCTAAATGAAATCAATAAAAACAGCAGTTCCCTTCTATAAGCTGTTTTAGGTTCAGAAATACTACATAAATAAACCAAACCAAATACTGTTGTAACTTTGTAAAATTGTTTACAATATGGTAGCTGAATAACTATTTTTACATTAAATATTGTTAAGTAAAAGTATGAAAATCCAACACTATACGAGCTAGGTTGGTATATATATATATATTTTTTTTTTGCACACAGATCTCGAAAACAGCTCTAAGGAATTTCTTTAAATTTTGGAAATAACTAATTTCCGAGTAAAAAATAAGTTCTAGATAGGTCTAATGTTTAGGAAAATTCTGGTTTTCTTGTAATATTAAGTTTTAAAATCTAAAAATTTAACATTACGCTTACGGAGAATCAAATGTAAACAAGCATCTGTTTATAACCGTTTGACAGTGTTGTTGATTGAAGATGGTGGCAAACAATATGTGAATAGAGGTTTTGCATAAATATTTATTTTATGTATAAATGAAAAATTATCAAATTACTAAAAAATTTGTAAAAACTAAAGGGTAACATAACTGTGCAAAATAAAAGCAGAAAAAAGTATTTCCAAAGTCTTCCGTGTTTTGATAGAAAACGTATTTATTGTATTGCTTGAAGCCACTGTAACAAACCAATTAACTGGAGTAAATTAAATTTCTTTTGCTTTTCAATCCTCATTCTGTTTCTAACAAAATAAGTTGATCACAGGCTGTATGGATAATTAAACAGTAAATGATCGGCTAAAACAATTGAGGTTGGCTAAAAGACCTTAAACGGCTTTTAATTGGCGGCACTTAATTGGCGGACGCCAAAGCTCAGTGTACACCTGATGGCGTTGGCTTCATGAATCAAAGGTTGAGAATTCGATCCCCGCAATACTTTTTGTCCAGCGCTATATTAATCATCATGTATTAAATCGGTTTTACGATCCAACTACAACCTACGCAATAGAAATAGAATACCTCCACCTCCCCACCACACCAATTTCTCCAAAAAACAGACACAACAATCCTGCTTACATTTTTTTAATGCCTTCCCTCTGAGCTTAAAAAAGAGGTAAGCATATAAAAATTTAAGCATGGCTTGAGAAGGTTTTTGCAGGAGCAGAAATTTTAAACGGTATTACAGGATTACCTGAAGCGTCATAAAAAAATGAAAAATGTTTTTTTTTCAGAAAGGCTTTTGTTTGGTTATTTTTTGTTAGTCTTAGTTTAGGTGTAAGTTTTTATGTATGTATTTTAACAATTGCCCATGCATGAATTGTAAACTTTTTTATGGCAAATAAAGAACTTTGAACTTTATCAGTATTGAACCTTGGCAATACACCAGTCCCGAATAATGCGAACTACCTGATGGGGTAAAGGTATAAAAATACCCCCGTCGCAGCAAACCTGCGTACTCAGCGAATTTCCAAATCAATAATTATAATAATAATAATATATGACAAGTTGTATTAAAATCTGTCCATAAACATGAGAATTATTTGCCATAGAGAGATTAACATGGGAAAGAGTGTGCAGGTTAGCCGCTGTGAGGAACACTGAAAGTAGTCATTTCTACCATAAATAATTTTTATCTTAACATTCAAACCAACTTTCATCAACATCTGTCCATCCATATACAAAGGAGTTTGCCTATTCCCAATATGATTAATATGGGAAAAGAGTATGCAGGTTTGCTGCCATGATAAACACATAAACTATGATTTTTAAGTATAAATGCATAGATCTCAACCACATGAAGCTAAATATCAAGTTTGATCCAAAAATATTGATTAATATGGGAATTATTAATTTTTCCCTATCCTCCATAAGATTAACATTGGAGCCCCACAATACAACGTACTGTGTTTAGACTTTTTAATATCTCGGTAACCGTTGGAGATAGAGAAAAACTTTAAGGTACTTAACTGTGTAGTTTTTTAAGCTGATTCCAATGGTGAAGGGTAAAATTGGAAATTTTTAAAAACTACATGTGAAAAACGCAAAAAACCCCATTTTGGGGTACAAAACCCCCCCCCAAACTACCCGTTCCCATTGACCGATATGTCTGGTTTACGAACTCATCCGAGCATTTGTAGGAATACACGTTTCTACCAAATTTGGTCACGATCTGACCATTTTTACGAGAGTTATCGTGTTCACAGACATATATATATATAAAAATTTTAACGACTATTGTTTTTGGTCTCTGGGCACCTAAAGAAGAAAAAATAACATGGTCCGGGGCTTAACTCTTGCCATGAGACCTACGGTAATAGCTACTTCCCTATGGGAAATTCGGAAATTCATATATATATATATATATGTGTCTGTGAACACGATAACTCTGGAAAAAAGGTCCGATCGAGACCAAATTTGGTAGAGACGTGTATTCCTACAAATGCTCGGATGAGTTCGTAAACCAGAGATATCGGTCAATGGGAACGGGTAGTTTGGGGGGGTTTTGTACCCCAAAATGGGGTTTTTTGCGTTTTTCACATGTAATTTTTAAAAATTTCTAATTTTATATTTCACCATTGGAATCAGCTTAAAAAACTACACAATTAAGTTCCTTAAAGTTTTTCTCTATCTTCAACGGTTACCGAGATATAAAAAAAATCTAAACACAGTACGTTGTATTTTGAGGCTCCAATGTTAATCTTATGGAGGATTAGGAAAAATTAATTTTTCACTTATTATCTAATATTTTTGGATGAAACTTGATATTTAGCTTCATGTAGTTGAGATCCATACATTTGTGCTAAAAAATCATAGTTTATGTGTTTATCATGGCAGCAAACCTGCATACTCTTTTCCCATGTTAATCATATGGAGATTAGGCAAACTCCTTTATTTATGGACATATGTTGATGAAAGTTGGTATATATGTTAAAAATAAAATTTTTGATGGTATAAATGGCTACTTTCAGTGTTCCTCACAGCAGCAAACCTACTCACTCTTTCCCATTTTAATCATATGGAGAATAGGCAAATAATTCTCATGTTTATCGACAGATTTTGACCAAACTTGTCATATATTATTATTATTATATTATTGATTTGGAAATTCGCTGAGTACGCAGGTCTGCTGCGACGGGGGTATTTTTATATATCAATGTGTGTGTCGTGTTTAATATTTCTATTGACGAGTCCATAACCGATAGAACGTTCCTGCATGAACACTTGATGCTGTTGAGGTAAAACATGTAGTGGACATGTAGATAAGATATAAGTTAGTTTGGGCTATATACAAAGTTTGGATCTAAAATAATGGATTTTATTAGTACTTTTAATGCAACTCTACATTGCATTTCTTGTAATCCGAACAAGGTTCCTTCACAATTAGTTGGGATTCCCGGGACTCTGGTGCATTGTGTCAATATTTTGCTCAGGATCGAACTGACGATCTTCAGATTACGAACTACTACCACTGAACCACTCAGCCAATGGTATTTAACCAAAAGTACGCTATAAAAGTTGAAAGTTGAATATGGTGAATATTTTTTTTTACTTTTAGATAAAATTAAATATTGTTTTGCCTAATGTTGTTTTGAATTTTCAGGGGTGTTACAAAACCGTGTTGAACTGGGTTCTGGACCACATCAACACAGTGATCTGGGTTGTTCTGGGAGTAATCTTCGTAGAGCTTTTCACCGTCTTCCTGTCGTTCTGCCTGTGCAAAGCGTTACAAAACTACGACGACGACAAGTAAACACACCCAAGACCTGTGTTATATCATTGTGATTTTAGTCTCTGACAACAAAATGTGATTTTGTTTTGTGAGACTTTAACACGGACATACCAAATATTGAAGAGACAACCGGGTGATTCCTTTGTGGGAGTTGTTCAGTGTTCATAGTAAAAATTGTTGTAGGATAGATTTATTTTGTGTTACCAAAAATATAGCTGATAAAATAGTTGATGAAATTGAGTGTAAATACGAGA
Organism: Nephotettix cincticeps; assembly: GCA_023375725.1. Taxonomy (NCBI): domain Eukaryota; kingdom Metazoa; phylum Arthropoda; class Insecta; order Hemiptera; family Cicadellidae; genus Nephotettix; species Nephotettix cincticeps. The sequence continues at coordinate 33,578,753 of CM041790.1, read as the reverse complement.
TCACAAATTGGTGTAAAAGATAGAAAACTTATTTACATTCATATAATGTTTGATCTGAAATGTACATTCCTGAAAGCATTTTATCCTGATATTTTTTGAAACAGGAAATGGTTTTACAGTCTGAGTTCAGCTTAAGATAAAGACATAGGATGTAAGTTTTTGTAAAGTTCATTTTAGGAGGAATGGGACCAAATGCTTTTTTATAACAGTTATCTTCTACTTCACTCCTTTGTGTATATATGCGTTTTAGACAGCACAAAGCAATGGAATAAATACATTATCCAAAAAATTGTCTATTTACAGAGATTTTAAGTGAAATATTTGATTAAACAAGTTAATTATTATATGGTTGAAAGCTATCATAGTTTTTATATATGTGTTCTCTGTCAAAAAATAATAAAACCCCTACAGTAACTATAAATATATTTGTCAATATATAAATAACTAGGTGTTTCTCTTTGTACATGTGTATTATATTGTTGTTGTGTTGCTTATTGTATGATATTTATAGATAGAATATTAGCTTAAAAAATTGTATCCTCTGAGGAAATATTTGTATTGAAATATATGGTTGTCAGTTCCGTTGGGTTGTAATGCATGGGAATTTAGGATTAAAATGGTATTGTGGATTTTAGAAATTACAAATTTTGTTAAAATGCTAGTGGAATGAAATTATTTTGAAATTGTTCTTATTCTATATTTATTACTAGAATAGAATACATTGATATAGGCCTACTGAAAATCATAATTCCAAAAAGTACAAACTATAATTATATTTTGTGATAAGTTTTGTATACATTGTTATTTATGTGCATGTAAGAAATCTTAGATAAGCAAAATGTAGTTGTTATATAACAATGTTATTTTGCAGTTGTACACTAGCTGACTAACTTAAAAATCAATTTCTTGGATCAACAGTATTAAGAATAAGAATAAATCTTTAAAAAATTGATACATGCATAAAGTGTATTTAGTTGCATACATAAAAAACATAGACCTGATTAGGATGAACCAAAGATATCCACATCACTGAAGTTTTATTGTCATCAGTTCTTGTAAAATTGTATTGATAAGTGCCTTGACCAAATTGTTTTATAATTTTGATATAGAACTCAACCTGTTTGTATTTATCTTAGAAATATAATAATATATGTGCTTTCTTAATTTGGAGTTTGATCATTTTAAAGTAATTCCTTAAAAAAATATCTCAATTAACTTTTTAATTTAAAAAAATTACTCCGACAAATATTTAATTCAGAAAATTTACGTTTATCAATTTAACCAAAAATTCAATACTATAGCTCTGGTAGTTTCTATAGAAGGGGTCTCCATCCACTGCACTTTTTAAGTTATACAAATCTGCTAGCACCCCCCAGAGTTTAGACATATCCATGTCAAAATAATTTCATATTTTTCATCTATTAAAAATGTTTAGTATAACATAACCTACAAATTAAAAAAAATATATTTAGAGATATCTAATGAAAAAAGTGTTAGTGTGTTCTAAGGAATGATCCTTGCTACTGTAGTTTCTATCCTGGAAAGTAAAGTGGTAAGTTTTCAACAATCCATGATTTAGCAAAACTGTTCTCTTGAGCAGGGGTGGGGGCTACCTAAATACCACCTATGATCTGAGCCTCAAACTAACACTTGTAGTTCTCTTCTCTCTTTTGCCATTAAAGTATGCTTTATAGCCCACTAACCCAATGGCTCAGGGTTCCTCAAGGTCAAAGTCATCAGACAGGTATCAGTTAGTCGTGTAGTGGTCTTTGTCACTGTCAGTGTACTTATAGTAATTTGTATGTGGCCGGAAAATGGGACCATATAGTTCCAAAACTAGTCGCCTGCTGACTACAACAAGAATTTAAGGACAAAGGTATTGTAACCTATTTTTAGTCAATAATCAATTCTGGAGACAAGAATGTTTGAAAACATTCTCTTTAGACATATCCATCAGCATAGGATCATTTTTCCTACAGAGAAGCAACCCTATTTACTCATTTGTGGTAGACAAGACAGTGATAGAACATATGCCCATCAAACACAGAAATAAGATTTGGGAAATATAAAAAAAATCACTAACATCATGTACCATTTATTTCCACTAAAAATATTTACATTATAGATATATCAAGCTACTTTATACATAAATAAAATACCTTTAAGGAAGATTACTAATTCACAGCTTCATATACCGATGGAAATGAAACATTTACCTGATTTAAATAGTTTATGCATATCCTCAAATATATTAGAAGTAGTCACATTGTTTAACAAGTTGAGATATCGCTCTTTAGAGAGGAACTGATGTATTTTACAGCTATATGTACAAGTGTAATACTATAGAAATTGTCACATCAATACTTTATGTACACATTCACTTGCCATCGTGATATTAATTTACATGAGTAACATTATTGCTGGCCTCACATGTATCTTTTACAATGATTCACTTAAGTCTGTTGGTCGCAAAACAAATTTGAAAGTCGCAAGTCAGTTGTGTGTCGCAAATTTGTGTGTTTAATTGCAATCCACACAAAAACTAATTTCTGTAGACAATTTAGTTTTCCTCCACCATGAGAACTGGTCGCAACTGCACTGGTCTTTCTATCCCAACATTCCTAAAACAAACAAAAATTCTCATTCAGAAAGGCAACTGGTAAATTTTTTTTATCAAGTTCCACTTAACCGGGGTACCGGGTTAACCGAGGCCATGCTAGGTAGTTTTATAAATTTTAAAGCAAAGGCAACATGCACAAACTAACGAGTTATTGTTTGCGCCTTCAATAGCGCTCCCGCAATACGCACGCTGAGCAGCTTTGCATTAAAAACTGTGAATATAGGCAATTGTTATTTTTCTTTGGCAATGTTCGCGAGCTAGCTGTACAACTCGAAAACTGTTTGTGCATTGTCGGTCTGAACAAAGACGCCATTTTGTCATAATTTACCCTCAAACTGGTAAATTATGACGTAATAGATGAGTATTACATTAAAAAAAATGTGTTATGTGTTGGTGTTATTGCTCTCATGTTCATATTGCAGCTTGGGTTTGATAAGTTAGTAATAACTTTTGTGTTAGGCCTACCCATGTAGGCTATTACGATACTGTTTGAAATCGTGTTTTAAATTAGTATGGCATATAATAAAGAAAATGTACTGTACTAATAACCTAAACAAAAGGTCTGCTGACAGCTTTAAATTATGGTTTTAGAATATAACTTCATTGACGATTTTTAGGTTATGTACGTAGTGTCCGAGTTTTACCGTTTCAAATGTACATTCAGTCCCAATTATCTTGGTTAAACAAGACTCTACTGTACAATGGAATGGGGCTAACTTTAACCCTTTGAGTGCCAAGCGTCTTGATCTGAGATGCGCTAAAATTGCCAGCATTGGGAATGATGGATCTGCTAAAAATGCCGGCTCTTTTTCCAGAAAAACGCAAGCGTTTAGTAAAACAATTAAAAATAAAAATTTTATTTATTGATATTTCTTTCAGCAGCTTAAAATATAAGTGAAAGTACTATTTTGACTTGGATAAATGAGGAAGATGATGAAGAAAAGTCAGCTACTGATAATTATGATTAAATGTTGTTCCAGCAGAACATACTGAGATTGTTAAAAATCAATAGTTCACCTTCTATGTCTGTCAAAGCTGTGGCAGTCAAACATTGCGTTGGATATGGTGCGTGGATGCCATGCAACTAGCCCGGGTAAAGCTTATATTTTTGATGCTAATGTATGTTTGCAGATGTGTTATATAATAAGAAACCGACCATGGTGGGAGCCCATCCCATTATGCAAATACGTTACAAGCAAACTACTTACTAGTAGTATTATTGTATGTGACTGTATTGGAAATTGGTGTTTAAACAACTTACCGTGGGATAGAGAGAGTGGGGGATATCATTGGGGCCCCATCATGGGATGTTGCATACCCATGGGGTAGGCGGGACCTGGAGCTCCCATCATCGGCACCTGGGGTCCCATAACTCCGGGACTGGGGCCTACTGGTGATGAGACAACCTGCAACATGGGGAATTGTGTAAGTTTATATAGAGAATAAAATATCACAACAATAGCTCAACCAATATACTGTGCAACGTCAACAAAATCTGGCCAACAAGCATTAAAGAAAACTTCTCAAAAAAGGGTGACGAACGTGACATACTACAGCGCAGGTATATTCATCAGAAACACCCAACTGATAAAGATCTATTTTTGGATACAGCCTACCCCCAAGCTTCCTTTCACCCATCCCCCTTAACTACACTGACAAGTGATTGGATGAATTATTGATTTCAACAACCAACTGGTCAGTCGTCTTTTTCAGCCAAACGATTCACAGAATGAAACTAGTCTTCACTCATACACGACTGCTTTCAGTCTATGATTGAATTAAGTTTCTGAAAGACTGACTGATATCAGTCAGCATTTGCTTTCTTTAAAACAATGGTTGACCAAATTTTTCTAAGAAGACATACCATGAGAATGTCATTTTCCCCTTCCAAGAAGTCTAATACTCCCTTTGCATAATGGCGGGCTGTTGCATACGATCGCTTGCCCAAGTCCAAGTAAGTGTGTTGCGGGCAGTAGCTATTAGATTAGATCTATAATTTGCAGCGGCGAGGATGGATGTTTAAATTGTGTTAAACTTCGCTTGCCGTGGTTGCTAAATATTTGTTTGCCGATCGCGGATAAGCAACTCGATTAATCCCCTCGCAGATAATCAGGAGTCTACTGTATATATATATTTTTTGATATTATGAGATTTAAATTAAGTTTAATTTCATAATAACGATATCATTAGTGAATACATAAGTTGTGAATTACATAATCATATATATGTATATATATTGGCTTATATGAGGAGGTTTATCAGGTTCAGGAGTCTCAAGAACTACAGCTGGATATCCTATTTATTAGAGATATGGGGATATCTGAAACGTCGGATCGGTTTCAGATCAGATATACGGCATAGATCCGAATGAAAAACAAGAACCCGCTAAAGTCTGATAAATATCCGAAATTTCAGATAGACTGTATAAAATGAGCATTAAAACCGAAAGATAAAAACAAACTTTTCTGTTTGAGATTAAGTCGGTGATACGAAACATCTTTGATCGAATGAAAGTGTTGAAGCAGACGACAAAATTACGCAATTCATATCTTGTTGGAATGTAAGAACGTCATTGGCCGGTACGAGGACGTGGTATATATATATTCAATTCTTCAACTACGTATTTAAGTACCCGTTAACCGACTAAGTTTAAGATGATATTGCATTTTGAAATATCAAAATGCACTTAGTATCAGATCGCGGTTTGATATTATTCCGCACAAGATATGATTTCAGCTACAAAAAACCTTGAATCGTTGATCAAATATTTATTTGGTAATAAAGCTCAATCATCATAATATAGCTCATTTTACGAAGGCATTTTAAACAAAAATAATATACTACTTAATTTTCATTGTCTACGAAGAGGATCAAATTAAACTTATTATTATTAACTATTATTTGTCAATCCATCTATGGTTTACATAATTAACTTTTATTAAAGTATTTTATGATCTGTTAGTGTAGTTGATAGGCAAATTATAAGGTTTTTGTTGATTTCATTCGTGAATGAACCCATCTTGAAATTTGATACTTTTAATTTCCATATTTCCATTGATTTTTTCCAATTTTTTGATAGATAAGTGTGAGATTTTTTATGTCCAATTTAATAATGTTGATAACATTATTATTGACTTTTTATAATTTACTAATAGATAAGTGTGTGATTTTTATGTCCAATTCAATAACGTTGATAACATTTTTATCTAATTTATTCATAGATAAGTGTGATTCCACTGTGTTATTGTGAGTTACCGAATCCGAAAAATTATCCGATCTCAACCCTAACTTGAGCTATCCAATCCGAAGAAAATTTCATTATCCGCACACTTCTACTATTTACAAACTAAAAAAAAGACACAGACATGTAAAGACATGAGGTGTCTGGTGTGGTCAAATCATCCTTGTAGAAGATAGTTGTTTTAGTAATAACTTATATTGTTTTTTATAGCTTAAAGGTTATACCCGATAATTAGAGGTTAATTTATAAAACAAAAAGTGATTCAATAGCTACAAAACTCAATACCTGAGGTGGCTCTGATGGAAGGACCAAGTTGGCCAGCAGGTCCTGGACTGCGGGGAACAAGGAGCACTCTCGCATGGCTGCCGTACACTCAACAAACCGCTTCAGTTGAGCATTAGCCGCAGCCAGCCCCGCAGCGGGGCCCGGGTCTCGTTTCTCCGCCAGCTGTGTCAGGTTAGTACTGGTGTCGTACACCAGAGGCAGCACCAGTGTGGGTGGATCTATGTAGCCCACTCTTGTTATCTGCAACTGTTGTCACAAGCATTACAGAACTTGCACTAGTTTATACATTAAATAAACAATGTCTGCTTGAATAAAGTATCTACAACAATTTAAGTAGGTTCTTCAGAATGGGCCAACCTTTAACACTCTAATTGTCACATCATATACCATTACTGACGTGCTATATTTAGAACATTTTAGTAAGACTTTAACACAACAAGCTATAAAACACTCTAATGAGGACTTCAGGATAAAACAATATTTACATTTTCATAAGGACACAAAAAGGCATCCTTCCAATTAAAGATTAATTGGAAATACATCATGATAAGATTGTTAAGCATCATAAGACCCAATCCAGAGAATTTAAAAATTCCATTTTTCTTGTGAGAGGACCTGTACAATATATTTAGACACGGATTATGAAAAAATAAACTTAAAACATTTTGCAGGAATGAAAATACTTCAATAGGGGTTTGTAAAATTAGCTTTAAATACACTAGAAACTAAAACTGTGTACTTACTTTTGTCCATAAGCAAACACTATCAGCTGAGAGAACAGTTTAAGTAAAACAGAAACTGTGACCAAACTTATTTCATAAAAGTAGCAAGTATTTGCAGTTTCCATAAAGCTCAGAATCATAAGCTTACGGTGATATCCTCAATGGCTCAAAATGTTCGATTGTAAAATAAAATATGCATGTTTAACTAAAGTCCTACAGAAATGTATGACTGACACTTAGAGGGTTGTATTATTTGGATCACTCTTACACGTTTTGTTACAACCAGTGATCAAGCATATCAGACTAATCTATAACATTACTAAGAAGAGATGGTTTCTGTATGTTTGTTTGTATGTCTGTTGTGGAAACTAAACGCGAAAAATACTGAACTGACCGGTTTGAAATTTTACACAAAGGTAGATCTTAAACTCTGCAACTCATAAGGCATATTCATTTCTTTAAAATCTCCTCGGGCAAAGCTCCCCGAACATCAATATTTTCATTTTCAAAGGATATCAACATAAAAGTACTTGAATGTTAACAGCTATGGACACTAAAATTTGACAGTTTAGGGAGAAGAAGAAATAGGTGCCGTTCCAGGTTTCAATACCTACATTTTATAATGTTAACATCTGTTTACACTACATTTTGACAGTTTGAGAAGAAGAAAGGTTCATTTTTAACAGATAAACCACTGGATCGAAATTAGTATTGCCGAAAATGGTAGATTTTAAGTTTTCTCCTGTTGTCTGTCTATTACATTACTCCTTATCCTTTCCAAAATTACTTAACACACTTTTTCATGTTGTAGGCATTTGTGTTTTGTCGTTTTGTAAACAATAAAAAATCAATTAACAATTTGTAATTATGTAAAGAACCCGTACTTTAGCTAGTTATGAGATTTTATAACTGTATGAATACTCACAAACAGGAGTATCTTGGTGCGGCAGACCAAAACGGCTGCCTGTCCAGCAGGCACTATGGGCGGAGCAGAGGGAGGAATCCTCAAGCACCACTGGACGCTCCACTTGAGGCCTTGCTGCTGCGCCAAACCTGGCACCTACAAACAATGTGAAATGAAGGTAATGGACAGTAGTCATAGTGGAGTAGATGAGATATCATAGTGGAGTATGCACACACCTTAGATGAGTTAATCACACTTAATTGTAATACTACCAAAGTTTCCTCTAAACAGCATTAAAGTATCCTATTACTTAAAAAATGTCTAGTTACAATTCATGAAAAAAGTAATTTACCAATTCAAGTTTCATGATCTGCACAAAGTCCTTGAGAACGTTGAACTGAACACTGAGCATTCGTCCGAAGCAGCAGAGGGCGTTAGGCTTGTACGGTGGCGCACTCGCTCTCATGTCGAAGAACTAAAACGTTAACATTATATATACAAGACAGTAACTTTAGTCTTAAGTCTTTAGATTTTAGTAATTAAAAAAACGTATGGTTGTATTTGATTAAATTACAGCAGATATAAGTCATTTGTAGCCTCAATAGGGCTATAATTGGAGAGAACTCTTAATCTAAACAAAATATCACAACCAAGTCTACAAAATTCACTGTTCAAAAATCAACAGTATTACATTGGAAAACCCAGTTTACATAAAACTCTGGAAGGGGTAAATCTCTCTGTTTGTCTACACCAGAGGAAGTACTCTAATAGGAGACAGATTTCACTGTTAAAAATTTTCCAGTCTAATGATACCCTTCTTACCTTCTCTAGTATCTGCAGCTCTTCCAGTGTCCACGAGTCCTTGTGCTCGGGCGCTGTCGTGATCTTAATATGCAACGACTGCAGGTGTTGCGTGTTGAGGCCCACACGGCACTGCAGAGTGTCTACCTTGAAATGGACCACTCCGGGCTCTGTCGTTGCTACCATCTGCAGCTGAGGCTGCCAACACATCACCACTATCAGAATAAACGGTGTCAGTAGACTGACACATACTTTCTCTCTTAAGCAAATTTAAAAACGAAAATCAATAATAAAACTATCATATTCTTTAATGGTTATCTAAATATCATTCAATGATTTACAGTTTCAAACATGATCACCCAATATCAGAAAATAACAAGAGAATAATACCCCCTGTCGCAGCAGACCTGCATACTCAGCGAATTTCCAAAGCAATAATATAATAATAACACATCACAAGTTTATCTGTACTGTGTCTTGCCATGAGAACAAAGGTAATAGCTTCTTCCCTAAAATTCACTAAAAAAATCTTCCATAAAAAATCCAAATAATTCTTCAATTTTAATAGGGGACAACGACCCCCTCCCCGGTAATACAAAGCTTTTTTGAGTGGATTTTGTTGGGTGATGTGACCTTACGCAACATACCCCCATAAGAATAACATTGGACGGTCTCGGATTGTACTGTGTTTACCATGGACATTAAATTGAACTTTTCTATGGAACTGTTAGTTTTAGACTAATGATTCAAAATACTAGTTTGTTTAGTCTTTTAAGCTGCTTTTAATGGTGAAGGTCAAATTAATTTATACAATTACTGTTTGGCCAGAAAATTAAAAAAATATTTTTTTGCTTTTAAAAGCCCATAACATTTAAACCCCATTGTTTTCAAAAATGCGGGTGGTGTCATTTTGTTCATCTCACAAAGGAATAGAAATCACATAATTTTCACCAAAATCGTTGGAGCTGTTTTTGAGAAATTTTCATTTTACTTGTTTTTTTGGATGGTTTCTAGGGGTAAAATATCCTTATAAATAAAAATAAAGAAAATTGACAGAGATACCTTAACATACCACAAATTTCGTGAAATTCGGACCAATAGTCTCATCTCTAGGTTGGGGATGTGCTCCAGCACATCCCCAAACAAACAGAAATCACAATAAAAAATAACTTTTTCAATTCAGGTGGCACCATATGTTCAAATAACTATTTAACTAAGATACTACTCAATACTGTAATTATGAAAAATAAATACCTACTCCATTCTCAATCTTTATCAAAATAAGACTGTGTCAAAAACTAAATTCAAATGAAATCAAATCTGTTGATGGTATCAGCCTAAAGCTGAGCATGTGTTTAACTTACACACTCGTCCGACTGAATGAATCTCTGCAGCTGACGACGCATGTAAACACATCCAAGGAAGCGTTCGAGCGGGGCAAGCTCAGGGCTGTGCAGACCGCCAGGGTGGGCCGAGGGCGTACACAATAGATCGAGGGCCTCGTGGGTCAACAATGTGGGGACCGCCCCCGCCCACGATCTCTGGGGCAACACTCGTGCACCTGGACCTCCTGACACACCTGCCCAAAACAAGTGTGATGTAACACAATATCAGCATAAAAACACTAAGAGCACTTTATTAAATGTCCAAAGGATTGAACAACCTGTAACGTCTACCACCTACCCAATATTCTAGTGTAATTGATACATAACTACATTTTAACACTCAAGGCTGACTCTAAGTCTAAATTTAACTATAATTGATTAAGTTTTATACAATATAATTTTTACACTCAGGCTGACTCTAATTTAATATTTAACGTTACATTGTTATATTACACCTTTAATTCATATTTACTAACTTGTCATTGCTTTATAACCTAAACATTAATCATTAGCGTTTGCCATTGTCATCTTTTAGTAATGCTGCATGTACTTAGTGTGACTTTTGTGAATTGCTGTGGCACCTCATGGGTTATCTTATGTGCCACTTAATGCTTTTTTGCCATTAACATGGTATGTCTTTTGTTTTCAGGTGGATGTAACCGTTAGCACCATGAAAAGTTCAAGCCAAATGGAACAATGCGAGTTCAAATTTCTACCATGAGCAATCACAATTTGGCTTGCAATTGTGTTGTACAGGTGGGCTACCTTAAATAAACAGTGACCGGCTTGGGTGGAAGTTGTCAGCATTTTTTTGATTAAGATTGCATGTTTTTCTACTATTGTTGGTTATACAATGTACTCGATCGTTGCGAATGAGACTTGCACAGTCTTCGTCGTCCAAAAAACTCTCTTCAATTTGGTTGTAGTGTAAGCCAATTAATAAATGCCTAGGCCTATCTTAAAGACCCCTTCTCACGTCAATGAACCAATTTGATCAACGGGACAGCATCAATTTTTCCAGCTCCGCTAAAATTATTTTCCTTTCTTCAGCAGTCTATGGGGGCATATTTTGTTCTTTTAGCTATTATGAGCTACAGAACCTATCAACATTTATGAAGATTCTAAATTAGACCTTTTGAAACCCTACCTTTACTGGTCTAATTGTGAGGATGGTCTTTGCAGATGAATTTAGCACTCAATGGTATGGATGTTAATCCACACCAGAGAATATCATATCCACCGACCATCACTCATAACTATCCACTATTTCTGACCTCCAAGTAGCTGGATTACAGTAAACGCATACATTACGTTATGCAAATTCATATTAGAAGATTGTGATTTCTCACCTCCTTTGTGGTCGGGACTGTGTAGGGCAGGGTGGGGTGATGGCCTGGCAGGTGAAGGGCGCGGCATTCCTGGGCTACCAGGCCAGTTGGAGGCAGCGGGCGACTGTGATGACGGAAATGGGCTTCCGTCCGTGTGACCTGCAAGTGAATAACATCACAAATTAGAGTCAAATTTAATCCTTGAGGAGAACGGCCAATGTGTTGATAATTCATGTCATTACCTAATGCCAATTATAGATGTTTTACCAAAAATTTAATATGTTTCAGTCTGAAGTAGAAAGGTTCAAAAAGACTGTGCAGTTTATGATAGTTTAACACATTCGCTGCGGTGCCCAAATCCCCCATTGCTAACGCGGAGTGTCTAGTGTAGTTTAAAATTGACCAATCGGAAAATTCCAAGTGACCCATACATAAATAGATACTGTGTTAACACAAAGTTGATTGTGGTTCTCTCAGATCCCAACAGGTGGCAGCACAATCTACATCACCAGATCCACCATTTTGATTTTAACCTAAATGTCACCACTCGGATCCGACTGGTCCGCTCCCCACGCTGGTACCAGTACCACTCAGATACGAGAGGTCCACACGCAACGTGTTAACAGGATTTTTAGTAAGACTCAACTGGGGTTACAATTTATTTTATTTATTTTTATAAATATATTTACAATTTGTATTACAATTTATTTATTTTGTATTACAATTTATTTATTAACTGGTAAATTGATGGACAAATAAAGCAAGAACATTTACGTATCAGCTTGATTACGTAAGCAGAGTCAAAATTCCAACATTTCAAATTAGGTAAAATTACTCATGATATCGTGATACTGAAGTATATGTAAATTGATATAAATATATAATTTATAATCTAACTGTGGTAAAATTTGGTATATGGCTTAACCTATGATCAAACCTAGTTTGTACCATCTCAAGTGATTCATAAATGAATAAGTTGTCTGCTAAAATTGAAAACAAAAATTACCTTTTTCTCAAGTGAATATTTCCACAATTAATAATTGTAGGAGAATGAGACATAAAAGTCAATAGCTATAAACTGAAACTAAATATTTTAGTTTTGAATTATCAAATGGCATCTTTAAGGTAAAAAAAGAGCAAAACAAAAATGTATGACTTATTCAGGGAATCAATAAATAACTAGTTTTATCAATTTGCTTAGTTTCACAGTTTTAGAAAAGTCGTTAATATCCATAGTGAAACCAGCTGACAAAATATAATTATTCCTATTTAATTCGTCTCACAACCTACCGGTCTGTCCCATGAAGGAGCCAGCAGGTGAGTGACCAACAGCACTGCTGATGGCAGGGCCGGGGGAGGAGATAGGCATAGGGGAGGGGACGTGGAGGGGGTTGGAGGGTGAGTGGAGTGTGGTGAGCCCGGAGCCGGGGGAGGGGTGGGGCAGCATGGACGGTGACGGCTGGATGTTGGGCGGAGATGCAAGGTTGAACGATGTGGCCGGTGATGAGCCAAAACTGCTCTGATGTTGCTGCTGGCTCTGTAAACATAGCATGACTTAAGGCCTCGTTATTGTAATCTTTAATAAAAGGAAGATGTAATATGCAGGTATAGTAAAGGTGAACAATATTCTTTGTTACACACATACTGATCACACTGGAGAAGCATTCTTGCAGGCTAATTTTACACTTGGTCCCATTGCCAGTCCATGCTTCCTTCTTCTGAGTTGAAGTACTGGACAAAATGTTCACGAATATCTTTAGCTTCCTTTGAGGCTCACGTCCATATCAATGTATAGGTCTACAACTGTTGTATGTTTGGAATTGGTCCGCAGTCTAAATTGGTTTGTCTGCGAGGGTATTAAAATGTATCATATGTATAATACGTCTGCAACGTCAGCAATGTGCAGTGTGAAAAGACCTTTAACTCTGAGAGTGATGGGGATAATGTTAAATATCAGCATCAGTGAACTGACACATACTATCTCCAATTAAAAGTAAATTTAATAATACATATCTTTGTTAAAATGTAACGTTATTATTCTTATTAAAATGACATTTAACATATCTAACAACTAAGTACTGTACGAGAAACAAACATATTTTGAATTATCCAATCCATAGAACCTCAGCAATAGAAAAAAGCCCCTTTTACACTTGCCTAAAATTTTACAACAAATTACCAGAAAAATATAAATGTCTCAGCAGCTCAAATTTTAGGACGAAAATTCGAACCCTTCTTTTAGCGAAAAGCTACTACTCACCAACTGAGTTTTTAAATGACCCAGACAAGCCAATTTGGTGAATTGGTATTGCATACTAATTCATTGTATGGGTTCAATTCATTTCAATTCATTATATTTTTATATATGTATTATATTCATTATATCTATCTTATACATATATATATATATATATATATATGTATTAGATTTAAGATGAAATAAAGACAAGACATCAGTTACTGCTATTGTAGCATCCATTATGTAACGTTTTTGTGTTAATAAAGAATTTGGATTTGAATTTGAACATTTCAAAAAAAGTCACCAAATGTCTTGTCGATACCCTCTTATCACGAGATGAAAATTTTTATGAGAACTAACAAAATATCCCCCCTCCTTAAGGTTATAACAAACTTTTTGTGTGGAGTGTGTTGGGTAATGTGACCTTATCCTGCACACCAAGTTTCATACAAAAAAGATGAGGAAAAAGGAAGAAATAGATTTTTGGTGAACTCCATAAAAATAACATTGAATGGTCTTGGACTCACAATGTGCTTGTTGCAGACAGTAATTTAAATTTCCTCTAGAAACAGTAGTCGTAGACTAATAATTCAAAACAATAGTTTGTTTAGTTTTTTAAGTTGGTTTTAATGGTGATAGTCAAATTATTTTATAAAATTATTGTTTTGTTAAAAATATGAAAACAATTTGTTTTACAATTAAAAGCCCATAACTTTTGAACCATTAGTTTTACAAACATACAGGTGGTGTCACATTGTTTAGAACCTTACTAACTATAACACATGACATTTTAATTAAAATAATCTAGGTCTAGCCTAAAGCCGCATCCCCACTATGTCGGCTTTGCCGAATGGCATAGTGAATTTGCTTGTTGTCGGCTTTTGGATTCGGCACGACCTGCAGTCAATTGTCCTTGCCGTGCTTTACCTACACAACTTTTTAAGAGCTGGGACATCTAGAGTCATCTATACCCCAATAGGGACTTTTGACTCTGAACGTCAAGGTGAAATTTTACCAGGCTCTTGGCGAAACGATACATCGATTTGTGCCTTGCAAAATTTGCAAAGACAGCCAAGAAGAAGTAAAATCAGTCCCAAGACAGTGAGATCATTGTTTGCGGACTACTTCTCTTCCCCGGCTGGTAAACAGTAATAAACCATTTAGTGTTTAAAGGACAAAATCAGAAATAGAAGATAAGTCCCTTTATTTACAAAAACTGCAGTATGTTAGACTGAGACGCAGATGAGGGTAGTAGCACCGCGGTCTGCCGCTCGGCTTCCTTTGATCGGACCGACAACCAGTCGGTTCGGAATCGGCACGCGGCATAGCGGCTCGGCACACAGCGGCACAAGCCGACGATGCGTCCACACTTGCCAGTCGGCAATGCCGATTCGTTCCGCGCGGCATAGTGGGGATGCGGCTTAATGGTTAGTGTCTTGAACTTTGGCGCAAGAGATCATGGGATGTTTACGAAATTTGAGGGGCTTGGTCTACTTTTCCTTAACAGTGTATGAATATTCTCATGTAAAAATTGCCAAGAGCGGATTTTAAGAAATTTGTATTTATTCAGGATTTTTTTAGGGGTAAACTACCTCTAAAAATAAAAACATGGTCTGATGATATGGCTAAAATGCTCCCATGTACCAAATTTCATAAAAATCGGTCGATCAATGTGGTCTCGGGGTTTGTACACAGACTGTCAGGCGTCAGTCCGAAAACTAATTTTTCAGATTCAGGGAGCCTCAAAACAGATATATCTACTCTCAACTCCAATTCAAATTCAACTCAAATTCAAATATTTTGATGACATACTTACTGACTTTCTCCACATACTTTGTATACGGGGAGGAAGTAATAAAGAGCCAGATCAGCAGTAAAATAATTAACACATGGATGTGAAAAATCTGAATAACTCTTCACGCCAAGTTCATGTTCAACAATAATTTGCTTGGATTAATTATTAATTTAAAAAAATATAGTAATAGAAAACTTAGGAGCTGGTTATGTCAATATTTATTAAAAAAATTGAGCTTAAATTACCTGTGAGATGTTGGTAGTATGTGGGCTAGCTGGAGTATGAGGGTTGCTACCAGAGGGAGGCGTAAGTGGAGGGTGGAAACGCAGCCCTCCCTCCCTAGTGTTGGGGGACTGCGGCTGTCGATGGCCCCCTAGGAAGCCCCCTCCCTCTCCCGAGTCCATGGGCACGGGCGAGGGAGGGTTGTCATCCTCGGACTGAGACCTCCGACGGAACACTGCACTCTCATCTACGTACTTGGACAGGAACGCCTGTAATTTATTATGTGATTCTGGTTTATCTATGTTATAATACAAAAGAGGAGAGTGGATGGCTTTAAAATCTAAAGAAATTGTTGGTTTACAGAACTTGAGCTTGTCAGTTCAAATTTAATTTGTGGCAATTGATGACGGAAATACTCCTCAAGTTCACTGGGGTTCACCCAGTGGCACATTCTGGTCTAGGAATGTACACAAAAACCATGGCTAGCGGACAAACTTTCATCAAAAGGAATGTGAATCTTAAAGGATTTTTTATAATTTTTATAATAAATCAAGGAAATAACTTCATTAAAATATAATTAAACACATTCACATAAAAATTTAAAAACCCAGAGCCAATAAGTCTTTACCTCAGTCTAGATTACATTCACTACAGGGTAATAATAATTTCTTCCATTTAAACCAACAGATAAATTCCTTTATTCTCAACACTATTGGCAGTGTAAGCCGAGGCAAGGTGGGGCATAAGTAAGGTGAGCACCACGGTAGATTGTAGAGCGATTACTTTACCTTGAGGCCAGGTGTGGGTGAGAAGTCACTGATTGCGTTGCTGCGATCGAAGCGGCTGTAGGCGGCATCCCTGAGACTGACTAAGCCTCCGCCCCGCAGCCGCAACTCCAGGCAGTACATGCCCTGGTAGGTGAGGCGGATCATGGTGGGCGACTGGGGCATGATGGTGAATGTTTGCACCGGGACTTGTGGCCTCTGGAACATTTTCCAAAGTTAAATACAAATTCTCTATACTTTGATTAATAAAGATAAAAATTTATACTTCATAGTGATAAATCTTTGGATCATTGATTAATAAATTTATATCTTTTTAGAACCTTGACTATTCAACACAAAAAACAGGCACCACTTAAATTGGAAATTCTAATGTATTGCACAACACAGGACCTAAGGGATGGACAAACTAAGGTAAAACAATTAATTAAGCTGTATATATATATATACTGAATAAAAACATAAATAAATGCTTTGAAAAATTCAAAGCTAGGCTGTCTTCATTAAAATTGATCATGCTAGAAGGAGTAAACATACGACATGGGGAATGTCTAAACTAATGCTGAACTCTAGCAATTAATTTATATCAGAATCTAGCAGATAATTTATATCCTTAAATATCAATTTACACATTCATGAAAAGAAAAATATTATAACACTTTTACCGAAGCAAATTTGACTTGTAAAATTACTTATATATGAAGTAGGAAGTATGAAAACGCTGTTCTCATTGATCACAGCGTCCATCCGGTTCATAAAAAATAACGTCATTGTTGAACGGTCGTTATCGGCCTCTGAACGTCCGGGGATGGTGTGGCAAAATAAGTTACTACAAAACCTATTATTATAAAAATAATAAAAAATAACATAACTTAAGTTTTTTTCCTGTAGTATATTTTATTTTACTGGTACCTTATATAGTCAATAATCTAAATAATTTATGTATTCCCTGACTGTAGAACTCGTCCCGCACACACAGGCTTCTGCCCATGTGGGGGATTATATTTCATGTTTTCTTTTTCTAAGACCAGTTTGTTAAGTATTTTCTTTTTGAAATAAACAGTTTTCATTTCATTTCATTTCAATAAATCACTCACCACAGACGGACCAAAAATATAAAAAATATGACTTATACTATCGCCACTCCCAAGGTCACGACAAACAGTGGTGGTTACTTGGCACCGAAAACATTCAGTACATTACCTCAAAACAAGGGACAGTAAACTGACACCGCCATATTATAACAGTCACTTATCAACACGCTGACCGACAATAGTCCTCCTCCAGCAAGAGCTAGGCTCACCCTAACAGTTTTAGTTACTAGGTGACGAGAGGGCACCGGCGACCACGAAGCGTCTGGGACCAGTGAACGTGTTAAGGATTACAAGCTCAAGAGAATATGTCGAATACAAGAAAATTTCCTCCTGAGAATGCAGTTATTATTTCCTGAAGCTTGCTCTCACCGAGTTGTGCACACCCAGCTGCGGAATGGTGGGCAGCTTGCTGATGGATATAAGAGGCTCGTAGGTCTCGTGCAGGAGGTGGACGATCTGTGCAAGGTTGCGGTGGCGGTTCAGATGCGCCTCCAGCTGCTCCCGCATCAGCGAGTGGGCGTTGACGCACGTGTTGCTGCCACCTGACATACATCAAGTGTACATTAGGAAGTATTCCTTGGATACCAAAGATTGACACAGTTTGTCCTTGGTAAACAGATAAGTTAATACTTAACTAAACATCTTACAGATAATAAATGCTTTTCTTTATAAATTGTGTGAAAAAAAACTGTTTGTTTACAAGTAAATGGTTTTTTAAACATAAGAATGGGTACGATGAATGTGAAAATCTACCAGTACCTAATCTTGAATCTGAGTTGAATTGGATCATAATAGTAAAATTATGATTTAGGTAAAATATGTTACGTTCTCCAATAGATTAGGTAAAATTCATCAGCACTTTATGTTATGAATATAATTTTGAGGAATTACTTTTTTTGCCTTATCATATAAATTTCTTGGCACGGGTCTATCTTATATCAAGGGCTCAAGCCGATGATATCAATGATTGGGTTGACCTCTCAAAATAATTTAGCCCTAAAGAAGGTAATATAAAAGTGTATGTCAATGGGTTGAAAAAATGATTGAAATGATGAAGGATAGTAACACACCAAACACCAACGTGAAGGCCTGAGATTGGCTGTTCCACTGTACAGTGACCGTCGCACCTCTCTCTGGACCATAACCAAGCACCAGCTTGCTGTAGCTGTACGACTTGATGGTCACCATGTTGGACAGGTTGTATTTCTCTGAAATTATACATTTTCCATTTTACTTTTTAGGACGCTTTTTGAACACAAAAGAGTGTACAAGCGTTGTTGAAATACAGAACAGCAAAGGATGTGTACACATGTTGCCACAGGTTTTCAAAACCAATTTCAAAGAAGATTCCAGGAAAAAACAACTAGTTTTCCAGGACACTCTTGCCATTAAAAAAAACTCAAGCAAATAATCATACAGACGTTATCCACATATGTGTTTTCACATCATCCAAACTGGAAAAACACACTTATGACTATAAGTTTAAGAATCTTAAAGTTTATATGACCATATTTTAATACAATGCAATTAATACTGAGGCCCATAGCAGCTCTATCCAAAAGAACCCTACTCTAACTACCCAACTCTACTATACAATGTACTATTGACTAGAGCTGGGACAGATTTCAAAGTTCTAGCTCTTATCCTGTAACAGTACTGTGCCATGAAAACATGCATTCTGTGGCTGCAAAGGCATCCACATAGCCACGAATGTGTTAAAAATGGATAAGCGTCTCGATATGTCTTCCTGGAATGTGCATCTGTCATGTGTGTCAAGTTATCATGATTTAAATCTGATTGTACCCAAAGTCATGGATCGGACGAACGCACACTTTTGAGTTGTGTATACCATTTGGTATCACAGAATAAAATTTGGCTTCTTTTCATTCTTCCTCTTTAACATTCATAAGTATTTAAACAATCTTTGGCTCATGTTTTATTAAATTAGGGTAAAGTGTTACTGCGAGTTAATCTCTTAGAATTCGTTGTACGCAGAATTTTCTTTCCTTTTGTCTTCGTGGTTTATACCTCCAATACCGTAACACACAATGAAACACTTTCATAAGTACACGCCCTTAGAAGCAAGTAAGACGACTACGGATTAATAATTTTGTAAAATTAACCTTACGTCTTTAATTTCTGGAAACATATTATGAGTCAGGACCAAAACATGCATAAAAAGTCTTACAAATAATGTAAATCATGAGTTTATGGCTTTTCCCAGTCACTGGACACCCTGCTGTAACATACCAATGTGTTTGTGGCGAATAAAGAGTTCTGTACTTTTAACTTGAATTATCTTTAAAGTGATGAATAGTGATTAGTTTGCTGAATAGAAGGATGTAGAGTTAGCAGATCAACAATAAAGTAATAAAGTCAACCCATACTGGTCCAAAGACGGACAATGCCTGTCTAATTAGATTACATTAATTATAAATTTAAAAAATTAAAACCTGAGTCCCCCCCTTAATAACCACTACCCTAAAAGCAAAACAGGTGTCCACTGCAATCCCAATTAAGCCTACAAATGCTGTCATCTTCCACCCAAGCCTGTCACCATTTATTTAATATGGGTCATCCCACCACTCTACTAAATATTTGCAAGCCAAACAGATTGGGATTCGAGCCCGAGCACTTCCAAAACAGAGCTGGTTGTTTTATCAAAATATTAGATGAAAAAAAATTCAGACCTTAATGAATTAATTAAGTAAATTAGTTCTTACCTATCCTGAAATATTCGGCTAAATCATCGACGAGACAGTAGAGGTGAGCGATTTGGGCCCAGTCGTTGAGCAGAGCATCAACAGTTTTGCCAACATTCTCAGCCGAACCCATCTCGTACTGGAAATAAACAGGCCGACGCATACCTGCTGGCATAACAGGAAATATTAATAGAACAATTACCTAAAGTTCTCAATTCTTTCATTAGACAAATCATAAACATTCTGAAAAGTTCATGGAAAAAGACATAGAAATTACATTAATGGCTGCTACAGGGCTTAATGTAATACCAGCCTGCCATTGAGGTAGACAAATCATTAGAGATGTGAATTATCGCTATTTTCCAGTAACAGTTATAACGGCAACGAGCTATCCAATAAAGTGTTATTGTAACCTGTTATTTTGGTAACTGTTATATTACCCGTAAATCTGAGGCGAACTTCAGTACCTACATTATCACTGCTACTAATATTGATTTGGATTTTCCGTTTCTTTAGCTATACTGCATGTTTTAGAAAATGTTTGTATAAAAAAACAGGATTTATCAACTAATAGTAGGCTACATAACAAATATTACAGTAAACGAAATTCTACACACTAAACTCCATCAATAACTGATAAAAATATATTCACTCCATATAATTTTAATCAAATACCACTATTACTTAATAATAAATAAACACAGTATATTAAGATTTTTCTTCACTAAAATAGCTAAGGTAATATGCGTGCGAGCGGCAAGCCGTAACTGTAGATACAACATAGTAGTAACTGTAGCTACAACTACTTATTTGACTTAACTTATTAACTTAACTCATTTGATTGATAGGCCTATTCAAAATTGAACAACTAGGTTTATTCTTTAAAATCTTCCCTCTCTCAACAGGATTCCTCCTCCACTGTCGGTAGGGGAAATCGACAACACCGCCACAACAAAAACGCCAAAAAGGGATGACAGATAATACCTTCTAGTTTAAGTTATTAGTTAGTTAATAACTAACGTAGCCCAGTGAATTTCAGGCTCAGTGAATTTGTGAACACTTTGTACAGATAGTTATTCAATAATGTTGATCTAAACTGTTATCCAATATCGTTCATTGCGAGTTAGACGTTACTAGAGTAACAGGGAGTCACGGTAACTTTGTTGCCGTTGTAACGTCTCCGCGTCGATAACACTGTTATTCAACCTGTTATGTTAAATAACGTCCATCTCTACATATCATCTCAAGCAAACTTTTGTTACTCTAATGACACTAAGAATATGAAAGAGACTCAAGTTATACGTCAAGTCACTACAAAAGTGGAATGCTACACACATTGC
The DNA here is from genome assembly GCA_023375725.1 of Nephotettix cincticeps. Lineage (NCBI taxonomy): Eukaryota > Metazoa > Arthropoda > Insecta > Hemiptera > Cicadellidae > Nephotettix > Nephotettix cincticeps. The sequence goes on along the minus strand of CM041790.1, from coordinate 33,557,293 downwards.
ACTTTGATGTAACCGAAAATGATGATATTAATCAGATTTTAGTGATGGGTCATATACCCGCTCGAAATAACTGGGTAAATCCATGAGTTATAGTGATAAACCCAAATAGTACTTTGGTAAGAGGAACTAAATTTTATAAACTACTAGCTGACCCGGCGAACTTCGTAACGCCTCACAGTAAACACATGTTAACTTTAAGATTGGCCATGTTCTAAAATCCAATAGCATTACGGCTTCATTGTGAAAGGTTATTCTGGGTCGCGGCATAGTGAATAACAATACTGAAACGACAAAACATATTAATATCATTCCCACAAAACAAATAAATCTGAGTGGATTAATTCACAATTTTCAAATCCAATCCAAACCCAAACGAAACCTAACTGTAATACGGCTTTTATAGGAAAGATATACAACAGCTGATTATTATAATAAACGTAATAATATAAACATTGTAATTATCATATAAACACATGACTTTAATTAATCAGACAGAAAATAAAAATATAAATACATAATCCCCTAAAACCGTTAACTATTAACGTGGTGATTAAAGCTGTTCATTTTTTACAGTACACATTTACTTCATAGTTTAACATTAATGAATGATTCAGATGGCATTGGATAGTAAAGCATACGGTATTGCTAATGGAAAGTAAACCAATCAGCTGTAGCTAAGAAATCAAATGTTTTCATTATAGACAATTTGTAAACAAACTTACTCTACATAAGGTTAACATTAGAAATTTAAAACGCCATAAAATGGAAACTTATGGGGTTTTCGAAAAATTTTTTCACTAAAACCTTCCCGGACACATATAGAGCAACTTCCTAAAATTTCATGGCGATCGGATGAGTAGTTTGGCAACGCATAAAGGACATACAGACAGACAGACATACATTCAATTTTATATATAGAGATTACTGTCTTTGTTTTCAGGTAATAAATAATATTAAGATTGTTTCAAGGTAATAATTAATCAAGGTAATAATAATTAAGGTGTGAAACGTAGTTCACATCGAACAATAATATCCAACCGTTCTCTGATACTCAATGTTTGAATCAATGACGTAATGCTTTGTATTTCAAAAATATATTGTGATGAATTTTATCGATTACTGAAAGAATAACAAAATTAAACCGCACTTCGCACTGGTGAATGCAAAGTGGTCAAAAGCAAACCATGTTTAGACGAGAGCGATAACCTTGATGTATAATGATTTGATAATTTTATTTAATATCTGAATGCTTTATTCCCCTCTCATATCCTGATCTTTTGTTATCTAGATCAGTCGGCGCCACATTAGTCCGGATATAAGAGAGTTTACTGTACATTAAAATAATAAAATAATACATGTATAAAAAAAGTAATCTTAAGACTACCTTGCTCCTTGGGATGTGTGGTGGCGAGTGGGCTGCCGTACAACACAAACTCCGCCATCCAGCTCTTGACCTTGCCATGGACCCTGATGGACACCGACAGCAGCCGCTTGAGCAGCGAGAACCAGCCCGAGGACTGAGCCAGCCCCGAAGGCGGAGGTAGCTGCACCAGCCTCAACACCAGTGCTGTGGCGTTAGCCTCCACCTGCAGTCCCTGGTGGGAGATCTCTCGCCTTGTCAGCTGTTGGGAAAAATGTTTTTTTTTAAATACCACATAGTTTTCTATAAACTTATTTTTGCCCGATCAGTGGGAGTGGTTACCATAGCGGAGAACTTTCTGGTAACATCAAAGTTCACCCGATAATTCATAAGTTTTCTAGTAACAAAAATATCGGCAGAAAATTGAATCGGGAAATTTACCAGAGAGCTTGACTTTTTTTGTATCCTTGGTAATTTTTAGTTGTGAACAGGAGACATCAAAACACAAATGAAGCTACAAAACTTAACTTTTAGATCAACCTGACTCCCCAAACTCGTAAAAAATTTGACTTTTTCATTACTACTCAATTAACGATCATATACAACCATTTTTCGATTCCACCATAATTGTTTAGGGTTACGTCAAGAGTGAAACTCTGTAAGTGTTGGTATTACTACCTGTAATGATGCAATAATAATCAGTTAGCTAAGGCGTAACTAATAGGTCTCATAAGTCAAATGTTCCGACCTAACATGTGAAGAAGTCATAAAGTGTTGATTAGATAGGCTACCTCTTGAGCGAGAGTGACAAAGGGGAGTCTTTCGTCACACAGCGCCACAACATGAGCCAGCTCAGGTATGAAGTACGCCGGACTTTTGCTGCGACGGCTCGACTCATTGCGCCCTCCCTGCTTGCGCTTCACTCCGCACTTATCATTTTGTTGTTCTGTAACAAAAATCTTTGGATATTAGGTAATATTTATTACAAACCTTACCGGGTGGCTAACGATTTTTCTTGCAGCACAATAAAATAAGCGCAAAACAAGTTGCACAGCGCGGCAAATGAGTTTACTCACGATCAATCATTTTGCCACATTTACTGCGCTGTTGTTCGCGAAACAACCGATAAGATATTTTAGATAATTTTAGCTATTACATTTATTGTTAGTACCAATATTTAATTTACATTTATATTTACATTGTGCATTTCTTGTTCTTGTTATACTAGATTTATATTAATGTTATTCTATTTATATGTCTTTATTGTATATATATAGATGTTATTGTTGGATTTTTTCTTATTGGGCTAAAAATATGTGCCAATCTTAGTGTTTCTGTTGATTAATAGTGTGTTTTGTATGTTAAACAGGAAGATATAAGAAAATAATATATAAGACTGACAACAACATTAAAAGAAGTGAACTAACTATAAAATAGCTACAGACAAGCCTTGATTGGCTTTTGTAGCTTTAATTAAAATGTTTTGTATAATTTTTGTTCGTTTTGGAAATATAAAAAAAAAAGAGTGCATGTTGATGTTGTTTTAGCCTCTATGCACTCATAAAACCAATATGGCTTGAAATTGAAATATTTAGTGACTGAAATTAGTTGTTATGTGACTTGGCCAGTATGCTGCGCTCCTGTACTTCTTTTTATGGGAAAACTCGCGAGTCACTGCGGCCAGCTGTTTTCACTTTCGCTAATCTTGTTTGTTGACATTTTTGTCTGTGTGTGTTAATTTTCATTGTGTTTTTGCAGTTAATTGTGTGAACGTTTTTATTGTACAGCACTTATAACTTATTTACTAGGACTTTATTTTGATTTTTTTACAAAAATTGAGCAGGGACTGTGATTTTTAGTAGCACTTTAAGGGTTAAAAGCAGTATTTTTATTTATTTATAGACAATAGACAAATTCTTTACTACAAAAATCATTTATGTATTCAATTATACAAGGAGAATCGATTAGTAGAAGAAGACTCTGGAAGATTATGGTAAAGTACGGAATACCAAAGGAATTAATAAATTTATCAAAATCGAGCATATTAGGATCTAGGTGTAAGTTTAAGGTAAAAGGAGAAATCCCACAAAAGTTTGAAGTAAGCACAGCCGTAAGACAGATGGATGGTTTGTCCCCATTACTATTTAAAGTAGCTTCAGAAGGAGTTTTACAAGAAGTAAGAAAAACAGAAACTGGAATCACCATAGGAACCAAAATTAATGTCCTTGCGTTTGCAGATGATGTTGTAATTATAGCAAAAAGTAAAGAAGAACTTAAAAGTGCTGGTCAAAAAACTCCAAAAAACATACCAAAAAAGCAGGCAATGAATGAAGGGAAAACAAAAATAATGGACTGTGGGAGAATAACCCAAATAAATAATGAAAATAATATAGAAATAGTAGGACACAAATTTGAAAAAGAAAACAACTTCACTTATTTGGGAGTTAACAAATAATAATGAAGAAGGCATGGAAATACAACAGAGAATTAATGCAGCAAACATAAGTATATCGGCATGCCACAAATTATCTAGCTCACAACTTCTATCACAAAAACAAAACTACTTATTTATAAAACTATTATAAGACTAGTTCATCACTAGACTATCATATGGCACAGAAAATTGGGTGCTAAGCAAAAAAAGTTTCTGTTCTGTTTCTCCAAAAAAGTCATTTTTGGCCTGATCAAGAAAAAAGGTAGGTGAAAGGGGTGAACAAAATATGGATTTTTCTGTACTTACCATCAACTGATGTAAAAGGTCCGTGAGTTGTAACGAACGTGTCAAATTCTATAAGAGTGAGTACTCGAAGGTACATTTTGGGTATTTCTGTTTCTATTGTGTCGTCATGGGGGCTATCTTCGATCGAAGAATGTTTAACCATAGCAAGGTAAAAATTACATTCCATTTCGCTTGGTGAGTTTTCCCTTTCTTTTATTTCCACAACCTATATCAAAGAACATACTCATTACAAATAATGGCACATATAAGACTGAAAGACTTATGGTTAAGGTAATAGTTACAAACATATGGGTACAGTACAGGAAATAACAGTACTTTCAAAAGCTAAATACTGTTAAATTACTGATTTACTATCTCACTGACTAATCCAAGTTCCTTAAAATCTATAGATCTAGAGATTAGGTCTACCTAAGCTCAGGTAGGAATGTGAACTTTTACTGGTACATATATTTATTTATAGGAGTGCCAATATTTAACAAATTATTTATCCTAGGTGTGAATGAAGAAAGGAATAATCCTTTCTTGCCAAAACTTTAATGTAAGCCGGGCAATAAAAAATCCTAAAGCGGCTAAACAGAGCCTTTATTGCCATTTATCACATGAATCTTTATATAGACTCTTAAGGATATCAAAATTATCTTTGCCTGGATAAATAAAAGATTTTTCATTTCATTTCAAAACTTCAAATGATTGATTAAAAAAAAAGAATAAGACTCAAGATATTCAATACAGTTAAGTCCGGTTTATCCAGATCTGAATCATCCGGATCAGGTTTTGAAAAAAAAAATAATAATTCAGATGTGAATTTAATCTCAAGCTTCTTCAAAATCTCAAATGCAACTGCAGAACCTTACTGGACGCAGTAAGTGTTATTAAAGTAAAGATTATTGCGTAACATGATGAATGCACTCTGTATGTTGGGGGTGTTTCCAAGCTGAGCGCTACAAGCACTTAGTGCATGCGGGAGTGGTCACCTTTTGACAATTCAATACTAGGGGTCTGCGGTGCACCGAAAAAATCGGTACGGTACGGTTCCAGCCTTGTACCGAACCTCGGTATGGTACAAGAATTTTTTCGGTACAAGTTCGGTACGGTACAAATAAGTAAAAATTAAGTCATTATCCAGTCTAGGTTGCCATCAAATATAACTGTGGAACATCTCCTGCCGAAAACATTGAATAAAACCCGACCGTTAGAGGCTTTATATTCTACAAGTACTGTAATATAGAATTACAACACTGCCCAGATGTACGGCAAATACTGAACTTAAGACTGACTCATAGCGTGTTGGTGAATGATCATTTAAAACAGCCTCACCAGGAAAACAGGCAACCAGCCATCTCCCTGCCGGCTCTAAATTATTGTGCATTCGCAATTTATTATCGTATCCACGTATAGCAGCTTATGCAATCAGGGAACCGTTCCTTCTTTTGATGCAACAAAATATTCGTACCAATATGAAGCTCGTATTTGTCGTGTTTCAAATAGAGATGGGATTACCTGTGATTTTACAATCACTGTGAAAACCTTTTATACTGAGATTTGTGATTTTTTCAAGTCATTCTTTCTTTTTGCTCTGACAGCCTGTTGACGATGTTACATGACCAATACAGAGCTGTGATCTGCCGTAATGATCTCGCTATTTCGGGATTTTCACTCAAATAAAACAAAAAATCATAATGTTAAGGATATAACTGAATAAAGGAAATAAATAAACCGTTTTATTTTTTTAATACGTTCTGTATTTCCTCATTAGTGGAACCCCTCAAATCTGAACTGATTGGGACTGAAGCCTTTTCTTCCCGGGAAATAATATTATGCACTTATTTCGTCACAGTATTTGCGCGGTAAGCGACGGGAGACGCGGTGATTGGGGTTATACAGGCTGTGTGTGACTCAATTAATTCATAAGGGCAGTGACCTTGGCGGGTCGAGCCTGTGCTAAAAATAAATTACTCTCCCCCTACCCTCGCCCTTACTAACAGGGATGCGTATCGCGTCTGTCTACTGTCTGTGTCTAGTTTAGTGAGCGTTTACCTGCTGATAAGTGTGCATCGCTAACAGACGTGGCTTGGGATTACGTTCGTGTGAAGATTTTCTTCACTTCAACAGTTAAAGATAACAGACTTAAACCTTAAAAAATAAGTTTATGTGATTAATTTTTTTTTAATTTCCAGCTATTTCTTTTTTTTTATTTCTTGAGAACTGTTCAGATTTGAGGGGTTCCACTGTAATATTAAACTATTAACCACTTTATACTAAAATAACTATTTTAGTCTAAAGAGCCCTTTGGCATTTTATGAAAGTGTTTGATTTAATTTGAACAATGGTTGTAATTGGTTGAATTAAAAATAATAAACCAGGACAATATAAAACATAGGTCTAATGAACTCTTGGCTAATGGTATTGACTCAGTATATTTTCTGTATTTTTTGTTCTGCAATAAGTTATATTACATTATATATTATTATATTATATTTTTTTATTTTGTTTGTTCATCCTTAGTTTGAGACTTGAGAAGATTATTACCCCATATTAATTTGCTACAACATATTTTATAATGTTTAAATAATTATTAATATGTTTAATGTGATATATTTTTTACAGAATGGATTAAAAAAATCATATTACAGTTTGAAAATTAGCACAGTAAGATATTTCTTCTGACATTGTATATCTTTTTTAAACTCCTTTTCCTATGTTTTCCCTACATAAGTTCTGGAAAATACTTATGAATAAAGGAATGAGATCAGTCAATGTTACTAGCGGCATTATTCTCTTGTACCGTACCGTACCGAATTTGTACCGAGAACTAGAGGTGTGCGGATATCCGAAAATTCGGTTCGGATTCGGATCGGATCGTATATCCGAAACCGATCCGAATGTATTTAAGATATCCGATCCGATCCGATAAATATCCGAATTTTCGGATAGACTGTATACAGAAATTTGAACAAAAACAACGAGATTATCGTCGAGTTAATACCCGCGAAGCTGGAATAATTTTTGCTTAAACCTTGATAAGACGAAGAAATTACATGGTCTTTCATCGAAACAATGTCGTTGACTGGTAGACGCGATACACTTATAGCGATTCGAATGACGAATGACGACCGCAGATGACGAAATTACGCAATTCATATCCAATCGGAATGTAAGAACGTCATTGGGCGGTCGAGGATGCGGTATGATTATTCGATTCTTCAACTACTCATTTAAGTAACCGTAAGTTCAACACGATATTGCATTTTGAAATACAAAGCATAGCGTCATCGATAGTTGCACCGAATATCAGATTGCGGTTTGATATTGTTCCATATAAAATTTCATTTCGGCTACGAAAAAACTTGAATTGTTGATTTAATGTTACTGGTAACAAACCATCATAATAGCTCGTTATGCGACGGAGTTTCCGGCAAAAATAATACTACTTCATTCTGATCGTCTACGTAGAAGATCAATTGTTTAGTTATCGCATTCTCAACTACTCCGGGTTTGAGCAATACGATAAAGTGTTGCCCAATTTACATTTGGCCTATTTCGTCGTTCAGTGTTCACATAACCAACAAATTTTACACTTGTTTTCAATCTACATTTTATCTTTGTTAAATGAATTTAAGCGTTATTAGTTTTACATTTTTAGATAATTTTAAGATGAATAACTAACTAGATTACGACGAGGTACCATAATTTCACGGGTTTCAATATTGTTATACAGCCGATCGGGGTATTTTATCTGCCAAATATTCCAACTCTGCGCCTGCGCACAGGCCTTTGTTTGATAGTACTGTCGACTGTCACTGCCCTTGCCGATACGCAGATAGCCGATGGCATCGTGCCAACGGCGTCTGTCAAATCTTAATTCTTTGTTAATGGTGATTTGTTTTTATCATTGTAATAAATAAAATAATTGAATCGTGAAATAAAATTGAGAATTAGTTGATTATTAGTAGAATGAATTGATGAATTAGTAGAAAGTTGATGTCATTTAATGGCGAATTATAAGGTTTCTGTTGATTTAATTTGTGAATTACGCCATATTAAAATTTGTTACTGGTAATTGTTATTTTGTAAATTTGTATTTATTGATGGAATAAACTTATTATTATTATTAATTTTAAATGCAGTGAAGTAAAAATTTTAGTTTTGTTGTTCATCCTATAAAGAATTTATGATTTTTATGTACCATTTAATAATTTTGATAGGTAACATTTTATTGATTTTTTCCTAATTTATTCTTAGATAAGTCTGATTTCACTTTTTTATTGCGAGTATCCGAATCCGAAAACTATCCGATCCGAACCCAAACTATCCGATCCGAATCTGAGCTATCCGATCCGAAAAAATAATTCACTATCCGCACACCTCTACCGAGAACCGAGGTACAACAATTTGTACCGTACCGTACCGACCTCATAATTTCCTGTACCGCAGACCCCTATTCAATACTGAACTTTCAAAGTATGGTGTTTGAGGTTAAACATACCAAGATGACGTTAGGGTGTTTGTGAAGCTTGACGAACATCCTGTGGCGGGACAGCTTGTTGAGGGGGTGGTCGGGGTGGAACAGCAGGGGTAGTCTCTCGTACGGAGTGGCCGGCAGGTGCTGCAGTGTCATCTCACACCTCCTCTGAGTCATCCAGTACCTGGTAGAATGCAATGTATAAATGTATTATTTTCCTTCATTAATCAAAATTAGGCCTATATTTTGTTTCCAATTCATAAATTCTAGACCTTTTCCTGAATTCTACTCACTTTCCGAAATTCCTTTCTTTTTCCTTTTCATAAATTCTAGACCTTTTTCCCTAAATTTTAACAGAAAATGATAAACAACCCACAGAATGAATAATATAGAACTAAATAATATATTTAAACTATTTTATAACTTATTCAAGTTGAAGATAAAATAGGCTACAAGTAATCTGCTTACTCCAAACTCATTGAGACCTGGTTTTCTTTATGAAAAATTTTGGAACAAATATATCATCAATATCAATGTGTATCTTGAACAATGAGTTGAAAGTTTTGAAAAAAATGAAACCCAACGACTGGGTTGTCTGGACAGCTTGGTCAACCAGTCAGCAGACCGAATTATTCCATTTAACTATTAATATACATTATCACAACAATGACAACAAGATAAAATAGAATAGTAACCAATTAATGTTTGCTGAAAAAATGTAAATCGTGCCATTTTTCTAGATTATAAGGTTACACCTACCTGTCTTCCATTCAATACTTAGTCTTTTGAACATGACTAGTTTCGGGCATTATTAAGTGTATTTTTCTATTTTATCAGAATAGCATAATCAGAGTGTATAATTTGGAGAGGAGAAAGCTACCTGAGTTCACTAATGAGCGAAGGCAACCTGGAGTGATCAGTGTTGAGGGCTCCTTGGAGGTCGGGTATGATGGGAGGTTCGTACTGAGGCACGTGACACTGCAGCATGCCAGTGTGGGTGTCCACGGTGATCAGCAGGCTCTCGGCCTTGAGGCATGGCTGTAGCACCGGCACGCTTAGAATGGCTGGTGAACCTTGCAGCTGGCCTGCGGAGTCAAAGTCAGAGTCTGAATAAGGTGTAAAGGCCACGGCTCTGTCAACGAAGAAAGAAAGGATCTAAAGGGATCAGGCAGGAGGAGTGTCATTTCAGGAGGGAGAGGAAATAACTCTTCAGCCCATACCAGCCTAGGACATTAAATATAAAACGCTTTACGAAAAAATGGAGATGGCAATGAACTATCATGACACTGCGCTGTCCTGATCAAGTTAACATAACCCAAAAAATAGTCCAGTGTTTATGAAGAAAGAACTTTTACGAACAATTTATTAAAGGAGTTTAATTATTTTGGTGGCAAATATTTATATTGTAATTGAATGCAAAAATTACAGACACTCTTTCCAGCAGAGCTAAATATAATGTGTGGCTCTCGATCACCAACAGTATCACTGACCACATAACTAGAGATAGGCCATTACTAAAAATCTTGTAGGATAACCTCTTCAGGTTAGGTCAGTGGTTTTAGTTTTTGGTGAAATCTGGCCTACTAGAACAGTAGCTCAACTGAGAAGTAATTTTCAAAATTGTGATAGCGGACAAGGGAAATACATTTTGATATCTTTTCTAGGAAGCGACCGGATAGTCCCAGGACTGAGAACGCCGAGGCCGGTTATGAGGTGTTCTACTGTAGTGTTTATGAGTCACAAGAAGACCCCTGAGTAATTGGCCTGGGGGCAGTATCGTGACTCGCGGACATTACACCTACGGTTCCCGGAGTTCATTACTGGAATTTAAACTATATATCCAAGTTTATAGTTAACATGCTCTAAGGAGACAATGTACTATCCATTGTTTACTCACACTCTACATCGTTGAGCATCGTCTGCAGCTCGGTCTTGAGGTCGGAGAGCCGTCCCTTTGTGCGAACGTAGATCGTGTGCACCAGCAGTCGCTCCATGGACAGAAGGTCCGATCTGATTGCTCGGTCAGCTATTTCACTCTCCTGCACAGTACCAAACCTGAGTCTCATAAGTTTTATCACACTCACTAATATTGATATTTTTCTTCAAGTGCATTATCAGTTGCTTTGTCAACCTAGAACTGAGTACCTATGTCACCTATGTAGTCTATGGGTTAATAAGCAAATATATAAATTAAACAGTAAGATTAGATCTGTCATATGCCTAAATAATCAGCTGATTATTAATATTATTGTTTACATTTTTCTTGGAAGTTAGTTTATATTCAGAATAAAGAATTATCAATTAATTTATGTGTATTATATATTTATAAAGATATCAAAATGGCGACGAGTAATGAAAACCATCGTAAAATTTTAAAACAACAAAGAGGGGTCATAAAATCACAAGAACTTTACAAATACTGAAAACAAAAGGCACATCTATTTACAATGCTCCTGGAAGACAAAGTTTACTCGAAGAAACTTGGAAACGATTTACATTGTTACATGAAGACGTTTTAAAACCCATGAATAATGAAGATACCATTGAAAGAGAAGAAAATTACAGGACAGATGTTGAGGAATCTTACCTTGAAATAAAGGCTTTGTTACAGCCTTACTTACCACCTTTTCGACTTACAGATATCGAAAAGCGTGTTTCTGGTAAAGGAAATGACACAAAGGAGAAAATCTTGAATATAGCTAATGTAAGTTTAACACCCTACACAGAAAATGAAACTTTTAAGAATTTCCTAATGCGGTTTAAAAACTTCTTGGACCTTAGCAAATTACAGACTCAAAAACCAAAACTCAACTATCTGTTAATACTCTTACACCGGAATTGCATCAGACATTATGCGATTCTATTGCTCCCGAGGTACCAGGGGACAAACCATATGAAGAACTCTCAGATATATTGCAAAACTGTTTCGAACCTACTCCAAGTGTACTTGCTAATCGACATCAGTTCATCAGTAAAGTTCAAGATACTGAAGAAGGAATTTCAGCATACGCTCGGGAATTGAAGCGTTTAGCAATTGACTGTGATTTTAAGTAATATAATTGTGAACACTCAGTTTGTGATATGTTCATGAAGATGCAGTTCATTCAAGGATTAATGAATATAATATTAATATATTATATTAGGATTAATAATGATAATGAAGTGAGGGTTAGGCTTCTTCAAAATAAGAACTCATTTAAGGAAGAGGTAGAATTGACAATTTCTGTTGAACAATCCAAACTGGAAAGTTATGCAATTAAACCTAAATACTCCCAGGCTGCTGAAGAACAAACAAAAGATATTAAATACAACAGTAAACAATCTGAATTATCAAGAAAGTGTAAAAATGAAATCAAGCAGCCAATGACTTTTGAGGATTTAAAAGGTAAATGTTATAGATGTGGCAGTGCACAAAACGAAGCTAATACTTGCAAGTTTAAGCATGCAATTTGTAGGAAGTGTAATGAGATTGGACACATTGAGAATGTTTGTTTTACACGCTACAGAGTTAGCAAAGTAGGTAAGAATGCTAACTGATTGAAGTCAAATCAAACAATTGATGTAGAAGACGATAATGACAAAATTCATGAAGTTTACACGGTAGGAACACCAACTGTGAATGATAAGGTCTTGATTATTATTTCTATTGAAGGGAAATCTTTATGGAACTTGATACCGGAGCGGCTTTGAGCTCATTGTCATACAATGATTTTTGTAAACTTGAACTTAACAAACATCTTTTCAAGACAGCAGAGGAAATGAGAACATACACAGGGGAAATTACAAAACCTGTAGGGGTCTGTTTCGTTGCATGTGAGTACAAGGATTATAGTTTTCATGGAAATCTTTAAAACAATATGTAGACCCAATTTTTGGTCGTGAATGGCTTCGAGAAGTTAAGTTGGATTGGGCTGATATAAAATACGCTGATAGTAACACATCAGAGGAACTTGACAAACTCTTAACGAATTTTCAAGACATTTTCAAGGCAGAAATCGGTGAAATAAGTTCGGGACAAGGACATATACAGCTAAAGGAAGGAGCGAGACTTATTTTTGTCAAACCATGGCAAGTACCATATGCTCTAAAAGAAATCTGTTGAATATGAACTGAACTACAGCAGGTAGTGGAATATCAAAAGTGAAAACTCTTTAATACACATTTTCTGTAAAAAAGCCTAACGGAAGTATTTATTTGCGCTGAATATAAAGTAACAGCAAACAATAGTAATAAATTGATGAGGTATTCAGATATGAGAAGAATACCTCATAGAAGACATTTTATACACAACTATAAAGTAATATTTTTCTACCTTGAGAATTAAAAGAAAAACCTATTTTAATCATTACAATGGATTGAATTGTGACAAAAGAATAAAACTATAAGTATTATTTAGATGTACAAAGAATCGTCGGCAAATTATATGTTATTGTTCGGCATAAGATAGCAAAAAGTATTTATTAATTATACTTATAAAATTTATGTCTAATATGTTTGTTTTTTATAAAATGTTAACTTGGTGTCATCAAAACAATTGATGACAAAGATTTTTCAAAGAAAAACACATTAAACTTTTAATTACTTTTTTACTTTTTTTTATTACTTTATTATGGATTCTTTCGAATAGATTATTCATCTATCTGTGATGGATAGATGAATAATCTATTAAGAAATGGAGATTTACATGGAATAAGTAGTGTGAAGATACCTTTATGAAGGTTAAAGCTGAAATCACCACTGATCGAACATTAACTCATTATGATCCAAATGAAACATTGGTACTTGCTACAGATGCGAGTCCGACTGGTTTGGGTACTTGTTTATCTCACAGATACAAAGATGGATCAGAGAAACCAAAAGCGTTTGCCTCAAGAACTCTCACAAAAGCAGAAAGAAAGTACAGCCAAATCGATAAAGAAGCTGTAAGTATTTACTGGGGGGTTGAAGAAATTTTTTTCTTACTGTTATGGAAGAAAATTTGTTTTAATAACAGATCACAAACCACTCGTTTCAATTTTCGGTCCTGCAAAAATTTTACCTTCAATGACAGCCTCAAGAATGTTTAACTATGCTCATTTTCTATCAGGATTTGATCAAAGCAAATTTGCTTTTTTAATTTTTTTCATGTATGTTGTGTATATATAAAGTACACAACCGTAAACATAAACAAAAACTATTTTTATATATGTATTTATTTGTTTATGTAAAATTCATATTTATAATTTACATACTTTTTTAACATTTCTTTATTCTTCATTTTAGTACAGAACAAAAGAATCGGAATAGAACAAAATTGGAATCGACCCATCCCTAGAAACATTTCTTACAAACTGAATGAGTAAGATGAATCGCCCCATATAACTTACCCCCAGAAAACATTCTTTCAAACGTCTGTACAATATAATACCCAGAAAGGCTATCGTCCTTTGGATGTGCTGTGGCCTAGTAACTCTAAAAATGTAACATAAGTTGACATTTAGCATCACCAAGCTTGAAATGTTTGCTATGGCAGCTTTAAAATATAGCGCACACCCAGTTGCAGTTTTGGAGCAAAATTTTAAATCCTAGGTTTACAAAATAATAATAGCCTATAAGACTATGTAGCCCTTCGGTGAAGAAAACTAGGTTAGAAATAGGTATACAAGAATTCAATTAGTAGCAGCATTATCGGAAGAGTGTCCTACAGTGAAAATGTTGAGAACACAGGTCTATGCGGTAATACCTCAGTGCTGAGTCCCACTTTATTGCCCAGTGTTGGCACGTGCACCACGGACAGAGGTCTGGCCGCGTCGTGAGAGTCCACCATCACAGACAGTCTGTAGCCGAGCTCTGACCTTGGGTCCTTGGAGGTCAGCTCCCTACAACATTCATATATACGTCAAACACCATTCTGACTTGTTTTTACCTACTAAACTTGTGACAGTTGCGTCACACGCGTTGTCACAGGGCAAAGGACGGGCGCATGCTTGGGCGACCGGCAAACTTGAATAGGAAAGGGCCGAGTAGGGGCAGTCTGATGTAAGCGTGGAAGAGAAGAGGACGCAAGGAACCGTCTCCACTACTGAACGCTAAGTCTATTTAGTTTAAGGCCTAGTCGAAATGTGCTAATAGATTTATCATAAGGGGGGATAAGGGATGGGTGTAGGGCTTAAGTAGGAATCAGTACTTATTTACATTTAACCAATTTTTGTATTAGTTATACAGCTAGTCAACGCTAACAATATTTCAGTAAAATAAAGATCTCATCAAAATGGCTGTGATAGCTATAGGCTGCGGTCCACTGTGCGGTTACCCAATTACAAGGGGTTGATTTTTTAAGAATAAATGTTCCGAGGAAGGGGGTTCAGATCCACAAGGGCCCGGGCGTTACAAACTTATTTGTACATAGATCCTATTAAATCTAGACATAAAAGAGAGACACGGAATGACTTGCCTTTGGAAAATAGCTTAGATCTTCGATATGTTTAAGGGAGCTGTTTCTTGTGACCTAGCTGTTGCCTGTACAGCAATAAAGGTGATAATATTCTTCATGGTCCCTCTCCTCTCAACAACGTTTCACACATTCATTGGACGACATCCCGTCAGACGCACAGACTAGTTTCTACAATTCCCTCGAAATTTACAAAATTAAATTTAATCAAGCAATGTTTCAAAAAATCATTAAAATTAAAGAAAAGCAACCATAATGCACTCCTGGGTACATTAAAGAAAAAACTGAAGGCATTAATTTAGCTTTTTCTTCAAAAAAATCAGTAAAACGGTTTATGCGAAAATTCGCTTATCCGAAACGTCCCTGGTCCCATCAAAATTTGCTTACAAAATATTAAATATAAGACTCACTATAAACCAAAAATATCCGGTCACATGATTATTGATGCCATTTCTGTTAATCTTTTTGCAACTTTTAAAAAGTGCTAACATTTCTCTCAGAGCATATCCATGTCAAAAATATGAAACATCAGAATAAATCATGTTTTTTTATTAAAATTTATTGACAAAGAAAATGGTAAAAATTATGTTTTGGAGGAAATAAATAAATGTTTAGCTGTTTTATAACTATTGCATTCTGTATACTTCAATTTAAAATCATAAATACACTTCAATTTAACTAAATTTTAAGAGGATATTTAGAAGTAATGAGGACTGGAAATCAACACTCACCGCCAATATGATATTGAAAGACATTTCCCAGGCAGGTATTCATCAACATGAATGTGTCCGTCCAGTCGATCTCTGCACAACCTCAGAGTCTGAGAGTAAAGCACCTGTGAAAATTCCAATGATTACCTATCCAAAGAATTAAAATTACATGGCTAAACACTACCATCCCTATTTTAAATCTCAACATCATCGATGTATTCATTTTTCATGTCTCCTCTTCTTATCCCAGAAATGTTTACTAGGATATGCATTTTACACATAATTCAGCCACTTGTGGGTTTAGGCATTATCACATAGCGAAAAGGCATTGGGTATTGGCTAACTTTTAAGTATGTTATTTAATTCTATTGAGTAGGTTACATTATGAACTAAGCGTGATATTGGTTTCCAAGGTTCAAACAAACAATCTATTGTTCTTCGTCAATTGAAATTATGAGAAATTTACTACTAAGAAACTAAGTAAATTGTAAACATTAATATTTTTCTATAAAAAAATCTGCACTGTGAAATGTAACAATTAGAGGAATTTTTTAAATAGGCCGATTTCCAAATCTTATTTTGTTTAAACGAGATTCAAAATATTTCAAAATATTGTGTTTGAACTAAATAGCCTAGATATCACTAGGCCATTAAATTGATTAACTCAGATAACGGAAATATTGTAGGGCTGGCTATATTGATACTCTTTATAAAAAAAAACTAAACATGTTCCGTATTTAGTTTTTTAATACAGATTCATTTGCATGCACAGTAAAAATATTGACAAAATATTAAAAACCTTTTCTTGGCTTCACCTAAAATATACCACACAAAATATAGTAATCAAGAAAATTACATATTTGCAAACATAAAAGTTCTGATGTAATAACAAAGTAATAGAAAATTAAACTATTTACAAGAACCCTTACCTCAAGCTGCAGAGATTGACAAAAGAAATGCAAACAGTTGTAGACCTCCGTGAGCGGGTTCGGGTTGTCAACCAGCCTGGCCTGAACAACTTGATGAACATATTGAACTTGCATAGGGTGAACCAAAGCTTTACCATCTGTGGATCAGATAATTTATTTTACTTGTGTAAAACAGTAATTGTAACTGGGTCTAGAATACATGGTTAACGTGTAATTGCGGTTAGAAAACTGATTCCAATTTTGAATTCAATATTCTTCGGTATAATTGAAGAAATGAATTTTAGTTCTGCCAGCTCATTTAATATTATTCTGACTCCTTTCTCTTAATATATTATGTCAATCATATATGACAACACCAGAGTACGAGTGATTAGTCATATATAATATTTTAGGAAAAGTGAACCATCTTTGATGAATGGGAGTTGAGACTTAGATGCTGGCAATGAAATAAATAGTTTCGGTGAACTGGCACATAATTCTCCCTATAAAAGTAAATGACAATTTTTATCTAAAGCTTTTATTTTTATCTAAAGAGGTAATAACAAACTTTTTGGAGCGGGGTTTAATGGTTGTTGTGCATTTCAAGTTCCATAAAAAAGATTAATAAATTATGAATAAACCTATTTTCTAGTGTTATCTATAAGAATAATATTGGCTCTCTCAGACAATAATTCTGTCTTTTCCGCGGACAGTAAATTTGACTTTTCTCTGGTACTGTTAAATTATAGACCAGTGATTCAAAATACTATATATTTTTAGCTTTTTTGTTTTAATGTTATAAGTCAAATTATTTTGTAAAAATACTGTTTTGCCTGAAAGTTAAAACATTTTTTGAAATTAAATATAATTTTTACCGAAATGCAGGTGGTGTCATATTCTCTGGTTTCCCTTCAAAACGAATAAATCTTTTGCCTTTTTTATTTATTTTGAACCCTTAATTTGGAATTTAATTCAAAATATTTAGAGCTGTTTTTGATTTCAAGGGCTGTAGGAATTAACTATCCTTTGGTATCCTTCAAATAAAAAAATCCAGAGTTATTGTCAAAGTGCACCTTTATATCAAATTTCATAAACATTTAAACAATCTCAAGGTCACAAGGTCTCCACCACTCTTTTTGATTCAGGGGGCCTATAAATATTTCCACTCTCAGCTCGAATTTTGAAATGTGGACGAAAATAATACTTCCTCCATGTACAATAAAAATACATTGAGTACAACTCCTTAGAAACATCAGTTACCAAATCAGTCAACCAAAATTAATAAGAGTAGTTTCCTAAAAAAAGAGTGATTATAAAGTATAATGCCATTATTGGAGGAATCAATCAATCAATGCTATAGTTCTTACCAAATATTATAAAACTATAATTAAGACAATAACTGGTGTGATCTAATCCAACTTTAAATAAGTTTATTTTTTCAGTATATCTTGCTGATAAACTTTAGATAGAAAATTATTCCCATCCACTATATCACCTTATCTGCTGATTCACATTCTTTGACTTGAGATGAATAAAGATAAATAATTACATACCACTAATCCGCCACCAAAACACCATCAAAACTTACATTTCAGATTAATTATTTTAGAATTTTTTTTAAATTTAAATTTTAGCAAATTTTGCTAACCTACAATAATGATTAATATCTCATCATTAGACAAGTACCAGAAAAAAAGAATAAATTAACTTAATAGAGGAACAAATAAAATATGATAATATTTAATTTATGCTAGAATGAACATATTAAAACAAAGAGTCAAAGTTTTGTTTCACTTCTTAATTATGAAAAATTTTAGCAACTGAATCAGGGCAAAAACTTAATTTACTTGATGAAAAATTAAATCAATCAAAATATTATTCTAGTAAAACCTATTAATCAGTGAAGTAGTTATATAAAATATTAGTATAAGTGTTTGTACTGTATTAAAATAAATATAGGTAATACATAAGTGGAAAACACTGTAATAAGATATAAGTGGATTATGAAATCTATTGCAACCTACCACCAGTCTCCTTGTCCTCCACCAAAATGTCAATGTCCAACAACCTCCATGGAATGTTGGGGCCTTCCCCCATCAGCGTTAAGGAGACTTCAAACTCGTGCTCTACATGAAAAGTCACCCGTCCAGAATCAATCTAAACCAAATAAAATTAATTTTATTTTTTGTCAAACTTTATTCCAAAGCCTCAGCAATAAATATGTAGTTGTGAATCATAGCATAATGCACTTATTTTTAGGTAAACATGCTCAATAAAAAATAAGGTTAATTCACTAAAATTCATTCAATTTCAACAGATCACACAATCAAGATAACTGTATGGGTCCCCCAGAAAACGTTCCAAGTGACAAAACTTAGTTTTGAGTTATCAAGCGTAGAAAGTTGAATTGACCGTGGAGTCTTGCGGAGCGCCCCAATTCTGACATATGAAATCAGGGCTGCAAACTCAAATATCTTCAGAACCAAATTTACCACAGTGTAGTTCGTGGCGTCTAGAACCTTTTCCACTGTATCTTCGTATTTGATATTTTGTCACTTGGAACGTTTTCCGGGGGACCCATTCAATTGTATTTTGGGATAAGTCTAATAGATAACCCTTAAACTAACCTTCAGATTCCTCATCTGGGGTAAGAGGTTCCCAGTAACCAGCCGATGTTGAATCACTTGATTAAGCCGATTCAAAGTGGCTCTCCGCTCACCAGGAGTTATCGGATCAGGAGGCACGATTCTTTCCTGAAACCATCATTAATGTGATTGGAACATGTAATAGATAAAATTATACAGAGGGTATTTCTGAACTACCTTTTGTAGATTTGTTACGTGTATGCAACATATTGTTGCATTGTGTTTGTTACTTACAGGCAAACATATTTTATACTATGAATATGAGTCTATGGTGATTGGTTTTCCGTCTTTGACATAAAAACTTGATTTCTGTATAAACCTGTAAACTAACTCCACAAAATAATATACAATATTAAAATATTTTTCATCTATCTTATTTAAAAATGGTGAGTTTAAAAATAATAAATTACCTTATCTGGAAAATGGCTAATGATAAGTAGAAAACAAAAGTATCATTAAATTTGCATATTTTAAATGCAAATCTAATGATATCCTAGTTAAGACTTTAGGATAATAAATAACCAATAAGCAATTTATTGCAGCTTTTACAAATAACATTTTTACAATGCACTAGTAGTATGGTAGGCCTACTATTGAAATTACAGTAATTTGTAAATTAAGGGACCATCTCTTGGACCCATTTGTTTCTTAATTTTGAACAGAGACTTATCATAAAAAATTTATATACAAAAAATATAAGAACAACAGTCTGAGAATTAATGGTCCAACAAACCTTAAATAGAATGGTTATCATTTCCAGTCCCACAAAATGTAAATTGTAATCTTCCTCCAGGACATCTAAACTGTTCATGTTTGTGTTGATTGTTGCTCGTAGGCTATTTTTTACGGACAAGTTTTATGGAACAATAGTTAGAGAACATTTCCAACAATGGACTGAACTCACTAAGATCACTTATTTCACATCTCATATCACATATTTTACTCACCCTGATACATGAAGGCAGCCGTGAGTACGTCCCGGTAGTGAGGACCTCAACAGCTGCTGGTATGTGAAAATTTGGGAGCCGTGCCTGCACCAGTGTGTCTCGGGCCATGCGAGCCAGCTGGTCCGCTGTGTCCACAAACAGCATGGACTGCTTGTCTAGGAATGCCATGATGTGCTGCACACATCAAACATGTGAGTGAGGACAAAAACATTGTTTACAAGTGCTGCTACTTCAACTTAATTTCATTACCTTGGTTAATTCCACATGGGTTTTAGTCATGGTTCTTTTGTCCTTCACAAACAGTATGTTCATTTTATAAACTTCCAATCAATAAATAAGTCTCTTGTAATACAAAATTATGATTTGCTTTATCAGAATATGCCTAAATCATTTTAATCATAGTTTACTCTATGTAAATAAACTAGAAAAATAAAGAACTATGACTAATAAGACATTTGTCCCTTCGGATATTTTACCAAGACCTAAGTTATATCTCACAATCTTCTTTGTCCCTTCTGCTTCAGAATAAGGGCAAACGGAGAATTTATTTATAGGACTAGCTTTTTTAGTGAACTATCGTGTGCTTTTGGCAAAAGAGAAGCTATTGAAAAAAAAGGAATTAGCCTTCTTATGTATTATTATTTATTATTCTTGCTACAATTTGTCTTGGATACTTGATTGGTTGACTAATGTTCAACGCATGTTTTTTTTTTACTGCTAGCTCCTAATTTTTACTCTCTTAAAGGGAATGGTTGTTAAATTTTACTGGGAAAACTGCTTTGTAGATCAATTTCATAAATTGTATTTAATATTTATTCAAGCTAAGTCAAATTATAAGGAAAATAACTTGCTAAATTGGTCAACAGATTTAACCTATTCATTAAAATAAAATTTTAAACATGCTAATAAGTAAAATCAAATAGGGACAACCTTCTTATACATCAGTTTGTGGGTGTCTAAAAAAACTTTCATATTAAAACAGGTCAATTATATATTTCCGTACCAAATTAGATTAAGGCAGTCAGTCCTCTTAATATTCTGTGCGGGCAGTGTTTACTTTTCTGACTGTGTTTTCAAACTTTTAATAGTTTTAATTAATTTTATAGTTTTTGATTCCCAGAAGGGACAGATGGCAGGCAGTGCTGATCCAGGAACCATGGGTGCTCAGAGGGAAGATAATGGGCCTCTAGGGCAAGGATGCAAAGGTAATTTGGGATACCTAGAGCTTGCATTTTTATAAGAAAATACACGAGGTGTATGTGTGTTGCAGAGTACCTCTCACGGGACTTAGTGCCAATTAATAAGTATAGGGGCAATGTTCAAAAATACTCTATGTGATCTAATTCAGGGAGGGCTTAGTTGCACGAAGATTGGTGTGAATCTGTTGGCTTTTCGGTTAACCACAACAAGACCTCACTTGTACCTTTCACAAGGAAGAGGAGACTTGAACACCTGAGGACCATCAGGCTTGAGGGGGAGGAGCTTGAATGGAAATCAGAAGTGAAATTATAGGGCTAATAATAGATAAGAAACTTATCTGGAATAGGAGGTGACCAACAGGGCTAGTAACAACCTGATGATATACAGAAGATATGCGGGAAAGATGTGGGGTTGTAGCCCATATGTTCTAAGAAGCATGTATACCCTACCCTGTTGGTGAGACCAATCATCACATATGAGTGTGTAGACTTGGCGGGCAGAACCAAGTTGGCGGGTAACAAGGAAAGCCCTGGAGAAAGTACAGAGGCTGGCTTGCATCATCAACACAGGAGTTATGAGATGCTGTCAAACTGCGACCCTGGAGGTGATTTTGAATTTGACCCCCCTACACATTGTGGTAGAGAGACCAGCAAGGGAGACCTTGCTTATTATGGAGAAGACTGGTTTTAACATTTCCTCCACAATCTGTGGTAAGTTATTTCCACCAGGTCCCAGGGATCTGATGAAACTTCTAAGGGAAAATGTTTGCATGTACTTCCCTGTGGGAATTAGATTAGATCATGGATATGTCTAAAGGGAATGTTTCCAGTTTATCTAAACAACTGTTCTTATTCATTTATATAAAAATTCAATACAATAGCTCTGTTAGTTTCTATGGAAACCTGTTACATATTTTCCATCTTAAAAATCACCAACAACCCCCTCCCCCAGAGCTAAGACATATCCATGTCAAAAAGTACAGCTTCCTGGTAAGAAAGTACAGCTTTGAAAATAAATTTCATGTAGAGCTAGGGAATAAACTTGGCTGGGATGGGAAACCCTAAATTAACTCGGGAATCAGGTCATTAGGTACATTGATGGCTTTAAGACTGAGGAGGAGACCAGTGAGGGGGTATTTGGGCCAAGGATCAAATATCATGAGCCACTGGGGCATTTTCCCAGAATTTTTCAGGCTGAGGTCAAGGCCATAGAAAGGTGTGTACACTTCAACCTAAGTAGAGGATACAGTAAAAGGGAGACTTCTATCCTGTCAGACAGCCAAGCTACCATTGGAGCCTTGAACTCAGCAACATTCAGATCTAAGATAGTTTGGAATTGTCTGGATCGGTTGGGGATGAACAAGTTGTCACTACTACTTTGGGTACCTGGACACCAAGGTGTTCAGGGAAATGAAGTAGCAGACAAGATGGCGAGGCAGGGACAGCAACCCCCTTTGTAGGGCCGGATCCAGGTTGCGTGCTGAAGGACTCCTTCTTAAATAAAAAAGAGGCTCAAGTAAGAAGAAAATGCAACCAGAGAAAAAGTCTAGACTGATCTTCCGGGATAACGGCAGGCCAAAGAAATGCTTAGAGGGCATAGTGTAAAAAAGTCTAAGGCCATGATTAGGCTTAAGAAAAACAATTTAAGGATGCTGACAGGGTTTCTAACCAGGCAATGTAGGCTCAAGGGTCATCTGAGAAAGATGAACATTGTTCAAGAGGATGACTGCCGCTTCTGTCAATCAGGGGAGGAAACACCTAGACACCTACTGGTTGAGTGTGAGGCAGTAGGTCAGAAGAGAGCCAGAAGCTTGGGAACACACCAGGTGGAAGTTGGAGATTTCCCAAAGTTAAAACCCCACATGATACTAAACTTCATTAAGGTGTTAGGACTAGAGGGGGTTCTTTAGGCAAGAACTGGAGACTACTTTAGGGGGCACAATAGATCTCATAGGTCGCAGTTCAATATTTCCCCCAGGCATTATCAGTAACAGTATAGTTTCTGATTTATCTAATATCGTAACTTAATGAATTTCTGACAAATGAAGATATTTTACGGGGTATAATTATTATTATTAAAGAGCTGAATGAGGAAGAAACTCTAGAAAGGAATGAGAAAAATATCTCACAAGTAGAAGCTAAGAACGTATTACCGTTGGCTGCACTATACATTGAACAGTAAAAAATTTATAATGCCATTGAAGTTATGATTATAAAAAAGTGAATACTATGCTTTCAAAATGGCAACTAAAGGCAAATACAGGAGAAAATAACTAACTATTTTGGTTAAGATGTATTTAATGTAATGAAGTTAAGGATTTTATAATACAGTGACTATACATTTTGTTTCTTAGATCTGCTTGTTTTATGTTCGAGAGGCTATAAATTAAGTTAAATGTACTGTATGTTAGATCTTATTACAGATTGCCATGTATTTTTTTAAAGGGATTGATCAGAATGAATATTGGGCGAGTGATTTTATAGCTACGTTTAAATGTTCAAAGTTTATCGTACAATATATATATATATATATGTATGTATTATTTCCATGTTTTATTGATTTTTACACAACTTGCTGCTATTTCAAATATTAGAATATTAGGCTATTCGGTTTAATAACTGACCGTTTTCGTTATCCAGCCATGGTCCTGAGGGGTCGGTTAAAAGAGCTTCTACAGTATATTATTAATGGGCAAAATTAACTCTTTAAGTACTTACAGCTGATTTGTCCACTTTTGAAGCACTGTTGGCCCATTTTACAAGGGCTAATAATCTGACGAACAGTTGTCTGGTTCGAGCAGAGAATGTATAAATTTCAATCTTCCTTTCAATATCAGTCTTACGTGGCAACCTTAAAGAAAAAAACAAACTTATTTGTATACCAGGCATAGAAATACACAAGATACCATTGTGTACACATCAATACCTACTCACATCATAGTGTACACATCAATAGGCCTAAATAATGTTTAAATTATTGTTTTTGTAGATTTTATATTATTTTTACAACAGATGACAAACTATCCAACAATCATGTAAAAAACTCAGCCTGGAGGTGGGTCCTACCCTATTTATGAAATACTCAGACTATAACAGGTTAAACCTATTGTTAATGCACTGATTGATAAATACTTTTCACTAAAATGGCGACATACCAGGTAGATAAATTTTAAGACATAAATAGGTTAGGTTGAAAACCTATCATTATTCATACTTGGCTTAAAATACCAGCCTTCATTTCACCACTATTTCATAAGTAATGTAATATCTAAAGATATAAACTGACTTACAGCTCAGCAAGCACGGTGAGTTCATGATAAGTTCTTTGCACGATGAAGTCAATGAGCACTCCAAGTGATATGGAGCCACCTCTCGCACCTTCCTGGGGTACATTGTTACCCACCGGAGTCTGGTGTCCTTCTAGGGGAACTGGAGCCATATTTGTTGTGAACAGCTTCAGCAGATCAAATTACAGTGATCACAAACATCCCTAAAACAATGGATTTTAACTACCAACAAGAATACTCATTTATTGATGAATTTAAAAAACCCACTTTAGTACATCAAAGCTTACAAACTAGCCTATGCCACTATTTCTAAGGTCTATTAGTTTTATTTTAGGCCTAAGCCTTTTTGAATGATTTATAATTTGTTATGTCAATACAACTAGGTTTTTGACAACAAACTTAGGCTGTCTTCATTATTTTTGCTTAAAAGCTTATTACTAATAATTTGATCATTTATAAACAATGAAAAGGACAAATTTTTAGGAAATTAAAGCTCGGTGGGCCTTCTTTGACATTTCGTTTTAACAAGTAAATACAGTAGCCTTTATCCATTATGAAGTATATAAAACAGTCCTGAAGTTTCTAGACTTTCTCTGCTAATTTTGTGTAAGACCTAGGCCCTACATCGGATCCAAATTAAAAATAATGGGTTAAGGCTGAGAATTAAAGTTATGAGGTTCTAATGGCTGTAATTTGTAAACAATAAAATAAGTAGGCTCTACAGTACACATTTTTACGAAATTGAAGCTTGGTGTCTTTTACATTTTGCTTTAATACGCCAATAATTAAAATTATTACCTTTAGTTATGTTAATAAAAATGTGCCTACTCAAATAACCTTAATACAAAATATGATAGATTCCCGGTGCCGCGAACGAAAATACGAATTCAATAACGTCGACCGATCTGACAGTGTACTAGGCACTGATACTGAAAACTAACTGACTATCATAACACTAGGCTGCCTCAAATCAAATGACTAACTTATTATTCCACAGCTCTCATATGTGTGTAAATGCTGTATACTGCCACTGTAAAGTAACTAACACAACCACTACTAACAGTGTAACTGGACACTGAACAGACTTCGACCACAGTGCACAAGTTTTCGTTTTCAGTTTCCAGCCCTCAGCCAAGAAGCAGAACGCAACGTAGAATACGAGAAAAACAAGATAGATTATGAGGAAATCAGGCTACCAACAAGGCAAAAAACCAGTTAATTTGAGTGGTATCAGAAATAACATTTAGATTTAAAGTTTAGAAAAA
The DNA here is from genome assembly GCA_023375725.1 of Nephotettix cincticeps. Taxonomy (NCBI): domain Eukaryota; kingdom Metazoa; phylum Arthropoda; class Insecta; order Hemiptera; family Cicadellidae; genus Nephotettix; species Nephotettix cincticeps. The sequence continues at coordinate 33,531,340 of CM041790.1, read as the reverse complement.
AATTATATATGGACTGGTATATCGCTGTATTTATATCTTTGTATTAATATTTTGGATTTATGTCTTATATGTATATCTTGTATTTATTCTTGTGTTTTGACATGGATATGTCTTAGCTCTGGGGGGGGGGGTGTTGGTGATTTTTAAGATGGAAAACATGTAACAGGTTTCCATAGAAACTACTAGAACAATTACTTCTACCTTGGAAACAAAATAATCTAAGTGGCTAGAAAAGAGGGTGGTGTCATCAGCGTAAAATAGCACATTACCAGCTATCTTATGATACAAATCATTTATTGATACTATAAATAAGAATGAGCCTAGTATGGAGCCCTCCCGTTCCAAGACACAACTTGGGATCTCCATGAGAGCTATGACTGCAGAATTGACAGAGCATCTCCCCTCACCCCATACCTTTCAAGTTTAAAAAAGGATGAGTGAGACACAGTCATAAGCATGAGATAAATCGCACAATAAGACAGTTGAGGCATAATATGCAAATAAAATTAAATAAATGTGATTTTCAAATGGTGAATAATATATGAGTTGTAGCCTTTCAGGAGTATTTGACATTCAAGTTAAATCTGGTTGACTTGATTGGATTTAGCATATTTCAAATGACAGGAGTTTATAGTTTATTTCTTCAAATTTATGTTTTAGTTTTTACAGTTTTATAAGATTTTTATTTATTTACACGTATTTGGCACACTTACTCACGCAAAAGTTTTCATATACATTGGGTTCTCAATTTTTATTGGGCTATGTGTTAATTGCTTTTATGACATTTAACCCCAAAATCAAAACATAAAATACAAACTGGTGTTAACATTCCTAACAGATCTTTTGTCAGCAACAAAGCTACATAGGATCAATGTATTTCACATTTTATGGAGATTATTTGAGTGAAAGGCCAGTAATGTAATGGATTTGTTGACAGCTTTAACTGTCAAAGACCAGCTGATTCCTTTGCCAGAATGAACAATGCCAGAAATTAATAGCCCAATCCAATGAACTGTGTCCAGTATCAATCACAATATTGTATTAAGATTTTCTAAAAATAGAACTGACAACCTTTATACACTATGAAGCAGGTACTATAACCTGGGACCACTGGCACTGTGGCGTGTCCTGTGATCCAGCTACTTGGAGGTGATGAATTGTGGATTGCTGTGAGCGGATGGTCATGGTCGGAGGGTGTAATTGTTCTCTTGTGTGGATTAACGTCCAAACTATGAATACTACAATAATCCACAAAGACCATCCTCATAATTAGACCAGTTCGTAATTCAGAGGCAGTGTGGTTCAGACTCCAAGTTAATCTGTAGGTCCCTGAGATATACCATTGACTTTCGGTCTATTAATTAATAGTTTTGTCTAGGGTACATATCAGCCTTAAGACACACAAGACTACAAAATCACACCACAATCATCCTACATTCAATTCTTGTTCATATTTGGTTTAAAATACCTACCTGGGTAGGTTGCCATTTCAGTTATAATTATAAAGTTAAACAGGGGTGTAGAGGCTAATTTTCCAGTTTGGGACATTAAATATATAATTTTGTCAAATTATAAAGAAATTCGTAAACCCACAATGGGGGTAGCGCCAAACTACCAACCGGCCACCGCTATAAAATTGCAGTCTACAATTTCCTGTGCATAGTACAAAGAGCAAGCAAGGTTGTATTTAAATCCATTTACAAAGCAAAATCATATAATTATTACAAGATAAAAATAGGTTGAGTTTACAAATGTTTCTTTTACATATTGTTTTAGAATAGGCTATACCAGAATAATTTTATATTAGATCACTATTTATCAATAAATTTCAAATTGTCCACTATGAAACCAGTGTGGGAACCCGCACCACTACAACAGGGACAATAACTATCAGACCACCATTTAATATAAGTATTATTTATTCTTAATGAGAGAAAGTGTATTTTTAGGACAGTTATTAATACACTAATGCGACCTTGTGACCAAAGATTTAGTTGCCAAAGTATATTTTATTATGTGTATGTGTTAGTTTTTCATTTCTATGTATTTTTGACGCGATCAACCAGTTAACTGGGCCACGATCAAGGATTTGGTAATGGTAATGGTAATGGTGCACTAGTACCGGTTGCTATTTATCCTGCACAGTTACAGTTACAGGCTACAGTTTGGAATATTGTTCTAATCTTATCATATACGAGATGAATAGAATAGGATATTACTCTTATTTACTTTCCTTAAGTAAATGAGAAAAACAAATTAGCAGCAGCTTTTCACCTTACTGCTATAAAATTCAAATAGAGGACTATCACAAATTTATGTTCTTTCTTTGATTTTATTTAAAAAATTAAATGAGTTAAGCATATTATTAAATTAATATTTAGTTGAACTTACCTAATACGTCTTATGTTAACCCGCGGGTGGTCGAGGAGTCGGCGCTACTGCGCTCACTTTTCATTTTAAGTTTCTACAAAACATGGAGTTTGTAATATATTGACCTGAAACTCAGAATTTAGCTGTTTTTTTGGGGTGCAGTAGTGGGGGGAATATATGGCAGGGAGGTTAAGTGACCCTCAGTCTGTCTTGCACCTTTGTTTTTTGAAGAATTACATTGCAGTAAGCACAACTTGCACAACTATAAAAGGCTTTCATTTGGTAATAAATTATGTGTTTTGTATATTTATTTTTTAAAATGTTATAATACAATGAGTACTAGCAAAATTTCTTTTTAATAGCGCCCTGTGTTTTAAATAATTTATTGAAAACAGTTAAATCAATTTATTTGCATATAATTAAAAGGAAAGGTTATACAAATAGTTAGTCAAAAGTAGTATTTTTGTTTGAAATTCATGAAATGTATACTGTTAAGAAGAAAAAGGAAATATATTCGTGAAATATATACTGTTAAAAAGGTGAACGGCGGAGCTCATCATCCCTTGACCATCCGCGTAACATATGTGACCTCGACCAATGGCAGGTTAAAAAAGATGTTGTGTTATTTGGAAAAGTCCAACTAAGTATTAATTTGATAATTAATAACCAATGCTATCATGAATTTCCAAGACTCTGTTAAGCATATTGTTTATACTTTGAACTAAAACTATATTTCTTGAACCTAGGTGAGTACATTGTGGACAAATCTTGATCTCAAAAATTTGTGCCTACGGAAATTAAAATAAACTCACTGGTACGAAAATAATTTTGATAGGGATTCTTTACTTTTTGTTTACCATATTGTATACCGAATTCAAAATTTTGTTTTAAGCTTTAAACCTCAACTGACCTGAGCTAGGACCTGTTCAGTAACAGTGATGTACCGTAATGGCTGGTACATGGTCTTTCCAGAGATGACTGTTGACGATTTGACAGGAGTTTATCCGTTACTGGTGCATAAAAAGCATATTTGACACACATAAGTACCTAGACAAGTTTAACCGTAAAAAATGGGATAACAAACTAAATTGAACTTCTCAGAATAATAATTTCTATTTAAACTATAAAATACCTTCTTTACACAAAGTTAGAGCAGATACTGTAAAACTAAACTTTTCAATATCTATACACACACACACACACACACACACACACACACACACACACACACACACACACACACACACACACACACACACATATATATATTTAAAATTATATATTTCATCTTTGCGCTGGAAAGATGAAGTCAAAAGAGACATGGCCAAGATGGGAACAATAGAAGAAACCGCAAGAGACAGGCAGCAGTGGAGGCAGCTTGTTGGTGAGGCCAAAAGTACCATCTTGGGTACCCATGGCCATGGGAGTAAGTAAGTAAGTATATTTAACATTATATTTACAAGGTTACAAAATAAAACACAAGGTTTGAAATCATTTATCAAATAAACATTTAACACTTTAATATTTGACATTGTAGGATAATACAATTATTTACAAATTTTCTGGAGATTAGAATGCAAGACCTGCTTCATTTATTCATAAATAGGTGGTGTAAATCTTCTGAATGGAATTAACATATTATACTGTCCAAGCCCAAGTTGTACTTTTCAGCTGTCTTCATAATTGCCTGGAAATTAAGGAAAATAATTTATTCATTAAAATTTTTAGTCATTTAAATACACTAAACATTTTTGGGGGTTGTGTTTTGTTTTATTACATATGGCATATCTAAGAAAATTCATATTTTACCTTTTATCCTTTTATTGTTTATACAAGTTTAAAAAGGTTTTCCTCTGCAGTAGAAGTAGAATACTCAGTTATAGGAAAAGCAGCTCAAATGATATTCCGTAATAAGTGTTCAGTCATTAAATGTTAAACAGAAGAAGAATCTCTGAAAGATATAATCGGTCTAATGCGAGCCAGAAGAAAAGCGAAATTGTTCAATTTAGTGAACACCAGAAGCCATTTCTTCAGGGATTGAGATAAAGTAAATAATAATGGGTGGTCGTTAGGGAGAAATGATTAACATTTGTCTTAACCTAGTTCTGACATCTTATGAATTCATGCAAACTTTTATAAGAGCAGCATTTTATCATTGTTTCTTGCAAAGTAAACAATCCTTTCCCTTATTCTGTTGTCATAAAATAAAGTTAGATCTTTAATACTTTTCAAGATGTTAAAAAAATCTTACAGCATTCAAAGTAGAGTAACTAATAAAAAAATCAAACGCTTTGTTGATTGTAATTTAAATTGACGTAATAAAAGTTAGGCGAATTAAAACATTTTTGATGATATCAATATTAGTAACTTCCAATTTTTGCTCCTCCCTATAAGTAAGTATAGTGAATGTATAAAGTATGGTTTAATTATCTGTTAGGCTGCAACTAAATAAATAATTAGAAATGCAGGGTAATGCTATTTGTCACAATCTCCAATCATAATACAACAATTATTGACAGTATAATTATGCCCATGGGAAAGAATAACCAAGTAATTATAAACTTTTATCATTTATGGTATGAATTAAATTTGATTGTAAATCAAGAAGGGTTTGAGTGACAGAGAACTAAACCCTTTCTACCAAACTAAAATATCAAGTTATTAAATTTAAAATGAGTATTTCTGATTGTTTTTTAATTGTTTGAATAAAAAATATTGAATCATAAGTTGACTTGCTGAATTGATGTGTTGATGAAGATTTTATACAAAATAAAAGAACTCATGATGAAATCTAATATGTTTTGTGCAATAAAAAATATTTATTAATAATAAATAATGTAAACAAAATGGAAAAATATCACTTGATTGTGAAACATGTGATTAAAACCAATAACTGTCATAGGTCCGTTGTCAATCTGTATTCAACAAGGATAAAAGTTGAAATATTTTATTAAAAAGTATATGACAGTGATTTAGTTCTTGACAGAAAAATGATATTTGTGGTGATTGATAAAAATTTTCCCGGTGGGTATGAAAATAGACCGAGCACAAATTTCTTGGGCTTCAAAGAATGAAATACTAAAATATAAAGCTTTCTTACTGAGAAAACCCAAACTAATTTCCAACAATCATCAGTTAATCCTGTGGAGAGAGAGATAGTGGATTTTATTTTTGTTGACACTTAGATTAACTCTGAATATTACATAAAGAGCATTTACTGTAATAACTGAGATGAAACTGAAAAATAATTGAACTTTCCTTGTTGCCTTTATTTCACTTGGCACATCTACTTCTAATTACCTGCAGTAATAAATAGTTAATGATAAATCTTTAAAAAATAATCAATATTACTGTATTCTCATCAATAAATACAATTGCTGAACAAATTGTGTGAACGAGAAAATAATTTACTGTCAATACGGAACATTTGACACTAAACACGATGATTTAAAGGAGGACACCAACACCATCTATCTGATGAGAAATGAACAAGCACACCTAAGGGTAGATAAAAAAATCACGTCGAAATATAAGCAGGCAACGTATATTGTTTGCTTATAACCATCCCGCGGACGCATGTCTTTAGACATCTGTCTAGCGAAATACGCGGACATGCAATGTGCGTCATTAGGTGGGAATGGGTTAATACAAAACTACAAACTGCAAGACTTGCACATACTTTGGTAGACTGTTCCATAGTGTAGTGCAAGCTGCACAATGTCTTTTTCAGAGGCTCCGTGGAATCACTTCTGGAAAGAGCCTGAAGGGGTGACAGGGATACGGCCTCCTACACTTCGAACCTTCGCTTCAGAGACTCCTGTACTGACTCTGTAACATATAGTAGCAAAGGAAAAATAAGTGGAAGAAATAACTATATGAGAAATACCCCCGTTGCAGTAGACCTGCGTACTCAGCGAATCTCCATCTCAATAATATGGCAGTAATAGTACAAGTATATGACAAAATAGATCAATCAATACATGTTGACAAATTAGAGTATTTGCCTATTCTCCGTAACATTAACATGGGAAAGAGTATGTAGTTTGCTGCTTTGAGGAACACTGAAAGTAGACATTTTTTTACCACAAACTATTTTCATTTTATTTTACCATATAACAAGTTTGATCATGATCTGGATATAAATAGAGGAGTTTGCCTATTCTCCATAAGATTAACATAGGAAAGAGTATGCAGGTTTGCTGCTTTGAGGAACACATAAACTTTGATTTTTTAGCATGGATATCTACAACATGAAGCTAAATACAAAGTGTCATCCAAAACTATTGGTTAATAAAGGAAATATTAATTTTACCTTATCCTCCATAAGATTAACATTGGAGCCCTAAAATACAATGTACTGTGTTTAGATTTTTTAATATCTTGGTAACCGTTGGAGATGGAGAAATACTTTAAGAAATTACATTGTGTAGTTTTTAAGCTGATTCAAATGATGTAAGATAAAATTTAACATTTTTTAAAATTATATAGGAAAAACGCAAAAACCCAATTTTCAAGTGCAAAATGCCCCAAAAATACTCGTTCCCATTGACCGATATGTCTGGTTTTCAAACTCGTACGAGCAAATGTAGGATGTTTCTACGTTAAAACGTTTCTACCAAATTTGGTCTTGATTGGACCATTTTTACAAGAGTTATCGTGTTCACAGACACATATATATGCATTTATACATATATATATATATATATTTTTTGTTTTATGAATGTTCACTATTAGGACTACTATTATTATTATTTTGTAAATGAATACCATAGTACCCTTGCATTAAAATTATATAATGCATTAAATAAAATGAAATAATGCAAGGGTACTATGGTATTCATTTACAAAATAATACACACACACACACACACACACACACATATATATATATATTAATAAAATATATATATATATAAATTTTAACGACTATTGTTTTTGGTCTCTGAGCACCTAAAGACAAAAAAAAATAACATGGTCCCAGGCTTACCATGAGACCTAAGGTAATAGCTTCTTCCCTATGGGAAATTCGCTAAAATGTGAGATTTCAAATCATAACGCATTTGTATTGAGTATTAGCTTTGACTATACATTATTAATAAACATGTCATTCATGGTTAAAATGAAATGAAATGAAAAATTCTTTATGAAATGAAAAATTCTTTATTTTAACAGGCAAAGTTAGGGCCACATGGCCCTTCCTTAAACTTAACCTGCATTAAAACATAAAAATATGAACATAAAAATAAACTTATCATAGATTACAAACAAAATATACTTAATAAAATATATAATATACAAAATAAAAAATAAATAGATTGTTTTTATTACAAAACTTACACTCAAGCACATACACTCACATCAGCAACCGCCCCACCACAGAAGCCCTAGGACACGCCAGCCGAGACCATCCGATCAAAAAACAAAGTTTTTAGTGCCGCCACAAACTGTGATCGTTTTTCAATGGATCTTATATGTAGAGGTAGATTATTCCAAAGGCGACAGGCAGTGACAACAAACGCCCTATCATAAGCTGTGGTCACATGATGAGGTATTCGTAATGTGATCGATGAAGAATGTGAATTTCGCGAACTACCTTGAGATACGAATTTAAAGTCATCTCTAAAATAATTTGGAACTCCTGTTTTTAATATTGAAAAAAGTAATGACAGAATTTTGATTGCTCTTTGATCTTTCAATTTCAAAATTTTTGCCTCAAGGTAGTACGGCGTGATATGCTCATAACGTCTAAGACAATAAACAAATCCCAAGCAATAATTTTGAGAACGCTGGAGCATACCCGCCTGTGTTACAGTCATGTCATCGATCAGTGAGTTGCAGTAAGTAAAGTGGGGAAGTACAAGTGTTTTGACCAAATGCAGTTTAGTGTGTAGTGGCAAAAAATGCTGTAATTTCTTGAGTGAGTGTATTGATGCGAAAGCCTTTCTGCGTATGTCAGTGATTAAAATTTGTCGCTAACAAGGAACGCCCGATAGTGTAGTGCCGCTTCCTAGTGGCGAAGGCTGTAAGCTCACTTGGCCCCGCCCTCAGGAGTGTGCGCGCACTCGTAGTAACTTTGGGGATGAATGAGTTGACGTGACGACGCGCACAACGCACATCCCTCTCTCGCCCTTATGAATGGTTGGGGGTTGGCCGAAGGAGGGAAGGGGGGTAGCAGACGGCAGTGCTCCTGTACGGGGAACCACGCACTAACTCCCCAAGCCGATTCGGGAACCACTCAAGCCACTATAGCTTGCGCATAAGAGTGGCACGTCTATTATTAATGTATAGTCAAAGGTATTAGTGACATTAGTATTAAGTAGAGAATCTTGACCATGGAAGGTTTATGTAAGGTTGAGTTGCCTCCTTTGACACCTAGAGGCATCGGTCCACCCTATAAAAGTTTCATATAAAAATAAACTTTTGATAAACACTTAGTAGACTTTGGGGTTATTGAAGTATCTAAAGGTCAAACTATGGGGTATTTTTTAATTATAAGATTATAAATTTATAATCTTATAAATTATTATCTTATAAAATGATTATAAATTTATAATCATACTCATACTCATATTTACATCATTTTATGGATATATGGATATTTATGGACAGATGTTGATGAAAGTTGGTATAAACTGTCAAAATAAAAACTGTTTATGGTAGAAATGCCTACTTTCAGTGTTCCCCACAGCAGCAAACCTGCACACTCTTCCTCATGTTAATCTTATGGAGAATACCGTAGTCAAATTATTATCATATTTATCAACAGATATTGATAAAACTTGTCATATGTTATCTCTATTATACTATTGCTTTGGAAATTCACTGAGTATGCAGGTCAGCTGTGATGGGGGTATTTTCATAATTATTGTTTAAGAACATAAACTACAATGACATGAATTCAAAGAGGATGTGTTCCTAGCATTTTATGTTTGTATGTGTGGATCTACTTAATAATAATTTTAAAATAATAAACTGTTACTTACCTTTAGAAACAATGTTCAGGATATTATTAAAAAAAGAGGAATTATAAAATGCAATCAACCAAATAAATGTAGGAAAAGGGTGAAATTTTGTAACAACAAAATGTGTTTTCTTGGATTGTAGCACAGCCAACAATAATGTGTAAGCATTATAGTGGAATGAGTTGCATTTGTCTTAAGCCATTTATTTTGTGTGGAGCAATATAATTTTTTTTAAATATGATTACTACACAATGCTCTTCACCCTAGGATACTTATATTTCATAAAATTTACTATCTGGTCTTTAAAAAATTCTGAGAACTCCAGGGTGCTCTGGGGGCTTGTATACCTTTTGCCATTGTGTCTAGAGGCCAGTGTCACACCTCTACATAATTTTTATATTTTTTAGTTATTTTTAATAGTACCGCAAAGTAAATAATACTTAATTTTTGTAATGATGTAATTTTTAATATTTTATTTTTTATATACAGTAAAAGTTTTAAATGGTTATGTGTATTTTATAAATATCTAATTATTTTATTCAATGAACATGGTTTTTAAATATATATATTTTCTATTCCCCCTTGTTTTGGAAAAAATCCTATATGTACCTAGTAGTGTTGGATTTTAGTTGGAATATTTTTTTTATTGTTTAGATTAGATTATTTGAAATGGCGACCATACCATAAGGTAGGTATTTTAAGCCAAGTATGAATGAGGATTGAATGTAAGATGATTGTGGCGCGACCTTGTAGTCTTGTTACTGACTAAGGCTGACATGTTCCTCAGACATAAAAAGATATGTAGAAGAAACTTATTTAAATACTCTTAAGAAAATTTAAAAACAATAAAGGAATGAATACAAACCATATTTGACTCTAAATGTATGGTAAAAGAATGTATCACTAAATAAAAACTTAAAGTAGTAAAATTTACTGAAGAAAACGGACCACGTGGCAATGAAACAAGATAAGTAATCTAGGGTTAAATTAAAATTAAATTTTTAGATTCCAATTTGATGTCATCTTTTTAAGGTTTAAGTAAAATTTTATAAAACTTTGTTAAGTAATGTTTATTTAAAATAATCCTGAAAATATTTTCTATAAAAATTAATTGAATAATAATTTACTCTCATCAAAATAATGTGAAAATGGGTTGTGTAAAATGAAGTGTTTGTGTAATTTAAAATTTCGTATCAACTTGTATAAAGTGTATTAGTTGCCTGCTGTTTGAACAAAGATTTAATTGAAAACGAAAGTCACAGTAACCTAATTTTTGTAATGTAGTAAGCCATGCAAAAGTAATTCCTTGACTGGTTGACCTGAAAGCAGAAGCTACTATAATTCATTTGGATGATCCATTTCCTGAGCCGTCATGGCCCATTTTTCTCCTTACCTGCAGTATATACTAATAAATGGTAATATACACAATATACACATCGATGGTACATACATTTACAGGACCACTGATTTAGCTGAACAATTAATGTATTCCCTCCCCAGCCCAGAGTCATCTTGATCATGCTCATGTAGCCAGCCACCATGATGAAGTTCTGGAGTCCATGGAACACCCCTTGGCAGACACCCGCCGGTGGATGCCACCCTGGCTGATGGGCTTGCCCGTAACACAGGCATGGGAGTTGATGTCAAGATGTCCTGAATCACTAAGTTTCAGCGTTTTTTATTTGAAGTAATAGAAATAACCTATAATTACTTAAAACTGAAAAATAATACGAAAAATGAAGTATAGTTGATAAATAGATCTAAAATAAAAATTCAAATTTTATAACATTAATTACTGAAAATAAATTTTTTATATAAATTACAGATTAATATAGTTAGAAACTGTTGTTGTTTTACCTAATCGGTCATGTAAAAGAGAACTATAAAATACAGCTATCTGAGAAACCTCAAATCTTTTCTTAACCTCAATTATTCACATGTGAGTATTCAATTATTATTATACATGTGTAACAGACTTTTTTCTGAGAAGTTGTTGTGACATTAAAAAAAAAACACTTTAGAGACACTTTAGTTAGTTAGTTACTGTAATGGCAACATGTTCAGGTATTTTAAGCCAAGTATAAATGGGTGTTAAATGATTGTGGCGCGATCTTGTCGTCTTGTTACTGATTAAGGCTGACATGTTCCTTAGACAGAACTGTTAACTATTGGCCCAACAGTCAATGGCATATTTAAGGGACCTACAGTTTAACATGTAATCCGAAATACTGCCCCTGAATTATGAACAGGTCTAATTAGGGATAAACGTAGTATTAAATAGTGGGGATGTTAATCCACACACAAGAGAAAACTAAACCCACCAACCATAGCTCACAACTATTCACAATTTGTCACCTCCAAGTAGCTGGATTACAAGACACGTCACACGCCCCGTCCCAGTCACTAGTAATCATGGTTGCAAATTTTAGTTCTGGAGCTTTATAAAATATTACTCATAGTTATAATAAATGGGCTTGATATTAATATTTTAGTAATTCAAAAAAATAATAGCCAGCAACTAATGTTGTTTTACACCCACCGATGGTCTTAGCATACGTGTCAGCAATCCAGGATATCTCCCTCTCTCCTGTTCCCATGTCTGGAGCTGGAACGTCTACTCCAGGTCCTGGAAAAAAATCAGTCTATGATGAAATTGAGATCCATAAATTATTTTCCTAGGACTTCTTTCTGGTTATAGTTTCCAAGTTTGAGTCACATTTTAAACATGATAAAATATTAGTTTTGACATTAACATTTAACATTAATAAAATTAGTTAAAGGAAGCTATAACTCTGCTGAATTTAGATCAAGAGGTATTATTTGGATAAATCTTACTCGATAATATACGAAGGATTTTAATAATTTAGTCTTTAAACTTCATTCAAATTAAAATATAGGAAAGAACTACTCTAGTACTTTTCAAAGCTAAATTCAAATCTTAAATCACTACACATTAAATAAGAATAAATCTCTCCTTAATGGAACAATCAAAGAATAAAAAAAAACTGAATTGTCTTATATCTTTCAGTTTTACAGTATTGACCAAGACAAGATATTGGTTGTAGACTTTGAAGCGTAAGGTTCTGGATGATTGGGTGGGGAGTTGATCGCTATGTATGAGAGAGATTTGCTGTTATTGGATCATTAGAGATGACAAGATATGCCTCCGTGCCTGGCCTCCTTGTAAGGCTTCAGAGCCAACACAGCCAGAATGTAATCTGTATGTATTTGTGCCAGCCTCTTGTGACCTAGTCACTGTCATAAAATATCTCTGACTATTTTTATCTTTTATTACAAATTTTTGTTAAAGTTTTTTTATAGCTTTGTTACTATTATATTTTGGTGATTGCAGTAAAGGGAACAAACTGGTACAGAAATAATTAACCATGCATATGGTCGTAAAATTGAAACTTTTTAAGTAGGTGCAGAACCTTTGTAAAACATTAGTTTACTAAATCCCTTTTCCACGCTTCATACACTCCAATGAATCAAGAATGTACTATAATAAATTAATAAATTTTTCCAACGAATAAAGAATGCCCTTTCATGTAATTTTAAATTGCATATTTATTGTAGGCAACATTTTTATTGACTTCTTTAAGTGAGTGCCAGTGTCCTGCTAGAACAACTTATATTTTAATTTAGTTAAAAAACTTATCTGTAAGTATTTAATATATCTTCTTTATGATGTATACAAGTGTTTTATTAAAATAAACAATATAATATTGATTTATATTCATTTGGATATTAATTTGACATGACTGAACGGTTTGTTCACAAAATACTTTCAAACTTTAAAATAAACTTAAATAATTTAGCTACACAGTAATTATTTGTAATAAACATGCGCCTACCTATTCACATTAAAACTAAACATCATCCTAATAGTTTCTTAACCACACTTCCAGTATGAAACCACTAGATGAAAACTAATATTTTAAAAATATTACAGTTTAAGTTTTCAATAGTCATAAATAAATTTTAAATAAGCTTGTTATTTTTGATTGTGAGCTAGTAAACCGAAATCTGAAAAATTGAATAATTAAGACCTAATTTTAGACAGATTTGGATTTTTCTTATTTTCAAGTTTCAAGTTTGAACTACCTTTCAATAGATATGTCTTAGCTTGGCAATTTGCCAACACCAAAAATTGAAACAGTGAGTCATTTAGGTATGTGACGTCATGGTTTGGTTATGAGAACAGCTGTTTCGATGAACTGAAAACATTCCCTTTAGACATATCCATGATCTAACCTATTTCCCACAAGGAAGTAAATACAACATTTTTTTAATAAAAACTGGACAGTAGGTGTGTTGGTTGATGCACAGAGAGGCATAGTTCAAAAGCCAATTACAGTATTTGATTCAGGGTGCCTCAAAACGGAAATTTACACGCTCAACTCAAGTTTGAAAATGTTGACAAAAACAATAGGTGTGAGAGACTAAAATACTTTTGATAGAAGGGTGCAATGCTCTTGTGGTTATAACCTTTAATTATGGATTCAAAAAATCCATAGTCAAAGGTATTTTTTATAAATAGAGGTTATAAAATAGTTCTTCTATCATCTATGGTATAACTTAGTGGGCAGTCATGAACTATACAGGATGCGATCCATATTTTCAGTATCCACCTTACGTCAAGAAGAACGTCAATGGCACTCACCGATGAACCCTTTCTTGGCCAGCTCCAGGGTGAACCTGCGGGTGATCTAACGAGCGTCCAGGGACAGCACACGCTGCAAGCCGTGACGTCATTGTTTGATAAACTATGACATGCTTCTTATTCTTATTCTCAATCCATTTTTCTTACACTATTTGAGCTTTTTTGTCTTCTGGAACGAAGGTGTCAATCAAATAACAGTTTAAAGGAAATCGACGTCATTGAACGGCCTTTAGTTTAATAATCTAATGAGTTTTTTTTAGACCTCAATATTACCAGAGAGGAACGAATTATAAAGTTTTTACTATCCGTTCATCTCTGATATAGCTTACTAAAACATTAATAACGAGGTAAAACACTTCGAAGACCTCCCAGTGTAAGAATGTTGTTTAAATTCTATCATTATATATTTTGAGCAGGCAGTTATCTATTACTTCACTGAATTGATGACAGAATGATTGTTTAGTTGTATCTGGGGCCTATTTAGCTAATAATCTACTTTTAGTGTCATTCATAGTTGAACTGTATAACTAGTTCTGATAGATATAATGAGTACCCGATGAAAAGAATACGTTAAGAATATTAAAAATATAACACTTCATGGAAAAAATTAGGTAAATGACTTTCAAAAGAGCCTTAAATAAAAATCTCGTAATGTAAGGATTTTTCCATTATGAAGTAATCTCAAAAATAACTTATCAATGTTTTAATTTGTGAAAAGATTGTAAATTTAAATTACGTTAAAAAATTTACAGTCAATCTTTTGAATGAAATAAAATTCATGACTAATGCAATGCTTGGTTCTGGCTTGATAATTTTACGAATGAAAAGTTTAATAATCATTCACATTCTCTTGAAAGAAGTAAAAAAGGAAAGTTAAGGAAATTCATTTTTCTGACCAATGACTACGCTGGTAGCCAAATCAAAGTAGCAGACGACAGATCAGTAATTTTTACAATTTTAGTCCGTTTACGGTCTTGACAATTGGATCGGATTGACTTAATTGATGACGTCACTACTCGCAGCGTGGTCTGTCCCTAGACGCACGTGGTGAACTTCTCCAGTTTGTGCTCGTTGAAGGTCTTGGAATAAGATAGGACAGGATGTCAGGTCTCAGTGTTTTAATAATTAATATTAATATCTAACACTAATTAATACAGTATTAATATTTTTCTAAAAAGTTTTCCATTAACTTTTGTATGAGCTGAAAAATCAATGCGTAGTTTCACTATTATGTACAAAAACTATTAGATTAGGTAAAATAAGTCAATACAATTCAAAAAACGTTGAGAATTTAAGCTCAATTTAAATTTTAGTAGTAAAAGCAAGAGTTTGGAGTAAAACGAGAAGAAGAAACATTGGAATAAATTAACTTTGACATTATATCAATGTTTTCCAGCGATAGGATGAAGGGATGAAGGTAAATCCTTAAGTGGATTGTACCGGTGCGTTTCTCGGTATTGACTTGACACAGAGTAATGCCGCTCATCTCAGGCCTCATGGCTCCTGATTATTGTTCCTTCCATCAAGACACAGCTTGACAGTTTACCGAGTGAAGGAAGGAAAACATTAAAAACCTTTTACGTTTTTATTTTAATGCATCAATGGTATTTTAAGTTCTAAAAATTAAGAAATAAAACACAAAAAACATACAATGCATGTTTATTATGGGCTTGACGATTGATAAAAATAATAAATAAACATAATTAAATAGTGAGTAGTAGGTATTTATGAAAAAAGTCTACAGATTATTTTTTTCGAATTTTCTATTCGCACGTCAAAATGTAAATACTCATTACTCTGGCTCAGTTATGTTCTTTGCATGATTATAAAAGATACAATCAACAATTTTGGCAAACAACGAACCTCTTCTGGTCCTGGATACTAGTTCAAAACGCGTTTTATAAGAAATATTGACGTCATGTGGAAGGGGCACGTGCGGTAACGGTGCCCGTCTGACGTGCGAATAGCCTCTGCCGTTCTTTTTTACTTTTTCCGTAGGTGTGTGCGGATTAGTTTCTTCCGATATAGCGTAATTATTTAATTTTATAATATTGCATTATTATTATACAGTCACCTTAACGTAAATAAAACTAGTTCGCTTGTTTTCGCATATGTTTGTTAATGTCAGTCGGGAACTACAATCAATGGGTCATATGTTTATATCCAGTTTTACCAACTTTATTCCTGCTCAAACAACGATTATCAAACTAGTAAGTTGATACTGTTTTATTAATATTGTGTGTTCTAAAGTTTCATCCCTGGAGTGCGCAAAGTAAATTAACAGTAAGCAAAGTAAATGAAGAGAGTGCAAAGTAAAGTTAAATATGAAAATCACCTGTTATTTTGCCACAAGTTTTGAGTGTGAAAACAACCTTCTCGGGCAGACGAGACGTAGGTAAAAGTTTAAACATGGATTCATTACCGTATATGATTAGGCCTACTCACTCATTTTAAATATTTTAACTAAGACTAAACAATACATAAAAATAATGGTGAAAAACGTTTATATATATATATACTTCTCATCGGATATGTCCTACAGGAATGTTTTCAGTTCCCATAAACGGCTTTTCTTATTACTAAATGACGTCACTAACCATATGACATTACTATTTCAAAATTTAGTCGTTCAAATTGCCAACATCGATCCCCCCCCAGAGCTAATATATCCTTGTCAAAAAATCAAATATATCTTGCAACCAAATAATTTTTATAATAGTATTCCACAGAGGTAGCCTAAGGTAGATAGTTTTAGAAAAAGCAAAACACAAAATTAATATATTTTTCCTGTTATCCACAAGCACTATTTTATTTGACTTAAAACGCATACGGCTTTTATTAGGCACACACATTAAAACTGGCTAAATTTTATCAGGGAAAATTTAATTATTTCATCTGATTATTCTATCAACAATCCGAAAGGAGATAACTCCATACAGTATTCAGATGTCAAAATAGAGGAAGTTTTTTATTGTAAAATATTAATTACCCCTCTACACCCTGTGAAAGCTATTGAGTTGAGCTGGATATTAAAAAATGACAATATTTTCCCCTGGAAATGGGGGTTTTAAATCCACATATTTATTATAGGCGAAATTATTTATTGTTGTCAATTGAAAGCTTGAAAGCCTTATTTCAATAGTGGCTGATGACACAACAAAAGAGCGATCGGCTTTCTAAATTGTTGAAAATCATTTTTTAAATAAAAACGAAACAGCATATTTAAAATGAAATAAGAGATTTTTAAATATTTAAAAGAGTGTTTCAATATGATATATTTCTTATAATTAGTGGTTACCTTACATATTCAATTAAAATTTAATCTTCATATTTTTAAACCGTAAATTAAAATCACATAAACCTACGGAATAAACTAATTTCATTCCAATTAATTAATGTATAAGAAAAAATAAATTCCAATTTTTAATGACTACAAGGTTACAGAATATACATACTCATCAAAAATATTATAAATATGTGCGATAAAAATAATAAAAATAAACTGAAATTTAAACTGTGAAGTAAGTACCGGTATCAAGCTTGGCACTTTCATTCTAATATCCTTTATCTTGATCTATTTAAGCCAGGAAGTTGAAAAGTGTTAAGTGACGAGAGCATTAAGGTGATGGATCTTTAAGTTCTGATGGAAAATATACTTATAAAGGAAAAGTTTACACAAATGTTATGAGCTGTAAAAATACTTTTTAAAAACGTCACCGAGAATTAGTACGGTAAACATTCTCATAACCGGACTATCGTGGATCCGGCCGATCCGAGTAGCAAAAACTCCGGATATGAGGGAGTCCGGATATTATATAAAATCGTAATACGACAAGGTTATCGCTTTTGACAAAAACCGGTTTGGTTATGACTACTCATTTGAATTATATTCTGATGCAACGAACCTTTGCTCCTTACAAAACGAAAGAATGCATTTAGTCCGAAGTTGCGGTATGATTTTGTTCGCTATAACGCTATAATTTTAAATACAAAGTATTACGTCATTGGTTCAAATATTGAGTATAGGGAAACAGTTGGACATTATCGTTCCACGTGAACCGTTTTCGGTAATTATAACCTTGAAACAAAGATTTGCAAGTCTAGAGAAAACATACAGATTTTGTTGTAATATCTCATTTTTGCTTAACTCTTCAATAACAGAAACTTACTTCTTAATTTCGAATTCTAACGATTGTGATTTAGCTATTCTGTTTCAATGTAACGGACTTTTTTTGACATAGTATCCACAAATTTACCATTAAAATTAAACAAATTAATGCGTTGGCTGTTGGGGCGGGTAGGTACAGGTTGGGTTGGGAGGTCTATTGTTTTGTGAGTCGGTGACCTTGCACTCGCAGAGGCGCACTATCAACTGGGTTATCAAACATTAACTTCCTAGAGTATTTTTAAAAATTGCATTCGGATATTGGAACGTCCGGATATGATAAATCCGGATAAGAGAGTGGTTACTGTATAAGTTTTAGGTACCTTATCAGAGTTCTTATTTTCAGCTTTACAAATTAATGTCAGGTTAATTAAGGCGTGATCGTGCCACAGATGCAAAGGTAGAGTTTATAATATTTATGGCTGGAAAATTGCAGCATTATTTGCTGACACGACTAACGTCTCTCTGGTAGTTATTTATCGTTTCTTGTTGTTTGCCCAATTAATATTCACGATGTCCTGGAGTGAAAATGTAATAATTACAAATTAACCTCCAGTCTACAGCTTTTTGCATGCATTATTTGATAAACTGGATAACACCACAAGTGTTAAAGTATATTGAGGTAAAGTCGGTTTTTATATCTAGACTTGCCTATCTTCGAGGTGTTTTGGTTTCTGGAGACAGCAGATTTAGTGAGACGGTTTATAGACACAAGAATGGTCTAAATAGGTGTTAAAACTGGAGTTTTACTCAAGTTTATATGCATTAATTTTTTTAAACAGTTAATAAATGAAAAATCAGAGGTGATTTGTGCGAAATTATATTTGTGACATTCACTGCACATAAATACATCAATATGTCAAACTTTGTATATATTGAATATATTTTCTGATACATATATTGAATCACTTATATATTTACTATTAACGAGAAAATTAAAAAAAATTTGGGGTTTACCTTTGAACATTTTTATGCAATGTTTATATATTTTAAAATGTCCCAAAGTCAACGAGTATTAAAGCGTAAAGCAAGAGAAGTCTCATTCATCTAGAAGTTTAGAAATAAAGAAGTATCGTTTTTATAAAGAATTTCAATTTCACCAGCGTCAAAGTGTGCTCAAGTGAACAGTTGGTTTAAAGTTTTGTTGTTGTATTTTCTTAACTTCTCTACGAATAAATAAATTCTACTTCGGAGTGAATGAACATTTAATCATAGTTTAATATAGTTTTAAAATAAAATGGTTAATGTTTAAAAAGTGTAAGTGTATATTCTCAGAGTTCGTTTAACGTTATGGTTGATACAATTTTATTTTTTGAATCAGAATGGGTTTTCTTGAAATATAAATGTTTGAAAAAAGACAAAAGACCCTTGGTTACTTCAGTTTATTATAGTCACTATGCTGATATTAAGCCTGAAATGCTCATGACTTATTGGGGAATCTAAAACCGATGGAAGGATCGTACCCACTTTTAGTCCATCTACATCTTGGAGAGAGGTTTTTCGGAGGTTTTTTCTGTAGCGAGTTCCAGACTGGACGCATTCTGCAGTTTCCCCGAACCTTAAGCTGGGCAAGAGGGCATTTTCTTTTTGACCTGGATATATCTAAACTCTTGGGAGGGATTTGTTAGCAGATATGATAACGTAAAGATTGTTTAGATCCCGTTTCCATAGAAACTACCAGAACTATTGTGTTAAATTTTCGGTTATAAGAACTGCTGCTGAGATGAACTGAAAACATTCTCTTTAGACGTATCCATGACCTAACCTAATTCCCACAGGGAAGTAAATACATGTTCAACCCGAATACTTAAACAATTCATTGTCCATTAAGGGCAACAATTATACCGCATTTAAAACTAAAATAAAAATCTTTAATTTAATCACACTAGTATATTTTAGAATTAGCTGTTGTTATGTCTGTTTAGCATTAGTTTGATGAAAGTTACATTGTAAAGCAGAGTATAAACTTTGAAGGCTGCTGCATAAATAAAGTCATTATTTATCCACATTTATGGAAAGCCTGGGATAGAATCTCAGACATTGATGAAAGTTATATCGAGTTAGCTTGTCCCTCAGAGGGTAGAGTGACCCTTACTGGTTAATATAGCGAAAGGTGACCACCAATAAACGAGTACCTACATGGGTAATTCTACCACTTTTACGGCATTGAAATCACTAGACCTAATATTAAAATTAAATAAATGCTGCAAACCACTATGCGACATTCGTATCTTATCTTATTTGAAGCGTAATGTGGAAAATAATATAAAATTCTCAAGTGCCAGATTGAAAATAAGGGCAATCGAAATATAACAAAAATATCTCGAAGGTTTTATTGATGTTTAGCTATATCGATTGCGACGGGGCGGGGTGTGCCTCTGAAGAAGCAATCGATATATCGAAACGTTGATAGGTACTTTTCACACAATTATACTGATCAAACTAATACTGTATACGTATCTTATTGTTAACTTGGATTTGAGAATTTTATATTATTTTGTCGGATGTGGTTAAAATAACACAGAAATGAAATATATTGTCGTCCTGGATATTGATTCTAGCGTTTATATAGCTTTGATTACTATTTTTATCTTGTAAAAGCATTATAAAATCTCAAATATCTCTTCTGTGAAGGATTACTGGTGTAAAATCTAGACAATAGACACATCTAACTTCTGACACATCTAAAAAGTATAAGCATTTTAGGAACACAAGTCTGACATTGTGATGGACCATTAGCTGACCAAAAAGCCTAGTTCTCCACCTTTTCCTTTCCTTTAATAATCAATAATTTCGTTTAAATAAATAGCTTATTAGCTAATTTCCCACAAGGAAGAAGCTATTACGGTAGGTCTCATGGCAAGACTTAATTATTACGGATATTGATCAAACATGTTATATATTGTTATTGATTTGGAAATTCGCTGAATATACAGGTCTGCTGTGACGGGGGTATTTTTTACAATTTATAGTTACTCAATTTCCACCCCTACTAACTTAAATAATTACACCCCTGTTTACGTTTTTAATAAAAAGATCAATAACTCAATTATGTACTTAAATATCCTTCCAAAATTTGGTATGAAATTTGTCTAGTTAAGTTTGATTAATACAGCCTTAAAACCCTAAAACTCAATGTTTCTTACAGAAGAAAACTTACGTATTCATTTCCCATGTAACTCTTACAGAGAAGAGATAAATTGGGACCATATAACTCGCTTAGTTATTGACATAATTTGATAAAAAGTTGTGCGTGTTTTTACTTTGTGAACAGCCTTAATGTAAACAAATTACCATGTAAGACAATCCTTATTGCAGCAAACCTACATGCTAAGTACTCCTCGATTACTATGGTGGGAATAATATAAATTCTATGAAATTCGCTTTACTCACGACAGCGTGCTGCGTACTATCTGGTTTTTCCTTAGAACGTACCGTATATAAATTATTTATGTGGCACCAAAATCAATTTTAGGTAACTTATTACTCATTGAAGTATGTTATCAATTTTTAATACTGTTAATTTAACTATTCTGTATTGACTGTTGGGCCCATTAAAATGTTATGTAGTTATTTAAATATTAATTTAAAAACTTAAAACTAAAAGCTGGAAATAGTAATATATTTTTTATTCAAGACTAAAAGCTTGTACAAAATAAGTCCATTAAACATTGAAGTTAACGGGCTGGACATTAAATATTATACTTTACACTTTTGACTGAAATGGCGACTTACCCATGTAAGTATTTTAAGCTAAGTCTGAACGAGATATGAATGTAGGATGATTGTGGCGCGATCTTATAGTCTTGTTACTGACTAAGACTGACATGTTCCTTTAGACAAAACTGTTAATTAATAGCCCAAAAGTCAATGTCATTTCTAAGGAACTTACAGTTAAACGTCGTATCCGAACCACTGCATCTGAACTACAAACTGGTCTAATTATGAGGATGGTCTTTGCGGATTAACTTAGTATTCAAGAGTGCGGACACACAAAGAGAACGCTACCTTTACCGACCATCGCTCGCAACTCTCTACAATTCGTAACCTCCAAGTAGCTGGATTACAGGACGACGCCACCGTCGAATATTTTATGTTTAAATATATAAAATAGATGAAAATAACGAACAGGGTCCATAACTATAAACTTTAATAATACCCTCCTGAAAAATTTGGGGTTTTGGACCATATGATCGTTCTTTCTGGGTACCCTTCAATTGGAAAAGCCATCAGCGGATAAGATTGTTAAGACTTAGCCTTAAGTATCCGGTATTAAAAAAAGCAATTAGAGGTCATGGTTAGTTAGCACAAAATTACGACCCCCGAGAAGATAGTAAGAAATGTCACTTTTCAAAGTTTCTCCAATTCCTTAAGAGAAACTTTGGCTAATTTCCATTTCCGAATCTGTCAGATTCCTGAAGTATGTTAGTCATTTAATTACCCTCTTAAAATGCGTAACTAAGTTCGTTCATATTCAATAACTATACTTTTTAAAGAAAAAATAATACTTTTAGTACAAGATGTGAATATATTTTGCTAGCTTGATCAGAAAAATTGAATCATACGAGAAACGTGTAGAACATTTCCCCTTTAAATATTTTATTTAAACTTTAAAAACATATTCAACTCTTTTAATCTTTGATAATAAAAACCAATGAGCAACGTCAAACTATAGATAAATAAATAAAAGGTATAAATTCCGCAAGGTACAATACTATATATTTTAATCTGTGTGTAAATTCTAGATTGAAAATTTTGAAACAAAACTATAGTCTCAAAAAGCCAAATGTTACAGGTCCCTATTTTATCTGCACTTTGAATACGATATCTCGTATTATTTTGCTGAACAGAAACTTCATAAAACAATATAGTTTCCGTATGATAAGGTCTTTGGTTCGACAGAAGTGAAAGCCAAGAATCCCGAGAGAAGTTCACAACAGTTTTTGTAAGAAACTTTCTTTATCTTAGATTGGCTAGTAATGCAATAACATATCCTCAGATTGTTGTTTGGGAATCTCTCACGTTGTAATTTAGACGATTCTTTCTACTTTTTAATTTTCTTTCCTCATAGGTAATTTTAACGACACTTTAATATTTTCTGGATTAGTTCTGAATTACATCTGACCCTGTACACAGACAGCGTATTTGTCTTCTAACCTTTTGAGGTATTGTTTTACTGAGTCAGTATAAAATCTCGTAAAATCTCCCTTAGCAGCAAACCTGCATACTAAGTGAATTTCTATTGATTTAAGAATTATTTGTGATAATTTAAAAAGCCTAATCATAGCTAAAACTAGACGGTCATTTAAATTAACTTATTTTCAATTAGAATTACAATGAAAAAGAGTAAAAAGGTTTGGTGCCCTGTTTTATTGGAATATTTCAAATAACAAGGAAGTTATATAAATTTACTCATTCTCCATAAGAACACCATGGGGAATGAGTAAGTAGGTTTGCTGCAACGAGGAACAAACTAATTTAGAAATTTTATGAGTACCCCGCTCCTGCGAGGCTTATATGGTGGCTCCACCGTTAAGCGGTGTATACCCAAATTAAACCCACCTTCGCCCATCCGTCCAGACGTGTATGGGCAACTTACACACGAGAAAACAGACTTCATTGGGGCGATCACAGCAAAAAAATACCCCCGTCGCAGCAGACCTGCGTACTCAGCGAATTGCCAAATTAATAATATTATATGTCAAGTTTTATCAGTATCTGTCGATTAATATATGAGTTAGTTATTTGCCTATTCTCCATAATATTAACATGGGAAAGAGTATGCTTCAAATTATAATAACGATAGAAATTTTGGTTTGTCCTGAAGGTAAGTCCAATTAGCAATGAATTTGTAAGAAATGTATTGATTTTGGTTGAAATTCGGAAATGAAAGTTTGATTTATATCTGATATGCATTAATAACTTATTAAAATCTTAGACCTATTCTTTTAATAATTTAGCAGTCTTTAGTCTTTTTATAAGAGTAAGATGGAGGATTTTACCTCATTGCAGTCACTTCTTCAGCTCACAAATATGACTTCAGAATAAAGGTGAAGACTAATTGAATTGTATGTAAGCATCTTCCTTAAAGTAAAATTTATACTGGGGATAATGCACTCATGAGATTTAAAAAAATATTTAAACACAGGTGTGAATAAACGCAAGTAAATACTTCTGTAGCAAGTAAATACTCGTCCATTCGCAAGCCAACCCGACCCCAGACTTGCAGTCGTACTTGTACACGAAATAAGCTGCGTTTATGAACCTGCGTGGTGTGAAACGTTATAGAGAATGGCGTGATATAAGTCCCGATCTATCTAAGGGACTATTACGGTTTGAGAGCGAAAACGTAGATTTTTTCACTTCACACTTTCTTGACGAAATTAATGATGCAAGGGGTGGAGGATTAACTGCACGTAAAAAGATGGAAATTTTTCTGAGATACGTTAGTGATCCAGGATTCCAAAGTGTTGTTGCCAACGACATGGGGGTTGAAAGAAGTACCGTCAGCAGAACATTTTCAAGTGTATTGGATATAAAATAGTGTTGAAGTCTGAAGATTGGATTAAATTTCCACACACTATTGAAGATATAGATCAGGCAAAGGCAGATTGGGCTTCAAAATTTCGCATTCCGACTGTCATTGGTGCTATAGATTGCACTCTCGTGCATATTATGAAACCTTCGGAATTCGGTGACGAGTATGTGAACAGAAAAAAGGAAAAACAACAATAACCATTCAGATAACTTGTGACGCTAATGAAAAAATTACAAGTGTGGACGCTCAGTGGCCAGGGAGTGTACATGATGCCAGGATTTGGCGAGTGAGTGGAATTCAGGACGTGGTGCGCCGATATGATGGTGATGTTTGCCTCCTTGGTGATAGCGGATATGGAATTACTCCTTGGGTACTGACTCCTTTCGACGAACCAAGAAATGCTCGTGAGCGGAATTACAATTCGACCCATGCTCAAGAAAGAGTAATAATCGAACGAGTTTTTGGCCAGATGAAACGTCGTTTTCCCATACTCTCGAGCCAAGTTAGAATAGCAGTCAAAAATGTTCCCAATTTAGTAATAAGTTGTGCAGTGCTTCACAATGTAGCAAAACATTTGAATGATGCTTGGGAAGTGGAAGACGGAATCGAAGATGGTGTGGTTGAAGAAAATGTACCTCTATATAATTTAGATTTAGATTTAGTGTCACAACAGGAAGTCACACTACTTTCATCCATAGCTGCAAGAGAACAAAATTTATTTGTGAGTAAATACTCGTCGTACTCGTTTTTATTCACACCGCCCATTGGGGAAGCAGCAACAATACTTTTGTCCTCTTGTTCTAGTGGAGCTCTTTTTTCTCCTCTTGGTGTAGTAATGCCTTCATTGTTGAAACACACAACCATGAAGGAACAGTCTAGGTTGTTGGTTAGCATCACATGTTCACTGTTCACTGACTTTAGGCCCTTCAGAACTAAATTTGGATTATATTTTATTAAATTTTGATGTACTGGAATTTTCTTACATTAAATATACTTGTATATATAAATAAATTGATGAGAGGTGTTGGTTTAATTAGAATTAGTTTGATTATTTGATAGGCTGAATATATGATTTTTGAAATATATTAGATGAAAAAAATAATAAATATTACATTAGATGATAATAATGACTTTCTAGGGAGGGGTGATGAAATGGTTATTTTGAACACAAACATAATATGAAACAATTATTTAACGACACAATGAATAATGTTATTATAATTAACAAACTTAATAATAAATGGTTGTCATGAAATAGTACAATTTTTTGTTTACCTAATTGTATACCATATCCATAATTGTTATGTTTTAAACCTCAAACTGACAATCACCATGGAGCCAAAACCTGAGCAGTGACAGTGAGGTATACCGTAACGGTTGGTACATGGTCTTGCCAGAGATGACATACATAAGTGTCTGGACAAGTTTGACTTTGAAAAATATATTAACAAACTAAATTTAACTTGTTAGAACAATAATTTCTATTCAAACTACAAAATACCGTTTTACACAAGGTTGGAGCAAGTACTGTAAAACTATACATTTCAATAAACACATATTTAACTTTATACAAAGGGTGTTCAATAAGGACTGACAGTATACTTAAAATACCTTTAATATTCAGATTTAGACTTTAACATTTATATCTACTTCTAAATAGCCACAATTTAAAGCTACACACTTGTTCTAGCACCTCTGCCACTCCTTGAAGACGTGTACAAAGTCATCCTTCGACAGAACCTTCAAAATCGCCTAAAATGTCTTAACAGTCACAGTTGCATTTAGAAAACACCAGCCTTTGGTCTCCTTTTTGGCCTGAGGGTATAAAAAAAGTCATTTGGGTATTTTTAGGCCCTTAAAGATGCTCAAATGTCCTTTTTATATGCCCTCAGGCCAAAAAGGAGCTCAAAGGCTGGGGTTTTCCAACTGCTAATGTGAATGTTAAGACAATAATAACAAACAAATACCTTGGTTTAAATTACCTAACTTTCGTTATAATTGCCATTTCAATAATCTAATCTAATCTAATAGAGGTGATTTTGAAGGTTCTTTCTAAGGATGGCTTTGAACATGTCTTCAAGGAGTGGCAGAGGCGCTGTAACAAGTGTTTGGCGCCAGATGTTATGAAACAGTCACTCCTAACAGTGACTGTTATGAAACAGTCACTCCTAACAGTGACTGTTATGAAACAGTCACTCCTAACAGTGACTGTTATGAAACAGTCACTCCTAACAGTGACTGTTATGAAACAGTCACTGTTATTACCAATGCAATGCTTGTATGCAATGTTTGTATAAAAAATTGTAAGTGATTTTTGAAATCACTTATATATTAATGTAAGTGTTAATAATAACACTTAAACTAAACAGTCATTAAATGGTGACTGTTTAGAAGGAGATAAAAAATGTTAAAGTCTAAACCTTTTTATTAAAACGTATTGAAAGTCTACTCTCAGTCTTTATTGAACACCCCTCGTATTTGCAAGGTTACAAAATAAAACAAAACAAACAGTTTCAATTTATTTATCAAATAAACATTTAATAGATTAAGATTCAACATTTTAGGATAACACAATTATTTACAAAGTTTGTAGTGATTAGAATGCAAGACCTGCCTCTCTGTAGGTGGTATAAATCTTCTCAATGGAATTGACATACGCTGCTGTCCGCAAGTCCAAGCCCAAGTTGTATTTTTCAGCTGTCTTCATAATCGCCTGAAAATTAAGGAAAATACTTCATTCAGTTGAGTCTTTATTGATTTAAATGTATACTTTTGTGGTGGTGGTGTTTTGTTTTATTACATGGCTTGTCTGGGAAAATTCACATTTGACCTTTTATCCTTTTCTTGTTAGGGATTACATACAACTTTAAAATGGTTTTCTCTGCAGTAGAATAGAAAACTCAGTTATGGGAAAAGCTGTTCAAATAATATTCCAAAATAAGTGTCTAATCATTAATTAAATGCTAAACAGAAGAAGAATCTTTGGAAGATAAAATCAGTCTAATGTGATCCAGAAGAAAAGCGAAATTGTTCAATTTAGTGAATACCAGAAGCCATTTCCTCAGAGATTGAGATAAAGCAAATAATAATTGGTGGTCGTTAGGGAGAAATGATTAACATTCGTCTTAACCTAGTTCTGACATCTTATGAATTCATACAAACTTTTGTAAGAGCAGCAGTTTATCATTGTTTCTAGCAAAGTAAACAAATCCTTTCTCCCATTCTGTTGTCATAAAATAAAGTTAGCTCTTTAATACTTTGTAAGATTAATTTTTTGAAATAAAATGTGCACACTTACAGAATTCAAAGTAACATAATAAAAAGTTCTGTTGTGTTTTTGTTTATGTTATGTTATGTTTTTTAAAACATATAGTTGAACGTAATTAAAAATAACGTAGTAAAAGGTAAGGTGAATTAAAACATTTTTGAAGATACAAACATTATTATCTTCCAATTTTTGTAGTACAGTACAGTAAGTACAGTATAGTGTATTTACAAAGTATGGTTTAATTATCTGATAAGCTGCAACTAAATAACTAATTAGAAATGTAGAGTTATTGTAGAGTTATTCGTCACATTCCCCAATCCTAATATTTTACATGACAATTAATGACAATATAATTATGCCCATAGGAAAGAATAACTAAGTAATTGTGATCTTTTATCATTTATCGTATGAATTTAATTTGATGGTAAATGAAGAAGGGTTTAAGTGACAGGGAACTAAACTCTTTCTACTAAACTAAAAGATCAAATTATTATTATTTATTATTTAAAATGAGTATTTCTGATTGGTTTTTAATTGTTTGTATAAAAAATATTGAATCATAAGTTGACTTACTGAATTGATGTGTTGATGAAGATTTTATACAAAATAAAAGAACTCATGAGAACATATTACATGTTTTATAAAATAAAAACAATTTTTGAATAATAAATAATGTAAACAAAATGGAAAAATATCACTTGATTATGAAATATGTGATTGAAACCAATAACTGTCATGGGTCAGTTGTCAATCTAAACCGAATCCAACAAGGAATAAAGGTGAAATATAAAAAAAAATATACAGTAGTGATTTGGTTTTTGACAGAAAAATAAACTTTGTGATTTAAATAAACTTTCCTGTTGGATTTGGAATTAGAACGGTTTCTAATTACTTTAGCTTCAAATGAATGAAAATTAAATACTAAAATATATAGCTTTGTTACTGAGAAATACCAAACTATTTTAAAACAATCATCAGTTAATACTTTAGAGAGAGAGAGGGAGAGAGTGATTTTATTTTTTGTTGACACACTTAGATTAACTCTGAATATTACATAAAGAGCATTAACTGTAATAACTGAGATGAAAGTGAAAATAATTGAACTTTCCCTGTTGGTACGTAAAATACTGGAATAGTCAGCTCTTAGCAAAGTAGTATTTTAATACAAAACTATTAACTGCAAGACTTGCACATACTTTGGCAGACCGTTCCATGGTGTAGTCCAGACCGGAGTGCACAATGTCTTTTTCAGAGGCTCCATGGATTCGCTTCTGGAAAGAGCCTGAGGGGGTGACAGGGATACGGCCTCCAACACTTCCGAACCTTCGCTCCAGAGACTCCTGTACCGACTCTGTAACAAATAGTAGCAGAGAAAAAATAAGAGGAAGAAATAAATATATGAATATAATGTGTGATCTTAAATCATTAAGCTTGTATTGAGTATTAATAAAAGTTTCATATAAAAAATATACATTTGATAAACCCATTAAACACTTAGTAGACTTTGGGGTTGTTGAAGTATCAAAAGGTAAAACTATGGGACAAATATGGAGTAGTTTTTAATTATAAGATCATCAATATCAGTCATCATCTTTTTGATTGATCATAATTCAATAAATTTTGCTATTATTTGTTCATACTTTCTGCTCTGTAAATCTTTTTTTACGTTTCTAATTTCATATACATGTAACATGGTAGAACTAATTGAGTTTTCCCAAAATAACAAGCACTCAAACAGGAGAAAACAATTAAAATAGAGTCGACTGATTCATTACACAGCATTACAAGTGTATCTAAAGTAACTACTCAAGCAAGGTGAGTCAGTAGTCAACAATCATTGCCACCCCAGGGTCAGTTGGCTAGGTGGTGGAAAGTGAAAAGTCCTCTAAAAATGAGTGGGCATGTCCCTAAAACAAAAAAATAACTACTCCCGGATGATTTCCACCGATCGAGTGGTGTGGGATGGATATTTCAAAGGAAAATAAACAATCAGTGTTTTGATGTGTCAGTTTAGCCTGTGTCAAAGAAAGAGTATGGACTGTTAAAAGGTATTGAGTGTCAAACTATTAAAGATTCACTATATTTATATTTATTTATTGAGGATAATATTGAAATCATAACTGTGACTGTAAAATATGAAAATAAGTAGTTTAGAGACTCTCCAAGTGAATGGTGGAGATCTCTTATTCCTGGTCTAATCGGTTCAAGGGTCATAAAATTAGATGATGTGAATTGAATAATCACATTATTGTTACTGGGAAGACCCAAAATGAGAATTGAATGAGGGAAGATGTGAGTCAGTGTAGAGGGACAATCTAGATGACAGCAGAGAGAGAGGCGTGGAAGAGGCTTACTACGAGACGAAGAATGAACTCTGAGATTTGTACTGCCCCAGCAAGAAGAAGAAGAATTGTTAAATATTGTAGAAGTACCCTAGGCTCGAAATTTATACTGTATTAAGTTGTCTACCTGGAAATGGTGTTCTTTTGTTTGGCTTTACATTATTCCAAAAATAACCTTACACTACCTCAAAAAAGTCCAAATTATTTTACATTATGTAACATATGTTGCCAAGCACCTACCTAACAGATGGTAGTTGGAGTCCCGCTCGTACTTGAAGGTCAGTCTGCCGTAGGACACGTGGTTGAGATTCTTGAGCCACTCGAAGAAGGAAACAGTTACACCTCCAGCGTTGATGTACAAGTCAGGAATAACCAGGATGTTGCGGTCTATCAAGATCTTGTCGGCTGCAGGGGTTGTGGGGCCATTGGCAGCCTCAGCAATGATCTAAAATTATCAAATATAATTAAAAACTGTAGGCCCGACATGTAATACAATAACACTTGACGGTCAGTGATTTTGCTGACTTATAACTTTTGTTAATCATCCCATAAAAATATAAAGCATGACTTTGTGGTTGATTTATTGTGGGTCCTATAACTTTTAGAGCCTATAACTACCTAAAATAAGAAATTCATGAGAATGGGAAAGGTATCTAGGAAATATACTTACTAGTTAGCTAATAACTGAAATGGCAATCTGTCCACATATTTTAAGCCAAGTATGAATGAGAAATAAGTGTAAGATAATTGTGGTACCATCTTGTAGTCTAGTTACTGACTAAGGCTGACATGTTCCTTAGCCAGAACTGTTAATTAATAGCTCAACAGTCAATGACATATCTATGGACCTATAGTTTAACATGGAGTCCACTACTGCCTCTGAATTATAAACTGGCCTAATTTTGAGGATGATAATTGGATACCACTATAGGTCATAACCCCGAGGAAGAGTTAATGTTACCCAAACAATCCAGATAAACCATCTAACAAATCAATCTGTTGGGACAGAGAAATACTCCAGACAACACTTAGTCTTTCGTTTCAGCATTCTCCTTTCAGTTACACAGAGCTTTGGAAACAAGAAAACATCAATTAATTAAGAACCTGTGCTCCTAGGAATCATTCTCAGATGTAAAAGAAGTAAAGAGGCACACAATCCCTATTAAGGGTTCAAAATCGGTCTGAGCTTCCTTATTGATTATATTCGTTTTCCTCTATTCCTTCCTCATAGAGAGAGAAAGGAAGAGAGGAAAACCAATCAAGGTCAAATTATGTTAGAATGAGATAAAAGATAGCATTATTTTAAGCGAAAAACCTAGAAAACCCAGGATGCAGATATCTACTCCTTGTACCAAGGATCACCACTGTAAGCCCTACATTATGTATATAGGTAAATGGTCGGCAGTTTCCTATCTGTTCACTCACACATTCCTTGCTGATAGAAATCACTGATGAATACCCCCACATGTAAATAGTCCTCTCTAAGGCTACTGTGTCCAGTAATTAGTCTGATTCTGAAAGCTGATTAATTTCACAGTGATTGGAGTGTGCAAAATGTTGCTTGCAGCCAAAGTGCCTTGGTTTCATCCTAAAATTCTTGGGTTAATAGCTAAAAAACTAACGTATACTGTAAAATCCCCTTTAATTTTGTGCAATTTCTAGCCCTATACTAATAAATTAAAACAGTCAGAGAGCAACAGAGATTTGTATAAGATTGCATATATACATCAAATACTGCATATTTATATAAGACCTTTTTAAGAGAAGTGTAGAAATGAAGAAACATAGGAATAGTAGAGAGTGAATAAATATTAAAGTACAGTAGAAGGAATAGAAATATATTGTTAACAGGATTGTGAATTAAAAATAACAATTTTTCAAAAATTTTGGTTACACTTGAAATTAAGAATCAAGAATCTTTATTTCCATAGAGACATACAGTGTATGCATTTGGACGTCAAATAAAAAAATGTTGAGGAATCAACATTAGTCAATAAATTAACGTTAATAAATTAATAAAGTTAACAAATTAATGAAAGTACAAAATAGATATTTAAATAAATAACGAAAAGACATTAACAAATCCGAAAAAATTAGAAACATGACTGCCTGAAAAGCTCGACGGGGAAAGAAACAAAAGAAAATGACGGATTATTTTAAAAACTAAATACCGGTAAAGTAAGTTTTGAGAGGTCGTACAGTTGATATTTAATTGTTTTATTAATAAAATATTTTAATAAAGTATTTTCCACTTGAACTGGCGTAGTTTTGTTTTTTCTCATTTAAAATAAATTCACATTAAGTCAAACCATGAAAATTAATTAGGACTTACAATGGTGCCGTTATAACATGCAAGGCAGTGAATTGCGATGTTGCCACGCCAAACACTGTCTAGGTGCGGAGTTGTATCAGCGCTATTATTATTTCTGTTATCCGTCTATTCGGTTATCCGTCATGGTCCCGGTCCCGAGGGTGACGGTTAATCGAGGTTCTACTGTATTTTTAATTCAACCTACACTGCATTCCAGGATAATCTGAACAACTTGGTAATCTGAACAGGGTTTGGTCCCAATTAGTTCGGATTACCGAGACAATGGTGTATCTGTTTGCACCACAGAGGTTACATAGTCGGTGTTTAGTTGAGTTTTTTTAATTATAAGAAAGAAAAAATCTCTACCTTAGGGTCGATTCCGTCAGGGTTGTAGATGGATCCATCCCACTCAATAACGCCGATACACTTGGCTCCCACTCTGTGGAGGTATCGTGTCGTGTGCAGACCGACGTTACCGAACCCCTGATGTACATACAATATTTTATTGTTGTTAAAC
This sequence comes from Nephotettix cincticeps, assembly GCA_023375725.1. Lineage (NCBI taxonomy): Eukaryota > Metazoa > Arthropoda > Insecta > Hemiptera > Cicadellidae > Nephotettix > Nephotettix cincticeps. The sequence goes on along the minus strand of CM041790.1, from coordinate 33,498,204 downwards.
GTATTCAAATCAATAAACAAAAAAATATAGTTATAGAAAATACAACACTGAAACATGACAGGTAGCATCTGGAGCTCACTGAGGATTAGTCGTGTGATTGACAGGTACAGTGTTTAAGAATTTTTTTTATTCCCCACAGAAAATTAGGAATATGTTATCAGCCATATTTGCTGATGTCTTGTAATTTTCCAGTATCTAACTAACTCAAGGTACCGCTACTGAACCACCGACCAAAAAAAATAAAGAAGCAAGTTTACTTTAATTTTTTTTGTTTTGGTATTATTATTTAATGTTTTATTTCGGATACAGTCATTAGTGTAGAAGTTAAACTTAAAGACAAACTGTAAAGTGGTCCTTAAAATTAAAGAAAAAACAAAGATGTAACATTTTTTCATAATTGTTATCGTTAAACATAATTTATTACAAAAACATGAAATAAAAGGGGATGAGTTCCTAGTATTGTATATTTGTACATGTGATCTACTTAATAATATAGTAAAATAATAAACTGTTCCAAAATGTACTAATTATCAGACACAAATACATTTTGGGATATTATTTGAAGAAAGAGGATATATCAAACTCAATCAACCAAATAAATGTAGGAAAGGGGTGAAATTTTGTAACAACAAAATGCATTTTCTGGGATTGTAGCTCAGCCAACAATAATGAGCAAGCATTATAGTGGAATGAGTTGCATTTGTCTTTAGCCATTTATTTTATTTGGAGCGATATTATTTTTGAAAAATATACCACACAATGTTCTTAAATTAAAATTATCTATAGATTCCAATTTGATGTTATCTTTTTAAGATTTAAGTTGAATTTTATAAAATTTTGTTCAGTAATACCTATTTAAAATGATGCTGAAAATATATTCCATGAAAATTAATTGTATAAAACAATTACTCCCATCAGTTATACAAATGAAAAACGCAAAGTTTTCATATAACTGGAATTTTACAATTTTCATAAGTAGATTCTATTCCCTTTGTTCATACTTAGTTAACTTTGGCCCTCCTGAGTAAGTCAAATTCTCCTCTTCTCCATATTAACATGGGTCTTATCATAAATTTAGGGAAGATAACTTTTTCCTCTGCTAATGAAACCAGCTTGTTGGTTGGTTGTTGACTATCCATAAACTAATGGAGTAGTTTAAACATTCTTGCCCTCAAAAGTGATAATTGACTATACATTTCGTTTTAAATTATTAGTTTAGTCAGCAGGCAAATAGTTCCGGGACGTTCGTTACAGTCTCATTATCAAGCACTTATCAGTCACTTCATACATATTGAAACTTGTGTCTGGACAGCTCAATGTGTCGTGTAAAATGAAGTGTAATTTTAAATTTCGTGACAACTTGTACAAAGCGACTGACAAGAATTGGTAATAGGAGTAGAACGTCCCAAAATCAGTCACTGCTGATTAAACAATTAAAGAATCAATTGAAGGCGAAAGTCACTGTAACTTAATTTTTGTAATGTAATAAGCCAAGAAAGGTAATTCAGACTGATTGACCTGAAAACAGATGCTAGGCCCTACTATAATCCATTTGGAAGGTCAATTTACTGATCCATCATGGCCCATTTTTCCTTTATCTGCAGTATAAAATATTAAATGTTTATATATTCGATACTGTATTTCAAACGATGGTACATACATCTACAAGACTACTGAATTTACCTGAACAATGAATGTTTTCCCTCCCCAGCCCGGAGTCGTCTTAATCATGCTCATGTAGCCAGCCTCCATAATGAAGTTCTGGAGTCCGTGGAAAACCCCTCGTCCTGTGGCCGACACCCGCCCGTGGATGCCACCCTGGTTGATGGGCTTGCCCGTCACACAAGCATGGGCATTGATGTCAAGATGTCCTATGACCAAGTATCAGCAATTTGATTTGTAGTAACAGAAATAACATATAATTACTTAAAATTGAAAATTAATACCACAATTCATCATCTTCATGCTGCTGGATTACAGGACACGCCACCGTCTCAGTCATCATGGTTGCAATTTTGAGTTCTGGAGCTTTATAAAATATTGCTAATATAGTTAAAGAATTTATAGTTAGTATAAATAAGCTTGATATTTACAGTAAACTAATAATTTGTAGTATTATTGACACCCACCGATAGTCTTAGCATACGTGTCTGCAATCCAGGACATCTCCCTCTCTCCTGTTCCCATGTCTGGAGCTGGAACATCCACTCCAGGTCCTGGAAAAAAAACAAATCATTCTATTAAGAAATTGAGGTCCATAACATTCCTTTCTGAGGTCTCGAATTATTTCTGTAATTCAAAACCAACATTTTCAAAAGTGATAAAAATGTTAGTTTAGAATTAAATTAATGAAATTAGTTAAAAGAAGCTATATTGCTGATTTTAGATCGAGGAATATTTAGATAAATCTTACTTAATAATATAAAAAGGATTTTAATATTTTAGTCTTTAAGCTTTATTCAAGTTAAAAGAGCAAAGGAGAGAACTACTCTATTACTGTACTTTTCGAAGGTAAATTCAAGTCTTAAATCACTACACACGAAATAAGAATGCAATTAATATATCTCTTTTTAACGTAATAGTTAAGAAATTAAGAAAAAAAACTGAATTATCGTATGATCATCCAGTTACACTGTATAGGCCAAGAAAAGATTTTAGGGTATTGGTTGTAGACTTTGCAGCATAAGGTCCTGCATGGTAGGTTGATTGGGGGGGGGTTGATCACTATGTATGAGAGATTTACAGTTATTGGATCATTAGAGATGACAAGATATGCCTCCGTGCCTGGCCTCCTTGTAAGGCTTCAGAGCCAACACAGCCAGAAAGCAGATAATCACTAGCCTTTTGTGACCTAGTCACTCCTAGTCACAAACTATCATTTACTATTTTAAAATTTTTTCAAACTAGAGCTTTTCAGACATATATATTTACAGGATTTGACCGATATGTCTGGATTACGAACTCGTCTGAGCAAATATAGAAATACACACACACACACACACATATATATATATATATTTACATATATATTATTTAAACGACTATTGTAGTTGGCCTTCGGACACCTAAATACAAAAAAATAACATGGTCCCAGGCTTAAGCCTTGCCATGAGACATACGGTAATTCTTCCTATTCCTATTCGGGTTCTTCCCTATGGAAAACTCACTAAAAATACATACAAAAAATACTAAAAATACAAAGGTGTATAACTTAGTGGGCAGTTATGAACCGTACAGTATGCCATCCACATTTTTAGTATCCACCTTACGTCAAGAAGAACGTCAATGACACTCACCGATGAACCCTTTCTTGGCCAGCTCCAGGGTAAACCTGCGGGTGATCTTCTCCAGTTCGTGCTCACTGTAGGTCTTCGGGTTGATCTTGATACCGGCTTTGGCACCGCCGAAGGGCACGTCCACGCAGGCGCACTTGAACGTCATCAGGGCTGACAGCGCCTTCACCTCGTCACGTGACACGTCCAGAGAGAACCGGATACCTGTGGACATACGATAATGATGGGAACATCTAATGGACAAGCAATTCATTCGGTCGTCAAGGAAGAAGCGATTTAATCGGTCCTCGAGCAACAAGCGATTCAATCAGTCTTCGAGGTAGGCCTACATGCGATTCAATCGGTCGTCGAGTAATAAGCGATTCAATCGGTAGTCGAGGAACAAACGATTCAATTGGTTGTCGAGGACCAAGCGATTTAATCGGTCCTCGAGCAACAAGCGATGCATTCGGTCGTCGAGGAACAAGCGATTTAATCGGTTGTTGATGAACAACAGATTGAATCGGTTGGAGTTTTTCCAATCGGTGGAATGAATGAATTCATTATTCAAATGAATTCAGGAATTCAGTAATAGTCTGAAAAAGTTGTAAGAAGATTGAAACTTGATATCAATCGATTTCGATCCCGATTTAAAAATGGAATCAGTGTTACTGTAATGTGAGATTTACTTGACTAACCCCTTTTACTTTCCATTAAAAGCTCTACTTTTTTGAGATGAATGGTTGGTTTTTCATATGTTGATAATGGAAAAACCCTACTTTTTTGTAAATTAGAGTAAAAAATCGTGGTAGGCTCTTAACTGAATAAATTTGTCGTTTTGCATCAAAGCAAAGAAATTGCAATGTTCTCATTGCTCGTATTAAATGAAAAAGTTCCAGAACAATGTTTGTATTTACTTCCTTGTGGGAATAGGTTTGATGGATATTTCTAAAGGGAATGTTTTCAGTTCATCTAAACAGCTGTTCTTATCTTTCAAATTTTCGTCTTACAAATTTCTAACACCTCCCCCCCCCAGAGCTAAGACATTCTCGTCAAAAGTCTTTCGTATTTCGTTAGAAATTTAAAAATGTAAGATTTCTCAATTAGTAAATAAATATTTTAAGGCAGAATAAGGCGAAGTCAATATAACTATACGTGCCTTTTTTGGAACAGTGTTTTGGTTTCTGGAGTCAGAGCAAATTTAGTGAGACGGTTTATGAACACAAGAATAGTTTAATTAGGCGTTAAAACAGGGTTTGAGATTAACTTTATGTATATAAACTAGTGTCACCCGTCGCGCCTTGCAGCGATGTACAAAACAGACGTATTAGGCTTAAATTTCCTGGCAAATATACAATATAGTAGACTATAATTATTATTACCTTTCTGAATTTGCGGCCTATCCAGGTATTTTAAGCTAAACTATTTGTGAAAAAAGTTGAGTGTATTCGTGTGGACTTAAAACATTAAAATATATATGAAAAATAGAGACAGAATATATCATCTTACACCAGGGCACCTTTGATAATTTTACAGCCTGGTAAATACACACTCTCGCACGCACACGCAAAAACACACACGCGCACGCGCACGCACGCACACAAAATAAAATATTCGACACAATATCAACCATTTTTATTTTGCTTCTAGGGCATGCTCAACGGTTCGGATAAAAACAGCTCCTGTTAATACCTTGAGAGTTAAGACAACATATGTTGGAATCCAAAACAAAATTATTTCCCCATAAGATTAACGTGGGGACTTTGAAGACGTATAGGGTAGAGATTTATGGTAAAACCGTCACAAAAGCTATTAGACTATCATATTTTAGGCCTAAAGAACCAGTATACCAAATTTCAGCCAGATGTGGTATTGAGGAGTGAGTCAGTGAGTGAGGGCTTTGACGTTTATATATATACAAATTTTTGTAAAGCTGTTAAATAAATGAAAAGGCATAGGTGTTTTTTTGTGAAATTATATTTGTGGACGAAACAACAGAGAGGTCGTGTTTTACATCAATTGTGCAAACTCGCTTTAATTTGGGTGAAAGGTTTAAAAAACATTTATTGATTAAACTGTTTTCGATTTTAGAAGAAATTTGTGTTTTTAGGAATTCAGTGACGAATGTTAGATATCTGTCAAGAACGCGTGTCTCGTTTTATTTGGATTCCCACCACACCTGATAGAGACTGACATTTTCCAGATCTGTTGTCACGTAGGAAGGTACGCTAGGCCGTTTCTTTTATTAGGTTTTCAGGAGAACATTTTTGACATGGATATGTCTTAGCTCTGGGGGTGTTGGCAATTTGCGCAACCAAAATTTGAAACAGGGATGTAATTTGGTTGGTGACGTCATATGGTTAGTGACGTTATAGTTATAAGAACAGCTGTTTAGATGAACTAAAAACATTTCCTTTAATCTATGATCTAACTTATTTCCCACAGGAAAGTAAATAAAAACCTTTTTCTATGTTTTGCAAAATCCAAAAACTATAACGAACATATATCGTGATTGAAAAATGTCTTGTATCAGTATATAAGATATTTTACATAGATATATCTAAGCTCTGGAGAAGAGGTGTTAGCAATAGCCGAGACGCAAAAAGTGTAACATACTTGACGTCATATGGTTATAAACACACCTATTTAGAAAAACTGAAAACATTACCATTAGTCATCTATAGATGTCTAAGCTATATGACACATATTAGTTTTAACAACAACGAGATTAAAAATTAAAAGGAATTGTAAATATACTATCTATTTTTTTGATGTGTTAAAAGTGACATTCACAGTACGTTTTAAAATACATCAATATATCACACTTTGTATACATTGTTTTGTATATATTTTCTGATACATATCTTGAATCCCTTACATAATTTCTATTGACGGTAGATTGTGGTTTACTGTCAAACATTTTATCAAATTTTTATTTACTTTAAAATGTCCCAAAGTCAACGAAGTGTTCAAGCTTAAAGCAAGAGCAATCTCATTCATCTAGAAGTTTTATTTCTAATAAAGAAGTATCGTTTTTGTAAAGAATTTCAATTTCACCAGCGTCAAAGTGTGCTCAAGTGAGCAGTTGGTTTAAAGTTTTGTTGTTTATTGTCTTTCCTTAACTTTTCTAAGAACAAATCTCAACTTCGGAGTGAATAAAAATATATTCACAGTTGAATATGAATTTTAAAATAATTAGTCAAGGTTTAGAAAAAGTGTGATGTATATTCTCAGAGTTAGTTAAAAACTATGGTTGTTACAGTTAATTTTTTGAATCGTGTTTACTAAAAACTCAAGGATAACATCTTTCAGTCTCCGTGACGAGTGGACGTAATATGTTTTTTTATGTGTGTAATGGTTAGTGAATGGTTTGTATGTAATGTTTTTGACTGCTTTAAACTATTATACTTTCAGTTTTTACCGGCTTAATCCGGATAATGTGTTAATTGTGTTATGTTTTAGATATTAGTTCGCCTGAGGAGGGGATCAGATTTCCGATTCCGAAACATCGTGAAACTTTGTTTTATATAAAGCCGTGATGGAAAATCTCCGCGATAACAATCTAAATAACTTAAATCTTATGTTATTTTAAGCATATTCTGGAAATAATAAGAAATTCTCAAAAACTAGAAAATAAGTTAACCATTTAGGCAATCGAATTATAACAAAAATATTGAATACGACTCAACTTTTAAATGTGAAAATATAATAAATTATAATAATTTAAATAATATTAGTGAAAAGTACTTATCACGTCTATTCTTATGAATCTGCAGTTTTATATTGTTTTCTAACATGCTGTGCAAATTTAAACGTAAAATTATGATAGGGCCTGTTTTTGGAGCATACATTGTATATATGTTTGTATTTGTATTTAGTTTGGTTCAAATTTACAACATAACGTTATAAAGAATAGTTAAATTTAGTTTGGTTTATTTTTTACAAATAATTGATATTAAAAGATTTTTCAATAGTATGGTATGTGATCTACTTTAGGGTTAAGAACCAAGGCGGTAAGGAAGTGGTTTTATCGGCAACAAATCCTACTGACACCCACAACGAAGTATGGAAGGAAGTTTTAAACAATGCGTCTATTATTCCTGAAATTACATCAAACAACAACCCGATTGACATGAAAGTTGAAATGTAAAACAACTATTCAGTAAGGTGTATCAAACCGATTTTATTTAAACTATAAAAACATTGAGTAAAAACAAATGTGTTTAAGTTTAGTTAAAACTTATCTAATATATGTTTTGTTCTATACAAGCAAAGCGTATTTCAAAGGATGTTCAAAAATATTTTTACCTCTCATAAGTTATTCAAGGCTCAAGGCTGAGCTGGGTTCATTTGTTGTTTTGATTAATGGTTGTGTGGGAAGGCATCTCGAACGCACATTGATCTGTTCACAAGGAAATACCTCGTTATTCTAAAAAAGTATTGTAATTTAACAGCCTAAAAATAAAATATCCCAAGAAAAAAAACTGAATATGATGAAAATTGTAACGGGTTAATTCCAATTCATTGTCTATACAGGGTGTCCACGTTTCAGGACTTCGGTGAGTGATTAGGTACATTAAAAGGAAGAAAAAAGTTCCAATGGTAGTATGGCCTAAAACGCTTATTTTCTCAGATATCCGCCATTTTGTATTTTTCACAAAATATTTTTTATTTCAAATATTTTCAAATGGATTATTTTCAAATTTGGTTTGTGTTTTACACTAGTAAACTACTATTATTAAAAAATAACTAGCATTATCCAAGCTCAAAATTCAAAATGGCGGCCATTAAAAATTTTAAACTAAAATACTTTGAAAACGGTAAATAATGTAATGACCGTGGTTTTGGATTTTGAGCTTGGATCATGCTAGTTATTTTTTAAAATAATCCGTTAGAAAATGTTTGAAATAAAAAATATTTTGTGAAAAATACAAAATGGCGGATATCTGTGAAAATGAGCATTTTAGGTCATACCTCTACTGGAACTTTTTTCTTCATTTAAATGTACCTTATCACTCACCGAAGTTTTGAAACGTATTTCAAGGACACACTGTATAAATAAAACTAGAGATTCGTCTGTACACTGCTGGGAATAGTTAATTATGATATTTTTCTATCTGGTTGCCTGCGTGTCTTTCTTTAACGATAAACAAGGTATTTCGTCTCCGTCAAAACATAAGAACGCACTATGATGAAACTTATTTTCACTATTATATTTTGAAGAAAGTTTTTTATTTACTTTAAACCAATCCACAACCTATTAAAATGAAGTAATGAACTGGTAAATCTAGTTTTGAGCCATATTAGCGTCTCCTTTTCATACAAGCTGGAAGACGACAGCGTTATAGCGTTATAGCGACAGCGTCTCTAGTGGTTATTCTTTGCTGGTTTTCTTTTGGATTAACACCATTAAAACCTCACTTCTGGTACTATGTTGAGTGATGTGTCTTTGATATTTTTGGACTTTTCATTTCTTGAAGATTTGGAATTAGGCCTTCCTCGTTTTTATAGTTGGCTAGTCCTTGCTGAAGTCCTATCGTATCTCTTCACTGTACCTTCTGGAACTGCTCCAGCATATGGAGAGACCATGTGTACTTGTCAATTATCTATTCCATCCATCATAAATTGATTTGTTTTTTTAAATTATTTTGATTTCAGGTAAGTATCTTCCTTCTTCACAGTGGTTCATGCGACCCGTACAAAGGATTGGTTGGCTAACTGGTAGCAATAACAGAGGAAATAATTAAAAATTATAGATATAAATTTAACTATTACAGTTTTTAAAGCTGAAAAATAGTTAAATATTTTTATATTTGTTACTTTAGTTTTAAACGTTTTAGTAGATGTTATCGGATTTATTCTCATAAATAAAAAAAAACATAAAAATGTTTTCTTTTAAATAGCTGTAACTGACTTGACACTTTGACAGTAACAGTCACAGCTCACAGATGGATTGTTAGCCGACATATGTCTTTGTGAAATTTATACACGTATGAATCAATCAGGACTGACACAATAAATGTAACAGTTAAAGGATTAAAAAAGAGGAGACCGCTCCATTAGTATAGTGACGTGTTGTAGGGAGAGATGAAGAAATATACCATCATATTTTCAATGTTTCATCGTGCATTTTGGGTTGAAATTTAATTTTTAAACCTTATACTTCCTTCATGCAAATAGAAAAATATAATTTTTCGGTTAATTAAAAAGGTGAGAAACAAATTACTATCAAACATATGAAGAAGTACTGATAAACTGCCTGTACAATATTTTGTGAAATTTGTGAAAGGAACTTTTTGAACGAAGAATTAAGAAGTGTGTTTGCGATCTGGTTATCGGTATTTGGTCGATTTTGTAGTTAGTAGTTTGTCTCTAAATGACTAATGGATGTCAATGACCATTTATCAAACCACTTACCAGTTGTGGGACTTGTAGTCGAGCCAATGGCGGACCACGAATGCCATTAGTCTAAACTCAACTCCTAACTGTGTTACGATCCCGCACAACTTTCTCGTCCTCATACAAAACATCATACTGCTTCAAAAATAGCTATTTTAGATACGACATGTGTCCAAGAGAAAAGGTTGTTTCTTTTTTTCTCCTCGGACTAAACCAAAAGGTTTACTTCCAGGAAGAATCATAATAATAATTATGATGATTTTTTGCGACATAGACCACAAAATATCATTATTGATGATACTTTTGATTTGAGATAAGAATTTGATTGTAAATAATCGATAAAGTGACTTCAACAATCACTATCGATTTTTGTGTATTTTGGACGAACCGGATATCGATTGTGAAACTAGTATTTGACTACTAAATCGAACTATCGAATGGACGAGATTGAACTATTGATAATAGCAACTAACACTGACATAACCTAACCAACCAATCAGGAGTCAATTCATCATTAAGGTCATAAGTGAAGCTTATGACCTCATTTTTAAGAAATAAGGCTAATAACAATATTTTGTCCGAAATTCTTTGAATAAACCATTTAAAATTTATTAAACTTTTATTTTTACTGTGGGAAAAAGGTTAGATCATGGATATGTCTAAAGGGTATGATTTATATTTCTCCAAACAGAAAGCCTTATAGTTGTATGACGTCACTCAGCATATGACGTAAACGTTTCAAATTTAGGTCTGACGGAATGCCAATTACCCCCTTCTAGAGCTAAGACATATCGTTGTCAATAAATAAACACTATCTGATCAATATACAGTCCAATTATGCTGTTTTTCTCCCAGAAAACATCTGTTACAAGTTCCTTAAAATTTTATCACTCCAAGAAACAGATAATTTTCAGCCATTGCTGATTTGTCATTCTTCATTGACCAAAAAGTAGACAAAACATATATGTAAGCAAATCGACGTCCTAAATGAACAACCTTTTATAGTAGTTTAACAAACGTGAATTTGTTGTTGTTATTTAGCGAACGCCTTAACCAACAGGACCTCTGCATACCGTCAAAAAATCGCTTTTTTGGTGAGTAAATATTCTTTTATTGCGGCAAAACAGTGAACTTCTTGATATAGTTCTAGTGTCAGCTCATTTATGGAGCATGGCAGATAATGACAGCTAAAAGTTTCACTCAGTCATCGATAGATGCCACTTGACTTTTTGGGACAGAAATTAACGGCGATATATCGGCCCATAGTGCTGAAACGTTTAAACAACGTATACACTATACAGTTTTAGTTATACCCGAAACTTTCTAAATATATAAAACAAAGTCGTGTTAGCTACACGCATTATAACTCGAGAACAGCTGGACCGATTTTAATGATCTTTGATTTTTTGGATTCGTCGACGAAGTTCGCCGGGTCAGCTAGTGTTTTTATAAACTTTGACGTGCTAGTAGGAAGTATTGAATTTTTTTGAAAACTAAATTTCTATTTACTGACCAATTTATACACTCATTAAATGCATTTTATATAATTCTAAACTATAATATGGTTACACACGTTATAATATGGTTTCCGATTCAGAAAAATAAAGGATGAACATATAAATTGTTGAGTGTTCAAATATTAAAAAAATGAAAACATAGTTGTGTATTACGACTGATGTAAGCTAAAATTGGTAATCAGTTTATGTATTAAATATTGGCTAACTTATATGATGATTATGTGATTTTTAGAGCTGATTGTACCTTTCACGAACACCCTGTATAGTGAAGAAAGTGAGGAGGAGCATAGGCCCAGGATGGCGTAATAGTGGGGCAGCCATTGAGGGCATCGGTCTCGCTATTTCTGGACCAGATCCCGCTCAGGTGTTGAATAGCTTGCACGTTACTCGTTGAAAATAAGTGAATCGTTTGAAAATAAATTGTTGCAGTTTAAGTGAGTTGTATGTCTGATAATGCAATTCAATTATCTCTGCATGATAACATATGAAAATGTGTTACGTAACATGGATAAAGACTCCCTAACTCGTATTTTATGCAGTTTTCAACAGTTTTGTAAAGAAAAATCAAGGAATTTAATACCACTTAAATAGTTTTTCTAGTTTAAAAAGGGCTTATTTAAGATGAAAATTCGTGGAACGATTTCGTATGTAAAATATACTTGTTTATAATAGGTAGCAAAATGAGAACTCAATCGTAAGACAAAAGAAAAAATATTCGAACCAAATTTGAAAAAATACGTAGAGGTAATAGTGGTTGATAGTGTGCTAACACGGGATTAAAACTGTGAGATTAATCCACAACTATACCACCGGTGATTCACGTTTTCCTCTATAAATGTTTCAGACAGCAAGAAAACATACCATATAAAATAAAACTTTAGAATTTATGAGTAAAGAGTGAACGTAACCATTTTATCGAGATGATCCAAACTAAAATATTCCTGAAGAGTCGTTCCAAGAAGAGAGGTGTTTGAATAGTTTAAAGTTTAGTTGTTTATTGGCCTCTCACTAGCGGGAGTGAGGGAAACGGTCCAACTTTCGTCGGAGAAAATATCGTCCTCCTTCAAATATACTTTGTTTCAATTTACACTCCCAATACCTATTCAGTTCATGTTAATATTTGATATATTGAATGGTCAATTTGAACGAATTCGTTAATAATAATTTCTGGTGGATTTTAATCCAAGGAAAAAATGCTAATCAATAAAGGGATATGAATCACAGATTTTACCACATGGAGATCTGAAGTAAATTTGTACTCAAGTGCTTTTCTGAAAGTTTTGAGATAACATGGGTTTTACCACCAACAGAATGAATGAATGGGCACATACAGCCCACACTAGTGATCATAGCAACTGCTAGAAACAGTTGGGGCATTTAGATCAGAATATACCCTAATTTGGTGGCTAGCTTCATAGATCGGATTTACGGTTATAAAAAATTCAAATTCAAAATAAAATTCAAGTCAAAATAAAAATTCAATGGCACTTAGATCCAAATTCACTTCAGGCCTTTCTCTCATGATCTGATAGGGGATCGTCTATCACTGGTTTCGTTCCAGGAAAAAATGATTTGCTGAACCAGCAAGTTACCACTAAGCTGACGAGACGGTATTTTTCTTTTATCTTATCTTTGAGCTGTAGAGACAATATACATAACTCCAAAAGAAATGGCGTAAACGTAGGGTGAAATTACAAAAAAATCAACAAAAGTCAACCTAAAATAAACATAAAATTTTCAGTCGGTCTGATTTTTAATGATGAAAAATCAATTCTGTGACCTGACCTATCCAAAACATACCTTTCCTGAAATTTTCAAACGACAAACGATGGTAATCATCAACGATGTGTCTATGCACTTTGGACGTCCTCGTATGCCCAAATGTACCTGCACATACTGATACTCGGGTTAGGTTCTTTGTATAATTATAAAAGATGCCATCAGCCCTTTCAACGATGAAGCTTTACTTTTCCTAGCTACTATTTTTCAAAAGGAAAAAGCATTTTTCTTCGAAATATTGATATTATGTGGAACGGACGTGTGCGGTAACGGCACAAGTCGACGTGCGAATATCCTCTTCAATTCACCAATCTGGGCTGCCCTAATCCTCTAACTCGGTCAACAAAACAGTTCTCCTCAGTGATGACGTAATTGAATCGACGAGTGAGTATCAAGTGGCACGTCGTCAGCTGATTGATTCTCTTGATCCCGCGCCCTTCGACCCCCAGTCAGCTGATTGGCAGAGCAGCCTGCCACGCCACCTGGTGGGACCATCGCCAGCAGATGCACTATTGGGTCACACCCTCAAACACCCGTCGTCTTTTGCAAATTTATGACCTTTCACACAATGTTAAATTCTGCAAGACACAACGTTTCTTTACAGATGGGTGGTTCAGTTGGTATGGTACCCGGTTCATAATCTGAAGTGCGCCGGATCAATTTTGAGAAAAATATTGTCACAATTTTGGTTCGGTACTGGACCCAAAATCAGCCATTGACCATTGGGCTATTACTTAATGACCCTGGAGGTAAAAACCTTATCTTTTGTAACAAACATACTTGTCATAAAATTAACTATTACATTCATCCCTTAAGACGGTGCGACCGGCGTTAGGGACAAATGCAATCCGCTAGGTCGGCGCTAGTGTCGCTTATTCGTTACGGATACGTGACTGTTTTGTGCAAGCTTGCTGAGTGACTTGTTTATGATAACAATTCTGTTTTTTACATTTTTAAACATTTTTAGCCCTCTAAAATGACATGTTTTATAAGATTATTGGATGAAAAATGTGGCGTTAAAATCATTTCCTTTTAGTTACGATTTTTTTTCTTATTTCAAAATTTCACATAGGTTACGTGAAAAGGTAATTATTCATCCACGTTCTCTAAATTCATCTCAAAAACATAAGCAGTTTTCCCACACTTCTTTAACGAAGATCGCTAAATTCCGAATTAATTACGCTCTAATTCAAAAGGTTTTCACTAAATTCCTGAAAAACTATGCAAAAACATATTTATGATACAATCAACAAATAAACGTTAAAATTATGACTTTTTAAGATTGTCGATTTTTTTTGCTCACGCCACCTTAAAATGCACACGTAGTTTGAATTAGTTTCTTAAGTATAAGAATAGAAAAATCGTTATTTGAGTTACTCTTGCTTACTCATGAGTCTTATAAATGAGTTGAATTATAGCAATGAAATTGGGTGTATGTGTGTCCGTATAAATAATAAACTTCACAAAAATGCTCCTGAGTATGTTACCACATCACGCCCTAATATTTAAGTTCATAAATGTATAATCATTTGTTTTGCATAGATAAAGAAAGCGTGATAGACAAAGAAGTAAATCTGTCTTAGAACTAATTTTGATCAAGAACCCATAAAAACTAAAATTTTCACAAAAAATAGATCATTAACAATTTTTAATTCCACTGGCTATTTTGCCACATTTCATTTTAGATTGCATATATATAAGTAAACACCCGCACTTTAATTACAGTTGAAATCTTGTACAAACCAACAATGTCGGTGAAACCATTTGGCAACGCGGCCAGACAATGAGACGAGAGACTGGCCCAAAATAGACGCGGGAATCAAGTGGTAAACAGATGCAAAATGGAGCCCGAGTCCAGCATTGCGGTAAGTTTGTAGGTTGACAAAAAATGAGGACAAAACATAGGGATAACGTGAGGATAGGCAGGAGAGACCTTCCACTATCACCTGTCAGGGGATGCTTGCCAGAAAACAATCAAAATATTCACGTCTTTGTTAATACAGCAATAGCTATCTAACATTTTTACGCTCATTCTCATCCCGGGACTATCTCATAGCTCATAGCCTAGAGCTAATACACCCATTACCAGGATTAAATCTAGTGGGTCACGGTATTATCACATACGCAAAATAAATAGAGAATTTAATGTATCTATAAAATATTCTTCATGATAGTGATATTGCTCGTGTTACACTTTAACTATGCAATTTCATTAACTTAAAATTACTTTTTATATTTTTAAAATAAAATTAAGGCATACAAATTTATAGCATTTATTTTAGGTTAACCTAAACTAAGCAATGTAGTTACTTCTGGAATTAAGAAAATTAAATTAGATTCATAATAATAACTGGTTATATATAGTTAACTTGTAAATAATCTCAAACAATTTGTAATTGGTAATAACCTTTTTCAATAAATAAATAAATTTAAACTTTTTTCTTAGATTTCTAAGTAAAATACCTTTCAACGCTAGTTAGAAACCAAAATGATTTCATAATAAATGTTACGATTGTAAAAATGTAATTGTAGCCTTCATTGTTTTTTATTTTGTTTCTCTTAATATAGTAGACACTAGTCAGTTATTTATTTGCCAAATTTGCTTCAGATAGATAACATTTATTACTGAGAAAATGCATTCTTCTTCGCTCTAGTCGTTGGGTGAATTAATTAAAAAACCAAGCATAAAAGTTACATGATTTCTGCCAAAGAATATTTATAAAGTAAGTGCCTGTTCTTTACTGCTATAGTTTAAACCACAAAAAATTAAATTTGACGCATGTGTGTTTTATATGCAAAATAGTCTACAAGTTTTATAAACCTGGTGCAGTCAAGATGCTGTGGTCATCTTGCAAATATATACTTTGTATATGTATATTAATTCCTTAATTACCTACTACAGTACTTGGTTTGAAAATAGTTGTTAGCTACTTGTAGTATACATTTGACATAATGGTAATTTCAACGTCAATATATATATATAATTTAGGTCACACGAGTTATACGCTATGGGACTGGTGGTCGATAGATCAGTTGACAGTACAACTCACAACTCTGCCGCAGCCAGTGTGAACCTAACAAGGAAATGATGTAAAGCGTAATTGAGCTAATGATGATCAGTTTGGAACCGTCAAGACCTCCCCATTATACGACCATTACAAGTTAGCAACTCTTCAGTGTATGAAATTAAATGGAAAATGTATTCATGTCAAAAGGCTTCTACAAAAAAGACAAATACTTCCATCGCAGCAGACCTGCGTACTCAGAAATAATAATATATAACAGGTTTGATCTATATACGGATATAAATAAGTTTTCCTATTCTCTATAAGATTAGCATGGGAAAGAGTATACAGGTTTGCCGCTGTGAAACACACTGTAAGTAGGCATTTTTATTAAAAACTATTTTTATTTTAACCATATACCAACTTTGATTAATATCTGTGCATAAATCAAGGAGTTTGCCTATTCTCTATATGATTAACATGAGAAAAGATCTTTCAGGTTAGTTGCCATGATAAACACATAAACTAGGTATGTTTTTAAGCATTAATGGATGTATCTCAACCACTTGAAGCTAAATACCAAGTTTTATTCAAAAAAACAGATTAATAAGTTAAATATTAGTTTTTCCTTATCCTTCATAAGATATTGGAGCACCAAATTACAATCTGATAAGGTGATTAGATTTTTTAATATCTCGGTACGTTGGTGATAAAACAAAACTTTAAGGAACTAAATTGTATAGCTTTTGCATAATTCTAATGATAAAAGATAAAATTTAATTTTTTAACATTAAACATGAAAAGCGAAAAACAAATTTTTAGGGTTCAGCCCCCCTCTAAACTACCCGTTCCGATTGACCGATAAGTCTGGATTACGAACTCGTCCAAGAAAATGTAGGAATACTCTATCTACTAAACATTTTATATACTGCAGTGTAGTTTTGATACTTTATAAATATTTTCTATTTACTTCCCTGTGGGAAATTGGTTAGATCATGGAAATGTCTAAAGAAAATATTTTAGTTTAATCTTAACAGCTGTTCTTATAACAAAAAATGCAATACTATAGCTCTGATAGTTTCTAAGGAAACGGGATGTAAACACTTTGTGTTCTGCAAATCTGCTTAACGCCCCCCCAAGATTAGACGTATCCATGTCATTTATTTAACATTTCACCTAAGTCTCTATACCCATAAATGTTTGTTGCAATGAATACTTAAAAAGTTTTATTGATTTTGAGAAAAACGACGACCATTCTAGATAATGAAGTAAGATATAATATTAGATAAGCGGTTGAAAATAGAATCATAATTAAAAACGACCCCCTTTTTGTGAAGTGATAAGAGATAAGAGCGGCGCACGGCGTGGCGATGACAAGTAGCTGAGCCGAGATTCCAATCTTGGGATATCCCGCCGCGCCCCATCTTACCTTTCTCTTTAAATTGAACTGTTTTGTGTGGGCTCCTGAAAATTATATCTCGGTTTCAAAAACCTACTACACGCTTAGCTGCTTTACAGGCACATATATCTTTGTGTGTGTGTCCTGATGGATAAAAATGATTTTAACTCAATTGCAACAACACTTCAGTATACGAGTACTCGTATTATGTCAAGACACAAGATTTAGTATGTTAATTGATCTTTCAGAAGGCTCAGTAAATATCAATTCCAGAGTAATGTGTAATGTTTAAGATTTTTTAATAGGAATCCATTTGCAGCTCAAACATTAGCAAAGTGTGAAACGTTTGCTGTTAGCCCACCTATTTTGCATTCCTCGAGGAATTCTTCGATACTCCATTATCGGAATTAGGATTTTCGTCGTTTACTGTTGAGCTTGTCTCGTATTTCATTTTAAAATATTTATATGATTTTATTCAATTTAAATTTATTTGTTCAATGAATACATATGTAAAACAGAGATAATAAGAATAAATGGAAAGAATTATCCGCATGATTCAAGGTCAATGTGTTGAGAAGTGTGCAACAGGCAACATTTTCACTCTTACTTTGTGTAAAGACCACAAGTATTATCTTCCCGGAGTCACCACAGATATGTAAGGATATACAGATATATATTGTGTAATATTTGATGTTATGTGAATACCCTAATGTTTTCGTTTAATACTATATTACTTTTTCAAACAATAATGGACGAACTCATTTGATTAATAAACTTATTTATTATATTTATAATTTTTAACGCTTTTATGTTTAAATGATAATAGAGATTTTCATCATTATAATTTTTAGGATTTAATATGTTTATAATGAATTTTTTGTAGCTGTCCTGGAATAGTATATTGTTACCGATGACGCAAACAAATTACACAAAACTCACACTCAACGTAAAATTTTTGTAACCAAATTTTAAAGCAACAAACCAAGTTGGCTTGAGGTATGGCCTGCGAGAAAACTTCATTAAAAGGGAAAAATAAGGCGCAGAATTACAACAATACAAAAATAACCAAAGAAAACACTATTATATTTATAATTTATAACTATAGTTGCTATTTAACAAATAAACCTCATTTGTATTAAAACACGATTCCCTAGAAAATACTTGATAGTACACGATGGTATGTCCTGTGTTGAATTGTAGATAGTTATGGGTGATGGTCGGTGGATGTGATGTACTGTGGTGTGTATTAACGTCCGCACTATTGAATGCTACGTTTATCCGCAAAGACCATTCCCAGAATTACGGTCTAAATTCAGAGGCAAAAGTGGTTTGGATCTCACGCTAAACTGAAGTTCCTTTAGATGTAATTGCTTATTGGGATATTAATTAATAGTCCTGTCTAAGGAACAAGGCAGCCTTTGTCAGTATGAAGACTATAAGGTCACAAAACAATTATCTTACACTTATTTATCATTCATACTTCACCAAGGTAGGTAATCTTTTCAGTTAAAATTAGTAAAATGATGTACTACCTACACACAATTGTTGTCTGAGGTAGTTCTTTGGTTTTCTCTTTAGATAACAATGTTTTTTAATGAGTCTTAAGTAAATATTATTAACAGTACATGTAAACTGATGTTGTTACTTAAAATTTTCTCTTATATGAAGAGCTCAATAAGAAATGAATAAATAATTTACTATTATAAAAAATGGGAAAATAAAAATGGTAATACATTGCTACGGTTTAGTACTGCTGAATGATTTTCTAAGATTCTACAGAAACGTTATTAGGATGCTAGGTAGCCTTCAGGATGTAAATACGGACTAATTAGTGTCTATTAGAAATAGACCTCCGAAACCGACTTGTTAGATACTATTCACTGTTCTCTTTTGTATTCTTTAACATTGTCTTAAACTCGTTCACAGCAAAGATTTCAGCATATCATTACCCTCAAATCAAAATGTTATTATAACATAGACTGAATGTTAAAATAACATAGACTATTTGTGTTGTGTTTTATAGACTGTTGCTTGGGCAGCCTTACAAATGGTCACGTTCGCACACCAGGCTTCACCAGAGTAATTTACAAGTTGTTGCATATAATTGCCCAAGTTGTAAACTAGGGTCTGTGTAGATATTCGACATTATCAATGATAATATACACAATGTACCTAATTCGAGGTTAAACAAAATTAATTAGCTTGAAAGTATAATTTGACAGTCAAATCTACTAAGTGGTGGAATATAAGTTTTAACTGAAAATGAGTTACGACCATCCTATTGCCAAGCAAGTTCTAAACTCATGTCGACTCAGCTTAAACTTGGAATAGTTAAATTAAAGTTTAACTACAAATAAACTCATCATCAATTTATTTTTAAAACGTACAAGTTTATAATGAATTCTTGAAAATAAGTTTCGAACTGAAGGTGATTTGAAAACTGATGTTCAAAGTATTTAGTTAATAGTATATATGTATAAACCAATCCTCAACAAAAAAGAGTTTATGCTTGATTTTTTTTTGCCTACGATTGATGGTAAATAGGCTACTTTGAAATATGGATGAATATTAACATTTTCTATGTCCGTATTGTATGAGTTTAGTGTACAGTAATAAACAATTCGTTTAGTACCAGTTTCTTACGTTTTTAATGAATTATTCAGACATTGGATAGTAAAGCATATTGCTAATACAAAGTAAACCAAAAGCTGTGGAATTGTGTCACATTTGAACGAATGACAGTTTAAAGAAACTTTGAAACTATTTAATCTCAGCTGTTAATTTTGGAAACACTAAACACTTTTTCTGCCCTTTGGGTCGAAGCCCTTTGGACGGATTTGCACCAAACTTCCATCCTCCAATCAAATTTAATAATGCCTAAAAGTTCAATAAAAATCTTTCGAGCGATTCCGGAGTCTATACGCAACATATAACAAATATACATACTTTCTATTTTATAAATTAGGATTATTTTCAATCTCAGATGATTGTGTATTTCTATGTAAACTTTGTATTGATAATGATTTTTCATTTAACTGTATCGAAACCAGCTACTTTCAACGTTAGTTTCAACTACAGAAAGCAATGTTTTCCCGGCCTAGACAGGGAAAATCAGCTGGAGATTTTACACACACTAGTGTTTAGTTACGACTTCTTACACTAGAAGCACTCAGCACTAGTAGCAGTAACAAGACTGCCAGAGAAGGTTGTAGAAAGTGAAATCAGCTGTAAAAAATATTACTGTTGCCATCGTACTGGTACTGAGGGAATCAAATGGGTAACTAAAGGTCAGCTTGAAAAATTATATTACCTTATTAGTTCTCTTAAATGATTACAGTATAATAAAAGATTTCGTTAGTAACTTGGATTAAAAGTGTTATTCCGTGTCCTTTTTTTCCACGTTCGGCTTTATGCCTCGCGTGTAAACTCGGTCGTGTAAAAGCACTTTCCATCCTTGAAATGAAATATACTATTTCTCTTGGGAGGAAAATAATCAGCTCATCACCTAGGAAAGAAAAATAATCAGTTGATGTCGTTGCCATTTTAATTAACTCGGTTTACTACGTTTCATTCAGTCTAGTCAAGTGGAATAGGATCCAAACATACTGTAAAAGACTCAACGGATTCAAATCAGCTGATTGACTTATTAGCAAGAACTAGATGAAAACATATTTGAAAAATGTCTTGCTTGAGCTGCGGCCGTCAAACTTAGCTCGTACAAAAAGCATCGCTATCGCCTCTAGTGGTGAAATAAATAAGCTATCGTCGTTTCTGTCTCTTGTTTTTTATGTTTATGGAAAAGGATTGTAGTTGCGTAATAAATTTAACTGAATGTAATTAGAGTGTAGAACCTAGGTTGTATCTAATTCCAGTTTTCTTGACCCAGACTACATTTCAGTCTAGTAAACTAGCACTGAAGTGAAGGAGTCCACTCACCTCCCTTGCACGGTGTCCTGTGCGTGCTGTGCTGCGCCCGGTATCCCTGGATCATCTCCCAGTCCCCCGAGTCCCGACGGATGGGAAACGCTATCTCCAGGATGTGATCGCACGGCTGCATCCCCAGCAGGATTCCCTTCACCTTCTTCCGCTTATCCTCCAGAGACATCTTCCCCTTCATGTCCTCCACGAGCTTATCCTCGGCGATCTGACAAGCGCGATGGAAGAAGTACTCCACCATGTCGAAAAACCGAGGGTTCTCGGCGGTCGGTACATCCTTGAGCTTGTCAGGGAGCTCGTGGATTCCGTTGGTCTGGAGCACGGCCGGGGAGAAGGTCTTGAGGAGTTTACCCAGTTCGCAAGGGGAGGACCAACATCTGGAGGCTGTCTTGAGGTGGAACATGTTGCAAGTCCGGGAGGTGCGAGCGTGTCGACAGCCTCGGGAGAACTGAGCCCACGCCCCTCCACAGCAATGTGACTCGGGGCTTTAATTAGCTCACCGACAGTTAGAGCTCGCTAGTCGTCAAGGCACATTGCAACATGTGACACACGTGTACTAGTGACCAGTACGAAAAGTAACCGCTACTACAAACACAGTTACAGATACTTTGCTGCATTGGTTAAAGTTTACAGCAGCAATTAAGCTGTATCAGAGCTTTATAAAGACAGACACAAGTATGTTCTAAAGATATTTGTTTATTATTCTATTGTATAGTTTATCAGTCAATACGTTTACATATGTAAACCATTACATAAATTTGTTTTTGATTTATCATGTATAACGTTAGTGTATGTAGTGGACGCAATGGTCTGGTGTATAATTCATTTAAAGTTACAGTTACAATACTTTTATTTCTCCCAACATCTTAAGTATCCAGTTCCCAAGCAACAGAAGTTTACATTTGAATTACATGTAAGGATTACGTGACTGAGTGACATGTAGAAGTTAAAATACTACTGTAAAATTGCACAGAGGATAAACCACCTTAGAACTATTTGGTGTACAAAGAACAAAAATATTCTGAGTTACACAATCTTTGTCCCATTTACGTACAATATGACACTGATACATAAAAGTCAAAACCTTTGATACATCTGGTGCAAAAGCAATAATTTTATATTTTGTATAATTTACAGGGGGATAAATTATGCACTGTAACTTTTAATACGGAGGTTAAACAGTTTAACATTATTGCATAGAAAAGAAAATATTCTCTTAATTATGTGGCATGGGAGGGGTAAAACAAGTATTGTAGGCTATCTTGTTATACACTGAGGGTAAAGTGCTGATAATTATGGAGGTTGGATAATCGAATATTGACAGGGGTTCAAAATAGTGAGTTGGTAGATATTTACAAAGTCGACCAATTTATAATTAACTTTTAACATTTCTAAGCTAATAAAATTTAAAGGGTTTCCTTAAAAATGGCGTTGATAAAATTAATAAACAATTAATTTTGTCCTCTTTTTTTTATAGTAATTATCATTTCTGTATACCGTTATAAACCTCTTTTCTACAAAATTTCACATTAATTTCTGCATGTATAAGGCCGTACGAGCGGCGTCAGGGACAATTGAAATCCACTAAGTCAGTGCTAGTGTCGCTTATTAGCTACACCTATGTGATTGTTTCATGCAAGATTCCTGAGTGACCTGTTCAAGAGAATAATTCTTTTTTGTACATTTTTAGACCTTCAAAATTACATATTTTAATAAGATTATCGGATTAAAAATGTGGCTTTAAAAATTATTTTCTGTAGTATACAACTTTTTTATTATTTCAAAATTTTACATAGGTTACCTTAAAAATATGTCTTTTATTCATCCACGTTCCCAAAATTTCACTCAAAAGCATTAGTAGTTTCCCACACTCCTTGCATGAGAAACGCCAAACTTCCTAATTAATCACCTTGTTACTCAAAAGGTTTTGACTCATGACTTGAAAAAAATATGCCAAAGCATATTTGTGATTCAATCGACAAATAAACGATAAACTGTTTTTTTTTAAATAGACGATTTTTTCTTTCGCACAACCTAAATTAGTGTACCCTATGTACTGTACCTTATTCACTCATTCATATTTGAGACACTGTATGTTATGTTAGTACATATTTAAAAAAATAGGTAGAGTAAATTTGAGCGAAATACCCATTAGGATACCTTGTGCTTGATGACATTTAGCTTTGTTAATGTCCAAGACCAACTGATTCGTCTGTATTCAGGATCATTGATTAATAGTCCATTGACCAAAGGCTGCCAGGACTCTCTCTCTCTCTCGCAAGGTAATTACACCGTCTCGTCCTAATGAATATATAAAAAACCTTTTATACCATTGTGGATAGCCTCTTATAGTATTGGAATTTTAAACGTAATATTACAAGAAAACCGACATTTTCCTGGACATTAGGCCTATCTAGTACATATTTTCTACTCGGAAATTTGTTATTTCCAAAATTTAAAGAAATTCCTTAGAGCAGTTTTCGAGATCCGTGTGCAAATATATATAAACCTTGCTCGTATTATAGTATTGGAATAAGATCTCAACCATATGAAACTAAATACCAAGTTTCGCCCAAAAATATAGGTTAGTTAGTGAAACATTATTTCCATGAGACCTACGGTAATAGCTTCTTCCTTATGGGAAATTTCCTAAAAGATTTCTAAAGATAGTATATACCGAAGTAAACTTTGAAAAATAGTGATATTTCTGGTCGAAAGTGTAAAAATAAACATAATTGAACCAGTGACGTCGTCTATATATCTGTTTGAGTGACCCATTCGCTACCTCTTTTTAATTCTATTTCTATTTTTCTTATCTTTCTTTATATTTCTTGGTACCGTGGTAACAACTACGACAGTCGTACGATTGCCCTCATGATTTAGTCCTAACAACTACTAAACAAATCATTAGACATCAGTAGGCCTACATCATATCAGTACCACAGTACAGAAAAATGCAATTGAACGTACAATTATACAAATTATAAAAACCGCAAACAAAAAAAATCTATTTCCATAAATTATTAGGAAACGATGCAAAAGTAGTGTACAAACCAAGTTGCATAGCGAATAGCGCTGTGAAACAGCACACAAAGGAACTGCAGGTGTTCCTGATATACCTGTCTTTAGCATAATAATGACATATTTTGATAGTTACGGCCCGTGCCCGGTTCCATTGGTTTCAATTGTTTTCCATAGCCTCTTCTTCAGCTTCAACTATAGTGCTTGTACACTGTTGTGTTTTAAGGGAACTTGTTTTTTGAAGGTTTTACTATCATGCTCTCCTTGGTAGTTTCATGACTTTCATCATTATGCTGAGTTGTAGTCTCAGTACAAAAAAGATTATTTTGAACGTTAATCTGAATTTTTCATAGTTATCCGGGATTTTAGGACACAGATACGTTAACTAAAGTAAAACAATAAATTGTTTTATTTCAACATATAAATTAATGGAAATGAACAGAGTACGTAGGTCTGCTGCTAGCAGACTATTGTTACGAATTTCAAAAGTAATATGTTTTTATTAACGAAAATCAATTTCGTTCCTTGAGCATACGTTTTTAAATCAGAACTATAAATGCAGATATGTAATGTAATTTTCAACGGAAGGATTTTTGTTAGTTTAAAGACTCATTGTGGAGAGCTTTGAGGCTTAATGATGACGCTTTTAAGAAATCCAGAGGTAGAAAACAGTCTGACGAAGCTTGAAGATTTTTCTTACTTTCGGTGTCTAAAAATAAACTCTCTTACAAGTAACTTTGGAATATTAACATTTACTAGGAAATTATTACTAAAAATAACCTTCTAGTGGAAATTTTTACAAAATATCTGTAAAGGATAATAATAAGATATTTGCAATGGGTTTTACTTTTTAGAAAAATAAAATCATTAGAAATATTTATGTTGAACATATTATATTGATTTTTATTTATTTGAATGCAGTTTAAATATGACTACCCGGTTTATACAGGTTCTTGTGGCCTTTATTTTACTAACATTCATTGAAACATACTAATTTATTCATAGCTAACGTTCGTCCTTGAACCACCATTGCGAAATCTCGGGTTTTAAGCCAATAAGAACATAGTTGTTTCATGACATCATTCCTAATCAACCTGAATAGAAATATTGTTGAGGGGTTAAACTATAGAAAAAATAAATACGAATCGTGTGTAGAGTCTGCATAACCTGCATCTATGATTTTAGTCCCATAAAACCAATATTATTCTTTCCGGACTACAAGCGGATATATCCGCTAAATGTTTGGGCTTAGCGGACGGTCGGCGGATATATCCAGATTTAAACTATTTTGATACCATTTTAGATTAATAGGAAACTCAAACGAATGATTAACATTAACGAATGCATATTATTATTTTTGGTCTTTATTTTTTTGTAGATTCTTATTTTTTCTAAACAAAAATAATTATGGCATAAATACAGATTATTTTAAGTATTCACAAATAACTAAGTGTTATACACCTTTTTTTACTCCAACCTCATTTCTTATATGAGGACTAGGCCTAATTAAGGCGTAGTCCGGGAAGGGTTAATTTAATGACAATATTATTTACTACACTATTACTGCTATTACTGAGGACGGGATCGGATTCCAGATCCCGAAACGTCGTGAAACTTTGTTTTACATAATATCGTGATGGAAAATGTCCGCAATAAGAATCTAAATGATAATATTACTTAGTCGTAAAAATACGGTCTAGGTAATATTAGATAGTAATAGTCGTAAAAACACGATCTGTTATAGGGAATTACATTTTCCGGTCTTTTAATTTTTCTATCACAAAAATAATTGCTAATTATCAAATATAATTGTGTGGTAATTATATTTTGCCAGAGTAAAAAACTAAAAAAGTAATTCCTTATATAATCCCTTTATCTCTAATTATAAACCTCAACCATCCTTGTCCAAACCATCCTGTCGTGTAGCCATTAATGGTATTACAAAATAACATTGTTTTATGGGATAAAACGATTTTGCAACTCCTGACTCTTAAGGAAAATTATATTTTTTTAAAGAAAATATATAATATAATCTAATAATCCAACAATATATGTTCAACACATAGCTATATTTTTATTGATATAAAGTAAAAAAGAGACAAGAACATAATTTAACATAATTATCACAATTAAAATGTACAAAAGGACCAGTAGACTGGGACGGGAGCGAGTCCTGTAATCCGGCTACTAGGTTACGAATTGTGAATATTTAAGGTGTATGTGATATTCCCTTGTGTGGATTAACGTCTGTATTATTGAGTACTACTACGTTCATCCGGAAAAAGTGGTTAATCTATAGATTAGATAGCATTTGCTGTTGGGCTATTAATTAACAGTCTGAAGAATATGACAGCCTTAGTCTGTAACAAGACTTACAAGATCGCGCCACAATCATCTTACATAAATTTCTCATTCACACTTCGCTTAAAATACCTAACGTAGGTCGCTGTTTCAGAAAGCTAAAGGCACCATAGGACTAAAATTCAATACGGTGGAACTGATGTAACTGAAACAGGTACTATGTATACATGTATGTTTGGATAAGGTTTGATTTTGATTTCAAACATACAATTTTACATAATCACGAAAAATCACGTATAAACATCTGATTCAAAAACACGTAACACATTGATTTGCATTGAATTACACAGATACAAACAAACCGGTGGAGTATTTGTTGAGTTTAATCTGGCGAAAAGTGGACGTATCACAACATTGAGCATCTGGCGAAGAGGGAGTGGACTGGATCACAACATTAAAAAGGGAGTGGACGGTGGATCACAACATTGAGGATCTGGCGAAGAGGGAGTGGACGGTGGATCACAACATTGAGCATCTGGCGAAGAGGGAGTGGACGGTGGATCACAACATTGAGCATCTGGCGAAGAGGGAGTGGACGGTGGATCACAACATTGAGCATCTGGCGAAGAGGGAGTGGACGGTGGATCACAACATTGAGCATCTGGCGAAGAGGGAGTGGACGGTAGATCACAACATTGAGCATCTGGCGAAGAGGGAGTGGACGGTGGATCACAACATTGAGCACCTGCGAAGAGGGAGTGGACGGTGGATCACAACATTGAGGATCTGGCGAAGAGGGAGTGGACGGTGGATCACAACATTGAGCATCTGGCGAAGAGGGAGTGGACGGTGGATCACAACATTGAGCATCTGGCGAAGAGGGAGTGGACGGTGGATCACAACATTGAGCATCTGGCGAAGAGGGAGTGGACGGTGGATCACAACATTGAGCATCTGGCGAAGAGGGAGTGGACGGTGGATCACAACATTGAGCATCTGGCGAAGAGGAGTGGACGGTGGATCACAACATTGAGCATCTGGCGAAGAGGGAGTGGACGGTGGATCACAACATTGAGCATCTGGCGAAGAGGGAGTGGACGGTGGATCACAACATTGAGCATCTGGCGAAGAGGGAGTGGACGGTGGATCACAACATTGAGCATCTGGCGAAGAGGGAGTGGACGGTGGATCACAACATTGAGCATCTGGCGAAGAGGGAGTGGACGGTGGATCACAACATTGAGCATCTGGCGAAGAGGGAGTGGACGGTGGATCACAACATTGAGCATCTGGCGAAGAGGGAGTGGACGGTGGATCACAACATTGAGCATCTGGCGAAGAGGGAGTGGACGGTGGATCACAACATTGAGCATCTGGCGAAGAGGGAGTGGACGGTGGATCACAACATTGAGCATCTGGCGAAGAGGGAGTGGACGGTGGATCACAACATTGAGCATCTGGCGAAGAGGGAGTGGACGGTGGATCACAACATTGAGGATCTGGCGAAGAGGGAGTGGACGGTGGATCACAACATTGAGCATCTGGCGAAGAGGGAGTGGACGGTGGATCACAACATTGAGCATCTGGCGAAGAGGGAGTGGACGGTGGATCACAACATTGAGGATCTGGCGAAGAGGGAGTGGACGGTGGATCACAACATTGAGCATCTGGCGAAGAGGGAGTGGACGGTGGATCACAACATTGAGGATCTGGCGAAGAGGGAGTGGACGGTGGATCACAACATTGAGCATCTGGCGAAGAGGGAGTGGACGGTGGATCACAACATTGAGCATCTGGCGAAGAGGGAGTGGACGGTGGATCACAACATTGAGCATCTGGCGAAGAGGGAGTGGACGGTGGATCACAACAATGAGCATCTGGCGAAGAGGGAGTGGACGGTGGATCACAACATTGAGCATCTGGCGAAGAGGGAGTGGACGGTGGATCACAACATTGAGCATCTGGCGAAGAGGGAGTGGACGGTGGATCACAACATTGAGCATCTGGCGAAGAGGGAGTGGACGGTGGATCACAACATTGAGCATCTGGCGAAGAGGGAGTGGACGGTGGATCACAACATTGAGCATCTGGCGAAGAGGGAGTGGACGGTGGAAGGGAGTGGACGGTGGATCACAACATTGAGCATCTGGCGAAGAGGGAGTGGACGGTGGATCACAACATTGAGCATCTGGCGAAGAGGGAGTGGACGGTGGATCACAACATTGAGCATCTGGCGAAGAGGGAGTGGACGGTGGATCACAACATTGAGCATCTGGCGAAGAGGGAGTGGACGGTGGATCACAACATTGAGCATCTGGCGAAGAGGGAGTGGACGGTGGATCACAACATTGAGCATCTGGCGAAGAGGGAGTGGACGGTGGATCACAACATTGAGCATCTGGCGAAGAGGGAGTGGACGGTGGATCACAACATTGAGCATCTGGCGAAGAGGGAGTGGACGGTGGATCACAACATTGAGCATCTGGCGAAGAGGGAGTGGACGGTGGATCACAACATTGAGCATCTGGCGAAGAGGGAGTGGACGGTGGATCACAACATTGAGCATCTGGCGAAGAGGGAGTGGACGGTGGATCACAACATTGAGCATCTGGCGAAGAGGGAGTGGACGGTGGATCACAACATTGAGCATCTGGCGAAGAGGGAGTGGACGGTGGATCACAACATTGAGCATCTGGCGAAGAGGGAGTGGACGGTGGATCACAACATTGAGCATCTGGCGAAGAGGGAGTGGACGGTGGATCACAACATTGAGCATCTGGCGAAGAGGGAGTGGACGGTGGATCACAACATTGAGCATCTGGCGAAGAGGGAGTGGACGGTGGATCACAACATTGAGCATCTGGCGAAGAGGGAGTGGACGGTGGATCACAACATTGAGGATCTGGCGAAGAGGGAGTGGACGGTGGATCACAACATTGAGCATCTGGCGAAGAGGGAGTGGACGGTGGATCACTTTAGGCTGTTGATCTCAATTCAAGTACCACTGTTCAATGTCCACTACTTACGACAAGAACCTATTGAATCGAGTGGACGTACCAACATTGAGCATCTGGCGAAATTATGGATGACAACATTGAGCATCTGGCGAAGAGTATCTACGGTGGATCACAACATTGATTATTCTGGCGGACTGAAGGGGTTCTGAACAAACTCTGAGCGTGGAAGAGGAGTAAAGTATAACTTGACTGCCACCATTGAAACTAGAAAGACAGGTGGTTAATACCACAACATTGAGATTTTTGTAAGAACCATACAAAGTGATCTGTATATAAACAAGTTATTTACAGTTATGTGTGGATCAACAAAATTTAGCTGATAAAACATAGTAATATTGTACAACTGATTGGAGCATCTGACGAAATTGAAAATGTAGACGGGGGCACTTTAGAAAATTGAAAAACATTGAAGCTGTCAAAGACTTATTATTTTGTTAATGGATCTCTCTATCAAAATTTAATTTAAAATCGTTATTGGTGTTGATATACAAACCATACTGAATCTCATCTGATCCAATATAACGTATTTTGTATTAAACTTATTATCAATTTGGTATACACAATGAAGGACCATAGGCATTTTACAATACTTAATATTTTTTTACAGATTTAAAGTGTACTCATTGAAATTAAAAAGTAAATATATTTATTATATGTATCTTATAGAGTGGCTCGTGTAGATGTAAACATTAAAAAGCAATATGTGAGGGTTGGTAAATGAATTGTGAAACGAAACTACAAATAGCAAATATATTGAACTGGAATCAAATTAGATATAGTGGATTAGAAAAATCAAAGATACATTATCTGTTATCGCTCCTAATGTGTATATACATAAAACTAGGATTTTGTATACTGATCACAATGCTTAATTTTTTGGTTTAAATATTGATTTAATGAGGAAACGATGTGCCTAACGGTTCTAAAACAATTAGTTTATATTGTCTTTTGTGAAGTCGTCATTTTAAAGTACACAATTACTATTTTATAACTAAAAACGTTTATATTTACTGATATAAACATATTTGATTTATAAAATCATTTGTAAAACGTAATAGTCGTTATATTTTCACATGTATGACACCAATTTAGAAACTAGTTTATTTACGGTGATAAATTAACGAATCTCCACATTAAAGGCTTAACGCATTTATGGCAGTTAAACTATCATGAACAAAACAAAGCCATTTGCAGCAGTTGAAAGTCAAGGAGCTAAGATAAAAAATGCGGCAATTGTTATGTAAACACAACTTTAACATTATTGGTTTACTTCCCGTGATTGCGATCGAACACGTTTTGGTGTTTTTAACAGTCGTTGTGTTGTTAGTGTTTTATTTATTAGTGAACCCAGCTATTAAACACATATTTTAACAGTGATGCTCTTGGATATTACATTTATTGTACTAATGACTGAAAAAATTAATAAATTAAAATATTCTTTTATACAATCTAAGTGTATGTTCTTAAACAGCCTCAATGATTAAAAAAAACATTTTATGAGCGATGAATTGAAATTGTGAGGTATAAATTCAAAAAAATGAGACCACTTTTGATCAGCAAACATGA
The DNA here is from genome assembly GCA_023375725.1 of Nephotettix cincticeps. Classification (NCBI taxonomy): domain Eukaryota; kingdom Metazoa; phylum Arthropoda; class Insecta; order Hemiptera; family Cicadellidae; genus Nephotettix; species Nephotettix cincticeps. The sequence goes on along the minus strand of CM041790.1, from coordinate 33,466,992 downwards.
TATTACTTTTTTCTATAAAAAAATATGAACAGGGCATATAAAAATGCGTTATTAAATTACTATTATATCTTTAATAAATAGCAAATAGTGAGGAAACGGTTCGAGTATTGAACCCCTGTTCTTCTGACTAAAAGATATTTACTGTTGAGATATTTCGACGGTTAGTTCGGTCATGTGAAATCGCTAGTCTATACGTCTGCGGCGTAGGTAAATTAATAATGAACATTTTGAAATACATCACTTGATGCAGAAATTACGTATCTACGACCATCCTAAAGGTTTTAAACAGGGCATTGTATTATTGCTTAGTGCAACCCCTAAAGTGACTGAAGTTCTAGGGTTCTGAACAAACTCTGAGTTTTATTGTTTCTTTTTTGTGGAATGTTTTTTCAGCGAAAACAATAAAAGTAAAGTATAACTTGACTGCCACCATTGAAACTAGTTTAAAGTCATTGTCATTGTTATTTCAAGGTTAATACCACTTTTAACTTAGTAATAGTTTATTTTTGTAAAGTTTAACCATACAAAGTTGATTATACTGTATATAAAACAAGTTATTTACAGTTAAATAAAAGTAAAGTATAACTTGACTGCCACCATTGAAACTAGTTTAAAGTCATTGTCATTGTTATTTCAAGGTTAATACCACTTTTAACTTAGTAATAGTTTATTTTTGTAAAGTTTAACCATACAAAGTTGATTATACTGTATATAAAACAAGTTATTTACAGTTATAGTGATGGAAAATTTAATGTAAAATTTAGCTGTATAAAATAATTTATTATGTAATAATTGTACAACTGTATTGTCTTTTTGTAATGTCACTGATGTTTTACTGTTTTTTTAAATTGAAAATGTAGAAAACTTGTGGGGGCACTTTTAGAAAATTCGAAACATACGAAGCTGCTCAAAGACTTATTATTTTGAACTTAATGGATCTCTCTATCAAAATTTAATTTAAAATCGTTATTGGTGTTGATATACAAACCATACTGAATGTTATCTCATCCTGATTTCCAATAAATAACGTATTTTGTATTAAACTTAAAATTATCAATTTTTAATCTAATGTATACACAATGAAGGACCATAGGCAATTTTACACAATATTCTTAAATATTTTTTTACAGATTTAAAGTGTACTCATTGAAATTAAAAATTAAATATATTTATTATATGTATCTTATAGAGTGGCTCGTGTAGATGTAAACATTAAAAAGCAATATGTGAGGGTTGGTAAATGAATTGTGAAACGAAACTACAAATAGCAAATATATTGAACTGGAATCAAATTAGATATAGTGGAATCGATGAGAAAAATCAACCGGAGATAACAATGATCTGTTACGGTCGCTCTGAATGTGTATATACATTAAAACACTAGGACTTCCCTAATGAATACTGGATCACAATAGCTAATAATTTATGGTTTGAAATAATTGACATTTAATGAGGAAACGATGTGCCTAACGGTTCCTAAAACAATTAGGTTTATATTGTCGGTTTTGTGAAACAGTCGTCAATTCCTTAAAGTAGCACAATTACTATTTTATAACTAAAAACGTTCTAGGTAGAGTTACTGATATATAACACTCCTTACTTTGATTTATCAAAATCATTTCCGACCTACAAACGTAATAGTCGTTATATTTCACATGTATGACACCAATTTAGAACTAGATGACCATTTACGGTGATAAAACTTAACGAATCTCCACATTAAAGGCTTAACGCATTTCGGATGGCAGTTAAACTATCATGGGAACAAAACAAAGCCATTTGCAGCAGCAATTGAAAGTCAAGGAGCTAAGATAGAGAGAGGGTGCGGCAATTGTTATTCCAACGGCACAACTGCTGTAACATTAGGGTTGGTTTCGCCACTTCCCGTGATTGCGATCGAACACGTTGGTGGGTTGGTGTTGTGCAGACAGTCGGTGACGTGTTGCATAGTGTTATATATGTGGGACTCCTAGTGAACCCAGCTATCCAGAAACACATAGGCCTACTGTAGACAGTGAGCGTGCTCTTGGATAGTCTACACTGGTTAGGTTGTAGCCGAATGACTGAAAAAATTGAGAATACGAGGCGAGGCTTGAAAATAACGCGTCTGGTTTTATACAATCTAAGTGCGGTGGATTTGTTCTTAAACAGGCCTCAATGACAAAAAAACATTTTCATGAGCGATGAATTGAAGATAGTGAGGTATTTAAAGGCCCGATTCACTGAGGGCAGGCCAGAGTTCACCAGCAACATAGATCCTGGTGAGTCTAGAGAATTCATCATCTGACAGGAGTCGCTAGCCACTGCTTTGATCCAGCAACCCATGATCTACGTATTTTTCTATATTATTATATAAACGAGTTTTTATAGGAACAGGGCATATAAAAATGCGTTATTAAATTACTATTAAATATCTTTAATCAATAGCAAAATTACGGATGGAGACTCGGTTCCGAGTATTGAACCCCTGTTCTTCTGACTAAAAGATGAGCACTTTACTGTTGAGATATTTGGCGACGGTTAGTTCGGTCACTGTCCGCTACAGATCGCTAGTCTCGCTACGTCTGCGGCGTATGCGCGGTAACCCGTTACTCACTCACTATGACACATGCGCAGTGTTTCTATGATAAACTATATTGTAGTGGTTTTGCCTATTTTTATGCAGACGTTTCGTTGTATAAATTTAATTGGTAAAAAATACTATTGTTATAAAGGGCTAGCCTCTTGTAAATTATAAATTACTCGTTACTTCTGGATGTTAAAGACTGAACATAAAACTCTTAAAAATACTACAACCTTTTTTACTCCCCAAATCAACAATCACTGTGAAGTTATTTTGTAAAAAACTCATTGTACTTGGTACTATTTAAGAGACACTTAAAATGTCTAGCGATCTCTCTGATTACAATGTAAATCGTTTCATTTACTCACACTCAGTGGGTACAGACGAAGTGTGCATGCTTCGTGGAAAGCAGTAAAACGGTTTTCCAAAAAAGTATTATTGACACAATCCAGAAAGGTTTATAAAGAGTTTAATTACTCGTACAATTATATCACTGATAAAATATCTTGATTTTGAACATATTCTGATATCAAACTAATCTAATGTCTTAATTTAAAAACTCATGTTTGAAAAGAGAACTTATTTGAGTATTTAACACTGCGATTACGGGATTAAACAACGAACATGAAGTTGAAAACTACGACGTTATCTGATAATATTTTAATTGTACTTAATAATTAATCATACCTTGATAGATAACAAATTTTTAAAAATGAACATTGGGAAAGACAAAGACCAAACTACCACTGTCTGTCAACTTAAATCCAATCCAAGTCAATCGCTGGGGACCTGACGTTCAGAATCCCTTTAATTACAAAGGCTTAGTAGTGACTGCAGTGTCTGAAGAATTACAATAAATTAAATACTTGTATCCATTCATTTATTATAAACTGGCAACTAACCCGTCCTTTGTACGGGTAGTATGATTCATATGCATTTTACATCTGTATTTTACCTAGAAAATTAAAAGCATCCGGTGGTTTACAATAATTAATACGTAACGATAAAAAAAATTAAGGATATTTCCGTTATACGTTTACCACTGTTTAAATAGCTGGCGGTGTTTTAATGGTTTTCTGGTGTTAAAAATTATAATAATTGGAAAGATTGTGTACTTAAGTTCATTTTTGGTCGAACTCACACTTCATATATTTATAAAATAACACAACTAATTGTGCAAGTAATTTTAGAAAAAAACTTAGATTTAGTTACGTTGAATAAAGTAAAAATATAGGTTTACAGAAAACCAGTGGTTTTCTAGAGGTTATCGACAATATAAACATGTTATTAACTAAATACAAATATTAAAAACCAACCTAACTTAACACCAGAGAGCGCTGTATGGTCGGCAACATCGCATGTATCATGATTAGGCAGCGTAAATTGGTCGCCGACAACAGCGCTCAGCGGACTGAAGATAGGTCTTCGTTATGGATATTTTTATAAACTTAATATTATTTTTATACAGAACGTAACCACCAGGAAACCCCTAAACCACTGGTTCTGTTACATCAGAAAATAATAAAACCCCTATTTAAAAAGTGGTTAAAGATCCCAATTAATTTACCTTAAATTTTGTAGCTTTTTAAATGCATTCCTTACTTTCCGTGATCTAAATTGCAACTGACGGAAACAAGCCTAGCATTTTCCTGGTTTAATGGAAAACGTGCCGGCATGTGATCGTCCATGCAACAATCTGTACAGTATCAGTTAAATTAGTCGGCTTTCCTAGATGACTCTGATCAATTAACGGATCATCAATCGTGTTATGTCAGTATCATTCTAGCACTGACTGACATCGATTTAAATAATTCAAAGCCTAAAAAAGCTTACAATGTTAAGTTTCACAACAAAATCCTACATTCTCCCAAATCTAGTTTAAATACAATGTGTATTTACACTGCATTTAAGTAATTTATTAATACCAGACGAATTATTATATTGTTTTTTTAGAGAACTCAATTCCTGTTCTTATTTACGGTCACGCAGTGGAGTAATGTATTGATTATATCGATTAATTACTGTAGTGATATAAATATTTTTTAAAGATTTATTACTTAAAATGTGATCGACATAACTTATTTGGAATTGTTTCCAATGTTTCACTCGTCATTGATCGCTGTAACCCACTGGATTATAGTACACCGTGAGACCAAGCGTATTGGTGTATGAAGTTTCTGTAGCGGCAAAACAGCGAACTCCAGGAAATAGTTCCATTATAAGCCCATAGATAGTAGCACGGTAGATGACGAAAACTAAAAGTTTCACTAAATTATCGATAGATGTCACTTCTTGCCACTCGAATTTATGGGATAGAAACCAACGATGTATCGGTACAGAGGATTGAAAGGGTTGGAACAGTCGTTACAATTATGATTTATCTAAAGTGATAATTGTTAACTAACACATTTTACTATATTACAACGCGGTTTACATTTCCTACGTTATGGGTTTAAATTTATAAAAAATAATGAAAAGTTCCCATCGAGAAGGCTTAGTGGGATCCAAACTGCCCTCGAGAGGTCTGCCGGGAATTGCCTCATTTTGTTTGGATCAGAATAATAGGTTCATAGCGGTGAGATTTCTTTGAAAATATTTTATTCATAATAATAATAGTTTATTGCTTTTACTATAATAGAATTGCATATCATACATTTATTTATTAAATTTACAATAATCCTACTAATTTTTATTTTTAGATGAAATTACAAAGCTTCTTTTTTTCTTAAGTTATAATTCAAAACTTTTGTTTCTTCAAATCTTCTATTTTATACAGGACTTCTTTCAGCAACATGTTCTCAATTAGTTTTTTTGAAATTTTTGATGTTTTTTCTTTTTTGGTTGTTGCAGGCAATTTATTAAATAATTTTATTCCGTTGTATGTCAAATGTTTTAAATAATGTGGTGTTGCGATGTCAAATTTGAGGTAAGAGCTTTTTCTAAATTTTAGTGGTCTGTTTTCAGTTTAAAATATTCTATTTTATGTTTTTTAAAAATTAATGTTTCCAGTATGAATATAGAGGGAAAAGTTAATATTTTATAGTTTTATTTTATTTTATTTTATAGTTCTTTGCAATAATGATTTTTTAAATTTTCCTAATTGCAATGTTTTGCAGGATAACTATATATTTAACTATTTTGTTTCTTTTGAAGAATTGCCCCATATTGGTACCGCATATACCAAATGATGATAAATCATGCATAATATATATATATTTATCTGCATATATGATCTTGAATATATTTGACAATATTCTTAAAACGAATATTTCACTGGATATTTTATTACATATCATTTCTTAATTAATTTCAAATGTCAAATTTATAAATCGTAATTACTAAAAAGTTTGTAGATTCAGTTGTGTTTATTTTGGTATTATTTATTAAGAACACTATTTCATTATTTTTAAGTGATCTCTTGTGTGAGAAGCTTAGACATTTTGTCTTAGTTATGTTTACTTCAAAAAAATTTTATTGAAACCACTGTATAATTTGGTTTTAATCTTTTATTCAAACAATATAAACGATTGTTAATATTTTTTATATAAACAATAAAAATTGTTTATATTTCTTGTTTTTTTTTGTAAATTGCTCTAAAACTGTCGTGTTTTAACCATATTTGTAAATTCGGTCCCAAAGCAGTTTTGGTACTAAAAATACAATGAATTTTTAGTTTTGTTTTCTGGAATCGTTTTTAAATATTCCAACCATAAATAAGGTGTTCTTGTAAATGAACGCCTTATTTATAGTTGAAATATTGTAGACTCTTGGTATAAGTAGTTATAATGTTGATGTAACATGGTGAGTTTTCTGGGTTAATAAGGCTGCTGTATGCAAGGCGGGTTTGGGCGGGGCCCCTGGTGCATAAGCATGTGTTATAGCATGGCTTAGGTTTACACTTGCCCGGTTAACTGCTTAAAATATTCGTGAGTACTCCTACCTCAGTATTTAAATAATAAAAAGGTAAAGGTTAACATTTTTTAATTTATAGAATAAAATATGGATACAAATAACGCTTTAAAAATGGAAAAAATTCAATTTTAAATTAACAATTTAAAGATGATAAAATAGTCAGGTATTAGTTACAAATTGTAAGCAAAATAAATTTTCTTTCATACAAGGAAACAAAATTGAAATACACATTAATTTTTTAAAATTATTTCTTAGTTTTAGAAATCTTAAGATCCTAATATACATTATATTAAATTTAGGCCAAGCCTGTTGTAATGTGACAAACGGCTCAAGGTTAGAATCCTAAAGAGTAGAGGAGATTTTTTTAGTGGGTAACCCCACTTCTTAGGGGAGTCCCATACTACAGGCTGGCCACCTGTGTGCATAAAGTATTTCTTCCGCCTCTCTCTAAAAACACATTATATAACAGTTTGTATTAGCAATAATAAAAAAATTGTATTATTGCCCTGTCCCCATGATGGGAACCTTTTATTGGGTATTATATAAAAACTATTTTTCTTTTCACTTTGTTACACATTGTACGAGTATTTTTTGTTTATTTCATTGAAAAATATCGTGCGATTTTAGAGAAAGTTCAGCTGCATAGGTTTTGAGTATATACAACCTGTTGCTATAATGTTAATTATTATTTATTGGAAGTTTTAATTTACTGTGGTTAGGTTGTTTCTAAAAATTTGATACGGTACTCTTGCATATGATATAATATTTATAACAACTTTTGAGATTATATTAAGTAAACTAGGACACAAGAAATTTCGTTATGGTGAGTTCAAAAATGTGCTACATGTGAAAATTGTCATTTTCTGCATACAAATAGCATAGGAAATAAGATTGCCTTAAGAAAAATTTGGAATTATTCAACCTATGAATTAGTATTTAGTGAAGCTGAGTATATAAAGTTGAAAAGTACTAATGCCGAGACCCTCTCGTCATTCAAAAATATTAAGTCCAACAAGCTTAATTAATTTGTATCATAAATAAAATGTTTTATATCCATTATTAAATGTTGTACTGTTAACATTACTTGATTAATTCCAGCTGACCTGGTGTTAAAATAATAGACATACATTTTTGGGTGGTATTTTAACGAATGATTTACTGCAAACAAGATTGCTGTATAACTTTGCCAAAAATCGCTTTTAAAAGAGGGACATAAAAGTGAACTGTTGAATATATTTAGAGACAAGGTAATTCAGGGCCTGAATTATAACTTGTTTGAGTTCAGTTAAGGGGTTAGAATGGAATAAAAAATAATTTGAACCTCTACAACGTAGGCTTGAAAAACAGTTTAATGAAGTCGTTTCCGAAGTTAGTCGGACACACACACACGCACACACGCACACACACGTACATTTTATTCTTCAAAATCATAACAATTTAGCTCAAAAAGACAACGTAATGCTTTTACAAATTTCAAGTTATTTTTTAAGTCAATGATTAATAAAGGGCCAATATTCAATAATAACCAACTGTTTTAGACAAAAACAATCGTGTAAACTAAAATTCACACTTTTATTTTAAACTTTTAGATGGACTCTCTCGAGGGTTGTTTCCGCGTTGACATTGGAACTTTGAGAGACGTTCAAAAGGCAATCAGCTGACTGGGACGTAAATCTGATGTCCTCCCAGAGGAATGACAGTTGGTCCCACGTCGTTTCCGTTTCCGCCAGTACACCGAATCAATCGTGTTGGTCCAATCACAAATGTATTACACCGGTACGTGTATACGAGAGTTCATTCTAAAAATAAACATCTAGCTACACACATATATTTACAAAATATCTTTTATGTTATCTATATACATGCAATTACAGTTTGGTATGTACATTCCTTATAAATATGATATTTTTGTTTATTTTTCGTTTTATACAATATAAATGCTAAAATGGGTCATGTCTGTCTTTGTTATACAGTAGGGTATGTTTGTCACGATTCCAAAATTTCTGTCTTTGTTAACAAGGTATTATTGACACGATTCAACGTGAAAGTGAGAGCACAGTTGTGAAACTTATTTTCATTATTCTATAGCTTGTGAAAGAAGTTTTTGTTTACTTTAGACCGATCCATGCACTGTGAAATAATAAGATCTTAAAACCCTATATTTGAGAAATTTTTTGACATTATTTTGTAGATATAAGTTGTTAAGAACACGGGATCTAAAAAAGTGATTCAGTTAAAAGAAATTGCCAGCTGCCAAATTAAAATCAGTATTAGTTTTTATTATATCGATAATTTATTTTAATCTATTTCGAAACTATACTACATCAAAATGTATTTTAAATTTATTTAAATTCAAAAGACACCGACATACTCTGGTGGATGTTATACTGGTTGGGTGAGCCAAGGGTGAGGGCGATAAGTTTAATGGACTTAACCCTTTTAAGGGTTAATATGTTAATGTCTTTGTTACAAACACCAGCTCATAAATAATCCTTTACCTGGATAATTTTCATCCATGATAATTCCAGCTAATTACAACTTGATGAAGAATGGCAGCTTGGTACAGTATTGTGTCTTAACAAAACTTTGGCAGTATCGAACAACGACTATGAGCGACTAATATTGGGGTACTATTGCTAATACTATAATAACTAAACCACGCGGTCAGGAAAAGAAAAAGGTAAAAAGCTGCTATAAATCTTATTATTTGAAATATTTTGTCAAATGTAGATCTTCATAAAATTACGTTCCAATGCTAAATTTACTGCCAGAATATTAAATTCCCCGTCGTAGCAGACCTGCGCATTCAGTGATTTCCCAAATCAATAATATGACTAGTGTGATGAATATACTTCAATAAATAAGAGTTTGCGTATACTCCATGAGATTAAAATGTGAAATAGTATGCAGGTTTGTTGCTATGGGGAAGACTGAAAGTCAGTATTTTTACCATAAACAATCTTTATTATGACCACATACTAAATTTTATCAACATCTGTCCATAAATGAAGAAATTTGCCTATTCTCTATATGATTAACACAGGAAAATAGTAAACAGGTATATTGCCATGATAAATAGATAAACTATGATGTTTAAACAAAAATGGATGGATTTCAACCACATGAAGCTAAATAACAAGGTTCACCAATACGCATTGGTTAATAAATGAAATGTTAACTTTCCCTTGTCCTCCATAAGATTAACATTGGACAAATCCGTCTGAAGAGAAATAATCAATTTCAAAAAAAGATTTTCTGAATAATGATTTAACTATGATTAAACCAAATATTAAAATATGTATATTAAAATGAAAATGTGGAATAAAGTGGTTTTCCTATTTTAAGTGAAACGAGGAAACATGTGAAGAAAATATTCTGCCAAAATGTAAGTGAAATACATTGAAGACAGAATTCTAAATATTCACGTATTTGTGGTGGAACCTCAAACGACGAAGCATTATTACATTGAGAATTTGTAACTTAGATTTAGAATGATTACGGTGCGGCCAACTGTCTCGACTACATTATTGTTTCAGCTGCAAATGTATCTCTCGTTTTAATTTAATTTTAATAGTATTACAAAAGTTCCTTTTTACTTTTCCTTTTAAATCAAAAAATCATTATAAAATATAAGTTATCGTATTAATTGCTAAGGATATGCGTTTACGTATTAAGAGATGAATTGAAGGTGAAAATGTAAATTTACATAACCTTTTTTGTTTAAAGTAGAACTAAAATTTTGTATTTTTATTCCTGTTTCAAAAATAAACTTTTACAGTTCGTTATCTCAAGGTATATCTAAAATTCTTTGAACTCCTCTTGCGTACTTTTTTTTTAAATTATGCATATCATAAAGACTGAAATTTTTTTCCTGTCAGTCTACTAAATTTGTATCAAAATCGTTTTGAAAACGATTGGTCAAGCTGATAACGGAAACTTGTATAAAACATTTGCAATTTTAATATTATATTGTTCAACATTTTTGAATACACGAAAATACCATCTAAAATTTTGTAATTTTTGTATTTTAACTTTAAATTAAAAGTATATCAATAATTACTAATTCGATTTGAAACCGATAATATTGTTTTCGTCGCACTGCTTAGAAAATGGCCGTTTACAATATACTTTGCGAACGAAAAGTAGTAAAAGGTCGGCTGATAACGAGACCATCAGTCAATTTCAGGTTTGTTATTACAATGTATAACAGATGAAAATGCGTCAATATCAATGGTAAGTTATCGGAATTGGTAAAGTGGTAATCGTTTATTTGTATTGACAGACTATCAGCTGGTTGTTTCATTTTTAAGATCTAGATGGAAGCAAATTTTTCTTCAGTAAAATGTTTGGTTTGTAAACTAGCTAGCTCAATATATTATGGAATCTGAAAAATATAGTTTATAACCTAATCAAAAATGTATTTTTGGTACATACCAAAAATACGCCACTGCAGATACATTCTGCGTATCTGGCTGTTCGGTTGTACACCCTTGGGCTCGTATCAAAGAATTGCAATGAAATACTATACAGATTTTATATTAAACACCAAATTGATTATTTCAGTGTTTTACTCAACAGAGAATTTTATTTTTTTAGTATGAGTTAGGTTATATATTTTTAATTCGCTGAAATACCTCAAGATTATAAAACATTTATGCATCAAGTTGAATTTTTTCTTTGTCAAACAAGATACTTAAAAACTCTCAAATAAGACAAATGAAAGTAAAAAGAAGACAAAAGGTAAATGTTAATTGCTATTTCCGATCATTATAACGAGTTTTAAAACAATAACACTTGAAAAGAAAAGAACACTTTATTGATGAGGAAATTTCTTTATCAACTGCAGTTTTAAGAACAATACACGTTTTCTTTGAGCTTTATATTAATTAAAATTTTACAGTTTGAACGAAATCATGACACCGTTAATTATTCTTGTACTATTTATTATACTTTTAAACAATAACTATATTTTTAAATATACATTGCACTGTAAATAGTTATTTTTTTGAAACGGAAGTTCGATTCATTCTATTATTTAACTAGTTTCCATATAAAATATACAATACTGGTATATTATTCGATGACTGATACATGCATGTTTTCATTAGCAAACGAATACTTATCTACTATTTATTCTTGCTACGTAAAATATGCAACAGACTAAAATATAACCTTTTACTGCATATTAATGTTACCCAAATTCCGAACTTAAATCAGTTAGGCTACTATAGTGTTTTCAAATATTTACTCATATTTTTAAAAACTTTTATATATTCAACTGTTTTGTGACTTTTTATTTTTGGATTTTCTTTGTGTTCTGTTGCAGAGTTGCCGCACCTGTCAATACGGATAACAGCTGTATTGTCTGCCATGTAGTCAGCTGTTGGCGCCATCACCCCAGCGTCTGTCAGCGGCAACAATGGACGTCGCTCCCGTCTCCTCAAGCGAAGGATATCAAAACATTAATCACTAACTGAACTAGTAATTGCTTTAAGTCAAGCGTGAAATATCGTTTATGACGTCTTGAACTTTGGAAGACAATTAAATGTTCTTAAACGCCTCTCAGAAAGATGTACTGTAATAGCCTATTACACTTTAATGGTTATACTATATTCACATTTATTATAACTGTGACAATATGACCTTAAAATCTTTTATTTGTATATTAGTTTATTTTATAAGTAATATATTATACTTATCAACATTATTGAATTATTCTTGAATTTGAGTTGTAAGACACTATCAAACAATAAGAAAAAAGTACTAAACCACATCACACTAAACGATAGTACTAAACCAACGCTATTATAAACTATGTGAGCCAATAGTGGTCACTTAAAATAAGTAATATGAAAAATTAATATTTGACACAAAAAATAATAATTACCAAATAATACCAACTGTAACACTGTAACTATGATGAATAAATCATATATAAATATAATATCAATGGCGTATAGGAGTAAATAAAGACAATACAATAAAAAATATAAAAGTAGAAAAAGATATCTGAAATTTTACTTCTCACTATAATTTTACAAAGTGTTATAAATAGGGTTTGAATGAGGTAAATAATTCCAAATATTGCACGATTATATAAAAACTATCATTTTGTACTTAATTTAATTAAAATATAAATAATTATTACACGATTTCCTCTTTCATAGTAATTATTATTTAAATGAGATGTTATATTCTATTCCTGGTAATGGGGGAGTAATAATGTGTTAATGGTGTGGCGTGTCAATTTCAAACAAATTAACATCTGAATGGAATGATTAAAACATTTCGCAGGTGTAACTTGTTTTTGTTTTTAGTAGTAGCAATGATTTTAGACTTTCAAACTTAAATTACGTTCAAATTGCAGGTGAACCAAAGACATTCTTAGATCATAATTTTAAAACGTTTAAAAATAGAATAGATATGCCGAGATGATAAGTAAATATAGCTTTGTAGTTATGTGGACTATTGACTCACATTTGTGGAAGAAATTCGACCCTGGAATATTGGCATGGTATTAATAATAATTTATATTTCAGATCCTGTTTGAAAATAAGTTTTTAGTTAAGAGTTATGAATTGGCAGGATGACCATATTCTTTGATAACAGACAATCAGTGGGTGAGATTGGTGAGAAGTATGAATGTTGGGAAGAATTAATCCACGTTAATCCACAAAGACCATCCTCATAATTAGACCAATTCGTAATTCAGAGGCCGTGGTTCGGATTCCACGTTAAACTGTAGGTCCATTATTTGCCATCGGCTGTTGGGCTATTAATTAACAGTCCTGTCTAAGGAACATGTCAGCCTTAGTCAGTAACAAGACTACAAGATCACGCCACAATCATCCTACATTCATTCCTCATTCATACTTGGCTTAAAATATGTGGACAGGTTGCCATTTCAGATATTAGCTAACTAGTAAGTTTATTTCTTAGGTACCTTTCCCATGGTAGTTATAGGCTCTAAAATTTATAGGACATCAAATAATAAACAACAATAGACCAACCACAAAGTCATGCTTTCTATTTTTATTAGATGAATAACAAAAGTCAACAAAATCACTGAGCATCAAGAGTTATTGTATTACATGTCGGGGGGGTTTTAAGTTATATTTGATAACTTTAGATCATTGCGGAGGCTGCCAATGGCCCCACAACCCCTGCAGCCGACAAGATCTTGATAGACCGCAACATCCTGGTTATTCCTGATTTGTACATCAACGCTGGAGGTGTCACCGTCTCCTTCTTCGAGTGGCTCAAGAACCTCAACCACGTGTCCTACGGCAGACTGACCTTCAAGTACGAACGGGACTCCAACTACCATCTGTTAGGTAGGTGCTTGGCAACATATGTTACATAATGTAAATGATTTGGATTTTTTGAGGTAGTGTAAGGTTATTTTTGGAATAATGTAAAGCCAAACAAAAGAACACCATTTCCAGGTAGACAACTTAATACAGTATAAATTTCGAGCCTAGGGTACTTCTACAATATTTAACAATTCTTCTTCTTCTTGCTGGGGCAGTACAAATCTCAGAGTTCATTCTTCGTCTCGTAGTAAGCCTCTTCCACGCCTCTCTCTCTGCTGTCATCTAGATTGTCCCTCTACACTGACTCACATCTTCCCTCATTCAATTCTCATTTTGGGTCTTCCCATTAACAATAATGTGATTATTCAATTCACACCATCTAATTTTATGACCCTTGAACCGATTAGACCAGGAATAAGAGATCTCCACCATTCACTTGGAGAGTCTCTAAACTACTTATTTTCATATTTTACTATTTATTATTAGAGATTTTAGATTATTTTAGATTTTATTATTTCATTTATTATTTTTAGAGGTGGAAGAAATGCTTTATGCACACAGGTGGCCAACCTGTAGTGTGGGGCTCCCCTAAAAAACGCGGTTACCCACTAAAAAACCTCCTTTAGGATTCTAATCTGGAACTGTTTGTCACATTACAACAGGCTAGGCCTAAATTTGACTTACGCCCTTGGGGCTCACTCCATGTCCAGGCACTTGTTTAGGGGAAATAATAGAGCTAACAATCTTTCTATTTATTTGTTCGTTTAAGAATTCAAGTTAATATATTGTCATTGTAATAAGTATCTCAGGCCTACTCCCCAACACCGACAACACCGATACAGCCCGAACAATGGTCGGGAACACTGCTATTTGAGAGTATAAATTAATTTTAACGATTTTCAGATAATTTAAAAAGTATACATGTATAGATCTGAAAAGGTTTTCTACTTTACTTTTATAACATATTCAAATTGAATGAGAAGACCTTTATACATTCATTACTGACTTTTTGGTCTGCGAGATGGTAAGGGTGATAAGGAAGGTAATATGATCGAATTTAAAAACTGGAAAAGTTTACAAATGATAAATTAGTATTTTTAACTTTTAACAGGACTCCCTAGTCCTGCACAACACAAGTGCATCGTTTCCTTTAGATTCACGTTATGAAGTCGAGGGCATAGTTAGGTGATAGATTCCAAATTTTAGTGTAGTGATATTCCTATATTGTTTTAATTTAATTACTATGATAATACTATAACAGCAATATGACAATAATATAATAACTACAAATAAATGTAAAGAACACATTTGAATAAGGTTACCGATTAAACTATTTGCAGAGTGGAACCTGTGAAATATTTACAGAGATCAGAATGGTAACTGTGGTTGTTACCATGACGACCGTGGAAGCTTGTTCACACGTGACCACTTCTGAGTGATAACTTTTCCTCTTTTCCCTTCTTACTGTACATAGTTGTAGAAGTGCAACTATACAATGAATATTGAAATTATACAAACCATACATTAATATTAGTGATGACATTTAAAATGATATTAGGTAATAGTTTTAGATGGATAAACAGCAAAACCGTATCTATAGGTTTAAATTTAAATTGGCTTACATAGTGATTTTAATTGATAGTAAAAAACATGTTTTGGAATCGAAGGTATCAAGAAATTAAGAATTGGAATCGACTCATTCATCTTGCAATACGTTTTTGCGATTGTTTATCTCTTTAAAACTTTTTTATACAGGGTTATTTAAAAATAAGTATAGGCCTACACTTGTATATAAGCAATAAAACTGAAACATAATACCTGAAATATTGGCATGAATGTATAGTGAATCAACTAAAGTTTTACTTCCATCAGCTGATTTTTGATCCATTATTGTAACATTACTGTCATTCAGTTTACTTTAAAAGTGGTGAATAACAACGCTGAATATGCTTTTTGTGTGCTTGAAATAGAGCAAACTAAATCAGTCACTGTAATGTATCGTCGGTTTAGGACACGCTTTTAAATGACCCAACAAAGTAGAAGAAAGGTAATAAAGGTTAAAGTTGAAGAAAATGCTCATGAAATAAAAAAATAAAGGTATTTTGTACAAATCAAAACGTTCATCAATACAATGAGAATGTGTTGATCAGGGCCAAGATGCCATTTGTGTCTTTGTTTGTGTATTTCTACGCCTCTTGATATTTTTTTAAGTTTTGTTGGAGAACGGTTCAAACCCCGGTCTTGGTACTACCTAACGTTGTTACAACCTGTTGTTAGGAAACATCAATAATTGATCGCCCAATGAAGAGATTGCAACTGGGTCCGGGTTCGACCCTTGTGGGTTCGATCCGGCAACCTTCGGTTTTGAAGACAGGCACTAAACCACTCTAACACCCAGCCAGTTAAAAGATAAAAGAGGCTGGGAAGAATTCGATTATAGAACAGATATCTGCCCTATGACCCGTTGCACACATATATAACATATTTAGCTTACAAAAAAAACTTTGAAATTTCCTCTATCTATTGGTTATATTTATTTATTTTTTTCACCATTATAACTAGTTTATATTATTCATAACAGTGTGTATGTATATTTATTTATCTTTTAATAACCCTGTATATTGTGATCGATTAGAGTTACCCATACTTTAAATTGAACTTTGCATAAAAATTACTGTTAAATTTATATATTTATTACTATACATATAAAATAAATTTCAAACGTTGTAATCCAGGCAGTGGATGGCTGATAACAATGCGAATTCAAATGTTGATAATGGCAGTTGCCGTAACTTCCGCCGCTGTAGCGAGACCAGGCGCTCTCGACCATTACAATGTAAATACACAGCTGATTTACAACTGCTGGCTGCGTGGTGGCTGTGGTGCGTTGTGTTGTACTGGACATTGTCCTGAAAACTAGTTTGAGAAACCTTGACCGACAATGTCAGAATAAAATGCACCGTAAAGGTGCATTTAAGGTAAAGGTGTAGCATAAATAAGTCTATCGTAAATATAATAAAAGTGCTTCAGCGAATTTCCAAATCAATTATATAATAATTATTTGACAAGTTTTATAATCTTCATAAACGTGAGAATTATGTTCTCCATAAAAACATAAAGAGCAGGTTCGCTGCTGTGAGGAACACTGAAATAGGCATTTCTAGCATAAAAATTATTACAATATACCAACTTTCATCAACATCTGTCCATAGGAGTTTGCTATTCCCAATATGATTAATGGGAAAAGAGTATGATTGTGCCATGATCATAAAATTCGCTAAAAGTGCTTCAGACACAATTTAAGTATACATTATGTATTTATAATTTTCAATGTATGTTCGCCATAAAAACGTGTACTTAGTATGAACGATTGATCCAATGACTGACAACAAATTATTACAATTACCGTTCACTTTTGGAGAGGCGACCTTCCCAGGTAGGTTTGCTAAGTATGAATGAGAAATGAGTGTAAGATGATTGTGGAGTGATCTTGTAGTGACTAAGGCTGACATATTCTTTATTCAGGCCTGTTAATTAATACGCTAGCCAATGAAGGGAACTACAGTTTAACGTGGGATACAAACCACTTTTACCTCACTTACTGGCTTAATTATCTTTAAGGGTGAACGCAGCATTCAATAGTGCGGACGTTAGTCCACAAAAGAGAATATCTCATCCACCATCGCTTATAACTATCCACAATTCATAACATTTTTAATAACCATTTTAAACATATTATAATACTATAAGATCAATCATTACCAGCGCGCAATAAGAACTTTAATACACGGAAAATGCATATTATGTTTAATTGCACTTGCTAATGCATCATTACTATGATATGTGTCATGCATAGTCAATCGAGTATTATAAATATATTGATTTACTTTATGTAGACTTTTCAGGTGTCAATTAAACGTACAACTAATAACAAAATGGGTTTCTAGATAACGATTATTTTTGGAAATAATGCCTAAAAATACTATAGGGACAAAACTAACAAACATAAACTAACAAAATAACTATGGGTAGTATTTTAAATTTAAAAAATCACATGTATTCTGAAATTATTCTCTAAAGATTTATAATTATTCTTATCAATTATCGTTGAGAACCAAACCTCCAAGGCCAAAGGCCAATTTCCTAAAATCGGGACATAACCAATTATTATTAAAGTAAAATAAGATAATCATAGTTTGTTTTGTTGTTATTTTTAACGTTAAACACTTTTAATTACATTACTAATTAATTATGTTTGTTTTTTTATTGATGAAACTAGATTGCGATTCGTTTGAACTAGGACAGCTTTGCAAATAGGACATCTATTTCGCACAAATAATCGAATTACTCTATGGTCACAAACACCTGATATAATCAGATTCCGCAGCCAGCTGATTGTTTGCAGAGATCGGCGTTGATTCATAGTACACGTGATTGTGTTGACATTCAACAATCATACTGATTAAACCGACCTACTGCCACGAAGAGGAGATTGTGCCTATAATCTCCGCTGAATACTTCGTTTACCCGCAAAGATCATCCTCATGATTAGACCATTTCGTATTTCAGATGCAGTGGTTCGTATTCCACGTTAAACTGTAGGTCCCTTAGTTACTATCAGCTGCTGAGCTATTAATTAACAGCCCTGTCTAAGGAACATGTCAGCCTTAGTCAGTAACAAGACTACAAGATCGTCCCACAATCATCATACACTCAATCCTCATTCATACTTGGCCTACCTACTTATAATACCCACCTTGTGGTATGGTCACCATTTCAATTATCTATCTAATCTAATCTAATGATCTTTACGTAATGCTTTGTTACCAAAAATAAGACCGTTAGAAATCTGTAATAAATATTATTCCAATCAAATACCTAATTATATCCTGACGAAATGCCTTGGCCATAAGGGTACTAACTGCGAGTTATTTTAATCAAATCCACATGTATTAAATTAACAATTTTGTATTTCAGATCATAGTGAATAAAAAAAATAAGCTAATATTTAGCCTATATCATAGAATGTCCTCAATACTTTTTTTATTGTCTACGAACATCCGATTCCCTAATACCATATATCTAATTAACTCAATTTAAAGTTCATATTCATATATTAAATCAAGCTAGAATTGCTTTTCATTATGAAGGGTTATAATAAAATTTTTATAAACCTGTGGTTATGATTGCTAGTTACACTGAAACATTTTTGAGACAATGACCAACGGTCGACGTGAAGTTTATAACATGATTTTAATAGAACTTACCTGTCTCTTTAAGATATAGTTATGAATATAAATGTGCAGCATATATAAACTAGATGACCAACGACATCACCACCAGCTCGATCAAAATAACTTTAAAATAAAAGTATAAATTCGTTTTTGGACGGTTCAAATATTAAAATTACGTTCATGCTGATAAATTAATATAGTATGGCATTCAATGGTTCTGATAGTAATTTAAAAGTTCACCGTAATACTATACGGTACAGCTTAGACACCTATTCATTAACATTTTATGTAATCTTACCAATATTAGGGTAATGCAAAGGATGTCCTATATATTTTATTTTGTTTTACTATTTTCTGGCCAAGGAAAAACTATACCAGCGTTTCTCTTTATGACTCCTGAGTAATTACTACAATATTGGCAGATTTAAATTTTAAAAAGTATAATTTATTCAGAACTTAATATTGAGTGAATTTTATAATTTTCAAAAGATTCAAAGTATATTGCTAGAAACAAACAATGTAAAATGAAAACTGAAGTAAAAACCTGATAAACAGAGTCTACGTGGAACAATTATATAAATTACTGAACGTTAAGTCGCTGACGATTCTCCTCTCAGAATCAACAGTGGACCGAATGCAAGTGTAAATTGTTTTATTTATCCTCAAACACAGTTCGCCTTTGTGATAGAACACTTGTTGCTCTGCAATGTTAAACATTAGATCTGAACGCTTTACAATCTTGCTTATCCTTTTGTAATCTTTTTAATGTAACTCTTTTTCAGATTCTTAAACTTTATGCCAAGTTTCTTTTTCATTACAAGACAGTTTCACACCTCGAAAAATGTTAATCCTTTCTAAATTAAACTTACTTATTTTTAAATTGGGCCCTCAACATGACGTATGCAATTTTCAAGTTAGTGATTAATCTTTTACTGTGTAATTTGTTTGTGGTGTATAGTTTTGTAGCGTGTCTGTAATGCCCTGTATAAATTAATTTAGTGAACGAGTAAAATAAATTAGAACTTTAAGTCCCTTACCTAACTTCCCAAGATCGAACTAGTTCTCCAGAGAAGGAAAACAGTAAGGCAGAGGCTATTTGCACGTCATAGATGCACCGTTACCGCACACGTCCGTTCCACATGACGTCAATATTTATTAAAAAACTAGTATATAGGTTAATCGTTTGCCAAAATATTGATATCTTTTATAATTATATAAAGCACCTAAACTAACCTGAGTATCAGTATGTACATTTTGACGTGCAAATATAGACTCGGAAACGGTAAAGACATGCACCACATTCTAATAATTCGAGTTGGAATCGTTTTATAGACGACCGTAAGTCAAGTCTCCAGGTACGACAAGAAAGAACCAAGGTGATAGGGAAGCAGGAAGAAAGCAAGAAAGAATGGAAGAAAGAAAGGAAGGAGGAAAGAAAATAAGAAAGAAAGAAAATAATACTAAAATAAAAAAAGAGTTATTTATTGGATGTCTTGCTAGCCTAATAGTTATCGTCTTGGACTTCGGTGCAAGAGGTTACGGGTTCAAATCCCGGGATGCCCATATGGGTTGGACCTGGATTTGGGTTTGGGTTTGGAACTTTAAAGGGATAGATATAGAATACACATAGTTCATTAGAGCTGTAACCTGAAAACAAGTATAATTATAATAAATTATTTAACAGTTGCAAAAATGACCTACAAAACTAAATAGTATGCCTAAGGATGTCCATAGTAACGTGAAATATTTTGTTAAAAGTATCTGATTTCGATCCCTGAACTTTAAAAACTAATCAGATAGCCTAATGGGGATTTGATTATAGTAAATTAAGATTTATAGATTTAAAGTATCCGATTTCAATTTATAGCATTCCACATCAATAAGCATATATTTTGTTGATATTGAATAGTTTTAAATTGTTGCAGTGTTAGCATTTAAGATTTGTCAATATATTAAACTAGACCTACTAATGTAATTCTCTATTACCAAACAGTTACAAAAATGTACAGTATGTATATCCCTGTGGAAAATAGGTTGGATCATACATATGTGGGGTTGTTTTCGGTTCCTCTAAACAGTTTTTATTATACAATATGACACTTCTAAAACATTTTTGGGTTAAAAATTGCTAACACCCCCTCCCTA
Source organism: Nephotettix cincticeps (assembly GCA_023375725.1). Taxonomy (NCBI): domain Eukaryota; kingdom Metazoa; phylum Arthropoda; class Insecta; order Hemiptera; family Cicadellidae; genus Nephotettix; species Nephotettix cincticeps. The sequence goes on along the minus strand of CM041790.1, from coordinate 33,445,825 downwards.
TAGCTTAGATGTATCCATTTTGAAGTCAATAAACCAAAGCTACAAGGATACAAATATTGTAAAACAATTTCATATCAATATTGATAGCCTATAACTTGTAATGGCCGTCAAAATGTTAAATGTATAAATATAAAAGGTTTAAGTAAAAACCTGTAGACATAAATATCGATTAACTACCAAGAAATAGCACGTCCACGTATAAAAACAAAGGAGGTTTTGCCAATCAACCTCCGTTGGGCTGATTCCAGATAAGTTTGTTTTCAGAAGTCCTGCGTCTACGACATTGTCAGAGAGCCCGAGCGGGAGCGTCTCTTATCACACAACTCCGAGGTTATTATTCCAGCTAATGGTCTTCCCCTGCTCTTGTCGGATGTAACGCATTTAATTAATTAGTTTATAACTTGTTCTGGAATAAATTAAAATTACTTCTAATATTCCAACAACAATTTGCATAAGAGGTTTTTGAAGTATTAAAAATTGTTGGTACAAGAGGTGTTTTTGTGTTTTAGAATACATTTTTATATTATACACTTCTAATTATGAAAACCTCGTTTTAGATTAGGTTAGAAAAATACGTACAGTATTTATTAATGTATAAAAATGCAGAAAATACAGAAAGAAGAGTTCTAAAAAGTGTAAAGATGTAAAACACGTCCAAGATAAAAACTGTGCGATGTAAGGAACAGAGAGAAATATAATTTTTTTCCTCATGCATTAAGCTAGCAAATGTGCGAAATCTTCTCTGATACTTTGATATTCATACGCATAATGTACGCAAATATTCTTCTTTGGCATTCATTAGTGATTGCGAATTTAATTGAGCACACTGTTTCTTATTTTTTACACAACTTTCATTTCACTAATAAGCGGAGAAAAATAATCATAATAACCTCAGTAATGTACGAGGGTTTGAAGGTTAAAAGGTTTCTGCAAACAAAATTATTTCAATTTCTGTAAACATTACGATGAAGGTAATTTTAAAAGAGATCATCTAGGGGAACGCGCTGGTCTAGGGGTAGAGCGCGGGGCTTTGGTGCCCAAGGTCCCGGGTTCAAATCCCGCCATTCACCAATGGCTTTTCGCTATGTGATAATGCCGCAACCCACACGGGGGTGCGCAAAAAGCCGCTACGGCTGAAGTGCCTTGGGAGTAATCCGCCCGTTCCAATAAAAAAAGAGATCATCTATAGTTGAAATAAATTGAAAACACAATTAAAATACCCCCGTCGCAGCAGACCTGCGTACTCAGCGAATTTCAAAATCAATAATATAATAATAATGTATGACAAGTTTGTTCAAAATCTGTCGATAAACGTGAGAATTATTTGCCTAATCTCAATAAGATTAACATGGGAAAGGAGTGTGCAGGTTTGCTGCTGTGAGGAACACTGAGAGTAGGCACTTATACCATCAAAAATTTTTATTTTTAAATTTATACCAACTTTCAACAACATCTGTCCATAAATAAAGGACTGCCTATTCTCCATATGATTAACATGGGAAAAGAGTATGCAGGTTTGCTGCCATGGTAAACACATAAACTATGATTTTTAAGCATAAGTGGATGAACCTCAACCACATGAAGCTAAATATAAAGTTTTATCCAAAAATATTGGTTAATAAGTGAAATATTAATTTTTCCGAGCTTTTGTAGGAATACACGTCTCTACCAAATTTGGTCTCGATCGGACCATTTTTACAAGAGTTATCGTGTTCACAGACACACACACACACACACACACACACACACACACACACACACACACACACACACATTGTTTTTGGACTTGGAAAAAAATTATTTTGCTCAAGCAAAACTAAATTACCTTGAACCTTGAATTTGTTACTCACGTTGATCTATATTCATGTTTTCAGTTCCCTTTGCAACCTAGTTACACATTACAGCCTCATACACTTTAAAAGCTATAAGGATGAGTCTTGACCTTTGGAATATTCCTGTAGACTGATAATATTTACTGTACAAATACGGTACATCCGGAACGGTAGCCCAGGGGTAACGAACGCTTTGACTCAGAAAGTCAAAGGTTGCTGGATCTATGCTATGTGATGCAAGCCACTGTGGTGCCTCGCTATGTATTTAATTTATCGCACAGGCCACATGATGTTAAGGTTAATAATTGTTAAAAGAGAAAAAAAATCATGCATACTGGTATTTGCACTAATGTATTTTATTATACTTTATATTTGTACTGCTGGTGTAAAGGAAATTTATTAAAATTTAACTCGAAAATATTCTTGAAAACCAAAATGACATAACGATGAGTTCACAACTGAAACATAAAATACCCCCGTCGCAGCAGACCTGTGTACTCAGCAGGTCAATAATAGTACAAGTATGTGACAAGATTGATCAATCAATACCTGTTGATAAATTAGAGTATTTGCCTATTCTGCGTAACATTAACATGGGAAAGAGTATGCAGGTTTGCTGCTTTGAAGAACAGTAAAAGTAGGCATTTTTTACCATAAACTATTTTTATTCTGACCATATACCAAGTTTTATCATTATCTGGACATCAATAAAGGAGTTAGCCTATTCTCCATAAGATTAACATGAAAAATAGTATGCAGTTTTGCTGCTGTGAGAAACACATGAACTATTATTTATTAGCATAAACACATGGATCCCAACCACATGAAGCTAAATACAAAGTTTCATCCAAAATCGTTGATTGTTAAGGGAAATATTAATTTTTCCTTATCCTCCATAAGATTAAAATTTGGAGATTAGCTTATTCCCTATGGGAAATTCGCTAAAAGAGTAATATAATAACCAATGAATAAAAACGTCCCTGAAGTAATAAATGGGACAAATTTTTAGAGGAAACCCTAAAAAAATAAACGCTCAAATTTTAAGCTTTTGTAAATTTGGAATTTTGCATATTCAAAAGTACATGTACAAGAAAGATATTAAATATTTACTACGAAAGAGGTATTGTTCATTACCATTTAGTTTTCTGTTACATAAACCCCGAGGAACATGAAAGGGATTTATACCTGGCCGTGTACCTGGTTTGAGTGCAGTGCAGGACACAAATCACCGCATAACATGTCTGGGGTCTTTCGGCTACAATACTCTCTTTATAGCGCTCTTCATTACATTGTTCGCCAAACCTTGCACTTTATAACTTGGTTCCCGGCAAGTAGAATATTGTCAAGGCTAAAAACGGTTTTAAAATAAATATTTTGTCAAATTTAATTTAACTCAAAATTTCTTTTACTTTGAAGCTGAATTTTTTCATTAAATAAAAACTCTTAAACATTTTTTTAAGTATTGTAAAACTTTTAATTAATCTACTTAAAAAACCCTGTAGAGCAAAATGATTATTTTAATTTGAGCCAGAATAAAACAACTTATTATTTACATTAATGCGGTATCCAAGCACCACCACATGAGGATGTTACAGCACTACTCTTGTTTCAATCTTTGTTGTATGAGTAAACGACTTGGCTGAAAAGTAATAACTGTGTAACTTCGAGGTAATAAATGCATCGCATGTTAAGTGAATCATGATTTTAAACGGAGTTAATATTGGAATAAATAAGGAAAAACTGTTTATTGAAATATTGCAATTATTTTTCACTCTTCTGAAGAGTTTCTCCATGAGCGGCTCGCTATTGGGAGTCCAGGACCAGATTTTCTTTCAGATAAATTTAATTGCTTTTAAGGAGGACTCCAAAAACAGTTTAGAATCACTTATAACTACAACGTAAAAATGTATTCAACACATTTACTGTTTTAATCTATAGTATTATTCATTTTATATTATAGCTTCCTGAACAATTAACAAGATTATAAACCTTATCCGTCCAAACATTTTTATTCTGCAGCTATGCGCATTTAGAAGTTAAAACTTCATCTTCAGGTCGTACGATTATGTCAAATTGTCTTTATAAAGAAACGTCAAAAATATTTAAAACACAAAACATGAAGTTCACAAAAGACAATTACTACACATATTTAAGCTACTGGGCCTTTTTTGTCCGTGTGCCGGCCGGCGATAACTCCGACTCCGAGTCTGGTAAAATTCGTTTTTGGAAGAACTAGTTTTGAACCAATTACTAATAATTAAAATTAAATTTTTACTTTGAAGCTGAATGAAATTTTTCAAATTAAATTAAAAATTTAAAACATAATTTATTATGGAAAAACTTTTATGTGGTTTAAAATAAAACCCTGTTTTAATAATTATTATGCAATCTTTATTAAAAAATAAGCCAAAATGGGATCGATTACGTAATGTTAGATCAATAAGCGGTTAATAATATATTTCACGTTTTTATTTAAAACAATTGTTTTGAAAAGTAACTTCATGAAAAGTAATTGTGTAATTTCCATTTTGCATTATGTTAAGTGAATCATGATTTTAAACGGAGTTAATATTGGAATAAATAAGGAAAAACTGTTTATTGAAATATTGCAATTATTTCACTGTTCAAAGAGTTTCTCCATACGCTATTGGGAGTCCAGGACCAGATTTTCTTTCAGATAAATTTTCTGCTTTTTTACAGAGGACTCCGAAAACAGTTAGAATCACTTATAATTAATCATAAAAATATTCAAATCATTTACTGTTTTAAATCTATAATTATTCATATATCTTTCCGTCTTCAATCAAGATTATAAACCTTATCCGTCCAAACATTTTTATTCTGCAGCTATGCGCATTTAGAAGTTAAAACTTCATCTTCAGGTCGTACGATTATGTCAAATTGTCTTTATAAAGAAACGTCAAAAATATTTAAAACACAAAACATGAAGTTCACAAAAGACAATTACTACACATATTTAAGCTACTGGGCCTTTTTTGTCCGTGTGCCGGCCGGCGATAACTCCGACTCCGAGTCTGGTAAAATTCGTTTTTGGAAGAACTAGTTTTGAACCAATTACTAATAATAATCAGCTTGTATTTAGCATTTTTACATTGAGTAGCCACCGGATAACTGAATAATTCCAGAAAGGTTTAAATTATCTATACCGTCAGGTGATCCTGTAGTTACAAAAGCAGATAAGTAAGTTATGGATAATTCTACTTCACGGCAAGGAATTGCTAAACAATACTGGTAAACATACTCATCTAGGTTGTCACAAATATTTTACAATGCAATCTTTATTGATAATAAATAAGCCAAAATGTTCATTTTAGCGAATTTCCCATAGGGAAGAAGCTATTACCGTAGGTCTCATGGCAAGAGTTAAGCCCGAGACCATGTTATTTTTTCTTCTTTAGGTGCCCAGAGACCAAAAACAATAGTCGTTAAAATTTATATATATATATATATGTGTCTGTGAACACAATAACTCTCGTAAAAATGGTCCGATCGAGACCAAATTTGGTAGAGGCGTGTATTCCTACAAATGCTCGGACGAGTTCGTAAACCAGACATATCGGTCAATGGGAACGGGTAGTTTGGGGGGGTTTTGTACCCCAAAATGGGGTTTTTTGCGTTTTTCACATGTAATTTTTAAAAATTTCTAATTTTATATTTCACCATTCGAATCAGCTTAAAAAACTACACAATTAAGTTCCTTAAAGTTTTTCTCTATCTTCAACGGTTACTGAGATATAAAAAAATCTAAACACAGTACGTTGTATTTTGAGGCTCCAATGTTAATCTTATGGAGGATTAGGAAAAATTAATTTTTCACTTATTATCTAATATTTTTGGATGAAACTTGATATTTAGCTTCATGTGGTTGAGATCCATTCATTTGTACTAAAAAATCATAGTTTATGTGTTTATCATGGCAGCAAACCTGCATACTCTTTTCCCATGTTAATCATATGGAGATTAGGCAAACTCCTTTATTTATGGACAGATGTTGATGAAAGTTGGTATAAATGTTAAAAATAAAATTTTTGATGGTATAGATGGCTACTTTCAGTGTTCCTCACAGCAGAAAACCTACTCACTCTTTCCCATTTTAATCTTATGGAGAATAGGCAAATAATTCTCATGTTTATCGACAGATTTTGACCAAACTTGTCATATATTATTATTATTATATTATTGATTTGGAAATTCGCTGAGTACGCAGGTCTGCTGCGACGGGGGTATTGTTATAGTATATGATCAATAACATGTTAATATTATACCTTTTGGAATAATATTTTCAAAACAATTTTAAAATAGATCTTCATAAACCCTAAATTTATTTAAATTTAACTTCTATTTTATAAACCGCCTTGGTTAATAATGTTTTGATTAAGACAGTATAAAAGCTGCGTTTAGTGATTATTTGTTCAAAACCCAACTAGAGGTTTCCTTAATTACAATTTATAAAGAGTAAGAAGTAGCGAACAATAATCTTGGCAGTTAAGCCCTGCGGACATTTTCCGTCTAAGGCATTGTCTCCCCTGCCTCGCTCTAATTATACAATTTCATGGCTTCCTTTTGTAAACGCAGAGTTAATAACTCGCCTTAATTTGATAAATTTTAATAGATTATTTCGCAATCATAAAGTCATCGTTTTTGTACATTTAGTTAAACGCCGATTTGCTTTTTTCATAGATTAATCGGGCTATTACCGGAGTCATCGAGACAAGAGACCTGAGACCATCCTTTTTTGTGGTCCCTAGATACAAAAAAATTACCGTTCATCCGATAATAAAAGTGTGTGTGTGTGTGTGTGTGTGTGTGTGTGTGTGTGTGTGTGTGTGTGTGTATGTGTGTGGTGTAAGTGAGTGTCAGAAAACAAGAATATTCCCGAAAAAATTACAATTTCGTTAAGATTTTTTTATAGATAACGAAATGTGCAATAATTCAGTAAAGTTAAAAATGAAGCCAAATCAAATGAACATTCAGATGTATCTGAAGAGGGGTGAGGTTTGGATGACTATATATCCCAAAATGGAGCATTTGGCTTTTGTAATTCGTTAAAAACTAAATTTTCATTAGCACCAAAAACTGGGAATTGCTCAAAAACAAACAATTTATTATTTCGAATCAAAGCGGTTACTGAAACAGATAAACTGCTAAACACAGTCCGTTGTCTTTTTCCAAAAGACAACGGACTGTATTAATTTTATGTACCCAATGTTAATGTTATGAGAAAATATTGGGACACAACTTAGTTATACATCTGCATTTAGTGAAGGTCTCATAGTATATGCTGAAAGATCTAAATTTTTGTTCCTCATGGCAGCAAATCTACTTACTCATTTTCCATGTTATCCTTAAGGAGTATGCGCAAATTCTCATTGTTTTTTCAAACTTATTATAATACTGTGATAGGATTCTGATATGTTGCTTAATTTATGATACGAAACAAATATATAAGATTACATGAAAATGTGGGTAAGTGGATAGATCGTCCATGTGTTTGGCCCTCGACCGGGACTTATTCGTATGTACTGTTATTCAGGTATATAAAAAGTCGTCAAACATTTTTAACATGTGTTAAATGTATTTGTACCTATATCAAATGGTTTAAGGTTAGAAAATATAACTCTTTCTCGCTGCAAAAGGAAGAAAAAGAAGTTGTAACAGTTTGAAAACCCATCCATGAGTTTGAAACCGTAGTAGGCTTAAGTTGACTGATTGCTGAAGGTAACACCCAATTATATAAGCCTGTATTTTTGGTATAAAGCAATAAACTCTAAGTTTAAGAAAATATATTTCTGTAATAATAATTAATTAAGGTTTAAGTTTGACTTTATTTAAAATCCATATTCATTTTAGAAAACAATTGTTTATATTACAGTCCACGTTACCTTCATGATCTCACAGTGAAACCCCGTTGAATGGATTAGACGTAATTTTATAAAGGATAATTTGCGATTTTCACAACAAATTTGGGATATATATAGTTTAGTTTAATAAGCTATATAACTAGTCATTATATAACTAATTAATTTAATAAGTTATATAATAACTCAAAATAATATCAGGATGGCAATTTTAGGTTAAATTAGTAACATATTTTGTTAAGACTGACCTAAGGACGCAATTTATATAAAGCTTACACTCAACTATTACACAACATCCCAAGCTGCCCATTACCGAACAAAACTCCCTTTGCGCCATTCTAGAGGGTCCTTACATACTGCTCTTTAATCTCACTCTCAAGCGAGAACTAATTTTTGCGGTATTTAAATTCCAAATTTCAAATAGTAGTGTGGTAAAGGAGTAGAACTTCTTTTACTTTTTAATAGTGTCCTATATAACATAAACGATGCAAGATAAAATACAAGATTCATTCAGTTTTGTATTTAACCTTAGGTCTAAGCTCCATCGGCCTGTATATGTTGTATATGTTTGTATATTTTAAGTGTTGTAAGTTTGTATATGTTAAGCTTATGAGGAAAAAACCTGATGCATTTTGATCATATGCATCATATCATCAATAATATGAATAGTTTATAACAGCTTATTTTGTTTTGCTTTATTTGCACCAGTCGACAGCTAACGCAATTTTGCGTCATTTCCAGCGAAAGTTAACAGTGACACAGAAGAGATAATCTTTATATACCTGTAATTCTATTCGGCATCGGAACTTTGCGAATCAAGAAGAAGAACAATCCGACTTCGTTCTTCTCAAACAAGAAGAAGGAGAATCAGCCAGAGAAACGGACCAGTTGCATTACACAGTTCAGAACCGAGATAATATTCGACGTGCATGAATAAACGTTTCAAGTAAATAAATAAAATCCAATAAATTAATCTAAAAGTTAACGAGACATGCATTATTGTTAGTGATACGAAGTTCGCCGGGTCAGCTAGTAGAATAGACAAAGTATTATTATTATGATTTACCGAAAATTCAAAGTGATTTTAAAACCACAGGGGAGTATTGAACGCAGGGAAAGTTCTTAGTCATTTACATCACAAAGGACTATTAATTAAACTCAGGAGATCGATTCATCTCAGTTATTTATTTCTTTTATTTAATGATTGGTAAAGTTTACCCATTTAGATAACGTATTTCCCCCTCACTCCTAAAATGATTGGAGTTTTTTTGGTATTAATTTTAAATATGATTTATTGTTCAAAAGATTTTTGCTATAAACTATACTGATTAATTGAAATAATTTTATATAAAAATACAACACACTTGATAGTTAAGTAACTGTTGTATTAGACTACTAACTATTCTGTTGTAAATGTCGAGAATATTTAAGGTGTTATTTTGTAAATCTACGTAGTAACTATGTTATAAAACTTACTAATATTGCCTAAGCTGTCAGTTCCCCAATATTGTAAGTCTATGTAAAAGTGATAATTAACAGGTGTCTAGGCTTTACCATGTATAAACTCTATCATGCAAAGAGCCTGGGTAAGCCAGTTTTTACTAAATAAATTACATGTATTTCATAATAAATATAAGTTTTTGAAATTTGGCATAAAGCTTCTTTTTTAGTTTCTTTCATTTTTATTATTCTCGTGTTGATAAGCTATGAAAGATATATAGTGACAGTTATAGAATTAAGTATCAAGTACATCTTAATTAATTTCTTATACAAAGTCTCATACAGCAGTATACGTATGGTTATTCATTTATAATTTTAAACTTGAATTTAAACATTAAACATTAATGTTTAATGTTTAAATAAACATTTATAAACTCATTTTATTCTTTAAAATGTTTTATTTTGATCATTGCTGTATTTTACACGTTTCTTCCAAAGAGGAAAAAGTTGACGAATCTAAAAAATATAAATATTACTCAGCTAACCTTAATTCATCGATGTACTCACTTCATAAAGTCATTATGTTTAATTTTAATTTGAAAACACCTTATGTTAAGTGATATGCATATAGGGTTACATATATTGAATACAAAGTTATTGCACAGTAAACTGCTTATAACATTTTGCACATCAAAATGAAAAAGAATTTTTAATAACTGATACTTTGTCATAGGAGTGAAAAGGCTCTGGAGAAAGGGATGGCCAGTCTGAAATACATAATAAAAGTAATCACTGGGCTCATATAGAGAATGATTTTACAAGCCATTTATTTTTGAATGGCTCGAGAAAAGACAGGCAATTCCTTTAAGAAAATATCCCATTGATCATTGTTGTTTTCTCGGAAATGTTGAATTTTAAAGTTTTTGTAAACTATTTTGAAAACCTTCTTTGTTGAAGCTTATCGACAAAGTAATAATTGGAGTAGTTGATTTAATCGCAATGGGAATTTTTTAGCTAAAAAAATAATTTTCCTCTCAGCGATGAAAAATCTTTTACCTTAACCCACTTAGTGTTAAGGGAATTTTATTTTCTGCTAAGATATACTGTAATTGTTGGCTCGTACTTATTTTTCTGTTGAGTAATCCAATATAAAAGCAAACATAAAAAAAATTTAATTTCGAATACAAAACTTTTATTTTGGAAAAATACCAAAAGTCTACATAAAACCTCCCTATCCCAACTATTCAAGAAGGGATAGTAAAATTGCGAGTACACTTACAAACAAATTTTGATAGTCGTCCAAATTACCCTCAGTCAACTTGTTGGACAATCCTTTCTATACACATTGATTAAACAGATATGAAATCTTGGAGTTGCTATTCCGATTTACTGCTTGAATGTTAACAAGGTACATTATTTTTATTCAGACCTTGTTTATTATTACCATATAAATGGTAGACAATACAACAATTCATGTTGTGTACTAATATCACATATTTGTAACTGTGTTATATTTAACTATTGATTAAATTTTTTGAAGCAGTTTGTATATAAAGTTAGCAGTTTAATGAATATTAACAAATAAACTACACAACTTTGGCGGGAATAAAACAATTTAGAATTTAGCGGACTGCTAATTTTTTCAGTATTTTAACTCTAGGGAGGTAAAAACCTCAAGATATGGAAAAATATTGTTCACATGCAGTATAATTGAAACAAATGTGTTTAAAAATATATTTTAAATCATATTTTCGATGGTAATTTGAACATCTTAGATCTTTGAGGTATTTGACTAAGACTTTCTTTGTGAAGGAGCTGTTAATTCCAACTGGATTAGTGAAACGCTGTCTCACAAATAATTAAGTTTCTCTTAGTAAGGAGCCCCCAAATAGAGGGCCTAATTCAACTCATTCAACTCTCCACAAAGAATTGTTTTATCGCTCTGGTAGCTCACAAAAACTTATTCATTTGGTTAATCACATGAATATCTTGAGTATGAGGATTTTGAGTCCAAAACCTTTAATTATAAAAACTCTAGATTCATAAGACTTATTCAAAAACTTTTAATATAACCTATTGTTCATATGCGCCAATAAGTTAAGATCAGGATAGTTTAAGCCAGGTGCTGGCAAGCACCAGCCTTTTCTGGTCTTTTGCAACTTAATCCTAAATAGAGATTTTTACAAATTCTTCATAAAAATACGTGGTTTTTAATGTCATTTTAACTGAACAGGAAACGATCAGTATCATAAATAATTATACTTACGTTTGTGCTACGTTTCCTATCACGAAAAATAGCAAATGAGTGAGTTTAGCACATATTTGTAACGAATGTTCTATTGATGTTTCTGTCAAGGAATTGATTGCAAAGTTCATAACAATTATGCTAAAACACCCTATGTGATGGGTTGTTTAAGGGACGGAAAGTTTGACATAATGGACTTACCATATTTTACGTCACAACCTAATTTGAAGTACTGAATTATAAGTTAGGAACTTGTATAAACCTATTTAAAGTTGTCCTCCAAGTCAACTCGAAGTACTCGGTTGACCTAGAGCTCTCATGACATTCAACTTGTTGTCCAATCTTTAGTGTTTGAGCGAGTTTGGTTTATTTTTGCTTCTGGATGACAATACATTTAGAGAAGAGAAAATCACATCGATGATAGTAAAAAGTAATTAAATGAAAACATTACATGTAAATTTTACAGCTTTCTCAAAATTTAGTTTACTTATTCGAACCATAAAGTGAATATGTCGTTTAGTTTTTTTTAGTATTTTTTTATTATTTTTAGAAGGTGGGTAAAGAGTTAATGGTAATGTTTCATGTAAACTTAAATTTTTTATCAAAATACTTGTAAAACAACCTTAATAATTATAACAAACTATAATACAGTAGACTATTAAACATCTTATTGTTTTAATCCAATATACCCTGGTGAACAGACAAATAATTTGTTACCGAAATCCCGTAAACAACATTGTTTTCAATTTTGACTTTTAAGTGTATTAATTATTTGCATCTTGAAAATCGTTTGGTGTACAAACTACATATCTATGAGTGTCCTAAAGGCTTTAAACCGAACATTAACTTATTTATTTAGTGTGAAAAAAATGTAATTTAATTTTGCGGAAATTACGTTTTCATTACTTTTCTAGAAATTAAAAATTATTTGATATGGGGTTTCTACAATAAACGATTATAAGTTTTCCTTGAAAGTGAAGTTGTATACGCATTCCTAGTTATGATATCTTTAGTTATTTTTCATGGGATTATCTGAGTAACTACTTCAAGAAAGAAACATTTTCTTTTTTCAAAAACTACAGATCACTCAAAAAAACTAAACACCTTTAATTATTTATGTTTATACTAAAATGTGTCTATTGTGTTTAAAAAAAATGCACAGCTATAAAAAAACTTACAGGTTTATTACATCATTACGATCAAGGTTCATAAGGATGTGTTCTCGAAATTCATCTAAAGCGTAATGTTACAGCTGGGGGGGGGGAGTTTACAGTAATGGTTCCAATAAGAGCCGCCCAGGGAGCGCCACACATGCTTGTACAACGCCCTATAACTGTTACTGGCGTTCGTGTCTTGTTCCAGCGACAATTGGTACATTTATACTTGAGAAGTGTTTTAATATTTGGGTACGACACGGTCCAAATCCTGATTTTATACTACCTAAAACATTTATTCATTCGAAAATCATTAAAGATGATGGTGGGTTTATGTTATTTAGATTTTATAGCAGACATTTTCCATCTCAATTAATAAAAACAAAGTTTCATGCCAATCAAATCAGATTCAAGAACCCGAATTACGAGATAAACATATACAAGTCACCTGTCCACTCATTGTAAAATGGTGACGGGATACAGAAATGAATTAAAGAATTCTGGATTATGAGATAAAACATATACAAGTCACCTGTCCACTCATTGTAAAATGGTGACGGGATACAGAAATGAATTAAAGAATTCTGGATTATGAGATAAACATATACAAGTCACCTGTCCACTCATTGTAAAATGGTGACGGGATACAGAAATGAATTAAAGAATTCTGGATTATGAGATAAACACATACAAGTCACCTGTCCACTCATTGTAAAATGGTGACGGGATACAGAAATGAATTAAAGAATTCTGGATTTTAAGATAAACATATACAAATCGCCTGTCCACTCATTGTAAAATGGGGACGGGATACAGAATCGAACTAAAGATTTCTGGATTATGAGATAAACATATTCAAACCGCCTTAACTAAAGAACTACAGAATCTAACTTAAGAATTCTGGATTATGAGATAAACATATAGAACTCGCTTGTTCAGTCATTTTGAAATGGGAAATATTTGTTATTCAAAAATTTAAAAATATTCCTTTGAGTGTATCGAATGTTAATTGAAATTTTTAAATTTTTAAAGAAAATCCCAACCAAATTTCTATATATTGAAGATTAAGTCAAGAATTATTCGTTTATTAACTTAATTAGTAATCTAGAAGCTAACTACAGACTGAACTTTTGTTTTATTGTTTTTGACATGGATATGTCTTAGTTCTGGGGGGTGTTAGTGATTTTTAAGATGGAAAATATGTAACAGGTTTCCATAGAAACTACCAAGTTAATTGTAATGAATTTTTAATACAAAAGAATAAGAACATCTATTTAGATGAATTTTAAACATTCCCTTTAGACATATCCATGATCTAACCTATTTCCCACAGGGAAGTAAATACAAACATTTCATTCATAAAAACCGGGTAAAAAGGTAGAAATGAGGGAACTATAATAAATATGAATGAATAGCGAGTGTGACAAGTATAATAATGAGCTTTGATGACATCTAGTCCAACTAGTCATGATAATATATCTTCAATTATTCCACATATTGGAGATGTATCGAAGTTTCATTAATTAATTCAAGCTGTGTAGGAAACTCATCAATTTAGTGTACAGAGGGAGGAGGGACATTAGTTAATTGTGTTTGTAGGTCAGTAGTTAAGTATAAGGAAAATGTCCTGATTCAAAGAATATAAATTCTGTCTCAGAGTGATTCTTGATGATGGGTACAAATGAAGATTTTCTTTCATTGTATTATTTCAAAAACTAATGAGACAGTTATATTGATTAAACATTTTTTATTTCTATTTCAAAAAATTTGAGAACCTACTAAATAATAATAATATTCGTGTAACCTTATTGCCAAGGTCTGGTGTTAGAGTTTCCAGGTCGCACTGGTACCTCTGACGTGACCTGACGATTACTTATGTTGTCGGGACCAACGGCTACCTTGCCATCCAAAGCACGGTGGCAGTCAGAGAAATTAAATTTATCATCCGGGAATCGAACCTGGATCTTGTGGATGGTAGGCCAGTACTCTATCCACTCAGGTATGGCTGCCACCCAATCTGAATCACTGTACATCCTAGTAAGAATTACTGTACATCCTAGAAGAGAATCCTAGTATATCAAATCATATTTCCAAAGTATTTTTGTATCAACGAGATATATATCAGGATTCATGGTCGAGACAGAGAAGAGAGCAGACGTGTGCTGGCTCGTGCATCTAAGTACGCAAGTAATAGAGCTATGTACTGCTAGTGCTGATCTTAAAACTTAGTTTTTGCATTATTAAATCAGTGAGCTGCAATTTTTTATTGAGAGTAAGACCATTGTTAAAGAAATATAAAATAAATAACAGATTGAATATCATAACCTCATCAAGGAAGGGAACCGCCATATTGATTTACATTCTTCTTCTTCGCCCACAAAGAGAACTGCCATTAAGACCCTTTTCTTCTTCTTCTTCTGCCAACTTACCTTTTTCTGCTATGGCTGACTGTGCAAAGTGTCTGAAGCCCATTAAAAACAAAGGGAAGGTGGACTGCGTTGATTGTAGGAGTATTTATCACTACAAATGTGTTAACATGAGTAGTGATGATGTCAAGTACCTCGAGGAACTTGGGCAAGTGTGGCGCTGCGAGACTTGTGCTGTAAGTCGGAGGACGAGCATGAGGTTGGAGAGTGCGCAGAATGTAAATTACAATGATGTACTGAAGCTCTTTGAGGAACTCAAGACTGAGTTCAGGCAGGTTGAGAGGAGCCTTGGTGAATCTCTCAATTCCTGCCACGAGGAGTTAAGAGTTGCTAATGAAAAGCTCAAAGAACAAACAAATGAAATCGCAACTCTAAGTGGATCGTTGGAGAAAATGGTCACCGAGAATGCATCCCTCAGAAATACCATAACAAGGCTTGAGTTACGAATAGAGGATCTGGAGCAATACTCTCGCAGAAATGCGTTTGAAATACATGGTGTCCCTAAAAACCCAGATGAGAACATCATGACAATCGTTAAGTCAGTTGGTGATGCAGTTGGTGTAAAAATCAATGAATCTATGGTGGACACTTGCCATAGACTGAAGGGCAAACCAGATTCTCAGAGGGCTCCTGGAATAATTGTTAAGATGGTACGGAGGCTTGACACTGAGGCCATCCTTAAGGCGAAGCGGACAAAAAGGGATCTGTCCACCCGACATCTGGGACTGGCGGTAGATAGGCCAGTCTACATCAACGAGAGCCTGTCTCCAGCCAGACGGCGCCTACTAGCTGCGGCTCGCGAGGCCCGTACAACTAAAGGGTACAAGTACGTCTGGGTGCAAGGAGGGAGGATCTTTTGCCGCAAAGCCGATGGGGATCCGGTTGTCCATGTGAACTCAATGGAGGACGTAACAAGATTGTGAATTTAAGGAAAAATTCTCTTATTGCATCTCGGTTCTGTGTCCAATTTTTCTTTCTCTATTGTTGTGATGTTGTCTATGTTTTTTATGTCTTTAGTGCAAAGTTTTTTGTTTTGGCCATACTTTTGTTATACTTTTGTTATTTGTATGTGCTATATATGTGTATGTATGTGTTTATGTATGTTTATATATGTATGTATGTATATGTATGTATGTATGTATATCTGTGTGTATATATATGTATATTTTCTTTTTTAGATGAATAGTTTTTTTGTGATTAATCAGAACATACGTAGTCTGAGAAGTAATTTTGATCATTTTATTGCCGAATTGCAAACACTGGAATTGAAACCAGACATTTTAGTTTTAACTGAGATCTGGGTTGAATCACATGAAATTTTTTATTACAAAATAGATGGGTCCACACAGTTCTCAAATTGCAATAACAGTTACCGTGCAGGAGGTGTCGCTGTGTATGTGAAAGACTGTTATGAATCCATTGTTGACGTATCTATGGATTTGAGGGACGTGCGTTCAGCAGATTGTCTTGCGATCAAAGTTAAATTTTTAGAATCATCGGTAATCTTCCTTGCTATTTACAGGTTAATCCATGTTTCCTGTTTGGATTTCATTGAAGATTTAGATCGTATTTTAACACACTTTAATAACAGAGATCTAATTTTAATTGGGGATATAAATTGTGACATTTTGGCGGACACTTTAAATTCTCATAGGTATCTAACAGTTATGACAAGTTTTGGATTAAAGTCTTTAGTTAATGAACCTACAAGAGTGGTAAATGGTAGTGAAACTTGCTTAGATCATGTTTTTTATCGTTTTAACATAAATAAACGCGTCCTAATGACCGTTGAATATAAAATTATGGACTTGAAAATTACCGAACACTCTTTAAATTTATGCATTTTTGAATTAAACACTGTTTCACGATCTGAAAGTCCTACATTTAAAACTAAAATAGATTTTGTCAAGCTGAATGGCATTTTAAAAAATCAAAATTGGGCAGATGTGTATAACAACAAATCAGTCTCCTTAGCTTATGAAGTTTTCTTAAAAATTTTAAAAACGGCAATTGAGGATTCAAAATATAGTTATGAATTAAATTCAAAATTTAAGAAGTTAACCCCATGGATGACTGATAGTCTTTGCTATAAAATAAAACACAGAAATAGACTTCACTCTATGTTAAATTCACAGCCTGAGAATCACAGATTACGAGCCTATTTTAATAGATATAGAAATAAATTAAAATCGGACATAAGGAAACAAAAAGAACGATACTTTTCAGCAAAGTTTGAGTCAGTCTCGAGTAATGTAAAAGCGCAATGGAATTTAGTTAACGGGCTGGTAAAGGAATCTACCAAAAAAGTAGATATATCACAAATAAATAAAAATGGCCAAGTGATAAATAATCCGAATGAAATTGCTCTGGCATTTAATGATTATTTTCTTAATATTGCAGAAAACCTTAAGAGAAATATTGATAAAACTAACATGACCTATGCTGATTTTGGGGCAACTTTTAAACAAAAATATATCAGAGATTCGTTTTTCATGACTCCCGCAACGGCAGACGAAATTCGGATCATTGTGTCGAATCTTAAGAATAACAAAGCACCGGGATTTGACAATATAACTTCGTATGGAGTAAAAGCAATTTTGGAAAACATAATTGAGATTTTGACTTACCTTATAAACTTTAGTCTAGAAAAACTTTAAGTTTAAGTTAAGTTTAAGTTTAACTTAACTTTCTAGACTTAACTTAAGTCTAGAAAAAGGGGAATTCCCATTATGTCTAAAAACTGCCGTAGTGATACCGTTGTTTAAAAAGGGGGATCAAGAACAAATTTCTAATTATAGGCCGATATCTCTTCTCTCAATATTCTCTAAAATTATTGAAAAAGTGGTTAAAAAAAGATTGATTGGTTTCTTAAACATCAACAAATTTTTTAGCAAAAACCAATACGGGTTTATGGAAAATCTGTCCACAGAAATTGCCCTGCACAACTTTCTAGAAAACGTTTATAAGGGAATAAATTGTGGCCTTACCTGTGCAGCGCTGTTTCTGGACATTACTAAGGCATTTGATGCGGTTGATCATGAAATACTTTTAAATAAAATGTGGCTTAGTGGAATCAGGGGACTACCATTTAACTGGTTCAGGAGTTACCTGAGCAATAGAGTTCAATTGGTAAGGGTATTGGGACATGTCAGTGAAGAGGGTATAATAAAATGTGGCGTTCCACAAGGATCTGTATTGGGCCCTATTCTTTTCCTGATATATATTAACGACCTTTGTACTGCTAAATTTAACGGTAGGGTTACAACTTTTGCGGACGATACGGCACTAAGTTACAAAAATAAAAACATTAATGATCTCTTTGATTTAATGCAGGCAGACTTAAAATGTTTAGAATTTTGGTTTCGTAAAAACTTATTAACTCTGAGTGATAAAACTAAATATATAATTTTCAGCGTAAAAAAGGAAATAGTATGTAATAAGAAACTAGTTTATCATAATTCTAACTGTTTGGGAGGCATAAATTGTAATGGATGTATTGAGATTGAAAAAGTAAAATTTATAAAGTATTTAGGGCTTATAATTGATTCTAATCTTTCCTGGAAAAACCATGTTAAAAAACTAAAAGTCGAAATGTATCATCAGATATCGGATATCATCAGAAAATTTTATTTTTTGAGAGACCTCTGTCCTAGGAAAATTTTGATTAATCTATATCACACATTGGTAGGATCCAGGTTAGGGTACGCACTTTCTTGTTGGGGGGGTACATACTTAACTACACTAAAGCCTTTAATTACCTTACAAAAGTGTATTATAAGAATAATCATGAAAAAGCCTAGACTAGAACATGCACTACCTATTTTTAAACAATTAGGATTGCTTCCATTAAGAAATTTGTTTGTTTACAAAGTGTTACGTTTATTTTTCACAAGAAGTATTTCAAATTATATAAATGTTCCACAACCATACAATTTCCGTTCAGCCTACAGTTTTGAAATTCCGAAAGCTAACTTGACCATTTTTCAACATTTTTACACTTTCAGTGCACCGAGGTTGTATCGGTTAACATTTCAATTAATCACACAGAACAGCACTCGCAATTATTTGAGTAACCTTAAGAGTTGGATTATCAATTTAGACAATGTTGAAGGGTTGCTTAAACCTCTAATTTAGTTTTGGAAATACTTGGATAAATAGAACTCAGCACTTTTGCAGCTACTGGAATTTTTTTATTGACATTTTTTTCTTACTTTTTTCTTACTTCTTGGTGATATATGTTCAAACTTACTTATGACGTGTTTTTTTTCTAGGATTCATTAAGCATTCAGTAATTATATGTTATTCCTTTCCAAGTTATCAGCTCATAGATTTGTTTTTTCTTTGTTTTAGTAAATGCAGAGTTTTTACTTTCATTTTATTTGTAATTTTATGTAATATTAGAGCGTAGCACTACTTACTTTCTTTTCTGTTCTTAAATAGTTACTCAGTGAAGGGACCCCGATTCGGGCTTAGCCTTGGGGCAACCCGATTCATCAAAATTTTATTTATTTTTCTTTCATCACTTGTTTAATTTTGCTTACAAAAATGTATGTTTTTTAATGTAAAATTGTTTCAGTTTGATGCAATTGTTGTGTTGTGATGTTTTATTATGTATAGCTTGTATCTTGTGTAATTGTAAATTTTGATGAATAAAGAATTTATTTATTTATTTATATATGGAGTGCTCATACACATTTTAAAACCCACAAACAAAGAGGGAAGAGTAAAATCATCACGATCGATATTATTGTGTTAAAATTATGTTACTATTCCGGGAAATAGCTGTTTACCGGACTAATGTGTTTTTTACCGTGCAAAACGAAGTCGAGTGCGAGATTACCATGCGAGTCTAGTAGATTCATTTCGGTCGAGTGAAGTACGATATTTTACGCCATACTGCCCTAACCTAACCTCGTAATCTAAAATCTGTCAAGGTTCGTTACATGCTCTTCTTATTGCTTAAAATATTTCTTCCTGATTAAAAAGGTTAGATGATATGATTGTGTTTATACAATCAACCGATCTTCGATCTTTTTACTGGTCTGAAAAATATTTCTAATCAGTATTGGTAAACATATGGGTACATGACTATGCATATGAGCCCCAAATTTGTTTTGCTACGTTGCCAAAGTAAAATATGTTCGTTTGGCTTAATTATGACAACGATCACAAGTTATTTTGTTCCTTTTGGAGTTAAATAGTAATATAGTATGATGTGAATATAAACTAATTTATAAGAATTAAAACTACAAAAATCAGTTATTTAGTAATAACTTAATAGTTAGTTGATAAAAATAGTAACGAGTTTTCAAACAAATATAATTTATTGCTTTGAAACAAAAAAAAACAGTTGTAATACTTAAATGCAACTGTTCAATTCGATTAACTTCGGTTTATTTTCGGAAGATTGAATGTCATAATACTAGTAAAACTGTGTACGCATGCTTTGTATTTATATTTTTCATCAGTGATGCTGCTTGCCCGAGTCTGATCTGATCATTCGGGTCAAATAGTGCTCCTTATCTCGTATCACATTTCTAGTTACTTTGCGTACTTAGATGTACGGATTGAAATTATTTAGAATCCAATACTGAGCTTGCACATAAATTTAAAGGGATGGCTTGCCTTTATATAAACTAAAGTAGACGAAGTGATCAATACCATATTATTTAGGTCTTTCATGAATATCTATCTTAATAAATTACTATTGACTGAGTAATTACTGACCTACTATTGAGTGATTAATTGTTATTGACTAACAAATCATTTTTTAAGTGAACAAGTTTTACGGTTTCAGTCAAAATATAATGATTATTTTACTAAAAAATACTAAAAATAGCTAATTTATTTTCAATTTCATTAATTAATTTTCTGTATTGCATACTTTAAAATAACACTAAAATTGTTAAATGAAATTTATTTTGTTCAGAAATATAGTTTGATGTAGGAAATCTATTTGTTTATTACGTCGTCGTTAGCTTCGTCTGAAAAATCTCGATTTACAGGAGTAAATCTCTCGTTCTAGGTTTGTCGCCAGATGGTAAACCCAAACCCCCGCCGTTAGTGGATATTGAGCGACAATTTGTATCAGTCGTGTAATAATTGATCACTGCTCTCATTTATCACGAGCTGACTATTTTACAAGATAAATCGTAACTACTAACATGTATTGTGTTTGCATTTTTATTTCGAACTGTGGCTATGCCAAAATGCTGTACATAAGCCAGTTTATTTGATCAGCTGATTTATATTATTTATTTATATTGTTGTTTTTCTCAGTGTTTTGTCTTTCTTGTACATCAAACATAATCATTGTAATTTTTATTAATGTTTAGTGTTTACAGCTATTCAGTACTTAAATTATTAAATTATTTAATCATAAGTAAATACTCAATAATTGTACTTATAATAGCAATAAGTACAGAACCTTTAACCTATATTGGAAGCAAATGTAAAGATAACCATTTCCACACCCTTTTCCTCACTTTCTTCACAGGATGGAGTCGTGTAAGCTTATTATTGAGACGGTGGTGTGTCCTACAATCCAGCTTTGGGGGTACTACGGATAGTTGTGAGCGATGGTCGGTGGGTGTAGTGTTCTCTTGTGTGGATTAACGTCCACACTATTGAGTACTACGTTAATGTTGTGTTTATAAGGAACACGTTCTGTAAGGAATACGTTCTGTCTATGGAGCATGCCAGCCTTAGTCAATAACAAGACTACAAGATCGCGCCACAATCATCTTATACACATCTGTCATTTATGTTTGGCTTAAAACACCTGGTCCTGGATAGGTTGACATTTCAATAACTAACTAATCAAATAATCTTATTAATAGCTGATCTTATTAAGTGTTTTTGCTATTTATTCATTTTTAAGCCGTAGCTGAGTGTTTATAAAATGCATTTGATCTATAGTATTCTTTGTTGATTTGATAATTTTTAACTAAATTTGCAAGTGTTTTATTGTTTTGTATATTCCGGTAATAAATTGAATGCTTTTTAACACTCCGCAGGGTATATAAATGTTTGTGTTAACCTAGTTTTATGGAGTCTTTGATGTTATAAGATTAGATTTAGCTAGTTTGTATATTGTAATCGTGGTATATTTTTGTACGAGTCTGTGTACAAGTCCTATTTTGTTTACAAAGAATTTTATCCGTAAGATACCCAGTATATATGAGGGTGTACCGGTATGTCAAGATTTTGTACAATGTTTACAAGCAAGTGATTGATAGGTTTTTACCTTTTCATATAAGATTAAAATTGAGGTTACAAAATACATTTTACTGTGGTTACCAATTTACATATTAGTAATCGATTGAAGCAGTGAAGATTAAAACCCCTAAATTGTTTAATATTTTGAGCTGATTTCAATGGCAACGGTAAAAATTAATTTATTTCCCTTTGGGAAATAGCTTGGATCATGGATATTTCCATAAAGGATGTTTTCAGTCCCTGTTACAGGTTTTGACATTATCATTCAGCTGTTTTATATTGTCTCTGTTTGTTTGTTTTTGTTTTGATTTGGGCTTGGACTTATCTTACAATAAAATGCCGGCTAATCATTTTGCTTTGAATTTATTGAAGTAGGAGCTTGTTTTAGTTCCTCTAAACAGCTGTCCTTATAACCATATGACGTCACTTCCATTTTAATTATGGTCAGACGGATAGTTGGGGTATTGGCAATCCCCCCAAAGCTAAGACCTAAAAAACGCCATTTCAAAATGTATTTTCACCACAGTAAAAAGTCTATTCAACCATAAGTAGATCACTACATTTTAAGCTTCCATTGCTTAAGCTTCCAGGTATTATTCGGATGGTGAACAGTACAGTTGATTGTATCAGTATGCGTGTCAGTTCAAACATTGTCTACTCTCAAGGAAAATTGTTTTATTTTAATTGCAAAAATACCTTCAGAAGAACTTAACGAATGAAAATTGTGAGTAATTTATTTCAAAATATTAAATAAATTAAACATTTTTGTCTAGCATTTTCCTTTACTACATATATTAGTGTAATTCCGATGAAATCGGAAATTTGCACAGAAATCTTAGTTTTACAGAATTCACTGACACCTTTTCACTGTAAACTATTATTGAATAAGAGTTAACCTTGGATACGTTTGATAAGAATTTAATTTCCTATCATAAAGTAAACAGAGCACGAACACGTACATGAACAGGTAATCACGGATCGGCATCCAGGCGCAGCAGCTGTTATCAGAAATGCTTTTATCACTTTGCATAAAGCTCTTGTACTAAATTTGCTTTCATAAGTATACAATTGTTATCATGAACTTACATTTTTCAAACTAATTTTATTTTTATTGATTACCATAAATGGAATAGTTTTAATAGTTAGACCTCTAATGATAAAGTACAAGCAAAAATTATATATCTACTATATACCTTAATATTTAGGATTGCTAATATATGTATATTTATGTATAATACACCTACTAAGGTAGGTATTTTAACGTATTTTAAATCAGTGGTATGAGGAGACGACATAAACCAACAAAATTAAAAATTTCAAAATAACAAGATTGGAATGATGTTTTTTTAATGACATTACGTAATGGAGATGGTGTTCAAAATGTTTGGAAACACTTGAAAGTTTTGTATAGTAATAAACTTGAATAATGAAACTCAAGGATTAATAGCTTTTACGTTATTTTAAGACCCATGGCGAACGTCCCTTGAAAGTCATTTCATTCATTTAAATTGAAGCAAAGGTGTGGTATTTGTACCTCATTTTGAAGATCAATTTGCTGCAATAATATTTAAAAATTGAACATTTGTTTGTGAATAGCAGCATTTCATATTTGATTTGATTTAATGCAATTAAGATTAAAACTTTTTGGAACTTTCCCAAACAGAGAGATATAAAAGTTAAATGATCATAGCCACTGACCATACGGATGCAATCTTTGAGATTTATTGGTTTTGTTTATCTCTCAGAAAATATTTTGGCGTTTCTTAACTCCCGGTATGTACCTTTCTCATTGTCATATATGAGACATTCCAATTTCTAGGATCTTTTATAAATAGTTAATGAACAGTAACAGTTCAACATAGTGTTGAACGATCGCAAAAATCACTGACTCACACTTTGGCTGTAAAGCTTAAAACTAAAAGCTGAGGTGACCTGACGTCTTTCGCTGGAGGTCGACAAGGTATGTGTAAATTAAACCAAGATGTTGCCTGACAGAAGAGCTCTTACCTAAACTAGATTAGGAATCTGCTCAACGCGAGACGCTTGAATAATTTAATCCTTTCTTGCCGTAAAACTGTCTTGGATTAGGAACCAACTCATCGTTGATATTTTGTGAAAGCTATATTTTGTATGTTTAGTTGGTTATTCTAAACGTAGCAGATAGTAGTTGTGTAGTAGATGAAATTATATTGATTTTAAAAACTTAGATACAATAGCTCAGTCACTGTTTTTAATAACTCACAGATCATGAAGAAAGCGTTAAACGAAACCATATTATATGCAACTATAGCTTTTCTCTTTTCCTTTCAACTATTTTATGTTTTAATGCAAAACGCATCTTATCCCAGTGTGTTATTATCCTCGCTTAGCCTCTTAGCTTGGACTGGTTGAAATCAAACTTAACACAGTTTAGCTAAGGGATCGGAAAGTCTCATGCCATCGTTGTTGACCAGAGTAAGAATCGCTTTATCTCATCACTCTAGAAGAAGTAAGTGAATCTATATCTAAGTGGTCCACATTGTATCAAAGGTGAAATATACAGTGCTATTCAAAAATAAATATAGACTTTTTATGAATACAATAACTACGTATAATGAACAGAAAAATATAAATACTACCATAAGAAACAGTACATTTAAGTTTTATAGTAAGCTAAAGATGGTCTTTATGCAACCCACGGGTCACAAGGCAGACATCAGGTCTGAAGTCAAATTCCGTCCAAATTTTCGGACTTATGGACGTTATAAACTCGTTTTATACTAGCAATGAGCTTTTTGATTTTTACAAACTACCTGAATTTTTTAATTTATCGTGCCAATCACAAATAGACTTCTTACCTGGTTAAGTTTTTTTGCGTCCTAAACCAATGTTTCATTAACTGTTATATTAACTGACTCAGTTTCTAGTTCAAGCACAAAAATGTTTATGTTTACTTCCCTGTGGGAAATAGGTTAAATCATGGATTTGACAAAAGGGATGTTTTTAGTCTCTGATTAAGTATAGGTATAGGTTAAGTAGAGTAATGTAGATTCTAATTAAGGTCACTTGATAACGGGGGGAGTTTCTTTACCTCCCGAAACGTAGTGTAGTTAAACACTAGACGCGGAAGGAAAAGTCTAAATAATTAAATAAATATATGTATAAACTAACTATATAGAATATGTTATTTAAGGCCCTGTATACACCCTGCCAGTGGCTGGCATGCCAGTTGAGATCTGACTGTAAAGGCAAACGATGACTGGAATTCCAGCAAATTGGCGTTTTACCGTTAAAACGTTGCCAGTGGCTGGGACATGCCAGTCTAGACGTGATTGGCAAGCGGTGGTTAAAATACCATTGAACTGGCACTTCATCGGACTCCGCTTTGTCAGACTGTCATGTCCAATTTAAATGATTTATATTAACTTTAATTTTATACATACTTTAATAAAACACTGTAATAGGATTTCCTATATGAAATAGTTCAGTGTAATCGACAAAATCATTATATGTATGGATAATAGGCCTATCTAAATTTATATATGCTTCAAAAAGTTGCATTTTTAATTAAAAGCGAAACAATTTAAACAGTACGTTTTGTACTTCCAGAGTTGACAATGTGTTTAATTTATCGCCCCTGGAGACTGTATTTAAGAATGAATATTTCTATGTCGTGCGGACCGTAAATGTATTATTAGTCCCGCGGGCTTGCGCGCGCCCGCGCCCACTCGCCCTCTTGCCCGCATGGGATTCCACAAACATCCAGTTTTTATTTCCACGTTGCTTATTGAAACCCGCATTCCACTTTTATTTGCACTGGGATAACCCACTAATTAAATACTAAAAGGCAGAAGCGAATACCATTGTCGACCTGTTGTTACAGAATAAGGTACGCCCGTACTTTGTACGGGTTGTAGGATTCTGTGTTAGGGGAAGAATATACTTATTAACATGACAAAATTAATTAGATTAGATCAGAAAATATTAAAATTCGTTATAAGTCAAGATAACTCTTACCACTTCTAGGGTTAATATACCAACATTCTCTTATAAAATGATTTTTTCCAAATTTGGAATAAAAAGGTTTGATTATTATATATCGTTGGAAAGGAAAGATTCTAAGCTATAAAAATGTTTTTTCAAAATGGCCCCCTTATCAAATCGTCATTTAAACTGGTCAGCATTGATGATGGGTGAATCAGAACCCGGGATCCTGAACCAAAACCATGCACCCTTATACACAATAGATATGTATAATGTTGATAACCGTCAACATTATACACACAAGGTGCGAGTATATTGACCAGCGGTTACTAGCCAATATAAGGTAATCTGAAATTTATTCCATATCACTTATCTGAAATTTCAATCAACCCATGTACGTATTCTAAGCCAAGTATGAATGAGATATGAATGTAAGATGATTGTAACGCGATCTTGTAGTCTTGTCATTGTTTAAAGCTGATGTAACTCAGACAGGGCTGTCAATTGATAGCAAGTTAGCCAATAGTATCTAAGGGACCTATATGTTAAAGTGGGATCCGATTCACAACTCTTCGTCTGAACTACGAAATGTCTACTGATGAGGATGGTCTTTGCGCATGAACATTGATCATTCATATGTGCAGACGTAAATCCATGGAAGAGAATATCACATGCATCAACCAATGCTCATAGGTATCCAAAATTCTTTACTTTTAGGGAGCTGGATTACAGGTCACGCCACCATCCCAGTCTATTAATTTATGATACCTAACTGTTAATTTATTATTTGATCATATTTATGGTTTAAAAGTGTTTTTTAATAGTTAGTTAATGAAATGGTGACCTACCCAGGTAGGTATTTTAAGCCATTACTTTTGAAAGAGAAATGAGTGTAAGATGATTATGGCACGTTCTTGTAGTCTTATTACTGACTAAGGCTGACATGTTCCTTAGGCAGAACTATTAATCAATAACCCAACAGTCAATTGCATATTGAAGGGACCTACATTTTATCGAGGAGTCCAAACCACTGCCTCTAAATGACAATTTGGTCTAATTATGAGAATGGTATTTGCGGATTAACGTAGGATTCAATAGTGTGGACGTTAATCCACATACGAGTACACTACACCCACCGACATCGCTCAAATCTATCCACAATTTGTGACTCCAAGTAGCTGGATTACAGGACATTCCAAAGCCCTCGTCTCTATGAAAACTAGATAAACAAACGTTGAAACTCGTTTGTTGGGAAACCTACATAAACGCAACTCTACCGTATCTAAATATTATTTATAACACAAAACATCACTTTAAAATAGAACGAAAATGATAAATCCATGATTAAAGTGGCACTTCAATTAAATTTACATTGCAGCTATTCAAGTTAAAGCACCCCTGAACCACTCTGTGGCAGTTTCATTACATGTAACGAGTTTTATGCATTATTTACTCGCATCAACGTTGTTTCAGATGACACGTATTAAACTGAACTCATTATAAATATTTAATTGTAATTTATATTCACATTTTCCATTTATGTTTTACTGCTTGTTGTATCTATTTATTTTTGCACAATGCACAGAACGCTTATTGTTTCACGGTTTTGTGAGGTTATTGAAGGAAGATACTATTTTCTAAACAAATACCCATTTAAAATGGTACCTATGTACCGGATGTTCCATAGAAGTTCCCTATCTTATTTTTTTACTTATTGCTTTTCTATTTTACTATTTTTGTCATTTTTACAGTTTTTATATAATCTTTAGCACTTAGTGTATATTAAGTGTTCACCAAACTCTTCATTTGAGTAGTGCAGCAATTCCAAATACTACTCTAAATAGGGGTTTTAGTTTTTTACGCAAGCAAAAAACATCCAATTTTCTTACAAAAGTACTCGCCTAAAAAATTGCACTTCACATTAAATATTATACAAAATTCCAAGAATCAAACATCTATATTTATTTTAAATTAAAAGTGTGATAGATTAGTTTTAAATTAAAAATATTTTTGTATTTCACTTACCTGTGGAAATAGGTTAGATCATGGATATGTCTAAAGGGAATGTTGCAATTCCTCTAAACAGCGGTCCATATAACCAGTAATAATATTACGTCACTAACCAAATGAAGTCACTGTTTCAAATTTTTGTCTCGCAAATTGCCAACACTCCCTTCCCGATTTAAGACATATCCATGTCAATTTTGATAGAAGCATCCCTAGTAACGCTACTGAGTGTGATATTCTTGAATTTCAAATCGGAAATTATTTAGTATTTTCAATAGTAAAAAAAAACTATTTTAATCCCGGTAATATACTAGAATTCACCACTCTTAAAATAGCTTTAATATATTTATACGTTTCGATGTGTATTTTCATAAAATTTTAAGTGCCAAACAAATCCTATGTTTACCTGGGAAACTTCCCAGGTAAACTTTCATAGAAAAGATTAAGCAATTTATTTTCATATAGCCAACCTAATGTTGTCTAAGGGATGGAAAAGTCAATACGCCCTTATCGAGTGATGATTTATCCCCACATATGCATGCAACCATTCATCACCCTGTCTGATAATGAACCCGCGCTGGCGGGAACCTGACCATAAAGGGGCTCAGTCATTTATAACGTATCTGAAAGTCAGTTCTGCAACTGATGAAGCGTGCGAGGTAAACCCTTACTTATTCACTTGGTAAACATTATTTTGTCATAATCGAAGTCGGTTCCTAGCAATTAAAAAAACGGTATCAGTGAACAGATACACACTTTCTACCTTTAAAAATTAACTAGATAGTTACTAATAAAACTAACAATCTCTCTGTTTAGATATCACTAAATGAATCCTCCTCGGTGTAAACAAATTCCTATCCTACTCCTAGTATCCTAATCCTAGTATCCTACTCCTAGCATTCTACTCCTAGTATCCTACTCCTAGTATCCTACTCCTAGCATTCTACTCCTAGTATCCTAATCCTAGTATCCTACTCCTAGTATCCTACTCCTAGTATCCTACTCCTAGTATCCTACTCTTAGTATCCTACTCCTAGTTTCCTAATCCTAGTATCTTACTCCTAGTATCCTACTCCTAGTATCCTACGCCTAGTATCCTACGCCTAGTTTGTCACTATTAACTCCAAATACATTTTCTCTCCGAATATTTTCTTCTCAGGAATAGTAAAATTTAATTTGTAATAACAACTTAACGTCATCGTTTCATACTTTAAGTACCAATATAATATTGTTTAATAAATGAGTTATTTATAATAAATATTTGTTAAAGAATATTTCGTCACAATTGAATCTATTACTTTTCTTTTCAAGTTTTGTTTTACAGGTGTAATTTACTTCACAATCATCCGTAAATGATTGTTATAAACATAGCCCCCACACATAGGCTGTAGCCTATGCGGGGACTTTTTCTAGAACTGGATAATTGAATATGTGAAATTTGGTAGGGGGTGCACTTTGGCTATATCTTCAAACCAATTTGATTTATTTTTATTTTTAATATTAGTTTAAAAATGTAAAAAATACAAATTTCACAAAATCTGCTTAAACGATTTTGATTAAATCGTTAAAAATAAACTTAAATCGTTGAAAATATACACTTCATGGTTTATAGTTATCGAAAGTCCCAAATAATATAACACCGCGCATATGTATGTCAGCAAAACTAATGGTTCAAAAGTTCTGCGCTTATATAAGTCAACAAATATTTTTCTTTATTTTTGGCAAAAAATCAATTTTATAAAATAATTTGGATATTGCCATTTTAACCGGCTTAAAAACTAAGCAAAAATAATATTTTGATTAGTCTAAGGTTAAGGTTTGCAGATAAAATTTAAATTTATGTTCATGGTAAACGCGCTATGTTGTCTGAGAGCGTACAATGTTATTCTTATGAAAAATATATAAAATCTATTTCTTCCTTATTTCCTAACTGTATACAATGAAACTTGGTATGAAGTGTAAAGCTAAATTATCTAACAAAACATACTCAAAATGTTTGGTATTACCTAAAGAGAGGGGGCAATGTCCCAAAAAATTTCTAAATTAAACTTATTTTTTCTTTTTGTTAGTTTAAGAAAGTGGATGATGATTTTTAACAAATCTTGAATGATAAGTAGATAAACTTCAAAGGTTTGTTAAAAATTTAACTAAGGGAGAAAGTATTTTTCAGTCCACTGTAATATTACCATGGTTTTAATGGTGATAGACATATTATTAATTTTATAAAACAATTTTTTTTGCTAAAAATTACATTTCTTTACGTAAAAGCCCATAACTTTTCAACTATTAGTTCTACAGACGTACGGGTGCTCTCGTATTATTTAGGACCTTAACATCCACACACCATTGGAATTTTAAGCAAAACGTCTACAACGGATTTTGAGACATTTATTTTTTTCACATTTTTAAATGGTTTTTTGAGGACTACCACCCCACACTCAGTTCAAAATAAAAAAAATTATGAATACAAAACTTTAATAATACTTCCTACTACGTGTGGGGGGAGCCAGTCAAAACTATATTAATCATGTAATACTTTTACCTTTTGCAGGTTTTGGTACTAGTTAAATTTTTATCAGTTAATTAAGGAAATTTTTAAATTTATATCGTAAATTATCCCTTTCAGGGTTGGTATTGGATTAAAAGTATTTCTTAAGGTCAAGATTTTACGTAGCGATTGAGTTGTCAATAAACTTCTAGTTTTATTCATCCTCTTGTATAAAAAAGTAGTCCTGGCTTTGATTATTTTTACTATGAGAAACAGTCTGATTCTCGGAGATCATTACGGCATCTTAACGCAGATCTTGGTTAGTTTTACCAATTCGGTCAGCATCTTGGGATAGATTGATTGGTTCTTATACAAACTTGAAACGTCAGTTTCAAGTTTTGGAAAGTTTTGGAACCGTTTTTCCAAGTATTCACATCAGTTTTACTGAACACGTTATACTGCTAAATTTATTGAACTCACTTTGTATATAATATGTTTAATACCTATACATTTAAAATTCGGGAAATTAATAATAATATTGCTATCTGTCGTGATCAGTTGGTATTTATAGTTTTTTTTCTATTAATTAAGTTCCTCCGTATTGTTACGCAAAGTACTGTAGATATTTGATGCTGAAACTCTATAATATTCAAAACTACTGAACATTAATATTAAATACACTGTTTAATCAGAATCTATTGCAACAAGCTGCTCATATCTGAAATATAATTTGGGTAAAATTCAAATTCAAAAATGACTAGATCGCTGACAAACGTCTTTCAACTGTCTTGATTGTTAGATGTTTAAGGAAGGAAAGTTTCTTATTACTCATCATGTATGAGAAACAGAACTCATAAGACACAAGGCATTATAAACTTAATCATCTGTCACATACACACTTTGAGAAACTTTGTCATGTCGAGGTAACTGACGCATTTCATTACGTTGTTACGTGTTACGTTGACAACAATAGTCGCAATAGTAGAAACTCGTCTGGAACACGTTTGGCAGGATATAGTTTTCCTTTCAAATAGATTTACTCGACTGTTTTCTAAGTGATTGTTTACAATTTGAAAATGTATCACTGTTGTCACATTTTGTATACTAGGTTAGTGCTCGGTATGTATTAATATTTTATGTAATATTTAGCTTCATATGTACAAAATAAATATCGTATTTGAAGCCCAAACTTAGGTAACCATCGAAGTCATTGGTTGCCGCGTGGATGGAAGGACGGAGGAGGTTATGTCTGTCACTAATAGCAAAACTTTTCTTTTCAATTTGCTGGTTTGGAAAATGAAAAATTAAGTAAAATATGTTCCGTAAAACGATAAGCTGAATTCCTTAGTGTCGTCTTAGGCTACTACAGTTCATGCTGTTTTGTATAAAATCATTATTGAATTGTCTGACCTAAAAATATTTTTAACAGATAAAAGTTCAAAACATCATGACAAAGTAATCAAATAGATTTATTAAGGAGAAGATTTCTGAGAATAACATTGATTTAAAACTCACTCAATAATATACTTGAAACTTATATAAAATAAAATTAAAATTGGTATCTTAATTTGTTTATATACACTCTCCGTTTACTTTCCAGTGGGTCTAAGACCAAGTCGAAAATCAAGTAAAATATAACTATTAAGATTTTTCCATAGATTAGTATATATTGACTTTGGGTTAGCGTAACTAATCTAGAAATTTAGGATCTGCGCCCAGTTTCCTCTCAAAATTGGGTCTAAATGGTTATGGTTATAATAAATAAATATGGATTTAATTATCATTAAACTATTACGGGATTAAACAAGCTCAAAGCTACAATTAACTTGGTTATGCATGAGGTTAATTTGCATCACTACTCATTATTACATCATGTAATTCACTAATGTGAATGTTTTCAGTTTATCTAAATAGCTGCTCTTATTTTGAATTCGTTTGCACTTGATTTTTGTTGAGAAATTCCAGCTAAACGCTCGGGGACTAGCGCAGTTCTAGGCTGTGGGGAAGTCATTAAACACGAGGAAACCCGACAACGCTTGCTGATTTCTCTAGAGAGTCATTTGACACTTATACGTCATCAGTTTTTTATTGATAACAATTTTCATAAATGAGGAAATATATATTTGTTTTATGAGGATAAAACTTAAATTGGCATCACTCATATTTCAAATATAAAGTTTGTTGTCGGGTTCTTTGGTATATTTAAATTGCATAAAAGTTTTAATTAACTGCAATACCACATTTCGTATTTTCCTTAGGACACTTACATCAAAGAGAACCACTTTCAGAGTCTTAAAGGACATTGGCTTATTGGACATTGGAGGCAGACCTCAATTAGCCCTGATGATGACCGCCATTACTGGTTGGAATTCGTATCCTTTTACTATCCTCATATACTTTAATTGCTTTTGGTTAGCTATGAAAAAATAATTTTTCTACCTTATTCGCACTAAATCCATAAAGAATAATATTATAACAGTTTATCACTAGAACAATTTATTTAAAATAATATATTTTCTAGCAAATATACATTCCGATTTTTTATGTGCGTGTACAAAACCCTTTACAATATGTTTTACTTTTACTATACATTTCATGTGTGAAATGATGAGTTCTTAAGGATGAGTTCGTCTTTCACCTATATCAATGGGTATTAATTTACTACTAATCTCAGGTGATGCAATAGGTCGAGCAATAGTCTTGCATTATCCATAATCCTAATTAATTAGATATAGATTGCCCATAGGAGCAATCTATATCGGTGTTAGTAATTTGTTTATGTTGTGACTAATTACTATTAAATAATATTTGTTAGTAATAACACAGAGATAGTAGGTATATCAGTATTTAGTATAATCGATCACTAAAGAGGCAGTTCACGCTTGTACTAAAACAACTCACGCGATTGCACATTTAAATAATCTTTATTTATAGAACTTCTAATCCTGTTATTAATCTATCTTTCTGCCTTACTTCTAAATAATACTTTAAATATTATGATAGAATTAAAAAACATTATTTTGGTCTTAAAAAACTTAATTAATGAACAGTGTACTAAATTGAATCAAACCAAGAGCCAATTTGTTATTCAGACAGAACCTCCCTTTGTATACAGCATTGTCTTTATTGCTAGAGTCCAATTATTCTATTTAATAGCTACTCTTTGTCAGGGTTTACTGAATAGCTTGATAAAAACATAAATTACAATTGTGCATGTTTCAAGGACTTACTGAATAAACCTGATACTAGCCAAACAACTATTTTCAAAACATAAATAGTTGCTTATAAAAATTAAATAATATATCCTGATAAATAATACATGAAGTCATATTTTAAAACCAATATTTCTTATATAAGTCTTTAAAAAATTTAAAGTTTGAGATGTTAACAAAATCGTATTCGTTCGCAATTTTTGAAACAAGGTTTTAGATTTTTAAAATTACTTTCCTGCTGGGCTTAATACTTCCTAAAAGTAATTCATTCAATGTTTATTAGTTTCAGCTACATTAATGTTGGGAAAGTGGTTATTTCCTTAATGAGTTGAAGTAATTTAGCCAATCAGGAATGAACTTGTTTATTCTGAATACATTTTGTTGTATGTTATTCTAATGACGGGTCTCATTATATGTACTAAGTGGGGTAACAGAGTATTATTGAAATAGTCTTTTAATTAAGTGGGATACGCGAAAGTATCATTTTTGGTTGATTTGGGAAAGAATCCATTATCCAACTCAACAGCTATTCCTTTTGCGGCCTTGGTTCATAAATAAATACCAGTTTATTTACAATCAACTATTGTTTATAAAAAAATAATATTTAATGACTAAAGTTTCAATTGCATTTAAATGAAAATAGATTGACTGACCAGTTTATACTATTTTTCTGAAGTACAAAAATTAGCTTATTTCGCGTTTATGTTTTTTTACAACTATTGGGAAATGTTTAATGAATGAGAAATAAAAAAAGGAAATTTGTAGCTCACACCTAATTTTCTAAATAGCTCTTTATGGTATCATGTTTTAATTAAAAATTTGTATACAGTATACAGTATACA
This sequence comes from Nephotettix cincticeps, assembly GCA_023375725.1. NCBI lineage: Eukaryota > Metazoa > Arthropoda > Insecta > Hemiptera > Cicadellidae > Nephotettix > Nephotettix cincticeps. Next base: position 33,411,119 of record CM041790.1, on the reverse strand, counting down.
GTAAAAGTATACAGTAATTATATATCTTTTATGACATGAACTAATATTTATGCAAGACCACTATTAATACTTACATAAAACGTGATTTGAATTCCTTTTCTATTACCATCTAATCAATGATTTGTATTTTTTAGGTTTTGCTAAGACATGATACTGTACTTAAATCAAAGACTCGTACTTTTATAAGTCGGAAGTAATGATAAGCAGAATAAGCATTGTAAGAAGCTCTCAATAGATCCAAACCCTCTTATGTCTAAGGTTGGGATTTTGAATCTACATATAAATAGGTTGTATGTTTGTCCTAGCAATATACTACTAAGTTCCTTGAGGATTCTATGTTTAAAAAATACAATTTATATATTCTATAAGCAATGATATACCTTCAGTAAATTTCCCATGATTTATTAAATTTCTTTCTTTCCTTGAGCTGTAGTCAACTGAACTATAGTGAACTGTAGTCAACTGAATTGTAGTGAACTGTAGTCACTGTGGACAGCCTGCTCATTAATTTAGTTGTATTCTTAAAATAGAGAAGATACCTTATAAAATAATTAAAATTGTCTTAAGTGTAAATTCAAAATGGTGGTCGATTGAAAATCTAAATTAATAATAACTTTAAAACTGGAATACTAGTAAAATGTTAGGGCCAACGCTTACAATAAGATAATCAAATAAAAAATTAAACTGGCATGACAGTTTTGTGGGGTGAGGCCGTTAAAGTATGACCGTTGCAGGTGATCTTTCTCACAATATTCCCTACAACAAGAAAAAATACCTGAATTGGACGTATGTTAGTCCAACGGTCAAACAAGTATTATATTGTTTTTTAATTGGTTTTCAATATATATTTGCCTTAAAAAGTATAAGTTTTATAAGAGAAGTTATCATTTTAAAATTTTAATTATTACTAATATGGCCATAAAGTTTCAGAAAATTTGTAATTGAAACCATCTTCAAGATTCAAAATTTTATTTTTACATGGAATCACCAATAAACTACTTGGAAAGCTCAAATCTTTGTTGCTATGGTAAAAAATTACTTATTTAAATGTACATAGGGCAAACACCAAACGAACAAATAATAAAAATTCTACAACCCTTGTTTCCTCCCCTTTGAAACTTGTCTCTTTGTAGAAATGTTAAACATTAACTCAGACAGTTGCGAAACGTGTGAAATCTCTTTCTACGGTTGTTTAATTCTATTAAATGTTACTCACTAATCTCTTTCCGTAGCCTCAAACATTTACCGGGAACTTTTATGTGCAACTGGCACGTTGAGAGAGTAAATAATTGTTTTCGTATTTACAGTAGAGAGTGTTGAGTTAAAAATAAAATAGTACAGTTTAAAGTAGTGTTATAACTATGGTAATTTACATACATTATGATTTGAAGAATATACGGACAGCTATTTACCTCATGCAAAAGTTCCAATCTAATCATGTATAGTATGATAGTTTTTTAGACTTAAATACCACAAAATTCTCATTTTTATGTCATCTACTAAAAGACTATTTACTAATTGGTATCCATACTATGAATATAAATAAATAGTTAATGCATCTGTAAAGGGAAAGTCATTTCCATAAAATAAATAATATAAATAAGAAAATTGTTGTGACTTTATGATTTGTATCTTCTTTCATATCGTTATCTAAACAATCTAAGTATGTGTAGTGATAGCTGGGTGAGTAGAGACCGACCTCCTACCCTAAAGACCCGCGTTCGATTCCCGACTATGGTACAAATGAAACTTTATTTCTCAGACTGTAACCATACTTCGGAATACGCGTTAAGCCGTGGGTCCCGACTACATGAGAAGTCGTTAGGTCACGTAAGAGGCCCTAGAGGGAACCCCTCTAGGACTAGACCTTGGCCAGGAGGTTACATGAAACCTACTATCAAAATATTTTAGTAGTTTTGGTCGTATTTTAGTAGTGAAATATTTATTTTAAACTTTTGGGAAATGTTATAGTGCACATTTAAAAACTTATACCACCGAATTGTTGCTCATTTTTACCTTGCTTTATGTAGAAGACTGAAACTTCTGTTACTTGTTTTGTTTTTCTAATAACAAAAATTGGAAGTATCACTTCTCGAAACACAGACAGAATAAAATATATATTTCAGAGTATTTTAACCTGAATGTTTGCGTTGATTTTAATGATATTTCCAGGTAGACCCTGATATTATGTACCTTTGTTACTAAAAAGGCAGTCCTGTCCTGATTTAGTTTAAATCATTTGTTGGGATCATTATTAAATAGCTAAATTACCAGAGACAGATAAGTTATTTTGGATTCAATCAGAAATTGAACTTGCGACCTTCAGATTCTAAAGCGGACCAATTACCCTCTCAGCTACATCCATACCGTGATTTATGATTTTAACTCTAAATGAAGCTGTAATTTAGTTGCGCTAAATAAAAGGGCTTGGTTGGTATTATAACAGCAAACAATATTTAAAGCGATAACTATTAATTGATAAGGCATAACTACAGTATTTCAGGTCTATTTGGAGAAAAATAGTTATGAACATCATTACACGTTTGAATGTAATCGAAAAGACATCTGTTAATCGGATGGTTTTGATCAATTTGGATTATTAATTTTATTATATTTTTTATTAAAAAAATATTGAATGTTAAGTGAATTTTCCAGTCACTATTCAAAAAAATGATACTATTGGTCTTAATTATACTTCTTTAGGAATTTCGAAAAGTATAATATTTTTTCTTCAAATTAATTGTCGTTCTATTGGCAAAGTAGAGCTCGTCCCTGAATGGGTCAATGTAGGAGTGAGGTTTAAGGGCTGGTCCAATCAACCCCTAGAGAACCAATTTTAGATAAGTTCGTTTCGAGTAATTTAGTAAAGCTACGATAGCAATTGAAGGCAGTACATCGAGATAGTAGAATTACATATTTTTGTGGGTACCTTATTTCAGATATAGAAATTGATCTTGTGCAAATGAATGTTTAGAATTTCGTCCAAAAAGAGTAAAATAAAACAATTCACGCAACTCGATATAAAATTGTTTTCAAGTCCGATGTGATCAATTTGTGTTTTGTATGATTTTACAACATTTGACGACATGTATTGTAATTGCTGTTATACCAAATGACTAATAACGACGTCTATTGTCTCTGACGACTGCTTTACGAACTATCTTATACCTTGAGGTGCATCCGATTGGCCTACATCGGCCTGCCTGGACTTGTCAGATACCCAACCAAGTTGGGACAATCTTCAATTATGTCTCTGCATTTGTCCTTAACTTAATGTAGTCGGTGCGTTAGTCTGGGGTTAGTTAGTGAGCTAGAACTTTTGATTTTGTTAGTAGGTACCATTGCTGCAAAAGAAAAACTCATCCAATTAATAAAAGCATTTTAAATAACAATTTTAATGTTCGCTCTTAAACTTACAAACTGTTGCTGAATTTAAAATTTTGGTAAGCAGCTTTTGAAAGATTTTAAAACCTAAATATATTTGTTTCTTCTCAAATAGCATGTTCTCTGCTGCAATATAAAAGAATTCTTAAATATGGGCTAGTATTATAACTATATATATTATCGATATACTCTAACCCATGTGATTTTATGTAAAAAGAAATTTCTAAAGTACAAATACAAATACTGTGAAAATTGTGAGTGAAATGACACGTTTACTGCAGTGAGTCAAAAAATACAACCCCAGCATGCATCGAATGGTTTACTTCATATTCATATTCATAGATGAGTTACCGACCCAAATTTGTAATGACTTTAACGCGAATATTAAAGAAGAGTGAATATGTAGTGAGGGGGGAGATAGGTGTAGTGTATTTGATGACATATGTAGTGAGGGGGGAGATAGGTGTAGTGGATTTGATGACATATGTAGTGAGGGGGGAGATAGGTGTAGTGGATTTGATGACATATGTAGTTTTGTTACTGAATAAATACCGACTTATTTATTTCACAGAATCACGAACAATAGCCCAATGAGGCAAATACACAATTACGTTAATTTTAAACTTTAAACTATATTTGTATGAGTATTTACCTACCTTTGTAATGGGATCACAATTGTTTATGTTGTACCAATATCTAATAAAGCGTCAATGATAATAACGATCAATATGAAAAAATAAAGAATATAAAATACTGCATTATTTTTGTCGATGTATATTTTTTATTTTTCACATCAAATTTATAGAAACGTATTGTTTTAATACTTACTGTACACTTTTCCAACATGATTTTCAGTTCTTCAACTATAAATTAAGTGTATTTAATGTTTCATTTATTTGGTAAGTAAAAATAGTAAGAAGAGAATAGACATAGAATTTACTGGTTGTATGATAAATATATGGCTGGAGAGCCGTCTGATAACAGTATTGGATGGGGCCAGTTTATATCCTGGCACCTCTACCTACGACCTCCATGTCAGCCAGTTTATTATGTCTACAAATTTTCTAGTTTCCTGAGCTACCTTGTAGATTTAAAATTTATATTCAGCTTGAATAAATTAAACTTTCTCCAATCCTTCTTGTAAAAAGTCATGAATGTTTTTTAGTATTTTTATTACGGTATTTTTCTATCACGATTTTAAGTAAAACAAAGTTTCACGACGTTTTGGGGCCTGGAATATGATCCCGTCCTCAGGTGATCTAGAACCTAAAACATAACACAATTAATACATAATCCTGAGTCTTTTTAACGAGTTGGTATGTTTTGTTTTTGTGTGCGTGGTTACAGGTGAATGGTATTGTTTGTAAGTTTTACTGCTTTAAACTTTTTGTTTTCAGCTTTACACCAGTTAAATTCGGATTAAGTACTAAACGTGTTATGTTTTAGATTCTGGCTCGTCTGAGAAGGGGATCAGTCTTCAGATTCCGAAACGTTGTGAAAATTGTTTTTTTTAAACCATAACGGAAAATGTCCGTAATAAAAATCTAGATAATATAAATCCACTATAACCAATAATGCATTTCAAACAACGAAGTCATGAATGTTTAATATTTATTCACCCCAAGGTAATACAAACCATCATTAAAACATGCATTGACAAAGTTATTTTAAATAAAACTATCTTTGACAGAGGTTAAAAGGAATTCAAGAATTATGATTATGACATTATTATTATGACCAGCACTGGTAGCGTCATAATCATAATTGGATCGGCTATGTCACAAACCATAATTAATATTGTCTTTCAGGTTACTCTGTTTTTGGGAATAAAATTTACGGTCCTTTAGTATTATTGTCCATTATCTATAATAATAAACGGTATCAGTGGACCGACACATACCTTCTCCCTTAAGTAAATTAAAAAACGACAATCTGTAATAAACAATTATAAGCTTTAAAGTTTGTCTAAATATCATTTAACAATTTGTTGTTTCAAAAATAATCATTCAATTACTGAAAATAACAAGAGAACAAAGTTAAATTATGTGTTAGAATTTTATGGGGGTACACCCTCGGTAATAACAGGCTTTTTTGTTGTTTCATGGAAAACAGTTGGTAAATAAGGAAGAAGTTGATTTTTTAATATTCTCAATAAGATTGGGTGATAGAAATAAACGGTTGGGATATACTTGGACGCTCTCAGACAACGTACTGTGTTTATCATGTAGGCCCTACAGTAAAATTAACTTTTTTTGACATTTAAAAGCCCATAACTTTTGAACTGTCATTTTTCAGACATATACTATGTATCATGGGAGAAGGTAAAAATACATAATTATAAATAATTTTTATAATATTTATATATGGTGTAAAAATTGTACATATTAAAACCCTGTACAACTTTGACGTTCTCCTTCTTATAATCCATTGGGTATAGACATTTATTTTAACCTGATTGTTTATATTATTGTCTGATATACAAATATAGAATTTAAGAGTCTCATAAGGACAAAAATAAAATGAATTCCAATAGTTAAAAACATTAGTATAAACAGAAAAACTTTCAATCAAACCAAATAGGATCTAAAACTTAATAGAGTAGTGTTCACTTCAAAGACATCATAGAGAGCGTGAACAATACTCCATGAAGTTAAGTGTATCCCACGTTTTTCCATTTAACTGCAGAAATTTTATAATCTGAACAGTTGGTAACAGGATATCAAGAGCCGAATGAAGATAATAATAGGAAAGTTAGCTGCAGGCAAAATCCATTACAGCCACCCCATTAAAGTCGCGTGTGCCGATCGCTGGTTGTTATTTGTAAAATAATTATTTTATAATTGATAAATACTTGAGGTAATACAATTATTACAAAAATACATAATATACAATAGAATGATATTTTAACATTTATACCCTAGTACTAACTGGTTATTTTCTCGTTGTGAGAATAATTAAAAACAAATGGATATTAAAATATGAGATGTTATTCATAGTTGATTTAAATTTCAAAATACATTTTAATTTCGGAACACTTTTCAATAAAAGGTTTACTATGTAATAGGGTTAAAAAATAATAAAAGCCGATAAAAATATTGCAGGTAATAAATATAATAATTGAAAACAAAAATTTAAAAATAAAAGTGTTCATATTAGTTATAAAGTATACGTTAGGGTCTTTCTTCCAATATTTTAGTACATTATAACAAACAAAAAAAGCAAATATACAAACCACAATAATGATTTTGCTTATATTATTGATCGAATTTCTGCTCCAAATTCACATTTTAGTTATTGACTTTAACTGTTTTTTTTATATTTACATAAACCATATGTTTTGTTTTTATAATTTGTTAAAATTTTGTGTTTGTAATGTTTTAATGGATTTTGTATTGTTGTTTGATATACACTTAAAGTTTACATAACATTTTATATTAAGGCATTATGATATATTTTGAACTTATCGATTGTATACGTTCCTATTTTGACATTGTTGTACTGGTTGCATTATGTTATTCGTTCACTGTTACATTTTTCATTGTTATTGCTGTGGTGCTAATGTTTATTCAATTGGATAGCTACATGATTTGGATCTTGCTGTTTCGTCTGTTGTTGACATGGATATGTCTTAGCTCTGGGATGGGGGGTGTTTTATTGTTTTGTAAGATGGAAAATATGTAACAGGTTTCCATAGAAACCACCAGAGCTATTGTATTGAATTTTTAATACAAAAGAATAAAAACAGCTGTTTAGATGAAGTGAAAACATTACCTTTAGACATATCCATGATCTAACCTGTTTCCCACAGGGAAGTAATTTTTTTCTATAGTTTTTTCTATTGTAGTAGGTGCATGTGTGGTTACATCTTATAGTATCTTGTACCCATAGTGGCTAATGCTAATCTACCATAAGCTATTATACCATTATACATGTTCTCACTTTATTTGCGAATGAAATGTTGTAATAAATTAATAGCAATAGTTGAAATTAAGATCTAGCATGTAAAATATAACAGTAAAACAGTTTCTAAATAATCTGTAATATAAACTCAATTCTATTAAGCGAATTCTCTCCCAGAGAGCCGCAGTTCGTCCGAGGAAGTATGGTGTGAAACTTTGCAAGAGACTAAACTGTCTTTCTTTACACATCTCAGCTAGAATTGTGTGTTGAATAGCAGCTCTGTTGATGGCAATACAATTATGGCCCTGACTGTTCATAATTAACTTGTAATTGTTCTCATGACAAGGCCAACTCAACCTTTGTCTTTGTGGGATTATTCAAAATTTTTTCAAGAAACATTTGTCACAATATTCTTTTTTAAACAATTGAAACAACAAATAAATTCTGTATATTAAATCGATATTCTCAATCTGAGTCGAATATATTGCTTCAAAGGCCCATCATAAATCATCTCTGTAAACCTGGCTTGGTTTATAAAACAGAATAAGCCTTTACAAAAGCGAATGAAGTATTCCTACGTGAATTTTAACAATGGTACAAACAACGAATGGGATCATTTGGGATATAGGAAACTATTTGACAACAGAGGATGTATTTCGTAAATGTGCTTTTAACACTCTAATATGTTGTTTTAAAAATAACTCTCATACAAAACCTAAATTACGTAAATTCTCCGTAGCATTTAACTTGCATACGTGATGATTCAAACTAAGGTTTAGTAAATTCAATAGAATTTTTAGTAGATTCAATAGGAGTGATGACTCAAACTAAGGTTATGTATAAGGAAGTTACGTCAATTTACTTATCTTGTATAGAAATAATATGGTCAAGTTATTTTTGACACACAACAAACCCGGGGGGGTTTGAAATACCGATTGCCTGGTTATTGAACCCATCTGAATAAATGTAGTAGGAATGTACTTCTGAGCCACGACTCAAATCCAACAACGGTGTCTACGGTGATAAATATATTCCCATGGAACATTTGTCAAATTGAATAATAAACCTTTTAATTATTTACCAATACCAAAGATTTTTTAATACACATTTTAAAATCATAGTCATATTCATGTCATATAAATTATGCTTTAATAAAACTAACATTATTAACAACCTTATTAAAATTAATAAGTTGCAACGTATAATTTAAAATTTGTTGCAAAATATCAATTTTATCAAAGTTTATAAAATAAGAAAATGTACATTTTATTAGGTGTATAAAGTGTACTGTAAAATTCAAAATAGATTTATTGTGAAATATCTGTCTAATACCTTGTGTTAATATTGATAGGGATGTCAAAATATCGATCTGTGCGTGATGAATTTACCGATATTAGGTAAAAATTAGTCAAGAATCTGAAACATTCTTCAACAAAACACTATTTAGAAACAACAAGTGGTATTATTTATTATCAGGATATTAATTAGTTGCATAAAAATTCATCGGACATCAATTAGTTGCAATATTTTATCCGAACAACAATGTTATATAAGCTAAGCTAAGGTTTTATAAAGGCAAACTCATTATTCCCTCGTTTTGTAGAATGTTCATTGATAGTTTAACAAACATTTGTTTAGCCGTCTGCAATATACGAACGCGTTTCTCTTTACATGTTAAACACTCTCCAGACCCCTCTCCCCTTTCACCCGGCTAAGTTAATATTTAATACTGAAAGTTGTCTCTGTCATCTGAACAGAATTACTTTTAATGCTTTGAAAATGCTGTCGTCGATGCATTTTACATTGTTAGATAACATTGCTTGTCAGGAGATAGGCGGTCACCTTACATTGATGATTTGATTCCGGAACATTACAAAAATTTGTAGTTATGAAATTACAGTAATTATCTGTTTATACAATAGGCTAAACTTTCAACGGTATTCCAAAATAAAGATTTCTTACCATAAAAACTATTAAAAATAAACGGTATCAGTACACTGACTGATACATACTTTCTCCCTGAGGTAAATTAAAAAACTAAAAGCAATAACAAGAGTAAACAAGTTATATTAATTGTAATATTTTGGGGAATATAAATCTCACGCCACCCGAGTAATACAACAAATTTTGAGATTTTTGTTGGGTCACGTAATATTACACTCCATACCATATGTTTCATGTAAAACGGTTGGGAAATAAGGAAGAAATTGATTTTTAATATCCTCCATAAGTATAACATTTGGTGCTATACCATATACTGACAGACTGACAGACCGATAGTCCGTTAGACAGACAGAAATCAGCCGAAAACAACTTTTTTGGATTCAGGGAGCCTTAAAACGGTATAACCACAAATCAAATTTGAAATTTTTTAAGGATACAATGCTTTATCCATATATACTTTGTATCAGGGGAGAAAGTAAAAAAATGAAATCCTCACGAAACCCGGAATGAAATTGTTTCTTTAGAATATATTTTTAACTTAGCAGTAACTTTGTAATTAAACCTCATTGGTTATACTAAAACTTCATAGAGTATATAGATATAGTTTGTGCTTAAGGTGTATCTTTGCATACTATAATTTACATGATGCACACAACTTAAAATGCAACAACTATATTCTGCCATGAAACCAGTCCATTTGAATAGAACCATACCCTAAACTAATTCATCGGGTACGTATTCTAAAATTTATATTTCACTGTTCAAAGGTCATTTGAACAGTGCTTCGCTTCATAGCTCGTGATGAATAAAGAATATATTAACCATAGCTACAAACCGGTGAATAAGCTAATAGGACGAACATAGGACGGCATGATGAAAACTGAGGTATACGGTGAAAGCTAAAGAAAAAATTAAGGAGGGAAAATTTTAATTACGACCTCGATAATCCGGTCCGAACGGGCGGCCAGCGGGCCGGTTTCACGGAAATGCCGGATTAGCGAGAACCCGTTTAAAACGTAATTTGAAATAATACGCTCGTTACACATTGGGCAGCTTCTGCCGTGATGGTCATTTCGCCACGGCAACTGGCGACAGCAACAAAACCGCCAAATGTGTAGATTTGCATTCGGTGGCATACGCCACCGCGTGCCGAAAGGCGGCAGAAAAACCGCTGACGGCAATACGACCGCGCGGCATTTCAGCCGCCCAGTGTGTACTCATTCATTTAATCTTTCAGGTGACTGTTCGAACGGCAGCGACATCGAAATTACCGCCACGGCAGAAACCGCCCAATATGTGACGAGTGTTATAATCGGCCAAATTACTGAAGGGTCCGGATTTTCGAGGGCCGGATTGCATCAAGATTCAATCGAAGTTGTATTGTGATCAAGGAATAGTAAGCAGATTATCTAATGATTATGTATAGTAATAATATATGGTTTTAAACTTAAAACAAATGTTTGAAGGCTCGGTCTAGGTCAAAATGTGGTGTTCGAGATATTTAACCTTAGCTGAAAGATGACCGACGGAAAAAGTACAACTGTTCCCATAAGGATTCAATTTAGAGACAACTACTTTGTCAAGCGTTTGTCCACTGATACTTGAACATGATGCTGGCACTTGTTTATTGTAATTTGTATAGCTTTGTACACACTAACTAACTGACTGAGATACATCACTAGACTGATTTGTATAGCTTTGTACACACTAACTAACTGACTGAGATACATCACTAGACTGATTTGTATAGCTTTGTACACACTAACTAACTGACTGAGATACATCACTAGACTGATTTGTATAGCTTTGTACACACTAACTAACTGACTGAGATACATCACTAGACTGATTTGTATAGCTTTGTACACACTAACTAACTGACTGAGATACATCACTAGACTGATTTGTATAGCTTTGTACACACTAACTAACTGACTGAGATACATCACTAGACTGATTTTAGTCACTTTCACTCACTAGTCACTTTCTCCCTCTCAATGTAGAATTAAATATTTCGTTCAAACTTTTAAATATGAGCTGACGGTTGAAATAACCATTTTGAGACGCTCTGAGTCCATATAAGGGGTTTCGTGATTATGTTAAACTGTTTGTTATATATGTTTTGTTTGTGGCAAAGTATTCGTAGTACATTAGATAAAAATATTTTATTTATTTACAAGGATAATTTGTTGTTTTTAACTTATTACATACTTAGGATTTTAATATCTTCTATTGACCATGCTCTCGCAACCGGCAGGTGTGGAATTTAAAAAGTTGTATCTATAAATGTATCGTAAATAAATTTGAAATAAGTTACACATTTTTAATTTTAAAAATCTATTTAAAAATGTCTTTTTCAGCTTTAACCTAAATAATCTCCAGTTTTTAATCCTACACGGAGAAAGTATTTAAAAACACTAATTTTAGCTGAGAATGTAATGTCCGTTTTAAGGCCACCAGAATCGAAAAATATCTGTTTTCGGACTCGGACAATGGCTATGTCACTCTGATTCCCAGACTGTACACTTGGTCCGACTTTTATTAGGTATAAAGCAAAACATTTTATTTTATTAACTAACACGAACGTTTTTACCTTTTGATTTTTATGAGTAGCACACCTCCGAAACCAGAATGAAATATTCTAAACTGTACAAAAACATTTCATTTTTTTCCTGATTTCATTTCAGGTCCAAAATATTTCATTAAAATGTAATGGTAAATTAGATGTCTAAAAGAGTTAAAAGACGAGAATTGACCGGTGAGCGAGACTATAACAGTAGCAGTACAGAGTGAACGGAATCAATTATTCCACAACATAAACTACAGAGGACATGTAAGAGATGTAGGCTACCAGGATACAAAGCAGTGAGCTCCAGGTACAGGACACAGGTTCCCATTCAACATGGTTTAACGTAAATCCGGTACATTTGTCTTTAACGCAACAATCCCATTGTATCTACTGTATCACTATTTGCTCGCAGAAACTTATAAAACTAAGTTACTTCGTTATACCTTCGTTAATTTTCTTTGTTATAATTATTTTGCTCTTCAAGTTATAAAATTAATTATTGCCGAAGCCATTTGCAAATACATTGAATACGATATTCCGCCCATACATTTGTTGGATAATTTTATTATTAGGTCATTCGTCAAAGATAAAGGTTACTTAATCAATATAAAAAACTGTTACTGTTATATAGTTTGCCACATTGTAGGAATAGAAAATATTTTGTCAAACTGGATGGAAAAATCGTTTTCAATTACGAGAATTTCAAACCAGCACACTCTTTCCCAGATTAATACTACACAGAGAATAAGCGAACTCTCATGTTTATTGACGGATATTGATCAAACTTGTCATATTATAAAATTGGAAATTTTCTTAGTACGCAGGTTAGCTGCGACCGGACAAATATTGTACTCAATTAATACACGCAAAACACGTGCAATTAATGGTCTCTTGATTAATTGAATTCACCTGTATAGAAAGCCAGAACAAGTCACTCCCAAACAAAGTTCTTTCACAAAATAAAAACACTCTCCTTGTCCGACAAAAGCCCACGATTTCATTTAACTCAAACGTGAACTCGAGAAGCCGTAAACTGAATCAGATCTCGTTAATCCAATCACCTCTCACTAATTCCAACTCTGTTCTTATGTACTGTCTCGTGACTTTTAACTACAGTAGAATTCTTTGTTTGATATTTATTATTGGTAATTGCAAATTTATTTTTTTTAAATTTTTTCATTAAAAGATTTTTTTAATGGATATACCTTAGCTTTGGGGGGGGTATTGGCAATCCGTCAGACCAAAATTTGACATCATATGGCTAAAGACGTCATAAGTTAATGAGGACAGCTGTTTTGAGGATCTGAAAATATTCTCTTTAGACATATCCATGATCTAACCTATCTCCCAAAGGGAAGTAAATACAATCATTTTATTACGGACATTTTCCATCTTGATTTTAAGGAAAACAAAGTTTCAACGACGATTTGGTATCTGGATTCTGAAACCGACCTCAGGCAAACAATAACATAAAACATGACATGCATAGTATATAATCTAGTCTAAGCCTGTATAAAGCTGAAAACAAAAATGTCTAAAACAGGCCAAAAAACAATCCACCAATTGAGTCACGTACACAGGAAATAAAACACGTCCACTCGTCACAAGGACTCAAAGGCAACACCGTTGAAACCCTTGACAACACCTTTGGTTGTCTTAGATTGTTCCTGTTCATCAAATTGTTCTTAGTTTTACAGTTACTTGATTGGGATGTGTTTGTAAGGACATAAAGAACACCGAATATTACGTGAAAACAAAAAAGCTTTCATGAATAAAAGTCTTACATGAAACAGCTTTTTGAAATTGATATGTCTCACCTCTGGGCAATTATCAATGCGTCAGACCAAAATTGAAATGGTGATGTCATATGTTTAGTGACGTCATATGGTTATAAGAACAGCTGTTTAGAGGGACCAAAAACATTCCATTTAGACGTATCCATAAAATTTAGCATAAAAAGTAGAGCCGTGGGCACTGATAAAATAAGTGTTGATATACTAAAAATGGTTGGTCCATTCTGTATTGACGCGATTACTCACCTCATGAACGGTTCGTTAGCCACTGGCGTGTTTCGTGATGCCTGGAAGAAAGCAATAGTCATACCATTGCCGAAAGTTAAAAATCCTACTTCTGTGGCTGAATTGCGCCCTATTTCAGTGCTGCCCGCTTTGTCCAAAGTTCTCGAAAGATTAGTGGCAACACAGTTTGTGGAGTTCTTAGAGCTGGAGAATATTCCTCATTTGCAATCTGGATTTCAAAGGCTTCAGCACTACAACCGACCTTCTTAATATCTGTGATGACTTGCTCAGTGCGAAAGCGGAGAGAAAGGCCACAATAATGGCGATGCTAGACTTCTCCCGGGCTTTTGACTCTATAGACCATGAACTGTTGTGCGCTATCATGAGATATTACATAGCTCAGCCTAATGCAATTGCATGGTTTTTGTCCTGTTTGAGTGAAAGGAGACACAGAGAGATGGAATTGATGTATCTGCCTCCACTGAAAGGACATTAGCAGTCCCCCAAGGAAGTTGCCTGGGACCCATATTGTTCATTCTTTTTGCTTCCACTATGGGCAGATCTGTGAAGCACTCGAAACTATACTCATACACCGATGATGCTCAATTGAGCCTCTCTTTTGACTTTGAGAAGGCTGATTCAGCTATTCGTCTGTTGAATTTAGATTTGGATTCAATTTATAATTGGTCGATGGAGCATGGAATTAAGCTAAACACGAACAAGTGTGCCTTGTTCTTTTTTCATGGTAGCAAGGGTTCCCTTCCTCCATCAAGCCTGATTTCTATTGGTGGAACAGCTTTGAAAGAAGTCGTTTCAGCCAAATTACTTGGTATAATTTTCGATAACGGTCTCAATTTTTCCAGCCATGTGAGTACCGTGTGTAGAAAAGCTGTCTCCTGCCTCAGAGTGTTGTACAGAAAAAAGCACATGTTTCCTCAGGCAGCAAAGCTTCGCCTTATCCAGGCTCTCGTACTCTCTCTGTTTGATTACTGTCTCCCTGTCTTTGGGAATGTTATTACAGCAGGGTACATGGAGAGAATGCAGAGGGTGCAGAACATGTGTGTCAAATTTGTCTGTGGTCTTAGAAAATATGACAATGTTTCAAGTGCACGTCTGATGTTGGGAGTATTACCCATTTCTGATGTTTCCACTCTTTGTACGGCTATGGCTGGCAGTCCACAGAACTTTGACCGCAAGTAAGCCTGAGTATCTAAGGGCCAAGCTAAAAACCCGGTCTGAGGTTCGTTCCCGTACTACTAGGCAAGATGCTATGTTGGAGTTGCCTCGGGTGCGGTTGGAGCTTGACAGGAAGCGTTTTGGGTACTTTGGTCCAAAAACTTATAAGCAAATGTTCTTGGTCGGAGGGATGTGCCAGTCAGTGGGACAAATGATAATGAGTAACTGTGTCATTTGAAACTTATGTCAAACTTATGTAATTTTTTATATATATTTATAATGTATTTTAGAATTAGTTGACTTGAGTTTTTTTGTAAAGCAACTGCTATGTTGAAAAACGCTCATGAATAAAGACAATATTCATTTATTCATTCATTCATCCATGATCTAGCCTATTTCCCACTGGGAAGTAAATACAATCAATTTTTTTAATTACCGGTTTTAAGCTTTATTTATGTTTACAAATGTTACTTACCGTACAATTAAACAAAGGTCGAATGTAAAGCAAGTGGAATAATCTTAATAGAGTTTAATGTTAGCAGCTCACTGAGTCGGCAATGTGATTTATTTGACATTGTTTCTCTCTGGCAATATTCAGCATGGTGAACGTACAGGTACTTTTACACAGTACAATATGTCTTTGTTGCGAATTTTGTTTTGTAATTTATAAAGCTTAAAAATCTTTGTGTTGAATTATTAGACTGGTTATAATTTACCTTTAATGTTTCATGGTTGATATGGATTAAAAGTAAAGGTTTATCAGGAAGTTTTGGTAAAATGTAATTTAATGTAAAATAAAAAAAATTAAAATTTTAAAAACGGTTTTTATTATATTAACTGATTCTGATTAATAATATTTTTAAAATATCATCCATGACAGTAGAATGGTAACCAGGCCTGTCTAGCTAAGTGAATTACATGTGAATTTGAATGCACATAAAAAGAAGATTTGAAGACATAAAAATAAACTACAGCTTCCCCTTCAATTTGGCTACTCAACCCGTTAAATTGGCTATAAATAGGGTAGAAGTTTTATTAACAGGTCCTATTCGTTAAAATTAAGAACGCATTGTCAAATTATTTATAAAACTTATGTTAATTTTCAAATAACGAAAAACAAAAGTAATTTCTTAATCCATAATATTGTAAAAGAGTGGTTTCTGTATGTTTGTGGGTTTTTTGTGGCAACTAAACGCGAAAAATACTGAACCGACCGGTTTGAACTTTTACACAAAGGTAGACCTTAAACTCATTCAACACATAGGCATATCCATTTCCTTAAAACCTCTCAGGGTAAGTACTGTGAACGTCTTAAGTTTCAATGTTTACATTTTCAAAGCATGAAAACAAAAAATTACTTGAACGTCAACAGCTGTGAACACAACAATTTGACAGTTCGAGAAACAGAAGACACAGTTAGTTGCTGTAAATGTCCTAGGTTTCAGTGTTTACGGTTTCTAATTTAACCATCTGTTTACACTACTTTTTAAAGTCAAGAAGAAAGAAGAAATAAAGTTCATTTTAACGGATAAACCGCTGGATATATTGCCGAAAATAGTACATTTTTATTTTTCTCCCGATGCCTGTCTCTATTACTTATTCCTTATCCTTTCCCATAGACATAGTAATATAATACTAATATTATACTACTTAACAAGTGGTATTTTGTTATGTTGTAGACACACTGTTTAGAAATGTTTCAGGTCATGTTTAGTATAAAACACTATTGTAAATACCTCAAATAAAGCATTTTTTCTTAATCAAATTTCACGTTTTAGAATATTTATTTCATCCCGAAGAAAAAGGTAACCTCTCTCAAATCTTTTTCACCCGTGCGAAGGACGGGTACTTTAATCATACTATAAATTAACATAAATATAACCTGTTAATACGATAGCTATTATAATTTTTATAAATGAATATTTGTTATTGTTTATGTTTGAGATAAAAATAAATTAATACTTTAATTTATACTATACTATACTTTTTACTGTAATTTCTGTAGTAATTTTTAATATTTTGTTATAATAAAACTTAAATTAATTGGTACTACTCAAATGAAAGTACGAGTAGAAAATTAGTTTTTTAAGCAACAAATCCAATTCAATACCATACGGGTTTCCCAATTTAACAAACGCCACCAAGAGAATGTATGTGTTCCAGGAAGAAATGACTTCATCACATTCAAGTATTTTCAATAAACTCTACTCGTGAGGCGCACAGAAAGTAATGACGGCGCTCATATATGATCATTACTGCAACACGGCCCAACTCTTTGTCTTGCGCTCTTAATGAAACCTTTATACAACAGTAGAAAAATAAGAGAATATTACCGGTATCTTATTAATAAACTTTACCTTTTTTATTGTAGTAAAATTATTACACATTATTTCACTACTTTTTTCATATTTATTTATTGTTTTCATCCGCAATGGTGTAAAATACCCCCGTTGCACTAGACCTGCTAACTCAGTGAATTTCCAAATCAATAATATTATAGTACTAATATGACAAGTTTTATCAACATATGACAATAAATATAAAAATTATGGTCTATTACCTAACACGAGAAAGAGTATGCAGGATTTCTGCTGTAAGGAACCCTTAAAGTAGGCATTTATAGTATAAAAGGTTTTTATTTTGACCATTTATACCGGTTCATCAACATTTGTCCATAAATAAAGAAGTTTGCCTAGTCTCTAATTGATTAATATTGTAAGAGTATGCAGGTTGGCTGTCATGATAAATACGTAACTATGGTTTATACTCATAAATGGATGGACCTCAACCACATGAAGCTAAATATCAAGTTTCATCCAAAAATATAGATTTATTAGTGAAATATTAAATTGTCCTTAAGTTCCGTAAGATTAACATTGGAGCCCCAAAATACAATATACTGTGTTTCGATTTTTTTAAATCTCAGTAACCGTTGGATATAGAGAACATCTTTAAAGAACTAAATTGTGTAGTTTTTAATCCCATTCCAATGATAAAAGATAAAGTTTTTAATCTTTAAACTACATATGAAAAATGCCAAAAACCACATTTTTTTGCAAACCCCCCCCAACTACCCGTTCCGATTGACCGATATGTCTGATTTCCGAACTCGTCCAAGTAAATGAAGAAATACACAATCTACCAAATTTGGTTTCGATCGGAACATTTTTATGAGGGTTATCGTGTAAACATACACACATATGTATATATATAATTTTTAACGTCTATTTTTTGGCCTCTGGGCACCTCTAAACGAAAAAAAGATGGTTCCGGGCTTAATTCTTGCAATGAGACCTACGGTTATAGCTTCTTCCCTTATTTTATTGAACATTAGTATACCTACTTAACAAATGGTCGTGATATGAGAAGTAACATTGGTCTCCAGTTGATGAATGAGACGTCAAAATACTGCGACTATACGTGATTTATTATTTCTGGTAGTAGAAACTATTAATGACTAGTTGTTCATCTCCAAGTTGAAGGTTTTACGAATGTACGCAATGAACTGTTTGCCTTAAAAATCACTTTAAGTTTACAAATAGAATGTTTTCAAAGACATGTTTCGAATAAGCATAGTTTGCATAAGGTAATAGCTAGGCTGTGGTAACTTCTATCCACATGCAATAAAACGTTGCGTTTTAATATTTCAAGGATTTTCTTTCATAATAAATATAATGACTACCATAAAAAAATATTCTGTATCGTCATCAATGGACGTTACTCCCGTTGCATTATTTGTGTTTCATAAATTGCTAACACCCCCTCCCTAAAAGCTTAGACTTATCAATGTCAAAGTTTGTTAAAACACACTAAAATATTTTAAATAACTGATGGAATCAAACTCTTTCTAAAGGGCGTAAGAATAATCTACAATACGTTTTTTACACATATCGCATACTATATAATATAAATTCAAAACTTAAACTTTATTTTTGAATTACTTGCTCTATTTCAAACGATAAACTTTCAATACACTTTACTTTATATTCAGTTTGAAACCAGTGTTGTACGAAATCACTTGCAATTCCTGTGTTAACATTGTGTTCTTCCAGCTGAGCCCGTCTCTACTTCTCTCTTGGGCTCTACTATTCCTTTCTATTCTTAACGTTCTGTCTTATTTATTGCAGTAAATGTTTCTGTGAACTGACCTAAAGAAAAATATATATACCGTGGTATATAAAATAGTGCAACCCTCTTCTCCATGCGTCTTCTGTTAAGTTCATGACAGCATTTTTTAAGCGACAAGTTAAAGCTGTTAAGCCCTTATAACTTTTGTGGATATCCCAGGGGTCGAGCCTATAACCTCTTGCTTCTAACTCGTCAAAGAAGCTAAACCTTTTAATAGTCATATTATGGTAGAGTGTTTGATCAAACCTAAGCTTAGGCACAACTTACTTAAATCATATTTTATAAATTTAGATACCATCTTTAGGTTAATTGTATGAATGGAGGGAGGCTTTATTATGGTTGAGATTATTTAAAGAGTTTTGATGTGTGTAATGTATATATTGTTGAACTTTATTGTGTGTTTAAATAACTATTCGTCGAGATGATGAGTCTTTTAATCGATCTAAATATGTAACTTCGAAGTTCTGAAATACTTATAGTGGTATGGTAAAAAGTGTACTGTTGACGGAAAAATAAGTTATGTAGCCTAGTTTAGAGCCATAAAACAGTTCAAGTAGAAACGAACATGTAGTAAAATAAACCTTCAATTGATCATATTGAAAAAAGATTAAACAGCTGAATACTTCATCGTCAGCTAAAAACAATTCACAACTGAACGCTACAAGCTAAAAAATAGTTCATAGATGTTATAATTAATTACCATATTGTAAAATATAAATGTTTTTAAAGAGCTGACATAGTAAAAAAAGTAATTGCAGTACTAAGCTCTGTAGTGTAAGCAAGTAGAAACGAAATAACTACAATTTATTTTCACTCTCGTTTATTTTTTTAATGAAACACGAATAAACATTATTGCGATTTTATTATTACAATGTTACACCCACAAATTCTAGCTAAAACGCCCTCTTCAGTTTTTTTTATTAAGGTTTACCTGATTTCAGATTATGTTTTCAAAAATATAAAGGTTAAACGAAATATTTCAATAATGTTTAGAGAATTATAATAAGTGAACTAAACAGTACGTCAATTTTTTAATCAGCATCTGTTCCTAAAATAAACAGAGTTAAGTCGTTGTAAGGAAGTCAGAGAGCAATAAATTAACGAAATATTTTGTTTAGTAATATAACAAAAATATTTATTACTTATCTTGTAAACAATACAGCGTACCCTCATAATACTGTACCGTATTTTCCATCCCAACAGAGTAAATGTGCGGGTAAAAGTGAAACTTAAACTTATTAATTAAGATAATCCCAAGAAGGAAATGAACAGTGCCTGCAGAATACAATACCTTCTAGGAAGTTCATTTGGGAAATATAATTTCACATCCTTTGAAAATCCTTTCTCTTGATTGTTTTGGTATAAACTAATTCTAAGCTTATTAATTAAATTTTAGTTTTATAATTTAAGAGTAAATGTAATTTTGTGGTAAACCGAAGTTCGCATTTATTTGCGATGGATTAAAATATACGTGTTGAAGTAGCCATTATTGTGCTCCGCCCTGAGGCCTACTGAATATCCCTAATAGGTCCCTGGCCCAACAAACCGCCTCAGGCAACTATTATCACATGGTTTCTCGTTCCCTTTACCCAGCCCTCTCGTATTTTTCTGTAATTACACTATCTTGGCCGCAATTTACTTAATCTACTACTTTCAGATTAAATTTGTAGCATTCTACTATAATAAATATTAAACAATGGTGAATTAGGGAAATTGGTATCCCATAATATACCAAAATATCAGTTCATATTTTTTGCAAATAAAATGTATGAATGTATTATAACTGTATAGCAAAACCTAATTATAAATAAATCTAGTGTGTCATAAAACTAAACTCAATGTCAACCATTTTGGATTGGCCTAATTTTTTGTAGCATGTGTTTAAGACATAATTATCGTTTTCACCCGAAAATTCTGAAATAAATTGCTCACTTTAACTGTATCAAAACTATGACTGGCCTTAAGCAATATGGTATGGTATGCTATGCAAATATACTATTGACATATTGACTAATACGTGTTTGTACTGTTAGTGCCTCGTTACTGGTTTATATTGCTGTAGAATATCTTGGGTACATATGATATTCTATAAGTGCGATTTAATGTTTTTATATAGCTTTTACTTTGTTAAAAGATAAAACCGATATAACTTACTTATTAGATGTACATATTGATTCCCATGATTCCAAAATTCATTTCCGAGATTCTCGATTGAAAATATTGTATTTCCATCCAACCATTAGATTTACTAGATTAAAATATATTTAGAGAATTAAAACTTTAAATTATGATTAAATATGTGTTCGTTCACAGTAATTAGCCTTTCGTATAAATTCACTATTGGTGATGGTGGATTTATGTTATTTACATTTTCATTGCGGACATTTCCCATCACGATTTTATGTCAAACAAAGTTTCAAACAGAGATGGGCTGATTTCAGAATTCAATAAAATAGAAACAAATTTGCTCAGTAATGGATACTCTCAACCTATTATCAGAATGTGCAAAAGTTTTAGCGCTAAACAGAAAGCGGCTGATACGGAAAAATTCGTTCCCATGTTCCATTTCTTATGTGCCGGAATTGTCGGAAAAAATCAGAAGAGTAGCTAGGAAATTCAAAATTAGAACCACGTTTACAACTCAGAATATACTTAGGCAAATTCTTGTTAAAACCAAACAAAAAAATGACACTCAGGAATCAAAAAACTGTATTTACAGAATAAACTGCAATAGTTGTTCTAGGCCGTACTATGGCGAGACAAAATACCATTAAACGTTAGATCAACGAACACAGGGAAAATACAGAAAGGGCTTAGTTGGAAAGTCCCACCATTGCTGGTCTGAATATCATCAAATGAATTTTGAAGAAGCTAAGATAATACACTGGGAACCTAATTTTTTTAAGGAAAACTAATTGAAGCTTTCTACATGAAACTGGCAGACCAACCAATTAGTCAATCTTCATTTGAGAATAAATGTGTTACACATATTTCTCCTGGATTTCAGATTTTTGCTGCGGCCATTTTGTTCCGTTTCCGGTGGGACACGCCCACTCCTATTCCGTTGTCTTTGATTCTCCGTGACGAGTGGACGTGTTATGTTTCTTATGTGTGTAATTGTTAATGAACGGTTTGTTTGTAGCTTTTTTGGCTGCCTTAAACTTTTATGTTTTCAGCTTTAAACCGGCTTAGTCCGGATAATGTGTTAATTGTGTCATGTTTTAGATATTAGTTCGCCTGAAGATGGGACCAGATTCCAGATCCCGAAGTGTCGTGAAACTTTGTTTTACATAAAATCGTGATGGAAAATGTCCGCAATAAAAATCTAAGTAACGGGTAACAAGTAATAAGAACAAGCGTGAAGTATTTGGAAAAGTCGGCAATAAAACTGTTAAATAAAGTTGTAACTAAGCTTGACACGAGAACCTATGGAAAAATTTGATTGAAAAACACAGTTTATTCTATTTTAAAAATGAGCACCTCAGAAGACAACAAAAAACGTTCACAAGTACAATAGGTGAAGAACCATCTAATTATTAATCTATGAACATTAAAAATTGACTCTAAACTAGGAAACCCCATTATCGTATTCATCTGGTATAATAAGTACAATGGAAAATCGAAAAAAATGTTACGTTTATATAGCGGAGATCATCCAATATATACGAACAGCAACGTCGTCAATACACGTAGGTCAACATGGACCTTAGTTGACCAAGTAAAACACACAGCGCTGCAGCCTACTCAAACATGTATTTCATACATTGCCAAAGTCCTCAAAACAATAGAATAATATTTTTAATTTACAAAGTAGATATTTAATGTTTTTATTACATTTTTTTAAAGAACAATATTTTATGATCACGATTCTTGTTTGCGATTGTTGTTGCATTTCTTGTTTGTTAATTGGTTTGGGTTGATAATTTTTATCTTCGTTACGTTTTAAAATTTTCAGTTTTCACCAGTAGTGTGGAATATTTTAGTGGAAATAGTTTTACTAGAAGTTAAAAAAAACTTAGTTAACCTATGTAGTAGATCGTTGTTACGCGTTTAGAAATTTTGCTTCTAGAAAATCTTGGGATCAGCATATAATTTTAATGAATAAATTAACACTTAAAAAGTAAAGGTTCTTATCTTAAGGTAGTGGTTTTAATAATATGTGTTTGATTGTCAGATAGATACACTATAAAATTAGCTAAAAGTTAATCTTTGAATGGGTTTACAAAAAAGAAGATTTATTATGAAATAATGTTTAGCTTTTAGCTATTTAACTGCTTTTAGTATGTGAGATCTGTGTTAGATAAAATTAAAGAAAATATCTGTTATTTCATAGGTTTATTGTCACATTTTCTTTATTAAGGCGTAATTTAATCAGTAAAATAATGATCAAAATAAACTATTCCGGTTTACAAGCAAGATTGAAAGTATTGAAAACATGTTTAATGCTAACCATTGTTTAATGATTTTTTATTTGTACTTTTGAATACGTTGAGGTTTTTTTATAGTACTATTAAATACATAATATTAATAATGATTGTGATATATAAATCTAGTCACCTATTGTAAAAACCGAGACTTCAGTAAATTCTCGACTTGTCGAAGTTCGTTTCGCTAAGTTTTGTAATTCATACAAACACACGACTTTCCTCAGACTCGAAAGTGTTGCTCCCAAAAAGCCAGATGGTGCATTGAAGTAGGTGATATGTGGCATACTCTAGTACTAAACAATTTTCAACCCAATTGTTTTGTTTTCGTTTATGAACGGCAGAATAACTATCATATCAGTAACTAAATAAGGTCAAATTAATTATTTTTTTTATTTCTTTGTGCGTATAATCAAGTGTAATATTAGGAATGTTACGGTAATCCATAACTGGCTATAGATAGCCCCCTTTGTATCAGTAAAAGTAAATCTTACATTATCAGTATTCTTTTCCTATTTCGGCTATTTCTAGTTATGTCCTTATACATATCGTTACAGGGTTACAGATTATCATGTAATAAAATCTGTGACAGCCTACATACACGATTTTTTACAAGTAAGTAGAAAAAGTGAAAAATATTCATAAATTTGTTTTCTGTTTCAGCTTGCTTTTTCCGACGATCCTTTAAATTTGACTTAATATAAAGTCAACACGTCAATCCGTTAGGGAATTAACAAATATTACATTAAAATAAATGGGATATATCGGCCAAAGAAAATCGGACAAACTTCAACAAGTCGAGAATTTTCTGAAGTCTCAGTTTTTACAATAGGTGACTGGATTTATATATCACAATCATTATTAATATGTCTGAGCTCTTATAAATAAATATGGCATATTAACTCTAACGACTGCTTCTTTAAAACCTATTCATATCGTTGAATTAATCAACATTACCAACTGTCAATAATCACTACCAATAATCGACACTATTGTTTATCGATAATCACTACCAATAATTAGCAATTACGATTCATTTAACAATATTAACTCAGGCTCTCTCCCTATATTATATTCAGCTATTATTGTACATTTAAATACATATTTAAGTTTATAAGTCTTTTACTTAAATACCAATTTTCGATTTTCACAATTTTAGACCAATTAAAAAAGAGTTTATAACTTTTACTTCATATTTTTAATTTTTTTAAACACACCATTACTTTATTTGTTTTTATGTAAATACCAAAAACCTTTATAAATTGTTACCGATTACATACGTATACACAAGTACAAATAAACATAATACAAATGTCATTACAATCATCGTCTTAAGAATGAAGAATTTTACTGACCAAAAACATAATACATGTCATAGTCTCTTCATAATACAAGTTAAATATGTTAAAAAATATATCGTATATCACATATGGCTATAAACAAGGCAGTGCAATGTATCAGGGTTAAGAAAATGATGAAAACTTTCTCGTTAAGAGTGAAAGTGACTAGAAACTAAGTTTAAAATTTTAGACTATATGCTACTTAAATTGAGATCAAAGAATTCATCAGAATTATAAACAAGATAATTAAGTTAAAAATTCTTAATCTCTAACTTGAACTTACATATTTTGAAATTTCTTTTTCCCTTGGGAAATACATTATACAGCTCAACAGCGAACACTTCAAAGCTTCTTAATGTCCTGGAGTAATAGTTAAATTCAATGAAAATATTATATTTCAGTCTAGTTTCATTCATAGCTGTGGGAATTTTTACACAACAAGAAATAGTTTTTGTTCTTTTTATCACATATCAAGCAATAAAGGATATACATGGCAGAGAGGGCGAGTAATCTTAACCTAACAAACAGGGGTTTACAGTGTTCCTTTGGGCCCAGATCCGCAAACAACCATAAAGCTTTCTTCTGGAAAATTAACAGCCTATATTGAAGAACGGATGCTCTAAAGGAATGTACCAAGTAATCTTAGAATGTATAGGTACATTCCTCAATTTTATGAATTAATTAAGATATGAAGATTTCTTTATTTTGGCACAAGGATAACGGACAATAAACTAAGAAACCAGATGATGTTTATCAAGATCAAACCAAGATCTCGCATGACTCATGTCCCAGTCTGAGCTGGCAAAGTATTGACAGATCAAACGGCACACGACAAAGTGGCTTCATGAAAGGTTCAAGATATGAGGTAACTTGGAAAAGTATTAATTATTGTTATTACAGTAGTTTTGGTTTATTGCGAGTTTAGGATTATCAACCAAAAACAAGTTGAAGATACAATCTAAAAGAATTGATAGTTAGGTCATTTTCTGATTCGTTAATTAAAGATTTTGTTAAAAATCTACTTTAGTAAAATATCAACGAGTAAATATTGTAAGCTAAAATGAAAAAAAAAACTATAAAATAATATTCAAATTTAATGAAATTAAGGTTAAAAGTATTTTAAATACCTAAATGGTGATAGATTGATTAATAATACATGGTCTTAGTCAGTTGAATATTCGAATTTGAACATAAATTATAATAAATATAAATAAACTAATAAAAAGTTAAAACGTATCCTCTACCTACAATAAATTCACCATACCTGGACCATTCCTAAAAATGCAGAAGGAAGCCTAATTTTACAATTAACTGAAAAACGTGTCTGCCTAGACCAAATTAACCATGCCATAAAACGTTTCCTAAAACCTATGAACCTATTTGTAATCAAAGAAGGGAAATTTCTAGTTATATAATGCAAGGAATATAAGGGCAAGGATGTTTTAAATAGCTTACACAAAGGTTTTGATAAAAACAGAACGAAACTTTTTCTAGTACACCAAGTAATTAAATCTCATGTTTTTTACAATGCCTACCAACCCGAAGTAATGGGTTGATTTCCATACAAATGAGGGGAGCAATAGGCTCGGTATTTCACACTTTTTACACTTTAACCTTTAGTTTGTTTTTAAATACTTTACTTTTCGTTGCATATTATAATTATAGTTTTAGATATTTAATGAACATCAAGGGTAGATCCAATAGCATCGAAAACATCTAAAATATCACTAAACTGAGATGTATCTATAATAAATATTTATTGTATTTTAATCATATTTACTCAGGTTAAACTTAGTGGTTGTGGTAGAATTTGTATTCATAAATGTGTATTATTGATGAATTACCAAATAATTGAGAATTACCAACATTTAACAGAATTATGAAGCTGATGATTTCCTTGAAATTACTTCGGCATTGGAAGCTTTTTACGCAGTGAACTGAGCCTGCAATATTCTCCATATATAAATTTATGGTAGACCTATGTTATTAAAAGAAAGAGTAAATATTCATCAGAACAAAAATGAGCTTAGTAATAGAGCCACGATAAACCGGTTCACAGCTTATAAGCAAAACGTAAAAAATACACAAATAATATTCATTAAAAAATGTTTTACTTTATAAGATATAAAGTGAAGTTAAAAGAAACCATAATAAAATGTAACCATATTTCAACGTTGTTTTAGTTAATTAAAAATAGTCAAACAATATAGGAAGCATGTTATTTATCCGAGTAAGCTATGATATCCCTTTATGTAAATTTGTTATAATATCAACCTTTGTCAGGCTGGTTTAAAGCCGAATAAATAAATTCTATAGTTCACTTTTAAGTCGAAATGTTAAAAAATATTACATAAACTTTAATTGCAATAGGTTTGGTCTAATTATGCTGAAAGTAAAAATAACTATTTTTTTACTATAGTAAACGTGTATTATTTTCTGTACGAAATAATTATATCGAGGTATGCTAAAACGACTTGCATTGGGGCATAAAGAAGCTCTTGCATAGGTCCAACCTAAACTTATCCAGTACTAAAATAAATAATTTCAAGTTAAAAATGATTACATTTAAATAAAATAAAAATATTAAATTAAGTGGACGAGATTGATTAATCACGATAGTAAAATGTACTGGTACAAACGTACGAGGATCTAGTATAGCTATAAAAAGCGTTCATTAAATTGTTGGTAAAGATTGTGTTGTAAATTTCAACTTGTTGTGTCATCGAATGAATCAAACCCAGGGAAATTTATCCCGGAGCAAGTATCAAGTCTCTAGACTCTGACCCAAAATTTGCATGCAAATGGAGACTCACACCCGACTCGACTATCTGTCAAGATACGTTAATTTCTGATTTTCCGAATCAAAGGAGTTTGATTTTAAATAGCTATAATGTCTTACAGATTAAAATTGTGGTTTATCGATTATTGTTTCTATATTGTACATGTTTACTGATTTCAATTTGAAAAATTGGATTATATATCGTGTCTAGATCGTTTGACAATAGTAAAGAACGTGTGGATCATGTGGTTTAGAGAAGAAATTGGACTTTTGTTTACTGTTAAATAATTAGTATTTTATCTATGAACAACCGTTTACAAACTCTTATGTTTTAGGTCAAAGTCTTTCTTTTTGGAAGGATCCAAACGTAAAGGCACGTCACGTCACAGTGTAAAGTGCCTTACCAAGGAGTCTATGCACTGGCGACTCGACCAGTTTGGTCTCTGCCACACCCGTTCACATCAGTTGTCAAATTTCTCTCTTATATGCATTATGCGTATCAATCTCTCAATTTTAATTCGTTTGAATTTTAAAGGCCTATATAAGGAATCCTTTAAGTTTAGTTTACTTTCCATCTTTTTTTAATTTAATAAGTTATAGTGCAAGAAATTGTTACTTTATTCTCTCAAACTTAAACGAAGATACTTTACTAAACAACGTCAAGGCACTCATCACTATCCATCACATTAACAATCCACCACATCAGCAATCTATAATAAGTCTTCAGTTTACAGTATTTTACTACAACACTCTGGCTAGAGGCAGCGATAAATAACGAAACTTAAGCTAACGTCCAGACCATCGACATCCAATCGATCCAGGATTAAAAAGGTATTCCTCAACTTTTATTTTACATTTAATTTGCACTAAAGACTATCTTTTACATCCTTCCTACTGTCTAAAGCCATATTTTAATATCTAAAGCCATTATTTGGAATATAGTATTGTATTAAGGTAATACTTTTATTCCCAAGGGGGTAACAGTGGTTCTAGTCCCTTGAGAGTAAAGTCATCCCATAATAATAAAAAAGGAGATATCTGACACACCCCGTAATGAACTATCAGAAATAATAGCAGCTGATAGTGGTAATTAACTCTACAGTTGATGGTTTGCATTGATTGTTTCATGTTATCCAACATGTAAAATAATAATGAATATTTTGTGTGATGGTAATTTCTTTTTGTCCCTCAGGAAATTACCGCCCTCGACTAAGCCTTTGTGAGTAAATGCTAATAAATATTATTTATATACTATGGAGCTGATCCTGTATCGGATTTTTGTTAAGACTAAGTAATAGTCCATACGGGCTTGTGTTTGCACGCTTGTGCAAAGTTGAAGTTTCAATACTTTACTAAAATGAACAGTTAATGACGTCGACATCAATTATTGATTCATTTCCTCCTTGGGGAGCAGCTGATTGCTTCATCCATAGGAAGAAAAAGAGCCACTTTAATCCCTCTACACGGCTGGTGTTTAAGCTGTCCAACAAAAGTAATTTTTTATTACACTGTTCAGAAAACAACTCTTTTCGGTGTAAAACATATGAAAACATATACATACTTGCTAATTTATACATTAGGATTATTTAAAATCCCAGATGAATTTGTATTTCTATGTAAACTTCGTATTGATAATGATTTTTCATTGCACTGTATCGAAACCAGCTGCTTTCAACGTTAGTTGCAACCACAGCAAGTGAGTTTTTCCGGCCTAGGCCGTGTGAATCAGCTGGGGATTTACCCATACTAGTATTAGGTTTAGAACTCAGCACTAGTACGTTTAACGTTGTACGCTTAACGATGCTGGTATTCGGTCATATGTTTGTCAAGATCCCACATATTAATGAGGACGGTCTCATATGTTGACTTACTAGCCCCAACAAGAACCACAATCAAATACGGTTAGTTAACGAACTACCCATGTGATGTGAACCAAATGTATGTGTGTTAAAATATGAAGGCTAGAATTTTATTTGTAATGTTGTTGATAGTGCGTTTCTAGTTTGCGATTTTCCTCCTAAAATATAACTATGTTAAGAAAAACTCATCCACATAACAATACATTTATATAAACATTAGCGTTATAAAATTATTGTTTGAAAAATTATAGTTAAGCAGAAGGGATCTATGGTAATCTGAAAGTGTATAAAGCCCTATCTAACACTTCCATCATCAAAGAGGTTTTCGAGCAGCAGGAGGCATTTATCGTAAATAATTATGTCCCCACAAAAAGGAGTCGGTCATCGTGATACCACATGACCGTGGATGTCCGTTGATGTTATCTTTATAGCGTACGAGATGATATGATCACGAAAAGTTTCTCCCAAGAGTCAAATAATTGACTCTTCTGCCGAGTGGCACGTCTTACACCGACCAAAGTTGTTGGTCAAATCTATCATTTCTGTTCACCGTGATGATTAAAAACGTTTGGGTCCTCTTCAACCTGCGCACTAACACCAACATACACAATAACAATAAAACATTAATATATAAAAAATTGACAAAATATGTTTGTTTTCATAATTATTTATTTGAATTTTATTGTTGAATGTAGCAATGTTGATTTCATGATGATGTTCTTTTTACCGATTACGGATCGCGTCAGTAGAATAAACATACCTTATTAGCTGTCTTGTGAAGCCTGGCGAGGTCCGACACCTATGGTGTCATTATCAAATCTTTTTGAAACTTGAAACTTGATTGAAGGGTTATGTAATGATTAAAACTCTTATAAATTTTTAGTCCCAAAAACCAATCAACGAAAACATGTTGGTTCATAATAATAATATTTATTAATATTAAAAATAAACGATATCAGTGGACTGACACGCACGTCTTTCTCCCTTAAGTAAATTTAAAAAGGACAATCTGTAATAAAACTATCATGTTCTTCAAAGTTTATCTAAATATCATTTAATAACCTATTGTTTCAAAAATAATCATCCCATTTCTGAAAATAAAAGCAAAAGAGACAAAGTTAAATTAATTTTTCAAATTGTATGGAGGGAATCCCCCTCCCGGTAATACCAAGCTTTTTTGTGTTGGTTTTGATGGGCGATTTGACCTTACTCTTCATACCAAGTTTCTTGGAAAACGGTTGGAAAATAAGGAAAAGAAATTGATCTTTAATATTCTCCATAAGAATAACATTGGGCGCTTTCAGACAACGTTCTGAGTTTATCATGGACACAATTAACTTTTCTCTGGAACCGTTAGTCGTAGACAGATAATACAAATTCAAAATACAAATTTGTCTAGTTTTTAAGCTGGTTTCAATGGTGCCTGTCAAGTTATACTTTACTTTTATTTTTTTCACTGAAAATTTACAAATTTGATTATTTTTAACATTTAAAAGCCCATAACCTTTGAACCGTCAATTTTTACAGAAATGTGGGTGTTGTCAAATTATTTAGTACTGTATGAAAAATAATTGCATTCGATACGTCAAATAAATTGCAGAACAGATTAAATATGAAAGAAAGTACTAAGGATATGTAAAAGATGACTGGATTTTATAAAATAAAAAGCAATGACTGTGATAAATTTTAAAATTTTAAATTTAAAACGACGATTCGAGAAACTTTCTTAAGGACTTTTACCTAAATCCACAAACATCTAAAACCTCTGCTTCCCACATAGTCAACAACAATCACAGTTACACATTATTGAATTTTATCTTATTCAATTACACATCTGCATTAAGCTTAAGAAAATTATGAAATTCACAAAGCCACAACATTTTAGCCACATCTGTTTAGTGAAAAATCTATTCTCCAATTGAATGTATTATTTGAAACAGTCATTAATATTAAAAACAACCAATAGAAACAGTAATAAAGGTAGCACGAATACAAAGTCCATCTGATAGAACACACCTTAACTAATTATTAGTTATTATAGACCCACATTTTTTTGTTAATGTTTTTGTGACTAAAACTTTATTAGTGTTTTAATAATGACATAGCCCTTCAAGCCAGTTTAAAGTTTAAAAAAATTTGATAGTAACACCATACGCGTCGAAACGCGCTTCATCCGTTAAGGACTTCGCCAGAATTCACAAGTCAACTGTTAACTGTGATTAAACAATCCTCTAAGAAACATTTCAGCCTTAGTCAATAACGAGGCTACAAGATCGTGTCACAATCATCTCTCACTCAATCCTCATTCATACTTGGCTTAAAATACCTAACTGTTTGTAGGGTTCCTATTTCAATAGTGTAATCTAATCTGATCAGCTAAGGAGGTATACTTTATAGCTTATTATTTAGTTAATGATGATATATTTTAAAAACAACACTAACTGGAAAAACTGTGAGAACTTGATATTTAATGTGCTAAAATACTTGTGTTATAATTTTATTTATTGTTATAAGAAAATACGCCACTCCAAACTCTAAATGGCAAGTGTATTCGCTAATTTGTCAACAAATGCAAATTAGGGACATGTCAAACAAGATTAGGGGTGTATAATGAAACATGGTAAACTGTTTTATTCAAATTACTGTCCAGTGGGATTTAGTCTGATGTATTGATGCATTCGAATTAAATAAAGCCATCAAGTGGTCAGTTCTCATTTGGTTAGCAAATTAGGTTGTCATAACGTATGTTAAGTGTGTTGGTTATCTGCCATGACAAGCTTTTTGCTCGGCCCACCATTATGCTGTGAGATGTGGACGGAATATCCATGAAATGAGTTTTTATGGTACTCGGAATATATTGGATATACAGTAGAGTAGCCAAATTGTTGGATGTATTGAATAGAAAGTTGTATTTTTTAGAGTGCATAAGAAAATGACGAAGTGTCATGGGGATGGATGGGAACGGGGATGGGTGAACTCTGTCGAATGTTAACCTAAAGGTTACACATGATATTGAATGAAGACATACCAGATATCGGAGAATAGAGTATGTCCACTTATATCATATTACGACAGCAATAATTAGTAGGTATAAAATGTTATCTAATTAAACAATCACTCACGGAAGACAATAATTTCTCCTTAAGTAAATTAAAAAAGACAATCTGTAATAAAACTAATGTTCACAAGTTTAATCTAAATATCATTTTAAATTTATTGTTTCAAAAATAATCATAATTTCTAAAAATAAAAAAAAGAGACATGTTAAATTAATTTTCAAATTGTATGAAACAATAAACCTTTTTTGTGTGGTTTTGTTGGTGATGCCTTAACTCATAAAGTTTCTTTACTTAAAAAATTAGGTGAATTGTATTTTAATATTCTCCATAAGAATAAACATTGGGCGCTTTCAGACAAACGTACTGTATATCATGGACAGTAAATTTAACTTTTCTCTGGAACTAGTGTAGACAAATAATTCAAATTATTATTTGTTTTAGTTTTTTAACTGTAATTAGTCAAGTTATACTACTTTTATTGTTTTCATTGAAAATAAAAAATTTGATTTTTTTAATTTAAAAGATAACTTGAACCGTCATTTTTACAGAATCGGGTGTTGTCAAATATTTAGTACTGTAAATAAATAAATTTTAATTAAAAAATTAGAAGATATATGGTCATGTATTTTTGCTGTGATAATAAAAATCAAATTAAAAAAAAATGAAAGTTAGGATAACGTGAATATACATACAGGAATTTTCTCATAGAAATAATCTATAACATCAACACAATACAGGACAGACATCACGTCAAAAACTTTACAAAAAACATTTATCACTCAATCTTGAATTTTGTCGAAACAATTTTTTTATACTTAAAAAAGAAAAAAAACATAAAAATAGATTAATTAGTGATTTGATAGTCTTTAGAGGATACAACCTTTATACCTTTTATATATAGGAACATGATGATTTATATACATCTTTATGTATCCATAAAATTTATAACTTACAAATATTAGAAACCAAAAGTATATTAGGTTCTGTGAGTAAAGCGTGAAATGTAATTGATTTATGATATCAGTTATTGACGAAGATCATCAGATTCATCTATCCGGAGGTAATTGTTTATGATAACTGCCTCAACTCAATATCTTCAATACTTCTGTTACTGATTAGAGACCTAAATAAACAATTACCAAACAAGCAATATTAAGGCCCACTCAGCCTAAACTGTATAGTTAACTATGAATGTTGGGTTACCTGTATGTAACGTGAATTGGTCACCCACAGCGTCCTGTGGACTTAAGTTAGGTTGGTTGTTGATATTTTTATGCTTTCAATAAACTACTTAGCTTAACCATGAGTAACTGTTTGTGAAAATTAGACGTTGTGTAACTATTCACTAATAGGAAATAAGGGTTTTCAGATAAATCACTGCACAGTAGCAGGAATTTCCGCCGTTATCACTTTATATTTGTTCATACAAATTTGTAAAGAGTGACAAATATTTCTCCCTCAAAAAGACCGAGTGGGCTTTAATATTACAAGTAACAGAAGTGTAGAAGATATTGGAGTTGATTATTAGCCAAAGACAAAATTAATCAATATTATCTACAAAAATAGCTCTAGGCCCAATGTAGAATATCATACAATTGGAGTTGGATTTTTCTTAATGAACATCCAGTTATACGTATTTTATGGGCTATAAATGCATGACAAAGCATGAAGATCCGTATTCATACAAGAGGAAAATCTTTATGAGCATTCTTGGTTTTTTAAGTGAAAAAATCTGTCAGGTGATGGTAATCGAAGAAGATATAAATTAGGCCCTACATTTAAGTATACGATCTTTTAGTTAACTAAAACCATTAACTGGTTTAGCTTTGTGTTAAGTGAATTACCATTACATTTATGTTATATATTTAGTAACATTTTTTATCTGTACAAAATTAACATTACATTGCTATTTAGACGTGATTCATGTGAATTTATTACAAATTACATTAAAACTTGCTCTATGTTAGTACTAAAGAATTGTGAAAAAACGCTTTGTTACTATTACCACATTGATAAGAAAAATTGTACTAGTAAGCCAAAACAATTTATTACAATTACAAACGCTAGCTCTATGTTCGATAGTAATAATTGATAACGTGGATTTATCGTCCATTACATTTTCTTTTTAAGAGGTTTTTATTGTTTTACGGAATAGCTTTAATTATATGATACATTCATACAAACTCTTGGTGATGTGAGATTTTCACATTAGGTAAATCCTGTAGAAGAAGATATTTCGTTACTAAATTTTTATGATATTTGGTCTAGGGTACACTACGATTATGATGTAGTACATCACAAGAGTGTAGTACTTTTACATTATGTAATGTAACGTGGTGAATTACACAAAAAATCCCTCTATGTAGAAAATTGTAAAAAAAGTGGTGAATTTAAATTAATTTTATAAAGATGCTATTACTATTTACATACAACTTGAAAATCTTGGATAATGTTTAGTAATGGAATATTTAAATTGGTTTGGGTATATTACATGAAACAAAATTACATTGCTTGTTTAGTAAGTTAGTGAATTGAATTTACAAAAACTCATTGCTCTATTTAGTTACATAGAACAGTTGGTGAATTACACATTAAAAATTACACACGTTAGATTGTTTTCTAGAATTACACATTACATTACATCTTGCTCTATGTTAGTACTAGATTGTAGTAACGTGGTGAATTACACATTACATTACATCTTGCTCTATGTTAGTACTAGATTGTAGTAACGTGGTGAATTACACATTACATTACACTTGCTCTATGTTAGTACTAGATTGTAGTAACGTGGTGAATTACACATTACATTACACTTGCTCTATGTTAGTACTAGATTGTAGTAACGTGGTGAATTACACATTACATTACACTTGCTCTATGTTAGTACTAGATTGTAGTAACGTGGTGAATTACACATTACATTACACTTGCTCTATGTTAGTACTAGATTGTAGTAACGTGGTGAATTACACATTACATTACACTTGCTCTATGTTAGTACTAGATTGTAGTAACGTGGTGAATTACACATTACATTACACTTGCTCTATGTTAGTACTAGATTGTAGTAACGTGGTGAATTACACATTACATTACATCTTGCTCTATGTTAGTACTAGATTGTAGTAACGTGGTGAATTACACATTACATTACACTTGCTCTATGTTAGTACTAGATTGTAGTAACGTGGTGAATTACACATTACATTACATCTTGCTCTATGTTAGTACTAGATTGTAGTAACGTGGTGAATTACACATTACATTACACTTGCTCTATGTTAGTACTAGATTGTAGTAACGTGGTGAATTACACATTACATTACAACTTGCTCTATGTTAGTACTAGATTGTAGTAACGTGGTGAATTACACATTACATTACAACTTGCTCTATGTTAGTACTAGATTGTAGTAACGTGGTGAATTACACATTACATTACATCTTGCTCTATGTTAGTACTAGATTGTAGTAACGTGGTGAATTACACATTACATTACAACTTGCTCTATGTTAGTACTAGATTGTAGTAACGTGGTGAATTACACATTACATTACACTTGCTCTATGTTAGTACTAGATTGTAGTAACGTGGTGAATTACACATTACATTACAACTTGCTCTATGTTAGTACTAGATTGTAGTAACGTGGTGAATTACACATTACATTACATCTTGCTCTATGTTAGTACTAGATTGTAGTAACGTGGTGAATTACACATTATTACATTACATCTTGCTCTATGTTAGTACTAGATTGTAGTAACGTGGTGAATTACACATTACATTACAACTTGCTCTATGTTAGTACTAGATTGTAGTAACGTGGTGAATTACACATTACATTACAACTTGCTCTATGTTAGTACTAGATTGTAGTAACGTGGTGAATTACACATTACATTACATCTTGCTCTATGTTAGTACTAGATTGTAGTAACGTGGTGAATTACACATTACATTACATCTTGCTCTATGTTAGTACTAGATTGTAGTAACGTGGTGAATTACACATTACATTACAACTTGCTCTATGTTAGTACTAGATTGTAGTAACGTGGTGAATTACACATTACATTACAACTTGCTCTATGTTAGTACTAGATTGTAGTAACGTGGTGAATTACACATTACATTACAACTTGCTCTATGTTAGTACTAGATTGTAGTAACGTGGTGAATTACACATTACATTACAACTTGCTCTATGTTAGTACTAGATTGTAGTAACGTGGTGAATTACACATTACATTACACTTGCTCTATGTTAGTACTAGATTGT
Source organism: Nephotettix cincticeps (assembly GCA_023375725.1). Lineage (NCBI taxonomy): Eukaryota > Metazoa > Arthropoda > Insecta > Hemiptera > Cicadellidae > Nephotettix > Nephotettix cincticeps. Next base: position 33,374,253 of record CM041790.1, on the reverse strand, counting down.
AGTAACGTGGTGAATTACACATTACATTACACTTGCTCTATGTTAGTACTAGATTGTAGTAACGTGGTGAATTACACATTACATTACATCTTGCTCTATGTTAGTACTAGATTGTAGTAACGTGGTGAATTACACATTACATTACATCTTGCTCTATGTTAGTACTAGATTGTAGTAACGTGGTGAATTACACATTACATTACATCTTGCTCTATGTTAGTACTAGATTGTAGTAACGTGGTGAATTACACATTACATTACAACTTGCTCTATGTTAGTACTAGATTGTAGTAACGTGGTGAATTACACATTACATTACATCTTGCTCTATGTTAGTACTAGATTGTAGTAACGTGGTGAATTACACATTACATTACATCTTGCTCTATGTTAGTACTAGATTGTAGTAACGTGGTGAATTACACATTACATTACAACTTGCTCTATGTTAGTACTAGATTGTAGTAACGTGGTGAATTACACATTACATTACACTTGCTCTATGTTAGTACTAGATTGTAGTAACGTGGTGAATTACACATTACATTACACTTGCTCTATGTTAGTACTAGATTGTAGTAACGTGGTGAATTACACATTACATTACATCTTGCTCTATGTTAGTACTAGATTGTAGTAACGTGGTGAATTACACATTACATTACAACTTGCTCTATGTTAGTACTAGATTGTAGTAACGTGGTGAATTACACATTACATTACAACTTGCTCTATGTTAGTACTAGATTGTAGTAACGTGGTGAATTACACATTACATAAGTTGCACTTGCTCTATGTTAGTACTAGATTGTAGTAACGTGGTGAATTACACATTACATTACAACTTGCTCTATGTTAGTACTAGATTGTAGTAACGTGGTGAATTACACATTACATTACACTTGCTCTATGTTAGTACTAGATTGTAGTAACGTGGTGAATTACACATTACATTACACTTGCTCTATGTTAGTACTAGATTGTAGTAACGTGGTGAATTACACATTACATTACAACTTGCTCTATGTTAGTACTAGATTGTAGTAACGTGGTGAATTACACATTACATTACAACTTGCTCTATGTTAGTACTAGATTGTAGGAACGTGGAGAATTGAACCTCTCAAGTTGCACTTGCTCTATGTTAGTACTAGATTGTAGTAACGTGGTGAATTACACATTACATTACATCTTGCTCTATGTTAGTACTAGATTGTAGTAACGTGGTGAATTACACATTACATTACAACTTGCTCTATGTTAGTACTAGATTGTAGGAACGTAGTGAATTACACATTACATTACAACTTGCTCTATGTTAGTATTAGATTGTAGGACCGTGATGAATTGAACCTCTCAAGCTGCACTTGCTCTATGTTAGTACTAGATTGTAGTAACGTGGTGAATTACACATTACATTACAACTTGCTCTATGTTAGTACTAGATTGTAGGAACGTGGAGAATTGAACCTCTCAAGTTGCACTTGCTCTATGTTAGTACTAGATTGTAGTAACGTGGTGAATTACACATTACATTACAACTTGCTCTATGTTAGTACTAGATTGTAGGACCGTGATGAATTGAACCTCTCAAGCTGCACTTGCTCTATGTTAGTACTAGATTGTGTGCTCTACGTTAGTACTAGATTGTAGGAACGTGGAGAATTGAACCTCTCAAGCTGCACTTGCTCTACGTTAGTACTAGATTGTAGGAACGTGGAGAATTGAACCTCTCAAGCTGCACTTGCTCTACGTTAGTACTAGATTGTAGGAACGTGAAGAATTGAACCTCTCAAGTTGCACTTGCTCTATGTTAGTACTATATGGTGAATTAACATCTAAAGTGTATAACCTTATGAATAGCGTATTAGACTTTGGTACAAGAGGACATGGGACGAAGTCCGAGTATGCCCATTGGAATTTGAGAGCCATTTCCCGAAATGTGTTTGTGTACTTAAACTGATAAATCTGAGACTGATAAAAATCTTTGGGCGTAGAAACCAAAAAAAGGGCTTCAAGTTAACAATGTAAAACTCTCCTATGAAGATGTTTTATGTCACCAAACTATTCACAATTAATTGATTCCGACAGGATTCAGGTGGCATATCCTGTTATCCAGCCACTTGGAGATCAATAATTGTGAATATTGTGAGCGATGGTCGGTAGGTATAGTGTTCTCTTCTGTGGATTAACGTCCGCACTAATGAATACTTCGTCAATCTGCAAAAACCATTCTCATAATTAGACCAGTACGTAATTCGAAGGCAGTGGTTCGGACTCCACGTTAAACTTACCACGTAAATTGTAGGTCCCTTAGATATGCCATTGACAGTTGGGCTATTAATTAACAATTTTGACTATGGAACATGTAGCCTTAGTCAGTAACAAGACTACAAGATCGTGCCACAAATATCTTACACTCGTTTCTCATTCACCTGAGAACTTGGCTTAATATTCGGACAGGTTGTCATTTAAGTCACTACCTGCCTAACTAACCAAACTTATCCATAAAAAGAATACTTATATTTATTTAAAAGGTAATTAATCACCTGTAGTACTTAAGTTAAATCACTTCTGACTTTAACAACCGGATAAAACAAAATAATAAACAAACTAATAGTATATATTTAATAAAACGATAATAATTCTACTTAAAATACCACATACTTTACCTGTGCAAGTAAATCGCACGTAAAATGGTTTATGCGCAATCATATCTTTGTTTACCAAAGGGAGGTCATTAAAAGACGATCGTTCATCGAAATTCCTTTATCGGAAAACGTATGATTAAACCATCTTAACGTTCATTTTACCTTCCTAGCTTTGATAAATATGACTCGGATGTTTCAATTCCTTATGCTTTAACATAAAAAGAAATTCTAGCTCATTTCTATTGATAAACCTATTTTTAAGCTTATTAATGTTTAAGTGTGTATAAAAATAATTCCTTTTACTCATTTTGCAAGAAAGAAGTTCGATTGTGAGAAGCAGTGGTAGAAGAAAATACAGAATGTTACATAACAATCTCTTGAGATGTTGTTCCAGGGTCAGAATTAACTCTAAACATCACATTTATATCGCCCGGAAGGCTTCAGTTACTCAAAGAGTCACCGTTTTGTTTTTAAAAATTTGTTTAACTAACCATTAACTGTAATACCTTTAAATTTGGTATAGTTATTATGGTATTATGAAAAATCGTGGCCAATAAAATATGTTTAGTAATGTGATATTTATATTCCATACCGCCCCAGAAACAATGTATGAAAACGTTGGTAGAGAGTTCTGAAACACCCTATATCTTAGGTACTTATTTGTCATTGTAAGTTATATATGGGTTTGCTTTACATACATGAATACGTTTTGTGCTGGAACCCAAATGAAAACACATAAAATACAATAATGTTTGCTACAGTGCAATATGGACAGTGGAATAGTGTAGGTCTACACATTTATCTTTACGTCAGTGCGAATTGTATAATTTATTTTTAAAGTACCTAATTACCACTGCGGCGTTTAGTTGTTGACTCAATTATCGTTCTAACTTAAAACAAAAAATAGGCATTACTAATGAAAAATATAGGCCTAAATTGCACGGAATATATATTTAATATATATTGCTCGGAGAACCCACTCATTAATACAAAAGAGTCTGTTAGATATCTAAATATTATTTTGATTGTATTTACACTACACAGCCTTTAGGTAGGCCAATATACGATATTAAGTATACCGTCTTAAGCTCAGTCAGGAAAGTTGTCTCAAGTCACGATAGCTCTAATCCTATTTAATCCGTTCCTTTTAGCGAATTTCCCACAGGGAATAAGATATTACCATAGGTTTCATGACAATACTTAGGCCCGGGACCACGTTATTTTCATTTTGAGGTGCCCAGAGGCAAAACATATTCGTTAAAAATTGTATATATATATTTGTATACAATGTCTGTTAACACGATAACTCTCGTAAAAATGGTCCAATATAGACCAAATTTGGTAGAGACGTGTATTCCTACATTTACACGGACGAGTCCGTAAACCAGACATCTATCGGAAGGGGTATTTTGGGAGGGATTCGTACCCTAAAAAAGAGGTTTTTCACATTTAATTTTTTAACATTTTATCTTTTACAGCCCAAACGTTGGTTGTGAAGTATTCTGCCCAAGCAATAATTATATTGAGGTATTTTTATACTTTTTATATTTTTAAATAAAATATAGGAATTTAGAATAGAAAGTGTGCTTAAATATTTATAATAACCTACTTTAGTGCCTTAAACGGGTCTTGTGCTCCTGATATATTTCAAACTTGTGTACACTTAAACTAAGTTGCTAAAAATTTGAGAGACAAGAGAAACCATCTTCTTATAAGATCAATATGCAAATGCCACAGCTGCTGATAGCGGCAGAGTTACGGTTTTATGTTTCCCTCCCGCCACAATATCACAAACAACATAATTCACGCAATCCCGTGGATCTTATTCTCGATTTTTATCTGCTGTCTGAAGGAAAGACTCGTGCTTTTGTAAAATTTTGTTTGTGATAACTATATAGTTTTAACTAATAATGAATTTAATTCTATCCTCATATGCTCGTTTAATTATTCCTTACTTTGTAGGCAGACTTGGGGACATTTTTGGAAGTCAAATCAACAAAAGTAAATCAATCTTCATCTTACCAATAATATTATAATTTTCATGTTATATACACTGTATATTATGATCTGTAAAAACTATTATTTAGTCTTTGCACATAAATAGCCTGTATTTTAATGTTTAAAGTGACACAGAAGTTTTAAACATGATTTAAAAGAGGTTTACTGTCTTAAATGGGCCCTCCCTGACTATCAGAAAATACAAATTATTATAATGGCAGACCAGACTACCATAGTACGTACTAACGTGCCATATTTTAAGACGATAAGGCAACAAAACAATGAATTTATGTATGACCTAATAATTTTTGTTTTACCCTTCGATGTTCATGGGCTTGATCCCCGGGATACCCAAAAAATGTATGGGTTTGGACCGCTTATCCTTAAAAGTGTTTTTTCTTGTGTCAAATAATGTCTTTGGCATTCATGTAAAATATTCCTGGCCAGTATGTTTAATTAAGCCTAATATTTTAGGCCTAACACTTGAATAAACTCAACAAAAATACTGACGTACATTCCTACAACACCCATTGAAAATACTTTAAAGCCAGTAAGGACATCATCATGCCACTGTTATATTGATTAAGGTTTGACCAGGTGGTCATGAACAATGTAAGAGGTATCAAAGTCCTATATCTAACAGGTGTATTATAGGTTTATGACTTTGCCTTGAATCACAGTCGAGTGAACGTAAAAAGGAACTTAAAAGTGAACTCAATGTAGTAAATTTATAACAGGAGGTACCAAACAACTGAAATATGTAATAATTTTATTTCACATAATCTAAAATTACGTACTGATCCCCATAGGATTTGACTCCTTGCGTTGATTGCGGGTTAAAGACTGAAGTAGGCTGTTTATGGTCTGCTCCTGGTCCACTGACTTTATTTGGGAATATTTTCCCAATTACCAATAACTATGCTAGACTTTATACCCGGAGGAAGCGATTCAAAATGTACATGCGGCTTGCAAAGGACCGGGTCGACTTCAATTTCATCTTTTTTTCATGCCCCCGTTAAGGTGGTAAACTTGGTTTTCTGGCTCATCACTTAGTTTTTCCTCACCGAACAACTCTTAGACATCGAGTCTAGGAGCTAGCAGCGTCGTTGACCACCACGGTTGGCTCGGTCTGCCCCGGCGGGCCCTGTTGGACCACCATCACGTGCTGCGTTATACACGGGTTTGTCAAAGGATCGTATTGGGCAGTGGCCATTTTGGAGTTGGAATAATCATGGACCTGGAATTTAGGCTTGGCATTAATTAATTATTGATCAAGACCTTGGAAACTCTGGTCAAGAATACCACGCTCAAGTTGGACATTAACCATAGAAGTGACAAGTGTATTAACCTTAATTTCAATATAAAAACCATTGGGATTTCTCATGGTTGGGATTCGAACCCACATACTTCCGATTGGCTTAAAACTATTCACTCGTCAGTAATACGCCGTCTGGTGAAGCATACTCTAGAGGCGATTGAGCACACTCCTTGAGATAGTTCAAGTATCTACTCATAGGTAGCAGCACGTTTGAGGAATATGATGACGACTTTCGAGTTCACACAAATTGACGACAGATACCACCACCTGCCACAACATATTTATTTTCATTCCAATGAAATCAGCCAATATAAATACAACCAGTACAATGTTATGTAACATTAATTAATTTTGACATGAATGGATTATAACGATAGGATGATAACATAGCATGATCAAGATTAGATGCATGATAATAGATTACACAAAGCAAGAGAGATAAGCAGATTTTAATAAATACTAAAATAACAAATAGAATGAATCAGATTAGTAATAAAGACAATAAATAAGAATAACAATATTATAGGAATAATAATAGAAGTAACAAAATAGGATTAACAATTAAATTATCTTAAATAGGCATTAAGTACAGGTTAAAGCTCGCAAAGTGACTAGCATTAATAATATTATTCGGAAAACCATGCAGAGTTTTACTAATAATGTGTTTTTGTTTTTGTTGGCATCAGGAAAGGACGACTAGGTGTGTGACATATCACTGATGATCACGATATATGGTGAGACCCTTCAGAGGTGCCACTCGAAACACCTTGACACAACACACTACCCTTGAATGGCTGTAGTCCTCCAAGAACACCAACCATATTTAATTTAATAATACGTCGTGAATTACGACTTTGCCACTGGGTTAGAACTTGCTACTGGATTTTAACTGTAATATACTCTGTGTGTTCCAATGAATAGTATTGATGCATAGCTAAGAAGTATCATGGTAATGTACTCACCTTATATTCCGGAGATCACCGTTTCGAATCCGGACTACCGTTAGTTATTGCTCTATTAATTAACTATCTATCATAACGCTAATGGTGGTGGATTGCACTAGCGTGTCTATATTATGGCAATCTAATATAATGTTTATGATTTATTTTTTTGCCGATAGATTTTGACTACTTCATAGTTTTTTAGTTTGATTATGACTACTTACTAATTTTATTGACACTATTATGCAGTTCTTGTTAACAACTGTCAAAATAAAGCAATTTGAATCTGAAATCTGATTTTAAATTACATTACTGGATTGATAAACTATACGACTAAAAAAATACAATATCTATATTGATACAATATAGCTTATAACAGTTTTAACACAGAATGGTTTACTACTAAAGGTTTGTCTGGTTTTGACCAGGAATATTTAAATATCATTATTAAAGTACTCATACAGATTAATCCAATAAAATGATACCATCACTAAGTAAACACAAACAAAGATAACCTGTTTAATTGGCCGAAACCAAATTGCACGGGATCGGCTGGAGGCCGACTACGTTTATTTACTTATTATTTATTCTTCCAACGGTTTGAACACTTTATGGTGTGTATAGCAAATTGATCAATATACAATTTACAACACTAATAATTAATATATAGCGATAGTAATACACAGGGTGATCAACTCAAGGAGGCCACCATTGGGATATCGGAAACTGTAAAGTTAAGAGAAAACATTGAATGAGGAACATTCCTTAATTTCTTAAACCGAAAAAATATTAATTTCGTTTTTCAAAATATTTTCCGCCAATATTCGAAGTTCTAAATTCGAAGTTGACTTTCCAAAATGGCTGTCAACTTCAAAATTTCTAAAGGGAACCCCTGTTTTTTATCATGTATTTGGATATAACATGGAATTTTAAGACTTTTTACTCTTGGTCTTCTTATGATAAGCTCGACCGTTTGGCAAATAGGAGCGCTGAAAGTTTCAGAAATTCGCATGATTAACTCAAAGAAGGATATTGGAATAACACAATTGGGACATTGGAAACTGTAAGATGTAGAAAACTATTGCTGGGATTAAAATATTAATTTTATTTTTCAAAATATCACTTCCAAAATTTAAAGTTAGAAATTTCTTATATAACTTATTTAATATGAACTATGATTTTTCATAAAGTTAATGACTTTTTTATTCATGGTACTTTTTAATAAACATCACAATTTGGTCACTTGTAGCGCTAATGATCTAGGAAGTTCTCATTTCAATACGCTATAATAATTAATTATAATTAATAAATTATAATTTTATAGATGTGTGTTTCAAAATTTACGCATAATATTTTTCTAAATTAAAAAAAATGTAGGCCTATTCATATTCTGTAAGAAACATACTTTTTGATTTGAATTTCATAGTCTATAAGTGGCGAAACACGTCTGTTTAGTAATTACTAAAATGAGAATTTCAAAAATAATTACCACTCATAGTGATTAAATGGACGAGTTTATTTAAAACAAATCACGTAAAAAAAGGTTTTAAAGTTTTATGAAAAATTAAAATCTTTAATCAAAAATAGGATTTCTATAAGAAATTTCAGCTTACAACATCCCAATGAGTTGGCCTCCTTGAGTTGATCACGCGAATTTCTGAAACTTTTAGCGCTCCTAGTTGCTAAACGGTCAAGCATTTCATAAGAAGACCAAGAGTAAAAATGTCTTAAAATTCCATGGTATATCCAAATCTACAATAAAACCAGAGGTTCCCGTAAGAAATTTAGAATTTGACCGCCAATTTGGAAAATGGCGGCCATATTTTGAAAAATGACATTAATATTTTTTATCACTTTAAGAAATTAAGAAATTAATTGATCTCCATTCAATGTTTTTTTCTAAATCTTACAGTTTCCGATATCCCAATGGTGGCCTCCTTGAGTTGATCACCCTGTATATAAATAATAAGAACAATGCATGCTTTTCTGATAATGGATAACAAGTTGGAAGAAACTATAATAAGTAATAGTACTGTAACAGCAACGATAATAACAAAAGATGGCAACACAGTTTACAATGAAAAATAAATTTAGATAACAAAGAAAAATAGAAAGATAGCGCACTAAGTGGAGTGTTGCAGACCTCGAGGAGCAGAGAGAGTCGCTGAGAAGAAATCCAGGTAGTCCGGTAAGAGGTTTTCCCGGCGCTGTATCCTCATCATGGTGCGGTGTTATTGGCTGAATAAGACGTGGATGGAGCAGGAGTTGAAAAGATGGCTCTTTCATGGTCTTTCAGGCATCACAAGGTCAAGAAGGATGGCTAAAAAAGGGAGGAGAAATACCTGGAGAGCTTTGAGACGTGGTTGTGGAGAAGGATGCTGAAGGTGAAGTGGACGGATAGAATGAGAAATGAAGATGTAGTAAATAAAATAAAGGAGAAAAGGAAACTGATAACAACGGTAAGGGGAAGAAAAGCATGTTGGTTGGGACACATACCTCGAAGAAATTGTCTGCAAGCAAGGATTTTGGAAGGTAGGATTGAGGAAGTAAGGGGAAGGGGGAGAAGAAGGATTGGAATACTGGACGATATTAAGAAAGAGGGAGATTCCAGGAACTAAAGGAAGATGCTCAGGACAGAGAAAAATGGAGAACGTGCAGTTGAAACCTGTCAGTATGACATATCCACAAAGAAAGAAGAAGAATACTGAGGTGACACGATATACTGTTTTGAGGCGAGAAAATACATGTATTATTAAAAAAGTTGACCGTTAAAATCCAAAAGGCAGGAATCCACTCAGCAAGCAGACTCTGATGGAAAGCCAGAGGACAATAGGAACGAATACAATAGGAATGAACCCCGGGGCAGCCGGAGAGAGAGAAGTGAAGAGGCATTGTTGGTAAGGTAAAAAACAACTGCTTAGGTTTCAATGGCCATGGAGGTAAGGTAAGAAAGGGTTTACATAAAAACACTTTAAAAGAACATATAGATTAGCATAACAACTCACCCACCGGAAGTGGTTGCCTATCACCCGGCAACGGAAACGTAATGTATCCAGTTAAGCTACTCGTCTGGGTTTGATCTGACGGAGTGTGTAGTGTGATGAAAAATATCGATCGTAACTTGTCCAAAATTCTTTTTCCACCCTCAATCGTTTTAAGTCTTCGACATAGTTTCAAACTTGACCCGATTGAGGGTGGACGCTTTGTGTGACCCTCGTTTCGAACTACTTTATGCTATTAGGTAACACTTTGTCATCAAACTATAGGTTTTATAGCCAGAATATAAACTTAATAAAATATAAACAATAGGTAACCATTATACAGTAGCCTATATTAAACTTTGGACTATATGCTATTATGATTGTTATATCTTTTTATAGGAATTAGCTTGAATAAAATGCTTAAAAATTTCTTTCAGTTTTCAGTCGTTAAGAAAACTGAAATAAATTTTTAATTGGATTAGACTGTCGTATAGTGTTGGATTTTAAATCAGGGTTTTTGATTTCAAGAGTGAAATTAAGTATATGAAATAGGATGGTTCATTTTAGTAAAGGGATTTGAGTGAAGTAAGGTTGTTGCTGTGGAATTTTGGCTATAGAAAAATAGGGGTTTTTATATGACAGAAAAACCTTCAGTTATTTTTCTTTCAATATTACCTATACAGTACATAATCGGATTGAATGTTACATAAGTAAGCATCTCTTATGACGAACAGAGTCTGGTGCATCCGTAATTTTTGTTGTAAAATTGCCCCAATCGAACAATAATGGTTTCGGAACTCGTTTTAATTCAACTAAGCTTAAATGAGGTGTTCCCGAGAGGTTTTGAATTAATCAAATAACCGTTTTACCTTCGAGCGATTAAACCAAAGGCACTTAATATCTCAAACCTGCCAATGATTATTCATTACGATCGGATGATTAAATGGAACCTAAATATTTCAGGAGGATACTAAACAATTTTAAATATAAATGGTAAATATAACTGATTCTAATGAATAAATTATGTTTGCTGTAGTGATAATTAGTTTTAAAAACATTATTTACGATGTATTTTATAATACAGTAGTTACTTTATGTAAAACTATCCACCAATGTACTGACACTTTAACAAAAAAATTATTATTACCAAAATTAAATTATTGTTGATAATTACTACGTCATAAAGTTCACTTTATTTGAAGCAAGATGATTCGGTAACGATAGGATTTTTTGTTTTTATATCTTCTGAACTAAGCCTATCGTCTTCTATGGTAATGGTGTACTGCGTACGGGATTAAGGCATTTAATTATTTTATTACTAAATAATTTTGATAAAACAATTCTCTTAACAAGTTGAATTTAAATAATTTGAATATTGTTCAGTAAAATTCTAAATCTTTAATTTAGTGGTTGATAACATTGACTAGACGAACTGAATAGTTAGTTGAATGGTAACCCAATGATTAAAGTAATCTACAAAAACGGTTCGTAAATCATATTAAAATTGCTTGAAAATGAACAATGAGTAAAGATTATTGTAAGAATTTTCAATATTTGTGATATTGTATTTTTCAATGAACTGTTATTTTTAGTTTTCATTAGTTTTAGTTCATTTCTTTTGGTTTTCCTTATTGTGTAGACAACTCGTTGTGGCTTGAATTTGTTATACAATATATTATGTTATTCTTAAAGAGCTATAAATAATAATATTTGCAAGGGCTAGTGATCAAAGTATAACCTCCTTGGAATTTATCCTTTTATCCATGGGAACACATTTGCATTGGGGATATTGAATTATTAAAATTTATCAGAATTGCCTAGGTTACAGGCTTATAGGAAACTAATAGCTTTGCAGCTTGCTGATAGTCAGTGAAGATACATGCTATGCACATTTCGTAGAAAACAGCGCTAAAAACAAGGCAGCCAAAAAATTATCCAGTGGTCTAGTCATGAAATTTAAATAAAATGTAACACTCGTTTATATAGTTTTTCTATTGCATATCAGCCGGCGATAGACGCGTGTAAAGTGAAGCGTGTATTAGATGAAACCGTGTAAAATATTAAGTATAGTAATAGCAAGAGTAATATAAAAACATTAAACATAAAACTAACATAAACAAAAATACCCGGTCACTTGATCACATTCCTTATCTCCTCCCCCTACCGCCTAGACATATCCATGTCAAAATAACTATCACCAGTAAGAAAATATTACTAATGATGAAAAACTTATATTTATTATATTTTCAGATATACATTTAACAGACAGTGAGAAGAGTGAAAAGGCATCCAGTATGTTGAACAGTATCAGTTTCAAAGTTGTTCCATTCCTCTGAGAACGGCGTGGGGAGACCACGGGTTAATTGATTTTGTTTGTTGGGAAGCGGTCATGGTTTGGGTTGTGGTTCTGACCTGTTTGAAGTAAAACTTTTACTATCCGTAATTTCTAATCCCATCCCATGATTTTGGGTTTAGTTCCTAAACCCAAAATATGTCACTATAATTTAAAGCCGATTCATGACAGCTGTTTAGAAGGTATCAACGCATCTTCTCATTTTGGGAATCAATAAACTTTAAAGAAGGTTAAATAAATATAGCTGTGTTGCACGTATTTATATATGTAAAATATAACCATTTTTGTATTCATGGGATGGATTCTAAAAATACAGTACAGTATGCCAAATCTTACTAGTTTAACTAAATGTTGTACTTTAATTTAGCTGTGTAAAGATGCTTTCTTTAAATATAACATTTTTTAATTTTTATAGCCTAATCGTAATTAGTATATTCATGAAAATTTAGGCCATAAATAAATTAAATGTGGTATAAAGATTTTATAATAAAATAATCATTACATTTACAATGATAATACCATCAAATATATTAATATTATATAAAACCTAAAAAACAAATTATTGTATTTTATCATAAAATATTTCTTTCACAATGGATTCAAATTTATGAAATAACATATTTTATTTATTTATGACCTTTTTATTACATGCGATCGCACCAAACATGAAAAACTTGTCGGTGGGGATCAATAACATCGCCAGACGATTTTTTGAGAATTTTGGATTTTTAAGAGTTTACCCCTAAAACCTTTAACAAATTTGAAATTTACACATTTCTCAAAATCCGCTCTAACAAAATACTTCAATACTCGTTTAATTTAATAAACGAATTTTTATTAAAGTATCATTTTTATAGCTTTTTAGGTCCGAAATAATATGGCACCACCCGTATGTCTGTAAAACTAACGGTTCGAAAGTTAGGGGCTCTCAAAATGTCAAAAATAATATCTATACATTTTGTGGCAGAACAACAATGTCATAAAATGATTTGACTATTAACACTTAAACTAAACAACTTAGTATTTTCAATTATTTGTTTACATCTATTAGTTTCCGAAAAAAATTTAAATTTGGTGTCCATGGTAAAATGCAGTACGTTGACTGTGAGCGCTCAATGTTATTCTTATGGAGAATATTAAAAATCAATTTCTTCCTCATTTCTCAACGTTTTCGATGAAATTTGGTATACAGTGCAAGATAACATCACCCACGAAGCCCACTCAAAAAGTTGGCATTACCTTGGGGTGGGCAGGGGTAATGCCCCCCAAAAATTCCAACAATTAATTCAAGCTATTGTCTCTTGTTATTAATTTAAGGAGACAGATGACGTGTTTAGATAAACTGTTAAGAACATTATAGTTTTATTAGAGGTCGTAAGTTTTAAACTTTACTAAAGGGAAAGTATTGGACAGTCCACTTCTACCATTTATTTTTTTATTCAAGTAATATCACAAATGATGTGAACAAGTGTGTTAAAATTCCAGATTCAATAATTTAAATATCGAATATATATACTTCCTAAAACCTGCAATTAAACTTTGTTTTAGCAATTAACAACACATTTGTTTTGTGAAACTCTAACAAAAAATGATGATAAATGAGAACAATCACCTGATTAAAATGATCATCAAACATAATTAACATCACCAACAGCATGTCAACAACACCGAATACAAATCCCAGTTCCGTTACGAAAAGAACACATAAATCACAATTTTAAATGAAATGTTTTAATTAGGTTCAGACAATGCATCGGCAGGTCATTGATTAAAATGTTAGCAACAGTGAGTCAGGTGTTGCAATTCGGTACATATTGCAGATTACAAATGCAGATTTATCTTAATATTAAAAACCCCATAAAATACCACATTTAACTCTAAAGTATAGAACAATGTGTTAATATTTCCTTGATGAAATAAAGGAAAAAGGCATATACAGGTTGTTTTGGAACTCTCTACCGATCTCTAAGGAGTTGTTTCATGGTCAAAAGATAAATTTTAAATATCAAAATATTTAAGAAAAGCGATGTTTTTAAAAATCATTTAACGTAAGATTTTAAAAGCTAGTACACAAGTTAGTGATAGTGAGGGAAATCTATGAAAAAGTTTAGGTTTTCTAGCATACTAACTCAAAATGGTTGCTATACAAAATTTATAAACAAAGATTACTAAGAAACTTATATTCTAACAAAGGTTTTACTAAAACTACTGTTTTAGAACAATCTTATGATAAGATATTTTTATTCCGAATAAAATATATCTGAAATATGACTTTTGGTGCTTGGCTGTTAGAGGTCAATACATAATAACGGAAGTAGGAAGTCATTGTAATTTCCTCCACAACAATGTAAAAATCGTCTACAATGGACCTACAAAAAACACACTACACAAAAGGTGTCATATCTTGTATGATTTTTATCATATGTATTTGTCATAATATTCTTTAACAACCGGTACCCCTGTAAAATTACCATAATGATACCAATTTAAATGTTATGTTTGTTTGCGATATTGTAATTTCATCCATTTTAGATTTGTATTGGTTGGAAAACCTAGTGTTTTCAAGAGCTAACAGTATATAAATTTTATTTCATATTATGTATACTAAATTTAAAAAGCTTACGTTTAACGGCTTTTGAGAAAAACTTTTAAGTAACAAAATGACGTCTTTCCGAGAATCTTAGGACATTATAAATGTTATACACTATATATTTTCTACATTTTAAATAGGTAAGAAAATTTACAACTTGCTGCTTCACAAGATAAAATATTTGGACTTAAAATTTTTTAATCACATATAAGATTTGTGTTGATACAATTAAGTTTAATTTTATAAAATTTTGATGAATTTATTCAATTTATCTCCAATCAGCCTGAAGATTATTGTTTCTATTAATTAATTATAGACTTTACGATGTCATACCACTGTATATATTATTTTACGGCAATAAACGTTTGTTATTGATATTCAGATTTTATCTTTATCTTATAAGGTTTCAGAGGTTTTCTTAACATCGTGTATATATTTTTTACTTATTTTAAAAATGAAAATATATTTAATTGAATTTTTGTTGGTGTCCGTTTCTGAATAAATGATATAGAATTGCATAAAGTTGTGGTCTTGCTAGCCTAGTGGTTACGTGTCTTGGACTTCAGTGCAAGTGGTCATGGGTTCAATTCCCGGTATGCACATTTAGGTTTGGACCGATTTCTCAAAAAGCATTTGCGTAAAATCTCTCTTTGACTGTCTTAAAAATGTTTCTGACGTAGAAAGAATTCAAAAACTTTACAAATGGCTGTTAATAGTACACTAGTTTTCATTGTTCTTTTACATTAACATGTCTTTGTTACTAAAATCTTCTTACAACTACAAAATGAACAATCTTTAAAATTAAGAAGATCTTTTCTTCAAAACTGTTACTTTACGTTCTCGAATTCTCATTCTCTTAAAAGCTCGTCCGTCTCTACGATTACTTGAGTTCGACTTACGGCTTAAATATGAACGAAGGTATTATTACAACCTGGTATTTACGAAAGCATAGTATATACTCTTAAAATGAATCATGGAAGAGCATTATGAGCATTTTTCAGGTAACCTATTGTAACCGATTACTGTAAATGTCAATATTATAATTTCTATAGCCACTATAAAACGCATTTTATACAACCTATTAGTTATTAAGTCAAATAGAAACGTCTAAAAATTATAATCTAAATTAATAAAACATATTTATAATTGGTGATGGTTTGGGTTAAGAAACGTTTATATTATTACATTCTAAAATTATAGGGTTTTATTCTTAAACTTTACGTTTTCAAACCGATCCTGAGCAAAATCTTTTGATCTGTGTTAACCTTAATCTTAGTTTATTCCCGAGTCCAATATTTTTGTTTTAAACTATTACTTCTCACAACGGTAGAAGGAAGATGTAACGTAGTTTGGCTTTAGATATAACTGGACGTGATAAGAAACAAATAAAGTGAACTATCAGAAAAACTAATTGAACTAGAGATATGACCATCCGAATGTTTGCGTCCCTAACACTACAAAGTAACCGATGCAAAGATAGACCTAGTATTTTTGAAACATAATCTTTATAGGAAGCTGATTACGCTTTGTCCTAAATTTTTAAAATAACAATACGTTTACTCTGGAACCATTACGTGAATTTAAGCGAGGGGCTTGTCTCCACAAAAGGGGTTTTTCAGATTTTTCATAGATAATTAATTAATTAAGTCAAATTTTTATTAGTAACATTGGAGTAACTTTGCTCTTTTTTAAGTGGTTACTGTGAAGTAGAAACTGCTAAACGCAGTTCGTTGTCTTGATCAGCTACAATTTTATTCTCGATGTAAAAAGTTAATATTGATATATCACATATTATTTGTAATATTGTGATGAAACTTTGTAAACAGGTCTACTGTATGATGATAAATCTTAATTATTTCGTCCCTCGTGACGGCAATCCTGCTAACTCATTTCCCTATGCTATTTTCATCGATAGTAAGCAAATTGATATACATGTCTGTTATTAAATTTGTAACATTGTATACAATTTTTATGTGACGTCATATATTTAAAGTCTACTAATTGATCTAAAAAATCCTAAGTTTAATATTTTTTATGACAGCTGACTTACTTACATACACCCCATGCTATTCTTATGAGGAATAAACATAGTGTTGTAACTTCCTTATTTAACCACTCCTTAATTTCGGTTTAATTCATTACCATTAATTCCTAAACCAATGAAATTCGCTTAATATACAGTTCAGCAGCAACGGAGGTATTTTTATATACTTTTACTTAAGCCTAAAGCAATGATAATTACTTAAGAGAGCTTTAATCATCTAGGTATTATATTTAAGCCAAATTATGAATGAGAAATGAGTGTAAAATTATTGTACCGCGATGTTGTCGAGTTCCTCACTAAGACTTCAACATGTTCCTCTGAAGGGACTAATATCCCAACCTAATCAATGGCAATCGCACGTAAACAACCTAAAGTTAAAACCAAACCCAAATGCTGGATTTGAACCAGGAATTGAACGTGCTCGATTGAACGCAGGATTTGAACCCGCGACCTCCTGCACAGAAGAACAACACTCTAACCACTAGAATAGCAAGACGCCCAATTTCCCAGAGTAGTACCAAGATTCCCTCCACGTATTAGGAACAGAAGGAGATTGTGAATCAAGTCATATACTCGTTCATCAGAGTTATATACAAAATTTGTATGACATAATTATAATATTGTTTAATATTATGACAAACCACCATTCCCAAATGGGGTTACTAGAGCAAATGCATGAGATAACACTAAAGGGACGTGATACAATCACTATTGTGGTCTATAGTATATATACTGAAGCATTGACCATTTCTATACGGTTAAATCTGCTCCAAACCACAATATAACATATATTTTTGCACTCACTGTTCACTATCACAACAAAAATTTATTTAATGTTTTAATTGTTAACCGAGCTTAATCTTTTTAATACCCATTAAATAGATAGTCAATGTGTATTCATACCACTATTTGTATTGTATATTGTGTAAATAAAACTGTTAATACAGTTTGAACATATTCTTCAGGGTTTTACGATATTTTTGATTGGTTTGTACTGTTTTTTAAAAATAAAAAAATGGCTAAATTTAAAAAGTAGAAAATATCCTGTATATTCCTCAAAATTAACAAAATTAATTTTGTTTTTTTGTGTTGTTTATGTGTATAATATTCCTATATGACGTATTCTGTATAACCTATGTCATTCAGGAAGTACAGTGAGAGGAAGGAAGAGTCCAATGTCAGCAGTAAATCTCAACATGAGCAGGTTGTGGCTTTTAATCATGAAGCTTTGAATTCCGTCATATCAATCCAACATTTTAACACCATTATAATATCCATCTTATAATATTAAAATTTATGTTATTTAAAAGTTTTATTTCGTGTAAAAACAGAAAAAATACTGTTTTGTGAAGACCATATCTTTGGTAGACTCAAAATGTATAAGCATGATCCAATATAGTTAAACTAACCTAACTTTGCAAATTGCATTTACAATTTTATGATTTGTAGAATAATTGTTAGTCCTTGGAAACTGGAAAGTACACGTAAACTGCACAGTAACACAATTACATACTTAAATTCAATTAGTTTAATATTTTATTTGTTTTATTTATGGTAAAAAAACTTAAAATAATTATAATATGTTATTATTTTTACATAGATTAGTTAGGTTTTTAAAATCTATAGTTTTTACGTTACAATCTTGAAGCGAATGTTAAAAAATCAAAGTAAACTTTGCGAATGATTAAGTCGAAATCCAACTGTCTTTCGATCCTGAAGTATCAATGATCCTTAATAAATAATCACTTAACTTAAGACAGTAACAAGAATTCAAATTTTAATATGCAATAAATATAATTAATTTACTCCTTCAAATGTATATACAGTACAACGTAACATTTTAATATTGTACAGTTATAAGGATAATGAAATACATTGTTAAGTCAAATACCAGTACGTATGCATAAATATGTCATGTTTTAATATTAGTATGATTGAGAAATATACCACAACTTTATTAACATGAAACAGAGAAAATAAGTATAAGAGCATAACAAACTTCTTCCTCGCTAAAAATTAATACCAGAAAGTAATTTACCATTCCAAATGAAGACTCCACTTGTTAAGGAAAAAACCCACCAGTCAAGGGAATACTTGTTCAGGGAAAACTCACCAGTCAAGAGAATACTTTTTCAAGGAAAACTCACCAGTCAAGAGAATACTTTTTCAAGGAAAACTCACCAGTCAAGAGAAATACTTGTTCAGGAAAAAACTCACTAGTCACGGCAAAAACGTGTTCAGTCCTTTTTTGGGTTTTGAGTTTTTTACATGGATATTGCATATGTTTTAACTATAGGGGGAGTGTTGGCAATTATTATCACCAAAATTTGAAACAGTAACGTCATTTGGTTAGTGACGTCATAGTTTGGTTATGAGAACAGCTATTTAGATGAACTGGTAAAATATTCCCTTTAGACATTTCCACGATCTAACCTGTTTTCCACAGGGAAGTATATACAAACAGTTTTTCAACGCACTCTAATGCAACATTTTTAACATACAAGATAGTTTAACTTCCTACGAATAATCTAACCTATGTAGGCCATAAAGTGATTGTGGAAACGTCTAAGCAGTTTATAGAGTAGAGAGCGTTTTATAGAGTAGAGAAACGTTAAATTGGGTCTCTTGTAGGATAAAAAAGTGACTGAATAGGGGGTTTCCGTATATTAGTATCACTAAATTCATCAATCTCAGTTTAATGTCTAATGGAACATGAATACAATACTTTGACCACCGGTTAAATGGAAACTAGAGTATCTGTACATTTTATTAATTATACCAACAATCAAATGCGTATTAAAAACTAAACATTTTTGGCCACCAATAAACTGACAATGTATAGGCCATGACATGTAACTAAGCTCGGAATAGAGATTGCATAGAACAGCCAAACAACTACAACCGGTATTTATGTTTTTAACTTCAATAAACCACGCTCTGAGTCATTGGGAGTAATGTACAGAGCGGCATTTGTGGAATTTAGTTTTCCAACACATTAACTTCCATATACATGAAGCCCATTTGGTGACTGGAGTAACTTTGGTGCCTCTGGAAGTTTAATAGAATTGCATATAACTTCATAGCGGTTAAATCTGCGACGTTTTACGTGTGTTGTGTTTTGTAATACTTTATACCTATATATTTAATTTTTTTATTTTAGTATTCACTCTGTTTTCTAAATAAACGCTCACTTGGACTACTATCGTTCAGAAGTGTCATTTTAAATTAGGATTTTTAATCTGTTCGTGTGAGATTTATTAGTTTTATCATTTTGATGATGAATCGCATAGCTAGAAAAGGTTTCAACCAAAATTTAGTAAAAACAATAATTAAGTAATTTTGCTTTGGTTCTCTCATATAGTTAATTTGTCGTTAGTAATGTAGTAATAGTAGTAATTTTGCTTTGGTTCTCTCATATAGTTAATTTGTCGTTAGTAATGTAGTAATAGTAGTAATTTTGCTTTGGTTCTCTCATATAGTTAATTTGTCGTTAGTAATGTAGTAATAGTAGTAATTTTGCTTTGGTTCTCTCATATAGTTAATTTGTCGTTAGTAATGTAGTAATAGTAGTAATTTTGCTTTGGTTCTCTCATATAGTTAATTTGTCGTTAGTAATGTAGTAATAGTAGTAATTTTGCTTTGGTTCTCTCATATAGTTAATTTGTCGTTAGTAATGTAGTAATAGTAGTAACTTTGCTTTGGTTCTCTCATATAGTTAATTTGTCGTTAGTAATGTAGTAATAGTAGTAACTTTGCTTTGGTTCTCTCATATAGTTAATTTGTCGTTAGTAATGTAGTAATAGTAGTAAATTTTATTTGGTTCTCTCATATAGTTAATTTGTCGTTAGTAATGTAGTAATAGTAGTAATTTTGCTTTGGTTCTCTCATATAGTTAATTTGTCGTTAGTAATGTAGTAATAGTAGTAATTTTGCTTTGGTTCTCTCATATAGTTAATTTGTCGTTAGTAATGTAGTAATAGTAGTAATTTTGCTTTGGTTCTCTCATATAGTTAATTTGTCGTTAGTAATGTAGTAATAGTAGTAATTTTGCTTTGGTTCTCTCATATAGTTAATTTGTCGTTAGTAATGTAGTAATAGTAGTAATTTTGCTTTGGTTCTCTCATATAGTTAATTGTCAGTAAATAGTAAGACAATATAGATAAGCTTTACTCGTCATATAGATCAGTAAAATGTAATCTTAGTCAATGAATAAATATGTTATACTAATATAGTACTCATTCATATTTAATTACATAATGTTTTACAAGCGAATACTGTGAATATGAAGAGTACTAAATATTAATGCTATATAACAAAATATTTAAACACTTGCACTATTTTGTATTGAATAAATCACAGTTTTAGCTCTGCAGATAAAACGCAATTGCCGACGTCTCCAACGCCCCTGTCTCCTCGCCAGGATGCTGTCTATGGAAGGCGGAAGACTATGAGTAGTAGTCGTGGAAAAGGATCCTGTTTTCTAGTTTCAGCTGGAACTTTAATGTTCATCCTCTCCGGAAGCTCTGATCATTCGATATCACCAAATATAAGTTGTGGTAAAAAACAGCAACGTCCAACCATCTAGTCCAAGGAATAGAGTAAGACGTTACGTTCAAATAAAATAAAAATATACCTTCATATAAGTAAAAATAATTTTTTTACCATTTATTTTGTTGGTTCTAATTATTTCAATTAACAGCAGTTTAGGAACTATAAATGATAAGAGGTCATCTAACAATGAGGTAGAGCAATTAAATTATGAAAACATAATTAAAAAGCTTACTTGACTAAATTCATAATGAATAAAAGATTAACTAACAAATATGACACTTAGGGTGGAAACATACATGTACGAAGCAATAAATAGATCATATATTTTTAATTGTGTCCCAATGAATTAATGGCTAATAAACACTGTAACTAGTTTCTATTGTCCTTACCTGTATACTATTCATAATTAATAAAAAATCATATGGACGCTAACAAAGTATTTCAAAATGAAAATAGAAGTATTTAAAAACGAGGAATTATTAGTTAAACAATAATATGATTAACATTTTATCATCAAAATAACTATTATTTTTAATTAACCCATTGACACATAGTAAATTTAAAAATTCTTCCCAGAAGTTTCAATCTTCACAACTGTTTAGTGAAACTGTAATTTAAATCTATCGGCGTTGTTACTGTAAGGAATGTGCAGTCGTATTTCTGCTATGTGACACTAGAGAGTGCTGGTTGAGCAATGTAGAGGAAAATGTATGTGACATCAAACAATCACAGATATTATACGAGTATTAGGATTGTTTTCCTCCTGGTATAGTATGTGTAGGTTCCATATGCTTAACAATATTGTTCCATTTTTTTAAGTTTTTGGTTGAAACATTTTATGTAAGCTTGTAATTCACTGTAATTCACTAACGCTGGAATTTTTTCGAGACCTACCCTTCAAATAAAAATAGGGGGGGTTGAAATTTTACTTTTGATTTATAGAAGACTACATAAACACTTTACATTAAGACAAGAACAAAACAACATTAAATATGTGATGCATTATTGATGTCTGTGAATGACGAGGAAAAGATTTGTTTTACATTTGTAGGCTCACCCTTCCTCTCTATTGATTGAGTAACTTTCAGAGGTATTTGGATATACCGTGTGTTTATGGGTAAGTGTTATAAACTTTTACGATTAATTTCTTGCATCAAGATCTAGTAGACTATATGATATAAAATTGATCACTAAATTATAGGTTGTAAAATAATTGTTTCCAGCTTTTATAAAAAAATATTATTTTATCAGGGTAGTAATCGTATCCTATGATAACCAAGATTGGATATTTGATAGGTGTTATAATGAGTCCTTCGGTAAACAGTTATAAAATATATGTTACATTGATTTTAATTTGAAAAAGGTTTCATTGTAACCAAGTTAAATAGCTTGAAAAATAATATAGTACAAGAAAATTAGCACCTTTGACAATATTCTAATTTCAGTTCATTGTCTAAGAGGACTTTGTATTTTTGAATTTCATTTATATAAAGTTGTTGAATCTATATAAAAAATACACACAGAAATAGGTAATAATAGGGATAAGAATAAGTTATAAGAATAAACAAAATACCCCCATTACAATTTTAGATATTTAATAATATAAAAATAAAGTTTTGTTTGGTGTCTTTGTACGTCTTTTAGCATTTTTTAACGTTTTGATGGGAACTACTCTCTCTAACAACTCTGGTCTCGTTAATAGCTGACGTCAACCTAACGTTATAGCTGGTTATAACGGTAATAGCTGTCCTAACGTTAGTTAGGACGGGCGCTTAAATAATCGAACAGAACAGAACGTAACAATTACTTTTGTCATTGTCTAATGCGAAAAATTTTCAATAGACGGATATGGACTGTCAGCACGCCACATCGAACAAGACAAGACAATAAACACATTGAACGTTTTTTCATGATTGACACTGTCTGCCAAAGTTTCCACTTTAGTCTTAAGCTGTCAGACAATCTAATTTGCGCATGCACTGCAGAGAAAATAATTATAATAGAGAGATACAACTGCCCGGATTTCTGATTTGAGCGTTAGATACGAAGAAAACATCATCTAACTCTAAAGACAGAATATTTTTTCTGAATATCATGATTTTATCAGTGAGGTAATTCTATATAGTGTTTAACTTTTTTTAGGGCAACACTCGACGTTATTTTCCAGTGCAGGTCTAATCATCAGGAATATATTAGATTAGATCATTGAAATGGCAACCATACTAAAATGTAGGTATTTTAAGCCAAGTATGAATATGGAGTGAGTGTAAGATGATTGTGGCGCGATCTTGTAGTCTTGTTACTAACTAAGGCTGACATGTTCTTTAGACAGGGCTGTTAATTAATATCCCAACTGTCGATGACAACTAAGGGACCTACAGTTTAACGCGGAATCCGAACCACGGCCTCTGAATAACGGATTGGTCTAATTATGAGAATGGTCTTTGAGGATTAACGTAGTATTCAACAGTGCGGACGCTAATCCATACAAGAGAACACTCTACACTCACCGACCATCTCTCACAACTATCCACAATTCGCGACCTCGAAGTAGCTGGATTACAGGATGTCGCCACCGTCCCTGTAAAAAACATAGAAAAAATAAAAACACATTACACAAAAATCAATAACATACTAAACCAGCACACTGAAAGGTCCTTTCAGTTCGCTTGTTTAGTATAAGTTTTTGGGTGTGTTATGTGTTTTTGCCCCTGACGACTAGACCTCTGTACTGGAAAATAATGGTGAGTATTGCCCTAAACATGTTAAACAAAATAAACAAGACAGAATAGAAATAAACAGAACCCGAAACGTCGTGTTCTATTCGATTATGTGTCCTCATTATTATCCTCATGAAGGATCATAAATTATTTTATAGCCCACTGACGAAATGACCAGATTCGAACCTCGCGTAGCATGCGTAGTATGCGGTATGTGTACCGCACGCAGATTATAGTGTCTCACGCAAGAGAGCGCGTCGTTATGGCGGTTGTCCGTCATTTTCAGCCCATTACCCCGGGGTTTATGTAGCCACATGCAACACGTCTAACTACATTACAATATCGTTTTGACATAGATATGTCTTGTAACAGGTTTCCATAAAACTACTAGAGCCATTGTGTTGAATTTTTAATATATAAAAATAATAACAGCTGTTTAGATAAACTAAAAACATTCCCTTCCATGATCTAACCTATTTCCCACAGGGAAGTAAATAAGAACATTTTTCTTGCTCAACCTACACACTAGACAATTAATTGTTAATTATTTATCTTATAGAATCATACTTGGTCGTTATTTGAAAACTGTGTTTGGAATATTTTTTGTTTAAATTATTTAAATAGGATTGATTGAGGTAAGAAGCTGATAAATAGTTTATAGAAGTTCAACTGAAATTACGATGAAACCGTAAAGGGCTGTCTGACTATTTTTACAAACAAAGACATTGGACATAACATAGGATTATTTTAGAACATTTTTATTTTAAAATGTTTATTGATCGAAATTAGAGAAGTTTTAATCGAGAGAGATTAAAAAAACCTTAACAAAAGGCGATCGGTTGCAAAGTTTGAAGCCTACAGTGAATAGGCTGCTTTATCTTTGATTCAATACGCATGACCAGTTCATTAATCTTTCATTGTGTGATGTTTTTATGCTAAAACTATAGCGTTCATCGTTGTTCCGAGATCGCCTATCATTATTTTACACTCTCAGTTGAATTTTCTTTAGTAGTTTTACAACGATGATACTTATTAATTATCCGATAGTAATTTCAAAAGTAACCATCTTGAAAGGGAATTTTTCTACAATTAATATGGGTATGGTTATTTGATTAATATTGCAGATCGAAGGCCAGTGAAGAGACGGCCTGCCAGGGCTGGGAACCTGCTGGTAGAGGTTATTAAATTCCTCTCTACCTGTCGGAACATGAGTAACGGTCTGTCTTCTCAATAGCTCAGAGACATTCCGTTTAAAGACTCTAATGACAAGGTTTAATCGTTAATAATATAAATACATTATTATATTTTACTGAAAGTTTCGAATTTAATTTTTCCAATTGTAACGTCTTACCCCTAAGAACGTTTGTTTAGAGTTAAATAAATCAATGGCAATTAATAATTAGATTGGATTAGATTATTGAAATGGCAACCTACTCAGGTAGGTAGCCAAATATGAATTAGAAACGAGTGTAGGATGATTGTGGCGCGATCTTGTAGTCTTGTTATTGACTAAGGCTGACATGTTCCTTAGACAGGACTGTTAATTAATAGCCCAACAGCCGATGGCATATCTAAGGGACCTACAGTTTAACGTGGAATCCGAACCACGGCCTCTGAATTACGAATTGGTCTAATTATGAGGATGGTCTTTGCGGATTAACGTAGTATTCAATAGTGCAGACATTAATCCACGCAAGAGAACACACCCACAGAGCATCGCTTAAAACTATCCACAATTGTAACAACAGTACACAACACTGTATACTGTAAACCTCCAAGTAGCTGGATTACAGGACGTCGCCACCGGCCCAGTCTGATTATTTTATCAGAGTTACTTGAAATATATGTGACTAATGTTTATTGTTCCAATATGCAGCATCTTTGATGTGTTTTCTTCCAGCAGATTATTAGTAAAATCAAAGAATAGCACGTTTGCACATTTTTTTAGGTTCATATTTTCAATGATCATTATTTTAAAAATATTTGGTATTCCGGTAAAAGGCTATTTTTAATGCAAAAAACTTCTATCCCAAAATTGTAAATTGACTAAAAAACTATTTAAACTTTGTTGTCGTTTTCTGACCATTTGTGTTATGTTATAAAATAATAATTTTCTCCTAACTTGCCTATGTTATATCTCAAAGAGGATTTAAAAAAATCTTTACAACTTATGAGACCTTTAAACCATAAAATAAAAAAACGCAAATCGATTTATTTTTCCACATTATATAAACCTACATTTCAGAATTAATTTTCATTTAGAATTTGAGTAGTTTATACAAATTTGGATCGTTATTAAAATTTGTAGCATTTCAGATTGCACGGTACAATTTTGGAACGGGTGTGATATTGAAAATTAGAGATAATTACTTTATTTAAATATGTTGTGGGTCAGTTTATAGTAAACAGAACTTTCTCTAAAAGGTGTAGAATAGTAAAAATAAGTAGAATTATAGCGAATGCTCATTTTTTTCATGAAGAAGCGCTATAAAAATATATTGTTCATCGTTACAGACAGATTGAGATAAGATCCATTTCGGCTTTTTGGAATAAAAAACCATATTATAATTTTAAGCAATGCGCTGACAAAACTTATGTCTATTTTATGTCTTAATATTCAGAATACAAGCTGTTCCGTTTGTTGTCTAATCAAATTTAATTTAATGACAATATTTTAACCACTCCACCATGCTTTATGTGTTGGCCAATTCACTTTGGATGAAAACACGTGGGATGGATCATGCAGGTATGCAGATCCATAGAGGAGGAATGTTTCATTCTTTTCCTCTATGGAACTACTGATTACGCCTTTTTTTACTGAGATCCGAATATATGCCATCACTGTTATGGTTTGAAGGCTTTCTTATAGTATTTTTCGGTAAAGGATATATTCTGTGGGTCTAAGGAAAATTCTAAAGCAGAATGCTATAACAGAAAACAAATTTTAGAACCATTTGAGAACATTTTAGTTCGGTCATCGTCCACCATGAGGCGCAAGTTATCATGTTGATGTCACGCAGGAGCGGAAGTGAGTACATTAATAGCTAGATTGATAAATACTGTTGTAGACTTTACCGACAACACTAATTTCTATAGATTTAGTTATTTTTTATAATGGAATGAGCTAGAATTTGTATGAAACGTCAATTTACATTAAATAACTTAAACGAGGAAAATAATCACCTAATCTTACCTAAAAACGTTGTTTTCAGCTTTTAGTAACATCAAAGTTCACGCGATTTGGTACAATAGTGTATATGAAAGTAAAATTTTATTTCCAAAGAATATGAAACCTTTTTTAAATCTTCCGCAACTATTCCAATACGTCTCTAAAAGTCTGTTATCTCTATAAATTTAGAATTTAGTTACCAGCGAGAACTAAAAAAGGAATCCAAGAGTTATCTATTTCGTAATCAGTGAAGAGAATTACGGTCAAAGGTAAGAGATTGTTGGCTAGCGTGCCTGTACATCAGAGAGGGGATCCATCAGGATATAACACTTGCTGATAAGAGAAAATTGGGACCGATAAGCTCAGCTTTACTACCTTTGCCCTCCTTCTTTCTTGAAAGCTATTATAGGGAAATATCCGTCCAAATAAAGGTCAATCGCTATTTAAAACATTAGTTTTAAAGTTTATAATGATTTTTATAAAATTAGCCTTATTACGGGGGTTCGGTCCGCCCTATGCTACCTATGTTAAATCTAATAACTTTGATGTACATTCCTGGAACCCTACTTAAGATATTAAAATGAAATTTTTAGGGCTTTTGGTTTTTGCTCCCTTTTTAAACAATGTAGCGAGAGATTTTAAAAAGATTATTTTTAATTATCTAGAATTTTGTCAGTAAACGAGCAATAGGCTGCCAATATACTATTTTTTATTCACTTATAATGATGTAATTGCAAAAAGCCTCCTCACTAACTCGTTCAGTTGTGTGTAGGTGTGGAATAAACAAGTAGTAAACATTAGGTGGGCCTTGGTCAAGTAGTTCCTAAAAAAAGGTACGTTATAAAAAACCATTCATTTTACAGACATACGGGTGGAGTTATATTATTTGGAACCTTAAAATCTATAAACCATGCAACTTTTATCAACTGTTCTAGCGAATTTTGAGAGATTTGTATTTTTCACACCTTAAAGGCGTTTCAGGGGTAATCTACCCTTAAAAATAAAACATTCATAAAAATAAAAACCATCTGGAGTTATAGCCAAGATGCTCCTGTATACCACATTCATCTAAATCAGACGATCAGTGTGGTCTGGGTATTTGTACACAGTCTGACGGAGAGACATCAGTACGAAATGTTTTTGCCAGTATTTTTTGGATTCAGGGAGCCTCAAAACAGATATATTCACTTTTCAACTCAAATTCCAAATTTTGTTATGGAAACAATACTTTTTCAATATAAGGGGAGAACGAAAAAAAACGAAGACAATTTTGTTGACACATGCAATCAAGGAAAAGTAGTAGTTCCAAAACAGTTTCACGTATTATGTATATTGAATAAAGTCCACCGTGCTGCAGATAACACGGTTTGTTGACAAATTACTTTAAAGTTAAACTTGAGTTCGACGATTTTAATCCATTTCTTTTTTATTATTGTTCAAAAAACTAAACGGGAAGAGGAAAACATTGCATGACCAATGGGTTCTAAAATATGTGAAGTATTCTCCCCTTAAACTATTCTACTGTTCTTACTGTTACCCCATTATGCATTTTAATCGTAAAAATTTGATCACTTGATTCAAAAAATCCTAACTACAGAAGTGTGGATTATTCTCAAGCCATGATTATAAATTTGGCTCAAAGCTATAGTGGGAAGACATTTAAAATAATTAATATAAAAGGTGAAAAAATGAGGTGGAATGTCCAGTGTAGTTTAGCCATTTGTGACACGTCATCCACTGAAGTTCATGCTTCATATTAAATTGGTGAATGTTACTTTTAGTTTTGACTAATATTTTATAGATCCATAAGTTAATGACTAAAATCGTTTTTAAACCTAAGAAGAATTAGCTATCAATTTGTTTTACGTCTCTTCAAATTTAAAATATCAAATTTACAAGAATTATAGTCTATTCAATCAAAATATCAATGTCAGTTTTAATATCAGTAAGCATGCTCGTATAATAAAAAAGTAAAATAATGTTGCTCGATAAAGGTCGAGGCATTAATATTAGGATTTGTAGTGCAGCAGATGGCGTGACGGTCTCCGAAACAGTTGCAGGGTTGGAACCGATTGTTAACATAATTGTTGCGGGTTTGGAACCACGTATTGTGGGTTTGGAACCGATTGTTACACGATTTAGGAAAGATTACGGCACCGACCGTCCGTCTCTTTGACCCCATAACATCTAACCAGGATGATTACACGACATACCCCGTATATAAGAAGTTTCGTAACATTTTTAAAACTACCAAAATGTGATTTGGATGTAAGAAAATAATAAACATTTAACCTTTACGATTGTTTTATCAGTTCCAATTAATTGTTCTTTCTGCATATTGTTTCGTTTTACTGTAATTATGATTTTTCATAGAATTATTTTAGTTTTGGCTATACAAAGTCCTACTAAAAGGCTACTGAGAAAACAATGTACTAATTTTTATTATTTAAATTTCCAAGGTATTATTTTATATTACTAAATATAAAAGAAAATAGCAAAATATTACTTTAGCTGGTTCAAAAACATTTTGAATGCTATTAAGAAATACTTAAGGAAGCTAATAAAATCAGTTTCACTAAGAAAAGATTTTCATGGTTAGGGAAAACAGAATTCTAAATAAGACTAATTAGTTAGAAACTCACCTGGGAGTTTGGTCCCTTGCTCAACCACTGGCAAATTGATTTTGTTAGAATGTGATTCAGTGCGTGTGGTTGTGGCCAGAGGGTTCATCTGCGTCTTTCTCCCACATGAGATTTTCCCTTAGTTTTGGTA
Source organism: Nephotettix cincticeps (assembly GCA_023375725.1). Classification (NCBI taxonomy): domain Eukaryota; kingdom Metazoa; phylum Arthropoda; class Insecta; order Hemiptera; family Cicadellidae; genus Nephotettix; species Nephotettix cincticeps. The sequence continues at coordinate 33,344,165 of CM041790.1, read as the reverse complement.
TTTTGTCATTAACTCCCTTGCCTAAAAACATCCATGAGCATAACATTTTCTCTGCAGTTAGTGTTTATAATAAATTCGTTTGCAACTGTTGTATAGTTCAAACCTTTTTTAAATTCAAACTTTTTTAGCAAAGGAAGTAAATTGAAAATATTATTTTGGTATAGAATTTTAAAAATTTGTTTATTAAAGGAGTGCAAGAATCATATCACCAGTTGACTTGCCAACAGGCCGGACAGTTTTCTATGTTTCTGATCATTGTTTTCTGTGCTTAGAAATATAAAGATATCTTGTAAAAGAAAATAAACGGTATCAGTGGACTGACACTACTTTCACCCTTAGTCAATTTAAACAACAACAATATTTATTGTTTCAAACACATTCATCCGATTTCTGAAAATAACAAGAAAAATAAAATAAAATAAATTGTTAGAATTTTATAGAGGAGACTAACCCCCCTCGTAATTCTAAGCTTTTTTCAGTGATTTTGTTGGGTGATGTGACCTTAAGCTGCATACCAAGTTTCATGGAAAACGGTTGGGAAATTGTTTTTTTAATATTCTATATAAGAATAACATTGGGCGCTCTCAGACTATGTACTGAGTTTACCACGGACATTAAATTTAACTTTTCTCTGGAACAGTTAGTCGTAGACTAATGATTCAAAATTTTAATTTCTTTAGTTTTGCAAGCTGGTTTTAATGGTGGTAGATAAATTATTCTCTACCATCATTGTTTGACAGTAAAATTAAAAGTTGTTTGACTTTTAAAAGCTCATAACTTTTAAACCCTGTTGTTATGAGAACTACGGGTGGTGTCGTTTTTTAATCTCATAAAGAACTATAGATCATATAACTTTCATCAACATTATTAGAGCCATTTTTAAGAAATTTTCATTTTACGTTTTTTTAGGGGCTTTTAAAGGTAAAATACCTTTAAAACAAAATTTTAAAAACATTCCGAGTTACCGTGGATTGTTATCTACATCCAGAATTTCATGAAAATTGGACCAATAGTATCGTCTCTAGGCTTCTGCACATCATCACACACATACAGACATCACTCTTTTAACCACTTTTTCGATTCAGGGGGCACTAATATCTAGGCTTCTGCACATCACCACACACACACATACACAGACATACATACAGACATCACTCTAAAACCACTTTTTTGATTGAGAGGACACTATAATGGATACATCCACCAGAAACTCAAATTCGAAAAAGCTGACGAAAACAATTTTTCCTCCTTATAGCCTACTATAGTATCTTATAGGGGCAGAAAGCAAAAACAGTGTAATTACAGCACTATGCTGTTCTATTCTTTTCTCTAATTATATTATTTAGTAGGCATATTGCACTGCGTTATTACCAAATCACTCTGGAAAATATACAGCACATTCCTCTACTTTTGTAAGTAGGTTTTGCTAAATACAGGTACAGTAATAAATGTCCATAGTAGGTCAAATTCAGTGAAGACTGATTGATTATTCATAAATATTGTGATGTCAATAATTGATTTTTATCCTGCTGTGTGATAATTCAATAAAAATAATCTATTTTAATTTACGTTAACTGTTTATTCCATGATCATACTGTCTATCTTTGACTTTTTAATGACTTAAAAATCTCTTTAATTTTGCTGACTTTCCTTTCGTTAAATATAATATATTTATTAATATTTAGTTTTATATTATGAAATATATCAATATTCAAAATTAGGCACTGGCTATAAATGATAGCTAATATTGTGTTGGTTTTCAAATCTTAATAATTTTACTACAATATTTAGTTTCATTTTAATCCATTTCTGTCTACGTTTTAGGTAAGCACAGTAAATAGAATTGACTGGTGTTTGTACTTTCCTCATATTTTGTCCATTTACGTAATTTGAATTACTATAAAATTATCCGTTAAAATTCTTTATAGTGCTAGAAATAAGTTAGTGTTCAGGAGAACGAATCAACGGGAAAAGCGTGTTAAAAGGATTACTCCAATTAATGAGGCAATACGGAATAAAAATAAGGAAAACTCTCATACGAAGCGTTTCTTAGAACCGCTCAAGGAAAATCTTACTATACTTGAAATTCCTAGGTCAATACATATGCAATATAAAGTGTAAATAGTAAAGTGTGTTGAAATATATGAGAAGGAATCTTGAAAGCTTTCTAAATTCATGTTGATGGATAATGCCGTTTTTCCTTAAACGATTAAAACTGTATTTTACTTTCAGTTATTGGTAACTTGGTTACACTGCTTCTTATATAAAAAACGATAAACATATTTGAACGATCTGTGTATGTATAGCACATAAATTTTATGCTTGGAATAACCAATTTATAGATAATTGTCAAATGAATGAGTTATTTTTAAAGACCAGATGTAAACTTGTTTGTGTTTAAGTCAATAACACGGCTTGTCTCAAGAACAGATGTTTTGACAATGATTGCAGACGTAAACAACAATATAACATCAGCTGTGTTAGACGTTTGCTACAGATCTAAATGGGGTTCCTTTAAAAGATAATTAATTGATTAATCATTTTCTGTGTAAAAGTAATTTGAAATACTGTGATTATAATTATTACATATGAACCTCATCAAGGGTATCGTTGAAAACTCTGGTAGAGCTTGGATGTATTGTAATCCTTTAATTGGAAAAGATACATTATAATTTTTGAAGCAGTATTAAATTTCATTGAAACCCCTCAAATTTAATACCATATCCATTGAAATGTTTTTAGGAAGGTAATCCTCTGATGAATTCTATTCAAACATAAAACTTCACGACACCTCAGCCACCAATTTTTATGAAAACCTGTTAAATAACCAAAGACTTTACCTAAATAAAATCAACAAGAAGGCGTTTTATGATCAGCGATAAAGGATTATGGGGTTGCGTGTGTTCTTCTGATTCTTCTTAAGTACTTCCTCAACAGGATTTGGCACTTTCCAAATTAAAGTGATAAATTATGTAAAAACTAAATGTTTAATTTTACATTTCCTTAATCCTTCAATGTTTAGTTTAAAATTAGATCGTAGTTACTAGGTATAACTGATAAAGATGTTTATTTCAATATAGAATTTACATTAAAATGCCACTAAAGTTTTAAAGTTTTCACCCCTGCATTTACTTGATACGTCCCACGTTACATACATGTAGTCTATTTGGTCAGATTACAAGTTTCATGATCACGCTTACTAGAAGACATACGGTGGGGAGCATTGACAAAAACAAATGACGTCAGTGAATCCAATGTAAACAATCCTATAACATATGATTCCGACTCAATTAACCGTCGAATACAAATATTTTAAATATATTTACATTCAATTTACTGACGTTATATTGATATTGTTTATGACCTTCTACTAACCATGCCACCCTCTAAAAAACATAAATAAACCTAATGCACTTTAAATAAATATTTTAGTTATTTCGTTTTTAGTAAAATGGCGACCTAGCAAAGGTAGGTAATTTAAGTCAAGTAAAAATGAGTTTTGAGTATAAGATGATTGTGGCGCGATCTTGTAGTCTTGTTAGTTACTATGGCTGACATGTTCATTAGAAAGGACTATTAATTAACAGCCAATGACATATGAGGGACCTGCAGCTTAACGTGCAATCTGAACCGCTTTTGCCTCTAAATTACTAATTGGTCTTATTATGAGGATGGTCTTGGTAGATGAATGTGACATTCAATTAATCCACACCATTAATGGCATCCACCGACCATCGCTCATGACTTCTCCCATTCGTAACCTTCACAAACCATTTAACTGGATAACAGGACACGCCTTCGTCCTAGTCTAAAATAAATATTAGTTATGTTTACATTGATCACTGACTAATCTGTATCAGATATATAGTACTTGAATGTTTTTCACAAAAGTTTTCAGGGAAAAGTGGGAAAAACTAAATGCACCCTGATGGTTAGACGGTAGCGTGGAATTTCCATTGGAGTATTGATTTTTTTCGCATTCCAACCAGGAACATATACATAAGGATATGTATAAAGGTTCGCCCTCGGGATATACATTTTTGGGACCTAGTCTACAAGTCCAGCTTATTTTACTTGTGCTGATACACAGTTCCAATCGTTCTTTTCCTCATTTTCGTAGATCGATTCCACACCAGGGCACACCGAGTTGTCTAGTAGCTTCGGGCTTAGAGGATGTTTCCCGACATGGCCAGATCCACGTTTTCTGTTCGTGCGCTGGACTGGTTTGTGAGATTATGTGATATGATTCAACATAATAATAAATAAGTATATCGCTAACCATTAATGACACGGTTATTATTATTTTAACGTGAACTATTCGGTACTTTTCCGTTATACCGACCACACCTATAAATTGACTGTTTAGTTAAATTGGGGTTCTTGGAAGTTGCAGATTATTGCTGTGCAATATTTAAATTAGTTAATTTCTTATCGCTGTACCCCTCCCCCTACCCCTGTACGGCTCATGCGACGAAACTAAGCGATAACGGTCATCTAGTCTAGGTCTGTCTAGACGGTCAGTTGCATTGTTGCGTTGAGATTGTTAGTAGTAAGTTTGTCATTTTGTTCAAAATATGTTTTCGCCGACATACAGTGCTCTGCGGAGTTAGGTTAGGTTTTTTTGATAGTATAAAATATTATTAACGAGAAAAAATATCAATAAAAACCCTAACTTAACTCCGCAGAGCGCTGTATGTCGGCAATATCTCGTATATTAAGATGTAGCGCAACGTGTATTAATCGCCGGAGTGATTGTATATAATATTATTTATGAGAAAAAAATATCAATAAAGAACCTAACTTAACTCCGCAGAGCGCTACATGGCGGCTGAGGGCAAGGATCCATTGACCAAATCTTCACAGACATCGCCGACTTCTGGGCAGTAGAGAAATTACGTGATCAACAACAAAATTAGTAGTAAGTTTGTCATTTCGTTCAAAATATGTTTAATTTTCATTATATCATGTCACCAAACACGCATTCCACTTATACTACGCCTATACAACTGTGGTCGGTATAACGAAAAAGTACCAAATATTTTATTATAGCCCATAAATATACGTCCTAGAAAAATATTAAGTTTAGTAACTATAATAAATCGAACACTTTATCGACCTGTGTTTAGCACGCTACTAACACAATGGAAACTATATTACACTCGTTGATAATTTGATACTAATACACCATTGAAATAGAACAGTTCTTGTTGAGTCGTAAATTTACGTTTGATGTTAAAAATCGATTCATACTAAATCGGACTGCTCCAATATCAGTTAAATAGTTCATTGTGTCTTCCTCGCTTCGATACCTTGACCTACACTATAACTAATCTGTATGTACGGGTTTTTATTATTAATTAGATATGGTCATATACTAATAACATATCTGTGTTGGCATTTTTAAAAATTTATATCTATCACTCAACCAAAAGTAATTGTAGTACAGTAACACAAGTATTTCGTCTTGTCTCGGAAACCGGTTTCGATTGTTTTGCCATGATGTTTGATTAGTAATTTTTATTTTCTATAGAATTTAATTTAAATAGTATTACAGCATAAAATAAGTCGAATTTAAACATCAGTTCCATACTCCCAAAGGTGATGATAGGTGGAACTCGTTAAGACTTGAATTTATCCAAAACGTTAAGATGAATATAAAGCAATATGCAATTTAAGACGAATATACAGAGTGTTCATTAAAGTTGGAGACAAACTTCACAAGATATAGTACTCATCAAAATAAACAAAACATTTCCTATGAATATCTGTAGAAAAATAATTTATTTAGCCACTAGACACCATTTCGTATTAAAAAAATTGTTATATAGGTGGGTGGGATATTTTATTTCTACAAAAAATATAAAATCCTTTGGCGGAAGACTCTTCTGTGTCAACGGACCGTCATGACTGGTTGATGGACCGATGTTGTGGTACAATAATAGCTTTGACGACAGGCTCAGATGGTGGTCAGTTGACGTTGAAAAATTAAATGTATTTTATTTTAAAATTACTTGTGTAAACAAATTTTGTATTTACTTCCCTGTGGGAATTAGGTTAGATCATAGAAATGTCAAAAGGGAATTTTTTCAATTCCCTTAAACAGCTGTCCTTAAAACCAAATTAATAACGTCACTCACCTTTTGCCGTCACTGTTTCAAATTTTGATAGCGCGAATTGCAAACTCTATTGCCAAATGCCCAGAGCTAAGATATATTCATGTCAAAATAACTAACTCATAACAAAATAATGATATTTATTTTTTGTGTACCACATATGAGACCGTTTCATAATTATTCTTTATTTAATTTTAATAAATACAATCTGTGAATTTTATTTTTGCTTGCAGTTGATATTCGTTCGTTTCAAGGTCCATTTGCTACATGATGGTCATAATGAAGACACTTCATAGCGTTATTTCTGTATTGTGTAGCCCTGTGCCTACCAGAACGGCAGCGGGTTCATGTTTAAACATATCATGCATACCCATTAAGTACAGTTGTTTGTCATTTCAAGGTCATTAAACCTGGGGTTACACTGCTCGATTGCTATGAAAGGAAGGAATTGCGAACTTTTTGTCAACATGTCCACATTTAGAGAGAACACGGTTCGAAACGATGACACAAATCTCTGATACTGTATAGATGTTTCCTGTTTTTTGTTTCAAATATTATCGCTGGATTTAATTAAAACAGTTTTGCTCTTATCGTACTATTATGAACTGAATGATTATTAATCGGCTACATGTCTGTATAGTTAAAGGGTCAAAGTTCCTAAATATCTTAATATTTTCAATATTTATAAAGTTTAATATTTTTATTTCTCTATGTCGATTCATAAATTTGATATTATCACGTTCAAAGTATTAATTTCGTAAAACTAATTATTTACTAAAATTGATGTTTAAATAAAAACTATGAACGTCATTAGAATAAAATCTCATCTTGAGTATGTTGACAAGAATATCAAATACAACATTGTTATCAAACTATTCTGATCATAAAGGATCTAGGTTAATTTCTTGTCTTACTCTGAGTTTCTTCGTAATACCTTCGTTGAGTGCGTAAAGGATGTCAAGGTAAAGTTACACGAACCTTACTTTTATTTACGTTTATACGACTGAAATAGTTTTCGAAGGTACCACGATGTTTGGTTATAGTACAGTATACCTTGTGAAATAATTTTAACTCAATAATAATCATAAAATAATATTTTGGTACTTATACCTTATTTTTGAGTTAACTTATATTTATTACTTTTCTTAAACACTAAATATTACAATCAAATTAAACTCGGTGAGTTAAAAATTATATATATATATATATTTTTTCAAATAATATGTTCATATTAGCCAAATATTTAATTATATTTTAATGGATGGATTGTGTTAAAATTTACACAGTAATTAAAACCATTATATTAATTCAGGAGTTAAAATTGTCAAACAGTTTGTTGTAACGTTGAGATACTTGGCAAGTGATGTATCATTCACTCTTTCAAAATTAACTAAACGCATTTGTATTTCGTCTCCGTTTTTCCCGTTCTTTTGAGACAGGAAACCTCAGACGTTAGACAAAATTTGTCTAAGGGCTACCAAGCACACTTCTTGTATTCATACAGGGTGACTTTTAAGTCTTAGAACGACTCTATAACTTCAAAACGAAACGAGATATCACAACAAAATTTAACAAATCATTACTGACAATAAGAAGCTGGTTTTGTGTATATGGTGATTGGATGGCACCTATTGGTCGACATGGACATAACAATTCTTAATTATTAGAAAATAACGCCGCAAACGTTATCTAAAAAAAATTGATCCAAAAAATATGGAGGTGGTTTGAAAAATAAAGGTATAAATTTTATACCACGGCCGTTTTGTTTTGAGACGACATTTTAGATCCGGTTCCAGGTGATTTTATTCTAATTTAAAAGACCTACAGTTTAATACAAAATTTTATCCATACTTGTAATTATCAATTTTCTCCAATTGTTTATTAGATCAACCCTTGGGCTGTTCTCTATACATGTCATCCAATCACCAAGTGCACAAAAATAGCTTAACATGCCATGCCAAATTAGGTCGTGATATCTATTTAAGTTTAAGCTATGAAGTCGTGCACCTGTTACCCAAATAATTGCTAACAATAATTGTTACCCTGTATATTTCCCTAAATACCGTTATATGTTAGAGAATTTTAATTTTTTATTCTACTAAATGGCACTAACAAGTTAAGGAAAAATTAAAAGGAAATGAACTAACCCTTTATGTAAGAGTAAAAAGCTTCATCGTATAATAATTTATTATAAATATTTAAATATTTTAATACGTATAAAAGTATAAAATGTAATTAAAAAACAAATTGAAACACTTTTCACTTGTTATCACTCTCGAGTTTAAGATCAAACTTGATCTCAACTTCGTACTTGGAACTGATAAAGTTGGGGAAGATAGAGTTGGGAGTGACAAGGAACTGCTTGGCAAGAGTGGAGCACAGAGTCTGCTCTACGGGCTCAACAGAGTCCAAGGACTGGGAGTAGTGAAACCGGAAATGGTCTTTGACGATTGTGACGTCACAAACTACTCTGGAGACATTTGGTCCCCTCTGCAGCCATTGGACAAACACCGGGATTTGCTTCTTGTAGAAGTTGTTGGTGATGTGAACCCAGAAGAGGCAGTCTCCTGAGACGACCAGTGCCGCGGAGTACTCTTCATCCGACACTATGAAGTCCGGCGCCCTCACCGTGGTACAGGGCTTCAGCAGGGACCGAGGATGCTGCAAGGTCACATGCTCTCGGAGGGTGGAGATCTCATCCTGCCAAGAGCACCCTCTCACTTTACACTTCTCCGTGCGGTAGCGACACTCCCTCTCGTGGTCAACCAGAGCATCCCTGTCCAGCACAAGGGTGCAGCCGCGGTAGGAGTTGCGACACTGGGAGGGTAGTAGGTCTATGAGAGCATTGAGGAAGACAGGGTTGATGCGGGAGAAGGGCGCCCTGCAAGTGGGGCAGTGCTGCTGCGACTGCTTGCACTGGCGGCAGATGGCGTGACCGTTGTTGCAGAGGGTCGTGGGGCTGCGGACTCGCTCCAGGCACACGGGACACTTGGCCGTACTGTCGATGGTGGCTAACATCTTCTGGTAATCCTCCATGGTCAGTGACGACCTGCAACATATGCAGCACAGTTCAATGTCTCTAAGGTGTGATACGTGTAAACACACATTTGGCCAAGATATACAGTTACATAGGATAATAGTGCATTGATGACGCGATTGGTCAGAGGGAAAATGGTGCTGAAATTTACAAATCGACAACATAAATTTATACACGAGATTTAGATTTGCGACGATCGAGTAACTTTTTAACTTTATGACTGATAAAGGAAAAGTCATAAGAATAACACAGTCTCAGGAACATTGAAAAAGATTTATTTGCAAGAGAAAGATAGGATTCGTTCAAATCCAGTTTAAGAATGAATCCGGTATCGGGAGTCTATGAAGGTTAAAAAAATAAAACTTCCAGAATTTTCAAGTAATTTATGGGGTTCGTGGGGAACTCAGGTGGCCTAGAGGTAACTAAGACTTATGATAAGCTATTACTATGCCTACTAAAAACTGAAGTACTGTATTCAGAAAAATTAGTCTGGGACGGTGGCGTGTCCTGTAATGCAGCTACATGAAGGTCACGAATTGTGGAAAGTTTTGAGCGATGGTTGGTGGGTGTAGTGTTCTCTTGTGTGGATTAACGTCCGAACTATTGAATGCTACATTCATCTGTAAAGACCGTGCTCATAACTGGACCAGTTCGTAATTGAGAGGCAGTGGTTCGGTCTCTTAGATATGCCATTGACTGTTGGGCTATTAATTAACAGTTCTGTCTAAGGAACATTTCAGACTTAGTCAGTAACGAGACTAAACATCAGCATCGCGCTACAATTATCTTACTATCTCAATTCATAATCTAATCTAATCATCTTATTATCTCTCATTCATTCTTGACTTAAAATACCTAGTCCTATGCAGGTTGTCATTTCCGTATCTAATCGAAAGTACACATGTACAGCGTTCTTCAATGATGGGGATCAGACATTGCCAATGCTGTGCTCATGACTACCGGTGAAACACGCTGATTTTGATCAAGTATTTTTCTTTCTGAATTTGACCTGTGTGATCCTAACTGAGACTGAGTTGTAGAGAAAGTCGTGGATCACATACGGGGGAAATTTACATTAATAACAGTTACTTTCCCAGATTCACGTTCAAACAGTTGCCCAAACGGAAGCCTAGTATCATAGCATAAATATGGCAGAGTCATTAAATTTGACTGGATCGAGTATTACGTTCCAACTTGCAACCCCAACAACGGTACGTTTTACAAATGTCAGGATGAAGGCCTAATTAGCCTATATTGCTATTATACTAACCTTGGTATAGAGGTAAATAAATAATGAGCCTGTATAAAATAACTATAAACTCAGCTGATAAAATAAAACAGCTTATTGGCAAAGTCATATATGACAGCCACACTAGGTGTGTCGACCATTATTGGTTACAGTGTAAGAAATAATTTAAAAATAGGATAAGGTGAAATACAAGCAATATTCCTCAGTCCTGAGAACGAGTAAAAAGGTAAGGTACTGTCAGGTGATTCTGTGCCTGTACAATCTAAACATTTTATACTCGTAGTAGCCCTGTTACTCAGTGATCCATCATGAAATAATTTGTAGCATTCGACTCTTACCTACGCTGGTATGTTTCCAGGTCGAACAATAAAAGCTTAGACGATTTTTTTAGTCGTTTGTATAGCTTAAAATGGTATTTTAAAATCTCGATGTATAATTTTTATCAGTTCAAAATAATTTGAGAGCAGTTGGATTACCAAAATGGTCAAATTTAATTTTTTCATGTTCATATGATTAGAATTTGCCACTTATTTCTGATTACAATAGTTTGACTTCTTATTTATCAAAATCTTATGACTATAATTAGACATTTCAAAATTAAATTAAATGTAATTACGAGCAAGGTTGCCTGAGGGTCAAGTCCAAGCACGTCAGATGAAATTATTTTCAAATGCGATCTCCCAAAAAATATTTTATTTTATTTTATTTATCTCTATTACCTTTATATATGCCAACAGAGATACTTTTTTATTTCGCTCAGTCAAAGCAACACTACAAATAGAGCAGAGAAAATGTGTATAGCATTCTTATTGTTAAATTTATAGCTTTTAAAGTACGAATTTGTCAAAAATAATTAATAATTATTAAAATATTTGTTTAGTCATGATGAAATAATTTGCTCTCCTCTATTTAAAGGTAAATGCCAATGTTTTATGTAAATACTAGCGTTACCTGCTACCATTACCATTAGTAACAGTAATGTATACAGATAAAATAAACTTTCCAATTATTTAATAATTACAGCTGTTCATTTAAAAAAAAACATATATAAAACCTGACACTGTATGTTTAATGTCCTCTGGGGGGGAGTGCATCGAATGAGAAGCTAACCCATTCCTAAACTCCCTTGAATAAACACATAAAATTTCATCAAAATCGGTCCGGCCGTTTAGACGGAGCTCAAAATTACAAACACACGAACGATTTATCTATCTATAATATTATAAAGAAGAGGTGGTTTCTGTATGTTTGTTTGTGGGTTTTAGGGTTTGTTGTGGCAAGTAAATGCGAAAAATACTGAACCGACCGGTTTGAAATTTTACACGAAGGTAGATCTTAAACTCATGCAACACATAGGCATACTCATTTCCTTAAAATCCTCTCGGGCTACGCCCTGTGAACGTCCCAAGTTTCAATGTTTACATTTTTAGAGAATGAAAACATAAAATTACTTGAATGTCAACAGCTGTGAACCCTAAAATTTGACAGTTCGGGAAGAAGAAGAAGAAAGAGCTGCCGTGACCGTCCTAGGTTTCAATGTTTACATTTTCTAATGACAACATCCGTTTACACTATATTTTGACAGTTCGGGAAGAAGAAGAAATGAAGTTGATTTTTCAGATAAACTGCTGGATCGAAATTAGTGAATTATTTGAAATAGTGGAATGGAAGATTTTAAGTTTTTTCCGACGACTGTCTCTATTACATTAATCCTTATCCTCTCCCAATATTTGACAGAAGTTACTTTAAAATGTTGTAGGCATTCGTGTTTTGTCATTTTGTAAACAATAAAGAATTTATTAACAATAACTTAAATGTATCAGTAGAGCCTACACCTTTCAGCCTTTTTAACCCGTGCGAAGAATGGGTACTTTGGCTAGTTTATATTAAGATCTAAGGTGGTTGCTGAGAAAAGGAAGCATTAAATATGTAACCTATAAACATGAGTGGTATAGGACCATTTGACTTATTAAAAAAAAGGAAACAATAATAATAACAACAAAACAATAATCTTATTCCGAAAGTCACGCTGGTGAGCAGGCTCAGTGTGATAGCCTGCAGTCAATGAGCCATTTATAGCAGTGAAGCAACAGGAAGGTAGGGTTCCGAGCTGAATAACAAACAAAGTCGTGGGACGACCAGGAGGTCGAGTCTCGGACTCAGTGTCGGGTGACGACCTTGACAGAGAGGAGCGAGACGGTGGCACGGCGAGGCGGCAGCTGCGGGAACTGCTCACATTGTTGTGGTCGGCAACTAGGGTCGGGTTACTATACTTGCCTTGTAAATGTCACTCTGTGAATCCTATTTTACTAGCCCTAGAACGGTCAAATGTCTCTTATAGACGTGTTTTCGGTATGATGGTGGCTGAACATAATTTTTAGACGTTTGCTACAAACAATTTTTACACCAATATATTACATTGTCTTTACGAAATAAACGTATTGAATCTATACTATTCGAAAGCTAATGAAATAAACTTTAATTTTCTGTTAGTTATCTGTTGTTAATTGTCTGTAAAAAATAATTGTTAATTATATGAAATATAAAAATAATAAAGAAATGAATATCGTGAATCCAGTAATACTGTCACAAAATTAACATTGTTCTCATACGAAACAATTTACCAGCAAGGTAGACTCATATGTAGGCAAGAACTAGATGGTTGTTGCTTTTGGTGGATTAAACAGTTTTTGAGTCGCTGGACTTGTCTGTCACTAGAGCGGGCGGGACCTTCTGCAAGCCCTGGAGGGGTTAGGCATTACAGGAAAGGGGGTAGTTTAACCAACCAATTTACCTTTCAAAGGACCCATCCAGCTTAATCTGGCGATAACATCTCAGACTTTAATAGGTAGCCTCTAAACGACAAACCGTTCGTAACTGACACGTTGTATTATAATAGGGAAAGACTAGTTGAAATAAAAGGCAAACATAATACTTCTTGGAATCTTTCACGAAATAAAATCTGTCAATTCGAGAAGTATACGTGCCAATACTATTGATAAATTCGATGAATTTGGTATCATAAATCAGGAACGTACTCCAATTATCTCGGCTAAATGGCAAGGTCAATGTTGTGCATGTTAACAGTAATCGTAATCTACATGGAAATGTAAATAAGTATAACATTTATTTTATAAAACGTTTAAGTTCCTATGCAATAAAAGTTAATATAGATACACAAAGCAATGGAATTAGTTTCTTCATTGTTAACATTTTGAGGTGAGATAAAATAAGAATAGAAGTTGATGCTGGTAGTATGCGATGACGATGTTGTTGATAACCTTTTCAGTGTTTATTATTAATAGCTAATCGTCTCGGAAAAACCACTATCTGCTAAACCACGTCTGCGAAAGGACACGATTGCTGTCAGGGTGTTTCGATATTGAAATCAACTTGGGTTCACATGAAGCATAATTTTCCTATTTATTTTTCAATTAATTGGTCTCCGTTATCGTTCCAGTTTTTTGAACTATACAACGTTTATGGGGTGTGGAGAAACTCTTCGTTTTCAAGTGTTTGCCTATAATTTACATTAAAAATTGAGTGTTCAAGTTACAGATATTCATGAACTCTTTTATGTAAATTATCAGGTAATGACTTGAAAACGGGAAGAGTTTCTCCACCTTTAGAAACGTTGTGTAGTTTAAAACACAAGAGCGATAGGAAAAGTCCAATTAATTATAAAAAAATAATTAAATCTCCATGGCTATGATGAATTTTAAACGAACACTTTTCTTCTTAAATTTGATATCAACTCAAACCATGTTATTACTGCAACTTTAATATTTTAATTTTTAGTTTTTATTCAACTTTAATTACTTCTGTAAAATTGTATAGTTAAAAATGTAAGACACTTTAATTAGGGAAGAAGATATTTACTGATAACCTGTTCTCTGTGTTGGCCAAAGTTACTAAGTTACTAAAATTTGAAGTTACTAAGTAACTTAAAATTTTAAAGTCTTTAACGTTTTGTTTAGGGTCCTTATATTTTTGTGTTGATTTGAAAGTTGAAATTTATACTGATTCAGAAAGTGAACTTAGGAGATAACTCGTCATAAGGGATTAGTTTTACAATTTAGCTTTCCTTGACAATTTTCAATTTTTGGGTCAAGAAGTCGTCAGATTAGGGCTTGGAACATTCTAGAAGGGTATGCAGTTGACCTAGGATGGGTGTTGCGGTTGTTAAATCCTGTCAGGATTAAGTCCATTTCATACCTTTTCTATCCTAAAACTTACTTCTTTCTATAGAAGATAATCTATGTTTGACCTACTTATTGTTGAACTTCTAATCGCGAATAATATAAACTGAAAACGTGGCAGTGAAATTAGAATACAATTCAAAACAAAAAACGCTAAAAGAAAACTTGTTATACTAAAGTGTAATAGGTTTTTGTAACTGACATTAAGTAAATCGTTTGCCTAATGAAATCGGACATGTTTGCAACTTATATTGTGTTCTACCTTTCGGAACGTTTTAAAGGCAATTTTTATTTTTCTAAACCAATATTCAGTGAATTTCATTTATTTTCTTAATGAATTCTAATATTTTTGCTAGTTACTATATCGTGTTCTAACTTGCGAAGCGTTATAAACTCTATTTTTATTTTTGATGACTCCGTAGATTCCAATTCATGCTTAAAGCGAATTAAAATTCTTAAAAAGCTCATTGACATAGATATGTCTAAGCTCTGGGGGTGTGTTACCGAGTTTCGGGACGTAAAAAGTTTAAACGACGTCATATAGTTATGGAAACAGCTGTTTCGTGGAACTGAAAAAAATCCCTTCAGACATATCTGAGATGCAAACTATTAATAAAGTAGATACATTTCTTGTCGTACTGCATAAAAACAGCTGCTTTAGATACATATATGTACGAGCAAAAGTCGTTCTTTTCCTTCCTAGGACTAAACTTATAATTGTTATGACTTTTTGAGTCCTAGGTCGCAAAGGATCATTGTTGTTGATGTTTTTGATACGAGGTTAGTGTTCGACTGTAAATAATCGATAAAGTAACTGCAACAATCACTATCGATTTTTTGTGTATTTTTGAAACTGGCAATAGACTATTTAAACTATTGAATGGTTGAGATTGAACTATCGATAACAATAACCTAAACAACCAATCAAGAAAAAACTGCTATAACGTAAGTAACACAACAGCTGATTAGACAAATATGTTTGACAACTATTGATACTAAATCAGTAATAATTTATGTTTTAATGCTTTGCAAAATGATTTTCAAAGCCTCGTCAAGTGCAATGCTGTACATGTTGGCCACATAAGATAATTTATCTGGATGAATGATCTAGGACATCTAGGATGTGAGACGGTCCCACGGTCACGGCTCGCCACCTTCGCGTGTCGGTCACTCACCCAAGGTACCGAGGAAACTGTACATGTCGTTCGTTGACTTAGGATATTGTTGGTGGACTGGTGTAAACTAATATTTAAGCTGAATGAATACATTTTTGATTCGTCAGTTGAAGAAACAGTGGAGAGATTTCTGGCCAGAGGGGGCGGTATAGATAGGCTGCATGTGTCATGGTTACAGTGAGGAAACGGTGAAGATAGACTATATTATGTGTATTGCCTTGGCTGAGGGAGCGTTGTAGATAGGCTACATGTGTCTTGGGTATGGTTAGGGAACGGTGAAGATAGACTAGATGTGTATTGCCTTGGCTGAGGGTTGTAGATTCAAGCGCTATTAGTTAACTTAGGGAACGGTGTATAGGCTACACGTGTCTTGGGTTGGCTTAGGGAAAGGTGTAGCTAGGTTACATGTGTCATTAGCAGACTGAAGTAACGGTGTAGAGAGAGTATATATGCCTTGGGTTGACTTAAGGTAACGGAGTAGGCAGGTTACAAAGACTGAGGAAACGGTAAATATTATTATTAGTTCTTGTGCCACGTGTCGATGAGGAAACAGTGAATATAGGTTACTTGTGCCATGTGTTGACTGAGAAAACCGAGTCCACATATACAAATGTATATATTATAGATATTCAGATGTATAGGCCCCTACCTATATTCCTCTAGATGCATAGATATATACCATAGGAACATGCATAGATATATATTCCACAGGAATATAAATCTATGCATCTGGTAATCTATTTATCTGGATTGTCACCAAATTTTAGTTCACGGCCTCAGAAATTTCTCTTTTCCCATTTCCCGATATATGACTTCAGTTTAAAAAAGTACAAACACTATTCTGCCATCAACTAATACAATGCTCTCCCACAAAACTTGAAGAAGAAATTATACGGGGTAAAATTCAGATTTAAATTAAAATATTTCCTTCTTGATAGTGAGTATTACACTGTCAAATATTTTTTATATGACAAGCGTTAATAATTGAAATAATGATTTTTATAAATAAATTTGAAAATAAGGTCCGTATTTAGGTGAACCCATGTAAAGCTATCGAAGACTTGTTGTCAATAATATTTTTTATAGTTGTATGACATTAAGGAATTTTTAATTTGATAACTTAGATAATTTTTAGTATTAACTATGGATTTTCCAGGGGGATATATCAGCTTTGATAGTGGCTGTTCTGGAGTACAATCAAGTACAATATTTCATTTTATTAGTCTTGTAATAAATATATTTTGGTATATTTTAGTACGGTACATTGTATTAACCTCCTGGGAGAATTTCTTGATTAATCAATAATACATCAAGAAATTGAAGAATTTCCTTAAATATATCATTTAACGGAATGCATATTTCGAACCGTGATGTATGAAAAATGAAATCTTATCACCGTTAAGTGTTCGTGATAACTTATTTGCCAACTGTACTGATAGCAAAAACTTGTATGAACTCCTTTGATGCACACTTCAATATTATTTTCAAGAAACGCTTACAGAATATACTGGTAAAGATTTAAATACTACTTGAGTAAACATTTAAAATAGAAAATACTAGTACTTGAGCAAGGTTCCAGGTTTGATTCTGAGAAAACTTTTTGGTCTTCAATTCCGTACCTAAGGCTGATATGTTCCTTAGACAGGACTGTTAATTAATAGCCTACTAGCTAAGAATATCAAAGAGACCTACAGTTTAACTTAAAATCCGAACCTCTTTTGTCTCTAAATTACGAACTGGTGTAACTATAAGAATGGTCTATAAAAATGAATTTGGCATTCAGTAGTGCGGACAAATTCATACCAGAGAATATCACACCCTCCAACCATCGCTCATCACTATCCACAATTCGTGACCTCCAAGTTGCTGGATTACAGCATTACACTCACCCTTCCTTTATTTTTATTATACATTTTTCCCTTGAATTAACGCATCCAGCCGTTTTGTGTCTTGATTAAAAAATACGTATTAATTGTTATATATATTTCACATTTTGGAGGATTTATAGTTACATCACATTAACAATGAACTTAATACACCCTGCGGAAACTTGGACGAGTAGATCTTGATCTTGAGAAATTTTTATGTACTTGATGAAACGGCCATCATACGTTTACGACAGTAGGCCCTACCAACCAATCACTGTGTTATGTTTCAGTTTGATATTGAAGCATAAAAATATCCATGTAATAAATTCGAGGAATATTAAGAAGATAAGTGAGATTTATAAGCTTAGAAACACAATAAGAAAGCAGCATGGAACAAAGTAAACTCACTGAAAATTTACATACGTGTAAAAACTAAGATAGCACTGCAGAAGAGAGGCAATTGCAAACTGTTAGAGGCTGCAGGTGGTAAATCAGCTGTTACAGAAAGATAAGATAAAAGAATCAAACCTGACCTCGTGTGAGGCGCGTCCATAGCGGACCCTCGCGAGACTACGCCGCACGAACACACAGACACACTGGCGGCTTCGTGCTCCGCGGACGACGCACTTGGCCGATTGTTGGAGGGGGAGGGGGGTCGTGCTGACTTCCTACCAGGTGGTATGACGTCACCGTGACAATGGAACTCAACGACCTTCCTCAAGGCCCAAAAGGCGTATCACTTTCTCGGAGGGAACTTTCTTGGATCAGTTACCGTACATCTTTAAAGAGCTGAAGTACTACCTAGACCTAGATGACGCCGGCGTCAAAATTAATGTTGTGTTAGTCTTCATTAAGGCTGCTATATTGGATTCTAGTATTATCAGAAGAATGTTGTTTTGTAGAAGATAACAGACCACTCACCGTCGTTAAACGATGGTTGATGTGTGAAATAAAAGTTGGCCTGATAATGGTCATCTAACGAAATAAATTACTTTATTTTCTGAAATAATATAATTACCACATAATTATGTTCACTAGTTAAAATGCAACACTCTTCTCATATGATAAAAAAATTATTAATAGATAATCGATTGATTTTTAATAATTTGAGACTTTTTTTATTACTATCGTGCAATAATATCGGGAAAAACTGTCAGTGTTCCTTTTTAAAACGACATATTTCACCACTTATGAAGGCTCTTAATTTTAAACGGTGGTTTCGAAACTGAAAAACTATCATTCTAGGCTAGTACCGTAGATAAACGAATAATATTTTTTGAGTTTAACCATTAGTAAATGAGTACACGGAACTTAAGTTTTTATCGTATTGTAAAATAAACTTACACTATACACTAAAGTGTCGCACATTCAAAATATTTTTTTTAATCTTTACATAATAGTTAATATTTTAGTACTGTATGAACATATATCTATGTTAACAATATATAAAGATTTATTTGCAGTAATTCCTGAGAAAAATGTACCTTTACACGGCTAAATTAATATTGCCGGTATATGGCCTCGCCGCTCCCCTTGAAATAAACTAAGATAATAAATATTTTTTTAAATGGGACTTCGTTCAATTAACAAATGATTAGGACTTTTATTAAATGAATAAATTTATGTCTGTAACATACATTGTTTGCTTTGAAAAAGGTAAAAGAAATCCCATCGATATATTTAAATTACTAGATTTTGTGATGAAACACATTCATCACATCACCACATTCAAATTGTACTTCATTTGACCTGACCTCAATGTTAAACAATGAATCCCTTTTCATCAGTGGTTATGATATGTAATTAGATATACGCATTTGTTTTTTTCGATCGCCAAATATATATGTTTGAAAACAAAGTTAAAACCTTAGAAATACTAAGTTATTACAAATTTTGCAAAACAACTCAAAATAATTTCCCGATTCAATCTAGTCTTCGAACTTTCCTCATAACTGTAAAATGATACATAAGGCTTATACGATCTTTGTTATCCTATTTACCTCTTTATGACCAGCACATCCTGAACATATAAACTCATTTTACATCCCTCATTATTCTCAACCTCCAATATTAACCCTCATAGGCTCTTTAATATCCGTAAAACCATCTTTACATCCGTCGTATTTCCTTCAATCACCTCAAACCTATCTCCTTAATATAACAATCTCCTTTCATAATCTTCACAGTTTGCTTTATATTTATTTAATCTTCCACTTTTGTTCATTAGTGTCGTATAATGATATTCCAGCTACTAACAATGTTAATGATATTTTTGTTATTAAAAGGGGTGGATTACTCCCAAGGCGCTACAGCCTTAGCGGCTTTTTCTGCATCCCTGTGTGGGTTGCAGCATTATCCAATAGCGAAAAGCCATTGATGATTGGTGGAATTTGAACCCGGGACCTTGGGCATCAAAGCCCCACGCTCTACCCCTAGACCAGCGCGCTCCCCTATGTTAATGCTATCTCTAATTATCTTTAGTGTTAATACTGTACAACTCCCAGGACAGTCAGTTAAGCTGGGAACCTCATATTTTGAGCATATGTATAAAAAACTCCCGTATTGTATTTTTATCAGAAAATTCAATCAATAATTAGCTATGGGGTACGCGTTTGGGGTAACTCCAGCCATGTTACAACAATCTTTATCTTAATCTTTTGCCACAAGAAGGCTGTTAGTGTTATAGATAACCTAACCAGCATCTTTAATTAAACATTCTGAAATTTCCCTACTTGTATATTTAAAAATAGTGTTGTTCATGTAAAACAAATCTTATATTCTTTTACTTCTCAAAATTAATTAAAACAATGGTCGTTTAACTAGAAGTAGACACAACCTCGGCACTCCTCAAGTAAGTCAACTACATTGAAGAGCCACATAAATCAACAATTAAAGTTATTAATAGCCTACCTTTATTTCTAAGAGATCTGCCTCATAAAATTGGAAAAAACTGTATCAGAGAGTGGTTCAAAGAGCGTTTTATACTGCAAATAACTTTTTGGAATATAGGCCTACGAGTAAATTCTGGAATTTCAATGTATTAAATTATAAAACCTTTATCGTAGTATGTTTGGAATTGTGAACCTGTATGACATGTCCTATTGCATTTTTGTATTGTCTATTGCCTATACGTTCATTTTGTCGAGATTTCAACTGTCGAGTACTCAGCAATTAGGCCCTACTCTATCACTGCAACTATTCAGAATGTTATTCAGAATGTGCCACTAATGGGTCGCTATACATGCATATGACAGTAAACTTTAAATGGGGAAGATTCCCTCGTTAAGAGGCTTTAAAATATTGACTCAGGATTTGTAATGGTCGCCATGTTTTAATATGGCGGTCAAATTATTTTTTTATATATTATTTTCTTTAATAAGATACCCTGTGTTGTTGGCCATATGGTGATTTCAAACAGTAAAAAGCATAACCATTCCAAAAACATTTATTTAGTTTATTTGAACATAAATTCAAGGCATTTCTATATTTGAGTATTTTTTATACTAATAGTTTACGAGTCACAGAGAGTCCGAACTAAAATATAGCCTTATTTTCGATATGTTTGGGATAATTTAAAACTGTATCAAATACATCTAACAGTGAACTCTACGAAGATTTTTATAAACAGCCGTTATTTTCCAATATGGTGGTAAATTGGATTTTTTCTCAAGGATATCTTTACTTTTTTACGGTTTTGGTTGGTAAATATAATTTTAAGACTTTTTTATACTTGTGTATAGTGGATTTATTTCAAAAATAATTTTCGTTCCCTAAAATAACTAATGTTCTTTATTTAAATATTAATTCTGATGACAATAAGATGTAAGATGTGCAAAAATCTTGATGGTAGTTCATTTAAGAAAAATCACTAAATTTTGTATGGATCTAGTTTTGTTATAACTCTTAAATCTAAACAAATTGACATTTTCATTCCTCTTTGGATACATAACAATTTACTCTTTTTATAAGTGTAAAAACGTCTTTAAATTGTCTTAAAATTATACCAGCTTTATCTTTTCTGTAGGGCCTTACATTAAAAAAATAATTTAAAAATGACTGTCATTAAAAAGCCTGTTTGATAATACAATTTTAAAACAATAAAGAAATACTCGTATTTAAAATTTCAAGTTTGCTGTAGGATGTGTATAGCCAATGGTGATGCGCTTAGAGCCAAACGAAATACTTCGTTTTGTGACAGCAATACTGGTTACATGATAGTCGTATCGCCAAGGTGACGAATTCTTAATTAATTATTTAAAATACTACCCCAATACTTCCATACCTATTTTACTAACTATTTGGGTCCTAGGTAAAAACCCGCTCGGCCTTTTTGAGGTGGGAATAGACGTCACTGATAAGGTAAAGGGCAAAGTTCAAAGTGATAACGGTGGCGTTGTCATTCCTGATAGTGATTGCTACCTGAGTGAGTATCTCTCCCCCCCCCAGAACCCCGATTCCCACCGATTGCCCAGCTACATGGGATTACGATAAAACCCAAATTGCATTGGTCGCCGACAAACAGCGCTCTGTGGAGTTAAGTTAACAATCTTAATACCGTCGTTAATTAGTTATTAATAACAATAACGTTAGTTTTTGATAGTATATATTATCAATAGTTAGTTTAAACAATACACGTTTGACAGCGACCAATACACGTTGCGCACAGGTCACCTAATCAAACAACCTAACAATACAGTTTGCTGAGTGGACCTTAATATTGTATTTTTATTCATATTTATGTCCCAAATAGTTAGTAATAGAAGTATTAAAGATATTGGAGTTGAGGCAGTTATTGTCATCAATTACCGTCGAATTAAAAGTCAAGTGATTATCCAGGGAATTACATTATTATTTTTATATTTTATAATACAGGAAAATAAAAGTACCACCCAGTTTTACCTTATAGTTAACAAGTAATTAAATTTATAATAGAAAAATTATAAAAAAAGGAAAATGTAATTTCTTAGATAACCGCTTTAGCTTATGTTTGGCACCCTGACAACCATTTGGCGACAATCGAGTGACCAAGACAAAAATTAACATAAAATATAAATTAACATTGATCTTATGGAGCTAAATCTAAGATGTTGGAGGTACTGCATACTTTAACACCATGTATAGCTCCATTTATCTACAGCATTAATTTGATAACAGGGAAGCCTGACCCTGATGTCTTGCTAAAACTGACCGACCAACATATCAGGTCCGAGGACAGCAGCCCGTGGAAGGTCAAGGTCACAGCCCACAGCGCTACAGCGCTATCATCACCTCCGCTTACGTCACAGATAACCTAGTTTCTTCCGCTTTGTTAGCTAAGGCTTTTGTCGGGATGGATTGAAATGCTAATTTTGTCATTGGATGGATTGAGGTGCTAATTTTGTCATTGGATGGATTGAGGTGCTAATTCTGTTGCCGGATGGAAGAAGAAGAGTGTGTACACAAAACAATGTAAACCGATTGTGTTAGTAAATCGTTCAAGGCGTGTAAGAGTAAATAAGTTTATTGTATGGCTATGATTATATTAGGCATCTGTATGGTGAATATATCGAACTAGGAAAATAATAATATTAGAGAACAAGCTAAGTAATTTGGTAAACAAGATTAGTAGGTTTCAAAGCATTTCTCATAACAACTATTATCTGACACATTTGTCTTGAAAAACATTGCATTTCAAGTAATATTGTTCAGAATGCAAAAAATAATTACACAAAAACCAATATACAGTATACCTTAACAGAATCACAACGATATACAAAAATAGTAATACATAGTGTGGAATGTATTGTTTTTAAACATTGTTTACCCACACTAGTACGGTAGAGGGTTGTTAAAAGAAGTCAATTTCGGTGCAGAATGATTAAAAATAATTCCAGTGGCTAATAAAGTACTGTACAGATGATAGTAGTTTGTTAATAAACGTGTTTTATTGTACTCGTATTCGAAACTTTCAGAAGATGTATAGGCTACATAGCAGTATTATGGTACAATTTGACTTATATTTATGGAATATTTTTCCACATAAGCTGTAAGTCTTTTTGAGGGAAATAGAGTCCCTATAAATACAAAATGTTTCTAATAAATTATGATAACATAATAAATTAAAAAAAAATTCCATGAAAATACAAGAAAAAATAAATACATTTTTCAATTCTGTATCTAGTAAAACACTAATAGGAAAAAGTAAGTGAAAAATTAAAAAATATTTAACAAGGAAGAAATAAAAAGAAACAAAAAAATTTTGAAAATAATCAGGAATATACATCTCGGTCTCAAGGTTATGGTGAACGGATCAGCGCCGCTGCAGCAGACCAACCCACTCGCTGAAGCCAATCCTCTACTTGTCTATTTACTGCCTTCTTCAGCACTGATTAATTCAGTGAGCAAGTTACTATATAAAATATGTGAAATGTAAAATGACGAAGTTTTATAACGGTAAGAATAGAACAAGGTATGTTATAACTATAATAACAGAAATTTACTATACTTCTTGTTTGATATTCTTGTTGAATGTTTGTGTTATGTTACAGTTTATTATTTTTCATGAATTAAGTAAATTTCAACGTAAAACCTATGTTTTAATGTTTAAAACCACGAAAAATTATCAATTGAGTATCTCAAAGTTGTTTTTAGAAATCTTTTTATAAGATACCATATAGGTCCTGTCATACTGATCCTGAAATAAAGTTTCAATAGAATTTTGTAGTGGTTCATTTGTGATGATTTGGTATAGCTTAAGCTGTTAATTAATGATCTAGTTCTAAAAATTCTAGTTCCAAATCAAGCCATAGTGAAATTTAAATAAATACCACACTTGCCAACAAACAAAATATGGATTGATTAATTAATAACTAATAATTAACCAATTATTAGTTAATCAAAATAAAGTAAATAACCTTAATCAAGTTTAAGTTTATTTAGACAATTAACCAATTTAACTTATATTTTTTAAATTGTTTAAACACACACTACCGTATTATTCTATAACTCAATATTTTACAATTCGTAAAATAAAATGTGC
Organism: Nephotettix cincticeps; assembly: GCA_023375725.1. Classification (NCBI taxonomy): domain Eukaryota; kingdom Metazoa; phylum Arthropoda; class Insecta; order Hemiptera; family Cicadellidae; genus Nephotettix; species Nephotettix cincticeps. Next base: position 33,319,506 of record CM041790.1, on the reverse strand, counting down.
ATCTTAAACCAACAACAAGTTTCAAATCAAGATGTTATTAAGTAAACTAGAGTTAGAGTTTACAGATAAACATAGAATCCTCTTCCTTTGTGTTGTAGTTTATTCACTAATGAACCAGAACTTGACCAATATCCGATGTACAGTAGTCTCAATCTTGTTCGACTAACTCTAAACACGACTTAGTAGCTTCTGTAGATGTTGCTCACCTATCGACACGGAACCAATACGCGGTTTAGTTGTTTCTATAGATCTTGTTCATAGTGCATCTTACATTATGTGGAAAGTATTTTTTTTGACATAATTCTCGAATTTGAGTTGAGAGTTCGATTTATCTTATGTCCGTTTTGAGGCTCTCTGAATCAAAAAAAGTTTTTTTTGAACTGATGTTTGCTCGTATGTCTGTGCAACGACCCCTAAACACACCAATTGTCCGATCTTCATAAAATTTGTTACAAGGGCGCACTTTAAAAATGTCACATCCTGATTTTGTCTTTCAGAATTTTCGATTTTAAAGAGTTGTTCACAACTAAAATCCCTTTAAAGTGTGAAAAAATCTAAATTTTCGTTTTTGAGTAAAATAAATCATGATTCTATATTGCTTAGGGCCTGAAATAATGTAACACTACCATAATGTTTGTAAATATGCTGGTTCAAAGGTTATAGACATCCTTTTGTCAAAAAATTATTTTTATTTTTGATTTTACTGTAAATTAATAAATTTGTAAGATAATTTAACCATCACCATTAAACTAGCTAAAAACAAAACAAATTATTATGCAGAGTTATTAGTCTGCGACTAATATTAACAGATAAAAGTTAAATTTACGTCCACGTTAAACAAAGTATGAGATCCCAATGTTATTCTTGCGGAGAGTACTAAAACATCAATATTTTCCTTATTTCGCAATAATTTTTCGTGAAACTTGGTATGCAGCCAGCGTATAAGGTGGTATTGCCGAATAAAACTCAAAGAAAAGTGTACCTTCCGGGGGGATATTTTTATAATTTTCCAACGGATTTAAACTTATTGTTACAGGGCGTCAGAAAGAAATTTGGTGACTATTTTGAAACATTGTATTTGTTGAAAAGCATTTTAATAAGGATTACTAATGTATTCGTTTATTATGGATTAGTATTATTCGAAAAGATGAAAGTAAGCGTTATTTCTCTCCTACCGGTTTTTTATTTTGTTTTAACTGACTAAAAAATAACAATCACAAAGTAACGCCAAGGCAATTTTATTATTTTTTAAATTTATATTCTCTTATTTTTGAGAGGAAAATGTAGTACTGTACTGTAAGTCTTAAAAGTGAGGTTTGTAATCTGTACACAGTGAATATAATATTAAGTTCTATTAATTTATATTTAATTATATACCAGTTATTACACGAATAACCAATAAAAAGGAAACAATTATTAGAATAATAATTTTACCAACATCTATTTTATTATAAAAAAGCAATTCAACGATGGATTTTATCAAACGGAAACGAACACTTGCGATATTTGAGGAAGTGAATGTGAAATGTGGTTCGACCCAAAAGCTAAAATATATGTGAGCTTCATAAACGCGTGTGATTCAATCTAAAGCACCAATTAGGTAAAGTGTCGAGCCTTGATTACGGTTCACTGTTAGTCTTCGTCATCTGACATCCCGGGATTTTGCCACTTGACATCAACACGAGCAGGGTTCATCCATTGATCGTATACATCCGATAGTGCATGCTTTTACCTTCAATTTAGGACAATGGATCCAAAAAGCTTTTTTATAGACTTATATTGGTGGTTAAAAATGAAGGAACTGAGTTAAAAATGGTTAGAATGAGAATAGTATCCATAAATAACCTAAACTAGGTATTTATGAACAATTTATTTGAGAACGTTTTATGTACGCATATTACACGTGCGTAAACTATTACTTATTTTTAACATATTTTTTCGTCACTGCCTCAAAAATAGCTGTTTAAGATACATTTTTTGAAGTGAAAAGTTGTTATTTTTCTCCCTCGGACTAAATCTATTATTGTGATGATTTTTCAGGTCCTAGGCCGAAAAGCATTGTTGATGAGACTTTTTATTTCAGGTCAGCAATCGGTTGTAAATAATCGATAAAGTAGCTACAACAATCACTATAGATTTTTTCATGTATTTCGGACGTTCCGTATATCGATTGTGAAACTGGTAATCGACCATTTAGTCGAACTATAGATAATAATAACTAACACTGACATAACCTAAACAACCAATTAGGAATCAAGAACTGCTGAAACGTAAATAACATAACAGCTGATTAATCTGAAACAGTAAAAGGGCCGACAACTAACTAATGATGCTAAATCAGGTAATAATAATTATGTTTTACGAGTTTGTTTTATTTATTTGCAGTATGACGAAAAATATAGTTCATCACACGGCCCACAATTGGCTTTTATATATACTTACACATTTAACAGCCTCGGCTGTTAAACTTGTACTCGTATCAAAAACGCCACTTTTTGGTCCTAGTGATGAAATATACTATTTCATTACATTTTTCTGTAAAATAAAAAATGAAAAGGGTAAACAGTTTTACTTTACCTTTTTCCGTTTTTAATGTACTAAAGAAGAAATCTTCCTCTTTCTTTATTAATCATAACAAAATAAAATAGTATGTCTAGAGTTTTATGTTCGATGGTAGCGCTTTATGGCTCATTTACTGATTGTTGATTTTTTTTGTAAAAAGGTACACTTTTCTCAGGAACTATAAGAGGTAGTGAATTGAAATTTTCTATGCATGTAAAACTATATAATACCAAGCTACAGTCCTAGAGTTATTGCATTAAAATATTAGTTGCTTAGAAAACAATTTTTTATAGAGAAAAATATCGTTATAAAAGTTTATTTTCAGCAATTAAAACGAGAACAAAATAATTCTAGTATTGTAGTTTTACAATATATAAAGAAGTACAGATAATTACAACTCCATATCATTTATAGTGTCTCTATCTTGAATAGTGCACCTGAAGTTCACAAATTTAATATGGCGGAGATAGAGTCTTTCTACTCACACGCCCTTAAGAATTTTTAAGAAACAATTCCACAAACTCTTCAGCACCACAGCCAATATATTTTTATTATAATATTATTCCTCATACTCTTTACGTAAAAAGATTTGTTTCTAGTTGTAGAATGATATCAAATTAAAATTGAATAATTAACATAGAGTTTTGTAGACAAAAATATCGAAAACATTATTTATCTATTAACTAACACTGACATAACCTAAACAACCAATCAGGAATCAAGAACTGCTGAAATGTAATTAACATAACAGCTGATTAGTCTGAAACAGTAAAAAGGGTCGACAACTAACTAATGATGCTAAATCAGGTAATAAAAATTTATGTTTTACGAGTTTGTTTTATTTATTTGCAGTATGACGAAAAATATAGTTCATCACACGGCCCACAATTGGCTTTTATATATACTTACACATTTAACAGCCTCGGCTGTTAAACTTGTACTCGTATCAAAAACGCCACTTTTTGGTCCTAGTGATGAAATATACTATTTCATTACATTTTTCTGTAAAATAAAAAATGAAAAGGGTAAACAGTTTTACTTTACCTTTTTCCGTTTTTAATGTACTAAAGAAGAAATCTTCCTCTTTCTTTATTAATCATAACAAAATAAAATAGTATGTCTAGAGTTTTATGTTCGATGGTAGCGCTTTATGGCTCATTTACTGATTGTTGATTTTTTTGTAAAAAGGTACACTTTTCTCAGGAACTATAAGAGGTAGTGAATTGAAATTTTCTATGCATGTAAAACTATATAATACCAAGCTATAATCCTAGAGTTATTGCATTAAAATATTAGTTGCTTAGAAAACTATTTTGTACAGAGAAAAATATCGGTTAAAAAGTTATTTTCAGCAATTAAAAACGAGAACAAAATAATTATAGTATTGTAGTTTTACAATATATAAAGAAGTACAGATAATTACAACTCCATATCATTTATAGTGTCTCTATCTTGAATAGTGCACCTGAAGTTCACAAATTTAATATGGCGGAGATAGAGTCTTTCTACTCACACGCCCTTAAGAATTTTTAAGAAACAATTCCACAAACTCTTCAGCACCACAGCCAATATATTTTTATTATAATATTATTCCTCATACTCTTTACGTAAAAAGATTTGTTTCTAGTTGTAGAATGATATCAAATTAAAATTGAATATTTAACATAGAGTTTTGTAAACAAAAATATCGAAAACATTATTACCATGTATGGCATACATGGCTTAATGAATAACAGAATTCAATATTTTGTAAATTTGTTTATTATTATTTTTTTTGTCTCATGTGAAACAAAAATAAATAATTAACAAACCAGTAAACGCTGGTTTGTTAATAATTTTAATGTATTGAAAAAATATAATCGTGAAAGATTGCTCATGATATGAGTCGTTTAATGGTTAAATACAACAGAGCTTTCCTTAAAACTCGCATTATATACGATATCAACAGTTGAACGTTATCAACCTTCCAGTATTTATACAGGCTCATCGCAGGTGTGACACATTGCAAATAGACGAGGGAGGTTCTGATATGAATGTTACGTGTTTTCTTTTGCCACATAAAAATATAAATTGATAAGCGTTTAAAAATAATAATAAATACAAAGTTAGAAAAGTTATTTTAGAACAAATTTATAAATGGTTTGGTTATATCTCTTCATTCTGTTGCAATGAAGTAGAATTTTATATTATAACAGCTGTTTATGATGATTAGAATATTACCTGTCTTTCCTTAAACATGTAGAATCAGTTCAATGTCTTAGAATACTTCCCTTATATGTATTATTGAACTATTTACAAATTAAAGTTTATTAGTAACAAATGAATAAAATCGAGTCCCTTCTAAATATGGTTGATGCAAATTGAAATCCTTCCAGACTTGGACCTTCCATCACAAATCCAGCTGTCTCTCAAAGATAGGAGCTCTACAAAAACATTAAATCATTAACCAAACTAAGGAATCCCATATTATCAATAGATTAAAGAGTTATCGATAGTAAATTTTGAGACCTTTCTAATATGTGTTCTTTAAAATGGACTGTTTGATTACTAATTACTCATCTTATTGGTTTCGATAAATATTTTCGTAAACGCATTAAATTTTAACTTTAATTTGGGATGCCTAATTTCGTGAAATAGTTGAAGCATTGTTTACTTTTAATATTTCACGCTAACGTCACCGTTTGCTATCAGTATTTGTGTCAAATTGATTTTAACATTACAGAAAATATAATTAACTTAGTTAAAAACTTGTCTTTATTGTATAAATCCATGAACAAATAACTAACAATGAAATTATGACGAAGTCAGGTGGGCATATAGACAATCACGAAACCTATCATTTTCTAGATTTGTGATCTAAGACTTTTTTGTCTTTGATGTTCTTTGATGTTTTTCATCAAAGATCTCCTTGTTATAGATATTAATTCCCTTTTTGAGATCGCATTGTTAAAGGTTGAAGGTGAAATACCTCTGCTCAAATTAAGTGCTGTAGTTACATTTCATTTATATTTTCATTACATGAAAAAATTATTGCGTATTAGTCAATATCTTGATGATTTAATAAGGCACTGTGTTGGTCAAGTCGTAATTATTCTCAAACAGTCAATTTCATCTCATCTGATTTATATCGACGAAATATAATGCACTTATTTGCTACAGGTCGATCAAAGTTTGGCGTAACTATGAACAAAACTATTCCACAATATTGAAAATGATAAACCAATGTTGAGGAAAATTCGGTGTGTCCGCCCGTACGGTGTAAAGTTCGTGTCATTTAAACTTTATTTCTGCTGGGTTTTTACGGGCAGAGTTTAAAGTGACAAAAAGTCAGTCTACAAATACCATTGATAAAATGGTGTTATTCTTTCCTATTGAAAATCAATATAGTATAGTTTTTTTCATCGTCACACCAGGGATCTCTGACACCATTAAAATTTAACTTTTTTTAATTTATTTTTACAACGTCACTTATCGTTTTTACGTAAAATAAACCATTGTTATTTTTGTTGTATTAACTTTGTTGTTCTACAAATCATCGAATTTTAATCCCTACAATATACATTCCTTAAATTAAATACGAGAAAATTCAAAATCATTTATTTAAATAGCATATTCATATCTGTCCAGGGTGCTTTAAAATGAAGAAGGCCACACAATTATTAATTAATAATATAAAATATTTTTATTACAATTTTCTATTAAATAAAAAATATGTATTGAAAACATAAAGTTTAGCCTAAGTGTATACTATAGTATTAAGGATTTAAGATGGTCCCTAGTCACTTTGCAATTAAACCTTGTACTTGCTTACTTTGCTTTAAGGTAGTCATAAAGTTTGTCAATACTCTTTGTGAACAAACCTAGATGTTTATCCATTTAGTTTTCAAGAGAGCTTACTATGTGAGAATATAATCTAAGTTTTTATATTATTTATGTTTACTATGCACAAAACATTTTCTTCACTGTCATGATTTTAAGAAAGTTAATCTGTTAACTTAATGAGGTAATAACTCAGGTAAGGTAACATCAAATTATTTTATAAAGGCATTTAATTCTATCTAAAAATATTAAAAACATAATTTTAACACTAAAAACGATACACCTAAAATTTAAATTTGGTGTTAGCCAAATAGAGCGTTGTAATCAGAGGCAAAGATCTTTAACTAGACATACTTTTTATACATTTATACATTTTTTATACTGTTAACTAACACGGCAACCTATCCAGGTATTTTCAGCCAAATATGAATGAAAATTGAGTTTAAGATGTTTGTGGCGCGATCTTATAGTCTTGTTATTGACTAATGCTGACATTTACCTTAAGCAAGTTAATTAACATTACAGCAGCCAATGATATCCAAGGGACCCAAAGTATAACGAGGGATCCGTAGTACTTTTGCCTCTGAATTACGAACTGGTCTAATTATAAGGATGGTCATTGTGGTTTTAAATTGTTTTGAATAGTGCGAACGTTAATCCACACAAGAGAACACCACCACTATCCACAATTCATTACTTCAAGTAGCTGGATTGTAGAACCCGCCACCGTCCTGGTCATTATATTCTTCTTCTAAAAATATTTCCTACTTGACTTTTCTGTTTTCAGTGTTGTGGTTTAGGCATGAGGAAAGGTACAGAAGCAGCCGAACAGGGAGGCCTGTATTAAGCGAGGTATTAGTATTCCAAGCATCAGTGGAGTATTAATTGGGTGTGAAATTGCCTTCGGCATTTTCAGATGGACAATATTAATTCTTAGTCGATATATTCATCAACCACCCTAAACTTGTATTTGATTGCCTGTACGAAATATCTTAGACCATAGATATATCTGAAGGAAACGTTTTATGTTTCTCTAAACAGCTCTAAACAACCATATGAAGACAATTTCGTTACCCTTTTTGTGAATCGCAAAACGCTAACCCTCCCAGAGCTTATATCTAGGTCAATAATACTTCTATAAACTATTTGGAGATAAACTACCGAGTTTACATAAAGTATAAAATAAATATGCTAGGCAACGACACAAAGTCCATATACTCCCTTGGGACTAAAAAATATATACTTTTACGCTCTTGGGACTAAAAGTATACACTTTTATTCCTTGGGACTAAAAATATACATTTTCTCCCTGGGGAGATTAAAGTCGAAAGATGTATATTTTGAGACTGAAAATATATTTTTACTCCCTCAGACCTTTCGTCCTACGTTCTAGAAAATATACTTTTCTCCTTTATGACCAAAAAATATAGCTTTGCGACTGAAAAATATATACTTTTACTCCATTGGGACCGAAAGGAAACTGAAAAATATAAACTATTACTCCTTTGGGACTGAAAAATATACTTTTATTCCTTTAGGACTGAAAAATATACTTTTATTCCTTTAGGACTGAAAAATATACTTTTATTAAAACAATTTTTTGAGCCATACATCGCAAACGGTTACATTTACGACAAAATTATTAGGAGTGAAAAGGTATTAAATTACACGTTCTATCTAAAACACCAAAAGATATAGGGTGTTAAATCAGAAATATTCAATTTGTCGGCCATATTGGAAAATGGCGGCCATATTTTTCGGATTCGAAATCAATTTTAAAACCCTCTGATATTGATAAAACTTGGTAAATGATCGAAACTAAAATAGATTATTTAAAAAAAGGCTACCTTCAGTGTTCCTCACAGCAGCATACCTGCATACTCTTTCTAATGATAATCATATACAGAAAGGAAAACTCTCTTATATATCATGAATATAGATCAAACCTGTTATACATCATTATTTATTTGGAAATTCACTGAGTACTCGTATAACCTACAATTATTTATAATGTATTTAATTTGCTTAGTGTGCTTAGTATGTGTTCGGAAAATTATTGACAGAGTACATTAGGGAGTAATTAATTATTTTTCAGGATACAGAACTCTCTCCATTGATCAAATGCTCGTAAGTAATCGTAGTAACTATTTACGAGCGTATTATACTTTTTATTCACTTTCTTTAGCCTAAGTATTTGGTGGCAAGATGTTTACCTCATCCACGAAAGCAGTGGTTGTAATGGAAGCTTGAAAGAAATCGAAGCCAATACTGTACCAGCAAATCCGATCCTTTATGGATGATACGGTGATCGCGTCGTCACATTGAACATTTCGCTCTATTACTTTTTATTTTTTCCTTTCATATGGGCTTTAAAAATTTATTATTTTCACTTTAAAAAAGTAAGTATGTTGTAAGGTAAGTTATTTGATTTTTTATACTGGATGCCTTATTTTAAGGAAATTCGCTACCCGTAAAAATTGTTTTTAATTTATTTTCCTTTCTTATACTCTTTGGCAGTTGTGTTTGTCTAGAGACCTAAAAATGAAGTAACATATTTGTTTTAATTTTTAATTTTTGTGTATTTTTCTCAAAAATTTTATTTTTTTAAATTGATATTTTTCTAAACAACTCACTCATATTTAATAATTTTCCTTTAATATTGTAGGTATTGAGGTACACTAAATACGTATGTATTTTTATCATTTTACTGGCTTCGCTCGCTGGGGGCTCCGCTCCCAGGCCCCTGTGGTTGTTGTCGGCACTCGGCAGTCCTTAGTAATTAGAATACAGTTAATGGTGGTGTAAGGAAAGTGCGTGTGAAATTTCATAACATTATAAACTAAAATAACGCAACACAGTAGAAAATGTGCAAGAATAAGTCACAGTTAAAAAATGTAAACTGTTTACTCACACGCATAACCCTAAAACCAAAATTTGTAACAAAACAAAAACATAAAAATGCAAGTGCTTCGATCTGTGGTGTATATCTTCAACTAACAGATATAGTAAAGCAATCAACTGTTGAAAAGAAAGTATTTATATTGTAAACAAAGTTCAGGTTCTATAGTATGAGATCCTTTTATGGGCCTCTAGGGAGAAAAGCGATTAAGTTACAACAAAATTGATAATCCATAAACCTTTTCCACATGGCAAATCGTTCAACGGTGTCTGAAAGCATGAACTTCAAACATACAAATATATACAAACATCCTTTTTTTTAGATATATATATATACATTTTTAAGAAAGTATAAGAAATTTAACTATACAATAAACGATGAATATTAGAATTTGTTAATTTTTAAATATTTAATTTTCAGAAAAAAGATTTTCTTATTTAGAATAAAATCAAGTATATATTTTAAAGAAATTCTTTTTTAAATTTTTATCCCTTTACGAGTAGAAAATTCCCTTAACTAATCCAAATTGAAAGTAGTTAAAACTAGGAAAAGTCTCAAAAATTTAATTACATTATACTTCAACTTATGACCGAAACATCCTAGCACTGAAAGTATCCTTGAACTTATTCAAAGAAGCTGAATAGCTTCAAATTGGGATTCTTTATTAAGAGTTTCAAAATAAGTAATGTAATGGGCCAAATTAACAAATTTGCATTAGCCAAAACAACACTTATTATATTCCACATGCTACAAAATAATTAATAACCAACCACGTTTGAGTGATTGAGACCTACGATCGAAATTGTCTCGGACGCTAGAGGATCAGTTTATCAACATGGGTATTCTCACAAAATTTTACAAAATACTCTACTTTTTTATTACAATTTCGGTCTACTTTTTTGTAACTATCTGGCTGAAAAACTTTATTTACACTATTATAACCTATTTTGTAGGTAGGAAAAGTTAAACCTTCTAACCGAGGTCTAGTGACAGTTTACAGGACAAACTACTGCTTCTGACGCGGCCCTACCGATTGCTTATGAAGCCGGGACCAACGGTGTAACGTATTTTAGGGTAAAAATATACAAATATTTCACTTTAAAAAGATTTTCAACTAAAAATTCACTGTTTATGAGTGGGGTTTGATCTCAATGAAACAGGAATACTCAGTAACTGTAAAATAAGTGTTTACTGTAAAATTTATCACGCGTCCAAAAGATTATCGGATCTATAATACAGCGAATGAATACACATAAAGAAATGAATAAAGAAGAATGCAGGAGTTGACTTTGTGAAATATTAAAGAAGTTAATTCAACGATAGTTGTAACAATGATTTTTAACAACTATGTATAAGTTTAGTAATTAATTTAATTGTAATGACCAAGAAAAATATTCTAAAATAGATGGATATATATTTTAAAGAATAAAGTGAGAAATCCACTTCTAAATTTAAAGTGAATACAACTGTGATATCAAGCAGCACGCTGGCGTGAGTAGAGATAATTTCATAGAACTTATAACATTCCCATCATAATAATCGAATAGTACTGAGTATGCAGGTTTGCTGTAAAAACGACCGTCTAAAATGGTAATGTGCACAAAATGAAAGATAAAGGATGTTCACTTAAAAAACAAGTACAGCATTTTATCTAATTATGTCAATAACTAAGCGAGTTATATTAATTTATCTACTAGCGTAACTGGCGCACGAAATCGTGCGCTGTCAAGGAGACAATCTGTTCACCAATAACTATGTTTAGAAACTAAGTTTAGATTTTCCCAACAGATTTTCAGTTTATGTTATGTTTTGATTTTGTGCAAATAAAAACGTGTATTTTATTTCCAGCTGTACGATGATGTCTTCACTAAACGAAAAAAGAAAGAACCATGTTTAACTGTCAGATTTTATTTGTTAATTAACCACTTCCTTAAACAAATAGCTGATTTCTCGATCGTCGGTGTTTACCTCCATATTAAGTTTATGGGGAAAATCGCGACTTTGATCCCATTATTTTCTATGTCCACGGTAAATTTTCAAAATACTTTTAATTGATGGCAAAACTACATGCTAAGACCTATATAACGACACCTTGGACATGGTGATTGGTATCACCACCGCTCCAAAACAATTATCACAAAAATAGGCCTAGTGTATTAAATATATAAGATTCTTCATAAGAATTGCATGGACAATGAACACGTGGGTTTGCTGCAATATTAAATATTAATTTTGGGAGTTTTATGCTTTATTGGTCAAACTTAACTAGATGGACTTGTATAAAAATTTCGAAAGAATATTAAGCAAATAAATATGCCAGTTATTGATTTTGGCTATTCTTCATAAGATTAGCATTACACAATATACTGGGTTTACGATTTTAAATATCTCAGTACCCGATTGACCTAGAGGCATTATTCATAATACTAAATTGTGTGTTTTTTAGATGAATCTAATGGTAAAAAGGGAAATTGGATTTTTTCAATAATTATGCATAAATAAATTGAAACCCCTATTTTTGTGGTAAAATCCCCTCCCAAAAGTGTATTTAATGTTATTATTAAATTTAAGTATTTTATTAATTGATTCCAATTAGTTTAAAGTCAATTAAATTCAATTATATCCATTTAGGGAAAATCGAGCTAATATGATTCGCTTAGCGTACATCGGTACGACACAGTACATGTCCCGTAGCAATCAGGTTAAGAGCGGTGCGCCCGCCAGTGGTGCCACCATTCGAATCACAATCACCACCACCAGTGTTACCACCACCGGAATCTCAATCGTAACTCTCAACCCCAAAAACCTTGTGTGAATTCTTGTGTCTCTTTATAAACATACGTAGATGAAATTAAATTAGTTTAAACGTAAGTAAAAATACAAATTATTACTTTGTGTTGGAAATCAAAATTTGTGGTTATAGTGTAAAAAATGGCGCTTAGTAAGGATGATGGAATATGATTGTGATTTACTTTGTAAACCATGTATTTTTACCATATTTGTGCGTTCAAAATTAATTTTAGTTTTTTCTCTCAATTACACGATAGTATATGAAAAAATGTGGTTTTCATCAAACTCCGTTTTGGGGTGGCTTTGTATATGTGTGGGTGGGTACACAGCCACAATCTACTCCATTGGTCCGATTTCGACAAATAGTTTTTTGTACATATATATCCAATACTGTATATCTTTAGGGGTTTTTACTTTGTAAATTTAGATTTTTAAAGAACTATCTTAATAATACTAAACTATTAGTAGTAATAGTAGTAGAATACATAAAAACCATAACACATATTTTATAGATATTAAAATTGTAAGTAATAAAAATCACCCACACCTCTGTAAAAATTACGGTTAAAAGGTTTTGTGCATTTAAATCTAAAAATATATTTTTATGTTTTCTGTAAAAATACGGTAATTTTGTAGGATTATATAGATTTTACTATTAAAACCTGCTAAAAACTAAACAAATTCTTGCATGAATTGACAATTTCAGAGAATAATGAAATTCCTTGGTAAACACTGTAAAGTGTATGAGAGCTTGCATTGTTATTTGTATGGAGAATATAAAAAATATCACAAGCAATATTACTGATAATTCTTCTTAAATCTTCATATGGAATTTACGGTCACATCACCCAATAAAACCCACAAAATAATTTTGTATCATCTCGGTGGGGGTGAGCTTTTCCTTATACAATTTTTAACTTGAAAACATAGGGTGTGGGAAAGAGATTTTAAGATTGTTTTTAAACAATACGTTTGTTCTGGCGTTAAGAGTTTATGTATATAGTAATTAAATTAAACTTCAGTAGTTTTTCAGTTTAACTTTAAAGGGTTAAATTGTGTTTCAGTTTACTGATATCGTTTATTATTACTGTATATAGGTTTTTCAAAGATCCCTAAATATCCATAGGAGATTACTACTACGTATTTCAAGCACGAAATTCACTGTTCAAACTTTCTTTATCATGTTAAAACTTTAACAAGGCCGAGCTCAGCCGTGCATAACCCTTCGCAACTCTAACCACTACGTCAGCAGAAATGTAGCGTTTTGATATTGAACTGGTGCGTTTTGATATTACTAATGAAGGATAACTGAAACTATGTACAATATTATTGACATCAAACAGAAATACTTTTCTTGCAAAAATTCTACTCCAATCATCGCATATTTGTAACGTAAAAGCGGTTATCATTCTAATTATAATATCTAATAACGTTTGATAGTTATCTGAAGATTAGTTACCGGTGTGTAAAGTTAAAGGCAAGTTAAGATCATAGATAAACCAACATTTTGCGATTTGAATTACTGTTCAAGCTCAGCAGTTAAAGTACGGTGTGGAATACTATGCTACAGTTGATGTGAACCTGTGAACTGGTGAATGTGATGTCGGTTAAGTTTGAAGATTAAGACATTATAATGGTCATAGGTGTTAAGAAATTGTAGAAATATTTAGACCATTGTCAAAAACGGACTTCGTTAAATACATTGCACTGATTATAAAATTGTACACTAAAACATTACCTCATGTTAAAACTTAATAAACGGTATCAGTGAACTCACACATACTTTTTCCCAAAAATAAACTTAAAAACTCGAAATTTAAGAAAAATCTAACATTTTTGAATGTTTATTTATATAAAATTTAAAAATTTATTGTATAAAATAATAATCCAACTTCTTAACCTCACCCCTACTACTGCAAGGATTTAGAAAAACGTTAGAAATCTTTTGGCATATAGCCCCCACACCCCGCGGTAACACCAAACGTATACCGTTGTTGACTGATTACTCGAAAAATGGGTTTAATCGCGGTAGTCAAATTATTTTATAAATTATTGTTTTGCAAAAAGTTAATTATTTTTGACATATAAAAGGCCATAACTTTTGGACCATTAGTTCAACTATACGAGTACAGTATAACCGTACATATTACATGGGACTGATGAAAAAAGAAAATTTAAAATCAAATATATTCCTTCAATCCATTTACAACAGAATACATAAAAATTTTCTCAGGAACTATTTTACCATCTTGGCCGGTTCTGATGGCATCCACAAGTCCATTGTCCAGTGATATCAGTCGTTCAGAGAGCGAGTGGTTACAGTTTACTTTAACTTGAAACACCGCTTAAATATTTCAATTACAAACTAAGAAAAAATTGAAACAATGTAATGATTTAGACTATAAATTATTATTTTAAAATGTATAAAGAAAATATATACGAGTTTATTCTTGTTGCCAAAGAGTCACTTTTGTGTTTATAATTTATATCCACTCTCACCTCGAGATTAAAATGTTGACAAAACAATTTTGGAACAATATTTTCTACAAACACAATCTAAATAAGGAGAGAAAGTAAAACGTCAACTGAGTGGTGTTCCAAAAATATACTGCCTAAATTGATTCTAAATTGGAGTCTTGTGATTGGTACTTGAAGAAGGAAGCCACAAACACGACGAAGGACGCACCTCCACCTTCCTCTACACCTCGCTCCTGCGTGTGAATTTCTCTAAATTTCCCAATATTTCGTGTCAGTGTTTTATTTTTTTATAAATTCCATCTCAAATTGTCACCTATTAAAAAAACTAAATTCAATATTTATTTATTCACTTTTACCCTTCTTCCATTTTGGACACGGTCCAACACTTTTAAAACTTAAAAAATTTAAGCTATCCTAATTGTTTAAATTTTTTTTTAAATCTTTCTAAACCGTCTTTGTGATACGAATAGAAATGCATGAAGTTTAAAATAAATCTTATATTAACTTTCAAAACCTTTTATACTGAACTTTAATTTTTAATATTTTGTTCGTTCGGTAGGTCAACACACAAATAATACGTTTTTAGTCTAATTATGAGCTGGTGTCTTAATTACCATCAATGAACGCAAAGTTTTGCACTCATTGTAAAAACTAACAGCTGATCACTTCGATATCAGCTGATGTTTATATACTCAGGCCCAAATGATAACTAATTTAACTTTTGATAAAGCCTTGTTTGACATTACATGACGAAAACGTATTTAAAGTAATCAGACACTTTGAAGGATTAAAATATTATAAGAAATTTATACTATATATTTTGTTACAATTTGTAAGTAGAAAATAAAATAAGCGTTGAGTGAAGCAATATCTCTCTGATGATCAGACGTTCGACAAACGTGGCCAATTTTTCCCCGGAAAGGCTTCTACGATTTACAAACTTTGCCAATATCAACCGTATTAGTGCCAGGCCTTCTTTGCATGTTTGGTCGCAATTTCGAACTCTTGGATACGCAATTACTAAAAAATAAGAGAACGCTATCATAACACATAAGCTCTGTAAAATACACAAATGGTCTTTTAAAAATATATGTGTGTTATATTTCTTGGCAAGTAAAATTTACTTGAAAATTATATTTATGTAATACGAGCCACCTATAAAAATCATGAACCGCCAACGAAATTTACTCGTAATTATAAAACACAATATTTTGAAACACATAATTTTTAATTACGAAATTACCTAGTCAAACGCCTTATTTTGTCAGTTGTAATTTTGTTCGCTGATTTCTATTTCTCAGTCTAGATTATGAGGATTAAAACGTAAAAGGGACATTGAACTCATCTAGCCATCCCAGGCGATGAAGTTATAAAAACAAATTATATTCATATTCGTTGTTTATATGGTGCATTTCAAAACAGCTGTCGCATATTCAGCTTGAACGTACGACATAGTTGGACGCATGACATCTGGTTTTAATTTTTAATTTGCATACAAATGTTAATGCATGGCTTCCAAAACATTTAATATACTTTTTTGTACATTCAAGCACAGTTTTAACAGCTCTATTTTATGCGTATTTTAGTAGTATTTAATATTTTTGATAAATTAAAACCTCTGTACACTTTGCATTTCGAACTCGTCCTTAAAATACATTTGTAAGGTTGAGTTAATTACCGAATAAATTTTTTTAAGTAAATTACTAAACCACTATGTAGTGTTGACTACATTAAATAAAATAGCAGCTTGGAATAAAAGTTCAAATTTAATAAAATCTCAAGTATCAAGCAAATGTACAACAATCAACCCTATTTTACATTTTTTACAGTATGTCTTTGAGTTTAAAATGATTACAATGGGCACATTTTTCAAAGTAAGCTGAAGAGGGAAAACTCTCAGAAGCAGAAGTGTAGTGGTTATGGATTCAACCAGTGTAAAATTGATTATGCCCAACCTCTTGATATTGAGAGTTCATATTTCTTCAAGAAGGCCATATAATTGAAAGAGGCACTTCCCTTTATGCAATTTATTTCAAAATATTATTAATTTTATACATTTTACATTTATTTCTAAGCTGCTTTAATGTTGCAACATATCTACTGATTTAAGGTATTTCTTTAAGTGGTTTTATTTTAAGTTATTATTAAATTCTATATCAAAAATAATGTTTAATGTATAATAGCCCAGACAATGGTGGTAAAAAATGTGTTAACTATATTTTTATCTCATACAGTATAGCACTGATTTTTATGCATATTTGTATGTAGGTTCTACTCACCCTCTATTTTAAAATCTACCATGTGCGGGAGCCGTCTTTTCTCTGAGTGTGGATATCATCCCCGTCTTGGGAGTGCCGAAGTTGTAATTGAAAATAAATCGATACATTGACTACGTTTAAGTAACTTTTGCTCAGTAAAGGTTTTTGTGAAACTTAATACCTCTCGACTTTATTGTGAGTGAATTTTCAGGCAAATAAAATATTTTTAGATATATTTTTGCGAATAGCTTGAGTAATATGCACTTAATCGAAAACCCTACTTAATCAAGACCAAAATTGAAGAATGTAAAAAACTAATAGAATGGTATACTTGGTATTTCAGCAGAACCAATGGAACTGAATTATTGCTTGTTTAAAGTTAATTGGTATCAATATAGCCTACTAATAATTTTAAATGTATCTAAAAAAGTGCTTTTAGTTTCCCCATACCTTGGCTTAGTTTTCAAGAAATTAAGTCCCTAAAAATCATTATGTAGAACTTAATGAAAAGCTTTAAACTTATGTAAATAATATTTTGACATGGATATGTCTAAGCTCTGGCGAGGTGTTGTGTAGCAAATTTGTGTAACTCAACAAAAGGTGCAGCGGAGGTGATGTTTAGATCCCGTTTCCATAGGAACTACCAGATATATATTGAATTTTTATAAAAACAAGAAAAGTTGTTTAGATGAACTGAAAACATTCCCTTTAGACTTCTCCGTGATCTAACATATTTCCCACAGGGAAGTATGAACAAATATTTTTCAGATGCTATTTTCATTAACGTTAATTCTAAAAACGCTCAAAAAAAGGTAATTTGCATGAAAGTCCACAAACAAGGATGGGATAGCACGAAACACTCTTAAGCTCCATAGCAACACTCAATCTCTTAAAATGTTGGACATGATTACCTTTTTTATACAAATATTTTAATTGTTTTTATCATTTATATATTTTATTCATTGGCAAATTCTTCGGCCATGGTCTTATCTGTGTCAGAGGGGTTTTATCTGAGTCTGGTCCATGTTGTGTTTAGAATTCATAACTGATATGTGGTGGAGGTCGAGTCCTCGGGTTGCGAGTAGATAAAACAACTAAGATAAAACGGGATACAATAATGTTTCTGGACCCAATACGTAATGTTTGTTTCATGTGGAAGGGTAGAGAAGTCAGCACCCCTTTGAAAACTAATCAGGCACAATACTTTGAAAACGTTAATAAATTTTTAAAATATTTCTCCTTTTCAACAAACAAACAAGTTTCACCTGTTTTTACAACATTTCTCTGGCAATGAGAGGTTTCAATTCCAAAACCATTACTATGAGTGTGATAAAGAAATAAACTCTAAATTTCCACAATTTTTGTTTAGTATGTTTGTAATTTTCTTGTATATCTGGTGTATGAACGTGTGTATGAGAAGATAAAAATGTCCTACTTTTTATCCGTGTGATAATGTTTAACTATTGACGTGCGATAACTTTAGTATGGAATATGGGACAAAACTAATATATAGTTAAAAATATGCACTTCTCAAGCATTAGAAGTAACCTAAACTACTAATAATCTACTACCTGTCCATTTTGAGTTAAATGTTTAATATAAAGATGAAAATCAAAATTTTTGCAAATTACCAAACTCTTAAAATATTTCATTTCGGTGGAACGTTATCTTGAATTGATTTGGCTAAATAAAGATTTTTTTAAATATTATGTAGCCAAACATTTTTTACAAACTTTGAAAGGATCACTAAGAATTATTATTAATTGAGGTGACTTGATGAAGACTCTATAGAGTTGAAACCAGTCTCTATGGAGGTGAAACCAGACTCTATAGAGGGAGTCCATGAGATGACAGTGAAAATGTGTTTAAATCTTTTTGACATTTCAAATATTATACTATATGAGAAATACTATATATTCGAAACATTCAACCTTTTCTTGCCAATGGAAGTGGGACCTACATTCACATAGTTTTATTTCCTTGAATTATAAATTCGAATGCTAAGTTTTTGTAACCTTATTTTTCGTGTATTAAAATCAGCTTTGGATGTTACAGAGGAGAAATATACCTAAACGACTAATGTTTTCTCCCTCTGAGATGGAAATAACTGGAAAGTATTGTGACCCAGTTTGAGGAGTATTTCACCTTCGAAGAGTAAGGTCTAACACAGACCAGACCACACATCGTCATCGGTTACCTGCACAATAACAGTTTTGGAGATCCACTTTTGCAGAGTGTCTGCTAAAATAAAATTACTCTTCTCTAGATTTTTGTGTAAACTGGCACATTAGGGAGCCTAAAGATAATTTATTAATGCCACAAATAACTCTTGGGAGAATCATATAAGAAGCTGTGCTCGAAAACATGTTTTTATTTACTTCCCTGTGGAAAATAGGCTAGATCATGGAAATGTCTAAAGAGAAAGTTTTCAGTTCATCTAAACAGCTGTTCTTATAACAAAGCTATGACGTCACAAAATATATGATATCACTAATAAAAGACGTCACTGTTTCAAATTTCGGTCGAGCAAATTTCTAACATCACCCCCAGAGCTAAGACATTGCCATGAGAAAAACAACTTATGTCTCGGAGGTAGGGTTACCACTAGATTCATTATTCTTACCTCTAAAAACATGGATAGTAATGGTATTAGCACTCTAATCTTTTTTTAGTTTAGGTTAATTCCAATAGCCTGTATCACACTTTTATTCCGCATAGTAGCCTGGACCGATATAATGAGTTGTGAAGAATATTATCAAACAAAGAATTTTACGCTAAACAACTCTTTATACAAATGATATATACTACTCCCTATTTAAAAATAAAAATTGTGAATAATCTGCCATTTTTAAATATTTGATATCAGATATCCTAGTAAATTACAATGCTATGGATTTATTTCCCTAGTCTTATTTTAAAATAAAAAGTGAGCATCATAAACATCAATGAAAAGTCGATCAAGCCGAAAAATAATATCCATAATAATAATTATTATTATTGTGTGTGTCAAAAAAATTTTATCATGAAAATAAAAGGTGATTTTTTTAATTAGTTTTTTAATTAGATTCAAACGAAAAAACATTTCTGGTTAAAATAAAAAATTGCTTTTGAGCCATAGAATTTAGAAAAAAACAGAATAATACTTGTGAAGAAATAAATTTTTATCAGAGCCACACCCACGTGTCAGGAGAGTGTTTCATATTAGAAAGTTTAAATTGTTTTTAATTTTATTAAAAAATAACTTGTTTAGGGAAGATTAAAAGTTAGAAAATATGTTTGCGGGAATTACTTTACACATAAAAGCCTTATAATGGCAAATCTTTAACTTTGAAGCAAGATAAAAGATAAGATATTATTAGTTTAGCTTAATCAATATGTCAACACAGACTCCAAGGGCGTCCTTAGAAACCTCTAGAAACTTTCAACAATCGCAGTAACTCCAGAGTTCTGATAGGAGGGTGGACGCCGTGACACATTCCCCCAGTTCCTTAGTATACCTGGAGGAGGAACGACGGAATGACAATACGTCTTTTGATTATAAAATGAAATTCTGTTACATTTTAAGTACACTTTATGAATATAAATTTAATTATACCATAAATACACATTACGTACAAAAAATGTTTGACTTTACTTCCCTGTGGGAAATAGGTTAGATTATGGATATGTCTTAAAGGAATGTTTTCAGTTCATCTCAACAGCTGTTCTTAGCTCTGGTAGTTTCTATGGAAACCTGTTACATATCTTCCATCTTAAAAATCACCAACACTCCCCCTTCCAGAGCTAAGACATATCCGTGTCAAATTATATATCACTAATCAACAATTACAAATAACACTGTTTTTGGTGTAAATATTGGAAACATTGAGTTTAATGGTTATCATGGTATATATTTTTATTTAAAAACCTCAACTGCCAATCGCCACAGGCCGAAGGTCTATGCTGTGAATGTAAGACAGTAAGGTACCGTAGTGGTATTAGTCACACAGGCTAGCCAGAGGTGACCGCTCATTATCTGACAGGAGTCGCCGGCCACTGGAACTTTGACTTCATTACTTCATTACTTTACTACTGGGATCGACAAGTTATTTCTTTCATGCTACAAGTAATTTTACAGTATAATAAAATTACACCCATTTTATAACAATTTCTAAAAGTAATATGTGTCTCCTAAGTTTTAAGAAATTATCCATATTAACAAAATAGTTTTGCAAAAAGTAAATAATAAATTGTGGTTAAACATTAGTTCTAGAGCTGTGGGTTGCAACTCCCCAACTCCCCACAGAGCTTCGTGTGAGGTGGTTGAGGTCTCACTGACCGCTGGGATATTGGATTTGCTTGTTAGAGGGTGGTGAGCCGTTAGGTCTCCAATATCGGTGTGGGAAGATTAGAGAATCCGAATGTATTGTCATTGTTCCTCAATATCTATTTCATTTCAGTGTTATTTTCCCTTCGTAAAATATAAGTAACCAATATATTAGTTCTTTTGGCTCTCTTTTTTACCAGTACAGAGATCGAAATTGTGTACATTAAAAAGACGATGTCCAATTATTACTTTATATATATGCGGCTTCCCTAATACCTTGGCTCTTTCTCTCCTGGGGGTTTCATTAACCCCCAGCTTAGACTGAACATCTTCAACACCAGAATTATCAGGAAGAGGTCTTACCTCTTACCTTACCTCCCACGAAGGAAGGATGCTTTCTAGGCGTGCTCTCGTGGTTTCCCGGGCAAGATGTGTACCCAAGGGCGTGTACCCTCAAATAAAACATTTAGGGTACCCTAGGGTAAACCCTTTTCTTGTCTGAAGAAATTGGAAATTGATTGGAATGTGAATACTCATAGGGTTTTGTATGGTTCAAACCTGTATCTGGACAGGTTTTGGCTTTTTACCTATATCTTTTTTCTTCTTACTTCTATATTGGACTGGAACTGTGGGGTATCCTGTAATCCAGCTACTTGGAGGTTACGACTTATGAATTGTGGATAGTTGTTAGTGATTGTCGGTGGGCGTGATGTTCTCTTGTGTGGATTAACGTCTATTGAGTTCTACGTTAATCCGCAAGGATATTCTCACACTTAGACCAATTTGTAATTCAGTTAAAAGACTATAAGATCGCGTCACAGTAATCTTACACTCATTTCTCATTCACGATTGGCTTAAAATACCTACTTGATACTAAAATACTACCTTGGTAGGTCTCCATTTCACTAAATAGCTAACTAACTTTGAGAATTAGGTATATTGACCATGTCTTTTCTTTCCCAACCTTGTTCCTTGTTTTTATTAGATTAGATTAGATTATTCCGGTGTTTGTACAATGATTTGCAGCATGACTTGCCTAGACCACTTTGGCAGTCCTAACCGTCCTAACCCTCTAGAATATAACATCTAACCAATATACTACTACTATTATTAAATATAGAGAGTTCGCGATTTCGATTAAGTGGTAGTGTGTTCACCTCGTATTCCGAGGACCACCACTACGAATTAATTACCTAGTTGAGTAGGAACAAGAACAGGGTTTGTGTAGTTCAATATAAAATGTTTAAAAAAGCAACTGACCGAAGGAGTAATATTCATTAGAACGAGATTTGTTATTACAGATTCTTAATCAATTAAATGTACGTACGCAAGGTGTTTTGAAAATATTTACCAAACCTTAGAGATATTTCTTCTAGAATAAAATAAATTGAAATATTAACGTACATTTATAGCTACTTAAATCTTAACTTACAAACCCTCCTAAGTAGTTTTCTCAAATACCATCAAATATATGATTATATTAATAAATGAGGTTATTTTATTTATTTTTAAACTTTTCTGAATAGTTAAACAACTGCCATTTAAATTTTTAAATGAAGAAATTATAAATCGTAAAACAATATTATAATAATATTTTTACACACATTTTTTTAAAATATTGCGTGTAGTAGCAAATTCTTCAAAAACAACATGACGACCACTTATAATGCCTATAATGGTATAAAAAACTATTTAATTCGTTTCATAGTTAAAATAAGAACTGTACATAATATTTAAAGAGGAATCAGTTTTTCGTATAAAAGAACAAACATCGGATGAAATAACAGGTTATTTTAAGTGGTTTTATAAAAAGTTACACTACTCATGGAACGAATTGTACTCATAAGAATACGAAATCCGTTAAAATGCCATCCGCCCACGACTGTGAAACTCTTCGTAACCAACGCAGTAGCACAACAAGATGAACCTCTCTAAAGCCAGGATGCTTTATTTACATGCAAATTACCTGAGAGAGAAAAAGAAGGTGAATCTTATTAACCCTCACTCTGCTGAAAGAACCCCTATTCATAATGAACTTGTTAGGCACAAGTGATTAATCTTTAAATTACGTTGTAATTTGTTTCTAAAATTCTTCATTTAAAGCTTTTGTAGTTGAAGAATATTCCATCCATGTAATAACGTTTAAAGTAGTAAATACAATCAAAATAATAAAGTATTAAATTAGGCTGACTTTTAGAATAGCCTATATTTTTTTGAAAACCTAGCTACATTATATTTTGTAGAATACAATAAGTAATTAATATTATTTACTCCATAAAAACCAATTCAGTTCCTTATAATTTAGTCATTAAAACACAAAACTATACCTTAGGATTTTTAAATCCAAATGTCAAATACAGTGCTTGAAAGATTAGCACAGGTCTGCTACAATCCGTTCTTCACTATTAATTGCTACTTCTTCTATTCACGATATTTCTCTTTTTCTATACCCAAAATCACTCGTTGCGGTGTTGAAGATGTCATAAAGTGGACTTAAATAATTGCAAAACA
Organism: Nephotettix cincticeps; assembly: GCA_023375725.1. Taxonomy (NCBI): domain Eukaryota; kingdom Metazoa; phylum Arthropoda; class Insecta; order Hemiptera; family Cicadellidae; genus Nephotettix; species Nephotettix cincticeps. The sequence continues at coordinate 33,295,883 of CM041790.1, read as the reverse complement.
TTTCATATCACATTCGATTGATATATTGTATGGCATTGTACACATTCATGGTTTTTTATGTTTATATGCATATTGAAGAAAATTTGACGATTATCCAGTAAAAACTTTTTAGCCACCCAAAGGATATAAAATCCAGTTTAGCCTAACAAACTCTCTTCCTATCTTTATCATAGTGATTTTCACCAGAAAATGAGAGGTTTGTATAAACAATTGCTATCAGGTAGGCTATATGAGCAGTATGAAATGTTCAATAACAGATTTTCCAAGATAGCAATACTATCTTTCTCAGGTTGTCGATACCGTACCAGATTAACCAAGTTGGCAATACCAGCTTTGTCAGGCGTTCAATCCAAAATTTTCCGGATTGGGCAAAAGCTGAGTAAAACAAAGCTTGAGTAGGACTTACAGTAACATATGTAAAAACGTAAAAGTATTAATAAAATAAAAAGAAAAGTAAATTACTCATAGAATAATAAAGAAAAATCAAAAAAATAGTACCCGCATTTGCATTGCAATGTCTTTATTAATTTATTGCACTATGTCTTAAAATAGTCTGTCACATACAAAATATCTTGTCTGCCTTAGCTTGAAATCAAAAGTTGTCAGAATACAATGAGGGAACATGAATGATTCATGCACACTGACAGAGTGCTATTCAACACATTGATTGAGTCATTAGGCTGTGAAAAAAACTAGAATAATGGATGAAAATGAAAGAAAAATTATTATAAAATTTGAAAAAGTAGAGTCGGAGAAATTTTAAATTGTAAAAAAATTTGAAAACGCTGAAAACCGTACAAAACCACGCATTCATTATAATCGCAACAATACACTGAAATTTTGGTAAAATGATTACACTGATTGCCAGTTTAAAAAATTTTAGGTATTAAAAACAGTTTTAATTTTTAAATAATCTAAAATTAATCAATACTCATATGATAGTTGAAAGGAAATTTAAATGCAAGTAAAATAAGTATGCCAAATAGTAGCTGGTTCGCTTCATAAATCAAATTTAATAAGCAGCGTTACCCGCATTTGCATTGCAATGTCTTTAGGTTTGTTAATCTGTCTGTTGTCAGGTTACTATGATCTTGTCTGCCTTAGCTTGAAATACCAAGGAGAGTTGTCAGAATACAATGAGGGGAACATGAATGATTCATGCACCTGACAGACCGGTGTCAACACATTCCGCCGGCCTGAGTAGGCTGCTATTCACAACACGCTCAGACGAATCTCATGGGCAGTGCTTCTGTTGACTCTTTCACTCTATCAATTAATTTATAATTATAGATGTTGAAATTTGGTTGGCTTTTCAGAGTTTTACGTAACTGAGTGTAAGGAGAAAGAAATTTATTGCATTAAAACTATTTGAAAACGAGCGTTACCCGGCGAACTTCGTTCTTCAAATTCGAATTATTTAATCGGAGCTTTTAATTTTGTAAAAACTTAATTTATAAAACCTGAATTGAACCCTCTTTTGCCCTCTGGGTCGGAGCCCTTTTGTAAATTAATTTCAATTCAATTCTAGTAGCCTAAATCAATTATAGCAACAATACACTGCAATAAATTGGTTTGTTTACATTATGATGTTTACATTTGAACAAATAACAGTTTAAAGAAATTTTCGAATTATTTAATTACAGTTTTAATTTTTTAACACTGAATCTATAAAACCTGAGACTGCACCCTTGTATATCCTCTGGGTTGGAGCCAGTTCCACAGAACCAAATTTCACAGAAACCATTCTCGAATCATGCTTAATAATGCCTGAAAGTTTCATTATAATCTTTTGAGTGATATTCTGCATACTTCTTGTTAAGTGAAATGGAGTCCTACTCAGGTAGGTAGTTTAAGCCAAATATTAATGACAAATGAGTGTTAGATGGTTGTGGTGCAAGCTTGAAGTCTCGTTATTGACTAAGGCTGACATATTCTTACGACAGAACTGTTAATTAATAGCACAAACGTCAAGGGCATATCTAAGGGACCTACAGTTTAACGTGGAATCCGGTCCACTGCCTCTGAATTACGATCTGGTCTAATTATGAGGATGGTATTTGCGGATTAACGTGGTATTCAATTGAGCGGACGTTAATCCACACAAGAGAATTCTACACATACCGACCATCGATCACAACTATGCACAATTCGTAGGTGGATCATTTTGATCATTGTAATAATTTTGATTACGAGTGTAAATATGAAAAAAGAGAGTTACACACTTGGGTCTAGTTAGTCTGAAGTAATTTTATCCGGTTTAATGTACAGTCCTATGATGAAATTTGAGTTGGGGTATTTACAATTAAAAATATATACTGTTATAACCATCAGTTTATTGGTCGTCACGTAATATTGAAGGACATACCTTCAGCCCAACATTATAATTTTGTTTATACCGGCCTAGTATAACGGACTTCTAGGTCACCTATGAAGTCACCTATCCAAAACCATAGTTTAATATATTGTAATTTTATGATATGATTTGTAATAAATGAAATGAAACAGTTTTATACTTATTATTCCTCAATACTAAACATTTTAAACCGAGGATTGCCTATTAATTAAAACATTTAATCGTAAGGAAAATTATCATGCGTTTTTTCAATTAGTTAATTGCTTTGGTGTAAGAGTTTTACTTCAATCCTTTTGACCCAAGTCTGGTTCGTTCATGCCAATTACTTTAGTTTTGTGATTGCGTGAAAAGGCTTTACACCAGTTAACACTTATAAAAGTCCTCTTGGTTTACCACCACTGTTGTGTATTTTTACACATATTTTTTGCCAAAACTCTAGAAGCTCAGTAGTTTTTAAAATTTTACACATTTAACCTATACTGCACTCGTATACTCTTTTAACATGTTTTGTTTAGACTGACAATTACTCTTAATTACTTTTGGTTTCTTAGGCGGTATCGGTATGATAAATATTAGCCCACGGGATCTGATTGATTTCAAATTGAAAGAATCGACTATAATGACATAGTTTTATAGTAAATTTGAACCGACATATTTTTGCCTCCAAACAAAACATAACTAAATTTTAAAACTATAAATTATTTCCTTATTTAACTTATATACTGTTGTATCTTACCAACTTATCCCCTAGTGTCAAAGACTAAAACAAATCATCTGTATATATATCTTTAATATCTTTTATTTTCTCAGTTACAGGTATGTATATAAAATTCAAGGATATAACATATACGTAACCTAAATTTCATAGATATTTATTATAAAATAAAAAAATGTGTGATTAAAAGTTAAGATATAAATAAAATAAATACAATTGCCTAAATTTCAAGGAGAATTCTTTGGAAAGGGCATTTATGTGAATTTACAAACAGATTCGTTAATGTTGTACTTACTTTACACAGTACTAGCTTAAGTACCCGTCCTGCGCGAGGGTACATAAAGGATTGAGAGAGGTTACCTTTTCTCTTCGGCATGAAATAAACATTCTAAAACATGAAACTTTTACTAAGAAAAATGCTTTTTTCTTTTAAGGTAAAATACAATTTGTATTAAAAGAGGTATTTACTAATAGTATTTTATACTAAACACAATCTCAAAAATGTATTAAAAAGAGTGTCTTCAACATGACAAACTACCACCTATTTATGTAATATTAGGAAAGGATATTGAATAACGTAATAGAGACAGGCATCAGGAGAAAACTTAAAATCCACAATTTTTGGCAATATTAATTTCGATCCAGTAGTTTATCTTTAAAATTCAATTTATTTCTTCTTCTTTCTGGACTGTAAATAGTAGTGTAAACAGATAGTGAAATTAGAAACTGCATACATTGCAACTGCATACATTGCAACTGCATACCTAGGACATTCACAGCAAGTAGAGGAAACAGTCCACTACTTGCTGAACTGTCAAATTTTAGTGTCCACAGCTCAAGTCAATTCAAGTAATTTTATGTTTACATTCTTTGATATTTAAATATTGAACCCTTCGGACGTTCACGGGGCGTAGCAAGGGGGTCAAGGAAATAAATATGCCTATGAGTTGCATGAGTTTGAGATCTACCTTTGTGTAAAATTTCAAACTGGTCGATTTAGTATATTTCGCGTTTACTTTCCACAACAAACCACCTCTTATTTATTATATTATAGACAACTATGTTCAATTGCCTAGGTCGTCATTGTTATCTCGTAATGAAGCACACAATCAATTATAGAATACTAAACCCAATAATTAATTAATTATAATTAACAAACCACTCATTCAAAACTCAGAATAGTCCATTTAGACAAACGCTCTTATAGGCGTGTGCTGTTGAGTGTTTTAATGTTCTAAAATGTTGTTTTATTGACTTAATAGTTAACATATCATAAAAAATTATAAAAACCTTGAAACCGTGTTTGACAGTTTTTTTCATTTTTTAATTAAAATTAACGAATTTAAATTTTAAACAGTAAATCATTGTAAGCAATACGAGGAGATATTTTTTGTGAAAACTACAAGTCCATTTCTTACATTTTATGTCCGTAGTTTTGCAATACCAATCAGATCCAAATGTAAAATTGATTAATACCATTATTATCAATATTGAGCGTAAGACTCAGTAAAAAACAATTTTAACGCACAATATTAATAATTGGAAAGAGGTTGTCTAGCAACCATTTCTTAGCAAATAAGCATAAATAAAGATAACCAATAAAACACGTGTTTATTCTAAAATATTAAGCACTTTGATATGAAACTAACAAAACCGTTGTACTATATAAACTGTCCATCTTTTATTATTATATTTTAAAAGACGAATTTCCTATTGCAGTGCATAGAGGTGGATCTGTGTACTAGTAGTTACATAAAATATATAATCAATGTAATTTCTTAATCGAATCAACTGTTACCAAGTAAACTCCTACATAATTCCAACGTAATTTGTTTATATGATATATGAGGAAAACCTTTATCGAAATAGTTTGACTTGGTTATCTGCAACCTTATTTAAAATAATAAAACAATGACGTGGTCCAGATTTTAATAATCAGATTCAGGATTTAATTCGTGTCTATAAAAATGTGAACAGTCTAAAGTAATTATAGACTTAGTCAAAAGTCTATATCTATGTCTAAAGTGAAATTTTAAGTACCATGATTAATTACGTTTTCAGCTATAATGTATTTTAAATGTTTAAGCAGTATTCTTACTATTGTCTATCTAAGTTATTCTAATGCTAAAGTAGTCGTTTCTTGAATATTAACATCACAGTACTCAGTAATTGCTGTGATAGCCATAGCTCTGTGTCGACTTATCTTAAAATGGTTTCTTTTATTGGACTGTGTTAAGGGTTTTCATTCTTTTTATATAGATATTACCTAAACTATTAGACTCTCAGAACAATACTTCTGTGTATTTTACGATTACAATTCTTGCTATTCTGTATATTGAGGAGAATACTCTTACATAACAAATAATTTAAGTCGTCCTTTAAGTCATAATCCTCTTCTTTCTAGTTATTATCTAATATAAGAAAGATTATTATTCGAGAAATACACAATCCATCAATGAAAGTTCATTTAAATAAAATATACTATTATGAAAAAGAAGAAAATTTAAGAAAACAGCAATACTTCTAGGCTAAAAGTGACCAAAGAGCCAAAGTAGGCGAACATTTCGTCACAAAACGTGATGAAATGGAAGAAATTAGTGAATCGGCCTTATAATATAAAGAAGAACATTTGAAATGAATGAAAATGAAAATGAAAATGAAAATGAAAAATGAATGAATGAATGTTAAAGGAAATTAAATCAAAATATTTACCTTTTGAGGTGAACATTATACCACATGATCCCTTCTTCTTATTAAACTTGAGCATAAATAAGAGTAGTGGAAATAAAATTAAACCTAATTGACAAAAACAAATCAAATCATAAAACAAGGCAAACTCACGATCTGCTACGCTCAGACCTATCTATCCCACGTCCTCCCAACACAACGCGGTCAACCTTACTCGGAAATATTCCTTCAGCGCCACCGTCGAAGGAAGGAAGTATTCTATTTTCTATGATTTCGTTTGGGTTCAGAGACGGCAAGCTGTGATAGTAGAGGATTGGTTGAAAATGGTTGTTTTGTGCCGGGGTTAAGCAATATTGACGATCCAAAACTGGTATGTTTTGAATCCCCTTCATTTAAGAATTCAAAATTGTGGAGATAATTCTGGAAAACAATTATTGTTGTACTCCATTAATGGAATACAACATTTAATCACGACATGGGTTATTTTGATAATTCACATCTATCTTGGATAACAAAGTTAAAAAAAGAATTAATTTAATAAAGAATAAAATGGTTAGTACAATCTCGATAAAGGTTGTACAAGAATCGAATCAAGTAATTTTCAGTCCTTTACAATTATGATTCCAAAGCCACACGGCATTAATTACTAAGTTGCAGTAGCTGAAGTGAAGAAAGTCTATTGATTTGACCGGAAGTAATTTGATGTAAAATAGAAAGAGTGTTTGCTTTTTATTCAATTTATGTATTGCAGAAACCTCCCCTTTAGAAGTGTTTTACCACTAACAATGTTTACCACAATAATAAGTTTCAATATTTTATATATTTTTTAATTTTTTATCCGTAATTTGTATTATATAACATTACACCAGATACTGAACTCTCTTGACTATAACATATTGTGTATTTTACCCTTGATGTATTTTTTTGGGTCAGTATTTTTTCTGCAGTTCCACGCGGAGCCACTATTTTTGTTTTTTTTCGAGAGCAAACACTATTCAACTTAAAATTCTAAAATTTGATATAGTGCTACAAATTTGGAGTTCTGAAAACTTGTATAAAAATAGTCTAAATATGATTATTTAGTAGCTACTACAGTATTGCGTTGTGGAGTGATGTTTTGTCAGCACTCGGTAACAATTAATCAGTATACAATCCTAGCAAATGTGAATTTACGACCTAATCATTATTTACGAATACAGCGACCTCTATAACTAAACATGCACATGTACAAACGCCATCAGAGGCAAACACTGGTGCCGTATGTGAGTACCCAACAATACGCCGCTTGCAGCCTATCCCCCGTGGATACACGTAACGTCACCAAATGTTATTCATTACTTTCATTCTTAGTTGTGGTTTACACAAAATGAAAATGCATTTTGTGTTGTTTACTTATTATAAAAATTTATATATTTTGAAGAAGAAAAAAAATTTAAATTTATAAATTAAATAAAAATCTAATTTTTTAATACTTTATTTTATTGTCCAATAATATTTAAAATACAAGAAACCTTTTTATAGATCACTATTAATAAGCACCAAAAGTTTCATCCACCTAACTTCAACTGTACAATCGGATCTATTTGAAGTCCTGAAAACTTGGTAAATATGAACTTACGGATAATCGACACTTTAGGTGGACTTATATGTAAAACGGTTTGGGAAAACTTAAATTACACCACTAAAATTTAAGTACATAGTTATTTGAAGTTTATATTTTCTCGGTAAGATTAAAATAAAGTAAATATTTAAAAAGAAATTATGGGTAGCGAATCCTCCTAAACAGGAATTGAAATGTAAATGTTATACTAAATATTAAAATTGTGTTGAAAGTGACCTTTCAAAACCCTGAAATATAAGTTCGTAGATTGTAGGTGTTTTAAATATATATAATTTATGAGCTATATTAAATTATTTTTTGAGAGTAGTAACTGACATTAGGGTCTCGTTGGAACTTTAAGGCCGGTGACTTGTCAGATCAAATTTCGTTAGGCTATATGAGTGCTAGTCACGGTTTGTTAGAGGCCATTAACCCATGGTAATGGGGTAGTGGTGTATGGATAAAAAATGAAGGAAACAAGCTATTGAAGGTTAAAACGTTAAGCTCATTAAATTTATTTGTATCAGAAAAATTACGTGTCGTATACAACACTGAATGATTGTCTCAGCATGTATTTACGAATATGTTGTTTATAAGTGCACACTTACTATACCTGTTCAAAGCTTATCTTTTCTCATCAATACAAAAGTTTTCTCATACAAATCGGTCGAGATTCTAAACTAGTTGCATTTGTATTGTATATAATATGCAACTTCTGCTAACAGCGCCTTGTTCATTTCCGCTACAACCCCTAACTAAAGAAATATTTTCAAAAACTGTTACAGTAATTGTCATCATCCAACTTTTCTTATACAACTTTTAGAAAGAGTAGTTTGCATTTCCGATTCGTTGGAACTTTGTATTTAAAAAAGTTTCACAAATTGCAACTTAGTTTTTAAATCCAACTAGGGCTGCGAGGTATAAATTAAATAGTTATTGCAACACAATATAAATTTTTCTGTTAGTACATGATAATGTTTATACAGTGAGTATTCTTTGCCTTGGTTGAGCGTATTCTTCAGAAACTTTGCACAAATAAATATTGCTTTAAAATAATACAAATCCATCTAAACAAAAAATGGTATTGATTTTCATTGTTAAAAGTTTTATATAGTACAACATATGAAAAATATTTTAGACTTAATAGGAACTAAAACGAACGAAGCAATAAACTTATTTATTCTTAACTGTCGTATGTAATAAATCAATAATAACTGTCAGTTTTATTGAACTGTGAAGCAAAATCACGAAATTTAACTTCATATTTGAAGGGTCTGCAGATTAATCCATATGTCTAAATATATTAGATAATATTTAAATGTTGAAAAAATATTGTATTGTATTGTCAGACTTCATGGCAATGATTTTCTAACAAGATTTTTCCTACCTCCTTTAACTTTTCAACATATTCTTCATTGACTGGTTACGTACTTAAATTTGAACAAAACGCGTTCCGTTCGAAATCATTTATATTTGCAGGCTAAAATTAACCTGTCTTTACTCTGTGGTATAATAACCGAATACCTCTAAGACACCCTGTAGACAGCGGCCTAGAGGCATTCATGCAACCTGAAGTTATGAAATTCCTACCCTTTGCACAGCTCATAGCCTACGCATTATCTCTACTTATAGAAAGGTGCTTTAAATATCTGGCTCTTATTAACAAACGATAAATAGATTATTATAAATAATACTAGAAATGTAATTATACAAACCATTAAAAAAATACTTTAAAGGGTAGTGTTTATTATGGTAACAAATTTAGATAACTGTCTACAAAAAATTTTAAGCATTCAAATCTTTTATATATAATATGAGCATTAAATGGTTTTATCACTGCGATTTTGTTCTAGTTTCAATATGACATTCGTCAAACGAGTTTTTTGTTAACCAGATCTATTTAGATTTTCGAAAAGTGATGTTTCCAAGGATATAAATAAAATATCTAATTCCCCGTTTTAAATCTTGTCTTCACCATTTCACATCAAAGTCGTCCATTTTGTATTGGAATCTTCCAATTATTGTGGTCTCCACAGGCTTGCAAATATTTCACAAGCCGTCTATATTATGGTACTGATCTGTTTTGCAGCATACTAATATGCATAATGGACACACAATGCTCTGTGAAGGTCGGGTTAGTCAGTAAAAAAAGTAATCGTTTACTGTATCAATAAATATTATATGGGAAGCCCATCGGTATAATTTTTTCAACCAAGTATTTGGTAAGATTGACCAGCCTTCGTGGAACTGAAAAAAATCGGGATGGTTGTCCATCTTGATTTACTTGCAGTGGTTAGCTGTGATTACGTAAATATGAACTTTAAAACAACATGAATCTTTAAGCAAAGTCAGAGTAAATAACACATCATCGTCTCGCTTGATGATGGCTCCTTGGAGCCAAAACTGCTTGCTACAAGCAATTAACAAAGAATTATTAAAAAGAAGATATTTGAATAATTTATTCTTTATTTTTAAAACAACAACACTTACTTCTCACTATATATTTAAATTTTTATTTTTAACTCCTATATTTTCAAAAACATCTAAAAGTGATTTTAGATTATAAAAATACCACTTTTGACTCTTTCATCATACATAAATTAATAACGAAACAACTTTAAGCTATGTACTCAAAATATTTTATAGAATGAACAATTATTATAAAATATTTCACTATCTTCATCTAATATATTTCCAATACAAAACCAAACAAACCTAATATACGATATATGAATCGAAAAAATAGTACTTGCTATAACAGCAAAAAAGTGCATAAACGTGGTTAGAGAGGCAATTCATATAGATTCCGATAATCTAAAAGGGATTCGATCAGAAGTCTGATCAGATTGATAAGCGGTATCAGCGATCGTGGGTGAAAGCATGTCGATGACAGCAAGAATCAAACCAACGCATGTTGCCGTAACGTGTCAACCTATCTTCCCTTCCTAAACCAATTTAGCTTTCTTAAAAAAGTTGTTTCCCTGTCAACTTCAATTCAATATATTTTTATAAAAGAGCGTTTTTGTGTCTAAAAATTGTCTCTCAGTTATTTTAAAAACTAAACAATTACCTGGCATGACCTTTGAACCGTTGGGTTGATTTGATAATGTAATCCCAGTATGAATGGTAAAATATTTGTCTAATGGAAAAAATAATTACCATCCCCATTTAATGAGAAGAAAGGGGTTAATTCCACTAGCGATATAATATATAAAATGCAAAACTTACCCAAACTAGAGCAAGTGGATAGTTAAATGTACTATGAACTACATACTGGATAGTTAGCAGTTTAATCTAATCATAATCGAAAAGTAATTGAGCCATTTAACGAGACAACTATGAAGGAAGTTAACAGCAGAAGATCGTAAAACTGAATTTTTAACTTTAAACTTCGGGATCATCAATACATAAATTAGCAGTGCGTTCAACTTTTGAAACAAGTTTTGTTTAAATAAACCCTTTATTTAGAATGCAAACTCTAATATCAGTAAATTAGGTACACTACTAAAATTTAATAGAAATTTTATTTGGACCCAATAATTAAAATTTGGAGTCCAAGTAAAATATTAATTACTGAAATTAAATAAGAAATAGTAATGGATTAGAAAAATTTTTATGTTTATATTTAAAAAAAGTTTTATGTAAATATGTTTATGTACCTGGGCAATTAAAATGATATTTGAAAAAGTAAATTAATACAGACGTGCAGTATGACTAATGCACGAATGATGATAACGAATGGTGTAGTCATATGTCATTTTGAGGGAATGTAGCCGTAATACCATGGGGAAATGGCCCATAAATGGTGGACAGCCACACATAATGGCTGCGTATTTGGGTCCACGCTTGGGTACTACTGCAAATGTTGGCTGAAAAGACGTACGTAATACTACACGCCAAAATATAATTATTGTATAAACTTTAGGTTACAGGAGCGTAAAGTTTACTTTAAAAAAACGTGCAAATAAATAATAAATTAATTGGAAATTTCAAAACTATTACAGGAAAAGCTAATAGGATACCAGTATTTTTGCTAAATCCTCTATGCATTTCCCTCCACCTTAGCTCAACCATGGTACAATACAATCTCGATAACTCGGCACTCGGAAGACCCGGCAGAACCGTTATATTTCCTCAGGAAGTGTCATTTCTGCGAAAAAACACACATTCTTCCGGCATAACGAAATTTTCCTTATGGATACAAATTTCACTTGAGCATAGTAGCCTGAACGCATTATTTGTAGCTTGAGGATTTCTTATAAAATATCTCATAAAGCAACCAATGTACTACCATAATTGAAATACCACCTGAGCTACTTACATGTCAATTAGTTTTGTCTAAAATACATATATACACAAACATGAAACACCATATTAAATTAAAACATTTTTACACAGTAAGTAGAAAAATGTTTTAAAACCCGGTCATAAAAATAAGGAAATATAAGGTATGGTATAACAACAATATCTGATAAAAGTTATATTTTTATTGGTCCAAAATCGAATTTGGCTTTGGTTAAAAATGACATCAGCGTATTTCTAACCGTTTATAGGATACACATACAGACATGTAGAATGGATATGGATTCGATAATAATGGATACGTATCATGGGGACGTGTAGGTAGTGCTGATCAACAATTAGATTGTTATTATTTTTGTGGGGAAGAGGAGGTAATGCTAATGTACACCGCAGAACGCCCGTTAAGTGTGGGACTCGTACCCACTAAACCCCTCTCCCTCATCCCCTAGGACTAGCTTGGAACTATTTTGTTCATTACTTCGGACAGTAATTTACAAAAATTACTTTGATTCCTTTGATTATTACGCCACTACGACTTTCCTCATCACATTGGTGATCGCAGTGCTAAAAACAATCAAGAGTGGCCTTTTTTCCTGAATTATGGATTGGACACAGTACTTACACAGTTACAGTTCCAGAAAATAAATAAATAAACAAAAAAGACCATTAAACGTTAGAATAAAGGAACACAGAGAAAATACAAGAAAGGGCTTAGTTGAAAAGTCAAAAATTGCCATTGCTCGTCTGAAAATCACCAAATGAATTTCGAAGATGCTAAGATAACTAAGGGATGCTAAGATACACTGGGAAACTCAATTTTTCAAAAGAAAACTAATTGAAGCCTTCTACATGAAACTAGCAGACCAACCAATTAGTCAATCTTCAGTTGAGATCCGGCCATTGTGGCTGCCAATTCTTAGCAAAGAACTTAAGGATAGGGAAAATAAAGTATATGTAAATGATATTCATATAAATCCGAAACAAATTTCTCATAGTATGCTAACTCGTAGTGAAGCTCGTAAAGGGCATTAAATTTTTGTTTTATGTATAAAATTGTAAAAATAATGTGTTTTTCGCTCTGTAAAGTTAACTTTGTACTGCAATTTTTCATGTACATTAGGAAGGATTCGCATTTGAATAAAAAATAATAATAAATAAATAAATCTGTTAGACATATTTCACCTGGATTTCAGGTTTTTGCGGCAGCCATTTTGTTTCCGGTTCGAGTGGGACACGCCCACTCGTTTCAGTTGTCTTTGAGACTCCGTGACCAGTGGACGTGTTTGGTTTCCTTTGTGTGTAATGTTTAGAGAATGGTTTGTTTGTAAGTTTTTTTGACTGCTTTAAACTTTTATGTTTTCAGCTTTATACTGGTTTGGTCCGGATTATATGTTAATTGTGCTGTTTTGGATATTAGTTCACCTGAGGACGAGAACAGATTCCAGATCCCGAAACGTCGTGAAACTTTGTTTTACATGAAATCGTGATGGAAAATTTACGCAATAAATATCTAAATAATATCAATCCACCATCACCAATAATGAATCTCAAACAAAGAAATAAAAGAGCTCATTTATCCTACAAAACTTTCGGAAGTGTTGAGGTAAATTTTCTTAAAATAGATATTTGTTTTCAAAGGGTTCCTTTTTGGGAACTCGTTAACAACCACAGTCATTCAGAGGGTAGCGGGAGTGTATAAAAGATAAACATTTTAGTATAAAATAATTATTCTTGATACTCTATGTCAAATTTTCTCTTTTCAATTTTTTTGTATTTCGGGAAGTAATTCTTCAATTGTACATACTTTAGCTATGTATATAAGTATGACTGTAGTAATCTGTTGAATTTTAATGAAACAGATCATTACTGTAACAAATTCTGTTAAACATTTTAAAATACAGCTAAGATAATGATTTTAAATCAATGGCTAACAATAAACGACGACAATCACCAGTGGTGATAAAGTGTAAAGCCATCTTGAAGGCCGTGGATGATCATTGCCGTCATTAGATGTGGATTCCCGCCAAATAGCTTTCTTTCATTACCGCCAATCATCTGCTCTTTGAATTATTTTGAAATTTGGCGGGAAATAAACAGGAATACCAAGAACTTGACTTGTAGTGTAAGCATAATAAGTATAATCTGTGTAATACAATATATTGAACTTGTTTTATTTTATTTGTTCACTGCTTAATGTCCGTATAACCGTCTTATAATTAATGCCCTTTCGCTAATCATTAGTACATTGACTAAAATAGTTAAAATAGTAGTCTAGAGTTTAGTTTCAGCTAGTTGTGATATTATGTACTCTAATGAATTACCGTATCGAAAAAATAAACACATATGTTCAACGTCTTTATGAGAAACCGACCTACCCAAGAGGTTAATTTTAAAGTTTTTTTGAGGAACATTTTATAGGAAATATGAGTGAAAAGTTAGTGTATTGGAACTGGTACATCTAGCTTGAACTCTGAACAAGGACCAGTGTATGCATTGAAGGCAAGCAGACAAAATATCTGGAGTAGTATCAAAACTTTGTTCAGATTGTGGTTAGGATTTAACCGGAAAAATTCAGACTATGAAGAGGAAACATTACCACTGATCTGCTAGGACAGTCATAGTATTAAGATCATCCATCATTATCAATTGAATTCATAAAATACAGCTATCACCGACTATACTTATCTACACAGCATTTGTTTGATATCAATCAAAATAATTCTTAATGTCACTTTCCCCAAATCTGGGTTTACTTCGAGACTTGTTTAAACTAGAGCATAGAAAAATATTTATCAGCTAAGAACCTTTACTCTTACTACCAAATGAAAACATGTTAGAAATCGTGAATGTAAAATCTTTTGTAGGTAATCACAATAGAAAAATGATTTTGTCTCCAAATAAACAGTGATATTTTCAGTCTATTAAAACTGCAAAATATTTCACTTCAGTGAGTTTTAACAGTTTTAATTTGACAGTCGGCAATACTCTAAACTTTTAAATAGTTTTATATACTCTAATTTTAACTTAGTTTAAGTTAAGTCAGAGTTAAGGGATGAGCGGACCTTGTGTTACACTCTACTCGTACACGGATGATGGGATGACGGGAGTACAATGGGATACAACATGTTGATAAAAGAAGTAATAACCATGAAATCCACAAGGTTTGCGGTATTAATGCCATAAAGCAGTGGTGAAGAGAATCAGAGCAATATTTAATCCAGTATTTTCTACTTCTCTCTTCATTCACGCTGGAAAAGTAATATCGCTGCAAAATGAGATGTAAATACATAAAGATGCTGAATACAGAGTGAAATCTTAATTAAGCCGTCGATATCATTTGATATGAATAATGATAGTGATAATATTGACGGTAAGAAATAACAATTATTAGATTTTATACTACTTTTATACTACTAGTTTTATATATGATTTTATACTTTTTTCACTTATTGCAAAACTATAATTTTGTATTTAGCTGCAAATATGTATCCCTCATTACTACATTAAAAAAACACAATTGGTTACAAATATGTATGAGCGAATGTTATTAATTCCTTAATAACATAAGTGATACTATAATTTATACATAAGTGACCTAACGACTACATAAGTAGTCGTTAGGTCACGTTAGAAGCAGTAGTGCGACCTGAAAACTCTAACATTAGACCTTGGCCAGAAGGTTACACGACACTTTAATTCATTAATTCTTTTTAGACATATTAATGATCTATGCTAATGCCAAAAGGGGGAATTAAATACCGCTACTTTTTTGTTTATCCTTCAACTGTTTTGCTATTGCACTTGTGTAGAAGAACCATGAGTTTATTAAAACTATCCTTAGGTCAATTCTTTGATTCATTTATATTACAGCGAGGATTATGGCCCTTTTCAATTAGAAATTGATCTATTGAAGTAGTTTTAGGTCTTAATTGTTTTCCAATATAATTGAACTTTGTAAAAATACAGGTTATTTAATTACAAAATTGTTTAAAAATATTACAAGTGTTCCATAACTGATAGTCGAACAATTACGTGTTTTAAATAACCACTTCAGAATATAAACTCTTTACATTAAAAAATGCGAAATTTTACTTGAAACATATGCATTAAGAGTCATTTTAATCCAATCCCTTGAAAGGAAATATCTTAAATGAGGCAGAAGCCACGACTAAAGGTTTGTTTCAAAAGCTATAGCGTGTTTTATTACTATAAAATATAGGCAATTTCGTGGAATTCAGTTTTCCAGAACATTAACCTCGATATGTATGAAACCCATCTGTTTACTGAGGTAACTTGTGTACTGCGAAGCTTAATATTGGCGTTCACCTCAGCAGAACTAACACGTTCAACAGAACGTGTTATGTTATGAAGAAAGTTAAAGTGTATTAGTTTAAAAATTAGTGGGGAGAATTGATTTAAATAATACGTAAATTTTAATTTTTTAAGCTGTATTCGGATTACAGGTTTAAGGGAATAGTTTTTAATTTTTATTGAGAAGAAACTTAACTTGTTTACCAACGTGTTTCAGTTAATACTCTACAATTTGAATTTTCTGTATAAAGTGTAGGAAAAATAATTACTAACAACTGTATAGTTTATTTTTGTGTCAAATTTAAACTAAAATCTCTCACATGAAGTTCGTGAACTAAAATTTATATAAACTTTATTTTTATAGAATATTTAATATTAAAACCTAATGGAAAATTTATGAAAAATGTTCAAATTTTTGATAAAAATTCTAACAATAGTTGGTTGGTTACTGGAATGGCGACCAACCGAGGTAGGTATTATGAATGCCTACAGCCAGAACAGTTAATTAATAGCCCAACAGTCAATGGCATATCTAAGGGACCTACAGTTTAACGTGGAGTCCGAACCACTGCCTCTGAATTACAAACTGGTCTAGTTATGAGGATGGTCTTTGCGGATTTACTTAGTATTCAATAATGCAGACGTTAATCCACACAAGAGAACACTACACCCACTAACTATCGCTCACAACTATCCACATTTCGTGACTTTCATGTAGTTGGATTACAGGACACGCCCCCGGTTATTTTATATTTCTATGTAGTATGCTAATATTATTTAGCAGTAATAACAAATACTGATTTTTTACAGATTATGGCTTTTGATGTCACGACACTGGTTGCAGTGTACTTTAGATAGTAAAATAAAACACGTCTCTATTATAAATTTATTTTTAAATAGTTTCCTTTAAAAGTGTTAACTAAGATTTTTGGTGATATTTTAATTTTTATTTCTAAATAACATTATTCCTGCCGTAGGTAAAAATTACCAGCATTGTCATTTTTATTGGTTTATTTTTCAAAAAATGCAATACAGAATAATGCTTCCTTTCTTGATACATAAACACTAAGTAAACTGAAATGAATTTATAGTGTCGAACAATCAAAGTCAAGTAGCATGCATCTTAATTCTACAAAAATGATTTCGGAAAATATTTTACGAAACTATATGAAACAAGTTTATATTAGATAAAATTTTAAGACAATGGTTTTAAGAAAGTTGATATTAAACTTGAACTTAGCCTTGTGGTAGCCTAACAGGTGTTACATTATGGGTGAGAAGACTTATAGTTTAAAATTGTATTACTAAACTCCCGATAAAGATTGTTTAATATATTTAACTAAGTATCTTTATTTTTATTTATTTAGTATTTTTAAGATATTTAACTCAATTGATTTCAGTCTTTCTGAATCTTTTTGTAAGGCTAACCAACGTTTTTTGTAACGCACCACCATGATAATAGGAGCACCTACTATATGAAACTTATTTTGATAATTCTATATCTTATGGAGAAGGTATTGTTTACTTTCAATTTCTCCCACAACCTATTAAAATACCGAAATTAGCTCCAAAAATCGCGGTTTTAGTGATGTTAGCAATATTTTTCTAGGTTTTACCAAACATGTCAGTTATTAAAGTGATTAAACAGCAATAAATAATAAACAATTAGCTGTCTCACTAAAATCAATACATTGGTTGTTGAATTGAAACCTAATAATTTAAAAACATAATGTATTGTAATGTTAAATTAAGAGGATTTTCTACCTGTAAGTAGATACAAATTGAGAAAATGTTCTTCAAATATATACTATATTTTATTCTAAATAAAAACAAGTGCACTTTAATTATGGTACTTTATAATTTTTGGTGGCGTAATTTAAGTGTTCATTAACATTTCCATATTGTATCCACCCAGTCTCACAGCGTGGAGTGTTGATTATCCCAAAGTTGGGTTTTTCAATGTTTTCAGGACTTCAAATTGATATTCTGAGACAACCGTTGAAGTTAGGTGGATGAATCGTTTGTACTTATTAACAGTAGTTTGTTAAAACTTGTTTGAATGTTGTAAGACCATTGGTTTTCTGAAAATTAAATATAAAAAACATAATCTGGGTTTTCTTTTTAATTGATTTTTTATTTTATTTTAAAACACAATTATATGAAAATACATTCATATTTATATGACCTAAATACCTAAATACAAAATTATCAATTTTGAGTATGTTTTACGAAATATCAATTTTTAAAATTTGCCATTTTTGGGGAAAAATACACATTTTGTTTTCAAAAATGAAGAAAACCCAAAAGATTTTTTAACACTGTTAGGTCTCTAGGTATGAAAACGACCAAAAAGATAAATATGGTTTTACTGGTAGCGAAATGTAAACTACATTTTATCAACCACACACTTTTTCTAATTTACCTTTTTGAAAATTAATTCCAAACAATGAACCTCAGAATCTTATAAGTATATTAAATACATTAAGTCTATTTTTGTGATAATTTTTTTGGAGCGATGGTGCTACCAATCACCATGTCCAAGGTGTCGTTATAAAGGTCTTAGCATGTAGTTTTGCCAACAATTTAAAAAAATTTGAATATTCACCGTGGTCATAGAAAATAATGGGGTCAAAGTCGCGATTTTCTCCATAAACTTAATATGGAGGTAAACACCGACGATCGAGAAATCAGCTGTTTATTTAAGGAAGTGGTTAAATAAACAAATCAAATCTGACAGTTAAACATGGTTCTTTCTTTTTTCGTTTAATTAAGACATCATCGTACAGCTGGCAATAAAACACTAGTTTTTATTCGCATAAAACCAAAACATAACCATAATAAAAATCTGTTGAGAAAATCTAAACTTAGTTTTTAAACATTGTTATTGGTGGACAGATTGTCTCCTTGACAGCGCACGAAATCGTGCGCTGTCAAGGAGACAATCCTAGGTACGCTAGTTTTTTTTAAATTTATTTGTAATTTTTTTTAGCTAAATAGCTAAAAAAATGCTATAAAACCTGCTATAAAAATTTATAGCAGGTTAGTATTTAGTTATTAAAAAATGAATACGTAAAATAAAAAATAATAGAATAGGAGTGTTAACTGTAATATGTTAATTAATTTTCTTGGACACACGGGTAGCGTTGTATGAGTAAAGTGATGTTTATTGATTGACAGATCAAACTTGTTCCCAGAAATGCTCTTATCGTCTGGATATGACTATAACACAAGCAGACTACAGGGGTCTTATAACAGTTTCGAGGAATATCATATCAATATTGAACATTGACATTAAAGCCTTCAGGTACACTCATGGATCATGGTGGCCAGTAGCATGACGTTTAAACAAACTAGACTTTATTCTAAAAAGTAAAACCTTGAGAAGCCTTCTGGGAAAATATTTCATCCGACAGACAATCACTGAACAATTTTAAAAGAATTTCATTCATCGAAACATTGCAAATCATTATACCACAAAATTAGTGAAATATAATATAAATGTAATAATGAGTGTCTGAATCATTAGTTTTATTGAAAATTAATTAAGTTCTAAGATTAACTCATTATATAACTTGAAACCCCAAAATACTATAAGATTTTCTAATTTACGTAAGAAATTTTCATACTTTTTCTCCAAGCCATCCATGAAATTTTTTTCGTACGATATCAATCTGATGGCAGTAGCTTTCATATGAGTTATTAAATGATTTTCAAATTTAGGAGAAAAAGTTTGGATTTATTAATTAAAATAAAGATTTATATTAAACCTGTGAAATGTTCTTCAATTTTGTAAAAATAACAGGCCCCTGTACTCTCAAAGTACAGGGGCCACAGTAATCAGTCAAATCTTAATTGTTTATTTATTGATAAATATTTTTAGGTTTTATTGGTACAAAATAAATAAATATCTATGTCAATTTTCATGCTATTATTATATTTCAACCGCTATTCTTCACATCCATGATGTATATTCTAGTGTTATTAATTTATTAATGGATATTTACTATATACGAGACGAAAATAGATTCATTAAATATGAAAATAATTAGCCCACTATTTGTACTCAAGCAAAACATATACCAACCTCATTCATCGGTATATTAGATATTGCGTCGGATGAAAATAATTTTCGTATAGCTAGCTAGAAAATGTAAAACTGAAACAAATGAATCGCAATTTGATTCACAGTTTTAAATTTCAAGCAAAACTCTTGTTTTTTATTTTAGACTCAATATTCTAATACCAAAATTCACCAGATTTCTTAATATTGAACACTATTACATTAATTCAATTCAACTAATCCATTATTAAATACTATTATAAAAGTTTTAATATAACTTATTGTCCTATAACAGCTGTATGAACATGTATACAGTAGGACAGTGTATATTGTGCACTCCCTACGAAATCCTGTGTAAACTATCTCATAAGATGTGGGATGAACAGGATCAAGAAACTCTCTGCAGGGGATTGTACAAATAACTGAGAAAATACCAGCCTCCTGCAATTACCAGAAAATGTACTATATCAGTGTGGTTTTAATTTATTTTTATGAATTTAAGGTTAATTAGTTTACATTTATTCTAAGTAAAACATAACCGTTAGTGGCCAAAACCGTAGATAAATGGATATAAAAGGATACTAACTGGTTGATTAGTTATGATATTTAAATCTGTTGCCTTAACTATGAACTTTTTAATAACTAAATGATTCTTTGTGTCAACATATTACAGTGTCCGTAAAAGCAAATGTATTTACATTTAATTTGATCGTTCCTTTATCTAAAAATTTAAATATATAACACAATAGGTGGCAGTCAAGTAAACTGCAATAAATTAAAGCAATGGTTCCTAATTTGCTTGAAGCATACATTAAGCATTTAAAGTACAATTTTTACTAAAAATTTATTTACGTTCAATTATTTAAATAAAAGTAATTCATCAAAATTAACGCATACGAATAGAACCATTACACTTAAGGACCACTACCATTCCAGGACATAAGTATATTTTATTTTATATCTTTTAATAAATTTTTACTTTTTGTATTTTTTTCTTTATTTAATATGTAATAATGATGATAATAACGATACTCCTCGTTTTGATTTTACAATCCAATATTTACTGAAAAAACAAAGTGGCACTTTAGATGGCGACACTAGATGGCGTATGCTGATGTATTTGTATTTTAAACAAGTATTAGTGTATCCTACAGTTTCTAGCTTTGTGCTTCCAGCCCCATATAGCTCGATATTAGTTGACTTTTTTTGTTTGTCGGTATTATACCTGGAGGAGTTACTGTCACATCTGCTCCTGAATCTACTTTAAATGTTTACGGTGTTCCCTCAAACAATAACTATACTTTCCATGGTTTACAGTTCCCTCCAACTGAACTGACAAACAACCTTTTACTTAAAGATAAAAGATCAAAAGCAGCTTTCGCCTGGATATCAAATTCAATCTCATTAGTAACTTTTGAGAGGCATATCCTTGAAAAGTGTCCAAACCTTTTGCATTTGTTGTTGGTCGCTTTGTTAGTTGGACATATCCTTCCAGGATGAGACAGTTCAGTGCCACGCCAAGAACGTTTTAGATTTAACATAACACTAAGTAATCTTTTAAAGATTACTTAGAGTGTTATGTTAAACCTAAAAGTAAAAGTAAATTTAACTTTTTGGATAAATCCATAACATTAATCAGCTGATGACGGATAGTTATTTTTAAAGTCATACCACTAGACTACTTTAACATAATGTGAGATAGTGTATAGTGAACTGCACTATAAATGACAAGTTTGACTACAATAACGCGTTAAAGGACTATTAGAATTTTAAAGTGTATATAACAGCCCATAATAACGAGCTCCTACACAGAATGGCTTAAGTGTCTGCGCACCTGAGAAACACCATTTTGTTTAATGTCGTGTAGTTAGTATTTGACCTTTAACAAATCGTTTGGTTCAATACAACCAAAACGATACCTTTAATATTAGTTCAAATCTAACGTGAAAATAACAAGGATCGAAAATACATGTTTTATAAAAATTCAAACTATTTTATTTATAGCGTGTTAAAGCCTATAATTTAGGGGTTATATTATTCTTTTCCATCAGTTGGACACGTTTGGTAGAAAGACAAAGTTAATATTTAAAAAAAAGTTATATTAGGTCTAAACAAAGTATTTTTATTTAGTGGGTTAAAGAAAATGGTGAACAATCAAAGTTGTAAGCAATGCGTCAAAATCAATGCATCATAAACCTTAAATTTTTCAAAAGATGTTTTCACCACAATGGGGATTACGGAACCGTGCTGTTTCTTTCATAAAGAAGAACTTGTTAAAGAGGCCTTTACCTTCCGTATCTGTAAGTGTGATGGCTTTTTATCTGGCTGAAACAAAGCTGGCCGTGATATACATCACGTGATATGGTGGCTCAGTGGTTATAAAACCTGCTTCATAATAGAACAGTGTCTATTATGACGGACCAGTCCGAATGATTCTGTATTTCAAAGCTTAAAGTTACTTTTTTCAGATTTCCCAACAAAATTTTGTCATTGTTCGATACTGCACCCAGTGACCTTTATACATTGGGATATTAATCCTGGCAACTATTCAATAGTGTGGACATTTATCCACACCAGGGAATATCCCACCGACCGACCGTCACTCACACCACATCCACAATTCGTCACCTCCAAGTAGCTGGATTACAGATTACAGGACACGCCACCTAGACTTTGTCAGTAACTAAGCTACATAGCTGTCGTTTAGCCACTTACTCTCATTACTCATACCCTTATTCAAATTTCCGCTAAAACAACCAACCGAATGAGTCGTGTACTCCAAATGATTAAAGTAAGTAAGTAGTCTCCTAAGTAACAGAGCCAATCAGCTACGAACTGCTTCACTAGTTTGTTCAATTCGTGGAATTGGTTTAAATACTTTATATTGATATATCTTTTTAAATTGTGTACCTGTGTTATGTAGAGTATATAAGTTAAGTCTGTGTGGTAGGTTAAAATTACCTTCGTTACACCTATTCCTAATCATCGTGGTTAAATGTAGGGACTTTAGAAGTATTATTTACACAATTATACAGCTCATATTACTTTTAAATTAGAGAAAATTTAGGTTTTAATAGAATAAAAATGAAGTAAACCATCAAATAGTGCCCACTAATGCTCGCTCTACAAAGTTAGACCTATTATCACGGTGGTAATTGGACAATAGAGGCCATGCCATATTTGGCCCTCTGCCAGACCGATTATCATCCAGCTATTATCGCCTTATCCACTACGGTGGCTTTAACATTACATGCACTCTATAAAGTGGTATGCATGTTTAATTGGCACGATTTTTTTATAGTTAACCAATTAACATTATGTATTGT
Organism: Nephotettix cincticeps; assembly: GCA_023375725.1. Taxonomy (NCBI): domain Eukaryota; kingdom Metazoa; phylum Arthropoda; class Insecta; order Hemiptera; family Cicadellidae; genus Nephotettix; species Nephotettix cincticeps. Next base: position 33,272,528 of record CM041790.1, on the reverse strand, counting down.
CCTATAAAACAAAAAGACACAGGTGTCATAAATTGTAGAGAACCATAAAACATTTTATAAGAAATTAAAGATAAGCCTAAATCTTTACCAAGTAAATGTGTTTGATATCACACTTTTCATTAATTTTTTATCTACACCAGAGGTATTTTTACTTTGTAAAGTATTATACAAATGCTTTTTGGAATATCGAAACAAACCCAAACGAGCTTTCCAGGAGTTGAACCCGTGAACTGCACCAATGTGCTTACTAAATCTATTCCAATGTGCTAAACACTAGGCTAGAAAGACACATAATTACTTTATACAGTACCTTAGACATAAACAAATCATAAATACCTTCATAGTTATCGTACATTAGGCTTGAAATATGGCGTAAGAGATTTACAGCTTATTTAATTGTTTCAGTTCAAGTATCTCTATATTTATCAATGAAAATAAGTAATTAGTAAAGCCCATTAGCTGGCTTGATCAGTGGTTATAGTACTCGCTTCATAATCTCCAGGTCACCGGTTCGGCCATGGCTTCAGTCAGTTTTTTTTAGTTAGGATATTAATTAATTAACTATCTAACAATACGTTGACAATATGTTGTAACAAACCCAGGGTTTGGACTGTTCCCTTTATTTTATTTAACTTTTTTAAACGGTATCAGTGGACTGGCTCATACATTCTGCCTTAAGTAAATTTAAAAACGACAATCTTTAATAAAACTATCATATTCTTTAAACTTTATCAAAATATCATTTAATAATTTATTGTTTAAAAAATAATCATCCAAATTCTTAAAAAGAACAAAGGAGAAACAAAGATAGATTAAGATTAGATAGATTATTTTTTTGACATTTAAAGCCCATAGCTTTTGAAACGTCGTTTTTACAGGCCAGTAGATGATGTCATATTAATTAGTACTCTATGCACTAATAATAAACTACTAAATTTTATCAAAATCGTTAGAGCCATTTTTGGAGAAATTTGGATTTCTCACTTTTTTGGGTTTAAGGGGTGAATAACCCTTGTAAATCAAAAAAATTCTTAAAAGACCTGGAGATACAGTGAATATATCTGTATATACTCACTGTACCAAATTTCATCTAAATCGGACCAATGGGGTAGGGTGTGTCTCTGTACTCATCCAGATGCACACAGACCGACATTATCACGTCGAAACCCATTTTCCTTTTTGATTCAGGGGACCCCAAAACGATGTACCCACTCTCAACTCAAAATCAAAAATGTTGACGAAAAATACTTTCTCCATATTCTATCGTATTAGAGGGAGAAAGTAAACATAAAACTGGCATCTAAAACAGAAAATAAAATTAAAAATATATATCCTATTATTACGAGTATAATTATTTAGTTCTCTGTTGGCTTTGCAATCGAAAGCTATGTTTACGTGACATTATTTCCCCAAACAAACAATTTCTGTAAATGAACATATTGTTTTGCAGTTTTAATTCTACCGAAATATACTTCCAATTTTATCAATTTAACTATACTTTTCTTTACTGTTGTGTTATATCAGTAAAATACAATACAATATACCAAGAATTTCTCTCTAATGTCAACTTCATATGTTTGACCAACCTTCCTTTTAAACACAAGTCTAGAGACAAATACTGCTCTCTTATAATCAAAGCCAAGTTTAAAACATACACTTCTGAACTGCTTATAGAGCAGAAAAACAAGTTGTAGTAATCAAGTAAATGGTGCCCTAGTGCCTCTGCAATCAACACAATTGCTTGTGTCTTTGGGACCGTTTGTTACATGTGTACTTCTTTTCAATAATAACAGTTATTCCCGTACTTAAATTAATTTTCTCTTAAAATAAGGTGCTTAAAGGGTTAAAATTGTCCAGTCTATTATAATCCTTTATACTTGAAACAGTTTTCCAACTAAAAAGTCCCCAGCTGGCGTAGAGTAAATTTAATTTTATGGTATATTTTTACTGAATTGATTTCCAGTAATATTTATAAAAAATTATTTAACACAGGTGTACCAAATAACTATTTTGTAGCCTAGTTATGTTTTTGACAAATTTAACCTAAGTCAGAAATCGTAGTAATTTATTATGACTTGAATTTTATTGTTTTCTTTATTTTGTCAACTTTATCATGGTACTCCGACCACTATTAGAATACGTGCTGAGACTGTGGAGATTCTACAAAAACTCCCCCAAATAGTGTACAGGAATTCAACTTCACAATAATATACCCTTATATACGAGTACGAAATACCCATTTTAAGAGTAAACAGTAATCTGGCAGGTGAATACAGTGATTTACAATATTTACACCAAGGGTTTAATGCAGCAAATAGAGGCATCAGTGATCGCTATCCTGAGTGGTTTTGCAACTTTTCCAATATTTCACCCAACTGTTAAATCCTCAAGGCAACAGCTTGCAAATTACTTGGATCCTATTTCCATTTGGTTGCATCATATTTCACGTGAATATACGAGTATACTCTTTTTGGGAGTAACCAAGAAGTGTTGTTGTGTGCAATATTCTGGTGAAATTATTTCACCGGGTATTCTGCAATATTTTACGTTTTTCATATGAACATTTCAGAACTTATCTAGCCTAGTGAGGTTTTATAGAGGTTGAGTGAAATATTATACGTTTTATAGGTATTTTCTGTTATACGTATATTACTGTTTACCACTGAAAACTAGTCGATTTGTGGTTTTCTGATGATTATTAGCAGTGTAAAAATATTATAAAAAATTACAATAACCAACATAACTTATCTCCACAGAGCGCTATGAGTGTTAGAGCGTATATCGGCAACCAATATACGTTGAATAACACCATAATACAAGCGATATTGCCGATATACAAGGCTTTGTGAGTTAATTAGATTTCTTATTAATATTTCATATCGTTAATAATATTTTTATACTGTAAACAGACAATTAAAATTACGACACCACGGGGTTTCTTTTACACCTGTATTTTTGCCTTATCTAAAGACACCAAAACTATTTTTTCTAAATTTACGTAAATTCAAACATGGTTCAACTATTTTGGAAATTTATGCGTGACATAGACTAAAAAAACTAAAATACATAATCTATCTAATTATTACATTCGTTTACATCAGACCATTGAACATACTGTATATTCAAACAGTGGTAGACGTATAACGGAAAAGATCCCGTTTCATTTTCGTTTGCCAAGTCTACACAATGTTAAATAGGCCTATGCTTGAATAAAACTATATAAATGAGTGTCGAAAAATATTTTAAAATTAATATTGCTTTAAAGTAAAGATTTGTTCCCTAAAAAATGTATACACGAATTCGATAGCAATATTAGTATAGAATCCGCTGTAAAGTAAGACAGTTTATTGTAATTTTGAGAAAATATTTTTATGTCATTCAATAAACCTTTTACTACTAATATTAAGGTAGAAGATTCAATTATTTCAGAGAAGAGATAAGTTTCCTTTCTCAGTTTGCTTCTTAGTGCCAAAGCACGCATTAGGGTGTTATCAGTGAAAACCAGAGAATTTACTCTGCTTATATCCTGTTGCAGATACCAAAGAAGACATTCTTTAAACTGAATACCATTCATAGAGTATCTGAACAGTCTTTATCGGAATAACACATTCATGAGTTAGTTTATATTGCAAACAAATAAATGTTACTAAAGTATAAGTTATTAGTATAACATAAGAAAGAAGTGTAAGATACTAAACCTTAAATAGGCTTAACACTAGTTTAATATTCCTTGATACATATTGTATGTCATATCACTAGATTTTTGGACAAATTGGAAAAATGTAAAAAAGTTATTTGTTTTAGTTAGTTACTGAGAAGGCAACCTGTCCAGGTAAGCCAGGTATGAATGAGAAATCAAAAATGAAATGAGGAGACCATGTCCGAACCGGTGATCCACGGAATACGAGGTGAACACGTTACTACTGTGTAGCTATTGGTTAGATGTTATATTCTAGATGTGGATTAGGAGTTCTACCAAAGCCGGCTAGGCAAGTCATCTTACAAATTATTGTACAGTCACCGGAAGGGAGGGTAAGGATGGAAAAGGAAAGACATTGTCAGTGTACCTAATTATAAAAGTTAGTGAGGTAGTTAGTGAAATGGCAACCTATCAAGGTAGGTATTTTAATCCAATTATGAATGAGAAATGAGTGTAAGATGATTGTGGCGTGATTTTATAGTCTTGTTACTGACTAAGGCTGACATGTTCCTTAGACAGAACTATTAATTAATAGCCCAACAGTCAACGGCATATCTTAGGGACCTACAGTTTAACGTGAAGTCCAAATCACTGTATCCGAACCACGAACTAGTCCAATTATGAGGATGATCTTTTTGCGGATTAACGTACTATTCAATAGTGCGGACATTAATTAAAAGTAGGGAACAATACACCCACCGACCATCGCTCACAACTATCCACAATTTTACAAAATGAAGTAAAAATAATGTCGTCCTCGATAATAATTACAGTATTTTAATGTTTTACTATCTGTAAATATTACAGTAGCAACTAATATAAGGCAATGAAATAGTGATGTAATTATTATTTTAGAATTATATTTTTTTGCGTAAGATACTCTCTTATCTTAGGACTTCATTAGACAATGTATAACACTATTAAATAAGTTATATTAAACAGAAAATTTAAATAATAATTTCAGTAGTATACTATATATATGTATAAGAAGCTTAAACTAAAATGAAAAAAAATAAATACCGAGTGTTTCAGTTCAGTTCAGCCTAAACTATTAATAAATGAATCTGTTGCAGGTTTGTTTGGTAAACGTCTCTTAGTCTTATCTTTAACTTCCACCCAGGTATATAAAGTCTCTAAGCCTCCAGTGTAATCTTAGAGTGGTTTAGAACTTTCTTCCTCTTCTCAACACCTTTTTCTCGGTAAGAGAGTAATAATACAGGATTGTGGAACTTTGTTTCCCCGTACCATCTTAGATTAGTTTCCAACTTTTTGGTCTTCACACGAGATTTGAGTTAAAATTAAAGGGTTCTTTGTAGTGTGACCAACATTTTGATTCTAAGAAAAATCTTGACGCCAGCTTGTGAAGATTCGATACTAAATCCATCTGTCATTGTTCATTGGGTTAGTAGTAAATAATGATATTAACAATTGATTAGTCAACTTTATAGTATTTTTTTAGTATTAAGAAATTTTAGTTTAGTTTTTTATGCATGACTGATGTTGTTTTTTAAAGTATTTATTATGTTTGTAATTTTTTATTAGCTGTATTGTCGTAAATGATTAAAAATGATATATCTAATTTATTAGCTTACACGTGATATTTTGCATGTATTATTCGTTTATTCACTATGTTACTGATGTGATTCATTTTTATATTTTAATTGGTATATATTTTTACCTGTTCATTGTTTTCCTATTGCAGTTGTTTTCCAATAACTATTTACTGTGTTGTTTATTTTATTTTTTTATTTAACCTTGATCTGTTGTTGTAAGTGCAAAAGTCTGCATTATGACTGAAAAAAGAAGAAAAAGAATCATGCAATTAAGTTCGCCCAGTTTAGGGGTCTGGTGTTTTTGCTAGTCTTGCATGTTCTGCCTGTATTTTTTCTCTCTTCCTATGTCACGTAAAATATTTATGTTAATTATGAAATCTTTTTTAATCAAATGGTTGTTATATTACGTAATGTTATTTTATTTAAATATTAATATTCTATTCAGTTCTATATAATCACTGTAATAATTACACAATTAATTACTTGTTATGTTATCGTATTACTTGTTATCTGTAGCGTGTCAGTATTCCACTGTAACTGGCATATACGGTTGATATGAATGAATGAATAAATAAATTTCGCTGATGGGATAAGCGGAAAATTTTACTAGGGGTCGGGATAAGATATTCGTCTTAAAATCTCTTAACAAACAACAAACATGTATATGAGTTTATAAAAACGAAATGTAAAAATAATGGCAAAAATATTTATAAAATCAATTTTATTTATGTACCCATATAATACAATTCTGTGACGTCATTAGTAGCAAACAGATAAGAGTTTTATTTTAGGTTAGTTCACGTACAAAATTATCTACTGTTTAAATATTAAGAAATGCTGTTTATTTTTTAACTAATAATTTGTATTCATCGGAGTCCTAAGTAATCTAGCGTTCATATCCACATAACTATCTAAAATACTCACGTTTTTAAATTACACTGTTAATTAATGTAATTTCACCTAGTTCACTCCCTTATGCACATTATTTATCTGGCAGTTGTCATTACATTAAACTGATATAGGGAAATATTCAGAGTTCTGTGAGTAATCGCATTTGAATACCAATCACAATTTCCCAATTGCAGCTCTGAATATATCAAATCATCTGGATAGCTGTATGAACTGAACTAGTTTTACAATCGTATGTCATTGCAAATCTGTGGCGTGAGTCTAGAATATGTTACAACTAAGCTGTGATGTCTGCTAGAGGGCTTAACTTATCAAACTTTGGTAATCAAAATTGTAATCGTGGTTGCCCTCGAAAACTAAACTAACTGCTAAAGTCTATTGAATGATATAGTACACATCCAATACTATAATACGAGCAAGGTTTGTATATATATTTGCACACGGATCTCGAAAACGGCACCAAGGAATTTGTTTAAATTTTGGAAATAACTAATTTCCGAGTAGAAAATAAGTTCTAGATAGGTGTAATGTCCAGGAAAATTCGTGTTTTCGTGTAATATTAAGTTTAAAATCTAAAAATTTAACATTACGCTTATGGAGGATAAAATGTAAACAATACAAACCAAAACAGCTGTTTATAACCGTTTGACAGTTCTTGATTGAAGACGGCGGGGAACAACATAGAGTTTATGCATTAATATTTATTTTATGTATGTAATAAATGCAAAATTATCAGGTTACTAAACAATTTGTATAAACTTAAGGATAACATAACTGTGCGAAATAAAAGCAGAAAAAAGTATTTCCAAAATCTTCCGTGTTTTGTTATAAAACGTATTCGTTGTATTGCTTGAAGCCACTGTAACAAATCAATTAATTGATGTAAATTAAATGTTTCTTTTGCTTCTCAATCCTTATTCCGTTTATAACAAAATCAGTTGATCACAGGCTAATAATAACGGTATGGATAATTAAACAGTAAATGATCGGCTTTGGCTAAAAGACGTTAAACGGCATCGCTCAATTGACTAACGCCGTAGCCGACTGTTAGCGTGCCGGCCTCAAGAACTATAGGCCGCGAGTTCCATCCCCACCAGGGGCGATACTTTTTGTTCAGTGCTATATTAATTATGGTGTATTAAACCGGTTTTATTTAAACAACATAAATGTTTTCATTGAGTAATAAATGTGTTTTAATTTTTCTAACTAATTTTTATAATACATGTCTTATTCTATACGAGCAAAGCTCGGTCACCAGGTACTAACACATATATGGGATCGCTGGGTTTAATTTTAACATTTACTTTTTACGATGTGTTTAAATAATTTAATATTATACTATTTTATATAATTATAAGATTTTTTCCGTATTTTTAATCGTAATAACTCTTCTGTAGTGACTCTTTCAATACCAAATGCGCCTAGAAATGATATAATATATTAACTTATATAATTATTATTATTCTTTTCGTTTTACCCTTTTAAGGGACCGTATGAATTTCATGGCATTCTTCTTTATTTATCCTCTAAAAATCACTTCATGCGTTCACTGTGTTCTTTTTACCCTCTTCTGACCATGGCTATTGTTCCTTGTCTTCTTTGTTAAAATGTTCTGTTTAATTTGACTGTTTTTACCATTTGATGACACTTCTGAAATCTCGATGATGAGTTTTCTTCTGTGATTTTTACTTGTTTAAGGTATTTTTCAGTTTCTTTCATCTCTTTGTTTCTGGCGGAACTAACTAGATCGAAGATTTTCTTAGTTAGTCTCAATAAATTTACCCTGTATTATCAACTTTTATACTATATCACCAGTCAAATTAAAAATCAATATTAGTTTGTTTACATTGATCATTGATTTCAACGTATATATTTCAAGATTAAAGTACTGTACATATATTAAATTTTATGTTAACTTATAACAAATTTTAATAATGGTAATTTTAAAATGTAACCTAAACTATCTAGAGGCTAATTTTAATTTATCTAATTATACCTCAGTGTCTAATTGATAATATAGTTAATGCTAACCAATCAATCCGAGATTTTTATCTTCTTTCCTTATACGATACGATATATAAAAAAAATATAAATAATTTCTTCTTATTGTAATAAGAGAGATAATATTGGTTTCGTCAGAAATTTTACATGAAACTCGGTATGCATAGTAGATTCAACTCACCTATCAAAACCAAATAAAAAAAATTGGTATCACATTGGGGTCGAGGGTTACTTCCAAAAATACTTAACAATTAGTTAACTTGTTTTCTCTTGTTGCCAGTTAAAAAATGGATTATTATTTATAAAATAATAAAAAGGATATTTAAACAAACGACACAGCATATTATGTAGTTTTTACTTTCACCGCTATACGGTTGAATAAGGAGAAAGTATGGTTTACGTAAGAATTTTCTAAGTTAAGTTTTTGATGGATACATCCATTTTAGTGTCTCCTGGATCGAAAAGTGTATTTTAGAGTGATGTATATCTGTCCGTCTGTCCGTGTGTGTGTAAGTGGGAGTGTGGGGATATGCAGAAGTCTAGAACCAAGACTATTGGTTGGTTCTTCATGAAATTTGGTATGCGTATAATAATCCAAGATAGAGTTTTTGAGCTTTTGATTTTAAGGGTATTGAATGCTAAAAAAACAAAAATCACTTAGAATGAAAAATTTATAACGATTTTTAATATAAATGGAAGATTTATTGTCCTTAATGAGAGAAACGTAATGACACCATCCACATTTATCATAACATCGGGGTGTAAAAGCTATGGGCTTTTAAAAATAAATTTTAATTTTATGGTTCAACAATGATTTTAAGAAACAAGCTCACTCATCCCCAAAACCCATCCTAGAAATTAGACTAGTTCGTAATATAGTCAAAAGTGTGGTTCGGATTCTACGTTAAACGTAGGTCCCTTATATGCCATCGGCTGTTGGGCTAATAATTAACAATCCTCTCTAAGAAAAAAGTCAGTAACAAGAATAAAAGATGACGGCACAATCATAATGCATACTTGGTTTGAAATACTTACCTTAGTAGGCTGCAATTTCAGAAAGGTAATATTAATATTTTACTATAAACCTGAACAGCTATAATTTAAATGAACTTTTGTACACAATATTGGTATGATAATGTATTTTGAGTGAAGGTAAAACACATCATAAATGTCATGCAATAATTAATTTTACGGCCGTTTAAAATGTTTTGTTATTTGGTTGAAAATGTTGCCATTGTCAGGTCTACGTTCCAACAAAATCACACTATGTCAGTTTTTTTCAACATCTTCTGTTTAGAATTTTTAATAGTATGGAAAGTACTTTTAAACGCAAAATGATTGTGAGGTTTTTATGTACAATAATTAATCTCGTGTGTCTATGTATATAAGACCCTTTTGAAAGGTGTAATTGGCCGGCTACAGGCTGCAGCCTGCAGTCTGCAGTCTGTCCCTACATGGACAACACCCACCTAATCCCGATAATAGCCTGACAACGTCAACGTCACCTTGCTGTAAATCACCCACCCTTGTTCTCGTCCAATATCAAATAAGTAACTCTGTTATCGTGCTTTACACAGGAATTGCAAAGTGATCACGACACAAATAAATAAAAATTTGTGTAGTGAAAGCTTTCATTTTAAACATTTAATATGTGCAATAAAAGAAGTGTTAAAATTATTTAACTCTATATATAACAATGAATGTATGGGTGTATGTCCTTTATGCGTTGCTAAACTACTCATCCAACCGCAATGGCATTTTAGGAAATCGCTCTATATGTGTCTGGGAAGGTTTTAGTGAAAAAATATTTTCGAAAACTCCATAACTTTCCATTTTATGCCGTTTTTAATTTCTAATGTTAACATTATGGGGACTAAGTTTGTTTACAAATTTTCTACAATAAAAACATTTGATTTCTTAAGCTACAGCTTTTGAATTACTTTCCAATAGCAATATGCTTTACTATCCAATGCCATCTGAATCATTCTTTAATTTAAACTATAAAGTAAATAAATACTGTATAAAATGAACATCTTTATTCGCCACGTTAATAGTTTACAGTTTTTGGGGATTATATAGTTATATATTTTATTTTCTGTCTGATTCATGTTTATATGTTGGCCAAATAAAAAATTAATACAATGTTTACACATATTACGTTTACTATAATAATCAGCTGTTGTATATCTTTCATAAAAAATCCGTATTACAGTTAGGTTTGATTTAGGTTTAGGTTGGATTAGAAAACTGTGAATCAATCCATTCAGATTTGTTTGTTTTGTGAGAATGTTACTAATATGTCTTATCGTTCCAGTATTGTTATTAACTATGCCACGACCCAGAATATCTATTCTTTCACAACGTAGCCGTAATGCTATTCGATTTCAGAACATGGCCAATCCTAAAGTTAATACGTATTTACTGTAGAGCGTTACGAAGTTTGCCGGGTCAACTAGTTATATATAAATGTCACAAATATATAGTTCGTTTAAAGTATTTTACTAAAAATAAGCATTCTGTGTATAATTCATACATAAGTAAAAAAATATTTTTCTCGTTTAATGATTAGAGTTTAGCCTTTCTCTTTTTCATCCTAATTTAGGTATATCTAGATTTTTACTCTATATAATCGGTTTAAATCTCTAATTTAATAATGGTCTTGTAGTTATTTCATAGTTATAATTCTGTTTCAATTTTTTAAATGAATTTTATTTTTGGGAGACAGAGTGAAACATTAAATTATAATACTAACCAATCGGGTTAGCTACGCTCTATTGAATTCGACAACGAGAGACACAAATTATAACCAGCAGGTCTTCTCTTTTGATTCCTGGTAAAACCATAAATAAGGAAATATCAAATTTAACATCAGTTTCTTTTTCATTTAAACAATTACCCAAATTTACATAGTCATTTATGTAGTTTTTTTATAATAATTATTTTCCTTATATTAAAATTATTTCCTATCCTTGAATATTAAACAATTTGGTAGTGCTTAAGTATTTTATAGAAAATTACTAAATGATTCGTATTATAATTAATTAAAATATTAGGCTTTTCAATTATGTATGCTAACTATATGTTATATAATAACACAATGTCTGAATATTAAGGCCATTGCAGGCAAACTACTTTACAACCATTATTAAACCTCTTTGCGGTGAGTCTGCTGACCTTGTAGTAGAAACCGGAATTTAAGTTCCGCAGGTCTCCGGTTCAGATCCTACCAATCATTATTGGCTTTTCACAATGTGATAATTTGCCAAACCCTAGCCTGAAATAGGCCTAGCCTGAAATAATTTGTAAAGAATGTTGCTTAGGGTTGGAGGAAGGACGAATGAACAAATGAACTGAGGAAGGACGAAGGATAGAGAAGGTCTTATAAAATTGCGTTTTAAATGTTTTAGAAAAAAACTATATTTAAAAGTGATAAAAAAATCGCCAAAAATTACTACAATTACTATTTTTCTGTTTTAAATTATATTATTTTACTGTGAGTTATTATAAGTGGTAATTGAAAGTACCCTAAAATGTATACCTCATGGAGCATTTAACACTTTAGTTTAAAACTGAAGTGTAACACTTTATGATACACATAAATGCAGCTTACTAACAGCTATGGTTTACCAGTGCTTTTGCAGCAATGGCAAACGTCCAATCACTAGGTTATGCGTTTAGTTATTGATAAGTTCTACATTATAGTTTTACGTTGCTATAAATAAAACAATATATGCCAACATTACATGAAATGTTATATAATTTATATTTTAATTATTTCATTTTATTATACAGGTCTAACTACTATGTATAATCACTGGGTGTTTTTAAATAGTTCACAACAAAATATAAACACTAGAACACTTTCAGGCTTCTTAATCCTTCTTAGTGGTCAATATTTCAGTTTGTAACAATATTGTCAACATGTCAGTCGCAGGCTTACTTCCCATTAGTCACCGAGTGAAATGTTAACTTGTAGACAGCCCTTGTTTATTGCTTTAACAAGGTTTTAAATATTTCAGGACACCCGACAGCGTTTCTACATTTTCTTCGAAAAGGGATACAGGATATACTTAGATTACTGAAATTTTAAGATTAAGATGCATTTTTTTAATATTTGTGCTATGCTTTTTTTAAAGAATCTTTGTTTTACCTTTGGATTCGAAATAATTATCATTATGTCATTTAACATGGCATTAATTACGAATATAAGGAAAAACTAATAGAATCTTGCAAATGCTTCCCTCAAAATATATTTTTAGTGACGCAAGTCATGCTTTTATTTTATAAACCATAAATATCTAAACTAAATAATACAAGTTTTCTTGCTACCTATGTTGTGTATGTTACCTTTTTGTTCACGTGACCCTTACCTTACCCTTACCCTTACTTTATATTTTTAGCTATACGCAGAAAATAAAGAAATATATGTGCGGTGTAGATTTTTCTGGGGTTATTTAAATACATAAATACGCTGACACATTATTATTTATTGAATCAGTATAAAGAGTATACAAAGTGATAAGATATATCTACGGTAACTAGACCTATTTTGAAAAATATCATTGTTTTAGGCCCCAATACTATGAATTTTTCCCAGCTATAAAACTAATTTAAAACATAATTTTTCCTAGGTATAGGTCTAGGTTAGAGTACACACCTTCAGTGATTGGAAAATGTAAATTGACTTCCAATGGAACCAACCTGCCGTTCCCTATTGGAGAGCTGTAGATGTTTTTTTTAATTTTCCCAGGTGTGTTGCAAAGTTAAAGTACCAAGCGCTGTTAAAAAACATCAAAATAAAGTGAACTATTTTTACTTTATAAAATATGTGGAAAAAATCACTGGTAATTGTGATGATTATTTTGTTCACGTTTTTTTGTCAATATTATTCTAAAAATAAATTAAAACATACCTATTCAATATATTTGAGTATAATCATATACTGTACACAACACACATACTTAATGGTCAACATTTTGAATAAAACAATGTACCGAGTTTTCTTTTTGTGGTAGTTTTACCATGACTAGTGATCTGTCAGGTGTAGGCTTGAGAGGTGTCACTTAAAGCAAAGCCTTAATGCATAAATTACCGTGACAGCGTACGTTTGAATCACACAAACGTACGACATCTTTAAGTTATTAATAAGTTAGGCATCCCATCCGTTAAACCAAATAGTCTCAGTCTGATCATACACACTAATAAATGGGATCGTTACAGAAGATTTAAGTTTCAGCATTATAAAAAACATCTCACACATTTTCTTGCCTAAAATAATCCTCATTACTTATACAGCTTTTGAAATCCCCAGGATTATGATACTAGTTACTGTACTTGGTAAAAGAGATACAGGAGGGTTATAATTTAAAAAAGAATCAAATAAATGTTAATGAAATTAGATTTTGCTATAAAATTAGCCTTAGAAATATTGTTGCAAAAGGCAAGAATAATACTTGTTGAAGAGGCATAATTGAAAAGCCACAGAAATCTAAATTCCAAGCAGTACCATAAAAAATGAAACTGTTTAAATGTTTTTATATTCTTTGCTGTCAAATGTAATGAATTATTGCCAAGTCTGGGAAAACGTGTTGGCAAAACAACTTGGAAAACATGTCGACAAGACAAGTTTAGGGAGGGAAGTAACTGACGACACGGTTTTGGAAATTCATTACATTTCCTGAAACTCAGACAGTTTTGGTTCGTTTATTTGACCTAAATATAAATTAAATAGTTTTCACAACTGGAGTTGGGTTTACTAATAAGATGTTATGGTCATATTGCTTATCCATAAATATCCGTTCTTAGAACATGGTTCAAAATGTTCATTCATCCTCGATGGTGCTAAGATAATCTTATAAAGTTAGCTCTTGTAGATATCATCAGAGATTATTTTCATATATAATATTTATAGTTCAGCTAATTAACAGACGATTATAAAAAATAAACTTTAGGTTTACAAAGAAAATTTAATTCATCCGGTTAGTTACAAAAATATATTAAATTTATTATTAAAATATTATTTGCAAATTAACTAGATTGCAACGTTATATTTCCGACTTTTTGGAGGTCTTCCTTATTTGTAATTGTAGCTCAATAATTAAATTATAGAAGCCATAGCTATAAAACTTAATATTGGTATTATTTACTTATGTTGAAAACCGCATTTAAATTTATTCATAGGAGTAATGTGTCCAGTGCTTGATGGTTTAAGCAGTTTTTTCACGAGGATGAATTTTTAGACTATAGAAGGTGTCCATTATCAATGACGAATAAATAGTTTAAAATCTACATAATACAGTGCATTAATTAGACATTAATACTGATTATATATTACTTAGGTAGTGTTAGGTAGTGATTTATAATTCGTAGATTGGAGTAAGTTTGTAGTTTTATTTTCATCACAAAAATGACCGGAGGTAATTATTTTGAATATCAGCCATTAATTTACAGTGTGGAAATGAAGCTAACAAATACCAAATAATCTTTCATGTCGTGATTTCATTTTAACGGACCATTAATATATATTTTAACTCTACTCAACAGTACGTTAAGTGAATAATGTTCAAAATGGTTTATAACTCATATAGTTGGAGTATTGTCAGGCTATAACATCCTTCATTCTAGATTTATCTCTGAAGCAAGTATACTGCAGGTGTGTCAACTTACTGCAATAATGTACTTTATATATATTATAAGCTGAACTTTGATAGTTTTATTCATGAATCAAAATAAAATGGTATACAAAAATTATTAGTGTGAAAAAATAATACGGAAACATATCCGAGATTTAAAGTTGACTTTTGTTCATTGAAATCTCCATGTATAAAACATAATGCTCTTTTATGGTAACATTACTCATCCTTTATATATAAACTGATTTTAAGGTTTGATGTATAAAATAGATTGTGTCTTCCAACAGTTTTACACCATGGATATAAATTTTCAAATTTATATTTCTGCTGGACGTAGCCGAATATAGGTCAAATTCACATAAAATAAGTTAAAAATAGGATGCTAAGCTTAACTCGCTCAATGCTTATTTTCTCAAAAGTTTTCATCAAGAATATTTGTTGAGGGTTTGAAAAGTTGGTTTATTAATAACAGGTGAGTAGTTGACCACAAGTAATTAGCAAAAGGATCCGAAACAGAACCCTGAGGGACTCCAGAGGTAACAGATCCAATAGTGGACCTAGCATTTTAAAAATGACCGTCTATGTCCTACCATTGAGGTATGGTCGAAACCAATTTAATGGATTATCTGAGATATAGGTACAGCAAGGAGGCACCGTTAGTAGTATGTAGCCAAAGGAAGTAAACATATGCTTCTATCGGACAAAAACTATGGATTAATAGTTCTGCTTCTATTAATTTTTTAATTTGCCTTAAATTTAAATTAATTCCTAAATTCCAGCTCACATATCACATAACACTGTAGTAAGTACGTAATGTTACACTTTGTGTTCTAAGTCAAGCTTTGATCGTCTTACTTTTATTTTTCCCTCACAGTGAAACCTACGACAACAAAGCTACAATATTATTACAAAATAACTTTGATGAATATGAAAGTTAATTTCTCAAAGATTCTGCTTTCACGTTGTCATCAAAAGGACATTGTGCGTTGCTAAAAAATTGACTTTGTTGGTTCCCTTGATTTAATTTTAACTACTGATTATATTAGCGTATTTAACGTTTAACGTTAAGCAAACGTTAAAGCTTTTTATATTCATAATAATAAATATAAGTATGTAACTATATATAGTTATAACTAAACTCAATTTACAATATAAATAGCTTAATGGTAATTAAAAATATATAAACTAAAATAATAAATATATTATTGAGAGTAAAAACGTTTTATTAAAACTGCATGTTACTTACGATTATACTCTTTACCTGATAAAATGTTTATGTTCCTAACACTAACACTAACACTAACTAACACCCAAGCAACCTAAAAATATAAATCATAAAACTTAGCTTACTTCTTCACTATATTAAATACTCTATATAGAAAACGTACGAATATTTTCTATAAAATTCACTTACAACATTTTCGTAATAAAATCAGTCAGAGTAGTTAAAAAAGTACTAGTGAAATATGAAAACCCACCTTTTGGAAGGCTATAAATAACCAGAGCAATATAATTTATCTTACAATTCAGTTTTTGATACAAAAGGAATCTAAATAAGGAGTAAATAAGATAGAAATAAGCGGGGAGAATATTGCAACACGGATAATTAGGTTTAGTCTTTTTTTTGTAAAATATATCCATCTTTAAACCTTAACAAATACTGTAATTATATATTGAGGTTAATTAAAGACTAATTACTTTAGTTATTTTCTTAAAGAGGGCGCTCTCTCCTGTTCCTTTGCCTACCCACATAGTTATAATTATAATTTGTGTTACCTATGTTATTCCTTGAATCAGAAGTAAATACCTTTGGCGTATATACATGGCTTACAATTCTAAGGAGAATACTCTTCATTAGGTTTGAATTATTTCAGTTTACTTACAGTTTACTATGGTATGTTTTACCTTGGGTATTTATTTAAAATTTCATAAAATCTCATTACGCATTATATAAAATATTTGTTATTTAATATGTGTAATAATTGTTTAGGGATCTACTTATTCCATTGTATAATAATAATGGTTGTTATTATTTAAGTATATTATTCAAAATTTTAAACAAATAACAAAGGTCATTTGTTCTAAGTAATATGAGGCCCATATACGTAGAGACAAATGTTGTTTACTTGAAAGGGACGGGTCAGCCTTTGGACGACCCTTCTCCAACTATTTATCACTAGCTGTTATGGGTTAAAGAGGAATTTGTCATAATTTAAAATATTCTCTAAGTGTTTGGGTTGAAATGGATTGCTTTGATTGAAATTTGTTAGTATGTAGGTCCCTATAGCAATATTAATATAAAATATTTCATAAACATTAACACAACAGTATATTAACGAATGTGGATAATTATAAGGTAAACTTTGACAATTTTAACATCAATATTCACCCACTTACACATCTTCGATTTCTCGATAAAAAATATATTAGCTGTGAATTCCATGACCTTTAGACGATAAATGGTTCTGTAGCAATTTCAGTTTAAATTGTCTCATGGGTATTGTAAAGTTTACTTTATTTTCATTTATCGGAGTACGATTCTGAGAATGCAAGCAACTTTGAGGAAGCTGCACTCAGAACATGTCATAAAATACTAAATCTGTTTCAAACATTGTTAAAATTCCCACAGATTATATAAAATATATTTTCAAATATTGTATTACTTGATTTTTACTAATACCGTGAAAATATTGTATTCTTTACTATAAAATCTGTAAAGAAGCGGCATACTGATATCAACTTTTATTTTTTAAATATCGTCATTTTTATTACATCCATATATTACATCCATATATAAATTCTATTTCCCCTCAATTGTCCGTATTAAAAATGCTCGTATTATATCATTAAAATAACCTAAAAGAGACTGAGTACAGGTACTAAATATAGCAGTTTCTTATAGCATAGTATAATATAGTAGAAACCTTTAAACAATTTTTAAAGTCCAAAGGTTGAAACAAAGTCGTAGTTATCAGCTCAATATTTTATTTACATATAGTTTATGTACACAAGATTAAAACTTAACCAAAGAAATGTTGGTAACTTACAAATTTATGGAAAAATTAAAATTCTTATTAACAGAATTTAAAATGTTAGTTTTTAGAAGGCCATTCCAGCTTCCCGGTGGGTCTCGTAAATTTTGACGATGGAATTTACATACGCCGCTGTCCTCAGGTCGAGGCCTAGGTTATACTGTTGGGCAGTTTTCTTGATAGCCTGAACAAAATATAACACACTTTTAGTTAATATTTGATTAAAGAGTTTATCTTAAAATGTTAGGTTAGTTACCTATTACAAGCGCAAACCACTGTGATATACAATATAAACCCTAGTTAAGGGGATTTGCTACTCGTAAATGGATAAAGATTGTAAAAATGAAAAAAAACTTGTATAAATATATACTGTATTTTGTTAAAACTAATAAAATAAACATTCAACAATGGAACGTATTGTTCACTGGCGTAATATAATTTATCCCAAAACGTTACATATCACATAATTTAACAGCGAGAAGTGTCGATCCTAAAGTTGATTTACAAGGATATTTCTTAGCTCTGGGGGGAGGGTTGTTGGCGATTGGCACGCCAAAAATTTGAAATGTTGACGTCATTTGGTTAGTGACGTCATAGTTTAGTTATAAGAACAGCTGACATTCCCTTTAGACATATCCAGGATCTAACTAATTTCCCTGAGGGAAGTAAATACAAACATTTTTTCTATGTTTTCAGGACTTCAAATTTATATTCCATGAGAACCGTTGAAGTTAAGTGCATGCAACTTTGCTAATTAACAGTGATAGCTTTCTTGAAAATTTCTTGTATTTTGTATTATTCTTGTTATTATTTGTATTATTTCTGCAAATTAAAAATTTAAAAAAATAAAATTTAGATTTATTATTTACTTTTTAGATTTTTTTCCTTCTTTAAAATAATGAAATACGTGAATTTTTAGTTTTCTTGAATGGTTACAATTCTATACCAAAACTATCAATTTACAGTAAATAGTTGTTACAAAATATCAACTAAAAAATTACCAATATTTTAAGAATAATAAATACAAATTGTTACTATCAATAATGGAAAATATAATTTTGTTTATCGTTGTTAGGTATTTAGAAATACAAAACTGCCAAAGATTACCTAAAAGTTAAACAAATGAAAATAAATTGTTTTACGGGTAGTGAAACCCCTTAAAATGTTAGGTTAGTTACCAATAAAAAGTACGGGTTGATGTTATATACGATACCAACCTTTGTTAAGTATGCTAAGAGAAGTGTGAGATGTTATATTAAGTTACAACCCTGCCAGGCACGTGACGATGGGGGAGTCTGGGGTCTCCAGCAAGTCCTAGAGCCTAACCACTGAAACTTTGGGACTGCTGTGGTAACCTCTCCTTGTGGGGATATTGTAGTACAGCATATAACTGTCTCCGATTGTGATAATACTCTTATTCTTATTCTTAAACAAGTGCCTGGGCATGGATAAATGGACATGGATTGAGCTTCAAGGGCGTAAGCCAAATGTAGACCTAGCCTGTTGTAATGTGACAAATGGTTCCAGGTTAGAATCCTAAAGAGTAGAGGAGGTTTTTTATTGGGTAACCCTGTTTTTGTTAGGGGAGTCCCACACTACAGGCTGACCATCTGTGTGCATAAAACATTTCTTCCTCCTCTTCCTTAAAAAATCATCTAACGTTGATGAACACAAAATACGAAGATAATTATTTCCTTCACCTTGGCGGACCGTTCCATGGTATAGTCAAGGCCAGAGTGCACAATGTCCTTCTCTGAAGCCCCCGCGATGCGCTTCTGGAAGGCGTCGGACGGAGTCACTGGGATCTTCCCTCCTTCTCCAGAGAACTTCCTCTCTAAAGATTCTTGAACCGACTCTAGAAATTTGGGATCCAGATTAAATAGCTAAATACAGTACCAAAAAACAATTATTATAATACAAGCACACTTTACAATTAGTACACCATTTTTGCTATTATTTTACATAAAGAATATAAGTAATAATTATGGAACTATTAAGCTTGAAAGGGTAAAGTTTATTTTGGTTATGAACAATTTAAATTGTAATAAGTAACAAGCTCTTCAATATGGTACTTTAGTTTTGAATTATTGGTCGTTCACCATTACATTTTGCTTTTCATTTTATATTACCCAAACATTTTAACTGTTTGGGATAAAATTTGGGAGAATAAAATTTGTCGATTCGAACCCTAAAAACACATTGAGTACACACAACTCATAACACATAACTCATACTAAATTATAAACCAAGTACCTTTCTCCTATCGTGACAGATAGTTTACCATCGGGGTTTTTTGAGTTGGTACATTTATCTTTGATAATTAGTTGTTTCGTGGTATTCTATTCTTTCATCATCCTTATTATTTCTTGTAAATCTCTTGTAAGACGTCTAATATTCTTTACATCCACTATATTAAGTTTAAATTGAGTTAGTAAAAACTTTTCTTTTTATGGAGTAATTTGGTATAATCAGTGGAAGAAAATATATTCAACCTAATGAGATTATTAATATTTAGTAGGCCTATACAAACCTAGCAGATGGTAGTTGGATTCCCTCTCGTACTTGAAGGTCAGTCTTCCGTAGGACACGTGGTTCAAGTTCTTGAGCCACTCGAAGAAGGAGACGGTGACACCTCCAGCGTTCAGGTAGAGGTCGGGGATTACAAGCTTGTTGTTCTGCTGCAGGATGGAGTCAGCTGCAGGGGTGGTGGGGCCGTTGGCTGCTTCACCAATCACCTGGTTACAAATTTGGAGGGAACTAGATGATGAATACATTTTTTTCATAAATCTATTTGAATCAATTTTTTTGAGACACGATTTTTTTAAGCGCCATATTTACCATCATATTTTCCAGCTACTTGGAGGTTTTGTTTTGTTTTTTGTATTTCTACGCCTCTCTTATTTTTAACGGTTTGATGGAGAACGGTCCAAACCCCAGTCTTGTTACTACCTAACGTGAACATGTTGTTAGAAAGCATCTTTAATTAATAGCTCAATGACGGAATGGCAACTGGGTCCAGATTCGACCCTTGCGGAATTCAATCCGGAGACCTTCAGGTTTGAAAACAGACACTATAACAACTCAACCACCCAGTTAGTTACGAAAGGTGTGGATAGTTATGAGTGATGGTCAGTGAATTGACATCTCTGGTGGATTCGTTCGCACAACAATCCACAAACTACCTGTCTCATAATTATTTACCAGTTCATACTTCAGAGGCAATATTGTGGTTTGGATCCTACTTTTCAAAATATAGGTCCCTTAGATGTCATTGGCTGTTGGGCTAAATTAACCGTCCTGTCTAAGGAACATGTCAGCCTTAGTAAGACTACAAGACTACAAGATCACGCCACAATCATCTTTCATTTATTTCTCATTAACGCTTGACTTAAAAATACCTACCTCGGTAAGTCGCCATTTCATAAATTTAATAAGATAATAGTCATAAGAGCAATATTTTAGAGCATTCATTCAACGGTAATATACCCTAGCCCATTGGAGACTGAATTTTTTTACCCATGAAATTGAACACGGTGATTGAGTTTTTCTCCTATTTACCTGAACAATCATTTAGAAATCATTAGAAAAGTTTTAATACTTGTTTTGTTGTACCATATCTTTGTTTTGAAACTTTTATTGATATTTTATACATATTTACACCATATACGACTGTTCTGCACATTTTTAGTACTTGTCGATCGTATGATACAGTTCAAAAGATTTTCTAGGTAACGTGTTTCGTAGTTGCCGTCAATCTCGTTGTCATTATCACTGTTATTACTCTAAGATTCACTATTTTCAATTAAATTATACAAATAATAATCCAAATCACCACTCACACTTCCACTTTTATTTAAAACTTCATTCACAAAAGTTGATAATTCAAGCGGCACTATCCGTTATTCGTCGCCAGTGGGCTAGAATATGTCTAGTGTTTTTAGTTTTACTGCTTAATATGTTTTATCTCTCAGATTTCACTCCATTTCATTGTAGGAGTTCGTATTTCGTAGTTTGCAGGAAGTTTGGCTTAAACCATGAAACGCATAAATGAGTTTTCCTCACTTATCTATACAGAAGGAAAGACACCATTGATTAAGATTTATCGTAGACTACCTGACCTCAAAACATGGATGAAGATTTATTATTTAGATGGTGAATACTCATAGATGACAGGTTGGCCTGATTCGGACCGATGAGCAATATGTTGTGACCTAGCTAGTTTTGTCTCCCCTTCTGTGGTAATGTGCTTCATGTTTTTTAATTAAGGTTTTTTTTATAATTTGGATCCATTTTTAATGATCAATTCATAGTAAACATATTCATGCGTATTATTTGGTGCAGTTGACAACAGTTCCCTTTTCGACATAAGATACACTTGGTTATATCTTATATTGCTGATGAACAAGTTTGCCTTACAGTTACTTTATCTAACACACTATTATAAGAATATAATATAATCCTGCACTTTTTTATTTTTATCATTAATAATATTCCTTGTAAATATACACAATCTTAAGAAGTGTAATGTTTTGTAGAGAAATTATAAAAAATATCGTTATTAATGCTATAAAATAATACACTTTTACACTAACTTACACTACAATAGTATAATATTTTACAACTATTAATGTACGTTATTATTTTGATTAAACATATTTAGTTGTAAATTCCTTACTTGGATTAGTATTCATTTGCGTAATGTAAACCTAGTTTTTATTTACTTGTCTTGTCCTTGAATCTTTTCTTATCTAGAGTATTCCCAGTGAGAACAGTGAATATTAATCGTTTAATATCATTACCCTTGGGATGAGGAGAGCTTATAAGCACACCCCCTTCCGTATTCCTCCAACATATGAATAAGCAAAATCATTACATGCGTCTCAGAATTACCACTAAACTATTATGAACAGGTCAGACATTATGTAGAGACTTCTTAAAAATAAGACATTTGGTATTTCAATATCTGGGTCATCTAAAGAAGATTGATCTCTTATTACATTGCCGTTATAATAACAGGTCTCAAAATTGAACTATTTTGGAGTTTAAAGCTTTTCATTCTGGCATACTAAATTTTTACAGGCCCATTCATTCTATTGTATGGACATGTGTAAGAATCTACGATACGGATACATTTGGTTTATCTAACAACGATCTCTACATTTTTAAATTGTGTAGGTTAGTTGAAAATTAGAGAGTCTTCAATAAGACATATATGGCCTATTAGTGTTACAATATTTGATCTAAAAACTTTAGTAGTTTTAAGTGTAAAGGGTTTTAAGGCTTA
This sequence comes from Nephotettix cincticeps, assembly GCA_023375725.1. NCBI lineage: Eukaryota > Metazoa > Arthropoda > Insecta > Hemiptera > Cicadellidae > Nephotettix > Nephotettix cincticeps. Next base: position 33,249,417 of record CM041790.1, on the reverse strand, counting down.
AGTTTCCGCAGTACGTCCGCTATCTTGTACTTTAATCTCATAAGAGTAATGTTAAAACTCTTAAACATATCTTACTTCAAACACGAATTTTAAATGAAGATACATCATGTTGGTTTTATTAGTTTTATAATAGATATATTTATCGTTGATCCATCTTATAATCGATAGAATGTTAGGAATGTGTTAATTTTGTCAATTTTGCATCTAATTTTTAACAAGTTTACTACCTATCCACTGTACAAATGAAAAAAAACTAATTATATAGATCGCTAAATATTAATATGTCATATTACCTTTGTTTAGTGCCATATGTTCTTGAGTTTATAATATATTTTATTTTTTATTTTGCCACATTTTAACTTAATCAGAAAAACTAAGAGCAATTACAAACAAAACAAACTCCAAAACTAAAACTGCTAAAACTCAAGAAAGCTACAAAATATTGGAACACATTAGCTCATTTGGAAATAAAAATTTACCAAACAAAAAAGATGACATCACTAATTTCACAATTTTAAAAATAATCTACAAAATAGAATACTCCAATAAAAACGATTGTTTGAGTTTAACGTGTTCTAATGTGAAGTGAGTGAAAAAATGAGCAGTTACCGGAAACTCATACATAGAGACATCACTCTGGAAAATGTTACATATAACCTCTGCTTTCATGGTCGGAGCTTACCTTGGCCTTGATCTTGTGGGCATTCTCCTTGGTGATGACCTTCTCCAGCGCCGCTGGGATGAAGATGTCACATTCCTCATACATCAGGCTCTCGCCCTCGTACTTTTTGGCGTTCGGGAACCCCACAATCGTCCCGTTGCTGATCCTGTACTCCTCCAGGGCCTGCATTAGAGGAGTCAGTTAAATTGGTTTAGGTTTATCCGTGACTCGGTTGGTAGCGTGAAAAACTCCAATCTTGAGCAGAGAAGGCTCAGGTTCTGAGTTTTCTATCATTTTGACATGGATATGCCCTAGCTCGAGGGGGTTGGAAATTTGCGCGACCAAAATTTGAAACAGTGACGTTATTTGATTATAAGAACAGCTGTTTAGATGAACTGAAAACATTCCCTATGATCCAAAATATTTCCCACAGTGAAGTAAATACTATCTTTTTTATCACTACTGTCCGTCTTTTACTGTGTTGGCCCATTACAAAATTTGCTTGATACGTCTCACGCTCGTATTTGCAGTCTATGTTAGAGGTAAAGGAAGGAACAAATTAAAAATTATTTTAGTATGAAGTAAAATACCTATGCATTGGAAATATATATTTCAAAATACTCTTAAAATGTGAAAGGTAATGGAGACAGGAGACATAAAAACATTTACTATCTGTAATGTCCTCTGTGATATCAACTAAAAGGTACCGTTCACTGCTGCTGAAATAAAACTTTATATCTTCTGGGAACTTTAGACAAATTAACTATAATAATCTCGTTAGTTCTATATTAGCGTAAATAATTTTGAAGTAGTTACAAAACTAACATTTATCTTTCTTCAAGTTGTTTCAATTACTGTTCGGTTATATGTTTTAATAACACTTCTAAAATATGGAACTAACTTAATGGGTGTTTTATACTGCCATTCACATCAAAAGTGGAATCTCTGTTTTTATACATGTAAAGCTATAAGTCAAACAGTTATTAAAAAGTAATTAAATAAAAAAATATTAAATACAAACCTGTCTTTGTACTTTTTGCCTGTACAGGATTGATTATAGGTAGGACCGATACCAAATGTTTGCCTGAAAAATTTATAAAAAATTCTGCCTAAACCACAAAACATTTAAGACGTAAAAGAAAATTTTAATTTTAATGGATGCATGTTTTTTATATACAAATGGACCTAACGAACAATTTTAAAAAACTTGGCGAGGCAATGATACTGTGAATTTTCAGTAAACAAGTTATTTGTATTCGTTAATTATTGTACTATATTTTCGACAGGGCGTTCATAGTTTTAGGATACCACATTTTATGTGAAGAGCCACATACAACATTATGTTAAGTCTATGTCCGTTTAACTCTAATTAAAACTACCGGGGTACCGGGAAAGAGGCCAACTCGATAAGAGCGTAATATCGCTTACCGTTATCTCTGTAGTGTGCTGTGTACAATGCTAGCTACTTAACCTTTCTACAGGACGTAAACTTCATTAAAGCTTTACTGTCTCGTACTAAGTATTAGAACTTTAGTTTGGAAACTGATGGTATTTACTGTAAAATCATTTATATTCCCTAAACATTATAGTTCAGCTACAGTAGGTTTATACTGTAGTTTTATCTTCCTAATTACAATAAAAGTTTACCTAGAGATTTTTATTTTATTGCAAATATATATTTATATGAAATATATATTTACTTATATCCAATTTCACGGTGGGAGGAGGTGTTACCAGTTGTCATTACGAGAAAGTTTTAATGAAAGTGACGTCATATGCTTATAAGGACAGCTGGTTAGAGGAACTGAAAACATTCCCTTTAGACATTTCCATGACCAAAGCTATTTCCTAAAGGGAAATAAATACATTTTGACATGGATATTGGATATTTCTTAGCTCTGGGGAGTGGTTATTGGCAATCCGTCAGACTAAAATTTGAAACGGAAGTGACGTCATATAAGGACAGCTGTTTGAGGAACTGAAAACCATACCTTTAGACACATCCGTGATCTAACCTATTTCCTAAAGGGTAGTAAATACAAACATGTTTATCTGGAGGTTTAAAATAGAAGATCGCGTTTGATGCCCAGCCATAAAACACGGTCAAAACCAATTTGATACTGTTTTACTGTGGTTTTACTGTAGCGACAAAGTAATGATTTATTATTTAGGTAATTCTGCTTATTAGAGTCAAATATCGATTCAAATGAATCAACATTTGACTCTTTTAAATTATATTTCCTTTAAGGTTACTGGTGAGTTTTTACTACGAGAGGTAACTTCTTTCTACTATACTTTGTCCAATCACATACAGTTTCTTTACTCAGTGTAAGGCAGCTTTTCATAAAGAATTTATTGATAAATATTTTCAAAAATTTAGAGAATATCTTTGATTTTGTAGACCATTCTTACAGGACTCGTTACTCGCAAAATATTGGAATTACAACTGCACACTTGACTAAATCATATTCAACTACAAATACATTCTATATTTCTGTTGTTCTGTATAGAAATTTTAAATCTCGCTTTAATAACATCCGTCTTTTTGATTCAAACTCAGTCAACATTTTTAAAAAACGGGTCACAGAGTGGTTGATTACTCTTGGGGTCTCCGAGGTCGAACACCTTATCACTGCCGAGTACAGGCGGACCTGATCCTACTTCACTATCGTTCTTTGTGCTCTTATCCTCCTGCTGCCGCCCTTCCAGTACTATATTTTATAACAGAACTAACTTCACTGTTCGCTGACTGTGATGGCCAAGCCTACGCACAGGCATTCTGCCCATGTAGGCTTATTTCCCAATAATTATAAATTATAAATTGTACTTATATTGTATTATTGTTTTTTATTTTTTATTAAAGAGATTATGTAGCGATATTATATTTTTCTGGAAATAAATTATTTTTTGATTTGATTTGATTCGATAGACTACATATCTGTCTGTCAAGATATGGATGAGTCGACACAGTAGGATTTTATGACTACTGAGTGAGGAGTACTGATAACAACTGATTGGCAAATACTGCATTCAAAACAGGGCCACTGCTGACTCAACTACGACACCGACCTATTTTAATCTGTTACTGTAAAAATTATGTTTGTCTAAAATACATAAACAAAATAACATGCTTCTTATCAATGAAAATAATTTTTAATTTAGGCTAAATTAAAAATACTATTTAAGGTCATTATTGTTTCTAAACACTACTACTGCAAACATCCGAAATGGGAATGTAGTGTTTATGTAGTCATATTATGTAGTCAGTATGTCATCGGTGGAACAGGAGAGGATTATATTTTAGATTCATGTCGGACTCGAAAACAGGAGGAGGTAATGCTAGTGCACACTGCAGAGACCCGGTAGTGTGGGACTCGTACCCATTAAATCCCCCCTCGTCTCTTAGGAGTAGCCTAGAACTGTTTCACACATTACTTTGGGCTAGACCTTTTGAATATTGCGTCACTAGGACTTTCCTCGTCGGGGTGATCACATTGCTAAAAACGATGAAGATCGACCTTTTTCGCCAGAAGTATGGATTGGACATAATGCTTAACGCAGTTCCAGATATCCTCTCCTTGGAGCATGGCTCCGACGATGTTGTCAGGATGAATTGATACGCTGGAGAGAGTCTCCGCAAAGAGTGACACTAGCTGTGCAATCCATCTCTCACACTCGATAAAAGTGTGCTGTGCCGTGTCTGTAATGCAGGAGCAGTACAGATATGTTCATCTGACGCCTTTGTCTATCTTGTGCAGATAGGAGCGACTGTACCCGTGTCCCGATAGGCGTCACAAAGAAATCTTCCTCGCCGTGCTCCCTTTCCACCCACGGGTGGGTCAGTAAAGTATGTGGGTCCAACGTCCCTTCGACTCGGCCTTCCATTCACACTGCCAATGGTAAAAGATGCGAACACACTCTTCCCTAGCGATAGCCTCTGTCAGCACCCAGACAATGCCAAATGTCAGCACCAGTGTTTAAAACGTTGACGCTGTATCTTGGCTAGAAAGGTACACGAATCTTAAGAAAATTGACTCACACAATACTAGATTCCAATAGTAGTAGGATGTTATAATAATAATAATAATCCTGTGCCATTCTCATTCCTTTGAAGTAATTTTGCCTACCAGCCACAGCTTTTGTTGTACATTTTAGTACATATGGTATATGGTTAGCATAGCACGTTCTTCACCACGTTAGTTCAAGATTTCTAGATTAGAATGCGCTACTGGCGTTTTAATTTCCCAATAGACGGGACTGGGCGAACTCCGGGGGTCTTAAGATTGCAATGTTGCATTACATTGCATTTTGTTACTGTGTTACACGAAGTATTTTTTGTTGTTTTAGTGAGGTTCGAACCTTGGGGTCGATGCCCTGGGGGTTGAATATAGATCCGTCCCACTCCATCACTCCTACACACTTGGCCCCGGCTCTGTGCAGGTAGCGCATCGTGTGCAGTCCTACGTTCCCGAAACCCTGCAATACAAACATAATGGGATACAATTATAAAACATAACTGACCTAATAATGATTAAATCATAATCTAAATAAATAAATTCCTTTATTTTCAGAATGTATAGATATAAATTAAAAACATAATTAAAGAACACGATTCCTCTGTATGTGCAAGAAGAAAAAAACAAATCGCAAATAAACTTATGACTATGTCCACATCATGTTTGGTCAACAACCACGTTCCGAGTTTTTTAAGACTGAAGAAATTGTTGTGAGGAGGATAAAAAAGAGGGCAAAACATTGAATGTCTTAGTAAGTGGGTATGAAATCACTTAAAAGCTTTGGATTTCAAATAGAAACACGATTCAAGTTTTGCAGTCGTTAGAATTCTGAGAAGACGGAAATGTATTAATAATTACATAATAACATATATTTATATAATGTAATAATAATGTATCATCTTATATTGTAATAATAATGTATTATCTTATAAATAACAGTTTGTATGATTGTCCAAAATTATAATCTTTTAAGAAATATTATATATTACTTATTGAAGGTACTCTAAGTAGGAATTTCTCTAAGTAGGAATGAGTGCACATTAAATTGATATAACGAGGTTAGAAAAATGAGGAAATTATCTTCTGAAGCTCCAATCACTGTCCAGTTTGACGATATCGAGTGGTTGTGTAGGCTATACACTCTGTCCTATAACTGGCCTGGTGCCGAGTTATCCATCTATGAGCGCAAGCTAAGGAGGGGCAGCTTACACTGTACACACGCACACAATCGTACTGAACTTGAACTCGTTAAGCTTACACTCATAAAGGTTTTTAAGTGGGAAGTTAAAATTGACTAAATTTTGAACATTTTATTTTTCTTTTGTTTTTGACTATGATAAACAGTTCGTTCTGAAATTACCATAGTATGTAAACACAATTATTCTATGCGACCCACGTCAACATTGTCCCTAGTAATAAATTGATTGGTATCAGTGGTAACTGTCAAATAAATATGGTTAGACATATTCATTGTCATATTTGTGAGCAAAGTAATATTGAAAAATCGGAAATCCAGATAGGAACCCCGAATCTTTAACCAGAAATTTCTTGCATAGAGGCCCATGACGCTTACCACTGGACAGAAAAACACCTAAATTCTCAGTGTAAATGTGAATTATAAAGATGACAATGCCCCTCCAATTTATCTAGGTACCTGTCTAAATTTGTTAAGGTAATTTCTCACCTGTACTATGAATGTCTTCCCCGCCCAGCCCGGGGTGAGTCCGATGTCCGCCATATAGGCCGCGTCGGTGATGAAGTTCTGAATGCCATGGAACACCCCTCGTCCTGTGGCCGACACTCGCCCGTGGATGCCCCCCTGGTTGATGGGCTTGCCGGTCACACACCCGTGGGCGTTGATGTCCATGTACCCTGCGGAGATATACGTGCGATTCTCATATCAAAGTACTCCGAAAAAACGAGAAACTGATTACAGTTAGAAGCATTCAGAAAAAGCAAAGAATGTAACAGGAAACTGTCATAGTTTAACTATATTGATCGAACGGCTATTTAGTGATAATAATAAACTTAAAACAGCTGATCGAAATAGCACACTAGCAGCGATAGATATATGGTAACAGTTTATATATAATATTATAAGGAGAAAATGCATTTTTAAGACTTTATTAAATTCTTAAACATGACTTTTCTCCTTTATTTACTTACATTTTCTTACATTAAAATGGAATTTCATAAATAAAAGGGTAATGCTGTTGATATTTTGCAGATCTTTAGGTGATCAAAATAATTAAGCTATTTCACTATACACTGCCGTTACTATGTGGAAAAACCCGATGGCTTTATGGGTAAATTTTGAGTTTTTAAATATGATATTTCGACTTGTCTACGATCCAGGAGTAATTTATGAAAAGGTCGGTAAAGAGTTCAGGGACACCCTTTATAAAATATTGACCTAGTATTTTAAAATCTGGATTTAATATTATGTTCTACTGAAGCTTTTCCAACATCCTATAAGTTGATATAAGTTTATGTTTATGGTCATATTTATGTTTAGAGGCAGGTTAAGTGTACGAAAGGGCCATGTGGTCCTACCTTTCCCTGTTAAAAAAATTCACTTCATTTCACTCACTTTTAAATTATAGCTACTGGAGTTGAAATATTTACCGATAGTCTTAGCATACGTGTCAGCAATCCAGGACATCTCCCTCTCTCCTGTTCCCATGTCTGGAGCTGGAACGTCCACTCCAGGTCCTGGAATTTTGGAAAAATCTTATATTAATCTGTTAGGCCTATACTACAACTAGGTGCTGTAGGTTCATTTTAGGCAAAAGAAATTAAGGTCGAAATCATGAATACAAACCACTGTTGTAAATTTTGGAAACTCATCATGGCGTTGGTAAATTATTACTTATATTATTTATTGGACTTTTCCAACGCCTCTGTTATACGAAAGAATACAAGAATACAATATCTTTATTGGCCGTTAAATATCAGAGGATACAATAGGCTTCGACGATTAAAAGTGTTTGGAATTTATGTAATATTAAATATTCTTACATTATTTGCACGACACAACGCTTCCGTAGTTGGAGAAACTCCTTCCGTTTTTAAGTGATTGCCTAAGAATTTCATTTAAATGAATTAAAGAATTTCTGGTTAATAACTGTCGGTAGTAATAGATTTTACGTTTTTTAGTAATATTTATTATTATAATATAGCCAGAAAATAAAATACACATCTGTCACGCATAATACACAAAATAAATTAACTACAGCACTCGCCCACCGAGCTAGCATAGCGGGAATAAGACGGTGTGTGCACGAAAAAGGGAGTCGGTGCAATGTAGATTGTGTTTGACAATAGTAATAGCTAATATTTATAACTGCAATTCCTAGGTCACTTGAAAATGAAAAGGGTTTCTCCAACTCCATTAACGTTTTTAATTAAAACACAATAAAATACTATTAGTAATGATATAAATGTTTACTTTATTTTCAGAACATCTGAGTTTAAGAAAAGTTATCGGGTGAGTGTTAAAGCTAAATAATGACGAAAAGGTCAAAAGATAACTTGACAGAAAACTTTATTTTCTAGGTCATCCTGAGTTGAAAAGCGATTACAGATCCCACAGGACACACAATCCAATACTGTTGTCGTGACCCTGCAAGTAATGGGGGATTTCGGGCTTCTGACCAACCCTGAAAAATAATTTTGATATAACCGAAAATAATTTTTTTTCAATCTAAAGTTAAATCTAAACAGCTGTGACATCACTGAGAATAAAGCACGCCGTATGAATTATGAACCATGTTAATTATGAACACAATGGCGACCTTTGTGAAAGTTTTACCGTTTGTATGATAATGTGGTATAATGAATGTCTTGAAATGATGTTCCCCTTACCGTTTCTATACTTACCACTTAATTCAAAACGAGGTTTTTATATTTAAGAAAATTTCTAATTTATTTAGTTAACAGGAAAAAGCAGATATCATAAAAACATTATTCAAACAAATTTATGAGTCGACCAATAAAATATAAAATTCACGAATTAAAATAAATGGGTTTGAATATCATTGTATGAACGATAAAATATTAAAAAAACATAAAAGTAGTATAAATTAAATATCTAATGTGTATTCATTAGAAATAATTATTGATTTAATCAATGGATAGATTTATTGTAATCATAAGGAATACTTTCCTTATGTTATATTTAAATACATCCATAATAATACGTGTTTACACAATGTTCGTAAAAATGACTATAAAGGATTTAAAAATTCTGAATTTTTTAGAAAAAAGGTCTAAATAGGACCAAAATCTGAGAAAATTTTAGGTTTATTATAAAATGCATGGTGAAAACATTGCTCTTATTATTAGTAAAATAAAAATAAATAATATTAAAACACGTGATAAATATATAATTTGTTTTCGAGGTAAGGTGCTGGCTGCATATGTCATTCGACGGGTTTATTTAAGCCACAAAAAAGATATATAGACATTTGATAGATTACATATTTAAAATTAAGCAAATTAATTAGTAAACGTATCGTTCATTAACTGGTTTTAATGGAAAATTAAAAAAAACTCTTCAGCCAAATAAAAAAATACTTCATATTTTAAAATATTTTTATTTTAAACTTAATTGAATAACCAACGGTTTTAAAACAACCCATCTTTCAAGTTATTTTAAATACATGCATATATTTTATATGTTAACCCTTGGACTTCTGGTGTACTCTCTTTAACTGTAGAAGCATTGACAATAATAAATGCTAATAAAATAGTTTATTTATTTATTTCGAGTAAAAAATTCTGTATTTTTTCAGCTAAGACGTAAAAGGTTGCTTTAAACTTAATCTTTCCTATTTCTTATTTCCTCCATCTTTTTCTGTGTATCAATAAGTCCAGTGGTATTTCCTTATGAGTAAATCGATTTATGTTTCTCCAATTCGCTTTTCCGCGTACTGTCTCCAGTCACCACGCAGCATTCACAGCTGGGGCGATGTTATCGGTTGAGCAACGATGCCGGTTTTATCTCAGAGCACCTCTTTGATAACACAATGACATAGAGTACATAATGAACTCGAACATCTCATAGAGTATACTGTGTTATTTTTAAACGTATATCTAGTTTCGTTTATTAGAAGTGGTGGATGATTACATTCACCAGTTAAGTAATTTAAGGTAAAATGGCTATCTAAGGAATGGAATATGTTTTTCTTTGGAAAAATATGATTATTATATCCAATAATTAACAAAAGAAATTATATTTTAGAATAGAAATATTTACCTTTAATTTAAAATCTCTTCCATTTTTACAACTATCCATTGCTCAGTAATGGTTTTACAAAATTTAACATTATTCTTGTGCAACTAAAATCCAAGATGGCGGAGGTAATGCAAATTGTTAAAATCATAGTGGTAATACTAGCTCTAGTAATGACTGTGCGTGATAAAACTTTGGAATTCAAAATGAATTCAGAGAAAATCCAAAAATAACATTTAAAAATTTATTTGTAATTTTAAAATAGTGGATTTCATTCAGTCCATAGGCATTCGGTAGACTGAATGAGTCCTCCGACTTTTACCTCCCACTCTTGTCTGATGGGGGCGGTTGAGGGGGAGACGCCCTCAGACAGCGCTCTGCGGAGTTGATTTAGGCTAGTTATTGATAGTACAGTATAAATATATAAACATAGGTCAGAGGGTCTCCGTCCCCTTCATTCTATTGTCTCTTCCCACCAATACACGGTTAATCGACGGCCTTTGGTCAAAGTAGATACAAAATACAATTTATTTATTTACTCCACCTATTTCATTTCTATTGGTAAGTAATAATAAATTTATGGTAGTATTTTGAGAAAGAAAGCATGGCGGAATAACACACAACACACAACACATGGTGGATCGATTACATGGTCCATATTTCAAACGTTGATTATCAAGGTATATGCAGTAATTATACGAGGACCATGTGAATGGTCCAAAAGTGCGATCAATCTACCGTGTTTTTCACGTTATTCTGCCATGGTCTCATCTTATAAATACCGTCCAAAATGTATTGTTACTTACCAATAGTAATAAAGTAGGTCGAGTAAATAAATAAAATGTATTTTACATCATTTTTGACCAATGACCGTTGATTAATCGTGTATTTTTAAGGGGACATAGACTCCCTCGGACCAATTTTTATATATTTATATTATCAATAACCAACCAACGCAACTCTGCTGATTTCTGTTTGGAGGACTCTCCCCCTCCCCCTGTCCTATCAGACAGAAGTAAGGTGACGGTGGACCGAACGCCCTTTGGAATGAATGAGACCCCTCACCAATTAGACTGACAACTGACCAATAAATCCCTTCTTGGCCAGCTCCAGGGCAAAGCGCCGAGTGATGGTCTCCAGCTCCAGCTCACTGTAATGCTTGGGGTTGATCTTGACCCCAGCCTTGGCCCCGCCGAAGGGCACGTCCACGCAGGCACACTTGAACGTCATCAGGGCAGACAGCGCCTTCACCTCGTCCAAGTTTACGTCTTCGGAGTATCTGATACCTTCAATCAAACATAATATAGGTCATAATTAATAAACAACCTGACAGTATCGAGATTTATATCGATATCTTTATCAATTTCTTTGTATCGATGTTTGTATCCATTCCCTATAATTGATAACAAATCAAATCTAACCCATCGATATAAGTATTGTTTAAAACCTTTGAAAGTGATTAGAGTGAAACCCGCAATACTTTAAGGATGATAAAGATATATTATAGAGATCATATTAATAAAAAAGAAAGTTAAAATACGAGTCTTAGTCTTTACTTCATCAAGTATTTATTTTATTGAGCAGTTTTGTAACCTAAAAGTGGTCACAGCATCAACAAAATGTAACTTAGGTAAGGTTCATAGTAACATAATGCCAGCAAAACTATTTCCCAACCCACAAATATCGAATATCAATGGCATTGTAGCAAATTTCCAATACATCGTATATCGATATTAAACACCCATAGGTTATACAGTAAAATAGTAATTAAATTTTGTTATAGTGACATTTTCTCTCAGTATGTCTCAAAAACAAAACCCTTTTGTTTATGTACGAGTATAAAAATTGACACACTGTGTTTATTCACTTAATCCAATCGTCCCTCTCCAAAATCTTTCAGTGGAGGAGGTCTTTATCATGGAAATCTAAATTTATTCTGCAGATAACAGCGATTACAGACGTACGATACTTTTTGGTGGTACTGTATTGAGAAGGGAGATAGGTGTTTGGATAACCTGTTGCACGTGAAGGTAAAATAAATACATAAAGCAGCCTTGTAATTGAATGTAATTTAATTGCTGCCAAACGATTGCATCAAGTTTCATTTCATCCTCCCCCCAAACGTAACATATTCAGTCTCCCATCCTCTCTATCTCCCATTGGACACACTTAAAATCCTAACAATGTAGGCTTAAGACACAAAACAACTTCAAATACTCGTCTTAAATTCTTGTGTCGAATATCGCGAGCTGTGAGAAGTATGCATTACACCAGAAAAAGGAACCATCAAGCGAAAACTTTTAAAAGTTGTTGTTGAATAAGATAAGACCCCTGTAAGGCCCCGAGCGTATTTCATTGCAACACTTGATTACGCTTATGCAGCAGGGAAAAATAAGCTTCTATGTTAGAAATACTTGTGAAGAATAATATTTTATTCTTTTAAATGTTCTCTGAAAAGAATTAACTTTTTTTTCGTGATGCCTTAAAATGCATATATTATTTCATTTATAATGTTTGGAATGTTGTAAGCTTGATATTTTGTGGTGGATTCAAAACAAAAAAGTAACGAAAATAGGCTGTAGAATCCTTTAAGAGCGGATTATAAGGTTCAGTAGCATAAACAGTCTAAAGTAAGTCAACAAGTAGTTTGAATTCCACTATAATTAATGGACAGCAAGAAGTTACGTCATTCAAACTGTCAGAACTATGATAATATCAACCTAGTTCTTTGAATATTTACCACCCAGCGGTAATAACACCATTCATAATTTAGTTTAAGAATATTCAGTAGGATGAATATTAAACTCCTCTTTAACTTGTCCATCCTGATTCGGGATTTGGGATTTGGATGTCAAGTTAAACAAAGTTTTTTGTTTGAATTTAAAATATTGCTCTTTTTTACAGTTAATTTAACACTTTGAGAGGTTTTTCAATAAGTTAAAAACAATGATTTTAATTCTATGTACCAGTTATGTTTAATTTCACGATGTTGTTTAGTTTGATTTAAATCACTTATTTTTTAGAATATTGATCAAGTAGTAGACGATCATTCTGTTTACGATAAATTGCAGCAGGTTGAATGCAGACAACTAGCAGACAATTAATCAGAGATCTTAATCAGAGTCACGTGACCTTCTTCTCGTGGCGGTGAAACCATAAGAACTTAGATTTATGAGGTAACATAAACATATAAATGAAATAAGTGGACAATAATTTGGTTGTGTATCTTTTAAAGATTAGCCTACTTCCCTTGTATACCGGACTATTATATGGAATAATTGTTGTTTAGCCAAAATTGGGAATGATATATGGATTTCATACATTTCTATGCTTTTCGTTTTATTTGTGTAAAATGTATCATAAATAGCAGTGGATTGTAAAAATTAAAAGACTACTAATAATAGTTTTCCGAGAGCGAAATCTGAAAAAAACCTATCAGTTGTTTTACAACTGATAGCATTAGTGCATAGATTTTAAGTGATCTGTATCACTTTAAAATCAGTTTTATTTCAAAAATCAGTTGAACAACAGGTGATAAATGAAACAAGTTGAAAGAGTAAATTTAAACTTAAATTTCTTAAACATTAAATTTCCAAAATAAAACCCTAGCTCAACTAATTTTTAATGATGTCACACTTTATAATCTAAACTCCTATTTATATAAGTTTTAGTATATAGTATCACCGTTGTGATGATATAAGCTATAGATGTAGAAACCTTACTTTGAATGGGCAACAATCCTTTCTTTTTCAAGAGGTTTAAATATATTAGAATCAAAGTTTGTGCAAATGGTAGCTATTTTTCAATACGGCCAATATAACATTTTCTTTAAGGATTTCCTACATTTTAGGGTGCTTTTCGATGGTAAAAAAATTCAATAAATTTTATACCTTTTTATACATCTAACCGTTTACGAGACACAAAGAGAACATAAAATATAGTTGTTTTTGTTGACTATGTCATTATTGGGATCTTATACACCACACATGACTTAGTAAAACTTAAACGAGGATTTTTTGGAGATAAAAAATATTGATATGATATTGATAAATACTCGAGTATAAAAAAATTTTATTCAAATTGTATTCACAATCCGAAATCACCATAACATTAAGGGTGTTCCACAAAAATTTTACCACAAAATTGGACAGTGTTACGATGTATAGTTCGCTGTATAGTAAAGTATACTGTATAAGGTGAGTATTCCAATTTGTTATGAATGATATTCCTAATAAAGATTGATTGATTGGTTTACCTCCCTTGGTGGGTGTTCGGTGGGTGCTATGCTGCGACCTGTACCCTGTGATGATCTCATAGTCCCCGGAGTCTCGACGGATCGGAAAGCTTATCTCTAGGACATGATCGCAATCCTGCATCTGCAGCAGGATACCTTTCACCTTCTTCCTCTTCTCCTCAGGAGTCTCCCTCCCCTTCATGTCTTCCACAAGTTTATCCTCAGCAATCGAACAAGCACGATGGAAAAAGTACTCGACCATGTCGAAGAACTGTGGGTTTGCCGCGGTCGGAACATCCTTTAGCTTGTCGGGGATGGTGTGATGGTACCGGGAGTTCTGCGAGGCGGGGGCGATTATACCCAGGACTCTCCCCAGCTCCTGTCCCAGAGGGGTGCACTTCCCCACGGTCTTCAACCCGAACATGGTCCCACAACTCACTGGCGCGCCTCACAGTAACCTGGTGTCTAAGCAGATAAGCTTTTAAGGCGCGGCATCACGCAATAAGCCAGCTGATAAGGCGAGGAAAACACTTATCGCGGCATTGGTACACTACAAGCTGAGTGGCTTATCTTCAACACACCTACTTCACTTGCACACGGGCGGTGACTGCGGACTGTTACTTTCAGTTATGTAAACGTATAGTGTTACGGAGTACCTTGGCTATCATCCGATACTAATTATGTAACACACGCATTTGAGATACCATGTGAATTACGATTATTACAATTATGATAACCGCTGACTCCTCACGCAACAATCATACATGTAAAGTAATAAATTTGTTGAATTATGACCTGTTTACTGTAAAAAGTGTTTCATAAAATATTTTAGAGCCTATTCAAAAATTTAATCTGATAAATGCCAATGTTTCTCAAATTAAAATCTTACAAACGCAACGTGGAAAATTGATTCATAATCACAAACACTCTAATGAACTGCGTAAATATAACAAAACACGTACTATCTCTATCTCCATATTAGACTCAAACAAAAGAAAATTTACATAAGCGCGTAGTTTTAAAACTATAAATTGGTATATGTCTAAGGTATATCAATTTAATTTTGTGCCAAACGGCGAATTGTCTAACAAATGGTGACGACATTTTTATGTGGTTTTACAATTGGTGTTTATGAACAGCTGAAACAGTTGAACAATTATTTAAATTCAGCAGAAACAAATAAAACTATTTGGAAATTTGGAACTGAGATGGCCAAACACAAAGTTTCATTAATTTTGTAGAGGAAAAGTGCCTTCAGGTTTAAATCCAACCTACAAGTATTTGTCAGAGGTTGATTTGTTTCGCTAAATTGCCAATTTTGAACATATCCACCTCCAATAATACTTTTCTTAACCTAAATATGGATAGAAATAAAACATTTATATCCTACAAAATACCTAATATAAATTATTTTGTGAAACTATTGATGAATCTTTGCATTGTTTTTGCAATTTTCCAATTGCCAGATTGTATGTCTAATTTAAAAATTGAATATATTGATTGATTGAGTGATTTTAATCAAAAGACAAGACCACCCTTGTTTACAAATAGCAAGTTTTAAGTTTGGTTCAATTAAATGTTGCTCCGGGCTGCGGGTTGGGGATATTAATTGCTCTTGTGCGTGGCTTCGAATAACTTTTGAGACTCAACTCTGCCAACTTAAACAGCTACCCACTTTACGTGATAGGGCCGTTGAACCATGGAGATCAGATCACTCGAGAAGAGATATTACATTGAAAACCTCGTGACATCGTGACACACGCTCTTACATTCTGTTCAGTGATTAAACCACATGATATAAAATAAGTTCATACAAACTAGCTAATCCAAAAAGAAAACAACAAGAAACTTAAGTTAATCTTGCTATCAATTATGATTTTAATTAAGCTACATTAAATTGTTTCAAGTTGCAGTGTACTATGGAATTTTAGATTTTTATTGCGGAATTTTTCCCTCATGATTATACAGTTTTCAATGAGTATAACGTTTCATGACATTTCAGAATCTGGAATTTTAACCCGTTCTCATGTGAACAGCAATGGTATTAAGAAATCCTTTTGTCTGTCAATTCAAATAAAACCCAAACTATTGACTTTTAAATCGGCTCTAAAGATACGCCCCAGTAAGACACGCTCCTATCGGTGACAGTGGTGTTACTGCGGATAGTCGGGTAACATTCTTCGGTCTTTATCTGGATGCGAATTTAAAATTTCATTCTCACATAGAGCACACTGCTAGACGTCTATCATCCGGAATCTTTGTTTTGAGGCTTCTATCAAAATTCTCAAAAACCGATCTACTCCTTACTGCCTATTATGCCTTCCTTTCTTACACAATCATAATTTGAGGGTCTTAAACGACATACAAAAAACTATTTTCACTCTTCATAAAAAAACAGTAAGAGTAATAGCAGGGATTGATAAAGAATGTCCTGTGCTCCGTATTTTGTACATTTGGAACTGCTCACTTTCCCTTTAATAACTTGGAGTGTCTCAATTTTTTACTAAATACGTTTTTCATGAATGTTTACCATCATCAGCGGGAAAAACTAGAAACCAATGGGAGGACTTCATGTACGCGATATATCAGTCGTGCGTTAGCCCCCTCCTTCCATGTATTTACTGTTAGGCGTTACAAAGTTCGCCGGGTCAGCTAGATTTTAATATAAAAGAATAATAACAGCTGTTTAGATGAACTGAAAACATTTTCTTTAGAAAAATCCATGATCTAACCTATTTCCCACAGAGAAGTAAATACAAACGTTTTTGCTTAGAGTTATAGCTTATAGTCTCTCATTTCCATTGACATAGCAATTAAACCTAATTCAATTCTAAGTCTGGAATAAATTAATTTTGGAATGTCTTATCGTTTCAGTATTGTTATTAATTATGCTGCGACCCAGAATATCTAATCTTTCACAACAAAGTCGTAATGCTATTAGACTTCTTGCTATTAGACAATAGAAATATAAACAGTGAAGTAGTGACCGCACCTCTGAAATTGTTGGGTATTGTTCTTGATCCTAAACTCAATTGGACCACATGTGGATCTTCTCAGTAAAAAAATTGCAAAGGGTCTATATCTACTGAGAAGGAAAATTCACAGTAGACACAAATGTACTTTTAAATGTATATTACTCTCATATATAAAGTTTATTATGCTATGGTATTTTATTGTGGGGTTCTAGTCCTCATGCGAAAAATTGTTATTCTACAAAAAAAGGCAATTAGACTAATTTTAAATGTTGACATGAGAACACATTGTAAACCTCTTTTTAAAAATTTGGGAATATTAACTGTATATTCTTTGTATGTACTAATAAGTCTTAGTTATGTTCATAGTAATATAGAATTATTTCAGTTAAATAGTGATTATAATAGTTATTGTACTAGAAATAGAAACAATATCAGAATCCAACAGCTCAGGTTTACAAGTTCCCAAAAAAATATCTCATACATGTCTGTCAAACTTTACAATTCCTTACCATTTACAATTCAAATCTTTGCCTCTTACTTGCTTCAAAAGAAAATTATTAAAAATCATATTAAATCTGAAGCTTTACATAAAATGCAAGAGTTTTATGAAATAGACTGGAACAAATATCTATGATTAAGTTGACTATTATTTTGTAATGTTAATTATTAATGTTATAGGCCTACTTTAGTTAAGTAATATTGGCGTTTATCAACGCATTGTAAAATGTTTATGATAACAAAGAATGAAAGTATTACCTTAAAAACATGGACAATCTTAAAGTTAACAAGTATTTGTGGCTTTAACCAATAAAAATAATCCTAAATATATTTTATTTTTTTCTCCACCTTCTTAAGTTCTATAGGTTAGCGACAATGTATTTTCAAAGAGATAAAATGGAGGAATAAGAAGAAAATACTATCGCGCGATTGCATGGATCCCGAAACCAATACAAATTCGACATACCATTAACATACCTCTTAAAACTGTTTTTTTTTCTCTCAAAAATCACACCCTTTATAATTGCATAAGAATTTAACATAGCCTTCCTAATACCCTAAAGAAAGAATATAACACAAAAGGTTATCATGAGAAATACAAAAACGTTTTTTTAAAACATAGGTTTTACAGTGACAAAGATGTTTAGCTTAAAAAACTGTGACGAATGCTAATAAAATGTAATTTTTTCGCCAATAATGATATTTTATTCGATTTGACAATTATTATAAATTGTACCAACAGATCGAATGTACTATACTTCGATTGTTCGAGGGGTTTGGGTTTAGTCAAATTAGTTGTCACATACAACATAAAAGGAGTTTCTGAAACTTTGGTTTTTACTCGATATTCCTGCCTGAAATGTACTAGTACAGTCAGTGGACAAGGTGAAATGCTTTGAGCAAACAAACATTTATTCGTAGCTCATTCAGGATGTTTTTATCCACAACAATAACATCATTATTGGACCTACATGTTTGCTCATTTACTGTGTTTAAAATTAGATATAATTCTGGAGAATGTAAAAATATTAATTCTTTGAAAACAGTTTTTAAGTTAATAAAAATAATACATCAATGTATAAACCACTGTTATTTTTAGATTTCATGAGCTTTATAACAAATAATATGCCTATGAATTTACTTATTTATATTTACCATTATTTCCTAAATATAAAATAAAGCTTTACGAGCAAAGCTAGTTAATATCAATTTTTTTATAAAACGTTTAATCGAGCCTTTAAGGAACAATAACTACTTTAAAGTATTGGTTAAAATTACATATGAGTTAACGTATTTGGGTTTTGAAAAAAGACAAAATGAAATGAAAAATTATTGAGTTTGACGTCCAAAGTGGGTCCCCGTTTTTTTTCTTTACAATTCATATGATTGATCAATACTACAATTAAAAAATGGTGTACTATCTCATTCTATCATGTGCACAAAGACCTGAACTTTAAAGAATTGCTTTAGTTCTATGTAAGATTTCATTATGCACCATTACTCATTAAAAAAAGCTTGAATTTTTTGGTTATATGTAATATGTTCAATAATAAAACCATTTGAAGTCGTCGGGGATCATATCTCCCTGTCGTTTCCCATGTTAACCTATGAGCAACAACAGTTTATCTAAGCAATGCTAAGAGATACAATTTTGAATATTTTAGTATTTCATTACTGTTTCATAGTAAATATTTACACCAAATACTTTTTTCAATATCAAAATTATTTGCGGATTTATGATTTATATATAGACCTATATATATTTTTAACTATGTTTTTATATTTTTGTAAAAACAGCTGGTGTAAATGTGAGTGTAATTAGCTCATATATACAAATTCTCAACTTCCTAGCTTAAAAAATTCCTGAGAAAAATATACCTAAAAATGAAAAAACAAATTTCCGAGAAAATGTTGATAGTTTCATCGAACAATTACACACGGTCCCAGTAGATAACACTTCTGAGGAAAATGTATAAATTTAATTATTATGTTCTATGTGCCTATTTATTCAGCAGAAAAAATACTATAATCAAACAATTGAATTTAATTCAATTTCTTTTCAAAAATAACGTCTGCTGCCCTTATTTATATGATCGTGCAAAACCAATTTGATCACTCTAGACAACAATGAGTGATTTTTCATTCAGTGTTAATTTGAATGGGATATTGTGAACTATTTTGGTGGGAAACTGACTGATAGTGCATCGGAAAGGTGGACCATTAGTAATGAACATCAAACACACATTTGGCGGCGGTAGTTTGTCATCAGCTGTTATCAGGAATGTGATCAGCTGATGGACTAACGAAGTACATTGTTGGCGGTCGTCAGGGCTGCCACTACTTCGCCATTAAGAGCGCCACATAACATGGTCCTATTTGAAGTGGTCCTGTATCTGGTTACTTCACTGTCGCTTGCCAGTGGTGCCAACCCTTTAGGAATGATAAAGAAAAATATGGTAAGTTATTTAAACACTGTTTATTTTTTTCATGCGTTGAAAGAAATATGTTTAGTAAGATAATTGGGATTAATAAATGCCATATTGATGAAATTACTAGGTGACTAATAGTTTTGTTAAGGAAATATAAAACCACAAAAATAACGTATCAAATATTTTTAAGTAAACAGTGTAAATATAAAGCTTTTCCTTGAAATAGGTGATACTGTTATTTTTAGCCACAATGAAACTACCTTTCAGCTTATCTCAATTACCTAACAACATCTGGTTGGAGCTGTCATAAGTTTGATCTTTCATACAACTGACCTAGCAGCATTACAATAAACTGAAATATAAGACCTTTTACCAATAATGTTCTTTTTTGTATTTAAAACCACAAAAGCTTCAGCCTATTCTAAATTAACTAGATTACCAAAGATAAAATATGATTAACCATTTATATTGATTTAAATTACTTTTAAATTAATATAAGACATTGAAATTAAGTAGTCTTAAGGTGTTGCTGATTATCATTACTAACTGTTTGTATACTATTTGTATTTTTTTAAATATGTACAATAGTTCAAAGTTCTATCAACTATTTATTTTTCCGCTTTCATTAGCTGATTACGATGACCTAAGGGAACTAAGTTATGAACAATAATACAAAAATCAAATCTTTCGAACCAAACCAATTAAGTAAATGGGCTGTAAATCTATTGGGAGAGTCAACAAAATGTGTCACACGGAAGGCCAGAGCTTGACAAGGTCTGTCTGTTTCTGATTGGAAAAGTATATTTCATGCCGTAGTCATTACAAAAGCAAATCCACTTTCTCAAAAAAGATACTTAGATTCAAACTATATACACCACAGTTACGTATAAACTATATTATTATGAGGAATTCTTGACACTGTAGCCTAATCTACCATCCCTAGTTATTTAGAAAAATACATGCATTTTCAGTTTACAAAAGATATTGTAGAATTTTTAATTATGTTCTACATAGCAAGTTATATAAAATTACCAGAACATTTTATAATTTTTGACATAGATATGTGTTAGCTCTGAAGGGGTGTTGGTGATTTGTGAGATGGAAAATATGTAACGGGTTTCCATAGAAACTACCAGAGCTATTGTATTGATTTTTCATATAAAAGAATAAGAACAGCTGCTAGATGAACAGAAAATATTCCGTTTAGACGTATCCATGATCTGACCTATTTCCCACAGAGAAATAAATGTAAACATTTTTTACTTAGTAGATGTAACATTTCTTCTACATGCTCTGACGTACTTTTAAATATCTCATTTAACACCGATTGCAGTTGAAAACCATACAATATTATGTAAATTTTTATCTTTTCTTTAAGATAAAATTTTTATTTTCCTGGGAAACACTTTATTCATTTAAATGATGTTTAGAATCAAAATGTAACATTTTATGTTTTGGATTTTCGAGATAGAATAGGACAGAACTAAGAAGGAGCCAGAAAAGAAACGAATGCTGTTAGTAGAGAGCTGAGCTTCTCGGATATAGTTTCATTAAACTCCTACTCTGTCTTAAATGATCACCTTCCAAATAATACCAGTATTTTTCTTACGAGAAAAAGTTACCTATGATTATGTTTATGTTCAAGCTTAAACATAATCATGGGTAAACTGGATTTTCTTAGACATTCCAAGATTTTATGACCAAATATTAATCCAAATTTTTTTTTGTTTCACTTGAATTTTTATTTAAAAACATTCAAGTTCCGCATTGATTTTCAAACATATTATGTAATTTTATACTGGAACAAAACAGTCACTTGATATCACGGGTCAAACTGTATCTCTATAAACCCTGACATATGTTATGTTACAACTTTGCAAAGGGACAAAAATCTGTAGTTTAATTAAAAGAAAAATGTTTTGATACAAATTTTAACATCTAAATGTAAAGAAAAATAAATCCAAGATGGAGTTACTTGTTTGATGAGGTCTTGGGCAGCTGGTTCCCCCTCACCCCCTCTTACCCAGCAGTGTTGCTATTTTTCAATTAGCCTATCAGCTGAAGAACCCATATGTTATTATAGAATAGGGCGATTTGGCAACACCGCACTGACTCTCATCGGACTACTTTCATGCGGTTTACTCTAAAAGAGAACACAAATCATTTAAAAATAGACTTTCCTATTAGGCGACAGTCAATATACTACAATTTTTACAGTTAAAGTAGGGAGTGTTAGTTGCACTGGACACCTGGAAACTTTGGGAAAGATTTACTAAAATTCATCAGACTTCAAATTTTAGACATTATTTTGTATATCTAAATATAGATCACTCAATTTACCAACATATTCTTTAATACACTACCGCATCCTATGAAAATCACCCTTTTAAATACATCAAATTTAAAAGGTCTATCAACTAAAAAAGTAAGTTAGTATGAAGGTACTATTTAATTCAGTTGCCTTTAAATTCTTATTCCATATTTGAGTGAAAATCACAGTAAAATTTAAATCGTTGTTCAGAATTCCATATGATTCATTCACAAAAGCAATAACAAGCAATCTACGTCGTCATGTGAACGATAATTATGTTGACATTAAGAGCTTGTAATTACTTGACAACTACAGCACAATGTGACAAATTATATACCTGCTGTACATCTAAAAATTGAAAAAAATTATTCATTCATTACTGAATACTGAATTACGCCTTGCCCCCTTGTAGAGTGTAAATACATAACAAATTCTTAATACTAAAAATGTGGTTATCGTATTTTCACTTTATCACATTGTATTTTCGTTATTTTATTACAACTTATAGACGTGTGCTACCAACTATGGCAGTACAGTATGTATTTTTATGAATCAAAAAATCTAACTTTTGTGAAGACTAGACAAACAAAATCCAACTCTATTGGTTGTCCGATCACACACACCATCCTACCTGTAAGATGAGGCACAAAGTTGGATCGTGTTTGGCGACGCTTCAACCGATGTTGGGCTCTCGGGAAAAACATTGACCTGAAACTGTGTACCAGATCAGTTCGTGTGTGGCCGTCAAAAACAGATATTTGTTTCTTTATTAAGTCCTCAATTTATTTGGTAATATTAAATTAGCATTTTACTATCTAGATCCCATAGTGATAGCGTTATGTTACCCTTTTTATTTTATGTAATAACTAGTGTTACCCGTTGCGCCTTGCAACGATGTACAAAACAGACTTATTAGGTATAGGTTCACTGGAAAATATAAAACGTAATTTAATTACATTTTTAAATTTGTAGCCTATACAGGCAGTTAAGCCAAAATATTTGTAAGAAATGAGTGAATTTATATGGACTTAATAATAAAATATATAGACTATGTAAAATTGAAACAGACTATATCATTTTACACCAGAGTAACTTTGATCGTTTACAGCCTAGTAAATACACACTCAAATTAGATTTTTGTGCGCATGAACACAAAATCAGTTAATAATACACAATATTAACCTTTTATAAATTTCAGATAGCCAAAATAAAATACAAAAAATATACAACAGCTGATTATTATAATAAACGTAATATTATAAACATTGTAATTATTTTTAATTTGGCCAATAAATACAGGGTGTTCATTAAAGTCGGGGACAAACTTCGAGGGGTGATAGTACTAATCAAAATAAACAAAAAATACCTGTAAACATTTGTCGAAAAATCCTTCGTTTAGCCGCTAGCCGCCATTTTGTATTTTTTACAAAAAACGTTATATATCAAGAACTATTTAAGATACAGAAACCAAACTTTGCACACATATTTATTGGCCAAAGAGAAAAAAATCACAAAGGATCATTTAATTTGCTTTTTTATTTTTAAAATGGCGGTGGTTAAAAATCTTTTAATTAAAATAACAAAAAACCCATTAACTTTATAAAATGTTTACAAGAAACAAAAAAGATTGGAATTTTAATGGCAAATTGAACGGTTCTTTGTTGAACGAAATCAACAACAATTCAACAAAAAAATCAACAACAATCAACAATTGCAGGGCCCGTGCGCCACCGCGACGCGGCCGTGACGGAGAAGCCGTGTTGTGCCAGCTGAAATCCGCTTCTTAGCCACGGCCGCGTCGCGGTGGCGAGTGGGCCCTGTAATGTAACATTAAACCTGCATTTTCTCGGTTATCCGTGGACGGATTTCGTTCACCAAAGCACCGTTCGATTTGAAAGTAAAATTCCAATCTTTTTTGTACCTTGTAAACATTTTATAAAGTTAATGGGTTTTTTGTTATATTAATTAAAAGATTTTTAACCATCGCCATTTTGAAAATATGAACGCAAATTAAATGATCCTTTGTGATTTTTTTTCTCTTTGGTCAATAAATAAGTTTGCAAAGTTTGGTTTCTGTATCTTAATATATTCTTGATATATAACGTTTTTTGTAAAAAATACAAAATGGCGGCTAGCAGCTAAACGAAGGATTTTTCGACAAATGTTTATAGGTATTTTTTTGTTTATTTTGATTAGTACTATCACCTCTCGAAGTTTGTCCCCGACTTTAATGAACAACCTGTATATATTTGATTTTTAATAAATAAAACCTTATCATTCAAATCTGTATTGAGAAAAAATATTAGACTTTCTTAGTTTAGGCGTAAAGAACCATTATATCCAATTCCAGTCTCCTAAGTAATTGGGAAGTGGGAGAATTAATGACGAGTAAGGGTTTGGTGTTTATATAAACAGATAATATCTTTATAATAATTATTTATTTTTTAACAAAATTTAATTAAAACAAACCTTCCTTATGTACAATGGTTGTTTGTATAGTTTAATCTTCAATGTTTTTATTAGCTGGTTCATAGGCTTTTGGTAAAAAGCAGTTTGTTCAAAAACCATGGGGCAAAAAATTAAAACTGTTTTCTTAAAGCACCAGTTGAACACAAGAGAGCTCAGGCACAGCACGTGCCTAGTACCGGTGGTCGTGTCTACGATCTGGATTTTATGCTTCTCCCTCAGATGCCCTGTTATAACCTGCTTATTAGATACCATACCTTTGTGGACAACCAAGGTAGTGTGAATAGTGCAGACATTATGGTTGGTATATAGTAAATTATAAAATAAAAGAATGAAGTTTTTTAAATTCAAATAAAATTTCTGGAATCTCGACAGAGCTTGAGACGAAGTATGTAAGAAAAATTGAATCTCGTGGAACCGTTTGAATAAAGATAAATTTTAGGCAGGGTTTAGATTTCCTTCCAAAAGAATATAAAAACACGTATCGCATCGCATTTTTATTATGTTGATCAAAGTGTTTGTTCAATCTATGTAGTCAAATAGTCGATGTAGGCCAAAACTAAGATAATCCCTCCTCTGCTGTGTCTGTGTCTGACACCAGGCTGATCAATAAGACGAACGCATCCGTCCCAAAGCTTGAAGTCCTCTCCAATGGTTGGAGAAATATGCCAAACAAACAAGACTGTGATTGACATGGCATATTTTCAAACGACTGCTATCAAAATACTGTAGTAAGGTTTATATAGATTAGGACAGATTGTATACTTTTCCTGTATTTTTAACCTATAATTTACTTTTAACCCTAAAAAAGAGAGTAAAGTATAAGTTTATTTTTTTCAGCCGCAATTAAATGCTCAGGTAGAGAAGCTTGAACAGTGCCAAGAATTTCCGGACACACCCTTGATGTTTCAAGACCTTGTCATCAGCCAGATTGGGTTCAACCAGTACATCCTCAAGGGCAAACTCGTCATCAAGGAGACGCTTGACAAACCTATACATGTAAGTGGTCATCAGCTATACCAGCTTTGACCAGTACGTATTCATGGAAAAAACAATATATACTCTTATAATATAAACTCAATATAAATATCATCTTTACATTTGGAGATGTAGATTAATGGGATTTGTTTTGTTCATTTAGCCATTAATAAACGAATGGTATTAGCATATGAACTAACTGTAAACAGAAACGACATTCGACATCACTCTTATTACACTTACTTGTCACTCATTTTCGCCCTACAAATCCCACCTGGTCAATGTATCATAGATAAGTACAGTACTTTAAACATTTATTGAATAAGGAAACAGTTTTTCAAGACGAGGAAAATAATCCCTTCGGATTTTTAATTGGAGCCACACAAAATACGTATGTATGTGGTGATTCCATTAAAAAAGCTTGGTGGTTCCACCCTGATACTCCATGAAGTATTTGAACTTTACGAGAGGCCTAAGTTCCGCCATTAATCACTTTCTCTTTATAGGTCATATCACTGACCGAATCATCGCCTCTCATCCGACTCTTTTCTCTTCATTATTCAAATAAAATACCTGCTAACTGCAGCCAACATCCCCTCACATTCCAGAATTAGAGATACAAGGATCTTTGTGTAGACATTCTCCCTCAATTCTAGCTCCACTTCTTCCTTCAGTGTTATTCATTTTAAAAAGCAAACACAGACTCATGACAGTGTCCATCTCTTCGCAATTTATGCAGGACCTGTAAGGCTAATATCAAAACGCTTCTTATAGATGTTGAAGCATCCTCTCTGCCAGGATAGCCTATCATGTAGTTAAGGGATTTAGGTCATGAACTTTAAATATTTTTTCTTTATTGTCTCTGTGGGGCTCGCATAAACAGGGGTGAGATGGCTCAGTACTGGGAGCCAGGGAAAAGCAATTTCTTTACCCAATATACTCGCCACAATTTCTCACACAGATTGTGCTGGAGATGTTTCGTTGTAAATCCAAGGAGGATCCAACGTCTTGCGAATACTACTTCACGTTCAAGAAGAGTGGCATTTGTGACCTGATGAAACAAAGTGACAAATCTTGGGACTACTTCACGAACGGCACTGACCTGCCTCACGGCTGCCCGTATCCACCAGTGAGTGTAATGTATAGCAGTAACATGATAGACTGGAATATTTCAAGCTAAGAAAAATTAACATGTTTGGATGGCCCCGTTAGAGTTATACTTGTCAGTGGTTAAACTAAGAGGAAATAAACTCAAAATCTAGATTAACTATTAGCAGAGGTAATATATTTTTATTACATTAGATTAGATACTGAAATATGAACCTGCCCTAAATCAGTCATTTTAAGCTAAGCATGAATGAGATGATTGTGGTGCGATTTTGTAGTCTTTTGCTGACTAAGGCTGACATATTCCTTAGACAGAACTGTTATTTTTAATATTTCAATATTTTTATACTGTAAACTTGTTTTATCACCTATAATAATGATTCCACAGTACTAATTTTGTTAAGGAAATATTGCATAAAGCACGTTTACACACTATAGTCAAACCATATCCTCAATAATCATGAACTCACTAATATTTTTAATAAATCATATTTCTAAATATTAATAATATATTGTACCCATATTTATCTGTTTAATCTCATTTCAAAAACTATTAACAGCAATCCCACCTATTCTTGTTGATTGTTAAAGGCATAAACGTGTACCATGGACTAAATTAATATCAGGATTACCTAGATGTCTTAGTCTATGAAATTCGGGAGTTTGTGCACTATTGAACATTTTTTAAATCCTTGGATAAAGTGTAATATATACATATAACTCGAAGTAATGTCATACATTTGAAAGTTTTGACTTATACATTACAAAGGAATTTAAATAAGTTTTCCGTGTATAAATAATAGTTAAATAATAAGTATTTAACCAAACATACTATTTTCAATTAAATAGTATATATATTTATTTTAATTCATGCAAAAAACCTGAATTTTATTATTCTTTTGAGAATAATTGTTTTTCCTATTTTGAAGTTTGTCAGAGAACGAATATTTTTAGACTAAAAATATAAAATAAGGATACAATTTAGTTGTCCAACAAATATTTTATAGTATAATTAAATGTTTCCCAAATTTTAACACTGGGATATTCATACTTAATATTTATACAGCCTCAAGACTATATAAACATGAATCCTGTGAAATATATTATATCTTGTCAAATATGGATTTATAATTCTGGAAAAATAATTATATACTAAGAGGATGTTCTCTGCACTCTTCATAAATGATTTTTAATCTAATACATCTTATACATTTGTACATTGTTTTCCCCACAGATACAGTAGATTTTCTCTTACCAACATACACATTTAATTCATCGAGAATATTTCTTTTCGCAGAAGGTGTACACTGTAAACGGATCCACTGTTGATCTTCACAAGCTCAACTTCGTTCCCTTTTTTCAGTCCTATTGGAGGGTTAAAAACAAAATATTCATGGGGAAAAAGTTGATGTTATGCATCATAACAGAATTTTCACTACAGATGGTAAAAAGACATTGAGATATAAACATATCATTCCTACCAAAATTTATATTTCGATGTGATTCATTTCTCAAATAAAAATTTCAATTATCTATTGTTTAATCTATATACCTTCTACTAAATACAATAAGAGCATTGTAGCCTCTGTATTGGCTGACGACCACTGGTTTACAGCCTTATAAATACATTTATCAAGTCGAATAAGCTTACCAAGTTGAAATTAAAATAATCATTAACACTACTGTAGTGAATGTATACAGCTATTCAGCTGTATTTAGAAATGCGTTTTTTCTATTTTTAAGTTAAAAGTTTTGTTAAAAAGTTATCTTAGTAAAATATACATAAATAACATAAATAATAATAGTACATAAAAAACTGTTTTCTAATAATATGTATTATATTTAAAAACATTGGCAAGCGTTCATTAAACCTTTTACCTACTATGTTTCTACTGTGGTGAACGTAGTTTACGAACACAAAATTTACTTTATAAACATCGACGATAAAATGTTTCAGGTATGAGACCATTAACCACTATTGAGTACAGTATATAAATACACTCTTCATATTAATTAAAGTGCTAAAAAATATTCAGTTACATGAAGCTTCCTCTTAAAAGCTATTAATAATAGAATGTAATGAGAACGGATTAAAAACTATAGATGTCAGAGGTTCCATTATCCATCAGTCACGATTTAGCTCAATATTAAATGTTACGCACGACCCAAAATACTACAATAGAACATTTAAAGTGAAGTTGCTATTTACATGTTTCATTTGTTCGATGATAATGTAATCAATAATATATAATTCACAGAACCTTAGTTCTTGATTAATGTTTATTGACCTTTTAAAAGCTAGTTGAGTATTCATAAGCATCGCCGGGAGGCTATTTATTTATTCATTCAAAATTGAGCATCACGAAATCACTAGTATTTTTAGCGAGATCATTACTATTAATAGTTTTAGTATATTTAATACATTTATCTAATTAAGATGCTTAAATGGGCCATTATGGGTTTCTTTTTTGCTTTGTAGTTTTTTTGTCTCTCGTCATGTTTTAACGTTTTGATGGGTAACGGTCCACACCCTAGTCCTGTCACTACCTAATGTCGACCTGTTGTTAGGAAGCATCGTCAATTAATAGCCCAATGATGAAATAGCAACTGGGTCAAGATTCGACCCTTACAGGATCCGATCCGGCGACCTTTGAAGACAGGCATTATAGCCACTCAGACACCAGCCAGTTATCAACATAATTCACAATATTTATAATGAGTTATAGTCTGTAATCATCTAGTCATCTATAATTCATTATAATAATGTATTAAATAACCAAAAATGTGGCAAGGATTAATATAAAAATAAAACACCAAATTATTGTGAGGAATAAAAATAATAAATTGTGGAAAAATTATCAAGTTTAAATTTTATAATGGGCATCACAGTATACTAAAGTTATACTAAAGGTATCACAAATCAGTTAAAGGTTGTGCATTTTGATTGGTAAATTTAAATTAGTTTTTAAAATACAAAAAATACAGAGTTTTTGTTGACAATATAGACAAATGTATATACAGTATATATAGGCATATATATAGGCATATATATATATATATATATATATAATATATATATATATATAATAATAAAATAATAAAAATTGTACGTACTTCTATTTTTAAGCAGATATTTTTAATCTATGTATTTACGTAAACCTGTATCATTATTTCAATTGAAGAGAGAAAACACACAATATTCTTGTACCAACTTGTACGTTAGAGGTGTTTCAAAATGTTTACAATGTTACCTGATTAAACCCACAAAGAGAAGGTTTGTACAATATTGAGATTACGCCCAACCCCATGACATGTAAAGGACAAAGGACGTGTGTTGCGTGAAGACATACTTTTAATGACGTCTGCTCGTTAGAACTGGCGAAATACCCACACCCTTACACAATATGTTCTGAATTACTGTTTACAGAACAAGTCAGGCTGTATTTTATTTCAAACACGCTTCACCCATCATGACTTCATGACGAAATGATATAAAATGTTATAATTTGTTTAAAAATAATATTTCATATATGGTAACTGTTAGTTAGGTTAGGTTACTAATCAATTATATATAAAAATAGCATTTAAAACAACACTTTTATTGCCTAGTTTTTATATCATATTATTTCTTAGGTTACAAATTAAATTGAAACAGAATTACATTTGTGGGTACATAATGAGTTATTATTGATCCAAAAAATATCTATGATAATAATTGCCAATATCTAAACGCTTGGTGGTTTCTTTCCTAGCCTTAATGACTTTAATATTATTTTCTTAACACAACAAGCTATAAAGATGTAATTATATGGAATATATATAAGAATTAATTTTCATTTATACAGGATCTTTGGGCAAAGGCCCACATATATAGGGAAATATTATGTAAGTATACGTGTCTGCATATTAATATTTTCTATTAGACATTTAGAAAATAAAATTTATTTTAAAAACAAAAAGAGTTCTCGTGTAGCTTAGTGACTGCTAAGGACCGGACAGACGTAAGTTATAGAGTTAATTGAGAGCCTAATTAACAATAAAGACTCAATTAGTATTTCAGGGCCAGGATCAAACTTTCACTACGTTTTATTTTTGTTCAGGATCCAGCCTATTCACGAATCTGGAATCGCTCTACATCAGTTAGAATGGAGCTTTACAAAATGGCTGAATACAAGTTTTATATCAATAACGATTAGTTAAAATTAATTGGAAGACAATTGTACCATGACCCAACAAGTATTATGGTAAAGAGCTCATGTTATAATTTGAAGGGTACCTCCTCAAATCCCGACTCAGTTATCATTTGTAATTTGGCCCTCTTGTTATTTTTACCAGGAATCCCAAGAATTATTTTTTTGACCGTTCCCTAACGTTGAAACATCCCACTGGCGTAGGGAATTCATAAAATACAATAAGGTTATTACACTTTATACACTTTTTGTCATGACAAAACTACTTTAACACGTTCAAAAATTCGCGGTATTTATATTTCGCTTCTCTCTTGACACAAAAATCCTTTCACTAGAGGCCAATCTCTTAAGCGGACTGACAACTTTCGTTCAGCGGAAGTGCAAAAATTATCCGCTAAGCAAATTTAGTAAAAATTCCATTCAAAATATAAAACTATTATTTTATTCTGATTATTATATATGAATGGATTTAAAATTTACTCTAAAAATATACTGAAAAATACTTTTTAACTTACTTCAACTCTGTAAATATTTTGATGCATTGATGTATACTAAGAACAATAATATATAAAATAAGTATTTACACTACTGTTCATCGTTTTAATGAAATTTGTAAAAGAGACAGGCTTTACTTTGAACAAGAAAAACATAGGCTTAAAGAATTATGACAGCATTCGTTGAGAGGTGGATTAAGCCATTCGAGCTGTTGTAACACATTTTATAGCCAGATACTGTCATAAAATGAGCAACGTAAATACTAATCTTGCCTTCTTGTTATTTTTACCAGGATTCTCAAGAATTATTGTTCTAATATGTCTATTGCAACTTATCATAACGCAAAACGACGATAAGAAAATACGGCTTGTGTTAGTGACAGTTAAAAATTCACTCACTCTTTGTTACTTTAATTATCACCCTTATTTCACTAAAATGTTAAAACTACTTAATATTTTTTACAAAAAATTTTCCTCCAAACATAACTTGTAAAGCTTATCATGCATATGCTGACAAAAAATTGGTTTCATTCATGAACGACTTATACATGGTTTCGATTTACGACCTTTTTTAACATATAAATTAATGGAGTTAAAAATGAGGTGAGAAGTGAGTATTTGATATTTAGTTTTCTTTGATTAAAAATATTATCAATTATTCATCCTCATTTCATGGAAATGTTTTCATTCTAATCTAGGTTTTGCACCTCAGAGTTATCATTATCATCAAAAGAACTTTTTGGAAACACCTTGGAAGTACTGAACAATTTCAGACTTCATTTTACTGAATTCATAGTGATTTGGAGTATATTTTTGACCATAAAACTAATAAAATTCGTCAAGATATTTTTTTGCTATATATTTGCAATATATAGCATTTACTATATATAACCATCAAAGGTGGATTTCACTGAATTCGTGACAACGATGGTTTTTATGAACCTCCATCAAAACTGACTGATGATTTAACCATACTTAATAAAATCTAATTTTACAAACGAAACATGTCAAAACTATCACTAGTTTCTTAAAGAAGAGTTTGGAGTAAATTGATGTGACAATGAACTCTCATGACTGGGCTGACGTGTGAAAAAGTAAACATAGCTCCAAAAGTGTTTAGTGTTTATGAGGAAAGAACAATGGAAAATGAATTTGTTCTAGTTGAACGTGTGAAAAGAGAATGCTATCACTGATCACATACCTAGAGATATGCAATTACTAAAATTCTTGTGGAAAAAAATAAAAAAGGAATTGAACAGCCCTTTATTGTATCCTCCTATGTCAGCAAACAACATGCAGCTAACAACATGTGCTATTACTTTTAAATGTTAATTCTAAATTTTTTCTTCAAGAATAAAATATTTTAATAATAAATTTAAATTTTATATTACAATATACAATAACATAGTAATAAAATAATTTGAAATACTAATGACTGACAGACACCTTAAACCAAACAGTAAACAACGCTACCAGATATTTATCAAACGAAAGATTAAACTGGTTAACCGGTGAATATTGGGCCGTTAATTCTAATCTAGTTTTAGTGGTGAGTGAGAAATCCAGTTTCCCCAATAACATGCTAACAACGGTTAAATATAGGTTTAACTGTGGTTTAGTTTTTGGTGATTTTCAGCTTAATGTAAGTTAAATTTCGTGTACTCGAGAGGAGTAATCGCTTAAAGTTTGGTTATTCTACGTGGTGTGACAATACTCACATGCAGTCTGGGTGTTATACCTGTAACCGACTCTCATTTAGCATTGTGTCAGACTGCTGTGTGTTGTGTGAATGGCCAAAGTTGGCGCTTTGTCACATGGTTGTAGCTGGACAAGCTCAACTAAAAATTTCATTTCAGCCAGCTAATTACAAACTACAAAAATACACAGTTAAAGTCATCCAATTCCCTCCACCTATGATATTTTATTATCAGAAAGGCAGTGCAAAGTGTCACTTTGGAACATGATTTTAAAATGACTCATCGGAAAATGTTTTGAACATAAAGGCAGCGATCGATGAGACTAAAAAGGGACCTCCCAGAACTAAAACATGCCCATGTCAAATATATTTTTTGAAATACGTCAATAGTATTTTACTTTGTTTTTTTGTAATGGTGTATCATGTATCGTTCTATAAAAAAATAAAATCAGAGAGATTACTAGAGATTATAATTACATTTCAATTTACACGTCACAGTAATTTTTTTTAGGGGATGTGGAGAAGAAAAATGAAGGATCACCAGAAGACATGTATAGATTCAGATACTGTATATTAAAATGTTAAATATAAATTGAATAGATTTTATTCTTTTTTCCCTAATTAGAAAACATGAATAGTGAACGGCTTGGTAGTTTAGAGGCAAAGTTCTTATATCTCAACTAATCCCACGATCGCCGGTTCGACGTTTAATCATACCACGACCAATAAATTAGTTGGGATATAATTTATTTTACACAGAAAAATAAAAAAGGCTGCCTCTGACGTTAAACGTGCAAAATACAAAAAATACACCTGGATAATTGTTCTAGTTAGTCGTAATTTGTTACTTGAACGGATATTATGTTCAATAGATCATTATTGTACAGGTAATAGTTATTTTCATCACAACTTCCTTTAAATTATCTTTCTAAAGTGTTTTCTTTCTCCAATTATTCATTAAATAATATAAGTGGACATTGAAGCTTCCTCTAGTTGAAGGAGTTAATGATTTGTTCTAAGTTCTTCAATGGGTTCATAAAACAGAAAGCAGTTTTAATGATATTGGAATAGGCTATTCATAAAATCATATCCACATTATTATTGATTGATTAAATTATTTATATTATTCTTTTTGAGTTTAATGCTGATTTTACAACTAATGAGTATTGTTAGTGCTGTTGTCTTATTGTACCTTAATGCAAAGTAAATTCAAATTGAAATTTTTTAAGTACTATACAAATTTTCTATATTCAAAAATATCGTCATTTTTTAAGAAGAGGCAAACAGATTAGAGTGCTTATAAATTGATCAAACGTGTATTTATGCATGGTTGTAAAATTACATTTATTTCTTTAATATTCGTATTTATAAGTACTTCTTCACTATGCCGATACAATTTTTAAGCTATGAAATGTAAAGAAAGTTACTTCTCAAAACATTATTAAAAATACGTATTGATCTAGTTAGTTATTTTTTTTAAATATTAGTTCTTAGTTACTTACTCCCCACATTCAGGCTATTTTCCACTTCGGTAGGACCTATTAAGGCATGGGGTCAAAGTAGAGCCTCGTAAAAACTGAGAGAGCTACTACTCCTTCTTAACCACCTGAGGGAAGACCTATATGGTATAGGTCTTCAAGCCGTTTATTCTTGAGAACTCTCTCTACAAAAATGATGAAATTAGCATCTATATCTCAAGAGAAGACACCGTATTTAAGACAACAGACTCTGGTGAGAAATCACCAATGTCCATCTGCAGTCGTCTCCTTTTGTTTGTTCTGCCCACCGACGGCACTCGAAAAACGTGTGAAACACTCGTACGTCATCGTGTTTAGAATCCCGATATCTACATGCCGGACTACTTTTTACTTGACCAATCTTATGCAGGTAAGCATGGAACCCATATCTATTGAGGAACTGAGTTAGAAGGAAATTAACTTTCCCGACCACATGTTCGACCCACAAGGACTGTTCCGGAATAACCTTCGTAGAATGCGTCCGTGAATGTGCCCTCGTAGCCCAATTGATTTAGACTCGTTTTGCCACCTTTCTTGCCACTGCATCGATTCTTCCCTGGCCATTCGAATCGCCTTTATGGCACCAAGTCTAAAATTTTTATTAAACACAGATTTCCTCTCTTGGGCAAGGAGACCAACCCGGAAAACATCTACTACGACAAGAGCAGCGGGCATTATCAACGCAGCCCTTCTCTGCTCACAGCTACCATCTTTTGACACGGATATTTCTTAGCTCTGGAGGGTGTTGGTGATTTTTAAGATGGAAAATACGTACCAGGTTTCCATAGAAACTGCCAGAGCTATTTGTATTGAATTTTTAATATAAAAGAAAAACTGTTGAGATAAACTGAAAACATTCCTTTTAGACGTATCCATGATCTAACCCGTTTCCCACAGGGAAGTAAATACAAACATTTTTTCAGTAACACCCCTTCCTTAGAGTGTCTGCCAAATTTTACTACTATATAGTAGATTTGAGTTGGTCACAATAGATGAATTTTCTATTTCTATGCAGATGGAAATCCAGCGTTCGGCTTAAGTCCACCCCTCTAGTTGTCTTTGCCGCCTTGTCTGTTGAAAACTTAATTTATTCTCTAAGGGTTAGCTTGGTATTGAGTCTTACCCCTATGAACTTTACTACTGACTTTTAACATATAGACTACGAATCGACACGAAAATCCATTGAATTCAGGATCCGATGTCTTGTCATCACGACTATCTCCGTTTTCTCGGTCATCAAACTCAGTGAGTGGCTCTCCATCTACATGGGGACAAGTTTCATTGTTTCATTAAAAGTCTCCACAAGGCCCGCTGAACGTCTCTAGCGACAATACCTGCCGCGACGTTGTTCCACCAGTAAACAATCTTCTAGTAGCCCCAGTCCAAATATGCCATCGTATGGTATGTTCCTCAGATCTGGGCCAAGGATGGAACCCTGAGCGTCACCAGTGATGATAGTCTTACAACGAGGACACTCTGAAGTCTCAAAGAAAAATTATCTGTTCCTCAGATAAGTCCGCATAATCCAAAGTAATTATTTGGGGACATGAAAAACCTCCTCTAACGATCTGAGGATGACAGACCAGCTTTACGGTGTTGAACACATTCTTTACATCTCAAGTGAGCAATGTAAGGTGGCGAGAACAACGTACCCACAGGTACACATGAACTCAAAAAGATAAAAATATATTGTGTAACTTAAAGTCTGCTTTGTGCTAAGAAACTTTATATTATATTTGTATGTGTGTGTTTAGCGTTTCTTCGATAGTAGATTCATTCCAATATATTACTTAAATAATAAGTGATAACCAAATAATTCTCTGGACGATATGCCTCTTATACTCGTATATTGAACATAATTTATACTTCGGAAATATAATTGCCACAAACGCCGCAACCTGGTTGGCATGGCACAAAGCAATAATGTGAGCAAAGGTATAAAGGCTACATCATATCCCAAATATATTGGAATATCGAGGTAAAAAAGCACGAAATTCAATAATGAGGCCCGATTTGGAACCCCATTACCAGCGTCTGTGTTATTGAATCCAGCCTGATACCCGCTGCAAGATTAAAACCCCTGTGCTAAGCCGGTTAAGAGTTAACATTGGTTATACTGCGATAATATTATTCTTGGTTTATCATACCACTATAATATACTATTAACAATTAAAAACTTTATTATTTTCTACTACTTACTTTTTAATATTTTCACTGCTACTACTTTTTTACTTGATTCCATTTGTTAACTTTGAATCCATGCAAATGTTTTTTCTCCGCCCACTTTCTAAATCTGTATTTTACTCTGTGCAAAAGAGTACTAAAGAACTAATTTTCATCCCGTGGAACCTTCTGACTTTTCTAGTACAAAGGACTAAAATTAGAACTTTTAGTACCTCACGGGACTTACATAAAAATAACATGGGAAGAATCCAGAAATGCTTCTTACACCAATGCACAGTTTTCTATGGTGCCACTGTTTGTTGCGTCTGCAGTCGCTAGTAGAGCATTTTCTGAGCGTCGGCCATTACGTTCATTGACATTATTATAAATTATAATTATTTTATAGAGACATTATTATAAAAGATCAAACATCGCAAAACACTTACTAGAAAAGGGCAAAGCTTAACAACAATAGATAAAGACCTCGAGATTATCAAAACTTGTAAAAAAGGAAATAGAATGAATTCATGGGAAGAGTTATTTATTTATAAATAAAAATGTTAAGATAAAGCAAAATTAATAAACGAACAAATACAAACACAATGAACAAATAATAAATGATTCTGCAAGAACGTATAAAAGTCTATTTCCGCAACTTAATATTTAAAGCCAATAAATAAACACATCTGACGCCATGACAGGAACTTCCGGTAGCCAGAAGTATTTAAGCAGGGACGCCATCTTGATTCTTTTAGTCTCCATTTGGGCCTGATGATTTGGGTGTAACTGGACGAAATCGATCGCCAATTTAACAACTTTTGTATATATTTACCGTTGTATATAGTTACAACGTAGTGTTGGAAGACGTGAGTTTTTACTTCATCCAATAGTAAAACCAACACATACAATGCTAATCAAAAAGTTATTAATGGTTTAGTTTTAATTTATTATTTGTGTTATAAAGCCTTTACTATTTGTCCGCTTTTATTACATTCTTGAACAACCTGGGTATATTTTTGTAATTCAAGTTTTTCATTTCTTTTTCTTTTTTATGCTAGTACAATTTTAACGTAGGAGTTGATGAAAAAAATTGATTGCTATAAAGTGTGTATGTAAGTGTAACTACAATATTAAGCTGAGTCCAAAAAGGCATCCAACCATATTTTTTTCATGAAAAGTTATATTTGAAAAAAAAATTTGGTATTAAATGTAAGTAAACTTTTAATATTATTTTTATAGTAAATAAATTTAAACTCCCAACTTGTATTTTTGAAACAATGATAATAATCTTATGGCATTTCCATACTATTAAATTTAGTTATGAATTAAATTACCTGCATTTGTATGTTTTATTTTTACAATAATGATATATCCTGAAAAAGAAAAATAATAAAATAAATAGTTTAAAAAGGTATTTTGTAGTACTAAGAGGTAAAATAATAATTAATCGTAATATGTTTTGTCATTTATTCAACAAGGTGAACGAATCGGTTTTTTATTCCTTGTCAACACAATCGAATTTCACAACGTTGTTATTAGATGACACTCCAAACTTCTCAAAGTCATCCAAATGCTCTCAATTAATGCAAAACTTGCCATTGAGCGATTGACAGTTCAATTATTGTAAGGGTTGACGTCACTATCGAAGACGTTCGAACCACTCCGCCTTGACAGGTATTGATGACGTCATGGTAATACATTTTTCTTTTTGTCGTTTAAACCAAGTAAACAGACATTTAATTTACCTCTGACATTTGATTTGTTTACTGAGTCAACGAAAAGTGATTTAAAACTACATTAAACCCATCTAAATTTTTAATAATAAGTTTAACACTTTAATGTATAGTTTTGTAACGATACATAATATACAACTAAGTATTTTCATTCAAATTTTAGTGATTATTTACCAATATTCAATAATTTTTACTAGACTTTTCCAGCACTATGTTTTTTTAACTAAACAACGTTTCTGGAGGTAAAGAAACCCCTCCCGTTTTCAAGTGATTACCTAAACATTTACATTAAAAGTAAAATTAAAAGTTTAAATTGCAGATATTAATTATATCATGTCGTTAATAACATTATACTTATCTATCATGCACAATACAAGTACTATACTGATAACGAAACAAATAACCACGACACTCCGCCTCCGAGCTAGCGCGGCGACACAAGATAGCGGGCGCTCAGAATGAGAGTTGGAGCATTACTGAATTCTTATCCAGTAATGATGTATGCGAGTATGGCAAAAATGTATGTACGAGTAATTATAATACTTTTCGCTTTTCATTACCGATGAAACATAATTCAAAACTTATATTATTTATAAACTATGTGGTAAATCTGGATCCAGTATTTTCTACGTAGTATGACACCAGCGACAGGTGACTCCTTCCTGTCAGATCATGAGTCTTCTTTACCTCTGCATGTGTGACTACCTTCACTAGACTATAAAAGGTGTTTTCCCTCGATATGCACAAATGTAGTCTTGGCAAAGTTTATCTTTACAAAAAAAAGTGTTTTAAAAAAGCGTTCCTTTGTTTATTTGTTAAATAAACTAGGTAAATAAGCTAGGTTTTGTTGAAAGACCTATTTGTTAGTTAAAAAGCTACTACATATACCAATAACATTCATTGCAGCTACCATGTGGGGACGATATGTTCCAAGTTCCAGGTCAAGATTTTAATGTCAGTGAACATGCCTTGCACATTTAGCTTACGTGTTGGCGTTCTTAGTGATGTCTCTTTTTCTGCAACATCATTGAGTATTATATTATAATATTTGGACATAGCTATGTGTGGATGTTATCGGCAATGTGTAAGACGACAATTTGAAATAGGTTTTTATAGATACTACCTATTGTGTTTAACTTTTAATATATAAGAATGAGAACAGCTGTTTAGATGAACTGAAAACATTCCCTTTAGACATATTCATGATCTAACCTATTTCCCACAGGAAGGTAATTACAAACATTTTTATTTAGGTTTTCTTGGACTATTGTACTGTATTATGCATGTGTAAAAAAATGCATTGGTTATTATCCTTTAGTCCATGTATTATCAAATGGTGCCTTTTGTATTTAGTGTATCATTTATTTTCTAACGTGACTAGTAAGTATCTCGGCATCAACACGAAGATTTCTCCGTCGGGACCTATAATCACACTATAAATTATTTTTATTAAATTTTCTACCCTTTTGTGGAAATTAATGAATTTGATTTTAATTTGAAACTCATTTTTGGTTATATTCACCATAAAGCGTCTTTATCAATTTCAAATGCCAAAGACGGCAGTTGCATCACTAATTAGATAAATTATTTTTTTAGCGAATTTCCCATAGGGAAGAAGCTATTACCGTAGATCTCATGGCAAGACTTAAGCCCGGGACCATGTTATTTTTTCGTCATTAGGTACCCAGAGGCCAAAAAGTAGACGTTAAAATTTATATACATATGTATGTGACCACGATAACTCTTGTAAAAATGACCCGATTGAGACCAAATTTGATAGGGACGTGTAGTTCATACATTTGCTCCAGATAGTTCGTAAACCAGACATAGCGGTTAATCAAAACGGGTAGTTTTGGGGGGGGGGTTTGTACTCAAAAATTTGTTTTTTGGGTTTTTCATATGTAATTTATAAATTAATAGGTTTTATCTTTCACCAATAGAATCAGCTTAAAAAACTAGACAATTTAGTTCCTTAAAGTTTTTCTCTATCTCCAACGGTTACCGAGATATTAAAAAATCTGAACACAGTACGTTGTATTTTGAGGCTCCAATGTTAATAAAGTTGTGTTAATAGAGTAATAATGTGGATAAAGAAAAATTAATATTTCACTTATCAATCAAATGCTTCTTCATTTTTCAAATCAATCACTTATTCATTTATGCTTTAAAATCATAGTTTACGTGTTTATCATGGCAGCTAACCTGCATACTCTTTTCCCATGTTAATTAGATAGAGAATTGGCAAACTCCTCTATTTATGGATAGAGAAGTTGATAAAACTTGGTATACATGGTTAAAATAAACATTTTTCATGCTAGAAATGCCTAATTTTAGTGTTCCTTACAGCAGCAACCCTGCATACATACTCTTTCCCATGTTAATTTTATGGAGAATAGGCAA
Source organism: Nephotettix cincticeps (assembly GCA_023375725.1). Lineage (NCBI taxonomy): Eukaryota > Metazoa > Arthropoda > Insecta > Hemiptera > Cicadellidae > Nephotettix > Nephotettix cincticeps. The sequence goes on along the minus strand of CM041790.1, from coordinate 33,208,316 downwards.
ACTCGTTTATTTATGGACAGATATTGATATGACTTGGTATATGGTCAAAATAAAAATAGTTTATTGAAAAAATTCCTACTTTCAGCGTCCCACACAGCAGCAAACCTGCATACTCATTCCCATGTTAATCTTATGGAGAATATTCAAACTCTATTATTTATTACGGATATAGGTCAAACCTTATTTATATTATTATTGATTTGGAAATCCGCTGAGTACGCAGGTCTGCTGTGACGAGGGTATTGTGTTTTACAATATCCCGAATAATTAAAAAGATTCCAGCTAACCAGCCAGCTAAACTTAAGGTAAGTTTTTCTACATCAGTTGTGTTTCACTGCAGATAAAATATTGTGTGCGTTGTATTAAAAAAAACTTAAGATAACGATTACATTAGTCGGAAAATTGAGGTGCCCTTTAAATAGTCAGTATTCCTAATCTTGGGATGAAACAGCCAAACCTGCCCTCTGACATATCCACTGTCGTTTACTCCAAGTTTCCGCGGTTCTTGGCGGATGTTTCGTAATCACCTCCAGCGAGTATGAAGGAAGTCGATCGTAGTTGAGAGCTTCATTAACTACTCTATGCTATTAACAACCTCATTTGCTGCACTCAATATCATCCAGTTTAGGCTACACGTATTATATGCCAGTATTGGTCTCTTCAAGACGCTCTTCACCTCAAAGACTGATAATTGGCACTCTCAATCATAGTGGTTGTAGTATAACAACATCTTATAAAGATAATGCGAACATAATCGATATCAATTCACCAATCAGTCGATATTACTAGCATCCCTTCATTTGAAATATTAACTAGTGACAAGAGGTTCGGTTGTATAAAACTGCACCCAAATAGTTTAAATAATGTACGGCTTTAAAGTATCTACTGGTATAAGGGAATATAATTTGTTTTTACTTATCGGCCAATAATTTCTTATAGAATTTATCTATTATGCCACATTGCATAATGTGTTTCATGTATAACTAATTATATGTTTTTATAATTTGACAATCCTTCCAATAACATATATACGATTGATTTTTCATTTTGATATGAAAGGAGTTTGATTAGGCTTGTCGGTGAGTTAAAGCCGAGATCCTAGAGAACCGAGACATAATCTGAGCAAGAAATAGGTGATATTATTTGGATAAAACATAGCCAAAACTCAGTTATAACAAATTCATAAAATTACTCGTATTTCTGTTTTAATTAATAAAATTATTTTTTAACTGAAATACGAAAATAATAAAATTTCCATATCTTTGAATCTGTTTTAATTTATTTGATATACTTTATTTTGGAAGGGAGATGTTTTATAAATTTTAGATCCCGTCATATATCTGCTTCAAATTTGAAATGTTTAAACACGCTCTCTTGGATAGAGCTAATATCAATGTTTATAACTTAAAGAAAGAGCAATAAACTGAGGCTCGTGCCAAATCCTAAATGTATTGCCTACTTTGTTCCAGAACTTTGTTTTTGTTCATAATAAACGGGTTTTTTGTATGTGAATGGTGTTGCCAGTTCAATCTTAAACAACGCCCAAACAATTTTATAACTCTTCGACACCCGCCTGATGCTTTGTTCGTTATACTATTAATGTTCCTCACTGATGAATATGCTTAGTCAATAATAAAGCTATATAGTAGTAAAATCCACTGAAACCATCACAATCACATTCACTTAAAAATATTCAGGTGATAAGTTGACTCAAAAATAAGAATATAAATGATACACATACAAAAGCTAGCTACATAAAATTGAAAATGAATATGAATAAAAATATTGTGTTATACTTCAAACATAACTTTTATTTCCATCATATCTTCTAATATTTTAAAAGTATTCCACTGAATCATAATACCAGTCATTACTGGACTACCAAACGAGTGTATCGTTACTAATTTAACGGAAAAAATATTTTAAAAGAAAGTGGCGATATGTAAAAAACATTTAACAAATAAATATACATACAATAATTATGTAATATGAACATGAAACATGTAGAAAGTGTTGTCAAAAAATTAAGAAATTAAATGAAAAAAGGTCCACCTGAGCCCAGTCTTGCCAAAGTCTGGAAATCCCAATTTATTTTTCATGCAATAAAGCTTTTTGCGAAGTTATGTTTCACTCTGGATTTAATTAGAAGTTTGAGCTGGAGCAAAGTGTAATTTTCATTCCGTTTCAATATTTTTAAACGTTGTTAGAAGAAACTCAAAGTCTTAATAGTCTATTAATTAGGAAATTAATTAATTAGGAAATTATCTAGAAAGTCACTTTAATAAACACATAAGGTAGAGTGAGATGAGAAAACGGATAATATTTTAGGTTATAGCAGTTAATCATAACCAAAGCTCATACATTTCGTGGTTTCAACCTAAGCACAGTTGGCTACAAGGTTTGTTTTTTTATACAGCTTACATTAGAAGTAGGTATATTGAACAAATTACAATATAAGTATTGACAAATGTATAAAAGTTTTTAGTGAAAAGTCATGACAATACAGCTAATATGGGCAAAACGTCGCGGCGTCACGGCGTCAGCTTTAGTGTTGTTCGATTCTGATGTACGACATAATGGAGGTAGACATCTGTTGTTACAGTGCTAATTCGACATGTATCTGAATTTCAGAATAATATATTTAGTTTGTTTGTTATTCAGAATATTATAAATTCCAGATTTTATGTATTCATAACTGATAAAATGATAATTACTTCATTACTTCTAATTTTGGTTTTTTTGTTTCAATCGGCTAGTTAACTGTATATTTTTTAATGAAATCTCTCTTTTTCCTTCCAAAAGAGATCCACGAATATAGATAAAATATAAAATGTTTTCCTTATGTAAATAATAAAGAATTAATTTCCATTAAGAAAAATCAATTCTTGTCTATGTATAACTACTTCATCTTTAATTCATAGTTGAAATGCTATTGGTTCAAGTCCACTGAGTGATTGCGAGCAATCTTTACCCTAAACTCTATTGAATAAATATTAAAGCCACAAAAAATTCAAATATAAAGTATTCCTATCGCAAAATTTTTGTCACTTTGAGTTGAGAGAGTTCGTTTGTGAAGTTTTGAACAAATCTTGAACGTTGAACTTGAAAAGTTGTTCTGGTCCTGATTTTCGCATAATTCTTCTACATGAAAAAACCCCTAAAGTATATAGTGTTGTCAAGTATAAATATTAAAATTTCTAATATTTTTCCTATAAGATGATTCTATAAATGACTACAGGAAATGGTATTGTGTTAGACTACTGTGCTTAGGTGGGACCCAGGATAAAAAAGAGATGAAATCGCCATGGTAAGATAGGTGTGAGTATGAGTCACATACTATGAATTGTAAGAATAATTTAAACCTTAACATTTTAACGACTACAAATTAATATTTTATGACTATAGTTTTTAACTATTGTTTCTTAGAAAATGTGAAAAGCATCAATATTGCATCATAAAGGTTACATTGCCTTGTATCGTTCGTCAATCTAAAATGTTTATCCATTTTAAACTAATTAGTTAGTGTTAATGAATTAGTTTCAACCCCAAAGTTAACTTTGGGGGAAACCCTGATTGTAAAATCTGGTAACACTATATAAATAATAACATTTTCAGTTGAATTTTCAGCTCGTTTGACAGCAGGTAAAACCCAAAATTAGTTATTATTGGACACACGTTGCCAATTTTTAACAGATACTGGGTACAGTATACCTATTATTACTGAATAAGAATAAGTAAAAATAAACCCTAGAGGTAAATTGCTCGTATTATAGTCCTTTTGGGTTAACACCAAGTTGGTAGTTTTAGATACTTTTAGAATAAAATTAATAACCCGACGTGTAGGGAGTCCTTGTTTGGTAAAATTACTGAGCATTTTTAAGACTGCAAAATACTTACTACACAATAATTCATGCATTTTCAAAATTAAAATCATTCTATATATACTATGATTATACGATTTCAAAAATCCTATATTGTGTTGCAATTAATTATTATCCGTAATGGACTTTTTCTAAATATTTACTTGATGAGTAATCTATTATTTGTTGTGCAGTGGAGACACTTCATAGGAGAACAATATATAAAAGCCTATACATGGCCAGTAAAGAAGATCTTCCCCTTAAATATACTTTAAGAGAACATTTTTTGCGAGAGAAAACAAGAAACTTGAGTCCGTCGTGATGGAAGTGGGTCGGTTGTGAGTCGAGTTGTGTTCTTTGGTTTTCTCTTGGAAACCAGATTTTCTTTGAAGATATACCTTGTATTTTAATATAAAATAACGAGCAGAACAAATATTCCATTTCTACCTAACGTCTACAATTAGAAACAGATTAACGGACTAGATAATATAAAATTTTTGCTCCGGTTAAAATTTATATTAGTTTTCATAAGTACTCTTACATTTTTTCAATTTTTCAAAAATATAAAATGAATAAATTAATAGAGTAATTTAACTATTGCAATTTAAAAATTATTTTTCTACGCCTGATGGTTTCAGAAATGCTCAAAACAAATTTACCTTCCACGGAAAACACTTAATCTTAATCTTGTGGAGATAGCTAAAAGATATATTTGTATGTACATCGTGGTGTGAATTAGTTTAGATCATGGATATGTATAAAGGAAATGTTTTCAATTCGCCTAAGTAGCTCTACCAACCACACTTATATGACGTCACTAGTCATATAACGTCACTGTTTCAAATTGTGGTCGCACAAATTGCTACCCCCCCTAGAACTAAGACATTTCCATGGCAATACTTTTCCCCTGTTTTTCAACACTTTTTCATGAAACCTGGTATAAACTGCTTAGTTAAAGTTTACATACGGCAACCAAATTGCTCTCTAAAAATGAGAAATTTTCGTTATTATCTTTGGGATTGTAAGCAGAAAATAGGATGTTGGTTAAAAATCTTCTGAAATTTTTCAACTTTTAAAAAGAGTGGCTGAAAGAAATTATATACATATTGTATATTATATGTACATATAAAGTACATATGTATTTAACTTTTGAGGGGACAAAGTATGTGTGTATAATCAATTACATTACACACGGATGAAAAGCTAAAACACGAGTAGGATTTAACTTAAATTATAGGTAATCTAAAAGTTATACAAATAGTAGAAATACAGTGAACACGAGTGAGTGTCTATGTCATTACCAGATCCGCTCAGGAAGGCTAAGTACACACTACGTCACTCTCACCCCGACGTCTTTAAAGTAATCTGAAAATGTTCATCTCCATAATGCCTTCTATATTTTAATATGCTACATAGAATAATCTCCTAAGAACACGCGATTAACCAAATATTACGTCATCGTATAAAATAGGTACACTGTAGGCCTAAGTGATCTCTTAATATCTATTAGGTTTTCTGTATTAACTCATAGACAATTAAAAGGAATGTTTTTCAGTGTATATGTAAAACCTTACGAATCATGTTAATTATGATATTTAATTAATTATGGATATAGTTTTGTCTGTTCTTTATTGTAATAAACGAACATATTATGTCTTCGATATGAGCTGGCTCTTTGCCTTGACAGAAAGGATTACTTTCGACCCGCAAAGCATATATTATTACAAACGGTCGTTTTCGCTCCAGTGTGATGAAAAAGCTTTTATACTATTATTTTATCTTTGAAAATGTTTAACTATTATAAGCTATAGTGTTTAAGTATTTTTACATAAATGACACACACGCGTAGTTATATTTTAAGTACGGTATATCATGCATTTAAATTACATTAAAATTATCAAGTTTTATTCACTAACCATTTTTCTATTTTCTACAAGTCTATCTAAAATTAAAAGTTATTATAAAACTACTACCATTTTATGACCCTATGGTGTTTAAGATTCCCGTAGTCTTGAATATACAAATTCAAATGTGGATAAATTAATCTGCATCCCTTTTCATCTACTTGTAAATCAGGTGTAACAACTTAAACTAGCAGATAGTTTATATCAAAGACATGGTAATTGCTTCACTAATCCGGGAACAAGTTGGCAACCCTGTAATCAGCACATAACTGTTCTCACTAGGTTTGGAATTTCATGGACTTGGTTGTCGAAACTACCAGAATGGCAACTCTGATTTACTATGTATGTGTATATAGAATAACAAATGAAAGCGATTCAGGTTTTACAATATTTTCATTAAAATGTGTATATTTCTTTTCTTCACTGGCTACATTTTTCTCAGCGTATTTATCTCCTTAGACAAGGGGAGAAAGTAGGTAAAAACTTTAAAAAAATAAGTTTTGCGATTTTAACCGAATCATATTCTCTGTTCTTTTCTGAATACAGTGAATACTTGATATAGGCTAACAAAATTATTTGAGTTTGTAATTATGTTTTAAAGTCGCGGTTACACATAATTTTACTTCCACTAAGGACGGTGATCTCATGATCGTGTGTTCAGTGTTCATACAGTATATTGCGTCATATTTTTTACTTTTCAATTTTCTCTTAGCCTGTCTGTAGTGGAGCCAATAGCATAGCAGAAGCAGAAAGCTGCTATATGAATAGTTGTTATTGTTGTGAAAATTGAAAATAAATTGAGGTTATGTTATTAAATTACAATTACAACTTTAATCACGATTTCCGGAAAAGTGGTTTTAACAAATGTTCTTTTATCTCAACTTCTGGTTGTCACAGAAGGCTGAAACTTTTACTGTTGCTTTATAAATGTGTATACATACTGTCTGTACCAAAATAATAGATGTTGAGGGCGAAGTTAATTAAATAAAAAATATTTTGTAAATAAAAAGTTGAATTTATTTTTATATCAATTTCTATGTAATATATAATGTTTTTTGTTGTAATATTGTAATTCTGGCACAGAGCCATCATAAATTGGTACTAAAGACAAAGTAAAAATTTCAAAGCTGTAGCTTATGTAGTTTTTTTGCAAAATGTACATATGCATAGTACTATACTCCCATTAGAAACAAATGATGGGCGCTCCAGCAGCCTTCTCCCCTTAACTAAATTGTCCTGACGTCTTTTTTAAATAGATTCATATCATATATTAAGTTTCGTACATGCTATATTGTACTGAGCCTATACATTATTTTATTTGAAATAACTTTTTACTTTCAACCCTTTGTTTGAAGAAAAAAATTACAAATGTGTAGGTATATTAAACAAAACATATCCACAATTTAAAACACAAGATTACAATTTCATCAGTAATGAGAAACATAATACGTGTAATATAACTGAAATATAAATATTGGCTCTACTAAAATTTGTCTATATTAAATGTTGTCTATTATATATGCTGTTATATATTGCTTATGTTATGAGATATCACAAGATAATTTTCTTGTCTGCCAATTTAGCTTTAGTGCAATTGTTTTGTTTTATTTCAAACTTCTCCACTTTTTTTAGTGGAACTGCGTGTTCTTGTGTTTTAACTGGGTTCTGTACGGAATTTTTTCTTAAACATTCTGATCAAGACACATAAATATAATGGATCGAAAGTAGAAGAACTTGTGAAAATAATCTTAAAATCTGGTATGTGGTAAAGTTAACAAGAAAGCCATTATTTTCAAGACAAACAATGTAACTATAGGTTTGTCGACTAATTAATGTTAGTATTCAATATTCTATTAACCCCAATATAAACCAATTTGCACAACAGAGAATTTCTACGCATTGCTCTCCTTAGAACAATTATTACTGGCGTTAACATTTGACCCAACCTAATGTTCTCTGATTATTCTATACCAATATACCATTCAACTCAACACATAGGAAATTAAATGTTTTGGATTATTACAATTCTAAAAAAAATGTGGAACCTTAAAAACATTTTGATTTAGACAAAAGTCGGACCTTGGAAAGCGGTCCAAAAATAAATGTATATACTTCCCATCGGGAAATAGCTTAGATCATGGAAAAGTCTAAATGGAATGTTTTCAGTCCTCTAAAAATCTCTTCTTATAACCATGACGTCAATTATTCGTATGTTACATGTTAACAATTTATGCGTGACGCGGATTGTTAAAACCCCCACATAGACATGTCCATGTCAAATATGTTTGTATTTACTTCCCTGTGGGAAATAGGTTAGATCATGGATATGTCTAAATGGAATGTTTTCAGTTCATATAAAAATAGCTGTTCTTATTCTTTTATATTAAAAACTGAATACAATAGCTATGGTAGTTTCTATGGAAACCTGTTGCATATTTTCCATCTTACAATTTACCAACATCCCCCCCCTAGAGCTAAGACATATCCATGTAAAATATTGAAGGACATTTATATTGTATAAAACCGTAAATTTCAACATATGCATTATAAGCCAGCAATTTCATTGTTGACGTCACACATCTGCGAGACCGCAACAGCCGCGTGGTTCATGTCGCGGTTTTATACATTCCCTCATGACCGTTGAACCAAACTGCTGCGGTTACTGTACAGTACAGAGTTGCTGAACTATACATAGTTTTCATACACCGTTCTTGCTACTTTTCATTCGTTACAAGGGTCATTCTTTACCTTAATGCTGTAGAATGTTCACTGGAATAACTTTATTTAGACGTAAATACAAACATCCTTATTATATACAGAGTGTTTCAGAACTATCATCTTTTCCAGGTATTGTTTTTGACATGGATATGTCTTAGCTCTGGGGAGGTGTTAGTGATTTTTAAGATGGAAAATATGTAACAGATTTCCATAGAAACTACCAGAACTATTTTTATTGAATTTTTAATATAAAAGATTAAGAACAGCTGTTGAGATGAACTGAAAACAATCAGTTTAGACGTATCCATGATCTAACCTATTTCCCACAGGGAAGTAAATACAAACATTATACCTAGTCCATTATAACGTAATTTTTAGATTATCGATTTAAGTATGGTATTTGTCTGAAAGAGCCGCCATTATTTTCATTTCATTTTTTCAAGGCTATCACTATTTTTAAGTTAAGTAGGTATCTTAATACAGTAGGCCTAGTGTGGATGCCATACGAATAAAATCATGAAAAATATGTGTTTAGGTATATTTGCTTTTACATTTTGTAACCAGTATTTTAATGAAGGGTTGTATTCTTTACAGTTTATTCTTAGTCATGTACACGTTCAGAGTATTCCATAACATGGCGATAATAGCGAAACTAATACAGTTTACTAAGGAATCTATTAAAGGAATCTATTATAAGTTCTTTATGATTCATATGTAAACAGCACTTAAAAATTCTTCGTTTTATAGTTTTTTAGTCAAAAATTATTAAAAATTAGTATGTCATTGTGACTAACGCCGCTACAACATCCTAATTTCTTTAATTCCCCCAAAGACTTAAGTTCCTTCCATTGTAAATGGCTGATAATTAAAAAAAATAAATAAGAAAAATCCCAGTGATTAATTGAATGTGTTTAAACTATTTAAGGTAATGTAACGAACCTAAGGTTTAAACTCTCCTTTGCCACATACAAAAATACCTCACAAAATTTGGAACAACTTTCAAAATACTGTATGTTTAATTTACTTTTAGACTTAAGTCTTAGAAATATATAATGTCATATAAATATAAAACGTTATATTAGGCTGTCTCAAATGTAAAGAATTTCCTCACAAGAAAATACATATCATGGGCCGTTTTAAAAGTATAATACAACCTGAAAGAAATCCAAAAAACGTGAGGGGAGGGTCTCAAATAAGAAAAACTGCCAAATTCAAAATAAAAGTAGCTACAGGAAGACATAAGAGGGTGGGCAGCCGGTATGTAGGTTAAATTTTTCGTTTACTACGGGATTTAGTATAAAACTTAATGAGGCAGGTAACACATTTTATGTTCAAAGCTTGAACTGATCTGGAGGTTTAAAGTAGAAGGTCGCGTTTGATGCCCAGCCATAAAACTCAGTCAAAAACCAATTTGTTTACTTTTACCGTTTTACTGTTGTTTTACTGTAGCAACCAAGTAATAATTTATTACTCCCATTCTTATGTTTGTGACAATTTCCTTGCAATGCATCATTATTCACTTTTTTGAATGAAAATTGTTTCTTTTTAAATGAATTCACTATTTTGTTTTTCTTTTAAAGGGCGTTATCCTATTTACCCACCTAAATTGAGTACTGATTTGTGTGTCTGAGGTATTAAGTAATTAAATAGTCAATTAGATTACCAATTCAAATGGTAACCTACCAGTAGGTATTTTAAGCCAAGAATGAATGAGAAATGAGTGTAAAATGATTGTGGTGCGGTCTAGTAGTCCTGTAACTAACTAAGGGTGACATGTTCCCTAGACAGAAGCATTTATTATTGTTAAACAGCCAATTGCATCAAAGGTACTTACAGTTTAACGTAGAATCTAAACCATTACCTCTGTATTACAAACTGGAGCCTGTTTCATAATCAATTTTGGACTAATATTAACTAGGTTTGTAACTTGTCAAGTTGTGTTTCATAATTCCAAAGTACTAATTTACAAATTACAAACTAATATTATTAGTTTTGTAGTTTGTGGCTTGTAAAGTTCTGTCTTATAATTGAAAACTACTTCTAAGCTGTAAAATTCTGTTTCATAATGATTTACTATTATTTTAAAATCTATTAGTTATTATAAGCCAAAATACAAGTAGATTTTCTTATCCCTGTTTCATAATGCTTACTAATAATGTTAACTTGTAGTTAAATTACTAATATTGCAAGTAGAAATTCTACAAAAAAATAACCTAATTTTTAAATTATTATTAACGAATTTTATTTTAAGTATTTGTATTTCTAATTATTAATTAGAATTCCACTGTTCAGTTTTGAAATCTTAGTTTTATATTTTATATCATTGGCTATATTGCAGCCTCCTTCATTCTACTATATCCCCATTCAGAGGTTAAGTGGGCTTTATGGAATTCTCATTCGAATTCATGTACCAATGAAGAATGAACCTGAATATATTGACGGACACGATGATCAGTCAATGAATTGCATGTTTGTGTATTTCTGATATGTATAATATAAGTCTCCGATTCGTCAATTAATTATTCCTGTATTTTTAAAACTCATAATAGCATAGGATTTGTATTTATTTATTTAATCATTTAGACTTTACCTTAATTGTTTAACTACACTACGTTTCGGGAGGTAAGAAAACTCCTCCCGTTATCAAGTGACCTTCATTAGAGTAATGTAGATTCTAATTAAGACCTCCCGAAACGTAGTCTAGTTAAACATTTGACTTGACGTGGAAGGAAGAGTCTAAATAATTAAATAATTGTTCCTGTTATCTAAGGAACAAATCACTCAATTTAAGATTTTAACTGGAAGTAGATTTTCGTCAATAGTCTTATTTCTAAATAAATTTAAAATAATATACCGTCAAAAACCATTGAACTCAATCAGCTGATTAAGTTTAATGGTTTAAACCTACTTGTAAAATCTAGCTAAAAATACTAGAACACGAAAATTCTTTACGAAACAAAAGATATTAGACATTATGAAATTTTACTAGTAACTTGTATTTTGAATCAGCTGGTTAATGGATTTGTAAAATTTACTAATAAATTGGACACGTAATATTGGTAAGTAAGTGTTTTTATTAAGAAACCGTTTTCATACAAGCTATTAATTTGTGGATTTGTAATTTGTAATTTTTACAAATATTATGGACAGGATGATGAAACAGGCCCCTGGTCTAATTATGAGAATGGTCTTAATGGATCAACGTAGTAATCAATAGTGTGGACGTTAAGCCTCGCTACATAAGACTAGAGGGGTCTACACCCACCGACCATCACTCACAACTATCCACAATTCATGACCTCCAAGTAGCTGGATTACAGGACACGTCACAGTCCCAGTAGTCGTCCAGCTCAGTTTTTGGTAAACAGTACTGAACAAATTGTTTGGACACTCGGAATACGGACCAGGACCTTTACTGACTATAGTCGGAGTACGTCAAGCTTTCGACCACACCACCGGCTCAATGTCTGGTACTACTACCACACACGTAGTTGTTCGATTTTTAAACACACCGAAAAGAAAGGGTTCATGAGGATTAGTAAGGCAGGAGGAGAACATCTGGGACACGCGGGGGGGGAGGTTACACAAGCATGTCCAGCTCCCAAGCCCATGCCCGAGTGCCAGGTTACCAGACAAGCACAAAGCAGGCACAAATCCCAAAATGAACCAAACAAAGAGGGATTCAGACTTGGCATCTAAGTTCAGGGCTAAAATGACTCAATTAGAGAACGAATCAAACGTGCAAGAGAAACTATTCGCTTTGATAGCCAAAAAACATACAAATGTTGTTACAAATTCCTTTTGTTGCTACCAATTATGAACCTGAAGTGCAAACATACATTCAGAAAACTATTCTGCACTATTCTTTTCTATTCAACTATTCTGGAGCAGTCGAAGTATTAAAATTGTTTAACTTTCAATCAACAATCCAAAAACTATTTACCTAATTCTAGTAACCGAGACAATTTATTTTCCTCGTTATATCAACCCTTTGTGACGTTGGTTCATACCTTTCAAGAATTCAATATGCAAAAAGAGTCTATGTATATATATATATATGTTCTCTCTTATTCTCAAAGGATTCGAAATGCTTAAACATGACCTTTATATTATTCGAGTTACTTTCTATTTTGAACATTTCTTTCAAAAATAACAAAAAAATTAATTTATTTATTTGCGATCTGGTTGGATATTTTTTTGTATTAGAAATATTTTCTCATAAGCCCAAATTCATAAATTATAGTTTTGGTTTTTAATAACGCGTTGTGATTAATAACATTTAATTATAACATGCTTAAAAACCGTCACTCAAACATGTTACACATATCGGAGAACGTTTGTATTCCAGAGGCATTTGACAGCTTCTGATGGATTGAATTGGATTGTTTTACATCCAAATGATTAAATAATCAGCTAATGGCTAAGCAGGAAATGTCGTTATTTAGATTTTTATTGTAGGAGTTAGTAATCGATTTAGTGAACTTGAACAATTACACCTAAAATTTGCTAGGCACAGCAACCATTTGACTTTTCTCTCTAAATGTAAAATCGAAATCATAGTACCTACCGGTTTGAAACTTAAATCCCTTTAAATTAGTTTCAAATTAAGTACTATAATTGTGACTGCTTCAAAATCACTGTTAGTGGAAAGAATTAACTTGCATTGTACAGAGAAAAGAATTCTAAAAAAATGGCTTTGAAACTAAGAAAACAAAGTTGACTAGCTTTAACATGTTCTGAATTTGAGAATATTTTTCTGAGTATTAAAAATAGGTAGGATAAAGAAGTTGAAATTGAAAAAAATCTAAATTTGAAAGTTTGAAACCCAACAAAATCTTGGAAGCCCCTCAAAATTTAAATAATCATGTAGGCAATCTTCCGTCACGAAACTTAACTCAGAGTGAATTTGCTGTTTTGAATAAAGGGTTGAATATTTCTGTTGGGTTTAAATCAGTGAAGGCACTAGACTTCGTCACTGGTATTGAGTCCGCTGTGTCTCAGCTTCCTGAAGCACTGCCTTCTCTTTTTTCTAAGGAGGAAAATAAGGCAATATCAGTCCAGAAAGGTAATACTGTGAAAATATTACCGCAGACAAAGATATCGCTACTGTGGTTCTTGATACAGGACCTTATAAAGAAACACTTTGCAGGCTGGCATATACACAAAATTAAACACAGTTCCTACGTACAGTTTTGAATGTAAAGAGGCAAGAATACTAAAAAATCAAAAAAGATATTGCAGTGTTATGCAAAGAACCCGGCTGACACCACATCACTTGAAAATCCCACAAAATTTGGGTTTCAAAATTCATAAAACTGACATTCCTCTCAGACCTATAATTAGCTCCCGGTATTCAGCATGTAGGTAACTTTCTTAAGTTCTCGAAAACAAATTAAAAGCTTTGGTATAAAATACTGACTTGTTCATAAAAAACTTTAAATATTTTGTCGAGAAGTTAAAATACATTACACTTGCTGAAACAGATAAGTTGGTCAGTTTTGATGTCAAAAGTTTGTTTACCAATGTCCCAGTTCTGGAAACTAAAAGTAATAGAGTCTAGGCTCAAAAAAGATGAAACCTTGTAAAATAACAAAAATGCCAGTAAACTTAATAATGGAATTATTGGAATTTTGTACTGAATGTAATTATTTCAAGCTAGAGTGTAAAAACTTATCGTCAAGATGAGGTTACGTATCGCCATGGGATCGCCTTTGTCCCTTATTTTTGTTAATATCTTTATGGAGGGATTCGAGCAAAAAGCATTGGGTGTAGCCGGTCTCAGACCGAAGGTTTGGTGGAGGTATGTTGATGACACATTCGTGGTTTTCCCTCATGGAGATGATAAGTTAAAAGAATTTTCATATGGCTTAAATAGCACATCCCCTTCCATTCGTCTTTCAATGAAAGAGGAAGCCCATAAAAATTAGCTTTTTTGAATGTGTGCGTTGAAAATGTTGAATTTGCCTAGTACATCTGTTTTTAGAAAAATATCCACAAAGAGCAATAAAAAAATGAAAACAATTGTCTTTGAGTCTCCGTGATCAGTGGACGTGTTATATTTCTTGTGCATGAAATAGTGAATGGTGTAATTGTAAGTTTTTTGACTGCTTTAAACTTTTATGTTTTCAGCTTTATACCGGATTATGTGTTAATTGTGTTATGTTTTAGATATTAGTTCGCCTGAGAACGGGATCAGATTCCAGATCCTGAAACTTCGTGAAAATTTGTTTTGACATAAAATCGCGATGGAAACAGTCCGCAATAAAAATCTAAATGGCATTAATCCACCGTCACCAATAATGAATTTCAAACAAAGGAAATGTCACTTCACCGTAAATGGCAATTCATGAATAATATTTCTTTATAGTGTATAACCAAATTTTTTAAATTCAATTCGTGTTTTTGTGTATACCATTTCACATCTATTTATAATCATAATCCAGGTGAATTTTATGAAACTTTTAAACAAAATTGTTCTATATTGTTCAAAATTGTTTTATACAAAATGTTGGAAAATAGCCATTTATGAGCTCTCTCAGGTTTTCGCCAAACATGGCGAAGGATTTTAATAGGCTATTAAATCCATTACGCAAATTTATTCTGTCATCCGATAATTTTCATTGATCATTAGCCTCCTATTTGTTGGGATCATTGATTTATGATCCTTATAAAGGAAGTTCTCAGCCAATAATTGGGCTACTAATTAACTAACAATTTCACAGCAGGTTGACGTTAAGTAATAACAATATCAGGGTTAAGACCGTTCCCTATCAAAAAATAAAAATTGCCTTTGCTAAGAATTTATAGAATAAAAATAAAATAACCTAAAAGTTTGGTAAAGTGTTAAATAGTTCATCCATCCATACCACATACTCTACTTTTTAAGAAATTATCATCATTGCATAAATTAAATATTACCGTACTGACTATTATTGCTATGTTATTATGAATTATTATATAAGAAAATGTTATTATAAATAAACTGTAAAAGTTTATAATGGAACTAAAATGAATGATTGAATGCATTTGTAGGTATTTTATAAAAATAACGGAACAATTATATGAAGTAGTAAATTACATAATCCATTTTAAAATCAGTTTCATTTGTTTTGGCCAGTATATTTGAAGGTCTGTGTGGTGTCTTTGAATGTTTTAATTTCAAGCAATAATGTGTATAGAATTCATTTAAAAAGTATAACTAACAAAATATTGGAGATTTATTTCACGCACATTTAACAAACAATCAAGAGCCCCTAATACGGATAACTGAATATATCTGATGAAATACTACAACTTGATAGCACGGTTCAATAAATTTTATAATTGAATGACCAAATAAGCGGTACCAACCAGTGGTATTCAGAATCATCTAAATGTGTGATTTAGTTAGGATATACTAATGATTAATATATTCAAGGTTTTGAAATTGTTAAATATCTTAAAAAGTACCATAAACGATAAAAACATTTTTAAATAAAAATGTTATTCGAACATCAAATAGTGACAAATGCCCAAAAGTTTTTCAGTTCAGGTGTTTTTATGTGAAAATATGCCAATTTAAACCCCATTTAAAGTACGCTCTCAGATTTTTAAGGCAATCATGCGCAACGTGAGTAAAATATTGAAACTGTGGTGCACTATTTTTGAAAATATTTCTTAGAGATGAGCTTTTGTTATTAACTTGCACGATTGTTAGTAACCCTAAAAATAAAAAAAACACTATTCTGATGGAATTAGGCGTTATTAATTTAATTAAAATCATTAATTAGTTTTTATTATATGACTCCTACCAAATTTATTTTAAGTATATAAACTTAAAAATGACTATGACTGATATTTATTATTTAAATAAGTAGAAAAGGTTTTAAATGTTTCAATAATTAAAATACGTCAAAAATGTAATTTCCAAAATAAGGTATTTTAATCAAATATTTCATTCGTAGCCTAAATACTACGAAAACAGCATTAATTAAGGCTAATTCAATTAAACTAAAACAAAGATTTCCGCTTTGAAACAACAAATACTGTAATCCAATTGCCTTATAGGTTTGTTGTCCTGACGAAGCAAACGTTACATTTCTGAAAAAGAGGGGTTGAAACGAACTTTAAGCCATCCCACAATAGTTCTGTACATGATAATAGGCTGTGTCCGTCTGTTTCTGAGTGAGGACAGAGCTTCAGCTTACACTAGTGGTCCAATTAACAATACACAACTAAAAACATAAAAACCACAATCCTCAATTTCGGACAAGAATTAATTGTGGAGTGATTTCGGTAACTTTGATTTATTCCTGTCAATATCTATCTTTTACATATTTGTTTTCATTTGTCATATTTTAGTTGTCATTCAATCATTCTTTTGCGCAAGTTGTTTATAGCTAAATTTATTAAGTGGCCTAAAATCTATTATAGGATGAAGAAAAACTCACGTCTTCCAACACTACCTACTTAATAAATTTTCACTTATTCATTAATTATATACAAACCGTATATGCATTCATAAACGGTAAACATATACAAAAGTTGTTAAATTGACGATCGATTTCGTCCAGTCACACCAGACATCATCAGGCCCAAAGGGAGGCTGAAAGAAACAAGATGGCGTCCCTGCTTAAATACTATTGGCTACCGGAAGTTTTGTCATGGCGTCAGATGTGTAATTTATTGGCTGGCTAAGTTGCGGAAATAGACTTTTATACGTTCTTGCAGAATCATTTATTATTTGTTCATTGTATTTGTATTTGTTCGTTTATTAATTTTGCTTTATCTTAACATTTTTATTTATAAATAAATAACTCTTCCCATGCATTCATTCTATTTCCTTTTTTACAAGTTTTGATAATCTCGAGGTCTTTATCTATTGTTGTTAAGCTTTGCCCTTTTTCTAGTAAGTGTTTTGCGATGTTTGATCTCTCCGGTTTTCAGTTCTTCCATGCTGATATGTGATTTTTATATCTTTCTATAAAATTGATGGTCTGGCCTATGTATATGTTATCGCAGTTTCTGCATGTAATTTTGCATATTCCTGGTTGGTTGAATTTATCGGTGTTTTCAATTTTTGTGTGTAGTATTACATCCATTATGTTCTGCGTCCTAAATGCTGTTGAAACTCCATACTTCTTAAATTTATTTGCAATTCTTTGAGCTTTTCCCCTGTATAATTAAAAACTGCAAATTTATTGGCTGCTTCACCTTCGTTTTGTAGTGTTGTCTGGCTTCTAATCCGGTCTTAATTTTTTTCTTAATACGTTTTTACCTAATTCTCTATTAGTGTGGGGTATCCGTTGGCTTGTACTATCTTCTTGATCGTTATTATCTCCTTCTTATGGTTTATCTCGTTCAGAGGAATTTTAAATGCTCTATATAACATTGCCCGGAAAGATGCATCTTGTGGCTTGATGGATGGATTGATTTTCTGTTGGTGGTGTCCATCTGTGTAGGTTTTCTGTATATATCGAATTCTAGATTATCAAGTTTTCTGTTTATTGTCAAATCAGGAAGTTTATTTTTTCTTTTTCTTCAATTCCTCTCGTGAACGTTAGTTTCCTGTGGTGGTCGTGAAATATTTACAACATTTCTTCTGATTCTTCTTTTTGTAAATATTGAGGATATCATCCACATATCGAGCTAACATCGTGTTTCAACTTTAATTTCTCTAAGATAATCTTCTCATGATGTTGCAATAAAACTTCGGACATTATTCTAGAGAGTGGACTTCCTTCCCATTCCTAATTCATCAGTTTGTGAGTAGAGTTTATTGTTGAATCTAAAGTAATTTTTGTTTTAATACCGTTTTCAGCAATCTTATTGTTTAGTTGATTCACGTAAGTATTTTGTTTTCCATTTTCTTCTAATCTACACTTTACTAGATTTATAGTTTCATTCACTGGTACGTTTGTATATAAACTTGAAGTGTCAAATAATACTAGTCTGCTTTTTTTGTTATTTTAATATTTTTGATTCTATCTAGAAAGTCATAACTATTTTTCAAATTGTGTATGTATTCTAGCTTTAATTCAATATTTAACCTATTCTTAATATATTTTGAAATATTGTACGTCTGTGCAGGCCTTAAATTCACCAGAGGTCTGATAGGTACATTTTTCTTATGGATTTTTTCAATTCCTTTCATTAAAGGTGCTTTTGTGTTCAGAATGTTCATTCGTTGTCTATGTTCTTCATTAATTACTTTACTACATTTTTCTTTATAATGTCTGATAATTCCTTCTGGTATTTTTCTGTATAAAATCTATTTTCGTACAAACTACAAACAACCAAAAACACACACACACACACACACAACACCACTAAAACACTATAACTATTGGTCGCTTTGAATGATAGGAAGGTAATAAAAATAAGCTATTTTCGTAGTCATATACATACATACGTGTCCTACTTTGAGATGAAGTAAATTTCCAACACTTGGTGGGATATTTTTCCAACGACAAAACCATTATTTCGCTGAATAGAGCTGTCAAGCTCCCCATTACTGAGTAATTGTACTCATAAAAGAAACGATTTTGTGTCACTGAACTTTCCCCGTTACTGAATATCATTAGAAGTCAGCTGATGGTGTTACTTATCATACATTTTTAAAATACGCTAGAATACTCATCCTCATCACTTAATTACTTTTAGCAACATAAGTAAGTACTAGTGATGAAATTCATATTACCACTTCCAACTCCTGTACATTGTTTGCATTGTATATTGCAAAATAAATTTGCTCTTATTTAATAGGTATCTAATTTTATAATAATAAAAATAGAATGTCTGGTAAACTGATGTTTCAAGGTCTAAATACATGCAAAGGAAGTCCATAAAAAAAGAGAAAAATGTTTCAAACTTATTTTTCATGGTTTATTACATAATTAACATTTATCAACTGCTAAACAACAAATAATCAAAACTTAAGCCGACGTACAACCAAATAAATTATTGTTAACGACTTTTTTAACTTAAACTGGTAAACACACATGTAATTATATTACTTTTAATTTCTCCCACTTATACGATGGTATATGGAGAAAATATATTTTCGTCATTATATATTGTAATTTGAGTATATCTTTAGAACAATTGATACTTTTAAATAAAATATATTGAAATGTAAATATTATTATTTAAGTATATTTTTGATTGTACAGTGTATTGAGTGGACATATCTGTTTTGGGGTCCCCTGAATCCAAAGAAGTGGGTTTCGACATCATGTCTGTATATCCGTGTGTGTGTGTGTGTGTGTGGGTATGTCTGGATATGTACAGCTTTGTTCTGATTTAGATGCAACTTGGTGTGTATGTATATACATACACGTGTATATACATATACACATATACATGTATATACATATACATACAGATACGGTGAGTATATACTCACCGTATCTCCAGGTGTATTTTTAATTTTATTGCGTTTTTATATTTGTAAGGGAAGTTAGGCCCTAAAAACCCTTGAAAACGTAAAATAAAAACAACAATTTCTCAAAAATAGCTCTAAAATGATTTGAAGTTTAAGTTAACTTAAACTATAGTAGGTTTTTTAAACTTATAAAATTAGTATTTCGAATTATTTGTCTACGACTAACAGTCCCAGAAACGTAAAATTTACTGTTCATGGTAAACGCAGTACGTTGTCTAAAAGGGCCTAATCTTACTTTATTGGAGAATATTTAAAAATCGATTTCTTCCTTATTTCCCATGAATCTTTGTATGTAGCATTAAGTCACATAACCCAACAAAACACTCTTAAAAAGCTTATTCCCGGGCAGGGTAGATCGCCACCCTCATAAAATTCTAACAGTTAATTTATATTTATGACTAGAATATGATAGTTTTATTAGATTGTCGTTTTAGTATGTGTTGGTCACTAATACCGTTTATTTATATTATTTTCAAGTACATCCAACATTGGTAAGTAAAATAATTACGCTTTAGCTTTATCATCATTGTAGCTCATCGTACATAAAACAGACTCGCCATAATTCATTACGTATTATATACGTTCAAATTAGAAGCAATCTGTCACAAAGTTTGATTTGATTAAGTGGCTAGAAGATTGTTCTAAATTGATAATCATATATCAAAATGATGCAGAACTCAGATATGTCAGCGTAAGCTTTCTGGCTCGTGTAATAGAGCCAGTTAATCATGAAACATATCTTCAACCACTGCGGATCTCGTTTATCGTTTCGTCTAGAAAACAGTATATATACATACTGTATTTATATGAAAATATTAATGAAAATATGATTTTGTTTCATCACAATATATTTTGTTTTCCACCTCTTCAGGTGATAATGAAAAAGTAGAAAAACATAACCATTTTCTTAACATAACACAGGAAATTTAAATACATATTGTAAATGTAAACAAAATTACCTTTGCTTTGTTTTGGTTATCATCATTGTCTTAACTTAAAACTTTGACCATTAGGAGCATTGAATCTTGAAACCATTAGTTGTGTTTGTTCTATACATCTTATTTTCTGTATTTAGGAATATTTTTTTAATTGACAGGTAGGTTTGACTTTGTATATATTTTTTATTTAATTGTGTTCATGTGCATGTTTTACTAGCAGTTGTTCCATTTTACCATGTTTTATCTTATTAATGTGCTAATTAATTTGGAACCAATCTACTTCATGAAACTACGTTTGATGAGTCACAGGACTGTTGTTATGGTTTTATTGTTTTAATGTTTTATTTGTTACGTTACTAATGAATGTGAGCATAGCATTTATTTGCATATTTGGCATCTGGGTTTGTTAAATGGTTTGACTCTTCTTTTCTGATTTGTATATTCAATTTATGTGGTAGCTTTTGTTTTGATGATAATACAATTGATGTTTAATAGTTAGAAAGGCTACTGTTTTCTATGATTCAATATAAATTATTTTTAATCTAAATTAAACCTTAATTACGTAGAACAAAGGTTTTTGGTAGTATTAGGAAATATCAAGTAATTATTCAATAAATTTTAAAGAAAATAATTTTAAATTTGGTTCTTGAGAAAAATATCAAAATAAATTAGTCACACTGCATAGTTGTAAATTATTGTGCATTGCGTCGGTGGAGAGATTCTTCAATGTTAGTCGGCCAGGTGTTTAGGGGACAAACTTTTCTAATGAACGTCTCGAGAAGATCAATATCCTGTTAAAATAGTTTTACCCATCTCATTACTCCATGTTCTTTTTTGTTAAAATAAGGTCAACTACGGAAATAAACTTTTACATTTACACCAGTAGACGTTATTGATTAATCCTATGGCCCATTCTGAAAATCAAATGATTCACTTATGAAACTTACAGTAATGTGTAACCACCTCTCCTAATTTTAGAACATTTTGGTATTCAGGGGGGGAGAAAAACAACCTTTTAACAATATTATTACCAAAAACTATACACAGTGGTTTACATAAAATGACAACTGCTTGAGGAACGTACATTTTACTGAGATTAATCATATTATTTGTGGCTCTAGTGACTATGATATTTTGTTTAGGGGTTGTATAAACGTATCAGCCATTATTCACGAAAGACAATGTAAGAGTGAGGAAAATTATTTACAAAAAAAGTATCTTACCGAAGTCTTATGTAAAATACTAATATTAGTTGTTACTTTATGAAAAATACAAACTAAAGTGCACAAAATCTGAAATCAACCAAATTACTAGTAATTTTTCTTTTATTTGGGTACTTTGACTCTTATTTTGGTGACATGTTTTTCTCTTCTGTTTTAATTATTTCTAATTTTATTAACCTCAAATGAAACTTCAAATATTCGATTTCCAACAAAGGTACAAGGGTATAAGGTATATTATTTTAATACACAAAATACACAATCTTTAAACATTTTGAAATAAAGTTTAAAAAATGAAAATATCAAATATACCCTCTGCGTTAGCAAAAATTCCATGTTAGTTTATATAGGACGACCTAATGACCGTTCTTTAGAATACAATTATATAAAAAGTCGGTTCAGTTTCAAACATTTAGCGACTTGCTAAAATGGAACTAGCTAAGTAAAAACTCAATTATATTTATTTGCGTGTGGGAAATAGGTTAGATCATGGATATGTCTAAAGGAAATTTTTCCAGTTGCTCTAAACCGCTGTCCTTATAACCATATGACGTCACTGTCATTTCAAATTTTGTTCTGACCTAGTATATACCCACGGATTGTCAATACCCACCACACCCTCAAAACTTAGACATATCCATGTTAAAATCACATATACATTAAATACCAAAACTAGAATAAAAGACTTAAAAATTACTGCAAAGCCGTTATTAGTTTCCAAATCTTGTATTTGTATTTTCTACACATTATTATAATGTAAGTACTTTTCCGTTGCTCTACTTAAAAAGGTTCTGAGATCATTAGTAAGCTTATACTTCCAGCTTGTGTAAGAAGATTTACGTTTTCCCCTTCACAATGACTAATATGGCAAGTATAATTAGTTACTCTTACCAATATAAAATATTATAAACTTATTTGCACTATTTTACATTATAAGAATTGAAATTATATTATTAAATTAATTTCATTAATTTAACATTGTTATATTTTGTTCGATTATTGAGAAAATATCAAGACTTTTATATACGTAGTATTAACACTCTGCTTCAGTACATCAAGAATAAATGAATGTATTGTTGTTCTTTGAAAAGTGAATCAAGAGGTTGCAGAGAAAGAAGAAATTTAGCCTTCAAATTGATTTCACTTAATTGTCGCTGGACGTTATTGCTTCATCTAATTGCCTTATTTAGACGAACATTATTGTTTTTGTCAGATCACAAGAAACAATAATTGATGAAAGGGTTTCAATAAAATAAACTTATAAAAGAACCATTAATTTTGAAAATAATCTTTTATGGATATACGTTTAAAATGTGGTCACATAGTTTATTTATATTTTCTCTATTTTATATGGAAAAAATACTTATTTAAAGAACAATAATGCAAAACCAAAACTTTGACGAAAGTCAGGTTAAAGTGTTAAAACATGTTTGTTCTGATACTGGAAATATTCTTAAATTATTTATTCTACGTTAATTATAATAAAATGTAAATGTAGCTACAAACAACTACGGGGATTACAGTATATTTTTTGGGGTACTAAGAAATACCCACATAAACTATTGTCTTTCAACTACAACTTCTACAAATAGCTTTCATCAACAAGGTTTTACAAGAAATTTAAAGTTAAGAGGCTTTATTTGTCATAAAATGTTTGTAAAAATTTACAACTGCCAAAGTTAAATTAGTTTAAAACAAATGTCATATACTATAACACATTATATTATATGGCACCATCGATGTCGCAAATTATATATTTAAGTCTATATCACAACACTATGATATATAGCCTAAAGTCATGCCAATTGTAAAATTCATTTGCTACAAGAAATAATTACGATATCTTTCTGAAGTTACTTAATGGCCAGAGTATAGGTTATTAAGGTAACGATTTTTTTATTTCAGATAATATTTGTAAAAAAATAATTTATACATCTTATACGTTCTTATCTGCCCGAACCTTTACATACATTAACTTATATAAGTGCAATATAAGCCCTTGTTAGTTACGAGGAAGAGTTCATCAGTGAAATTTCCGTTACAGTGTTTGCAAACAAAGCCCTAACTTTACAAGCGGTACGAAACAACCCAACCGCCAGAATTACTCCTGATTTAAGTGTCGTTCCGAAAGTTGAAACTGGGTTTTATTTGTTGTTTAGGTTTTACAACGGTGGAACGAACTTTAAGAACTTAACGCGACAATTGCAATTATATTCATGTTGCATGTTTGGTAAAAAAATTAATGATAAAGATTGACCACTCGGCACTTGTCTCTATGACTCCTTTGCAACAAGCCCCAGAGATCAAACTCTGGTACAGTCTTCGTAGCCTTTGTGATAGTAGCGATTTGGTGGGGTGGGCCGAGTGGTGGGAGAAGGACCGACGTGGGTCATTGCTGGGTCAATATTGCACTTTTTTAAAAAACGTTAAATCAGGTTGACAGTCACGAAAACACTACATATTAGCGGCTGAGCAAAATTTTGCAAAAAGCTAAATGGGCAGTAGCCTCCCGTCAGCCAAAAGGCTTTTAAGCTAAATGGACAGTAGCCTCCCGTCAGCCAAAAGGCTTTTAAGCTAAATGGACAGTAGCCTCCCGTCAGCCAAAAGGCTTTTAAGCTAAATGGACAGTAGCCTCCCGTCAGCCAAAAGGCTTTTAAGCTAAATGGACAGTAGCCTCCCGTCAGCCAAAAGGCTTTTAAGCTAAATGGGCAGTAGCCTCCCGTCAGCCAAAAGGCTTTTAAGACGAAACGTGTTAATTTTGTCCCCCGTTTTGGACGCCGTTTTTAATCAGATTTTCTTGAAACTTGGTAACAATGGAGTTAAATAGTTAAATTGGAGCCCTCGTACCTCAAAAAATTGAAAATGAGAAAACAATAGTTTCAACCATGTTTAAAAGTAAACCAATTAATTTGTGTTACATTTAATAATTATTTGTACTTACACAATTGATTATTTTTATATATCAGGTATAAGGACCCTAGAACCAACATTTATCTGTAAGACAAAAATGGTTTAACATTACATATTTACTCGTTTCGTCTGAAGCAAGGGAATACCGAGAAATTTCTTTCATTGTGGGTGAGCAAGACTCTTAAAATGAAGCTTAATCTCTAATCCAGTGACTTCGAGATCACGTATTGTGGATAGTTGTGAGCGATTGTCGGTGGATGTAGTGTTCTCTTGTGTGTATTAACGTCAGCACTATTAAATATGTTAATCTGCAAATACCATCCTCATAATTAGACCAGTTCGTAAATAAAAGGCAGATTTTCTGACTCCACGATAAACTGTAGTCCCTTAGATGTAACTGTTGGGCTATTAATTAACAGTTCTGTTTAAGAAAGATATCAGCCTTAGTCAATAACAAGACTAGTAGAAGCTCGCTTCCCAATCCTCTTACACTCATTTCTCATTCATACTTGGCTTAAAATACCTACCTAACTGGATAGGTCAACATTTCACTAATAACTAACTTACTAACTATTTATAGATGATTGAAGAGTGATTTTGGTTTATCACCAAAACAATCAAATAATTTTTTCAAGATTATGTTTCTTATTTTAGGAAATTGTATTGAACTGTACTTCACCAACTATATAATTACTAGACATTTCAATATTTCCTTGAACATATTTTCAACCAAGCTCGTATATGAACGAAGTCGATTGAAACAGTAATATTTTATAGAATGGAGTAAGACCACAGTTAACAAGCCTTTGGGAACGATCCGTTTATAATCCTGTCGGTTCCAGATATTCCTGTGTCGTCGTAGAAATGATTTATTGTTCAACAATTTCCTAACATTTTTTGTTTGTGAGTAGTGTGAGTGTTTGCTTGTGACATCCGTTTTTTTAATTAAAAATCATTAATTGCATGTAAAATGTAAATACAAGTATTAAGGTGAATAAATTAATTTTTAATTTATTTTACCTTTAATATTTATTTATTGTTTCACTTGTCCATTTCATTGTTGTTTCAGTTTTCTTATTTATCAGGATGATGATAATTTTCTAAATTTATTCAATTTTATGTTCTATATTCAATACAATTACATATAACATATTGAAAAAGATATACTTGTAAAAATTTGTGATTTTTTTCAAAATAATCTATTGATTAGAATGTATTTTATAAGCTAAAGAACTCATTTATAGTTTGGCGGAAGCTAAGGAATTTCTTTTTAATTTGACGGACGCTTTATAGTTAAAAATAGAACGAGTCCCTTCAGCAGACCTCAATTTTTTAATTGTAAATGATATTCTTTCTCTGGTTTTTCATGATTATGGAATATCTGAATATAACTAAACAAACGTTTGGGTTAATAAATAGTAATACATCCGATCACATTGCTACATTCTATTATGTTTCCACACTAATTCATGCCATTGGGTAAACTGAGTTAACCGCGCTATACTATCTCCCAAACCGGATGGTATTTGTTTAGCGAATCTGGTTTCCGGTTTGGTCGGATCTTCTTCAATATTAATCGCCAAACACACAAAATATTCAGTGTGTGTTGAGCGCCAACCGCCCCCAGTTGGGGTTTATCTTTCCACGTAACCTATTGCCTTAAAACCACCGCGACATTTTAAATATTTCATAATATTGTATTACTTAAAATGTTATTCAGAATAATATTTATGATTGTAAATGATTATACAGGGTGTTCATTAAAGTCGGGGACAAACTTCAAGGGGTGATAGTAATCATCAAAATAAACAAAAAATGTCCTATAAACATATGTCGAAAAATCCTTCGTTTAGCCGCTAGCCGCCATTTTGTATTTTTACAAAAAACGTTATATGTCAAGAACTATTCAATATACAGAAACCAAACTTTGCACACATATTTATTGGCCAATTAAAAAAATTTTCACAAAGTATCATTTAGTTTGCTTTAATATTTTCAAAATGGTGTCGGTTAAAAATCTTTTAATTAAAATAACAAAAAACCATTAACTTTATAAATTCTACATGAGATAAAAATATAAAAGCAAACTAAATGATACTTTGAGAATATTTCTCTCTTGGGCCAATAAATATGTGTGCAAAGTATGGTTTCTGTATCTTAAATGGTTCTTGATATAAAATGTTTTTTGTATAAAAACAAAATGGCGGATAGCAGCTAAACAAAGGATTTTTCGACATATGGTTATGGGAAGCTTTTTGTTTATTTTGATGAGTACTACCACCCCTCGAAGTTCGTCCCCGACTTTAATGAACACCTTGTATATAAAATTATTTGTTGACATTGCCTTTTTCTGTATAATGAAAGTACAAGAACACTATTATAAATTTATGTTATGAAGCCATGAAGCATCATGGCTTCATAAACTGACTAGGTGGCTGAGTGGTTATAGTGCCTGTCTTCAAAACAGAAGATTATCGGATCGAATGCTGCAAGGGTCGAATCTGGACCAAGATGCCATTTCGTAATAAATGATGCTTCCTAACAACAGGTTGACGTTTAATAGTAACAAGATCGGGGTTTGGATCGTTCCCCATTAAAACGTTAAAAAATGCCGGGAGGCGTAGAAAAACACTAAACAAAAAACATAGTATTCATAATAGACCTCACTTTCACGTTTAAAACCAACTTTACTCAACCGGAATAAAACAGTTATAGGGCAGTCATATCTCGAATAAAAGTACAAACTAAAGAATGTATCTGTGCTTGGCTACTTTTTCCATAAAAAACTCAAAAACGCTATTACAAGATATGGAAGAAAACTCAATATTATTATAGAAAATCTATCGATAAAACTATGGTTCTCAATATTTTGAAACATTCAGAATGAATTCTTAGAAATAATTATCATAACCAAAATTCATTCCACACCTCTCTAAGCTTTAATAAATATTAAGAAATATTTTTAAACATGCGTATTAAAGGAACATTAGTTGGCCGTCTGTAGCATAGGAACATTTACATTCATCAAAATTATTTGGCAAACTTTGTTCTTTAGGCATATACATGGTGAGTTAACATTTATGTTTACTGTATTTCCTTACAGGGGAAGTCATCTAAACCCTTCAAATTTGGCACCTTCCCCAGAATTGAGTCCTTTCGCTCGGAAAATTATTAATCTCCAAAGCTTAAACTAAGCTAAGTCCACTCGGTATTAGTCCAATCGTGGTATTATGAAGCGGTTTTTCAGTTCTATGAAAGTACTCACCTTACTCCTCTCTCCCAGTTCAGTGAGACACGAACCATGCACAAATATTCATGTTATTTATAGCCAGAGAAAATACACATAGAAGAAGATACCACACCCTAATAATTAGCTTGACACTTTTCATATCTCTTTAAAGTTACTTTTTTTTCTTTGTAAAGATTACCATTTTTAAGCTTTACTTGTAGTAACGTCAGTCCGCTCCACAACGTCAGTTGAAGGAACTCTCCAATGCGGAACAAAGAGTTTATTGTTCTGGTTTCTGAGCAATCGAGGGTCTGCACTTTATTGACAAAACGAATTAATCTTTGTCTTCAAGTGTTTTCCGAGCTTTTATCGTTATTTATAATAGATTTAATGACATTCTTAATAATTACAATCTTTTATTTTTCTAAGTACTTTGTTAGAATAAAAAAATCTAGGTATTTATCATTATCTTAGATATTTGTATTAATAATTGTTGTTAAATACAACAACAATATGTTTGTGCATTTGTGAATGTGTGTTTCAGTAGGTTCAATCAAAAATTATACTTTTCCGTATCTGGGCACTCAGTACTGTTTTTGTAATAATTTATTGGCATAAGACATAATTTTATATTACTTTTTGTAATTTAAGTAATTTAAAGTGTTTTTGTTGTATAGATGGGCTGAAATGTAATGTAACATAAATTTATATCCATAATATTATACGTGAAAGCCTTTTGAACGAAACTATACAATTATTGCTGAACAGATTTCAAAGGCTGAGATGTCAAATAATGTCCATTATGTGTGTAATGTGTTGTTTAGTTGTGTTTGTTAGTGTGCATTACGGTTGACTTTTTACATATTTTTATTTTAAAGACCTCTTTCAGATAAAAATTTCGTTCAGTTCGTTTTCTCTCATCATATACATTAGGAATAAGGTTTTTTACTACAAGGTGAACAGGTATAAGCACTATAATGAGCAAAAGCACATGTTTAGACTAAAGATATAGTTTGTTAATGAAACCATATTATTTTTTGTGCGAATTACTAAGTTTGTTCACAGATAACAGTATTTATTGAATTTTTCCTTTCATAATAAAAGTTATTATGAAAGATTTCTTTTTTATTGGACTGGAAAATAATTATTTATGTTCTCTAAAATAAAATCCATTCCAGTTGAGACGCATGCAACTACTGCGGGAGTTACTAATAAAATAATATTAAATTTAAAATTTTGGAACGCATTTTTATGTCCAATAATTTTAAATGAACGTAGGTGATATAACTGCTGTCTACAAAAGATGTAAAGTTAACAGTTCGAAAAATTGACTACAAAAACCATTTTAAAGTAATGCTATTGTTTTGTTAATTATTTTAATAATTGTTTAACTGTAAAATCCCATTCTAGTAAGTAAAACGTTTTCACTACTGATACTTATGATGTAAAAACTGAAACATATCGACGAAATTTGTTATTAACTACAACATTTATTAACTCTAATAGATAATTATCAAAATATATATACAGATATTTATCAAACTAGTAGATTCTAGAGTACTTTTAAAATATAAGTGTCAATTTTCACATTTTAAATTTGGAATTCAACGTTTTCCTAAACGGCATTATACCGCCCTAGCAGTAACTTGCAATAAATTCTCGTGGCAGATGTCGCGCCTTGCGGTGTTGCCAAATATTCCCTAATTAATACGTACGTATATATTTTACTATATCAAAAGTCCCTGTAATTCTAGGAGGGATTTTACCAGGATGAATAAATTATAGTGACCTTTTGTTTTTTATCTATGAGGAATAATACAAAAATAGTACAGAATATAAACGATAATCCATCAGTGAACTAAGACTCCCCAGTGATAATATCTCCCTTTAAAAGTATTGTTTTCAATTACCATTAAAAATGTATCATATGTTTGAAAAATTACGTTCACTTACCTGATCAAGATGAATTTACAAACAATAGAGGATGCCCAACCCCTCCCTCTTCGTAAACGCACTACCTTTTAATAGGTTGCATAGGTAGATAGTAGCAAACAATGTTTCAAGAAAAACCGTTCAGATACAAGGGCGAAATTTATTTTGTTTTGTTTATAATAAAAATATTATTTGGCACATTTAGAAAACGTACCAACTACTTTTATCTAGAACCGTTTGTTATTGGCTATTGAAAATAGCCAATAACTATTTTTAACTATTTTTACTGTTTTTAACCTGATTTTAGTAACTCTTATTATGTAATAATACTTGTCCGGAAGCTTTTCGTTTAGAATAAGCTATTATTAGAAAAATTAAAACACATTTATTACTCAATGAAAACATTTATGTGGATGGAACTCGCGGCCTATAGTTCTTGAGGCCGACATGCTACAACTCGGCTCGGCTACGAGGTTAGTCAATTGAACGATGTCGTTTAACGTCTTTTCCAAAAGCCAAAGCCGATCATTTACTGTTTAACTACCCATACCGTTATTATTAGCCCGTGATCACGTTTTTTTATAAGGAATGAGGATTAAAAGCAAAAGAGAGATTTAATTTACATCAATTAATTAGTTTGTTACAGTGGCTTCAAGCAATACAACGAATACGTTTTCTATCAAAACACGGAAGATTTTGTTCTGCTTTTATTTCGCACAGCTATGTTATCCTTAAGTTTTTACAAATTGTTTAGTAACCTGATAATTTTACATTTATTACATACATAAAATAAATATTTATGAAAAACTCTATTCACATATTGTTCTTTGCCGTCTTCAATCAAGAACTGTTAAACGTTTATAAACAGCTGTTTTGGTTTGCATTGTTTACATTTGTTCTCCATAAGCGTAAATGTTAAATTTTTTACACTTTTAAACTTAATTATTACAAGAAAACATTTTTTGACATATAGACCTATCTAGAACTTATTTTCTACTCGGAAATTAGTTATTTCCAAAATTTGAAAATCTGACGTTTTTTGTGAAATATATATTTATTTTTACAAAAACTTGCTCGTTTAGATATACTTGTCATTTTCGGAAAGCTATATTCCCATAGTTTAAGCCTTTTATATCTGCTAGGTTATATATTATTTTAATCGTAAAAGTTAAGTTATTTTATAAATTTGTATTTTTTTTTTAAAAACGTAAATTGAAAAGTCCATTACTTTTAAAACCGAAACTTAATAGGCATAATGATGCCGTCATAACAATTAATTATTCCTTTTAAGTATTTCTTTAATTGTTAATTACATGGTTTATTGTTTAAGACAAGAGGTTAAAAGGTACCGTTAATTGTCAGTTTCAAGTCGATTGATGACTATTATTCTACTCTTGACCCAACGGCTGGGTTTGCTACAAGGACGCTATCTGTCGTCACTTAGCCTGACTACAAGGACGCTATCTGTCGTCACTTTGCCTGAATTAGCACTAGGCGCCACTGGACCATCGGATACCGATGTCAGCTACGCTTGACGCTTGACCTTTTGCTTTCATCTTGATATAACACTCTACAGAACCATTATCTTAATTGATGTATACTATTACAAGTTTAAATAATACTTGAAATGAAGGTTAAGGATTGTGAACAACTAAGTACAATTATTAATTAAAAGAGAATCATTACTTTTTGACATGGATATGTTTTAGCTCTGAGTGGCTGTTTTGAAAAGAGACCAAAATTTGAAACAGTGACGTCATTTGGTTAGTGACGTAATAGTTTGGTTATAAGAACAGCTGTTTAGATGAACCGAAAACATTCCTTTGCACATATCCATAATCTAACCTATTTCCCACAGGGAAGTAAATACGAATTCTTATTAAACTATGGCTATTTTATGTAGTTTTTTGTTTTAGAAAAAGAACCGTTATCGTAAACACAGTTGAAGGCTGATCTAAATTTTAAATAAATTGATTTACGGGGCAGTTCAATTTACATCTTCGTCTAAAATTATTTTGATCGTTATAATGATAATACTTCTAATAATTTTCCAAATTTATGTTACTTTTTCAGTTCTAATTGGTTCTGGAAGGGCATTCCATTGTCGGCAGCTAGTAACACAAACAGATTTATTGAAAATTAATAACCGTCTCGTGGATCGAAAGTTTCAAGTCTTTTTATCCAGCACCTCTTTCACTAATGTTATTTTAAGGATAGAATTTTGTGACAGGTGTGTGAGAAGTTTTGAATAAATTATCTTATAAATCAGTGTTAACAATTTATGTCCCAGATTCAAACAGTTTCAACCACTTTAAATGATGATGAATTTCTTAATGAATCTGACACAATAGTTTTGAGCTATTTGTTGACAAATTCCAAGTTAAAAAGACGTTTAAAAAACAGCAATAATTGAAAATACTAATGCATTTACCAATATTGTTTTCATTGATTGAGAAATAACTAAAGAGGAAATTCTGTTGCTGTCAAGTCAAAACCGTCTGACCAGTCATGTAGCTAAATCATTAAGTATTATTGTAAGTCCAATATTTTTAATGGTTGAGTAATAAAGTACAATAGTCTTGTCAACGTAAATGTGAAGAATATTGTCAGCACTAAAATATAATTCAGTTTACCCGTTAACTGTAAGCTGTGTTGTGGTACAATTATGGATTGTGATGAAAATGAGTTATTTATATTTGTATCCCTCCACTCTGTTGTTGATACAATTGAAAAAATACACCATAAAATTGTAAAACTAGTTAAATACAGTGAAACTAATCAAAACTAAACAGCTCACACCTCACACAAGTCAAATGTAAAAACAATGTTTTATTCACTCAAAATGTACGAGGAAAGTTTGAGCCTCGTGCGACATGTGTGAGCTTTTGACTGAGCAAATGTTTCTGGATCTGTTAATCTAACAAGTATTACACACGTGTTCTCATATATGTATCCCAGGGTAAACGTACCTTAATAACATTTCTAAATAAAAAACTATGAATAATTTATTAGAATATTTGTTTGACTTTAAAAGTTTATAAATAATTTTACGTGTTTAACTTTGTAGTTATTTTCTTTCAAAATCTTCTGAGAATCAAGTATCTACTAATAATTGTCAAACTTAAAACTGATAGCAATTTAATTTAGTATTTCATAAGTAAATATAAATGTATCGTGAACTCAACCGAGAAACATGGTAGGCCCACTCAAGTTTTATAACAATTGTCGAGGGCATACTTGTTCACAGGAATGGTTGGGTGGCCGCGTGTTTACAAATCGCACTATTCGTATTCCGTCGATAGGGACGTAGAATAATTCAGGAGCGTTACACCTGTTGTCGATGCCGGAGGGAACACAATGCTGCGACAGAGACGACCTAACAATGTTCTTGCAACAGTTACTCACTGATAACCTTATCTTACTTTGTTCATCTAATGGACCGCAATATAAAAGTGATCCTTGATCAGGCAGGATATAGAGGAGTGAAAACATACAAAGGGTGTAATCAATATTTTTAGTTTCCCTCCAACAAAATCTTTAAACTTAAACAGAGCGGAAATGTCCGATTTTGAATTTTTTTAAATCGTTTTTGGACTCAAGTATAACTGTGCAAAAACACCGAGACCATACCGTTTATGAAATTTGGTACAGAGTTGGACTTGGGCAATGACTCAAGACAGTTTTGTCATTTTTATAACATGCTAGTTCACCCCCAAAACCCTTTAAAAGCGTAAAATCCTTCTTCTTAACGGCTCTTACGTTTTTTATTTAATGAATAATTTTTATGATTTGTGCCATCATTATAGTTCACTCAAAAAATTATACATAATTGAATTTTAAATATCTGGTCTACGTCACATGGAAAAGTTAAATTTACTGCTAGTGCTAATCACAACCTAAGAATTATATATGATCGTAGATTAAATTATAAAAACATTGTTTTTTTCATTTTGTCTATTTTATAAAGCCAGTGTATATTTGCATTGTAATATAAAAACCTAACACTTTTGTACTTGACGTCAAACTATTATTAGGTGATGTGTT
Source organism: Nephotettix cincticeps (assembly GCA_023375725.1). Classification (NCBI taxonomy): domain Eukaryota; kingdom Metazoa; phylum Arthropoda; class Insecta; order Hemiptera; family Cicadellidae; genus Nephotettix; species Nephotettix cincticeps. Next base: position 33,174,139 of record CM041790.1, on the reverse strand, counting down.
ATAGCCCAATAAATTACTGATAGGTACTCGCGTGTTCAAAGAGATCATCCTTGAATAAAGAGGTGAACATATTACAGAATCACTAAAACTAAAGGGGATACATTATCTTGTCAGGGGTGTTTACAAACAAGTGAATGCAAAAGACCAGATAAATAAACGGAGTCATTGCACCGACATATACTTTCTCGCTTGAATGAAAACTGATAAATTTTTTTTATAATTTATTGTTTCAAAAATAATCATCCAATTTCTTAATCTAACAACAGGAGAAAACAAATTAAATTTGTTTTATTAAAATGTTTTTGGACAACCGGCTCCAGGTAATACTAAATCTTTTGGGTAGGTTTTTTGGGGTAATTGGCCCTACACTGCATACCAACTTTCATGGAAAACGGTTGAGAAGTAAGGAAGAAATTGATTTTCTAACTAGAATAACATTGGATGCTTTCAGACTACGTACTGCGTTTACCATAGACTGTAAATTTTACTTTCTCTGAAACCATAATACTAATTTGCTTTGGGTTTTAAGCTGGCTTTAATAGTGATAGTAAAACTATACTTTATCTTTATCGTTTTGTCTTAATATGTAAAAAAACTATTTTTGACGTTTAAAAGTCCATAACATTTGAACCATTCATTTTACAAAAATACGGGTGTGTCATAATATTTAGGACCTTTATCTATGATAACTGCAAACAGTACAAAAAATATACTGAAAGTAGTGAGGCTCATTATTAAAGGAAAGGAAATTGAAAGCCGTTGCATTATGAGTAACGATACAGGTTCTAGTCCGATCAGAGCTCAGCTTTTGACGAAAGTAATTTTGTAAATAAAGTAATGTTTTAGACATAAAGAAATGCAAAATAAAATGTAATAATGCAAGGGCACTGTGGTTTTAATTTAATATACAATATTAACATTTATTTACCGGTAATTAAGAAAATTAAGAATTTAAGAAAATGTTTGAAAAAAAAGAAATTGAGAAATATTATGGGGTTATACATTGTAGTTCTTGAGATAAGTGTTGATTCCTGAAAATTTTTATACCTGGTTTTTCAGAAAACACAAAAAACTTTTCAACAACTTTTACTTCTGAAACTGGGAACGTCAAAACTCTTACAAAAATGTAATAAAATGTTTTATTCGAATGCTACACTCAAATATAACTTTTTTAAATATTATGTATTTAATTTTTTTAATTTGTGTGAAGATGTGTTAATATAAAAATCCTAGTTTTAAATTTAAATTTTGAATTTTTTTGCTAAACCGACCCCTCTTAAAGAATTATTGAACTAAAATTATAAATAATAATACATATTTATGGCAAATATTCTGGTAGTCACGATTCAACTTTGTGTAATTTTTTACTGTTATTACAATTAGTTGTCAGTCACAAATAATAACGGTATTTAAATTAATTAAGTTAGCTATACGTTTAATGTCCTTATAATTTGTTTCAATATTTTTCAAAATGATTGTATTTAATTCAAAACTGAAAAACATTTTTAGTAAGCATGAAACTGTATTTAACTAAAGACCAAAACGGTAAAGGTAATGTCAAGAACCAATTTGTTGGTAACATTTAAATGTCACCGCCTCCATTAGGAAGACTTTGATTCCATTGGGATTATTAGGTTGAATCTGTTACCTTATTCTTATACCTGCTGTCAATATCAATTGGTTACATCTTTCAATATTGAATTGGATTATTTCCGTAGTTTAATACGACGAACTATAAATTGCAAAATATTAACAGCCATGAAATTCATAAGGGTATTTACCTTTTTATTCATGGAAAATACTCTCTTGATTTTAAGCACAATACCTGTGACGTAATCATAAAGGTAATACACTAAAAACAAATACTAACTGAATATTGAGTAAGGTTTATACAATTTTAAAATTTATCTTGTTGTATAAATAAAGAACCAATATAACGGAATTACTTTTTATTCAACTTTTGATGCCTATACACACAGTACCACCGTCTGTTATCTGTGGTGTTTGATACTTTTTTAACTTTACTACAATACACTTTCATGAAACATATAAGTAAATTAAATATATATAAAAGATAATAAATATTTATTAAAACGAACAATAAGAGTGAATTTCAACTTGATAAGTTTTGGTCATAACAGTATTAACGTCTTAGGGTGGTACTTGACAAACTTAGAGGAGTTGACGAAACTTCACTCATTTTAGTGTTAGACCCGCGTGTAACAAAGGCTTGACGTTCCCTGTGTCGAAAAGAGAATCAAATATTTTGGACAAAATAAGTACAAAGTAATTAATATAAAATACGAACAACGTAACAATGTACATTTTTTGTACAAATAAAAATAACATTTAAACAATATTAAAATTTGCGTCTGAAATGTACAAAACCTTTTTATCAATTATGCCGCTATGATTTGTTTTGTAAGCGTGTATTGATTACTTAATTAATAGTGTTTTTAAATTTGTGATTGTATACTTTTTGTTCACTTATGTTATATTTTAGATGCAATATATTTTGAACTATAACTTAAAAGTAAATATGTTATAACTAAATTTCTATATAGAATTTAAGAAAAAGTTAATTCTATGAGATGTTACACGAGGTTGACATGATGAAGCTAGCTTCATCTAGCTAGCTTTACATTCGTGTTATAAAGTCTCCAGATTGAATTTTGATTTATCTAGGTTGTCTAGAACCAAGAGGTCCTTTAGATTCGACGTCCTGAATAATCACAGTTTTCTTCCATTTATGTTCACAAATGGAGCCTTTTGGCTCGTGATGAAAGATGATCAAGTGGTTTTGTTGTTCTAAGTACATTAGGAGCATTTTGGTTTACTCTCTGATATCAGAGAGTAATGGTATTCTTATTCTGTAACGGGAATGATATAGTGGTAGTGAATGACGTTTATGTCCTATCGACCATCCATAGAGGTTGTATATACTTTATGTTATAGTCGTTTAAGTGTTTTCATCCAAAGTTCAATGCTTTGAGTGTGAAATTTCACAAAAAATAACAGGAACTTAATAATTTAAAACTTCTTAATAATCTAAAACGGGATCTAATTATAATGATTAAATTATATCGAGTATTTCTTTTTATATTCAAATTAATATTAGACACCAATTCACCTTTATGGATAGTGAAGGATGAATTTTAATTGAAGGAGTGTCCTAAAAGGTGAGTGATAAATTAATAAAAACCTTTAATTATTTATCTGTATTTGTTATCAGTAACAATAAGTACGTAATTACCAAATTTTAAATTTTTTTTAATTTCCAAAGCTCCCCTAAAAGATAAGCTTATTATTTTTTACTTGGTAATTATTAATTTTAATTGCTTTTTTTATAGCAGTGTTCCCAAAAAATATAAAATTATCACGTAGATGACGTTTAATAATATTTTGATATACTATGTCACAGACACGATTATAGGTTTCTATTGCGAGTCAGTAAGATCAAAGGACTGTCATCGACAAAATTTTACAGGCTCCTGTCGCAGTATACGTAAAGTCTTAGGTAATTCTGCTACTGACTCAGACAACTTGTGACTTGTGATCAGTAACTTGTGTGGATGACTTTTGTCTGTGACTTGTAGTGTGATAAAAGTCTTTGACTACTTTGTCAGTGGCTTTGGTGTAAACGCAGCTTGGCCCTTTACTACCTGTTATCGAGCTGTTATTTGATTGATGATTGATTAATACCCCAACCGCTAATGGTAACTGAGTTCGGATTTGAACAGGCACCCTTCAGTTTAAGAGGTAAGCGCTATACCACTGAGCTATTCTCGGTTAAAAAACAGGTTAATAACAAGATTTAGGGGATATGTATTCGGACAAAAGCTTCAAATTAGTCAAACGACAGTCCCTTTCGTGCGCTTGGGTCATTTGCCTCCCTATCAGTAATGAAGCAGCTCCATCTGGGATTTTAGGTTTTTGAAAAACAAACCAACCTGTTATAAACTACAAAAGGTAACTCTTACAAAACAGTAACCTATTTTTGAAAACAAACCAGAGTTTTGTAAAAGTAGCCTATACTAGTTACGTAAAATAAATAAAAAAGATTTTTGTTCTGGAAAAATCATTCCATTCATTGTATCCTTTTTGTTAATTTTACGATGAAGTCATTCATTCATTAAAACAATTATAAACTATTCTCGGTCACTGTATTTCGCACTCATGAATAGTCATCTCACGAAAGTCATAACACGCAAACTCTACAAATCTCCAACCCAGGTGTAATGTAAACATTGTTAAACGAAATTGGTCATTAACTGAGGCAACAAAGCTAATGAGAACGCAGACGATAATCCAGCATTACCAACCGTAGAAATTAAATTTCCATAACTAAATTTCAATATGTCTACTTTGCTCGTTTCTTTTTGCCAAGACACTATAATCCTTAAAAACTTTAATGCGGTAATCTTTCCTTGTATATATGAATTACAGTTAGAATAATAATAATTTTCATCATACTGCCAATTTTAAATAGCAAATTTTACATTTTCGGTTGTTTTAATAGTAATGTTAACTCCATCGTTTATGACGAACTATATTTTTATAATACAGAACATTAATTCGTAGTTTATAAGTAAATCTTGGTGATTATAAGTTTATGTAACGGGTATTTAAATTATCATTGTGATAATACACATGATGGTTAGAAAAAATTGTTTCACGGCGTGTCATAATCAGATTTCAGATCCCAAAACATCCTCTACCTTTGTTTAACTAACCGTGATGGAAGAATTCTGCAATAATTTTAATAACACAGAAAATTCAATTTCAAAACTATTGAATAAATAAAAAAATTGGATTATAAAACACGTAAGCATCGTGACAGTCAGAAGTGCTTCCGCCATCTTTGAATTATAGTTGCGTAATTGCAATGATAACATCGCTGAAACATGCTTCTTTAAGCACAAAATATAAATTAAGACACAGCGTGTTAGCTTGAAATCAGAGTATATTAATCTTCAAGGTAGAAAACATAATTAATTTATTTTGTTAGACTGTAAAAAACCATTTTAGAAAATATCGATAGAATTTTTGTATAGTTGATTGTTTGGTAATAGTCCATTGAGTTCTGAAAATACAAATTCTAATTAGATAGATAACTATATAACACTCTTTTAAATGACACCAAGCACAAGTATTTCGTGGACAAAATAATGACACATCAATTGTTGCAATTTAATTAAAGTAATTAATCCTGGAGAAGGAGTAAAAACGTAGCAGATATAAGCAAAATCTTAGGTTCCCCACTTAACACCAGGGTTTGAATAATATTAATTTAAAATAAACTTCTACAAAATTTAGTTCAATTTTTAACATTTCCCAAGGTTATTCATAATGTTAGCACATTAATATTTTCAATTCGTTTTCGTGCTTGATTTACTACCTATTAAGAGGAATGTCCTCACATGAATGTAAATACTACAAAACAGGTCAAATTGATCAAGTCAAATACGTTTTAAACTAGTGGGAATATGTTACCTAAATCCGTCTACACAAAGGTGTGATGTGGAGTGTGAACATATTTTCTCGGACGCCCTGTGATCACCGGTCATCGGGGCCACTGGAGTCTCCAGTTACACAAAGGCTAACAAGCAACACAAGGGCGCCCTGAAAACGCGGGATGGTTGATAACACTTCTCCGTTCTCACGTGTTAATCAACAACATTTCATACAACGTAATACTGCAAGTAAAAACCTATTGGTTATCGAGTATTAGGTCCGCACTATTGAATACTACATTCATCCGCAAATACCATCCTCAAAATTACAGTTCGTAGTTCAGGGGCAAAAATAGTTCAGATCCAAAGTCAAACTAAAATGTCATTGGCTGTTGGGCTATTTATTATTAATAGTCCTAACAAAGGAAAATGTCTGTTTTAGGTTGTAGCAAGATTACATAATCATGCCATAATCATCTTACTCTCATTTCTTATTCATATTTAAATTAAAATGAGAGTAAGATGATTATGGCATGATTATGTAGTCTTCAACTATATGTCTTCAACTTATGTAGTCAATCAACTTGTAGTGGAGATATACCCCTAGATGTATATCATGGGTACTGTGAGAGCGTTTTACGCTACGGCATTGCTGTTTGGGGTGGTTCTTCCTATCTAGAGAGTACTCAAATATCAGAAAAAAATCATGAGGTTGATTTTTGGTTTAGGGCCCCGTCATCCTTGAAAAGACATTTTCATACAAAATGGAATTTTGACAGTGTATGGTATTTACATATATGAAGTACTTATTCTGAGTTTAAAAAACAAATACCACCATTTTCAATTAGGGCATTTTCATGACCACAACACCAGGCACGGAGTTTGTCTTTCTTTTCCTCGTCACAGAACGGCAGCTTATGAAAAAAGCCAATTTTATAAAGGAATCCAGTTTTTCAAAAATTGTCAGTATAAAAAACCAAAGTTCTCCTTCAAGTTTTAGGAAAAGCCGAAGAAAATTTCTTTTATCAGAGGCTTTTTACGTGACGAATTCTATTACGAGTTTCTATTCTCGTAAATGTAGCTTTGTTACTACATTAACAAAAATCAGCTGATTAGTTTGCCAGGATCATTATTTAGTTTATACCTCAATATTGAAAAATAGTAACTGTTTTAATAACCAAATAAAAATACTCATTTACACGATTAAATCTTTTTACATACATCTTTTTTATGTTGTTTGTCATTTAAAACACAGTGTATAATATATTTTGAATTGTATACTTATTTTAAATTTTAAATTATTTATTTGATAGTTTGAGAGCAGGTGATATCTAAGGATGTACACCAAATTTGTTAAGTCCAACACCAATATTTGTCTACATACTTAGGAATGTAGACTTTTTCTAAAGGAGATTTACTTTTTTATCAATGTTCATGCACCAAAAATCACTTCAATGACACTTGAAATTTTGATATTGTATTTTTAGGTTCATTAATGGTTTTTTGTCCACTCTTTCTTCTTGGTCCACAAACACTTCAAACCTCATTGTTCGGTTAATAATTCAGCTCACCTTTCTCTTTTGATCAATGGCTTCGATGTCGAAGCTTCTCATACTTCCGTCCTCTGATACATATTTGGTTAACCTCTTCAAGGTAACTGGATCCGGTGACTAACCTTTGCAAAATGGTGTTAAGAGTATGCTCAGATTTGAATCGGCAAACTAAAGTTTATGAACTATACTACGAGTATAACTACTGAAAATCCAGGCAGTGTCAGCTTTTACAGGAAGCACAAAATAAAATATTTTACTTTGGAGTTCTGGGGCTCTGTTACCAAGTGATGTATTGCTTTATCACTTGGATTGAGTAGTAGTTCCCTGTCACTGTCTGTCAGACTCAGAAGGCTTGTTAGAGGATGATTCCTCCAAGGGCATATTAGTTTCTCGTCTGAGTCGTAAGCAAACTGTTGACGTTTTCTTTCACCATCGATGTGAATTCTTCGGTTTTCTTTCCTGTGGATTTAAATATTTTGTCTTGCTCAGTTAGCTTTCCTGGGGATTCATATTGATTAATTGATTGATTTACTTGCCACAACAAACCCACAAACCCACAAACAAACATACAGAAACCACCTCTTCTTTATAATATTATAGATAAATGCATAATACACAGTTCTAAGAACATTACATAAAGATTTTAAGTAGTAAAATATGCCTAAACATTTTATAAGTTTTTATTATTAAGTTAATATTTTTTTTATTAGGATTTTACAGTACTTTACTGTCTTCCTTCTCTTAGTCGAGTCCTCCATCCTTGTCTGTATATGATTTATTCCTCATCAGTTCCCTTCTGGCTTTTGGTACTTGGTATTGATTGTAGGTTGTTTGACTGCGTCACATTTTTTTTGTTTTATGCTCTATACCGGCTTAATCCGGATTATGTACTAATCTTGTTATGTTTAGGTTCTAGCTCACCTGAGGACGGGATCCCAGATTCCAGATCCCGAAATGTCTTGAAACTTTCTTGATCGACAATGTAGTAATAAAAATAACATAGACCTACAATTACCAGTTATGATTTTCAAACAGAGAGTGAGGTGGATGTTAGATGGTAGAATGTGGAGGATTAGGAGGCCCCGGTAAAGCCTGCTATATGCAACCGCTAAGTCTTCCTGCAGCACGGGAAATAAGGGACCCATAAGGATGATATAGGATAGTTCAGTTTACCTTTTTTCAGAAAAACAAAATAGAAAAAAAATTTTGTCAAGTGTTAGCAATTGTGTGGTGAAATGTAATTCTCTATGTAACGCAATAATTTTAAGTAGTACTTTTTATACTATCTAACATATTTTTATCTTTACGAGTCTAATGGAAAGATGAAAATGGTTTTCTACAGCTGACAATCGTTAGTCTGATAATTATAATCTTATAATTATAATTATAATCCACCCATATATTTATTTAAGGTTCATTAACCTTTATAATACTGAACTGGCGTCATATTACATAGAGGAATGCAATCATCAAGGGACAATTTATAGCAAATATACATAGTTTTACTTGTTTGAATAAATAGCATGCTCATTTCATGTCATTAATATAAACTGGTAAAGGAAATTAAAGGATTTTTCTTGTGAAACCAATGGGACGTGTTATTTTGACACCTATAAGTAATAATCAATCGTAAATTTTATTTCATTATTATTCAAAGCTGGCAGTTTTGTAGCATATATTTTTCATTTATGTTACTAAAACAGCTGTTTTTCCTTTTTTTATTCAGGCTCAAAAGTGAACAAAAAGGAATGCCACTTCTTACTTGTTACAGTAACAACAAGGAATGCCGGGATGCAAACTTGTAGTAATTATTTATATTTATGTACCAGTTCAACTAATTCACAAACAAACACTTTATATAGCTTTTTCTTATATCTGGTTTTGTTTCCAGCAGGTCCATGGAAGAGGAAACCAAAACCGCTCACTTTTAGGGGTGTTTTGTTACCCCTTACTAGAAATAATCGTACTCTAAACACTGTACCTATTTTAAAACTATGGTAAAAATACACAATTGGTGTACCATGTGTTTTAAGTACTGAAGGTGCAAGAAGATTCTTCGAGTGTGTTACCATGCAATCCCCGTTGACAAATTTGGATATCCAAAGGATTATTATGATTATTTATTAAGATTATTTGGATTGATTTTGACAGGCTGTACCTGATCAAAAAAATAATGCCTGGTCTGTAAACCCCTACAAAATCCCATGACTCACGAAGACTATTTTGACATTTCCTAACTCTACACTTATATCCTAAAACTAACATGATTGTTTTACAAATATAAAGTACTATTTCATTCATATATGTTGATTCCTTACCCATACAGTAATTAAAGATTTCTGAATAAAATCTTTTTATTACTGGTATTAGCTACCTCATTTTACAAGAGTGCTTGAACAACCCTCTCTGATATTTTATCGTAAAAAATCAAAATGTTTGCAAATTTTCTTTTTTACACACCCATAGGAAAGCTAAAGGGACCCATATTTCCTACATATTATTTACTTTTGTCCAAGGTCAGTAGTTTTTGTTCAGTGAGTGTTAAAAAAATTAGCCCCAGTAATTCCAATTTTTAAATATTTTTTATATAGTCATGAAAAAATATGACATACTTAATATTTTAGACATGCCTAGTAATAGTGTCTTGAATCACTGCAAAATATATAATGGATAAGGGTTTTCATACTCCTAATTGAAATGAGAAAGGTTTGAAAAAAATTAAGTCATGCTCAGAAATATAGTACAACTTTATTGACATTATCAAATATTGTTCTAGATAAAATTTCAATTTTCAACAATACAATAAGGTATGTGTGGGTAAAATAATGTACATATGATACCTTTTACTTGTCTGATTTAAAAATAAAATTTCCATATGAGGAAGACAGGATACTTGGCAAGTTTTGTTGACAAATTGTACTCAAATTACATATGAATTGTCAATTCTAAATCTATATACAGATAAAAAAAACTCTTGCAAATAAGCCAATGGAAAACTAATACACAATACCAATTAATTTGTAAAAATAAATATCGTTAGGGCCCTACGAAATAGTAACAGTTATCCATTTAACAAGGAAGACTTACTAAGAAACTTTACAATTACAAATACATTTACAAGCCATTCAAGTATCACAGTCAGCAAAATATCTCGCTCGAGGGGGTCATAACAGTGGAGCAAATTAACAAATTAAAAAGTTCCATGCATGGTTTTGCCGGCAGAGGTTTTCATAAGGTGAAATTAATTTAAATAATCTACCACTTATAGTTTTCATAGTTAAAATATGATTTTAAAATCTCGAATCGCATCTTGAAAATGTTTTGGGATACTTTGAAGTTTTTTTCGAAATATAAAAACTCTAGTTACACACGGTGTTTTCACCTTTGAATTAAAAATACATAAGACAGTTATTTTACTACGATAATTAAGAGCAACATCCCAATCCAATTGTTGTATATTTTTTAAAAACGTCTAAACACTCCCAACAGATAATGAAACTTAAATTAGTTTTCTATTTCTTGGAAATAAATTATCAAAATGTTACTTTATAAGCCCAGCGTTTATAATCGAAATTGTTCATGCATATACTTTATGAAACAGTAATCGTATACTTTCATAATAAATGAAAGTACTTTTGTTCAATGTCATGGGGTTCTGTGTATGAAGTTCTGATGAGTTGGGAATATTATCAGCTCACACATTATGACCACAATAGGTACCAATCCATATTTTTTCACAAATTCTTTTTGGGTTGAATCCAAATTTTTAATAATACCTTTATAGCAAATTGTTGGTTTAGGAAAAACAGACACGGAAGGATTAATAAATATGACAAAAATACTGATTTTCATCGGTTCGATGTTTTTCAAATAAAACTGGTTTCTGTAATGTATTAACGGTTTAAGAATTTACATCGGTGTTTGAACCTTAAATTAAAACGCTGTTTTTATTTTGCCTTTAGGAATCTGAAAAATACTAACCAGTTTCCCTTAAAGTTGTTTGGTTATAGTTTGTTGCTTTAAACTCTATGAAGGCGCAGTATGAAGGTGACTGGTATGACAGCAATAACTCTGAAACTTGTAACCGATTCACGCTATTAAAAAAGCTTCCCTAATGTATCATGTTTATTTGAATCCTCTCTGGTTATACAAAACTTCTTCTCCACTACCATAAAAATACGGAAAAATAAATACAATTTTGCTTTTTAAACAACACAAAAACACTACAAAAAATGCCATGTAATGAAATCATGTTAGTTAATTTACTTTAATCTCCGTTAAAAAGGCAGCGACATTGAGCATTTTTAATTATTTTAAAACTGTGAATTCGATGCACATGTGACATAACACATATTATGTTATACATTTAATAATACATTCAAATATTCCAGATTGGCATGCTCATTTTCATAGTAAGCTTCGCTAGTTGTAATATGCAACCCAAACTCAAATATATTTTATCTAGATAAATTAGTAACCTTTTAAGTTTTACAGTTTAATCAAATATATAACTTCAGTTGTACTTCATAAGGTATTGGATATTTCCAACGGAAAATTCAAAAGTAAGTACTCGTATTGCATGATGATGGTCAGATTTATGTGAAATACGTTAAACGGCATCGCTCAATTGACTAACGTCGTAGCCGAGTGGTAGCGTGTCGGCCTCAACAACTTAGGCTTGAGTTCCATTCCTACCAGGGGCGATACTTTTAGTTCAGTGCTATATTAATTATGGTGTATTAAATCGGTTTTATTTCAACCACATAAATGTTTTCATTGGGCAGTAAATTTGTTTTAATTTTGTTAATTAACTTGTAAAAACATGTCTTATTCTATCCGAGCAAAGCTCGGTCACCAGGTACTGTTACTTTATAAGCCCAGCGTTTATAATCGAAATTGTTCATGCATATACTTTATGAAACAGTAATCGTATACTTTCATAATAAATGAAATATTACTTTTGTTCAATGTCATGGGGTTCTGTGTATGAAGTTCTGATGAGTTGGGAATATTATCAGCTCACACATTATGACCACAATAGGTACCAATCCATATTTTTTCACAAATTCTTTTTGGGTTGAATCCAAATTTTTAATAATACCTTTATAGCAAATTGTTGGTTTAGGAAAAACAGACACGGAAGGATTAATAAATATGACAAAAAATACTGATTTTCATCGGTTCGATGTTTTTCAAATAAAACTGGTTTCTGTAATGTATTAACGGTTTAAGAATTTACATCGGTGTTTGAACCTTAAATTAAAACGCTGTTTTTATTTTGCCTTTAGGAATCTGAAAAATACTAACCAGTTTCCCTTAAAGTTGTTTGGTTATAGTTTGTTGCTTTAAACTCTATGAAGGCTCAGTATGAAGGTGACTGGTATGACAGCAATAACTCTGAAACTTGTAACCGATTCACGCTATTAAAAAAGCTTCCCTAATGTATCATGTTTATTTGAATCCTCTCTGGTTATACAAAACTTCTTCTCCACTACCATAAAAATACGGAAAAATAAATACAATTTTGCTTTTTAAACAACACAAAAACACTACAAAAAATGCCATGTAATGAAATCATGTTAGTTAATTTACTTTAATCTCCGTTAAAAAGGCAGCGACATTGAGCATTTTTAATTATTTTAAAACTGTGAATTCGATGCACATGTGACATAACACATATTATGTTATACATTTAATAATACATTCAAATATTCCAGATTGGCATGCTCATTTTCATAGTAAGCTTCGCTAGTTGTAATATGCAACCCAAACTCAAATATATTTTATCTAGATAAATTAGTAACCTTTTAAGTTTTACAGTTTAATCAAATATATAACTTCAGTTGTACTTCATAAGGTATTGGATATTTCCAACGGAAAATTCAAAAGTAAGTACTCGTATTGCATGATGATGGTCAGATTTATGTGAAATACGTTAAAACTACCACGATAAACTTTAGAAAAAATACGTTCCTTGCTTATGATCAAAGTTTGTTCCAAGAATTTGACACCGGAAACGGATGGGCAAGAGAGGAGGATAAGTTTTTGAAATATATGTTAAGTGACTTTTCTGCAGCAGGCAGTAAAAGCATTTGATTGGTCTGGGTTTGAAAACAAGTTCAAGTACGCACTTTCAATGCCACTGGAACTGTTATACAGATATAGCACCATTAAAAACCTTTCAATTTCATAGTCATATTGTTTGGGACAGTACAATATTTTTATAGATGAGGAAATCTCAACATATTGTATAACAGTTATTTTTGTACTAAATGAGTTAAAATAAGAAACTGAGAAAGTAAAATTTCACAAACTGATCGGAAAAGAACGTATCTTTTTCTGAAATCAGTGACAACACTTATTTCAAATAGTAATTCGGATCGGGTAGTAGAAGAGTTGGTAAGCCTGCCGTGCCACCTAAAGGCTAGTACTTGAAGCTGGTCGCTCTAGGAGGGGCGGCAGGCTGGGCACGTGCTAGCTGCAGATTGAGTTGCCATTGGCTCGGGGATCCGGGCACACAGGGGTTCTGAGGACAGTTGTATGCAGGATCAGATGAGACCGAGCTCCCAGCTGTTTCAGACGCATTTCCTGTGTATTGCGTCGCCATTGAGTAGACATTGATCTCTGAAGTCGACCTGCAACAGAATTACCAACGTGAGAAAAGTGAAAAAATTTCAGTTTTAAGAATGGATAGCTAAATTTCGCGAAGTGTAAAACTACCAGTTCATGCTCAAGGAAGTGTGTGAAATGTATTTAACCATATGATGAACAGGCATGTATTCTCTGTTAAGAGGTTAAATGACAAGGACATGAGTTTTCCTTACTGTGTCTAGTTAGTCCTAAGACCAAGTACCAAGTGACCCTTATACAATTTTTACCTACTCATGTCGTCTGGTAAACATAAATGCGAAAATAAACATGCAAAAAGTATACCAGGGAAAATACATGAGAGGCGCGTATGTGTAGCTAAGCTGCAATTATTGTATTGTAATTAGGTAAGAGTTCGCTCGGATACGGCAGTGGGTCACGCTAATCGGTCATTTATCAGTTTAACTGTTTGCCTTGCAGGATAATTAATTGGACTGCCATCGGTCCCAGAGATCATGGGGAAAGTAGTTTCTAAGTCACTATATAAAAGTTGTATTTTATTGAAGAAATGAATTTATATATTCAAATTTTATAGATACTGGTGACCCTTACCAAATCTTAACTGACCCATGATGTACTTCTGGTGTCCACAATACATGCTACAAGTATATAGGGGAATATACACGAGAGACGAGTAGTTACCGACAACCCTTAACCGACCCATGACGTCACTCTGGTGACCATAATACATACAACAAGTTTATAGGGGAATATATACATGAGAAGCGGATAGTTACCGGCAACCTTTACCAGATCTTGCTCGACATATGACGTCACTCTGGTGGCTACAATACATGCAACAAGTGTATAGGAAAATGTACATGACAGATGAATAGTTACTGGCGACCCTTTACCGACACATGACGTCACTCTGGTGGCCACAATACATGCAACAAGTATATGGGGGAATATACATGAGAGGCGGATAGTTACCGGCGACCCTTACCAGATCTTGACCGACCCATGACGTCACTCTGACTGCCGCCATGCTTCACTGTGGGTAACTCGTGCTCGTGCTTCAGGTTGGGCCTGAGGCAGTAGCACTGGCAGATGATTTGTCGAAAGTAGACACGGAACCTACAGAAAATAGGTTTATTGTATAATTAGATTATTTATGTTTCTATTATAACTAAGGATACACTAAAATATTCATGTAATAGGATGGACAAATTCAGAACCCACTACGCCCCATGCGTATTCGAACCCGGAACGGCTGCGTGATGGCCACGCGGTGAATCCACTACACTATGATGACGTTCGGCCGCGGTAGCTTTGACAGCACATAAAAGTAGAACTATCGATCTTTAACAACTGCGTTGTTATATTTAAAAGAACGAAATATTGTCGTTAACCCTAGAAGTGGGAAGATTTTGACTTTTTACTGTAACATAATAATAATTACTAATATCTTCTTGAAATATTAAAGTATAATGAAAAAAAGCGTAAAACATTCCTCCCCCCTTATAACCACTAACCACAAAAGCAAAACAGTTCTACACTGCAATCCCAATTAAGTCTACAAATGCCGTCAACTTCCACCCAAGGCAGCCACCGTTTATTTAAGGTGTGTCCCCACTCCACTATACCACACATTTGCAAGCCAAATTGGACGTGAGCAGGTTCGATTGTTTGCCTCTAGAGGGAAACACGGTCACGTAGGCGCTAGTATCTAACAAGTTTACTAAACTGACGACAGATGCCTCCACCTGCCACTTCTTATTGAGTTTGTAAATGCGTCGTGAATTACGAATTTACCAATTCTAGGGTTAATGTGCTATTGAAGCAAAGGTTTTGACTATACAACGCCAACTACTGACCTACAGTTTAAGGCTACTATATTTCACGTCAAGGAATATACACGCATAAGTCGTTTAGCTAATGTTTTGTTTAGGATTTTCTTCAAAATCGCACCTCTGATGCAATGTTTCGTAAGTTTCGCAAAAACCAAATTTTGCAATGTCACTATAGTAACTTTTTCGTATATGTTTCATGTATCGACCACAGTAATAATTAGCATATATACAAATTCCTTGTGAAATTAATTAGAAATTTATTCTCTAATTCAACTGATATATTCAGCTGCAACTTATTAGTAAACAATCGGCAGACGAAAAATAGGTTTAAAAGTTTTTTTCAACATTCCAAAAGAGATTACTTCACATATGTACGTACATAAACTGTGGAAAGAGATAGTTGTCTTTCATTTAAAACCAACCTTGTACTAATGAATTGAGCATAAACCCCAATTTCAAGTCAAAAATAATTCCAATTTGAATATTTTATCCTAGCTTAGTCGCCATATGAAATTTCAGGTAATAACACGGTAATAAACACATTTATAAATAAATTCCTATATAAATACTTCCAAATTTTTAAACTCGTGATACTCTAAGCTTACCGCACCACTGCTAATATATACACATATTTAGTTAATAATGTGTTGGCTACCTAAGCTCCAACGGGAATATTATCAAAGTTCATATGACGGGAATTGTTTGAATTTGAATTTAGTAAAAATTTAACTTCACCCATTTCTTCAAGTGTTAATTACAAAATTATACAAAAAGAATAAGGAGAGATAATCATATATTACAAACACATACACACGGACAGTGAAAGTTAGACTCCACTAGAAAAACAAAACAAAAATACAGAGGCATTCTCACTTCGTTCATACATCGATTAAATTAAAGAACGTCAAATATTTGTTTATTTTATTTGAATTCAAACAAGAAACAATACATACTGTACAAAGTAGTTTCCATTTGAATGTTAGTTGTCTGATTTAGTTTGTTAGATACAAAATGATCATATAATATACTTTAATTATCATTCGTTAAATTACATTATATTAAATTACTCTCTTGTTTTAAACAAGAATTCATTCACTCAACGCATGATTAATGATGACCAATTAGAGTGTTTAATCAACGTAACAATAAATGCTTTACCTAAATTTAGGTTTAAAAGCACATTTTAGACGATTCTTCAAAGTCATTAGTCATTATTTTCGTACAATGAGCCTGACCTGACGTTGACAAGCTCCTAACAACTAATATCATGCATCATTTAATCTATTATGTCGTCATTCTTTGATTTTTGAGAACAAAATTGATTTGTGTCGTGCAAACTATCCATCATAGGTTTAAGTTAATAATTAATTATAATGATAATTTTCTTTGCCAAATGTTTTTGTATACGAATTTTATTGACGCGTAGTATATTTAGTGTGATAAAGTTTACAATGAACAAGTATGTCTTTAAATCTATACCAGCCATCTTTCATGTTAACAGTAAGTTTTTTTATAGAAAAGGAGCAATTAAAGCTTACTTTTATTCGAGAGTAATGAATTATGTTAAAAGTATGCAGGACTGGCGAAATATTTTGTTTTAGCCCCCTAAGAACAGTGTTAATTTTGTGACAGCATTATTGGGTGTACACGATAGTCGTAAAAATGAGGTTTAGCTGTCAAATTAAAGATAAAGTGATTATCTAGGAAAATTACATTAATGAATTTTTCCATGGATATGTCTAAGCTCTAGGGAACGGGGGTTAGCAATTAGTCGGACGTAAAATTGTTAGGGAAATGACGTCATATGGTTACGAGAACAGCTCTAAAGAGGAACTGAAAACATTTACTTCAGACACATACATGAGCTAATCTATTTCCCACAGGGAATTAAATACTGTATTTTTTCTAGTAAAATACAATCACCAGTGATCCAATAGAAAGTTACAAAAATGTAATTGTTAGTCATTAGATAAACACGATACATTTAATTTGTAACTTCGATAATCGTTTTACGATTATCGAGTGATCAGAAATGCTGTCAGAAATTAACTTTGTTGTTAGGGGACTAAAATACAAGATGGTGGCGATACTGCAGTGTCTTAAGAGTCTTCCTCACCCCTGCAGAAACACGAAACACATGCCTCGGTATTCCCTTTCTCCAGATAAAATGAGTAAAGATGTAATAAAAAAACTTTTTTGTCTTACAGATTAAAAGTAACGAAAATTGAGTTACTTTTAAACATCGCTGAAACTGTTGTTTTCTCATATCCAATTTTTTTAGATATAAGAGATCTTATATAACTATTGAACTACATTGTTACCAAGTTTCAGGAAAATCTAATGAAAAACGGCGTCTGAAGCGGGGGAAAAGCATGTTTCGTCTCAAAGCCGGCCGGTTAAGGGAGGCTACTGCACTACTACCAAAGGTGAAGAGACTCTTAATGCGAGTAAGGTAAGAGAGCCCCACATAATCCTGGCGGTACTTTATGCATTTACAAGTTACCTGTTGTTCATCCAGTAGTAAATGATCGGGTTGACCATGGCGTTGCTCATAGCCAGCCAGTAGAAGGAGAGGTAGATGTGTTGCACATACTTGCTGGCCGCCACGGAGTTGTTGTGGTAGGCGTAGATGAAGTAGCCATGGTAGGGCAGCCAGCAGAGTGCGAATATTGTCACTACTATGATGAACATGCGCACCACCTGTCGTTCCGGGGATAGCGTTAGTTTTAGTTACATATTGGAACCACCAGGGTGTGACTCATCTCGCGAAGTTATTTACTGGAAACCAAATTAAAATTTAGATAACTAAAGGGTATGTAAATGGAAGACAGGAGTCACTGTTAAAATACCAGCAGGGATGGCCGAGACTAAGGTGGATAGACAAGGTGGTGAGGTACGTGAAAGAAATTAAAATTATTTTGCCATTTTTTTAGAACAAATATTACCACCTATATCTCAATAGGAAGTTTCAAACGAAATATGTTTATCAGACGTACTTTTTATTATATTACTTTAAAATTCATGCTGTAACCCAAATCATGCAATAATATGTATTTCATATTATCTAACTCATTTGGCTGACATATCAAATTCAATATGATTTTTCGTTAAAATTGTTCGTAAAATATTTCGCTCAGTTAAAAGCCATGAGCTGGGACGAAAAGCATCACTGTCAACCCTATAACCTATTAGATAATAATAGTCTACCGATCACGATCAAAAATAGTAGATTTATATTTCACAATATCGAAGTGATTATACATAGTGGTTAATAATGTTGAGTAAATTTGTTAAACATATTGAAACGTAAAACCTATGAGGTAGTTCAAGGTTAACGTGCTGACGTGCCGAGAAACTCGGTTGTCTCTGGCTAGGCTACGTGACAAACCTCGATAAAGCATCTCGCCTCTTTACCGCATAAGCACTAGAGCCATGCTAATGGGCACTTAAGGTCAAATTAACAATAGTGATACTTACCATACAGTGAGCCGAAAAACCTTTCATTCATTTAAATAAAATCTATACATCATGATTCGTTTTGACAAAATATTGGCTACATTTAAATACTTTCAAGGTGTATAAAATTATTAATAAATAAAATGATCTCTCACAAACGTGTGTACGAATCTCTGAATTAAGATTAATTCATCTGGTAAATTCAAAGTGGAATAGCATTACATTTTCTAAGTAAACAAGTGATGTTTCACAAATTCAGCGAGAATTCTGGCAACCACATCTGAATACTGGGTTTTAGACAGTCATGTTTTCGTTATCAGTTTTCCATGCTGCTTAGTATTCAAGGATCGGAAACAGAAAAGTATTCAACTCAAATGCTTCTTGTGTCAAGAATTTATTCTGGAGAGCAAAGCTGACTTGACATGTTCAGACACTTCTTTGAGCCTTATAATTTTGCGAGTAAATAACCTTCTCTTACTCCTCCTGTGATACCTTCTTTCACGGAGAGACTTGTCTTCACATTGTGAAACTTTATTGCTCACTTTTACCTTTTATAACTCAAATTGTTATGGAAGGGGATCTTATAAATAAAATACTGTACAGTTTTTCTCATTACTAATATAACTGTGGTAAGACAAGTATATTTTTCAATGGTTTTGGATGATTGAAATAAAATGGAAATCTGCGTTAAAATGCATTGAGATTGATCTGAAGAATTATTGTCCTTTTACCTGCATAAATCTGAAAACTGTTTATCTATAAAACTGTACATTTACCAAAACTTCCTGTTGAGATATATTTGTTGTTTCTTATAATAGTTGTATATTTTTTTCTTTTTATTGATTCAATTTCAATAACTTAAATCTGTTCAAAAAATTTAATATATTTATAGCCATGCATCGTAAAATTATTGAGCCATGAAGACAGCAGAATATAAATTTAGGAGATGGATTTTCCTAAAGCAAAACACACGATTATTTCCTCTCTCTGGTTACTGTAACTTAGTGATGAACGTCATGAATCAAGCTCAGCCGGATATGTTTGGGTGTTCTTAGATAGATTTAGATAGATTAGATAGATTTCTTAGATTGTTTGAGATATCTAAACGGCCTGGGGCGTGAAGTGCGTATCACACCATGCTAACAGGTTAGTATTATTAAATTAAGTTATCATAGAGAAAACAAAATTTTTTAATTGTTTTTTCATTCTTTAAAACAGATTTCCACATTATTTTGTAACAGATTTTTAATTCATGTCTCAAGGTAGATGATAAGGTTCACGTTGCTCTACAATCAATTAAATATCGTATACTCGTACACCTCTTCAAGTGACCACAGCATATAAACAGGCTTACGTTATCACCACTTGCCGTGTCTGCAATGCCTTACCTCCGCAGATCAGAACCCTTAAAATGTGACTTTTTAATTTTTGGCGTCACTGAAAAAACCCCTGTTTTCTCTCGCTTGATCTCGGTTAGTGTGTTCCAGAAGGGCTCCAATTCTGTGTTTGCGTGATTGCTGGAATATGTAGCCTATACTTGGGTGTGTGAGTTTGTTATTTTTTAACAAATTTTTCAATTGTATTATTATCAATCAGCATTAATATAAGACGATTTTCACATTTATTAAGTTATGAAAATGTTTGATATTTTTCCATCCTGGTTTTTGATTTATTATTTTTCAGTTATTTTATGTAATTATGTTTTGCTATTTTAATAATCCTTTTAAATCAGTTTAAATGTAAGAAAAGGCCGCCAGACCCTAACTTTTCCTGTACAAATAAAAGTTTTTTCATTTAATTTCATAATTGGTAATTTTTCCAGTAGGTAAAAAAGAAAATATCTGCTGATATTTCCTGATACATTTCATGCTGTCACCAACTGTATTACTAAGCATAAAACGTCATTTGGGCCAATTGCATTATTCAACGATTGTAAACTAGAGAACCGGTAACATCTGGTCCATGGGGCTGCAAGAATATGGCGTCGTGGGGTGATTAAGGGTAAACAGATTTTGAAATTTTGCTTTATCAAGTTTTAATCTAAATATTACATAAGTATTTTAGTGTAGTTCTACACACGGCCCAAGAGTAGTTTTCCATCCTTTTTCAATGCCTAGACTCATATGAGCCCGTTCCAAAACTTCGATTTCACTTAAAAGTGTTATGAGAAGGAAACATAGCCTCAAACAAAGTATTAATAACATAAGACACATTAAACTAATTTAAATTTAAAACTTCGAATCACTTTAAGCACATATTTACAGTTATGTGTTCTGTGAAAGCCAATATCAGGTATATTTTACTGAAACTACTTTCAACGCGGTTTGAACAGTCAAATTGTCGGTATGTTTATACCAAAACAACTCACAATAGGCTGCCACTGATATTTTAGTCTCTTAACAATGTGGTTCTCAGATAACAACACACTGCAATCTACGATACGCCTACCTATTGAACCCGCGTATAACAAACTATTGTCTCTGGCTGCAACCACGATTGGGTTTTAGGGATAAGGTTTTCATTTAATAAAAATAATAATGTAAAAACCTTTTTAATTTTTTAAACAATCTTCAAATTTTACATCTGGTTGTAATAAAAATCACCTCTTAAAATACAAAATGTCAAATGTACAATAAATGGATGCCTAAAATTAAGCCATAAATTAAAAATACGTTAGCGTATTTGGTCCAATTTCCTGACATAAAAATGAATGATTTTCATCTACCAATAGTAAATAAACGACATGGTAGGTTATATAGTGCCTGCCTTAGAAACTGAAGGTCCCTGGATCAAATTCCGCTAGAGTCAAACTGCCTTGTGGACTTAGTTGCCATTGGGCTATCAATTAATGATGCTTGCTAACACAATTTTATGACTGGGATGGTGGCGACATCCTGTAATCCAGCTACTTGGAGGTCACGAATTGTGGATAGTTGTGAGCGATGGTCGGTGGTGTAGTATTCTCTTGTGTGGATTAACGTCCGCACTATTGAATACTGCGTTAATCCGCAAATATCATCCTCATAATTAGACCAGTTCGTAATTCAGAGGTCGTGGTTCGGATTCCACGTTAAACTGTAGGTCCCTTAGTTGCCATCGGCTGTTGGGCTATTAATTAACAGTCCTGTCTAAGGAACATGTCAGCCTTAGTCAGTAACAAGACTACAAGATCGCGCCACAATCATCCCACAATCATTTCTCATTCATACTTGGCTTAAAATACCTACCTGGGTAGGTCGCCATTTCAAATGGTAATCTAAATGGTAATCAATGTGACGTAAGAAAGTAGCAGGACCAGAATTTGGACCGTTCCCTATCAACACATTTTTAACTTGACAAGTGAAGAAAAATACAAAATAACAGAAAAAAACACAACTAGTAAAATGACTCCAAGTTGTATAGGATAAAGAAAATATGTGTAGTTGATCATTGTTCATCACAAAATTTCATAACATTATAATGTAAAAACATTATAATATATAATGTTTAATTATACATTATACGTTTATTACTATGAATTTCCTGTAGATATTATTATTTGATGAAAGGCATCTAAAAAAGTAAAGGCACACGACTGTGTAATCTTTGATGTTACCTTCATATCAGACTAAATCAAGACCTAAAGCCAAGTAATCCAGAATGATTAATCCTAGTAGAGGGTTTCAATTTTTCAGATAACGTAGATTCTCGTTGGATTTGTCTCACCTGGTTGAGTGCTACTTTTGACAGTTAGTAACAGATTGAGTGATCAAGTCCAGCTGGAATAAATCATAAGTTAGAAAGTAGATAGTCAGACTTCTTCTTGTACGGTGGTCAATAGACTAAATGGAATACGGTAATAAATCAACCCTTGAAATATTTTGAACCAATTGGACAAAAGTCACCTTTAACATGAGATATAGTACTAAATCTTTACCTTCCTCTTGGACTTGATGGCGTCCAGCTGCCTCTGGGTTTGCTCCCCAATGGACTTGCTCCCCCACAGTTCCCTCCCCATGAGGGTGTAGCAGATAGCCATCGCCACGACGGGAACCAGGTACGTGAGGCTCAGAAACACCAGGTTATATCTGGAACATGGTATAAACCACTGGGAGAAACACCAAGCAGATCTGCTACGATAAGGAATTTGGTCTATGGTGCCAAAACAGGTAGGAAAGTGTAAAAGCAGAGCAAGGCTATCTACTTCACCTCACAGTAGCTACTAAATGTTAGTGCACCCATTATTTTATTTTTTTTAGTTTAATAAATGTATTATTTTATCTCAATTGGTTTATTCAGCCGCTCTAACCATAGGTACTGGTGAAAAAAGGTTAAATTGGAAAAATTGATTCATGATTCTTTTGATTCTTGAAAAGGTTAAACATAAGGTTAAATTGGAATTCACCTTATCTTCAATAACTAACTTCCACTACGGTAGGTAAATGTAGTGGAAGTCCAAGAATCATGTGGTTAACATTCTAAACTGGTCTATCTCTGACCGCAGGTTTGTTGGTATGGATATTGGTGCTCTAGAAAATGTTCCTAGTATGGGGATGGATACAAACTTAACCAAACTGTTGTTCGACCTGTGTGTACTTTTTTGGTTGATCGCAAGCTTTGTCTCAATAACAACTATTGGGAATCTAGATTGCTGAGCCTTGATGCTGATAAGATGTACCAGAGTAGATTCCATAATATTTTACATTTTTGGCTGAATCTTTCCTTGTATCAGATAATATAAGGTAAACGGTTCAAATAGGTTAAACCAAGAAAAATAACGGTAATGAGGGAGCATTTAAAGCTGCTGTATCATTTGACCCAATCAACTGTTCTTAACGGTGATAAACTGAGCAAATAGTGTCTACACTTTCTCTTGTACAAAAAAAGATTATAATAACAGTTGTATAATATATGCTCCTTATATGAAGGGGTCGAAGGGGTTGAATTAATTAATGAGAACATTCGTCTATTAGCGGCTTCTGATTCGGATTCGTTCTGCAAGCCCCTACTCCCCACCAGTACTTTGGTTGGTGAGAGATATCCTGCGGTGAAGTATTCCGAATTGTGCCAGGACTTAAGCCCACAGCTAGTTGTGATGTGTAAGGTAAATCCGCTTCATTATTGAAGCATGCAAATAACGTTATTTCTACAACTCTTGCTATATGCGCCAATGCAAGGGACGGAATATTCCATAATGCTTTGAGGATCTCAAATGTGGACATGATTATTGGCCTAGGTGACAATGTCAACCGTAAATCTATTATATTTACAGATGATGTAACATTTTAGTTTCCTATTAAAGATTTCTTGGTTTTTATACAGCAATGAAAGCTGTTTTGTATTATGTCAACATCTCAGTATCATATATGTAACACTAATAAAGACAAGTACATTATTGAGTTTGATAAATGGCAGCCCTGGAATTACGTCACGGGAGCAGTCACCATCGTTCGAGACAGTCTTCAAGGTAATGGCGTCGTTCGTTGTACTGTATTCAACTTCTTTAAAGATATCACACTCGTATTTTAGACGATATGTTCTACTTGAATGAAGGTTAACCAGAACTATGTTCCTCCCCTTAAAAACTAACATGTTCAGCTATTTTTTAGACTCTAATCTAGCTTGATATGACCACATTTAGTATGTCCGTATAAAGTTCAACAGAACTTTTTATTTAAGGCACCTTTAGTTACATAATCCAACATGGACTTGAAATTAGTTTATTTTCTTCGTTGCTTGTATCTTATCGTATGGTTTGTTGTCTTGGTTAAATTCTTTAATATATTACAAATTTAGTTGTACAAAATAAACCTTTGAAGATTTTAACTAGTTGTGATCCCAGCGCTAACTTTGCACCTTTGTTTATCAGTCAGTATTATGTCTGTGATAAAATTCTCTTTTCTTTTTTGTTTGTTGATTTAAAGAAAATTTGAGTAACTTATTATTGATTGAGCATGTTCACGAACATAATAAAAGAAATAGGTATAGAACCAATAAAACCTTCACACGACTGAGCAAAGTTTAATCCCCTTATAAAGCTGTAGGTGTAAGTTTATTCAACCGGCTTGATGTTCAGTATGTCTCTTTAACTGTTTTTAAGCGGACCATGTCTAATTGGTTAGTTTAAAATCCCTTTTACAATTGAAGTGGTTTTTATCAAGCTGATCTAAATATGTTTCCACTGTCTAGTTTTCATGTCGGTATGTATAGCCTATTTAAGTAAGCTTGTTCAAGTACAAATTGGTATTTTTTGTTATTCATAGGTATAATTGTCGTATTATGATATTGCATCTCATGTGCCTCAATTCCGAAGTTATTTGGTACATTTGTAAAGCTCGTATTTTCTAAAGATTGATATATTGCAATGCAAATTGTTTCTATTATGTAAAATCGTTTCAAAATATTAAGCAACTGTTATGATGTTGCGACTCGTATGCTTCTGTTTTAGTGTTATTTATTGTAATTTCAAAGCATGTAGGCCTATTGAGCATTTATTTAAGCATAAAATGTTGCGTTGCATGTTGTTTCTACTAACTAAAATGTTTTAAAATATTTCATAACTGTTCTATGAATTATTTGAAATGTATAACTGTTTGAATATACTATGACGAGATCTTAGTGAATTTGTTGCTTGATGATAATAAATCTATTTATCTATCTATCCGGTAAGTTACTGGACCTTAAATGTTTTTGGTGAATCCGGTAACCAACCGAAGTGGAAGTTGATTGTTGGACATTCAGCAGATTCCAATTAACCCTCACGTCACTGACCTGATCCTTCAGTGAGTGCGACTGAATAACACCATTCACAACATTTTCAAAATCATTTACAGTACAATGAATGAATATAATTCCTCTTACATTTGCCCAGGATTAAGAGTATAAATTTGGTTGCGAAATATCGTAAGTTAATACCATTTGAAGAATTGTTAAAGTACTTACACGTATTCAGCCATTGAGAACGGATACCGTCCATCTGGCCACATCATGTAGCAGACTGTACGTGTCTGTCCGTTCCTGTACCTGCAAATGCATCAAATGGTTGTATTGGTATTGTAAATATAAATAAATATATAGTACTGACTAAACTACCCGTTCTTCACACGGGTAAAAAAACTGACAGGTGTATTGATACATAATTTTGTGTTATTACTTTGATACATAACAGGGGCTAAGAAATCAACTAATTAATAATTACGGTTTGATAAAATTGTTAAACAAAATGTGTTCTCGCCTTTTTTTGCATCCAGATTATATTTACGTACCTTTTGACCATGGTGCTAGAGTATAGAAGGCAGGGGAAGGCCAGGAGCGCACTGGCTATCCATATGATAGCTACAGCTGCTCTGGCAGTGCAGCGGGACATGCGATGCTGCAAGGGCCGCACTATCGCCATGTACCTGTGTAACAGAGGAACAAGTGTAGTAAAGGAAAATGTATCGGGAATTTAAGTGGTGATTTAGGAAGAAACACAAAGAGAAGGACGTGTTCCACTAGTTAAAATTATTTAAAAAACGTTGTTTTTTAGTTAAATTGAAAAAATATTGTATTTTCTTCCCTTTGATAGTTCCCTTTGCTGGTAGTTTCTACTTGTTGCCATAGACCAGTCAACCAGCAAGCATCACACGTTCGTCGTTGATGTGTATTTTAAAAGTAGTTATCTTGCTGTTGCTACTAACGGCGTTAATGCATACATCCTAATGCAGAAAATTTAGGCAAGCCTTACTAACTATCTCTCAGAATTCCGGTGCTCTACTGCTCTAAACGCTCTAAGAGGGGAATACTTTATGAGGACCTTCACATTCCTCCTTTCAACAATTCTGTTTTTTAAGGAGTAAGTTCTGGGGCCACGTCATCTCTTGCGACGGCAACAATATTTGGCCCGCCCGCTCAACTGAGTGTTAGCGATGTTTTTCTTTGGGGCTACTTCAAATCTAAAGTATTCGAAAACAAACCATGCAAATTGGAAGCCTTGGAATTAACCTCAGATAGGTAATTGGTCTACTAAAATACTGGAATGCTAGATAAAATCTTTTATAGTTTTGCTGCAAGGCTATCAAACCATTTATACTGAGAAATAGTCATCACATTAATGACATTTTAAAAATATATCCTTGTATTTTGGGTCTAAAAATGTTTATAAATATTTTTATGATTTTTAAAATGCAACACATGTGAAAAATGTTTACAAGTATTGGAGTATAATGATTTTAAAATCGTCAGGTTTATCTACCACACGCTTTATAAACATTATTTAAATATTAAAACACAAGAAGATTTTACATAATTCTTGTATTTTAGCTAACAATTATTGTATATTTGTATTATAAACACAGTATTTCCTAAACCTACTATCAATACAATATTATCATTCCCTTTCCAGTTTTATCTTCACAACTAATACGAATCCATTAAAAGCAAGAGAGAAATTATTACTAACCGCAATGTTTGACACACCTTTCGAACATAATGTATTTTAAACAAGCAATAATGAAATTGATGGAGCAAAAGACTGGGTGGAGCTTCCTCATATGAATCCCCACGAGAGACAGAGAGGGTTAGAGGGGGTGGGAGGGGTTAGACAGAGACAAACGTGATTGTCGAGGACATTGGATACTGTCCCTCTGGATAACGCAACATCTCACATACACTCGTACCTTGTGGTATTTCAAACTGGTTTATCATTTTATATTTACCATACATCCAAAGTATTGGAGATGTTGCCAAAATGGTATACGTAACTATTTTATTTTGAGTCACGTTCTATTTGTAAATCAATTTTGTTTTTGTATCTTATTTTATGAGCGTCCTTTGTGATAGGTTTTAGGTGTACGTAATTATCATCAGTATAGTCATTGTTTATTCATATTCTTGATGTATGAGATAACAGTTATACAGGTACTATGCTAGTTACTCCACATTAGTCATCAATACCACATTCCATTTTATTTTTGATATCCAAGGTCACGCTTCATTCTCAATCTTTTACGAAACGTCTCGATGATAATTTGTCTTCCAAAGTAGCATCAAATGGGAAAGTTTCTTATTCTAAAGATTCATGATTGTTTCATTAAGAATCATCCTGGATTACTTACTGGATTACTCAAATTTTGGATTGGTCTAATTAAATTAAGTGAATGACTCATTCTAGGTAAATTTGTTTAGTATTGTAATACTTTTACTTTACTTTTATCAGTACTTTAATACTTCAAAATGTAAATCCCCAATATCCTTGTTTTAACAATTCCATATCCAAAGTCCGAATAAGGATAAGTTGTAAGTGACAGTTACATAGCCAGATGCCTTTCTCAAATTAATTTTCTTCTTGGTATTGGTTCATATTCACTTGATATTTGTTTTCTCTCAAAAGAATCAGTTGGTATGTTAGTAATTAATTCTTGCAGTCTTTGTAATAGTTGTTGGATCTTGATAAAAATGTACAACTCTCAAAAGTTAAACTTCACTATACTCCCTTATGCCTAGTGCATTGGAAATTATTTTAAAAGTAAGTTGATTTTCAGTCTACTATTTTTCGAGCCATCTATTATGTATGTAATGTGCAAACTCTTCAGCTAGATTTGCTGTTTATGTGTCAAAAAGAAAAAAACCTATTTTACCGAGTCTTATAAACTCCTTTTCAAGGAAAAGAAAATACCATGTACTGAAGTGGAAATAGCCTAAGGACAATGTTTACTTGACCTGTCAGAAGTTCGTTGAACAAGAAGTAACAGGCCGTACAAAAACACCGGAAACAAACACGTCACTGCACACATCCGGTCAGACGTGACACCAGCAGACGACACTTCAATCAGTATTTTTTTAATAGCATTATTTCTACTGTTTTAATGTTAAAAAATTCATAATTTGGAATTCAAATAATAAATCCATAAATTACTTGGGTTACGACTTTGCATTTTATGGTAATTTCATAGGAAGTTAAAAGTATACACTGTTATAGAAACAGTAATGGGAAAAATATTTGTATTTACTTCCCTATGGGTAATAGATTATGGATATGTCTAATGGAAATTGTTTCAGTTCTTTTAAACAGCTGTTCTTATTCTTGTGTATTAAATACTCTATGCAATAACTATAGTAGTATCAATGGAAACCTGTTTCAAATTTTTATCTTACAAATTGCCGACACCCCCTCCCCTCCCCCAGAGTTAAGACGTATATATGTAAAAATAAAAACAATTATTATCATGTTATCTATAATATTATAAAGAAGAGGTGGTTTCTGTATGTTTTTTGTGTGTTTGTTGTGGCAAGTAAACGCGAAAAATACTGAACCGACCGGTTTGAAATTTTACAGAAAGGTAGATCTTAAACTCATGCAACACATAGGCATATTAGTTCCCTTAAACATGTTGTGAATTTTTTAAATAAAATAATGTATCATACAAAAAAGGGTACTACGTTATGAATAATTATTTAATATTAATAGTAGCCCTCATTTACCAACTCAAATATATATATATATATATATATAATATTATAAAGAAGAGTTGGTGTCTGTATGTTTGTTTGTTTGTGGGTTTGTTGTGGCAAGTGAATGCAAAAAATACTGAACCAAACAGTTTGAAATTTTACAGAAAGGTAGATCTTAAACTCATGCAACACATAGGCATACTCATTTCCTTAAAATCCTCTCGGGCTACGCCCTGTGAACGTCCTAAGTTTCAATGTTTACATTTTTAGAGAATGAAAACATAAAATTACTTGAATGTCAACAGCTGTGAATACTAAAATTTGACAGTTCGAGAAGAAGGAGAAGAAGAAGAAAGAGCTGCCGTGACTGTCCTAGGTTTCAATGTTTACATTTTCTAATGACAACATCCGTTTGCACTATATTTTGACAGTTCGGGAAGAAGAAGAAATAAAGTTGATTGTTCAAATAAACTGCTGGATCGAAATTAGTGAATTATTTGAAATAGCGGAATGGTAGATTTTAAGTTTTTTTTCCGACGACTGTCTCTATTACATTAATCCTTATCCTCTCCCAATATTTGACATATGTTACTTTGAAATATTGTAGACACTCCTGTTTTGTCATTTTGTAATCAATGAAGAGCCTACACCTTTCAGCCTTTTTAGCCCGTGCGAAGAACGGGTACTTTGGCTAGTAATATTATAAAGAAGAGGTGGTGTCTGTATGTTTGTTTGTTTGTGGGTTTGTTGTGGCAAGTAAACGCAAAAAATACTGAACCAAACAGTTTGAAATTTTACACAAAGGTAGATCTTAAACTCATGCAACACATAGGCATACTCATTTCCTTAAAATCCTCTCGGGCTACGCCCCATGAACGTCCTAAGTTTCAATGTTTACATTTTCAAATAATGAAAACATTAAATTACTTGAATGTCAACAGCTGTGATCACTAAAATTTGACAGTTCGAGAAGAAGAAGAAGAAAGAGCTGCCGTGACCATCCTAGGTTTCAATGTTTACATTTTCTAATGACAACATCCGTTTGCACTATATTTTGACAGTTCGGGAAAAAGAAGAAATAAAGTTGATTTTTCAGATAAACTGCTGGATCGAAATTAGTGAATTATTTGAAATAGTGGAATGGTAGATTTTAAGTTTTTTCCGACGACTGTCTCTGTTACATTAATCCTTATCCTCTCCCAATATTTGACAGATGTTACTTTGAAATGTTGTAGACACTCGTGTTTTGTCATTTTGTAAACAATGAAGAATTAATTAATAATAAATTAAATGTATCAGTAGAGCCTACACCTTTCAGCCTTTTTAACCCGTGCGAAGAACGGGTACTTTGGCTGGTAGGTTTAAAACCCCTAATATAAATTGTATACAACATTTTTATTATAACGTAGCACATACCAATTTACATCCAAAACATTAATCTACCCGTAACGGTGGTTTATACTAAAAAACACTTACTGGATTGTTGCTCATACTAAATCTTTTTCATTAAATCTTTTTAAGCATTTTAAAAAGCTTTTATGTTTTAAGTTTTCAAGCTCTTTTAGTCAACAAAAGGTCTGTGCATACTCGTAAATAATATTTATTGTATTTTAACCCAAAGTAGCATATTTTATTGTAGATATTTTAGTGTTTTGTAACTAAAAATAGATAAACTGTATTATATTCATGAAAAATAATTGTAATTTAAAATAATATTTTTAATTTGCAATCTATACACAAACTATTAAAAACTATTCTTTCGGGAGTATAATTGGATAGTATTTGTTTTATTTTAGATTAGATTATTCAAAATAGCGACCGTACCAAAAAGTATTTTGAGCCAGGTATGAATGAGAAACGAGTGTAGGATGATTGTGGCGCTATCTTGTAGTCTTGTTACTCACTAAGGCTGGCATATTCCTTAGACAGGACTGTTAATTAATAGCCCAACAGTTAATGCATAGATATGCATTGACTGTTGACGTCCTTAAATACATATCTAAGGGACCTACACTTTCACGTGGAATCCGAACCACTGCCTCTGAATTACGAACTGGTATAATTATGTGGATTATCTTTGCGGATTATTTAATTGATGATTGCATGATAAAATAGTTCCTTGTAGAAATAAGTTAAAGGAATTTAAAACTATAACTTGCCGTTTTGAGCTTTTTGTTAGTTTTGTTATAGATAACTATATGGGTCGCTGCGCAATGGTAACCGAATCCATTACAAATTTTGTTACAATTATTGTATCCTTAAATTGAACTGAAATACGCTAGGTTGGCGCTAGTGTCACTTATTCATGGCGCTTCTGTGATTGTTTCATGAAAGCTTCCTGAGTTACTCGTTTAAAATAACACTTCTGATTTTCTATACTTTTTAGACCTCCAAATTAGCATATTTGATAAGATTATCGGATCAAAACATGTTGATTTAAAACTTATTTTCTGTAGAATACGAACATATTTTTCTTAAACCACACTTCACATAGGTTACGTGAAAAAGGTATCTTATTTATCCACGTTCCTAACATTTCAATTCAAAATATAAGTATTTTTCCCACACTTCTTGCAATAAAACCACAAAATTAGTTTTAAAATTAAAATAAAATTAAAATTAATTAATTTAAAAAAATTAATCACCCTGAAGCTCGAAAAATGTTCACTAAAACTTATTTTACAAAACACATTTATGATAAAATCAATAAAACTTTTTTTAAATAGTCAATTTTTTTCGCTCCCACCACCTTAAATGTTTTCAATAAAAATACACTCTTCTATGTTCTACATCTCTAGGCATTGATATCATATAAACAAACATTAACCAAACATTATTTTTTTTAACCATTAGTAGTTTACCTATCAATGGAAATAGCGACCAGTGTGAAGACGGAAGCTGCGACGGTGACGTTGGCCACGAAGTTGTTGACCGTGCAGTAGAAGGAGCCGAACGGCCAGTGCGAGTTGAGCATGAAGATGAAGTTGAAGATGCAATTCAACAGGGCCATCATGAGGTCCGAGACACTCAGGTTGACGAGGAAGTAGTTGGTTACAGTCCTCATCCTGCGGTGGGCTGCAACAAGAAACATGAGGATGTTATGTACAAGCGAACGTAGTACTCAATAGTGTGGGCGATATCCACACAAGAGAATTATGCAATATCTGTCAATAAATATGAGAGTGTGTATATTCTCCATTAGATTAGCATGGGAATGAGTAAACAGGTTTACTGCTGTGAGAAACACTGAAAGTAGGCATCAACTATTTCTATTTTGACTATATACCAAGTTTTATCAACATCTGTCCATAAATAAACGAGTTTGCTAATTCTCTATATTACAAACATGAGAAAAAATATGCAGGTTGGCTGACATGAAAAACACATCAACTAAGATTTTGAAGCATAAATGGATGAATCTCAACCACATGAAGCTAAATTAATTGAGATTAGATTGACTCAGAGACTGTTTGTAACATGTTAGACTAACGATTCAGTGCAGGCTGCAAAGCTGGCTGGCTTGAAGGGAAATATAATTTCCCGTATTTTCCCTGATTTTTTCTTTATTTTTGTTCTCTAAGGGTAAATGGGGAATGACCTTTCAAAGAAAATCAAATTACTACCCAAGGTCCAGGTTTGAGGGAATTATGATTAACCCTTTAAACAATTTTTATCCTTAGCCTCAAGTGTAAATGTTACTTTTAAAAAACAACCAAAGGAAGGGAGGTTCATTATTTCCTTAATGGAAAGTCAATACTCCCTTATTTCCTGTACTAACCTACCTTACCCGGACATGGAGTGAGTAACACACTTTTACTATTTACTATGCTATCAGATCCCTAGTAATGACTTCCGTACTTCCTTTCCGGAACAAACATCATCACTGCATTGTTCTCTAAATATTACGGCCAAAGTAAAAGATCTTCTATCTCCATTTGACTACTAAGTGAACTTATTGTAATGAATGAATGATGACGGATGGCTATTCAAATCTCTTACTCTCAGAAATTAGTGTCAAGGATAAATCATAGTAAATTGAAATTTTACTATATTCAAATTTAATGTTTACTTATTTATACACAGATCCTGAGGTGTAAATTGTCAGGTACATGTCCATACGTTATAAATAGAAAAAACCTTATATTCGTATATTGGTTTATGATTTTGTCAAATCAAGTCATCGTCGAAAGTAAAAGCAGTCAATAATGACTTAAGAAACTACTAGTGACTTTTGACATTAAAACCTACCTTGGCTTAGCATATGGATCTAAACAATTTTTGTCCAATGTTATAGAATAAATTTATTTCAAGAAAATTATTTTCTTTATTGTGCCATTTTATTCATTAATTACCAACTGGCTAATAACTTAATAAAAGGAACGAATAAACATACCAAAACAATATCTCCCTTTCTTGACGGAGAAAACAATTTCCACTTTTAAATTAAAAACATTATTTTAAACACACGCACATTACCATGACAGTTTTTTTCGAGGTACCCCCTAGGGTGTAATGTTTGCCTCTTTAGAAAATCGCAGTTTATTTGGTTGCAGACAGGATAACAGCTATTGTTGACTTGTGTCTACTGGGATTGCTCCTCCTATACATATCTTCGCATCATTCCCCCTTCTATCATTCCCACTTTTAAAGGAGCCACTTTTATTATCTTTTACTTTTAGAATCAGATTAAAAGCTACACAAGTTAGTTCTTCAAAGTTGTTCTCTATCTCCAACGGTTACCGAGATATTAAAAAATCTAAACACAGTACATTGTATATTTTGGATGTTATGGAAGATAAGGAAAAATTAATATTTCCCTTACTAACCAATATTGATATCATAAAAATCATATTTAATGTGTTTATCGTGGCAGCTTACCTGCATACTCTATTCCCGTGTTAATAAAATAAGCAAACTTCCTATATGTTGATGAAACTAGGTACATAATCAAAGTAAAAATGGTTTATGATAAAAATGCATATTTTCTGTGTTCCTCACAGCAGAAATCCTGCACACTCTTTCACGTGTTAATCTTATGGAGAAAAGGAAAGCTCATTTATTTATGGACAAATATTGATAAAACTTGGTTTAGGTCAAAATAAAACTAGTTTATTGTAAAATGCCTACCTTCATTGTTCATAGCAGCAGTAAACCTGAATATTCGAAAGAATATTCTAATGTTTAATTTTAGGTTTACATGGGTAACCATGTTAATCTTATGGAGAATAGAAAACTCATTTATTACGCATATTGATCAAACCTGTTATATACTATTGTTCATTTGTAAATTTGCTGAATAAACAAGTCTACTGGGACAGGGGTATATTTTTATTCCTTTCTTTTATAGTACAATTAAATTAGCAGCTAATTTAAATTGTACTTGAAGAAGTCATTGCTCTCCTCTATTTTCGTTTTTTATGTTATTTGATACTTAAAAACTTGTGTTTTTTAACTCTCACAACTACTAGTAATATTTGACATTAAAACCTTCTTTTTTCTTACCGGATAGATCCAAACCACATTGGTCTAGTGTTTATCTAGTAAATTAATTAAGGAAAAATATTAGCTCCTTCCAAGGTTATTTAAACCCTTTTGGTTTGAATGCCAACAACGGTGACTTGCGTACATTACGTCTCTCAGCAGGTAAATTATGTTCTATGTTCCCATAATTACTTAGTGATTGGATTTTATTTATGAAAGTTGAATGGAATTACAGTGAATGATCATTCCCCTTGGAGCAAAGGTAAGAAATCACTGACTTTTCCTCTTCCAAACATTACTTTCCTTTTCAGATTGAAGTTTCGCGTGTTTGTCAGTAGGGATTTGTGTTTCTTTAGTATTAAATTAGTTTTAAAATAGCTGTTTCGTAATAAGTTGGATATTGAAATGTTCAAAACACTTTTTATTGCACGTATTGGGATATAAACTGAAGTATTCAATTAATCCCTATATAATGTAAATCTTTGTCTTTAAACTTTTATATTTAATCTCGTTTTATTTAAATCCACCCCCCTCCCTAAGAGCACAATCCCTCAGAAGAACCTATAATCAATTATTTTGAATTTTTATAAGCTATTTATTATCCTACGGTATTTATAATTAAATTAAAGAGTCTTTCTCATTTTGTTATTTGCAACATGTTCAGTTTTAACCCCGTCAAAACAGATTTAATGCATGAAAGCGTTATTTGATTGATCACCCAATAGTCGTGAGGATAGTTAAGGTGTTTTAAAGTTATTAATTATCTACAGAAATTAAATATATGATTTTCTGTATTTATAATATTAGGTAAGATTTTATTGGTGTCTATTTTAAATGGGTACTATGTGGTTTCAGTTGACCATGATTATAGGCTGACCTCTTTGTAAGTATATAATACATAATATATGTTTTATAATATAACACAATTTACGAGAATTTAAATTTGTCTACAACATAAATGAATTGGTAAATATTAAAAAATGGTTAAACACCAAGTAAAACGTGTTAGTCTACATGTAATTTTTTCACCATATGAAACTTGATTACTTTGAAAGTGATACCACTGTTTAAACAACATCCATGTAAAAACCAATGCATATTTATCTTGTTTACTCAGATTTTCGGTTTGGTGGAATACAAACCGAAAGCGAATTCGATGTAACAATCTGTGTATATTCGTTCGTGTCAATAAACTGACCACATTTTACTGCAGTGGGCGGCCGTAGATCACTGTTCATATTTTCCTCTACTTTCTGATTAGAATTTGAACCATTTGTTTGAACGCATTTGTTCATTTATTTAAGGTTTTTATTGTAATTTTATAATAAATGATTTACTATATTTCATAATGAGCAATACTAGAACCTTTTAGCTAGTTATTTGTTAGAGAAAAACTATACAACCCGTTTTAGCAACAAACCGAAAAAATCTGGGAAAGGAGATTTAGTACTGGAGGAAGAAGTTTGAGAAAATATAATATTTGTTATAGTTGTAAAAATAATGTACATCCATTTTGATAAACTAGGGTGGGATCTTTTAGAACCACAAGTGAAAAATGTAATCAAAAAATTAACCTGATTTCATCACAAAATTAATGTAACTGTTTGATACTACAAAAGTTTTAATTATGATATAATAAAATGAATATGACAAAGAATGAGTGCAAACGATTTGATAACCAAGTGCGTAGTTAAGCAACGGCAGAAACCAAGGGTGTAGTAACCAACGTAACCAAGGGAGTAGTAGCCTAGGACATAGTACCTAGGGCGTAGTAACTAACGTAATCAAGGTAGTAGTAACCTATGGCGTAGTAACCAACGTAACCAAGGGAGTAGTAGCCTAGGACATAGTACCTAGGGCGTAGTAACTAACGTAATCAAGGGAGTAGTAGCCTAGGACATAGTACCTAGGGCGTAGGAACTAACGTCACCAAGGGAGTAGTAGCCTAGGGCGTAGTAACCAATGTAACCAAGAGAGTAGTGACCTAGGTCGTAGTAACCATAGGGCGTATTAACCAACGTATCTAAGGGCGTAGTAACCAACGTAACCAAATTCGTAGCAACCACCGGTAATCATCAAGTGCATAATAAACAACGGTGGTAACCAAGTGCTTTTAAACAACTGTAGTTAAACAGGTGTGTAGTAGTCAACGATAGTAACCATATTCGTAGCAATCAACGGCAGTAGCTAAGTGCGTAGTAACCAACGGTTTTAACCAAGTAATTAGTAACCATGTTCGTAGTTACTAACAGTAGTAACCGCGCCAACCCACATGTCATCAACCCAGTGATGGATCGTCGATATATTAAATTACCATTAGTGTGATTTGTAGCCCCAATACTACCCTCTCACCCTCTCTCATCCAATCCTTCGACAGCTTTAGCTGATTTTTACTTTCTCCTCCTAAACGTAATATCTGAATAAACCCCTGTTTTCCTAACATTTTCCATCTTTCAGTTTGTGGAAGTTTTATTTCTAGTATTAAAAGTGGTTTCTTGTTAAGAGAGTAGTGATCTTAACTTTTATTGTTCCTCTTTATATATACTACAATATACATGAATGGGACGTATAAACATGACAGGTATGAACATACACCACCTAACTGTGTGGTTTATGTGTCCTGGTACAGTCTAGTTTTTTTCATTTATTAGTTTACGGTTTACGTCATTATTTTGTCGGTAACAATAAGGATCCTTCTTCCTTAAAACTGAACACGAACAATGGATGTGTTCACTGCTAGGGTTTATTGAAAAATATTGGATATTGACAACAATCAATTACTATTTTAAAATATAATATAATCAAGAGTTTTTTTATTAAATAACCTCATAAATTGAAAGAGAAACACCAAGAAATGACCAGTCAGTACGGAATACAAAATAACGCTCGGCCGCCTCCGGCATACTGCCGACTGTTTACAAAGGCCTAGTTTTTATTCAATCAAGAAACAAGAGCGCTCAATTTCCCGTACATGTTCAGAATTAGTTTTCATTTTGATAAGCTATTATCAAGCAAAAAATATTTTACAACAAATACTCTTTTTCAGTCGCTTTATACTATCCAGAGGCATTTTTGGAGAGAGACAATATCAAAGTCTTATTGGGAAACCAATCCAAACACAAATGAGAATCCTGGAATTTGAACCCGTGATCTCCTTCACCCAAGTTCAAAACGTAAAGCAAGCAAGACATTCCAAAGATAATCGTATTGAGTTGAATTTGAATTTATGAATTATTTTGTATTTCATTATATTTAGAAAAGCCTGAATTTTTCTGCAGACCATACTGTTAAAACTAATGACAATATTAAAGAAATTAAATACCATCAAGAACGAAATAAAATAAATTTGGTGCCAAGTCGTCCAGGTGAAACTTTACGCTTGGTGCACAATTGTTTCATGCTATAGCTGAACTGCTTCATTATATTCTCGGGGTGGGACATTATATTTTACCATTTATGTTTATTTTTACATTTATATTAATGTAAGAAGATTATAGGTTTACTTTTTCATATTTATTGTCCGAGATCATAACATCTAATAAATCTAAGGTTTTCTGTTATAAAGTAAGGAACTGGTTGTTTTCTTTTGATAAATTAAATTTTTAATCTAAAAGAACTTGTCTAATTTGCTTTTGTCAAACTTTTTTAAGTAGTAACACTATGTGTTAAAAATACTTGAGTGGCTAAGTTTAGTTCATTTGTACTATTTTCAGTTTTATGTTTATTTTATTAAATTCAGACGCCACAAGGAGCGGCTAAGTAAAAATGCTTTAAAATACTAGACTCAATGTATTATTTTGTTTTGCCTTTGTAGTCCTGGCCATATTACTTGTTAAAAGTGGTCAGTGTATATTCCAAGATTGTATTTTGTTTTTAAAGTTGTTGAAAAACGTGGAATAAATTCATTATTTCATTATTTCATAACATGACATCAATGATTTTTTAGGAACAACTTTTTCGATTAGTTAGGTACAAAAATTTGTTCCTAATGTAATTAATTTTGTTTGATGAAGGCACACTTTTTATCAAACCGGTCTGTGATTTTATCAAATTTATAATAATCTTCTATTCTGAGAAGTCAAGAATGAGTTTCCAGAGCAAGCTATTACGTTAGCCTAGGTTTATTTTATGATACGAGAATTAAGGTTTTTCACAAAAGATATATAGAATAGTTGACACTTTAAACCTTTCAGCTTGTAGCTTGAATCACCATGTTTTTACACTTAAACTAAGTTTATAACACTAAAATACATTTAAGAAATGGTACAAAATATTTCGCCGTTTTTGGTGGTTACGTCGTCAAACATAGCTTGTAAGAAAGTTCAGGTTTGATTTTTTAGCAACAAGATACAACATTTGGTTTCCTTTGCTTGAAATCACCTAACAAAAATCAATATCAAATCATGGCAAACCATTTAACATTAATGCATTAATCAATAATTTCTGCAAAAGCCATTTCTCTCAATATGGCTTTGAAAAGGTACACAAAACACATAGCAAACATTGAATATTGCTGAAGTCTAGGGTATACTAATATGCACACTTCCGTTATATTCACCTTGAATACATAGGATGGGTTAGTCAACTACATACAAATATGATCTAATTCAGTCCAGGCTTGAACTTCCACCCAGTTTTGACATTTTACAATGTGCATTTGCCGATCTCTTTTATGAAAAAAACATTAAAGAGATTGGCAGATGCAAGAACAAGTGATAAATTCTCAACCTAAATATTATACCTTAAGAGCAGATTTGCTACAGTTCCAGCAACTCATGGAATATTTTAACATATTTAAGCATTAATATGAGTTATGAATTTATGTTTACATGGATATGTCTTACCTCTGAGGGAGGGGATGTTAGCAATTTGAACGACCAAAATTGTAAATAAAAGAACAGCTGTTTCGATGAACTGAAAATATTCCCTTTAGAAACATCCAAGATATAACCTATTTCCTACGAGGAAGTAAATACAAACATTTTACATCCAAAATATGTACTGTATATTTGTTTCAGTTTCCTGGATATATGTGGTGAAACCTTTCATCGAAAAATCAGTCGTTGACGTCAAAACTCTTATGGGGATCACCCCTTGTGATTTACCTCCCCGAACCTCAAGCCTCTTACCGAGCACGATCCACATGACGATGGAGTTCCCCCCAGTGGCAACCAGGAGCATGACTGCGAACACCGTCGACCACACCGCCTTCTGCCACCAGGTCAGGTCGGTGGGCCTCTGCAGTGGCGGGTAGACGCAGTCGGTCAGGAAGTCCTTGAGGCCACTGCGACGACCCGACGTGAGGGTGTCGTCGTGGTCGTCGAACACGGGACTCAGAACACCAAGCACCTGGAACATCAGAGTGTCAACAGTATGATTATCTGCCTCCCTCTTGCATCGTGGTGAAAAATAAAGAGATAAATTAGAAGAAACTATCATACATAGCCCAAGTGAAAAGACTACATAGAAAATATATTTAATTAGCTCAAAAAGGAAGAAAACAATACGAAAAACACTTATTACAAATAAAAATGCATTTCTATGAGTCACGTATTAGAACAGACGTTCTTAAACGTTGGACAACAATGGTACAGCTGAAAAGAGACAATACATAAACGTGCTAATTTGTCCCATTTTGTTTCATGGCTTCTGATTTTCGTCTATTCGAATAAGTTAGAGGGTTTATAGCAAACCGATTGGGACATTATAAAACTGTCATTTAATTTGAAATAAGTATGGAAGTGGATCAATATATAAAATAAACCCCATAGCTGAGATAGACAATATTCAAGTACAAGGCAGAAGAATAGTAAGAATAGTAATAATTACTAAAGATAAAACTGATTTGCCTCATGCCATTTTAAGGTCTGAAAATGTGTTTGTTGTACCTGTACTAAGATGAGGACGTAACGTGTATCTCAAACTGTCTGGGCATGTTGTACAGAAGTGAAGTCAAAGGCCATCTAGTTTGGAGGTAAATATTACAAGAGGCAAATTACAGTTTTTCCCCTTGATTGTGTTACGTCCACACCGGCCGAAGGTTTGTACAAGAAAATGACAGCCCTTACATTTATATATTCTAATATGGATAGTCTATGGCATTGTGAAATGAATTCAAAATCTAATGTAATGTATAATTTATAAGGTAGTACAGGTTGTTTCAGGATAAGCACAAAAAGAAAACACGACAATTTATTTGTCTATTATAGAATACCAGAGAGTGGATTCAGATAAAAACTGAAGGAAAAAGTTATTAAACAGTAATAAAAATGACATACGTTAAGGGGAGATGGACGTCCCTATGCTAGCAATGTTATTTTGTCATTACTAATGACCCATTATCTCAGGATCTATATGAGTGAACTGTACCCAAATTTTAAAATTGTTTGTGAATATAGATATAAATACACCCTACCAAATTCAAGTACGCATGAAAATAATTCACAGAAATGTTTTTTTAAATAATGTTTTAAAACTTTATTTTTTATACAATAGTATGATTTTTTAAGTGTAGTTTTCAAATTATCACCATCATTCTGCTCTGGTATATGCATATTATTAACATAAATATATTGTAAAATTTCAAGTGCACATACCTTAAGGAATTTCCAAAAAAGGGTCCTTTATGAAGAAAAAGGACTTTCGAAAACACCACCACTGTGGTGATGGTCACTTTCCGGTCGCGTAGCGCAATATAACTTCAAATATTTTTTCCCAAGAATAATAAATTCAAACCAACACATTTCATATATTTATATGATCACAAAGAATCTAATAATAGTAATAGAATTTTTTTTTAATAATTTAGGTCAATCTCCTTTTAAAGACAGATGCTATCACCGCATATAAAAATATTAAATCTAGAAAGAAAGACAGATGAATAATAATACTGAAAGCTATTCAAACCACATTACACCTCAAGACATAGTTATAGTGAGAAAAGAACTTTCTAAGAAAACAAAAAAATGAGAACAAATCTTAATTACAGGGCTGATTTATTCTAGTAAATGGTTTGGAACCAGATACATTAACGGGAAAGACATTAAGCCTACTGGTTTTTCGGTGTAGCTAGGTGTTGCGGAATACACATTTTTAAAGGTTTTTGGTTTCCGCCAAAGTTCTACATGTTTAAAGTTGCTGATTTCATTGTGTTAAAATTGATAAGGAGGTTTAAATTCAAATCAGGTATAATTTATTCTCACAAAAGTTGAGACAATTTAATTATTTCTATCGTACGATCTGAAATTAAATTTAACCGTTACTTAAAAAACACAATCGAGTCACACAGATGAGGTATAGTGCAACACCTTAAAAATATTTTCCATTAAATTATCAAATCATGAAATAAAACTTGAAATAAAATACTGATGAGAAAATTTGAAAATGAATTACTCGTAAAAGATAATATGTCTTGAATGTCATTTAATGTCTTCGATCTAGTTAAATGCAATTACCAAACAATTTCTCTTCTGAAATAGGAACTAGTTTATCGAGTCTAACTCTTAATATAACAAGGGAAACTGTTGTTAAGACAGAATTATATTAGAACCTTCGTGGAAGTATTAAACTAAACAATCTCACGTATAACATAAAAAAAGATATTATGAATAGAAAAAAAATAGAAAGCATCTAATTGCTTGAATTTCATCAATTAATGAGGTAGAAATGAATGAGTCAATATCTTTAGATATAATATTATTTGTTATTTTTATTCTCCATCGTAATTGGGATGGAACTTATTAATCGTTGAAATACAAGTATCTCTAATTAATGAAATGAGACATATTGAGAAAATATAATCTCTGTAAAATTCTAAGACGAGTTTACGTTAAGTTACCTGAGTACGATTAAGAGCCCAGACTGAAGTGACATTGACAAACGGGTCTTTGTCCAGCAGAAGCGCCGTGCAGTTGTAGAGCTTGGCGAAGTCAATGTCACCCATTCTGCCGGCCTCCCATCCTACCGATGTAGGCTCTCTGTAACACAGATAACATGTGAAGTGACATTTACAACCGGGTCTTTTTCCAGCAGAAGTGCCGTGCAGTTGTAGAGCTTGGCGAAGTCAATGTCACCCATTCTGCCGGCCTCCCATCCTACCGATGTAGGCTCTCTGTAACACAGATAACATGTGAAGTGACATTGACAAACGGGTCTTTGTCCAGCAGAAGCGCCGTGCAGTTGTAGAGCTTGGCGAAGTCAATGTCACCCATTCTGCCGGCCTCCCATCCTACCGATGTAGGCTCTCTGTAACATAGGTAACATGTGAAGTGACATTGACAAACGGGTCTTTGTCCAGCAGAAGCGCCGTGCAGTTGTAGAGCTTGGCGAAGTCAATGTCACCCATTCTGCCGGCCTCCCATCCTACCGATGTAGGCTCTCTGTAACATAGGTAACATGTGAAGTGACATTGACAAACGGGTCTT
Source organism: Nephotettix cincticeps (assembly GCA_023375725.1). Classification (NCBI taxonomy): domain Eukaryota; kingdom Metazoa; phylum Arthropoda; class Insecta; order Hemiptera; family Cicadellidae; genus Nephotettix; species Nephotettix cincticeps. The sequence goes on along the minus strand of CM041790.1, from coordinate 33,130,922 downwards.
TGTCCAGCAGAAGCGCCGTGCAGTTGTAGAGCTTGGCGAAGTCAATGTCACCCATTCTGCCGGCCTCCCATCCTACCGATGTAGGCTCTCTGTAACACAGATAACATGTGAAGTGACATTTACAACCGGGTCTTTTTCCAGCAGAAGCGCCGTGCAGTTGTAGAGCTTGGCGAAGTCAATGTCACCCATTCTGCCGGCCTCCCATCCTACCGATGTAGGCTCTCTGTAACACAGGTAACATGTGAAGTGATATTGACGAACGGGTCTTTGTCCAGCAGAAGTGCCGTGCAGTTGTAGAGCTTGGCGAAGTCAATGTCACCCATTCTGCCGGCCTCCCATCCTACCGATGTAGGCTCTCTGTAACACAGGTAACATGTGAAGTGACATTGACAAACGGGTCTTTGTCCAGCAGAAGTGCCGTGCAGTTGTAGAGCTTGGCGAAGTCAATGTCACCCATTCTGCCGGCCTCCCATTCTACCGATGTAGGCTCTCTGTAACACAGGTAACATGTGAAGTGACATTGACGATCGGGTTTTTGTCCAGCAGAAGTGCCGTGCAGTTGTAGAGCTTGGCGAAGTCAATGTCACCCATTCTGCCGGCCTCCCATCCTACCGATGTAGGCTCTCTGTAACACAGGTAACATGTGAAGTGACATTGACGATCGGGTCTTTGTCCAGCAGAAGTGCCGTGCAGTTGTAGAGCTTGGCGAAGTCAATGTCACCCATTCTGCCGGCCTCCCATCCTACCGATGTAGGCTCTCTGTAACACAGGTAACATGTGAAGTGACATTGACGATCGGGTCTTTGACCAGCAGAAGTGCCGTGCAGTTGTAGAGCTTGGCGAAGTCAATGTCACCCATTCTGCCGGCCTCCCATCCTACCGATGTAGGCTCTCTGTAACATAGGTAACATGTGAAGTGACATTGACGATCGGGTTTTTGTCCAGCAGAAGCGCCGTGCAGTTGTAGAGCTTGGCGAAGTCAATGTCACCCATTCTGCCGGCCTCCCATCCTACCGATGTAGGCTCTCTGTAACATAGGTAACATGTGAAGTGACATTGACAAACGGGTCTTTTTCCAGCAGAAGTGCCGTGCAGTTGTAGAGCTTGGCGAAGTCAATGTCACCCATTCTGCCGGCCTCCCATCCTACCGATGTAGGCTCTCTGTAACACAGATAACATGTGAAGTGACATTTACAACCGGGTCTTTTTCCAGCAGAAGTGCCGTGCAGTTGTAGAGCTTGGCGAAGTCAATGTCACCCATTCTACCGGCCTCCCATCCTACCGATGTAGGCTCTCTGTAACATAGGTAACATGTGAAGTGACATTGACGATCGGGTTTTTGTCCAGCAGAAGCGTGCAGTTGTAGAGCTTGGCGAAGTCAATGTCACCCATTCTGCCGGCCTCCATCCTACCGATGTAGGCTCTCTGTAACACAGGTAATGTGAATACATTGACAACGTCTTTGTCCAGCAGAAGTGCGTGCAGTTGTAGAGCTTGGCGAATCAATGTCACCATTCTGCCGGCCTCACCATCCTACCGATGTAGGCTCTCTGTAACACTAACATGTGAAGTGACATTGACGACGGGTTTTTGTCCAGCAGAAGTGCCGTGCAGTTGTAGAGCTTGGCGAAGTCAATGTCACCCATTATGTTTAGATGAAGGTTCTGTAACACAGGTAACATGTGAAGTGACATTGACGATCGGGTCTTTGTCCAGCAGAAGTGCCGTGCAGTTGTAGAGCTTCGAAGTCAATGTCACCATCTGGCCTCCCATCCTACCGATGTGCTCTCTGTAACACAGGTAACATGTGAAGTGACATTGACATCTTTTTGTCCAGCAGAACCTGCAGTTGTAGAGAGCGAAGTCAATGTCACCATTCTCTATCCTACGATGTAGGCTCTCTGTAACACATAACATGTGAATAATTGACGATCTCTTTGTCCAGCAGAATCGTGCAGTTGTAGAGCTTGGCGAACAATGTCACCATTGTATTTAATGTAGCTCTGTAACACAGGTATCATGTGAAGTGAAATTTAGATCCTGTAAATACAATATAAACTAAATTTATTTAAGATATTCAGATTAACCTTTGTCTTTTGTCGAAACTGTTTACATTTAAAAATTTGTGAATAAGGATCGTTACATAAATATAAACAACAGCATTTGAATTCTTGTGACTTTCAATGTCGATCCATTTTACATTGATTCCGTTGTCTCAGTGCTCTAGTTTCATAATGTAAAAAAATTTACGTGTTTTATACTAGTAAGAATTATAAGAAAAATTCATAATAGAACAATGAAAATATACAATAAATACTCATTTATATTATAATATTGTTTAAATAGTGACTCATAAACACAACAGTTAGATGACTTAAGTAAGACTTAAACCTTCTAGATTTCCTTAAGTAGTTAATTATCGTATAATTTTTTTAACCCTTTGAGTACTTTGAAACGATTTATCACCGTTAGTTTCTATCCCGAAAAATTTGCTTCTTAAAATAAATAATCCCTTCTTCTATCCCGGTTTTGATTCTTTTACGATTTAGTTATGGTTATGGGGGTGCACCTTTTTGTATTTTTGTCTTTGTTTGGTGTTGAGTAATTGTCAAATAACATGAATAGGATGAAAAATGCAAAGCACTCAAAGGGTTGTTATACATGAATTCACGATTAAAAGTCGATAATCAACTCAATTTCAATTTTACACCAATTTTGATGATTTACATTTTAAATACTATTAGACATATCACAAAAAATGCTACTGGATCTGATTACATATCGATCCCTTTAATTAAAAATATTCTCTTCTCTGCTCTCCTCCCATAAGTATTATAGATTTTAATACTTCTCTCAGGTCTTGTATTTTCCCACAACAATGGAAGTTTGCAGTTCAACCCTTGAACAAAATCCCATTCCCGTCACTTCCACGAGATTTTCGACCAATAAACATCGGTCCTACACTTTTTAAAGCTTTAGAAAGGATAATTTATTTACAAATAACCAACATTCTCACAGATAACAATATTTTAAACCCCTAAATGGAGACGGCCCTCTTTAAAATTTCTGACGACATACGAACGGCTATGGATCGTAGGCAGAGTAGTGTTCTGGCATTATTTGATTTCAGTAAGGCTTTTGACATGGTAAACCACAAAATTCTTCTTGCCAAGTTAAAGGTGGGTTCTGAATACTTCAATAATGTGGATGAGATGATGTTATATTCAAGGCCATAAGCAGAGTGTAAGCCATGACGGAGTGACTTTGGACTTGAAATGTGTTATATGTGGTGTACCACAGAGCTCAATATTAGGTCCTCTACTTTTTACAATTTACACAAATAGCATCACTTCAGTTTTACAAAACACAAAGTTTCATTGAAATTTTAACGACCTCCAAATTTTAAAGATAGTAAATTGATCACTTAAATCAACATTACTTTAGACCGATTCAATCAATATTGACAGAATTAATCACTGGGCTGCCAAAAATGGACTTGAACTAAACCCGGACAAAACTCAACCAATGATTTTGTGGCATATAACAGAACAGAATAAACTTAGCACAACTATGTCCTAAAATGAACTGTTGACGAATCATCATCTTTACCGTACTGTGATAAGGTCAAAAGTTTAGGTTTAAATCATTATTAGAACACTTGACTGGCATTGAAGCAGTGAAGCAGTGGTGAATACTTGTGAAAGAGTGTGTGCTGCCAAATGTACATTAAAGATGGTGAAGAACTATTGCCTTTTCACATCAAATTACTTTTAACCAGATCATTTGTCGTTCCTCACTTCAAATATTGCAAGTCAGTAATTAACGACACGGTGGCTTTGGAAACATAATTACAACGGACTCAAAATGACTGCACTCGATTCTCCTACGATCTTCGCAGGGATGATCACATAATTCATTATTATATTGATTCTTCACTCTTAAAGATATCTTATATAAGATAAAATTTTAATTATCAAGATTACCTATTTCGTGATTCATCATGGCATTCTATATTATCTGGCAAACAATTTTGAATTCATGAATGAAGATCTCTTCTGGCTCGTCAAGATGGCGTTTGCCCCAGCACAAGGCAAACTTTTCAACCGACCATTCACAGTCACAACTTGTCGACTCTAATTAGATTATTAAGATGGCAACCTACCCAGGTGGGTATAAAGTAGGCTAAGTATGAATGAAAAATGAGTGTAGAATGATAGTGGCTCGATCTTGTAGTATCCTTACTGACTAAGACTGACATGTTCTTTAGACAGGACTGTTAATTAATAACCCAACAGCCTATGGCAAGTAAGGGGCCTACAGTTTAACGTGGAATCCAAACCACGGCCCCTGAATTACGAATTGGTCTAACTATGAGGATGATCTTTGAGGATTAACGTAGTATTAATCCAAACAAGAGAACAACACACCTACCGACCATCGCTTACAACTATCCACAATTCGTGACCTCCAAGTAGCTGGATTACAGGACGTTGCCACCATCCTGGAATTCCCCTAAAAAACGCAATAACGTATTGATTTCCAACAAAAAATGTTGAACGATTCGTCGTTGGATTATCTTTTAGTTTTATAATTACATAAACTTAATATATACATAAAATTTTAAGCAGCGCTGAAGATAAACGGCACTCATATTTTTTTATAAAATCAAACTACCTACAATAAATATTTTTTTCGTACAAGGAATATTTCTTAAACACTACAGAAATTAACATATTCCACTAGACAACAACAAAATTTCCAAACATTAACAGTAATTCAATAATAAGAAATATATATAAAACATATTTATATAACACACACACATATATATATATATATAACACAGAAGAATAGGCATTAGAGAATAGACATAATAATAATAATAGACATCTAAGTGAGGCAATTAGTTTAATTTCCTTTCAGCGTTGCTTGTAATCTGGCTTCCTTTTCACACATTCATGCATACAGCCATGCATATATTTTCTCTCGTATTCTCGTGTTTCCTTTATTTTAGTTGAAAACCAAGTAATTAAATCCTGTTTATATAGTTGAAAATGTAGCTGTTACTAACCAGAAACGTTATTTATCGTATTTTTTTGTATTACATGATTTCATTTTATGTTTTGTCCATATTTTGTGATTACTGTATTTATGTTTTATGGCCATATTTTTCGTACATGTTACGGAATCACCGTTACTTATATCGCTCTACACAAATACTAGCCCTTATATTTTTTTATTTAAATGTGTAATCTTAAAAAAATTATTTCAATATTTTATTTTTATATCATTCACTTAGGCACAAACGCATTGAATTGAATATTAATTTATAACTTGGACATTCGTATATAAATGTCTTATATTTACAACTATAAAAGTGAGGACAAAAATTATGCTATTGTCATAGTTTTATGAGTCTATATTATAATTAATAAACTATGAATAGGATATTTTACGAGACAATACGACTACTCTAATCGTACAATAACCGTCACGATTAGAGTGCCTAATACAGGAATTTTTACCATATTTTTCATTAGAAAAAATCAGTTGAACAATAATTGTTAGAGTATGTGTTCAACCAAAAACAAACATAGTTGCCATTTATTTTTAAGGATATTCAAAAACTGGCTTGGCGACTGAGTAGTTATAGTATAGTATAGAATAGTATAGTTATAGTTTTAGTAGTTGGTCCTGCCTTTAAATCTGAAGGTCATCGGATCAATTCCATAGAGGTAGAATCTGGGCCAGTTGCCATTTTATCATTGAGCTATTAATAATGATGCTTCCCAACAACAGGTCGACTTTAGGCAGTAAAAGACCGGGTATTGAACAGTTACCCACCAAAACGTTAAAAATGCCGAAGAGCGTTGAGAAACACAAGCATGTAAGCATTCTTTCTTGAGCATGTAAGCATTTGGTTATAATAATTGTTTCCTTTTTTGACAGGGATAAAGTTCCAAATTATAGTTAACATTAGACCGTATAAGAAACTCACTCACTACGTTAGCTTTCACCAGGCCTCCGTAGTTAGTGTCGGCTTGTGTTAGAAGTCCTGGTTACTTACAATATCTAACATTATCCACATGAAAGCTCAATCCAATCCAATCTCTACATTAGGCTAAAAACCTAATGTAGGGGTAAAAGTTTTTAAATTTATTTTTTATAAGAACTGCTCACTCAAACATAATTAAAAAGAACTTTTTACCAAAATTTGCTCTTTATGTACCATAATAGAGTAACACGGCAGAAAGATTAATACGAAAAAGTTAGTTTTCAAAATTGTAACGCCATCTAAAGGCTAAGTTTATCTCTTTCGCATTTTAAAACATTAATTGAGTCTTTAGGTACAAAAAGACAATGGAGATATTGCGGTCTCTTAAAAAGAAAGTATTTTACCTGAAAATACCATAAAGATTAATAAAGTCATATTGTTTATCGTAAACATACAAATTTTAATTTCCAAAACAGTTAATGCAGTTTGAATTGAAAAGGATAATTATTTAAATTAAATATAACCTTAATGAAATTTCGAAATAAACCACGATTTCTCGTGACGTGCTGTTTTTTAGCCTTTGGAGCTCGCCGCAAGCCCCGCGTTCGGAGAATTCCTTTATCATTTAAACTAACATTGTAAAGAACGAGGGACGTCTGGCTACAACGGAAAATGTTATTGTTTTTAAATGGCTTAAAACCTTACTTTGATTTATTTTAATTTTTTATTGAATATACCAAGAAATAAGTTTTAAAATGTTATCAACCCTCCTGTGCTAAAGTCATAATTTACTAAAACTAAATAATTATACTATTATGCAATTTTCTATGAATACTTTAGAAATATATATTTGTTACGTGATTAGCAGTTTCGAAACAAAATTAAAAAACGACGAGTATTCGAGTTGTTTTCACCTAAATAATACATATTCCGTTAAAATCTATTGAAAATAAAATTATTCTCAACAATTATTGTTAAAATGTTTTATTTGGTACAAGTCAAGTCAAATAAATCAAAGTTAAAATAAAATTAAAGAATTTATTTTTTAAATTCATTCCACATTATTTATGTAAAAATGTATCCAAAAAGAATTGCCTCAAAATAATTAAGAACTGAAAGTTGTTATTTTACCTAGTGAAAACCCTGGTTAAATATTAATATTTAAAATGAGGTTACAGATCATATTCATAGTTCATCATTAATAACAATAACCTATATAGTTCTCGCAGTCACACTTCCATATTAGACGAAAGATTTTGTAGTCTAAAAGTATATGTAAGAAATATCTGTAGGATCTATTGAGAAATAGTTCATATATGATACTTGAAATTATGCTATAATTCATTATCCATGCTGATTACAGGAATTCTCTTCAGCCTGATCAAGGCTGATGAACAGCATTTTGCATCTTTTTTATTTTCAAATCAGATTTGAAGATTTTACTGGTAAGTAACCAACAGAATATTCATCTGAATAATTTTAATGTTGGCTTAACATAATTATAAAATGTGTACCACAAATTTACAAATTTTATCATCTTAAAATATGGGTTTAACCTATCGTGGAAATAGAAGCTGTGAGCCTTTAATTTGGTTTAAATCTTGAATATAAATTGAAGGATATTTTTACATAATAGCTTAAATAATAGTGTATAGCTAAAGAGAAGTTGAGTTAAGTCTTTAAAAGTTATAATGGAACTTCAATGACCACCACCAATACATACAAATTTTTAAATATATATTATTTAACGGAACTAAACGGCACCGAGGAATTTCTTTAAATTGGAAATAACTAATTTCCGAGTAGAAAAAAGTCTAGATAGGTCTAATGTCCAAAAATTCTTTTTTACTGTAATATTAGTTTTAAAATCTAAAAATTCATTATTATAATAAAATGTAAACAATACAAAAAACCTGTATAACGTTTGACAGTTCTTGATTAAGACTGCAGAACAAATAGAGGTTTATGCATTAATATTTATTTATGAATTGATAAATGCAAAATTATCAGTACTAAACAATAAAAACTTAAGGGTTTTACATAAGTATGTGCGAAATAAAAGCATAAAAAGTATTTCCAAAATCTTCCGTTTTTTGATAGAAAACGTATTCTGTATTGCTTAAGCCACTTACAAACCCAATTATGTATATTAAATTCTCTTTTGCTTTTCAATCCTCATTCCGTTTATAACAAAATCATTGATAAGGCTATATATCGTATGGATAATTAGACCAAATGATCGGCTTTCTAAGAGTTAAAATTCTCATTGACTAATGATAATATTGATAGTGATAAAAGAACTTTATTCATAATCAAAATTGTAAAACATAGGCCGCGAGTTCCATTAAAATTTTTTCTTATTCATATTAATATGGTGTATAAATCTTTTGTCAAAATAAATTGTATTTCATTTAATTTGTCTTTATTGGTTTAATTAAATTGTATTTATATAAATTATTTATTGAAAGCTCGATCACCACATTTGTTAACATACATTAATATTTGTAAGGTTAAAATCTAAAGATAATTATCTGATAAACCTTTTCAGTGCTATGGATCGATATATCGTCATTAGTTTCCATTCGGAAAAGTCAAATAGCAAGTAGTGTCATCTATTGACGGTTTAGTGAAACTGTTAGTCTGCCAACGTCAAAGATTTTTCGTCTACATAATAATATTTGTATACAGCTAAAGAGAAACCGAGTATCCATTTTGTACTGATGATAATTTTACCACATATTTTTTATGTGTTGCTCTGATTTTAAGTTAATCTGTGAGATGTTGAGTATCAGGAGCGAATACCGAGCTAGAGAATGCCAGAGGAATCTAATTGGATCGGAAACTGATTCAAGATGTATAACATTGCTTTCTGCGACGCTCCCTCAAGAGTATCCCAACTCTCTCCACACTTTGCTTATCATTGATTATCTGCAATCTGCAAATACGATAAACACACTTAACTTTTATTAAATTACGACCTTAATCATTCCAAAGTGCAGATTAGCTCAGCAATTAATTAGGTGATAAAAGTAATTGTTATTAACTATTATTCATTATTATTACCATTCTGAAATGGCGGCCTAACTAGGAAGGTATTTTAAGCCAAGTATGAATGATAAATGAGTGTAAGATGATTGTGGCGCGATCATGTAGTTTTGTTACTGACTAAGGCTGACTTACTTGTTCCTTAAACATGACTGTTGTAATAGCCCAACGGCCGATTGCCTTCAAGCGACCTTTAGATTAATGTAGGATCCGAACCAAAATTTTTGAATTACAAACTGGTCTAACTATGTGGATGGTCTTTAGGGATGAACCAAGTATTCAAGTGTGGACGTTAATTCCAGTGAACGCCACATCCAATGACCACCACTCTTAACCATCCTCACAGGTAGATGTGGAGGTACTTGGAAGTAGCTGGATTACAGGACACGCCTGCGCATTTCAATCATTAACAGTACAAAAATTATAATCATTTCTAGTTAAGTCATACGCGTTATTTTACTATACAACGGGTATGCGTTTATTGTTTAACACTAGCATCATCATAGGGTCGAGGAATTCCTAAAAGGTGTCAACATAACTAAGTATAGAACTAAAGTTAAAAGAGTTGTATTAAACTAAATTTAATGGCCTCTATATTTCTATCACTTTATAACCAACAATGACTGGTGGAAACTAGTTTCGATTCACGCATCGAATCATCTTACTGTCGGCAACTAGTTTCGATCCACGAATCAAATCATGTTCTGGCCGTTTAAGGAAATAAAATTCACTTTATGATCGTCAAAATCTTAAGAACATAATTGCACTCCTCAGTTTAACATAAAACATGATGATAACACGTGTACACGAAGGACGTTCAACACTTATTAAGAAGCGACACGCGACTCAAACTGGGTTGGGGGAGGTGATCCATAAAACAATTTGGATTACTTTAAAAGCAGGTATTGTAAACCACTCCTTATCATTTCCAAGTTACCTTGAGGATAAAAACTGCAACTTTATATTACACATTCAGTTAGCATAACATATTACTATTATATATTCCAATCACGTGCTTTATTAACATTTGGGCTTTTCACTTACCTATCAAACCCCAACGTTTCTTACTCCACCCTCGACTTGCAATGTATTACGATAATGTCGTCTTTATGAAGCATATAAATAAAGATATCACAAAGAGAGTTTACGGCGAGGGAATAATTAAAATCACATTACGCGGTCTAGAATTATTGCGTTATGAAAAAAATGTTGGACGAAGTTTTTGTCATTATAGGCCTAATCTCCTCATGAAGTATTTTTGTGGCTTGTACAAGGGGTTTGGAAGAACCACAATTCCATTTGGTTATAAACAAAATATATTCATTAAATTTTACACAAAATTTAACGACTTCTTTTTATTTTAACTTAAAACGTGAAATAAAGGTATCTGTGACAAGAAAATTAAGAAAAAGAGGAAAAATATTTACGTTTAAAATTCCATTAGTTGTTTTTAAGCTATTGATTCCCTAACTAATTTAAAACTTCATTAAGTATTTTTTTATATTAATAAAAGCTTATGTAATAATTATTTACAAAATAATATTTACATTTACATTGAGGATTATTAAAAGAGACAGAGTCTTGATTTTCTTTTGGATCAAGATAAGGACATAGTTTTTAATACAGTATAAATATAAATTTATAAGATTAAATCCCTAAACTTTAAATAATTCATAAGTTTTTATTGAATTCTATTTTACTTCCAAAAGTAATAAGTTATGAACACATTTTAATAACCTTGATGGTTTCATCCTTAAATTAAAACCTTTTTAGTTAGGTACAAAAACAAAAATTGTAGAGGTTTATGTAATTAAATGTTTAATATCTAAGAACATTTCAAAATCTATTGCAACCCTTAATTTAATATATTTGGAATCGGCTGTAATAATATTTTTCCTATTCATGTGATGCCTACATGAGAGATAAAAATAAAATCCATAGGTTTTTCTATTGAATTCTTTTTCTTCTTTCTTTCTTTTTGAATTTCTTTTACTTCATTTTTAAAATTAATATTCTATGAATATATTCTAATTACCGTGACGACTTCATTCTAAAATTTATACCCTTTAGTAAGGTACAAAAGAATTATAGATTTGTATGCAATTAAATATTTTAATGTTAAAGAAAATTTCAAAATGTAATGCGACCAATTCATTGATATATTAATTGAAATCGTCTGTAATAATATTTTCCCTATCCATATGATACTTAAATGTGAGAGATAAAGTTTTAAGTAAACGGAAAGAGATTTATCATTCGATATTCCGCTCGGCGATATGAGACTGAACACGTCTGCCGCAGAGACGCCTTATTGAAAATAATATGTTACATGCACAACATTCGTTGCATTCCGGGATACGTTTGGAAAAAAGAGTATAAAACTTGTTTATTATATACGTATTATATACATTATCAGTTACATTTATATAAGTATTTCTTGTTATTTGAATGTAAATGAAAGCAGTATATGTAAATAACAGTTTTAAGATGCACTGCAAGTTTCCTGGTGGCATAATTTTATACTTTAAATGTATATTATTTTTGTACTCTATGCTCTCGAAGTAGGAATGCATTGAGCATGCAACACTATGTTATATTCAATAAGGCGACGCTGCGGCAAGCGTGCAAGACTGATGTCACCGAGCAGAATATCAAATGATGTATTTCTTTCCGTTTACTTTAAACTTCACCTCTGATATTCAGGTATCAGATGTTTTATATTTAAAATTCCACTCAAATTTGTATTTTTATGATTTTATTCATGTGTAATCGATTTTACTTTCCTTCTTGATAGCTTAATTATTTTAAATATTGATTGATGATTAAATAAAATCCTATTTAAAAAATATATATTTTTGTTAGGTGAAATATAACTATACTAAACAGCGTCCAATATTTTCCTAGGGGTCCTGCAATTCCTAGGGGGGGTGTATGCAATTGTATTTGAATGATGAGTTCCCGAAAAGGAGGTGAGGTAAGCTGAAGAAACTAATTACAGTTTTTAGTATTTTATGGTAGGGGATTCAGTGGTTACAGCCGGTGCTTTGTAAACTGACGGTCCTGATCAAAACCTTGACACAATTTTGTGTCGGTTCATTACCAGAGCCGATTGCCTTTGGTCTTTGGGCTATTGATTAATGATTCCGGAAAGTACAGCAGCTGATCACAGCCAGTAACAGAGCTACATGGCGTAAATATATCTACATGTTCAACTTCAAATCCACACGTAGTTTGGGTTTCTGTTTAAATTGTAAGAATAAGTAGGAAAATAACTTAACTTTTGGCATTAATTTGCTAAAATCACTCATGGTAACTGTTCAAATCTCTAATTTCACCTTAAAGACTACACTATTTTAAAATATGGAAAAAGAGAAATTTGAGATATTTAGAATTATTAAGTTTGTATTTTTTCGCGTGTTTCAGGCATTTCTTAAATTATTATATTATAAGTATTGAATTTTCGTATGGAAATATGTATTCCCGTTTACTATGGGTATATACTTCATGAATATGCACTTATAAAATCGACTTATCTCTCATGTAAAACACAAATTATCTTTTGGAATTTTCTCTCAACAGTTTACGTGATGTTACTTATTTCAACAACTACCACAAAAGTGGACTTACATGACATTGCATTTACCCCGATGTAAATTCAACGCAATGCCTCCTATGCAATTCGACTATCGCCAAAGTTAGAGACAGTACTCAACCACAACTGGTCAAAGCTAAAATTCGATAACCGTCTAGAGCAGCGTAACAAGCACGTCGAATATGTTCTGAATGTGTACTGCTACATTATGAATGTTCTCTAAGTTTAAGGCAACCTAAAAATTAAACAGAATAAAATGTACGTTTTGTCCTTAGATAGTATGTGCGAGTTTACTAATTTCATTACTATTTTTAGTAAGTATTATTGTTTATGATTATTGGAGTCCGAAATGATTTGGCCCCATCTTCAACAGTGATGAGGATTTGAATGTCAGAATCATTTTTTGTTCCTCGATGTAAAAGATTTCTATTGTTAAAATCAGCTTAAAAAGGGAACATCAAACTTATCTGTGTTTGGAACTCATTATTAGTCTGTGATAAATAGTAACAGAAAACAATACTACCCACATTAACCACGGTAATTTGTCTAGGGGCGTTTGTTGTCTAATCTTATTCCTAAATAAAATAATACAAATTCACGCCTTTTCAATTTTCTGACAGTGTTGGATCAAACTTTTGCATGGGTTATAAAACTGTCACAAATAAAACCCACTCAAAGCTTTATTTATTACCTGGGAGGTGGGGACTTCAGCACTCGTCTCTAAACCTTTCTACTTGTAGCAAGAGGTTTATGAGGTGTAAAATTTGATGTTTTTTACATTAATTTGTTAAATGTTATTTAACATAAACCAGAGTCCCAGTAGTTCGAACTAATTGGGACCAAAACCTGTTCGGAATACCAAGCTGTTTGGATTTTCCGGAAACACATAATAAAGTTGAATTAAAAATAGTAAAAAAATCCATCATTTTATTACCCGAACTGTGCATTTAGATTAATTATTTAACTTACGTCTTATCACAGTTCATATATAGATTTGTCAACTACATATTTTGCCTGAAAGGTATCAAGTGTTTTGCTGAGACGATAGATCCGTTATGTACGCAACTTGTCATTAGAAATATAAAACACGACACACACACTGACACATAACGAACAACGATGAAACAGTGCCGACTGTGGACCTACTTTTTACGCGATCGTGGTCATTGCTGGATATGAACTTGGAAAAGTAGTTCGCCGAAAAGCGATGATAAAGAGTCGAACCGTGAAAATCGAGTCTATTTTTCTGTGAGTCTATCTCATCACCATACGCTATCTTGCGCAACAGTGTACTGACTACATCCGTATACTTTACTTGATGTTTATAAGACGATGGCGCAACTTTGCATTTGCTAACAGGATTTCTCTGTCACATCGAAAAACGATAACTGAATTCTCATATTCCAAGTTAGTTATTGTATTTAATTAGCATTGTTCACGTAGTACTGTAGAACTAGTGATACCATGCTGTCTGTACATTAAAGTGTTATTATTCAGAGTTCATTGCTTCGTTTTTAATTTAATTTCTGTAACCTTTTTTTCCCTTCAGGTAGTTCGGATTATCTGGACGTTTGGATTACCAAGGTTTGGATTGCCGGAACTCTAGTGTATTGGAGTTTTATTTAATGTTTCTTTATTAAGTTCTTTTTATAGGGAAATCTGTTTCAGGTCACTAATACTGTTGGTTATGCTCTAAGTATACAACTGTTTAACACGTATTTAAAACCATTACAAGATTTCAGCTCTTAATAATAATTAGTATTAATAAATTAAATGGTTAGCAATAAACTAAATGGATTTCATGCGTGGATTGGTCATGGACTCATGAAGACCAAATAATTAGTTTCTACGAACCCGCTGTACCGTCATTCAATTACCGAAGTGACCGTATAGGTGGGTGGTACTTACAAAATGTGACTGCACTTCCAAATTAATTATTTGTATAAAGAAACAATTTAAACTAGAATAAATATTTTAAAACGTTTGACATTATTTAAAAAAAATTAAACATAAACTTTTCTCATAATTAAAATAAATTGTTATGTTGAAATATAAAGTTGCGGGATTTAAACAAAGAGGACAATTATGATCACTGTAGAATAATTTAAGTTGTAATACAATCATCTATTCATAGGCCCTACGTGGAGTTTTTTTTTATTGAATCGTACATTTTTTAAATCAGGTTAGTTTTTTTTATAAGTTTTATTAATTTATATTTTTCAGTTTAAATAATGTTCATGTAAAATACATCTATAAAAGAATAAATAACCTAAAATTTCGAGATGACATAAATACTTAAATTGAATATCTTAATTAATTCGATTTTTATACAAGTTTTAAGTTTGTATGAAACTATATTTATTAAATATTAAAATTATTTGAAAAGTTGTTATAAGTGATTAATTGCATAATAATATTCATTTTTAACATTTGTGAGAAAACACTGAACTATTATTTACATGATATAAGTGCGTCATAGAATTCCACTTCATACCTAAAGGTCGCAAATCTCCCTCTACAAATAATAAAAATATAGATACAAGAAATGTTATATTATAAATATGGTATGTTTTTTTATTATTACTTACTCAGAGTAAAAATGACAAAGTATATCTTCATCGTAAAACCCATTTAAGTAGCAACAGTATCACTTTCACTTAATAGCAGCAAGTTTCCCTTGCAGCATTAACCAAACTTTAATTTTGCAGTTAAAAACAACAATGGAATTGTCACGCAATTCATCTCATAGTAATGTACTTTCACCACAGGTAGCGCCCCAATCGCAATAATCCTGGTGACGTGTCAGCGTCCACTCTCTACCGTCACGTCGCACAGACTGCCCGCCATGACTCTTCGCCGCCCCACCCCCCACCATCACCGGCCAACCCCCGACCACCACAACCATCCCCTAGGCCCACCGTCCCGCACATTCCCGACGACTACATGGCTCGTTCCACTTCAGACATCGGACTTCCATGAAATTACCAGGATTTATTAAACACCCCTTCTGCATACGAACTACGGGGTCTGAATTTCTGCGGCTTATTTTAAAAAAATGAAATTTTCGGAAACTTCTGAAACTATTCAGCTGTTTATATTTTCGCGTACTGTTATCTTTTATGGTGCTTGTTACCTATGAAATGAGGTATAACAGTGATTTTTATCATAAAAGAGGTGTTAATGAATAAATACATAATACATTTTAAATTACAAACTAAATTTAACTATAATAATTGATTATGAGATATTCACTAACTTTTGATATGGTACGGTCCGGTAAAATATGTACTGAAACCGTAGTTTAGTTTATATTTCATATATCTTATTATGCTATTGACGGCAGGGGTATTTTTATGATTTTAAAACACTACAAATCAGATGTGTTAGTATTTAATCTATTATACTGTAATACATTTAGTTAATTAGTTTACTTGCATACGTAATTAAACGTATACTCTTTACGTTTAACAAAACCAGATTAACAGAGGTTTCATAAAAAGCCTCTTAAGCTACTATGGCTGTAGGGCCTAAGGATAAAAGTAAGTTGTATAACTTTATTAACTTTCTGATCATGCTTTAAAAGTTGAACAAGTTTAACCCTTGAACTGATAAATTCAACAAGTATTGGTAATGGCTTTCTGATCAGAGAGCTAACTTATTATTTGCTTACTTAATTTTATTTCTAATTATTTATTCTTTATTTTATCCTCTTCTTTATCGTGTACATTTAAATAAGTAGTTCAGATAAACATGTACAAAAATTACCTTCATTCCACGTTTAAAGTAAAATAAAACAACTTTTCACGTAAAACAATATTAATGGGATTTTTCTGATTGCAATACAAAACACAAATTCATCAGACGTATATTCATTCATTTTGCTATTTTTCATTGTAATTTCATATTTCATATTTCATTTCTATATTTCATTGTAATTTACACTTAAATAAATGTCATTTATAAAATATTTTGTCGGGAAAATCATAGTTTTATAATAGTTGGAAAACAATTCAATTTCAATTAATTCATCAAACTATTATGGCCATAGGTTGGTTTAGTTAAATTTTTATATACAGTATAATCATACATACATGTGTACATACAACTGTGTGCAATACTGTGCGTATACGGCGTTGTAGGTATATGCACAGTAACCCACTGCAAGAGCTGTAATAACGTGGGGAGAGCCATCTCAGGTCGTTTGCTATAAAAAGCCGCACATGGAGTTCATCTTCATTCCCGGCCAGAAAGTGTAAACTTTATTGCGCCATATGTCAGGGAGCACTGAACCTCTTGCTAATAAATATCTCTTCCAATCGAAAATTTGTTTCCAATACACAACATCAAAGGTATCCGCTTCAACAATTTTTCTTGAGGTAACGGAAATGCTGTTATTATTGGTCAGGCAATGTGAAAACGTCTTGTTGTCAAAATAAAATAAAATTGATGATAATATACTCAGCTGTTTACTGTACTAATGGATAAAATTATTGAGGTGGTCGAAGCATAGTATCTCCAAAAGTTACATCGAAACATCGGTCAAACATCCAAGATAACTATCTTGGATAGCTAACATAACTTATGTTAGTTAGTGAAATGGCAACCTGTCCAGGTATTTTAAGCCAAGTATGAATTAGGAATGAGTGTAAAATGATTTTGTGTAGTGTTATTACAAACTAAGGCTGATATGTTCCTTAGACAGAACTGTTTATTAATAGTCCGAGGGTCAATGACATATCTAAGGGACCTACAGTTTAACGTGAAGTGGGTAGTGAACCACTACCTCTGAATTACGAGCTGGCCTAACTATGGTATTTTTGTGAATAGACTTAGCATTCAATAGTGCGGACTTTAATCCATACCAGAGAATTTCCCATCAACCTCATCGCTCACAACTATCCACAATTCATGACCTCCAAGTAGCTGGATTACAGGACACGCCACTGTCCCAGTCGGTATG
Source organism: Nephotettix cincticeps (assembly GCA_023375725.1). Lineage (NCBI taxonomy): Eukaryota > Metazoa > Arthropoda > Insecta > Hemiptera > Cicadellidae > Nephotettix > Nephotettix cincticeps. The sequence goes on along the minus strand of CM041790.1, from coordinate 33,113,330 downwards.
CTAGTCCTTTTGTGCATAAATGTTATCGAATTTTTTGTACAACAGCTGTTGTAACGTTCAGAAACAAAGTGAAGATATCACAAACCGTATCCTAAGTTTTGTCAAGAAATAATTCAGTCCTTTTAAGATATTGTTTCTATTGTAGGCATCCATTTCAACCACTAATTAATAATAAAGTAATTTCTTTCAGTTTTAGTGGTTTTAAGATAACTAACATAAGAAGAATGAGTTAAAAATATATTAAAAGGTATACTTGTATAGGTATAGGTATACCTGATATGTCAAGTTATTTAATAAAAACAGTTACTTTTTCCGCTTGAGATTCCAAATTGGTAAACATTGATGTTGAGAACCCTATAAATCTCGGATCGAAGTTTTTAAGCGATGATATTTTTATTCTAACTTATTTCATTCAATATAATTCTAATTTTAGCCTTAAATACCGTAACTAATATTCAGATTTGTGGCGGGAAACTGAAGATGATCGGTTCATAAATTTGTAGACAGTAAAAAACAGCAAGTTATTTAATTATAGAACGCTAAGAAATAGTAACACAGTGTTAACGTAACTTTAACTATACCTAATGAAATAGTTGTACCCTAAATAATATATACATATTATTATATTATATATACAATAGTATATACATGTTGGTTTAGGTACATTCAGATACAAAAAAATTAAAAAGGTCAATAAATTGAAAACTTTTGTGGAAACATAAATTATTCTGATGAAGAATTTAATAAATTCGGCATCCTAAAAGGTACAATGAGATATCCGTAAGATGGCGGTAATGTCTTTGGGCTCATTTAAATTCCTTCTCCATCTCTGGTCGATGGAGACTCATTGATAACTATTGCTGCTGTTGAGTCCCTTGAACTAGTTTTTGTAAAAATGAAATTCTACAAAATAAAGTCGTAATAGTATGATGTATAACGTAAAATTACACTAATAAATGTGAAATATTAATTCATAATAATATTTGAAGACACATTTTATTTATTAGTAAAGATAGTTATTATTCTCTCATAACTATACAAGATGATTAATTAACCAACTTATGTCAATATAAATATAGTTCACAATACTGTATCTGTGTTTTTCAAAATGGATTCTACAAAGTTATTGTAGTTTTGAAAATGAATGTTCTCCAATTATTATTTTCAGGTTGAATTTTCCGTCATGTTTTACATAGCCTTTTTTGTATTAAAATAATTGTTACTATCTTTTAATGTCGGCATAGTATAATATTTATAATAACTTATATATTATACATTTTTCAGCTCGTTAGTTAATATAATTAATCTTTTAACAATCTATAATATGTTACATTTATTTTAAAAGTTGTTCATTCTAGATATTGGATTAGGTGTAAAGCTAAATCACAACAAATATTTTGTGTCATAAAGGTTTAAAATGGGTTATAAAACCTAACTACGTATGACATTCTGCCATTGGTGCTTTGTTATGCAGATTGTTATTATGGTTACTTTGTATAATGATTGCTAAAAAAAGTTTCACGACGTTTTGGGAACTGGAATCTGATAGCTCTCGTCCTCAGGTGATCTGGGCCTATAACATGCCAATATTATAATCCGGACAGAATCGGTAAAGGCAGAAAGCAAAAATGTTAACACCTGAGGACGGGAATCCAAATCCTGAAACGTCGTAAAACTTTCTTTTACTGATCGGAATGAAAAAATCTGCAATTTACAACATAAATAGACTAACATAATATATTTTGGGGTTATTACGAAATAGGTGGACCACCGAGATGGACGGGCCAGCGACGAATTCTGAATCTAGCCGCAGGAGCACTATGTGTTGGCTACAATGAAGACGATAACGAAACGACAAGTATAGAATATTGGATCAAATGTACAATATGTTCTCGTTGGATGCATTACAATCAATCAAAGTAATGAAATTTTTGTTGCATTTATTGGTAATTGTATCGTTTCTATTTATGTAGCTAGACAAAAACATTTCTAAAATAACCTCTTATTCGTTTATTTAGTGACTTTATTTTGCAATCCATTAATGTCGTTCTACCTATCCCATCTATGGAGATCCATCTAACCCCTAACAGTGTGGAATATGGACCACTTATTACTTTTAAACTTTCTTTATTTTATAGTAAATGGTTAAAAGTATTGACAGGCCCGCCTTATATTATCATTACACATCATTAAAACAGTTTTCAAAGAGAGATAGCATTATTAATTACTGCGTAGTACGAAGATGAAAAAAGGGCTCCATCAATCACAGAATTGAAGGTGCTTAACATAAACCTACTACAGGTATAGCCAATAATTAATTTCAAACGTCGGTACCTTGTTGATCCGTTTACAGACAACACGGCACTAAACCTTAACTATATTATTAAAGTGATCATAGGTGACGTTGTGCGATCAAACATCTCGTCGTTAAAAGACAGTTTTGTGTCTCCTGTTTGTTCTATAAAGTAATTGTTTCTCAGGGACGAAGAAGTGAGGGAAGGTCAATTGTCGTAATCGTTCTTTTCCTGCAAAACCTGACTTGCTCTAACAGCGTTGGCTTAATTGTGATTGTCTGTTGCATGAAGCCTTCCTACCAACTTTCTTGAAGATCCCTTAAGACAAAAAAACCTTGAAAACAAACACCTATGATGTAAAAAAACTCTTTAATTTTTTTAAAAATGCTGGTTTTAGTACAAACATTGACTTAAGTTAATTTACTTTAGCACAAGGATATGAACAAACTGCATTTTTTCTATTCTATGACCAAATATAAATCACCGCCATCAAGTTAAGCTTTAATAATAAATCTCCCACACTTTTCAAAGATCAGAGAACACCACTTCAATGAAGCAGTTTTCAGGCGAGTATGACTTTTCCAAAATCTAATCTAAATTTGCATATGACTCTTTGAGATTATATCATCAACCGTTCAAAAGGTATCTGTTGCTGAAACCTCCAAATAAAACTGAAAATTCAATTTATATAGTTTATTAAACTGTTTTATACATTATTAAGTCATATATTTAAAATTTTTAACTATTTACGTGTAAAGAATATCTGTGTTTGTAGTTTAAAAAAAATGTATTATACCATATTAATCTGTATTATACAAAATTTGCTAGATGAAAATGTAGCTAAAAGTATGATGACAGTATATAAATTTTTGATAATGTTATCCATTTATAAAATCATATATACACTATTTTATATTTTATTAATAAAAGGTCAACCGAATAAAATATAGTCAATTAGAAAAAGCACAGTTTTCCACAGTGTATATATTTATCGAAAGGTATCTTTATCAATAAAAACCATACATAATTATACATATACTCCCACCCCCCCATACACAAACACACACACACATACATCACTTCGATAACCACGTTTTCGGTTTGTGGGACCCCACGCTGATGTATTCACTAAAAACTTATATTCTGAAAACTTTGATGAAAACAGTACTCCTTATTATAATTATTATCTTTTCTTAATATTTTTTCATACTAACATGTGAGAGGAGAAAAAATGTTACTTTGTTTTGAATTGTAAAGGGTTTCTGTTCTCTGCCTCATTATTTATTCCAGACGTTTGCAGCATAGAGCTGTGAACGTCTTCTAGCTTTCATACGATATGACATGGTCATGACATTTAAGGTCTATTTAAGAAATAATTCAATCAAAGAACGTGTAATCTCTATTATTGTTGATTCATATCACCAACAATATTATAGCTTCAACTCTAAGTTAGTTACTATCGGTGGAAAAACAATCCGAGTTAAAAGTTTTCAATATTTCAAAGTACAGTCGATATGAGATTTCGTTTGGAGATAGTTTTAAACACATGAATGAATACAATAAACAGCAGCGGTGGTTATAAACTTGTTACGGTACTCTAGCAATCACAAGAAGTATACAACTTTTGTAAGTATAAATCTATTTATTTTACGAGTTTTTGAGAGTGAATACGATTCGTCACACAACTATCAAATTTTGGATCGTAACCAAGTTTGTTTCTCCTACCAATGAAATAGATGTTTATAATAAATACATTTATCACTTCGACAATCCATATCTTTATCTCCGTAATTGAATTGGTCCGCACGAAATATCTGAAGATTTATAACTCGCACAACGACGGGAAAGGGCTTAAATCAATTACTTTGATTTCGTAGCTACAGTAAAATATTGGCATGTTCTAATACTTAAAATAAGTTATATAAACGTTTAAATAAGTTTATTGTATATCCATATGCTTTTAATTTGTTATATTATGGAATAAATAAAAAATATCTGAGAAATTGATTTTTTAATATCCTCCATTGGGCGCTCTCAGAAAACGTACTGCTTGTACGACGGGCAAACTTCTCTTGAACCATTGGCCGTAGTCTAATCATTCAAAATGCTAATTTGTTTAGATTTCTAAACTGTCTTTGATGGGAATAGTCAAACCATTTTACAAATTTATCGTTTTGCCTGAAAACCAGAAAAACATTTATTTACATTTAAAAGCATAACTTTAAACTTTTAAAAAGCTTTAAAAATAGTTTTATCAAATCAATTAACTTTAAAAAATTATTAATAACTTAAACTAACTTTTAAAAGCTTTTGAAATATACTTAACTTTACTTTAAAAAAAATTAAAAGTAAACTTTAAAAAATAACTTTTACTTTTACAACATAACTTTTTAAAAATTAGTTAAACAGACATATCATATTATTTGGGACCTTACTAACTATGAACCATGAACTTGCGGTTTTTTAGAACTTTAGGAAGTGACAGACTGACATCATTTCTAAAACCACTTTAAGGATTCAAGGAGCCTCAAAACGGATATATTCAGTCTCAACTCAATTTCAAAAATGTTGACGAAACCAGTATTTTCTCCATATGCTAAAAACATAAAGTAAATATGTGAAAAGTATATCAAGAAAGAATGTTGCGGTGAGGAAATAGTAGAGAAACTGTGTTAAAGAGATTAGTTGGAGAAGGAGCCGGAGACAGTGTAAGTGTGTTTCAACTACGTCGCCAATATTACCTCAGCCTTAGCCTGGAGTGCTTCTACCTTTCTCCTCTTTGAACCCAGATCAAATACGCTTTATACGTATTTAACGCTTTATTAGATATCTATTTAATTCCATGGACTGTATATTACTCCATTTTTTATTGAATCAAATGTAGTATATATAACTAAATTTCAAGGAAAATAAGACTTTTTATTACTTTAAAGACTACCAGTAAAATAACCTTAATTAAAATACTTAAGGTGGATTTGAGGTTTGTGATTGAATCTTGCTGAAGATTATCACTTATATTTCAACATTGTATCCTACTAGGATTATATTCATCATCAGGGCCTAAAATAAGTCCTAAGTTAACTTAAGGAAAAGGAAGATTGTTAATCCATTCGGGACTAAAGACGACCTATATCCGTCCCACCTCGCGAGCTGCGTAATGACTAAGGACGGGCGGTACTCGTTCAGCGGTTTCGTGGTTTGGTGGAAAACCTAAAAGGCAGCATAATATAAATAGCTTAACTCAGAGGTAACGTGCTCACGTAGTAATCCAAAGTTCGCCGGTTCGATTCTGGACCCAATTTCCACTTTTAACTGAGTTATATATTAATTACTAATTAAACAGCAGGTATACGTAATATAGTAAAAAGATAAGTGTTTGAACCGTTTACTATATGGTGTTAAAAATTCCACTAGTTTAGATTAAAACACTTAAAAAAAAGAAAATAACATAAAAAATGTCTACGAGAAATAGTTTACCGAAATTGTAAATTACTGTCTTAAAGTCAAATGAAATTTAGTAGAAGTACATACACATATGCCTGAATCTAATGAAAAGTGGAGGGAGAAAGAGTATAATCTTAACAAACCCAGAGGCGAGAGCTTCTCATCGAGTACTCTAGGAGTATTTTACTCTTCAACAGGACGGGATCTCCCCCAAGGAACTTCAAAACTCCCGTTTAAAATTCAGCCTCAGGACAGTGAAAGAGCTGAAGAGACCTTGAATGTAGGGAAGAACGTTAAGAGAAGGTCAACATATCGTGGACACCCATCCAGGAGGAAAAGTAGAGTGTAAAGTTCCTTAGACACAAGATAGATTTCTAGACTCGGTTGAACATATTTCCCGAACATTATTTCACCCGTGATTTTTAGTATATTCATTTGCAGTTCTTATCGTAAAACTGGTTTAAAAATTAACTTTTACGGTTTTTTCAAAATATGGTTGAAATAAAAGGCAAAGCCTTATCGAAGATATTTTTAACATCTTTTTATTTCATTTTATATAATACTGTATAAAGTTGTAGGTATAAAATTACCTATCCATATAATAGTAGGTCATCTTTCCTTAATTTGTTGTTATCAGATGTATCTCTGCGACTAATGACGTTCTTTTCGGTAGCAAAACACTTTTAGGTGATAATGTTATACCGGACTTTTACAACACACAAAATGCTGGGAGGTTCTTTGCTCAAAATAATTCTGTAGTTAAAAGCTGTCTAGAACATAATACAGTTTAATCGAGTACAGTAAAAGTTTTCTTCGAAAAAACTTTGTGAAATTGAGATCAATGAATCATTTTATTCATGCACCTCATTACCTTCACAAAGCTGTTGAATACAAATTCTTCATATTAGTCGTCTATTTTATTTGTCAGCAAACAGACCTCCATATATTATTTATGACAGAATTACAAGTTAATGATACATTCACGTATGAAAAAAGAAACAATAAATAGATTTGTAAAGAGATTTTGTTCAAAATTTTTTATGCCAATTTTACAGTCTAAGTATACAAAAATTATTCAAATTAAAGGTTAGGTTTTTCCAAATCGAATTCAAAACACGGTGCTAAGATGCTAAAAGATAAGGCTGAGGTGGATTTAAGTATACCTTGTAATATATCAACTCGTTATTTATGCACTCGACATATTCTCGTCAGCTCTTATACCAAAGCCAAATCTTGTTCAAGCACTTTCTCCTACTTCTCATCCCACATTTACTTACTAATACTTTGTAAATACTACTTAGCTGACTTTTATTATTAGAACATTTACAGTTAATAAAATACCTTTTATCGTCACTTGTACAATATAATAGAATACATATAAAACTAGATTTGTTTATTTTCAAAATAATCAAATAAATGATTCGTTATCTCAAATATCTTTCATTATTATTGTCCATTCCCTCATTGTTCATTGAGCGTAACAGAACATTTTATTTCATGATAAACAATACAAGTTTTATTCTATATTTAGATTATAATTACGAATGGGAGTAATAAATATAACTGTAAAATTTCAAATGGATTAAACTGAAACCAAATTCAGAGTATTTATACTTGTATAATAAGTGATATTTCAGTTATTAGCTATATCAGTTATATAACCAAGTCCGTTTTGTTAAAGTTTTATCTAAGTTCATATTTTCTGACTAATTCATAAAAATTATAATGTATATATTAATCATAATTTAGCGAAATGTAGTAGATTAGAAACTTTCTTGTTAAAATAATTCACATATTTATTTAATTTCTCAGATTGTCTTTGAAGTTTATCATGGTGTTGTTTTTATTATTTACTAATATTATTTTATTGGACTTCTCTAACACGTCTGTGTTTGTAATTACTCAACGTACTTCAAGTGATTGCCTAAGAACGTACTTAAAAATTTTATTCATTAGATTTTTAAATGAAAGAGTTTTCTCTACCGCTGTCTTTAAGTAGCTGCAAACATCGACGTGTTTGAAAAGTCCCATCAGATAATATTAGTAACCCAAATTTGTAGTTGTAATTTTGTGCATTTTGCCATGTAAATAACCATTTATACATTTTTATTTGTAAAAGATGTAATTTTAAATAATCGGACTTTAAAATGCTGAATGATATTAGCATAAACGTGTGTAAAGACCCTATCACCTCTGACGTGTTCCCTGGGGACTGTGTAACATAGGAATTCAGCTCAAGTAGTGGCGAGAGAAAGTTCTGTCGGCTGACGTATTTCCTCTCTTACTGGTGCGAGAAGATAGGGATAGCAGAATGTATTTCTCTTTGTCATCGTGGTCTTTGTGTACCGATCGAGTCCTCCTGCGACAGGCTAAGAGAAAGCGAATATATTTTCTCTAATATTTTCAGTCGTACCGTAACTTTATCAAAAATAAATATGAAAATGTTGTGATACTAAAATATTTAATTGAGTATGTAATATAAATTAAATAATATAGGCAGAACATTTCTATTTCTATAATTGTATTTAGTTTTTTGTGTTCTGAAAACTCACGAATAATAATATATTCACAGACAACTTGATAGCCTGTCATGCGATATCTAAGCCCCATATAATAATATAGGCAATGAAATATATTAGTTCCATAATAATTCTTGGATCCTAAAAGATCCACACACCACACACACACCACACAAGGTTTTAGTTTTTCTATTGGTCCTTTTAGCGAATTTCCCATAGGGAAATCTGCACACTCTTTCCCAAGTTAATCTTATGGAGGATAGGCATATAAATCTCTTATTTATCAACAGATATTGATAAAACTTGTCATATATTATTATTATATTATTGCTTTGGAAATTCGCTGAGTATGCAGGCATGCTGCGACAGGGGTATTATTGATTATTTTAATTTTGATTTTGAATTTTTATACTTATGTTAGACTTCACCCTCTGAGGATTTTATCCCAAACCCTTTCTAATTCACATTACCCACCTACATTCATTCCTCTGTCATTGGAAATTTGTACCTTTGAAAATTGTATCTTGGTCACTATTACCCCCTAAATTAAAAAATAAAGAAATCAGCTGATCTTAAACTACGAAATATTGAATTCTATGGCCTAATTAACTTACTAAACATATATCGTAATACTGTGAACAAACAGCTCATGCATGATCTGCTGGTCATATTTTGAAGTTTTTTTTAACATATTATGATTGCTACTTTTAATGATTAAATTCTCAACAATTATAGATTCGTAAAATCTATGTTCTAACATTGAACATCTTATAAGTTTGACTAACGAAAAAACTGTTTTTTTTAAGTAAATACCTTTCTCCTGGGTGTTAAAATAAAAAAATTACAATTTATCATAATTTTAGAATTAAATTTTCTATATATTTTTATGTTTTCTTGTTAACCACTCTTAATATAAAAGAGGAAATTTTTCCAGCATAAATCGAAACCCTAATAATTTTCCACTATTCCTTTGACTGATTACCTTTAAGATATTTAAATAAAATATCACATTGAGGGAATATTTTGTTATTAAAAAAAGAGCCTAGAGCCTACAAACAGCCTAACAGCCTAGAGAACTACTTTTTGGAAGAACATGTGTTAATTCATAGTTTTTTTAACCAATACCAGCTCCATCTGTATACGGTGTAAAAACATTCTTACGATGGGTCCAAGGCTGTGATAGGTTGTCAATCCAGATGAACAGACGTCATATCTCCAACCACGACATCACAAGGTTTCGCTATCACATGTGAGTCATATTACCTGTCATTGTCGATGGAGTTGTCTTCACAGCAGACACATGACACGCGTCCCTCATTAACCTTCATGTTTTGATGTATCAGCTGCTTGTTACTTGATAGATGCGTGTGTAATGATCATCTAAGGTATACAATGAACAATGATGTACAATGATCCTCCAAGGGGTTGCCTGCCATCAAGGTGTGTAAGGCGGTAAAGATTTAAGCCGCTTTAGTATTCCTACATTAGTCATAATAACATTAAATTATAATGTTTGTAAAGCAACATGGCTAAACGTGATTCAACCAATCGTGATTAAAATATTAGTGTACAATGGGTGAGATTTCTAGTATGGCTTTATTTATAAAAAACAAACTGGGCCCAGAATAAAACTTCATAACACTTTTTTACACTTTTTTACATACACCTAATCTAGCTGATATCAAATTATGCAATGGACAAGATTGATATCACTTACCACTCACTATATATAAACAGGTTATCTAAGTATATAAAACAAAGTCGTGTTAGTTATACCATTAGTTAGTTACACTCGAGAACGGCTTGACCTATTTTAATGCTCTTTGGTTTTTTGGATTCGTCTCTGCTCCGAATAGGCTATAGGCATATTCAGTTTTGAACTTAACCTTAGTGCTAAGCCCCACTAGCCTGTAAAGTTTGTACATGTTAAGCTTATGAGAAAATAACGTGATGCATTTTGATCATATAAATACATCAATAATATTTTTCTAACAGCTACTTTTGAGTTGCTTCATTTTCACCAGTCAACGGTCATTGTGCGTCATTTTCATCAAAAATTAGTGATTTCAAAACAGAAAAACACATTTATAGATTACTGGTTTTTTGGCTATCAGAGTGTGACTATAATTTGTGCAAGTGTAATAATTGAATGTTATTATTGACAATGCCGCAATCCAGAAGATTTAATATTTTTTAACCCCCTATTGCAATTAGATATAGTTTGGGTTTAGGTTAGATTTGAACGTTGTGAACCAATCCACTTAGATTTTTTGTCTTTTGTAGAGATTTTATTAAGATATTTTCGTATTAGGACTTTTATTAACTATACCACGACCCAGAATATTTAATCTTTTACAACAAAGCATGCTTTTCCACTTAGAAACATTGTGAATTAACTGAAGAAGAACCTGTTAGGTGGTTCGAAGTTCGCCGGGTTAGCTAGTTATTAAATATACAAAAGATTATCAAATCTAATATAATGACGAATAAAGAACAAGTATAATTTTATCAAGGCTTAAAATGAGTTAAAATTATGAATTTTATTTTTATAAATTACCAGCGTTACCCAGCGAACTTCATACCGCCTAACCGAAATATTTATATTTTAAAAAACTTTCAAATTATTTAATCACAGCTGTTAATTTTGTAAACACCTGATCTATAACACTTGACATTGCACCGTTTATATGCCCTCTGAGTCGGACGGACCCTTGTGGACGGATTTTTACCAAATTTAACAGAGAGCATCCTCACATCATGCTTAATAATGCCTAAAAGTTTCATTACAATCTTTCGAGTGGTTCTGGAGTCTACAGGCATCATACATACAAACATACGAACATAAATACATACTCCCTCTTACGTATTAAGATTGTTTCCATTACTTACTAAAAAATCCACATAACGTAAAAAATGACCAAACATTTAATAAAATTAATGATTTAATTTTTACTATTAATATGGGCATCGTAAAATAACTATCAATAATTTAAAATGTATATAGTTATGAACGAATCGTGTTAGTGCTTTCAAATCCAATACGTCAAGTAAATATCAACGTGCTTACATCAGTCTTCCTTTCCAAATACCGTATTATGAAAAGGAAATGTTTTATAAGGAGCGGGTGAGCCACATTCTTTGTGAAGTGAGACAAGATGGGGTTGTCACTTTAGACCTTCTATCCCTTGGCTAATGGATTTATGATGGGGTAGTTTTTCATCGTCACACATAAGGTTTCTTTCCATTTTCCATCACGGACATACTGGTAGTGGTTGGTTAGTAATACTACGAATCGGTTAAAGGTGTTGGTATTTGACTTTAAATGATTAGAAACATTGTGTTTTCGTGAAATGTTTCACTTTACCTATGACTATGAACGAAAACTGAAAAATATATTTTGTAGTAAAATATGGTCCGTTTTCATGTGTGTGCGCGCGCGCGCGCCCACACACACAAACACACACACACACACACACACACACACACACACACACACACACACACACACACACACACACACACACACACACACACACACACACACACACAGACACACGGACGTACAGACATCACGTCAAAACCCACTTTTTCGTATTCAGGGGATCCCAAAATGAATATATCCACTATCAACTGCAATTCTAAAATTTTGACGAAAAAAATACTTTCTCCATAGACTAAGGGGAGAAAGTAAAAAGTGAAAGTTTGTAAAGACACAAAATTACACTAACACTAATTATCACATCGTTAAAAATAATCAAACAAACATATGAAATTGCATAGGCCTAGTAAAACACTTGAAATATATAGTTTTTGAATCAACGAAAGTAATTGTGTCTATATCCATGAACTATTATTTCTCACAGGGAAGTAAGTATTTATATTTTACTGAAACGATGTACATTATTTTCACTCAAATAATGTACTAACCAAAGAAAATGTTCTCGTAAAAATACAACCAATGTACATATTTCCTCTAAGATTGCAAAAGAGACAAGCATAGTGTTCCATTATTTACCAATTGTTCACATGTCTTGAACGAATTGGTCCTTTGTAGGAAGAACGAAGACAAATGCACAGGACTGGCACTCCAAGTTCGTTACACGTCTAGGAACGCCGCCAGGGAAAGTGTTTTTATTTTTAACAAAAACAAACTGACTAATTTGTTATGTTAACGATCTAATATTTTTACACTAAAAACTACATTTTACAGTTTTTCTGATCAGAAAGTCTATAGTGATTAACGACAAATTATTTTATGACCCATATTTTTAAAATATTATTTTCTAAAAAAGCACTGTCCGCGCAATTTTTTTCTGTCAAGGATTTATGATTTTTTAATACGGGGTATTTGACCACGAGAAATCTATTGGATAAGGTCTCAGACCTGGAAATATTTCGTTTTCGTCCTGCAGTCCTTTAAAGTGTCCATTTGCTCGTTATGGACCGTTTAACCAAAACAGCTGCAGTTAACCAAAACAGCTGATTCAGGGTATTTTTATTTTTTATTCTAAAATTCGTAAACAATGAATGTTTTATTTTTATGTTAGTTTGAAAGAAACATTTTAACGAAGAGTTATATTTAGTTAGCCAAATTAACTTATATAATACATGTTTTAATCCATCAGAAAAAATCTGGGTTTCTGGTACTGTTCTCAAAATAAATAAAAATTAACTGTTTCAGGTCAATTTATTCAGTTTAATACCATTTTTTTCAGGTCAATAATCAAGTACGGGAACGTTGCTTGCAATGCGTTTATACAAAGTACCTTTGCAAACACATTTCATATTTATTGCATGGATGTATAAATGTGAACCTCCCTCAATATACTTGCATATCCTTAGGTCAGCAAACTGTGGACCATTGAAGTGATGGAGTGCTCGGGTATATTTGGTCCAGTCAGTCCACATTATGACTGTCCTAAATTCTTCCTTATTTTAGTTTTGATGCGTGTTTCACAAACATTCAAAGTTTAATTTTTTACAGTAAATAGGATAGAATTAAGGTCATAAGTCCTAAATGTAAGTTTTTAGTTACTTTGAGCGAAAACTGGGTACTTTCATGTAAATGGCTTTTCACTAAAAACACTTACCACGAACGTGATAGTAGTTTATTTTGATTCTATATAATAGACTTTTATCAAGGTTTACTTTTTAAAACAATTTAGTGAAAACATAATAATAATATAAAACCTTGTATAGACCTTTAACCACCCTGTATAATATATTCATCTCGTTTGAACAAATAAAGGTTTAAAATTATGTAAATATTTTAAATTATTCAGCTTCAAAAAACAACTCATTCAATTAAGTATTATATATATGTGAAGGTAGTTCATATCACTAATTACGATGGCAGCTTCTAAGAAATTAAACTAGACTTTACATATCTGTGTTCTGTAGGAATGTAACAACAAGAACACAAACATTGGACGTAGCAGCTGCTGTTTGGGCGAGTATAATAAGACCGCCTCTTCTAAAGTATGTTTGTTCTAAGCCACCATACTCAAGTTTTCTATTTGTCTTCAAGAGAGTTACAATACTGTAACTTTTATTGGTTACATATTCCACTAGAACAAAGTCCAATCTGAACAATGGAATTTTAGTTTGTCAACTTGAACTATTATAATTCTCTCTTAGATTAATTCTATTACATTAAAGTTTAAACTACTGTTTAAAAAAGGTATAGTATCCAAAAATACGAAGGTGATGTAATACGTATTTATTTTACTACTATGATTACCGTCTTTAGGTTAGTCCAGGAAATAACCAATACAGATATCTTCCCAATTTTTAGAGTCATTATCATTCATTGAAGATTTTAAATTTAAGCTCACTGCTTAATTTATGACACAAGAATCTCAAATTACCTCTACCTAATAAACGTTATTCTAACGACGTTAGAACGTTTAACGTCAATAAGCCGTTCGTTAACGAGCATTTTAATTGTATTTATGCTATTAAAATATTTTTAATATTGACATATTGGTAATTTCAACCATTCATGTGCATATTTTAACAATGATTGCTAAAAATTTAGAAAGAATTTAATTTAAATTTACTTCTTTCCCTAAAGTAGTTCTGTGTTATCAGTTTTTAAGATTTTCGATATGCGACTTTCATCCGTATATATAAACGTCAAACTCCTCACTAATTCACTCATCACGAATTCTCCCACTTTCCAAATACTTAGGCGGCTGAAATTTACATTAGTAAACCAAATGTTGACCAAATTCAAAATAATTACAATGTGTATATTTATTACCATTATCATAATAATCAGCTGTTATATATTTTTCGTATTTTTCTTTTGATATCTGATATGTATAAAGAGTTGTTATTGTGTATTAATATCGAATGTTTAATTTTTGTGTGCGTGTATGTGCGAGAGTGTGTATTTACCATGCTGTAAAATGATCAAAGGTACTCTAGTGTAAGATTATAGTCTGTCTCAATTTTTCATATGCTTTAATGTTTATGTCCACATCCACATAAGTCCACATGAGTACACTCATTTCCTACAAATTAATATACTGGTTTAATACACCTGGATAGACAATAAATTCACAAAGTTAATAATTATTCTATTACGTTTAATATTTTCCACAGAACCTAAACCTAATAAATCTGTTTTTTGCATCGCTGCAAGGTGCGACGGGTAACACTAGCCATGTAATATAGTACTAAAAAGAGTTCCTCAAATAAACTTTGAACCTTTACATTATGTTGTGTAACGGAAAACAACGAATTATATTTAAGAGTATTTTAACGTTCGTTGAGGTCTGGTGTTTTTTACTTAATTATTCTACGTTTCTCAGTTGTGTAGCCTTAGGTGGATAGCCACTAGATGAGTTTTACTACGTATAAATATCAGCCATTAATGTTTAAAATTGATATTGGAGATTTTTAGATATGACTTTTGTCATTGTCATGGAAGAATCGGAACCATAAAAAGTTTTCAAACTACGACAAACTCTTAACTAAGCACTCAATAGTTCTGAATGTGTCCAGAAATGTGACAATGTGCTACGAAAAATAAAAATATTATGAGTTAATTAGGGGTTTTATAATATGGGTAAGACCAATATTGAGGATCACAAAGAGTACAAATATATCAATCACAGTAACAATTCTGGGACTTTTTTACCACATTGTTTAGCAGGAGGTGATTTTAATGCGAAACATATTGCTTGGGGCTCTCGCTTATGTAACCCTAGAGGCCGTCAATTACTATCTACAATTAGAATTAAATTGTAGAAAATAGAAAATAGGAGTGTCTTCATCACTATTGTATCTGATTTTCTAAAGCATATTACGAAATTATTCGCTTAAGAATCAATTTCGATTTGAACAAATTATTTTCGTGGGGAAATATAAGCTCTGCTTGTTGAAAAATGAATAAATAATAGCTTTCAAAACACGAGATTAAGTAAACCGAGCCTTGGGCTAACCTGTTGCATGTTACTGCAGTAGAAATAAAAAAATAGCTATCGTTAAGAATAAAAAGTGGGAGAACAGAACGACGTTTGGCTCATATCATAAGCTTGGCGTCATGTGCTGGCATTCAAAACTGAATAATCCTCTAGTTAATACTAATATAGCAAGTAATTATATACTACAAAACCCAAGAAAAAGTCTTTAATAATATAAAAATGTTTAAAAATACTGAAAATTTAAAATAAGCTTCTTACAGAATGAGGAAACGCTGGGCTGAGAAACAACAAATGAAACAAATTAGACGCCTGTGGTTCCGTTTCCATCTAAAAGAAAAATTGGTCAGTAAATTTGTACAATCAATCACAACAACACAACGCTTAATTCATTACGAGGAGAAGCTCCTTGATCCTTAATTCCTTCCTTTTTCGTTCGTTCGCTTCACTAGAGGTGGATACAGATCTCAAGTTCTCTATTAGAAGGTTCATTAGCCAACTTAATCTATGTTTATTACTTCTTAGTAAACGTGTAGATAACTGAAAGAGTAACAATTATATTTAATTATTAACCATTCAAAATTAATAAATGACGTTGTGGTATCTCTTATATCCCCTGGGATGGAAACAAAACGCATTCATACAAATAAATATTTGTAAAAATTACAAGATAACCGATAAACATAATAATATATCACACTATTACTAAGCTCAGAAAAATTTAACAGCTTTTTAGTCAATATTACGTAAAGGTTTATAGAATGTTTCAGCGTAAAGGACACGTGACGAAAAAAATCGAGAATAGGATGAGAAAGATCTCGCCAAAGGCTGTGATCGATAACCATTCCCCGGTAAGGAAGAAGAATTTTAATTAAGGATCAGCAGCTATGGCTACTTTACGGGCCACTTCCTTCCTTGATTGATTAAAAATTATTATAGATTATATTGCAAAACGGTAGATTCATGGATCTTAAGACATATTTCCATTGCCCATTGAGAGGCAATATAACTTATATCTGTCACGATGGGTGACAGTATCATCCGTCACACTTGATATGACAATCCTTCAAGTGATGTCTTGGCCATATCAGTAGGGTGATGATGTATCAACTGTCATGCTTGGTGACAGTGTCATCCGTCACACTTGATATGACAATCCTTCAAGTGATGTCTTGGCCATATCAGTAGGGTGATGATGTATCAACTGTCATGCCTGGTGACAGTCTCATCCGTCACACTTAATATGACAATCCTTCACGTAATGTCTTGGTCATATCAGTAGTATGATGATGTAGTAACTGTCATGCCTGGTGACAGTCTCATCCGTCACACTTGATATGACAATCCTTCACGTGATGTCTTGGCAATATCTGTAGGTAGATAATGTCGCAACTGTCATGCCTGGTGACAGTCTCAGCCGTCACACTTGATATGACAATCCTTCACGTGATGTCTTGGCAATATCAGTAGGGTGATGATGTCGCAACTGTCATGCCTGGTGACAGTCTCATCCGTCACACTTCATATGACACTCCTTCACGACCATGGGAGGAGTGTGTAACGTATATCACGTGTTGTATTGGCCATATCAGTAAGTTTATGATGTAGCAACTCGTCACGGCTAGTCACGGCGAGTTTGTGCGATGGACACACATTATAGCATGACAGTTTTTCACGACCAAGGACAAATTGTGTGACGAATATAACGGGTTGTCTTGAACATATCAGGAGGTGTGATGTCGTAGTGACTGTCACGGCTGGTGATTTTTTTTATCTGTCACGCATAATATTACAAGAATAAGTATTTGACGTATTTCACATGATTTAGTTGGTAAATAATGTGGTAAAAGAAAGTGATTGTCATGATTTTTGGAAATCCTATTGATAATATAAATTTCAATTTACGTAAATTACCTACAAATCCTTTCTTAAGTGTTATATTTATCATAATACTTTTTATTGATACATTGCAAATTATTAAGCTATTTAAAACCTTCCATGTTAAACTTAAGCCAAGTATTTCAGTTCTTGTTAGGTGAAAATGGGGGTTCTTCCTAAATTATTACGTTGGACAAGTTACAGAGCAGGATGTACAAGGGTAGTTGGATTTCTGCCAAGTACAAGTTGACCATCTTCTTTTAAGATATTTTATCTGAGCGTCCCTTCATATTTAGCTTACTTTTAAATGTATTAATTTGGGTTTGCATAGAATATCTGTCACTAAGAACTAGATTAGTGCGCTAATATCCAGTATTTAGTCATTAAATTTAAAATACTTAACAGATAATAAATATCAAAAATGCTTAAAATATCTTTAGGAGTTTTTTAGATTAAAACTCTACAAAATTGAATGGCTAACCTAGAAATATAGATCCAAGCCTTAAAAGTAAAAAAAATCATTATTATTTTATTTTAATCCAATTATAAAATAATCATAGAAGCACCTTAAAGTAAATCAAAATATAACTAACCTGGCAAACAACGTATGATAATGTCAATATCATTAAGTACTTTTTTACTTACCAAAATCCCAATAAGGCCCAAATTCCTAACTGACTACCCAAATAGCAGGTTTCTAACCGTTATTTGGTCATAGGTGAGTCTTCCCCTCTTTATATTATTTTGTTAAGTTTAAAAAGAAGATTTAGTCTTGTAATTTTTAGTGAGAGCATTAGCCACAAAGTCATATTTTTATCAATCCTCCGAGCATAACACGAGTTATTTCTCCTACCCTTGAATACCGTTATAATTGTAAACATTTTACGACTGAGTGTTCAAAATTGTGAAGTACAAATTTCAGAATCTTTTGTTGGCAATTCAGGTTTTCCTAAATTTTAGCATCAAAGCGGATTGTTAAACATAAAAGCGTCGCAGAGGGAAGGCCCTGAGGGGCGAATGGTAGTAAAACCTTTGAAATTTCCGTAGCAACTTTAAGACAGTGCCATTGAATATGAAGCCGCTTTCATTCAAAGTAGTGATGCCTTTTCGTATTGTATTAGAGCAGAAGAGTTTTTATATCTTAAATGGTTTATTTTAAACTATTTTCTTTGTTTATTGACTTTTTTACATGAAGCAGGTAAATGTACTCGTTACTCATTTCATTACAAACAGAATCTGAGTCTTGAATTGGACCGGTTACTGTGGGAGTACGAGTCAATATTACCACGATATACAGATCAGAAACATTTAAAATAAATAATTAATAAGCTACTTATTTTATAGTTTTTTTTATCTTAATATATAAAATAAAGTCGTGTTAGTTACACCATGTATAACTCAAGAACGGGTGGACTGGTTTCAATAATCTTTGATTTTTTGGATTCGTCCCTGCTCCGAGTGGGCTAAAGGCATATTCAGTTTTGTATTTAACCTTAGGACTAAGAAATGCCACGATTCAGAAAATGTAATCCTTCCATAAATCCCGTAGGCTATTGCAGTTAGATTTGGTTTGGTTTTAGGTTGAGTCAGAACACTGTGAATCATTCCACTTAGATGGGTTTGTTTTTGTATTATTAACATATCTTATCGTATCAGTATTGTTATAAACTATACCCTGACCCAGAATATCTAATCTTTCACAACAAAGCCGTAATGTAATTCGACTTTGGAATATGGTGAATCAATCCACCGTAGAAGGAGGAATCGCACGCGAACAGCGTCGTGGTGGCAAGGCCCGACTTCGTAAAAGTTAACACGACTTACATTACTGTTAAAGGATTTTATTTTTGAGGTTATAACCTCCGGATTACATAATGGTGGTCCAAATACCTTTAATATATAATCATTTTTGTTGCTAAATGCACTAGTTTCGATCCTCTAGTTATGGAATCATCTTCAGGCACCAGTCAAGGATATATTGGGGTATTATTTTTTATGTAAAGATTGTTGTTGTTTTTAATTTTACACAAAATGATTATTATTGTAAAATTAAAAACAACAACAATCTAAGAACAAATACTAATTTTGCTAGGTCAGCTAGTTCAACATTAAGATATACTTCATCTGTCACAGATAAAAATACCTTGACAACACCATAAATAACGTAGTGTTATTTTCATCAGTATATCAATTATTGTAATCTAACTGTAATAAAATCCCGAGTGAGATGTAAAAACACCACACCTTTTATTTGTTTTAAATTCATTATTTTTGGTGGAGGGTTTATACTATTAGATTTTTATAGCAGAACCTTTTCATCATGATTAGCAAAACAAATTTTTCGACTTATCGTGATGTAAAATTTAATCCAGTCCTCTACCATAGCAAATGTTCCTTGAACTATGATAAAGTGTGCACGACTTATGTTTGTGGTGCTCCGGTTGTGTTTGTGAAACCTTTTTCGCTCTTGTTGGTATCTTTTTTAAGTTTTTTACTGATTTAAACATTTTTGTTTTCAGCGTTTTTTTTTAGTTTGGTTTTTGTACTAATTTTATCATGTTATAGGTTCCAGCTCTCCTCAGGACGGAATCATATTCCATATCCCGAAACGACATGAAATTTTGTTTTAATAATAGTGATGGAAAATTGCCCTAAAATAACAATCTAATTAACGACATCATTCCAAAAAATCAGTACACTGAATCATTTGTGTGACTGCAAACATCATTTTGAATATAAGGAAAGCTCTATTGAACTGTTAAAGGATATCATTTAGGGACATTTCCAAAGACCAGTGGTATGAATGGATATTGTTGAGAAGGAAACTGGTCAAATTATCGTTCAGAAGGTCCTCACAGGATGCTTTGATCTCCTCTCCAGACAAAGTAATATCTGACGTGATTTCCTCCGACTGAACTTTAATCTTATATTTTAAAATAAATTATATTAATCTGTATCAATAGACTGACACATACTTTCTCCCTTAAGTAAATTAAAACTAACTACAATCTTTTATAAAACTATCATATTCTTTATCGTTTACTTAAATCTAAACTAAAAATTTATTTTACAAACATCATCATCATCTAATTTTTTAAACTACTGTACCAATAAGAGAAATCAAGCTAAAATATTTGGTAGAGATTTTTGGGAACATAACCTCCCACCCTCGAGTAACACCTAACATTTTTCAGTGTATCTTGTTTGGCGATGTGATCCCACACTATATACAAAGTTTCATGGAAAAAGGTCGAAAAATAAGGAAGAAACAGATTTTTATTTATTCTCCATGACATTAACATTGGGTGTTTCCAAACAAAGTACTGCGTTCACCACGGACATAAAATTCAACTTTTCTCTGGAATATTTAGTCTTAGACTAATGATTCTAGTTACTAATTTGTTGTTTTTAAGATGTTTTTATTGGTGATAATCATATTATTTATAAAATTATTGTTTTGCTTAAGAAATTAAAAATGATTATTTCTCATTTACTAGCCCATAACTTTTGAACAATTAGTTAGTTGTACAGATATACGGGTGGGCGTTTGTTATTTGGGATCTTATACCTATAAAACATTAAATATCAATTGAAACCATCAAAGTGAGTTTTAAGGAATGTTTATTTCTCAGATATCTTAAGAGTTTTAGGAGTAACTACCTTTAAAATAAAATAATAAAAACCATTGTCTAAAGATATGGCTAGTTCACCTGTGTGCCAAATTTCATAATAATCGAGGGATCAGTGTGGTTTTGGAGTTTTTCCACAGATAGACAGACTTAACTCCGAAAGCCACTATTTTTGATTCAAGGAGCTTTACTAAACGGATGTATCCACTCTCAAATCAGATTCAAACATTTTGACGAAAACAATGCTTTCTCCATAAAATACTATTTATAATTTTCTATAACCTATCGTATTATTGTCGTTTCAACTCACAACGAATTATGTGACAGTTTAGACTCATTATGGAAATTGGTCCGAACCGTAATGTGAATCGTTTTTGACGTAGGTTCAACTAATTAACTATTCATTACAATACCATTAAATTAAAAGGAATCTTTCCTTTTCAGAAAAAGTACATTTTCCATTTGCTTTTGTAGAAGCAAAGAAGGTTTTCGGTAATCTCTTTTATGTTCTCAGACAGAGAGAGGAGTTATTCCAAGAAAGGATCTCGTTTATGTTAAATTGTTTAGTTATTTTTAAATCAATTTGGAATTTAACGTCAAATAAAAAAATAAACGATATCAGTGGACTAACACATACTTTCTCCCAAGTAAATAAAAAAATATCAACTTAATAAAACTATTATATTCCCTAATCTTTATTTAAATATCGTTTGAAATGTGCTATTAAAAACATCATCCAATTTCTTAAACTAACAACAAGAGAAAATATGTTAAAATATATTTTTTGAATAATTACAAATTGTGGGGACGTAACCCCCCTCCAGGTAATGCCTACCTTTTTTGCGTGGTTTTGTAGGGCGATGAGACCCTACATTGTATATTAAGGTTCATGGCAAACTGTGGAGAAATAAGGAGGAAATAGAATTTTTGATATAAAAACAACATAGGATGCTCTCCAACAACGTACTGCGTTCACGACGGACATAAAATTCAACTTTTCTTCGGGACCCTTAGTCAAAGACTAATGATTCTCGGAACTATTTGCGTGGTTTTTACGATGGACAATCATATTATTTTATAAGGTTCATAAACTATATGACAGAGAAAAGATATAAAAACAACATAGGATGCTCTCCAACAACGTACTGCGTTCACGACGGACATAAAATTCAACTTTTCTTCGGGACCCTTAGTCAAAGACTAATGATTCTCGGAACTAATTTGTTTGGTTTTGATTATCAGATATATATATTTGTTGTTTGGAAAAAAAATATTTATTTTAGTTAAAGTATAATTTTTAAAAAAAGTTTTACATATATATACAGTTCTTAAACACACATATTTACATACAAAAAATTTAATAAATATATCAAAAACGGTACGATTATCAAAAGTTATATAAACGTATGATACAAAACCAAATGAAATATTAACTAAGGTATTTAATTATATTATTTTGTTTATATTTTCAAAATTAGTGCTTATTTAATTTAAATACGATAACTGTTGTGTGTGTGTGTGTGTATAATTTACAAATTGGTTTTGTTGTGTATTCTAACCAATGGTCATGTTTTAACCACCAAAAGGTTTGTTTTTACATGTGTAGGTAAAGTATTGTGTAAAATTGAGTGACAATTTTAATTTAATTTCTGAATAATTCGTTTTGGTAGTTTTTATGAACAATTGAGGCCATAAAATATTCCTATTTGTTTAAAATCCATGTTTTTAAGCCCATCATCGTGTTGACACTAAATGCATTGTGCTTTTTACAAAATATAATTATACTGTAAAAGAAGCAGTTTTGTTAAAAATTATCAATGGTAAGAGGAAAAAATATTTGTCCGACGGTTTTGGATAGTCAAATTAACAGGTATAAATGGATAGAAAGTTAATTTTACCTTTACCTGGGACCGACTGTTAAGTTAATCCGAAATATAACATTAATAATATTATAACATTATAATGTCATTTTGAATATATTTAAAAATAACAAAGAACCCAAACAACACCATCAGATCTAATTCTTAAATCCAATTTTTTTAAATTTATTCTATAAACCGTTTTAAAATCACATAAGTCTGGGCTATAGAAGACTCAAACCTCTCTGCAGTATATTATATTAAGCTACCTTAATAGATAAGTTATAGAAAACTTTTACAAATCACAAAACTCAACTTATCTAACTTTTAGAGATTCCAAAGTTTTAATATGGTTTTAAGCTGCTTGTTCATCAGAATAACAAAGACGGTGATAAAGCATGTTCCGACTTAATAGATTTTCTTTCCGATGCAAATATTGTTTATTCCATAAACTATAAACAGCGTCCAAGATTGATCTAACTGTATTACTAGACCGTAAAACGTTATGACATATTGGTTAATTTTTTAAACGATTGAATGATGAAATATCACATACTGTACTTAATTTCAAAAGACGTAACTAAGAAAAAAACTACTTTTTGTATTTCAGTGTATTATGCTTTTTTACGTGTTTTTGACTTTACACTTCATATGATTATTAAACAGTAATATAAATATTTGTACCGTTGAAGAACGAATCTTGAAATATTTCTTTAATAAAGTCATATGCCAGAATCAATTCGGGGGTATATTTTACGTTATAATTTATTTCGTGCTGACTTTGAGATAATCAGAGGATTTTTGCATGTAAGGAGTTGAGGCAGTTATTTTAAACCCTATCACATAGTTTAATGTCAAGACTAAAGCTTACAAATTTCTAGAAAAATTTTCTCTTACGGAAATATATAGGAAACGAGTTAGTATAATTTAGCTTTGATCAGTTGAAATTATTTGACTAGAATCAATATATGCCAAAGAGAGTTTACCTATACTTAATAAGATTAATATGGGAAAATGTAGCGTGTTTTCTGTAAACACTAAAAGTAAGCATAATTGGATTTAACAGTTTTTATTTTGATCTCATACAAATATGTCCATAGATAAAGGATTTTGCAGGTTTGCTTCCATGATAAACACATAAACATGATTTTAAAGCATAAATTAATGGATTTCAACCCCATGAAGGTAAATACCGTTTATCAAGAAGTAGTGCAATATTATAGACGTTATCTCATATTTGCGTTATTTGTTTTTCACCTCACTGTCCAAAAAACATCAATTTTAAGTTCTCTAAATCGTCCCAAAACCATTGTTTTCGAGTTACTTCAAATAGAGAAGCATATGGTGAATCCTTCGTCTCGCCAACATTAAAATTTGTATGGAAAATTTTAAACATTTTTTAAGTGTACGATTTTTTAGGTTGTCTATACAAGATAATCTAAAATATCTTGTAAGGATAGAAAAATATAAACAAATTCTGTGGTATAATTTTGTAAAAGAATATTTTCAAAGTATGATGAAAATAGTTGTTCATTACTTTGAGCGCAAGTGTCTTTTTGGTACTTGATCGTATTTCCAAGCTCCGATGCGTCTCGCTTGCAAAACACGTTTGCGTACCAAAAAGAACCATTTTTGCACCTAGTTATGAAAACAATTTATGTTTTACTTTAAGCTAATTTTTGGAGGCTGTGTTGAAATTCAGTTAAAACAAGATATGAATGGATTGTTGTATTTTAAGACCTTAACTCACTCCATATCTAGGGAAACCAATTCCTCTTTATATGAAGTTTAATCTTAAGTTTTCTTAAAGATATTTTACCTGAAAATATGTTTAAAAA
Organism: Nephotettix cincticeps; assembly: GCA_023375725.1. Lineage (NCBI taxonomy): Eukaryota > Metazoa > Arthropoda > Insecta > Hemiptera > Cicadellidae > Nephotettix > Nephotettix cincticeps. The sequence continues at coordinate 33,088,442 of CM041790.1, read as the reverse complement.
TATGTGTTAAATATGTTTTAAACTAAAATTTAGTAGACAACGAAACTATTCTTAGCAGTTTTATGAATGAAAATATTTCCCGTAGCCTTAATACTTGATCCATGATGCAAAATGTCCAAGTCTATATAATACATTTATCTTCGTCATCATAACAAAGGCACCCTTTCTAGCAAAAAATACTTAACAGGAGAACCTTGCTATACTCTAACTTTTATTTATCATCAAATCGAAGAAAATAAATTTCATTCATTGTGTACTATGTTTTATTCAATGATTTAGTTTTTGAACAATGCATATGATATTTTGACTTATAATAAATATTTATTTCTTCTAAAACATTTGCCTTACTCAATTTTGCCCTAAAGTTTCACAACAATCTTACCTTTACTTTGGTTTACGAATTAATTTAGAAAAAATATTTTTTTAATGCGTAACATTACTTTTTTACGTAACCGTATATGTTTTGTGTTAACCGAATAAAATATTCCATTGCATACTGATTATTGTCCCCAGTTGCCATCTTGGAAACTAAAAAACTAAACTGACCGTTATTTCTTAAATTAAAAATATGTAACACATACTACCCCCTCCAAGTAATTTTGTGTTTTAGTAAATATAATTTCAGTGTAAAACATGAAAATTCGTGATAGATGGTTGTGATGGGTACGTGAGTATTATTTCAATTGAGTATTAAAACTATTCATAAGGAAAATATTTGATCTCGCGGATTGGAGTCCGTGAGCTCAGCTATTAAATAAACTTAAAAGTTTATTTAATTTAATAATTAAATGAACTGTACATCAAAGAATATAACGGCTGTTTACAAAGACAGGATGAATACCAGAACATGTTGCCTATTGGTCGTGAACGATAAAGAACAGGACATCGAAATAATGATGTCTGAAAATAAATTGGGTACAAATTCTGTAGTTGTGATGTTAGGCACTCTGGTAGAATATAAAAAATACTCTTCGATATTAGTAAGAATGGTTGTAATGTTCGCCCAGTATTATTATTTAAAATTCTATTTGGTCAGAGTTACTACTTCCAGAGTAATAGCTATATATGAAGGAACAGTGATGTAGGCCATACCGTTTGCTACAGAGTACAGCTACGGTATGAAACCCAAGTCACAAACAAGCTTGTAGGCGGTTCTGGGATACAAACACAATTAAGCTTATCCTTGCCGTTATAATTCAAGTTGCACGCTGATTTACAGCACAAGGTTGCGGAATGTTGTTAAAATTACATTTATCTAAAGTAAAACATGTCGTATTCATGTGTTTCTGTGGAAATTAATGTCTTTTTGTCTTTTATGGATGGTTTTAAAAATTTAAAATTACAGTACAGAAATTTTTACAATTGTCTTTTTTGTGATCATTAAAAACGAAATATTCCAAAACTCAATATTTAGTTAATGCAAATTAAGGTTAATTTATTTGTCTGTAAAAATCAATCTAATAAATTTTGTTAAAATTATACAAATATAATTGAAATTTAATTAATTTGTTGTGTAGGCTATTTTTGTTTTAATTTTTAATATTTTACAAACACTCGAGTACAGAAGAAATTATTTTCTTTTTTATAATTTCAATACCCTACGTTTGTGATGATATTGTATCATAAAGGTAAAAATATCTTTTAATATTAATTAATTATTCATATTATTATTCATTATACATCTTACACTTATAAGAGTATTCTAAATATTCTCAAGATAGTTACAGTATATATAAATCCATGCAGTTTTTATGTAAAACTTTTATATGTAAAAATATAAATATAACACACAACAATAAAACTAAAAAAAATAATAAAACGTATAAATATAAAGCGTGACTAAGTACTATATTTGGAATGTAACGTAGGCGCCTTGCAAAACCAGGGAGGAAGCCACCGCGTACTGGCCGGGAGCCAATTTTGGGGTTTTACGCCACTTGTTTAACCTTTATTCAAAAAGTTGTCCCTTCAGCTGTCATTCTTTTGATTTATTCCATGCTACGTAACGGAAAAAATCGTAATGAGATACATTAAGTTGTTATTTATAGAAAATAGTAGGGGTTTCAGTATAATGTTTGGTTTATTGAGAACTGAATTCATTTTCCCACGACATAACAAGTATACATAATATTTATCTGAAGATCATTTTTAAGGAATCTGAAATCTAAGATTATTCAAAATTAATTTTCAACCACTTACACATTTTTTCAACAGCGTAAAATTTTATATAATTAAAAATATACATTTAGCTGTATTGGTAGTAAAAAGATTTCGCAATATTTATAGTAGGGCCTACTTCAAGTTCGGGTATGCTCTAAAATTTTTCCATAAACCGTTACAACATCCACGATGATCGTGATTGCACGTTTAGTTAGTTTAGTTTAGTTGATAAATATTTTGGCAGTGGTTAATCTCAGTGGGAACAGCGTTCCCTTACCTCCCATGAGTGCCGGAACGCACGTAACTCTAAAAAACTGCGGTCCGCAAGTAGATAATAAGCGTCCAAAATATATTGCAGTATATAAATCTTTACTAGATTAAACCGCACGAAAATGGACCAATGAGAGTCAGTGCGGAGTAGCCAAATCGCCCTATCCTGTTATAGCATATGGCTACGTCAGCTGATAGACTAGATGGAAAATGTCAACACTGCTGGGCAAGAGGGGGTGAGGACAAAACCAGCTGATAAGACCTCATAAGACTACTTTCGTGCGGTTTACTCTAGTTTTTGTTTGTTTCAACATCTGATTACGTGTTGTTGTGTACGTGTTGATGTGTATTATTACTTCAGTACTATAAATATAAATATAGGTAACAATAAATTAAAATGTAAAGAAAGCTTTATTTGATTTTATTATACGGTTCATTTAAAAAATAAAGTATATTGGTTATTGTAAGCTTCATACAGGTTGGTGCAAATTGAAACAATTTTATAAGAAATTTAGAGTAGGCACCAAGATCTTAACGGAGGGATGTCAAACTAGGTCGTATTAGTAAATATAGAGGGTTGTTTGTAAGAATAAACAACAGTTTCCACACCTAATATTTTAGAAACTAAGCACTGCATTTCGGCCAGTTCTAAAATGGCTAGTGTAAAAAAGTTACGCGTATAAAATACTCCAGCTTGTTTAATACTTCACTCAATATATTGTTTTAATTAAAAATGTTTCCAGCCTGCCAGAATTCCATCTGAAGCTTTGACCAGGACGACCCGTTGTAATATTCTGTTCGTGCTCGGTCCACCAAGAATGTTTCATTTTGTAAATTTACTTTAGTTTGATGAGGAGCTGTGACAATGTTTTCATTATTCTTCTACTATTCAACTATAGCTATTTAAATAATAGTAAGGATACTGATGTAAAAAGTTAAAATAAACTTTTACAAAGTAATTTTAACCACGAATTTAATTAGGTTTTTTACGATTAAATGGGGTGACACCAGTGTGTGGTAGAAAAATAAGGTAGTTAGTATTTCCACTACTTTCATGGAATTAAAAATAACATAAATAAACGGTATCAATAGACTTACCTTCTCTCTTAAATAAACCACAATCTTTAATAGTACCATCATATTCGTTATTTTTTTTAAATCAATGTATTGAATATTATATTCGTCTGCAAAGAACATCCAGGTCGTAATTCGGAGGGAAAAGTGTTTCAGATCACGTTAACTTTAGGTCCCTTAGATGCCATCTGCTGTTCAGGTATTAATTAATTAACAGTCCTGTCTGAGGAACATATTAGCCTTAATCCGTAACAAGAGAACAAGATCGCGCCGCAATCATTTTACACTAATTTGTCATTGGCTTAAAATACCTATCAACTGTACCTGGATAGGTCGTCATTTCAAAAGGTAAAATTATATAAAAAAGTTTGTAGCTTTTCAAATACATCTGAAAACCTTCTAGCATCATAATGAAAAAACTGGAATTTCATTTTATTTTTCAGGAAGAGTTATTGACCTTTCCCTAAATATAGACTCATAAGGCGTTATTCATTTGCCACCCAACTCCCAGCAATAAATCAACAAGAGTGGATCCTCTTATAGCCTTGAGTCCTCTTCGACAAGATTTACTTCCTGATTTCCTTTCGACCCCTTTTGATATGTGCCATATCAAACATGTACTTTATAAAATGGGTTTTATATCCTCAAGACTACTTTTACTGATTTAAAAGATTAAAAGATTTTAGAAAAAATGGCAACAAATATTGGCATTAGTATTTGAAAATTAAGTCAGTGTGCTTAAACAACAAACTTAAAAAGTCATGGATACTGCAATTCATTTGTAGTCTAGTAGAAAAGTTATGTTAGCTTAGTTTGAATACAATAGTCGTAAGTTAGAAAATATGTAGTTTCCTTGTAGTAGCTCAAGTAACTACAACGAAGTTGTTACGAAAACGTTCCATGGCGTAAGCAAAGTAAGGGTTCTTGATCCTTGCTTTTTACATTCTATTCTTAATCACAAGACACCGGCACATCCAGGTATTAAGGAATCTATTATATAGTAGATTATATCTACTACATGAGGTGATTACATCCTCACACTCTACAACCAGTACATCCTTGTTTGTGCTGTAAATGACAAGACCAACCTAGGCCAACCTGTGGCCAGTTGCACCATCACAACGTCAGGGATGCGAAGAGGTTGGACACCCAACGATACCGACTATCTCTTACCCTGATTGAAAGAGAGAGAGAGATGTCTGAGGGAGATGGAGGCTGAGAGTTTCAAGCGCGGAGTCAAGCCCCTTTTCCTCCTTAATCCCTACTGTTATACTTTATATTTACTAAGTAATAGAGTATTTAATAATATAAAAATATAGAGCTTGCTTAATGATGACACTGGCTAAAGGTGTTCCAAATAAGACAGGTTATTGTCAGAGACATAGAGGTAATAATCAGAGGTATAAATATAAAACATAAACATACAAATAAATAAATAAACATCTCCCTTTATAAAAAACAACCAATCTCATAGTTAAAATGAAAAACACATTTATACTTAAGAATAATAACAAAACTTCGAAACTCTTAATTTTAACGAGTGTTAACACCTTTGGGACTATTTCAAAATAATTCATGTACTTAAAAAATAAACTTATTTATCCAAAAGCAAAAACATTTTTTTATTGCAGTAAAAAACACAAAATATAGCTTACTCATCTTAACCTACACATCATCATTACTGAGAGTGAATCTTTTAGGATTCCTAACTATTCGGCCTGTCCTTGTTATATGACCATGAAATCGTTCCACAACTTGTTCTTCACTGGATACATCGTTGTTTGGTTCATTAACATGACTTGTAACATTAGGACTATTAGGATATACTTGGTTTGATCTGGGATTCATATGAGGATTGTTGTTTGGTATATTTACACAAGGACTCAAAACTTTAGAAGAACTTTTAGGGGGAGACTTTATCTAGGGCTGGATACATTCTTAGGGTTTGTATAAGGAGAAGTGATTAATCTATTTCTATTATACACATTACCATAATCATCCAACACAATATAAGAACGAGGCTGATTTAATGAACTTTAACCCTACCATGTAACCAATTTTTGCCCTTCTGACAACCCGGCGCCACTCACACCCACCCTTTCTGACACCTACTATTCAGTGCGGGAGTTTTTTTTGGAGTGTTGGAATTTTTGGCTGTCCACCGCCATCTAATTAGTTTTAAAAGTTATGTTTTTGACGCTGTCTATCCGACCCTGGCTCGTCAACAAAGTAGAGGAGGTCAGCAATGATGATTGTGATACTTGACGTAGCCTAAGTACTGACAACCACCTGATTAGTTTACCAAGATTAATAAATTATTGAGGAAATAAAGAAAGACGAAGACGACTGATTCTAGTGATAAAATCGGGTCATTTTTCTCAGATGCTAACTAAAATGGTTAGTAACCATTGACAACCATTGGAAAGTAGAAAAAGGTGAAGCTATTAAATTTAAGTTTTTTTCCGTGATTATACAGTACCTTACGTGGTGTTCCCTAATCGTAGGAAACACTGGTAAAAAACTGTACTATCAATGCAACCAAGATATAAGATATGAGCCTACACAATATAAACAACATAAATGGTTTCACTTTTCATCGCCAAATGTGTTTTACATGATCATTCCCCGCAATATCACTTAGCTGGTTGAAAGGAAGAGACTTAGCAACATCTCGCATGCTGGAGAGTGTTTTCTTCAAAAACTAAGAGTAAACATAATTTTAATGAAAATATTAATTAATTAAGTAATTGTAATAATGTGTTTTATTATTATTTAAGTAACGAAATATTATTTTAAAATTTCGTAACTCTTAAACTCTTGAAATGTAGTAAAATTCCTGATTAAATATTTTAATGAATAATTTTTTATAAATTTTTTTGTCTATACAAAAAAATCATTTATCTTTTTAAGAGGAAAACAAACACTGTATAATGTTGTTTTATGTTATAGTAGTGCGAATGCAGGAAATGTCAAACATTAAAATGGAAACTTACTTAAAATCCTTTTCAATTAATCCGAAAAATTTGATGCATTGAATAACAAATATTTGAGGTTGAAAATAGTAAGTACATTTTTGAGGAAGGTAAAAATAAGGTAAAAATTACTTCAAAATTAAATTTCTCTCATATAAAATTTAATCAATATTGCAAAAATCTAAATTGTTCAATACACTCATTAATTTAAACGATTTGATACAATTAAATATGATAATATTTGAAATTAATTAACTAATAAAAATTTGCCAAAATAATTTGTTAAGGTTAGTAATGGAAGTTGAAAAACTTGGCGTGTTCCAAACTATAACGTTATAAAAAGAGGATCCATGCACTAGTGCAAGTTTGGGAACTTCGTCTTGTTTCTTTCTTGGATTCAAGCTAATTTTAATATTTCTAAGTTTAATCCTGAATGCGTCCTCTGCGTCCACCTTGAAGTCAATAATTTTCACTCCAGATATTCTATTTTAAGTATATAGTATATAGTAATATACAGTATATAGTAAACGAAACTGGAAATTATTTCTATAAAGAAATAGTCGTATTGGAAGCAGGGGTAAAAGTAAAAAAAAGTGTGATTCGTAATTTTTTAAGAAAGATGAATATCTTACTTGATTAATTCCTACTTAATAGTTTAATTCCTTTAATAATAAAATTTCCTATTTCCAATAAACAAATGGTAGACAGGGTGAATTTTTACAACCAACACTATTTTTAATGACACAATAAATATATCAGCAATTCATAGATTTCAAACATTTTAAAATTAAAATAACATAAAGTTATTAATAATAAATATATATTTTTTATAAAATTAGTTTGAGCCTAGTCATCTAATTTTAATTACGTTTTTTACCGATATTTATGGTTTTTAGATGACGTTGGAATACGTTAACCAATAGATGTCGCATTTGTAATTTCCTTTGGTTGTTTTCGGCAATGCTAACTCAATTACAATAACATTTTATTAGACTAAATTAAATTAAAAATAATTTAATACAGTTAAATTGGTAGAATAGATCAGTTTTTGTTTTTATAGGTTTTTAGGTAAATGGTAGAAATACATTTAATTTAATTACAAACTTCTTCTACAAGATATCCAGAAATTTCTATGAGTAAAATAATTAAACCAATTGATTTAACCAATTTAGCCTAAATGATCATTCAATTATCGTTAAAGTCTAAAACACCGATGCTATTTATTCGTTTTTTAGAGTCGATAAGTACTGTAATTTAATGGTTGTCGTGACTGGTAGCTCATTCACTCTGCTCCTCCGCATGAATCGGGTAACCATGGCAACAAGACGCATGACGTCACAGGTAAGAGCTTCTGGAACTCCTAACGCAGTCGTTGCTTACAAACAGCTTGTCCATTACAATCTTAAGTGTTTTTTTGTAAGTTTTCTCAAAATCGTATTTAACCAAAACCCACTCCGTCTACACCTTTCCAAGATTATTTTACTTACATTTCCAATAGCGTAAAATCTTCAAATTTGAAAAATTATACAATTGAACCTAACCTGAAAAAGTATTTATTGTTTTGGCTTAGGACAAATAACGTAAAATACTTATATTATTAGATTAGTTTTGATTGCTTATATTAAAACTAGTTTATTGCTTACGTTCATTAATTTTACAGTTTGTATATGAATATAAAAAGGCAATTTAAATGGGCATATTAACTATACCTATTTTTTTTAGTTATCCTAAATTAGTCCTGTTTTAATTTTGAATATATTGTAAAATATGGGAAATCATATTCGGTCAAAACTCGCATTCGGAATTTACGTCACCAAAGAATTATTTTTTTTATTACGTCCCATCTACTAAACCCAGAACTGTCAAGGTCACCTAAAACTGCTTCATACATTACTTCAGGCTAGACCTGGTAGGTTTAGACATTTTCACTTAGCGAAAGGTTATCAGTGAATGGTGGGGTTTGAACCGTAAGACAGTAGGAACGTTTAAAATTATCTTGTACGTGGATTTGCACATTTACTTTACGCAATAACTGTCTTGCCTTATTTTATGATTATTTTAATCCGATTTTATAAGTATTGTTTCACGATTGAACTTAACTTTAAGTCTATATAAGCAAAACATAAATAAAAAACGCTTAAGGTTTACAAAATTTAAAAATTTAAAATAATATATGTTTCCAATAATCATTTTAGTTTCTCTAGAAACTTTATTGCGTATGAAATTAAACGACGAATCTTAATATATCAGGGATTTATTTGGTTCCATGATCAATGACGTCACTTTTGTTAAATCTTTGCGTCTCGTAAATCACGAACACTGTGGTGTGGTTAGACATATCCATTACAAAATAAACATCATTATTTGGAAATCTAATCTATAGTGGTTGTTAAAATATTAATCATAGTAAAACATCGAATTTCACACTGAAATCCTTGATAACGGAACAACAATCTTTAATGTAATTAAAAAACAGCAGTAAATCCACCATGAAGTAAATAAAAATGAAAATTATTTTAGCTAAACTAAACTTTCTCTTTGATATAGAGATCATTAATTTACTTTCCCAATAATTGCTGCCTCATGAGTGTGAGTTTCAAAAATGAGGTCGCATATTCCCTTGGAGCACCTGCAATCTAAATTCTCCTGTAAATAAACACTCGAAGATCACTTCCAAGCACTAAATCATTCACGTCCTTCCCACCCGTCACCCTTCACTTCTCAAAGGAAATTCATTTCATCACGCTTTTTCCGTTCAAAGTTTCAGAAGCTTTTTAAGAAGCATAACACACAAACGCCAACAGTAACGTTCTGAAGTACAAACACTCATATTATACTGGGTGTATTATACTGGTGTAAAACCCGTGTCCAAACTTCATAATGTGTTTTTTGTAGGAAGTATGTTCTATAATGTATACCTGCCTAAATTTATTCATAATATGAGAAATCCCAATTTTGCTTGCAAATGTATGATACAGTGGAGGGAGCCACGCCTTAAATAAACGGTGACCGCCTTGGGTGGAAGTTTACGGTATTTGTATGCTTAAATTGGGATTGTAGTAGACACCTGTTTTGCTTCTTTTATGACTCTATGGTCAGGGGAGCATGTTTAGTTGTTTTTTGTTTAAACTTGGTATTTCAAGAAGAGTTACTTAAAGTAAAAAATTCAAAGCAAGTTCAAATAATCCGCCACTCGAAGGGTTGAGAAGTATAATACATTCCTACAGTCATGTTCCAGGGTTAAAACACTCATATTATACTGGGTGTTCTGTAATGAATACCTGCCTAAATTTATTCATAATATACCTCCTGGATTGATTAATCGACAAAAATAGATAGACAGGCTACTAACCTGTTGTCAAAAAGTCCTTGAATATTTTATAGGGACTATTATAGTTTTGGGGCTATAGCCCCATTTTAAAATGTTTTTTGTCAAACATATGTATTTATTTAGCACTTGCCTTCCGTCGAATCTCGATCAAACACTTACGATAGACACATAGTTAGAGACAATAGTTCACACTTAAAATACGCGTGTTGGCCAAAGGTTGAACTCGAAAAACCATGCTGGCCGGCAAAGGATTAATTTTAATTTTGAATAAGTGTCACTATGTATGTGTGTGTCTATCACAAGTGTTTTTATCATTATTCGACTGAAGTCAAATGCTAAATAAATAAATATGTTTGACAAAGAAGATTTTAAATTGAGGTTATAGCACCAAAACTATAGTAATCCATATAAAATATTCAAGTATTAATTGACGACAGGTTATTGGCTTATCTATCTATTTTAGGATACTTACCTAAGTGTCCGCCATTTTCTAATTTGTTAAACCATTTTATATCTCAGTCACCGTAGTTGTTCAGAGATTTAAATATTAAGATTAGTTACACATATTTAAACTATAATTCGCCTTAAAAATAGGCAACATACAGTATTGTCTCAAATGCGAATATTGAAGAGGTATGCATTGTCAGTATTGTGGAAAATCTTCTGCCAAACCTATTTTGTTGACACTAGCGCTACCATTTGAGTAAGGTCGGAAGCATTTGGAGCCACGTGTCGATCATGTAGATTAATAGTAAATTATTCTAAATAAACTATAGAGTGGCCCATAAGTCAGTTAACAAATGCATTTATTGAAATAGTACGCAACAAAATGGAATACATGTCTATTGTTAATTAATAACTCAAAAAACAACATATAATGCATTATAAGTTTACTTAAATGATGTCCAATCTTACTTCAAAAGGTGTTCAAAATATATCATGTTCTGAACGATTATAAACCTTTAATAATTAAAGTAATTTGCACCAGTTTATCCCATAGCAAAATCAGCCAAAAACAAGATACCATTGATAAGATAAGAGAAACAAGTGATCCAGAGTTTTCGAACAATCCAGATTATAACGTATTATACGGTATTTATGTTAGCCCCTTACACGGGATCTATGGAAGATAGAAAGAAAATGGTACTCCTGCTCAAGTTTTCCCCTTCAATCAAAAGTTGAGTAAAGCCTACAGTTTACAGTAAATAGCCTTTTTATCGTCAATTACAACAAACTTTATATTAAAATTTGTCCTTTAATATCAAAACGTAACGTGGCAGCGTTAATTAAATTTTTTATCATCTATCAAATCCTGTGTACTGTTCATTATTAATACACGTCCTACGTTGTTTTTACAAACAATAATTAATAAACAATTATATTGCTAGTGTACAAACGATACTATGTAAAAAGTATTTTACAAACTGAAATAATTATTAGAAATATTTATTTTTTACTAAATTAAATAAATTCCAGCAGGTAAAAAGGAAAAAATGATTTTTTTGTTCACTGTATTTTCATGTGTGTTTAAAACCAATTTTACAAGCATAAAACACAATCTTAAATTATATACCATCAGAATTATATATTTTACTCATAGTAAAATAAAGAAGGAATGAGTTAAATCATTCATTTTTGTTTACTATTAAAAAAATATTTTCAAAATATGCTAAAACATCAGGTGTAATAATGAATTCGTTATCTATCGAATTCAAGGTCAAGTAAAACGCATTGTTAGACTGCAACATATTGCAGACAGTCCTTGACAATGCGATTTCCATTGTCATTTCCTGCCTCTGTAACTCATATCAGCTGTAACTGCATTGTCGATGGTATTTCCCTATTGAAAATCACATGAAACCAATATATCTGGGTTATATGGTTCACTACCTATACATGATAACATTAAATGATATTAGTAGACGTCGGTGTGACATTCACCATGTTACTTGTTTAATTTCAGGTTAACCATATGAAATTATTCCACATTTAATAGAAGGACCTATATGAGATAAAATGTTATGTTTTCATTTACTTATTTTATATACATATATATTTTTAACAAGTTAAAAATATATTTTGTCATTTAATTCTTTTACGAGCAATGAATATTAATTTTCTTTTAATTAATATGTATTGTGACTGCATTATGTAGGCTATAGACCATAATATAGCTTTAGACTATGTGCAAGGTATAGCATATATACTGTGACTAAATAGATCGTGGGTTTATAGCAAATGAGGAAGATTATTTATTTACCAAAGAGGATTTGGGGCTGTAACCTACAAAGTTTAATTTTCCTAATTTTTGTAAAAAATAAATTATTTTTTACCATGATCAACTATTAGCCCTTACGTGTCTTCTATCTTAACAATTTTAACAAAACAACAAAATATATCTATAAATGTGTTAATAGCATTATCATATGTAATCATTTAAATACTTATTTATTTCATGTTTTCAATTCATGGTAGTACAATATTTTTTTATAAATAAGTAATTGTTTCTATTTGTTCATAGCTAGATAAAATGTAAAAATAATAGACTACAGATTTATACGTACCTTAAAGAAATAACAAAAGAAAAGTATTTATACTTATCATACTAATCTATTCCAATACTAACGTCTGGTCCCCAATGTTGCCATGTCACCCCATGTAATGTACCCCAATGTCAGCTTTTGAGGAGACGGAGCTGTTATTTGAGGAGGCTAACATCAGGTTTTCAGCCAAAAAATGTTGCTCAACGAAGAAAAAACACAGAAACTGGTGTGCTTACTCAGCCAAAATTTCCCCCAAGAGTCTGATGGGTTAACATCAAACCTGCCAGCTGTCTGGGTCTAACCGTGTGAGCACAGTATGTAAGAAATTAGCCCGGGTCATTTATTTACTGAGGAAATTAACTCACCAAGTTGGCAAACCATATTTATTAACAACTTACCACTCCCTCTTTCAAATCCAAACCATTTATGGGTTGGTCTGGAGTCATGAACCGGAATGTCAGGATATATTTAAACTGCAGAAGAAGGTTTCAGTATTGTCACCTATAGTCATTGTTTGGACCATTGTAGGTCTTTGTTCATTGAAACAGGCAGCTGTACCATCTTCATCAGCTATTTCCTATATAAATAGTGCTGTCTATGTCCACAAAATCATGACTTCCACTTCCATACTACAAGGCACAACAAGGATCTCAACATCCCGTTGTGCAGGCTATCCAAGGTTCGGGACTCATTTCCTGCATTGCCCTCAAAAGTTTCTACAAGCTTCCGGTTGCTCTGATGGATCTAGAGCCAACCATCTTCCCGAACGCCCTCAAGAAAAACTTAAACCCGGAGGTTTTACAGATTCCATCTTTTTAACGTATTAATTAGGTTTGCGAAGCGCGTGATACGGGATTTGATAGGAGCTAAGAAATTGCATTCATAATGGTATTTATCAATCAAACATTTGAGTTTGGAAAAAAATACCATCATTTACAACAAAGTAATTTACACATTTTCGCTAATAAAATCATAACTTAACCGACCACAGCACTAGTACAATTGTCTACTCTCTATTAAGTCATGTTTACTGGCATGTTATCAAGTTTACAATTAATGCTTTCTAAAACAGGATGTTTTGAAACTATATTTTACGTTAGCGTGGCTTAAGTACCCTGGCCCCTTAACACTGAAGGTTTAAAAAACCAAAGGCCTCAATGCCAAGTTTAGATTGGTTTTAAATATCCAATCATCATACTCGACAACCAACATACATACAATTAGACCAGTTCAGTAAATTTAAACTATCCTGACAACAATTTTCGAAAATTGGAACATAGGAATCGTAGATGCGAATGTGGAGATATGAGCGAATTCGTATTGTGATGCATGGATTCGTCACAAAAGGGATACTTGCGAGGCTTTCATATTGTAATATTTTATTCATACGTTTGATCCGTGCGTTCTGGTTCCTGGAAATTACAGTTTAAGGGATTGTATGGAAGATAGAATCATTATAGCTTGTTTGATATAAGTTTTCCATGAATACCTAATTCAAATTCGTTGAAACAACAATCCAAAATGTGGGTATTTTACGGGGGATATGAGTGAATGTTGATGAGTGTTAATATCATAATTAATCGTAGATTTGTTGCAGTATAAATTAAACTAATAATCTTCCTGAAGAGTTTTATTCTGGCTGGTATAGCCAGTTAGTTACTGAAATGGAAACCTTCCCAGGTAAGATTGTTGTCTTGTTGTTACTGACCACGGCTGACATTTTCCTTAGACAGATATGTTAATTAATAGCCCAACATTCAATGACTTATCTAAGGGACATACAGTTTAACGTGGAGTCCGAACAACTGCCTCTGAATTACGAACTGGTCTACTTATCAGGATGTTATTTGCATATGAACTTAGTGCAGACGTTAAACCACACATGAGAACATTACATACACAGACTATGGCTTACAACACTATGCACAATTGGTGACCTCCAAGTAGGTGGATTACAGGGCACGCCACCGTTCCAGTAAAAACATTTCGGATTCACTAAGACTTCAGACCTGACCAGTAAGATAAGCTCCTAACCCTTGAGCGTACTACTAGGAAATTCTTGCTTACTACGTACTATTAGGAATGATGTTGATGTAAAAATAAACAACCGAACTCTGAATAGTGATAATACAGAAACCACAAAACTAATGAATTTTTCGCATAAGCTATCGTTTGGCTATGATTTTCGTTCATTATTCCTTACGTTAAATAAAAAGTAGTTTCTCTTTTGAGGATGAATTTTATTATTTAGTAATATGCCCAAAAACAACGGCAGCTTCCTGATCCTGTTAACCACTGACACAACTAATCTTTAACTTGAGTGTTTTGGTGTTAATGTACAGACTCGGAGAGCAAACAAACACGCGTGCATAGACATAACACAGTAAAACATAAAATCACCAATAAAAACTATAATAAAATTTAATTTTATTAAATGTAGTTAAAGATTATATGTCTTTTAATAAGAAATAGTTTTTAAAACCATATAGACTGTGTACAGCATCAGTTTAAATGTATAAATTTTAGTCTTTATTTTCAAGTTAAGAGAACACATTTTTTGAACCGTGTTGATTTCATTTTTAAACACTGTTCTTCCTCTTTGACAAGGAGAAAAAGTTCCTGAACCTGCAGAAAGGCAGCAGCACTGTCAAACAAATCTGTTTACCGACTTAAACGTAGTTATTGTTTTATCCACTTGGAACTAGACTCTTTCAAACTATACATAGCACTGAATTATATAAACTTTGAACTATAACCCTATAAAATAATAACTTATCCAAACGAGTAGTTTAATGTTAAAAATAACCGTTTAATGAGTAAAATATTTAGTTTAGGTACTGAAATTTGAATTATATCCAAAGTGGTAAAATATATATTACCTCAAAGGAATGTTTCCATGTGAGTACATTTCCTATGAATTTGAAAGTCTTTTCAAGTTTATTTAGTTAAATTCATTTGAAAGTTAGCTATTTAGCGAATATTTAGCAATTTTCAAGTTATTTTAGAAGTTATTTCATGTCAAGTTAAGTTCTTCCCTGCACATTCAGTTTTAATTTTTATGAATAGTCCAATTATTAACTGGATTCCGAATCGAACCTGTTGCCCTCAAATTACCAGATCACACCGGCCATGCCAACTACTATGTTCTGCATAAATTTCATACCAAGAAATCGCATGTGATTGTTTAGAGATATGTATTTGTTTAAGTATTTAAATAAAGGGTTTGTGTATTAACTCTAGATTGTTATAAATCTAGTGAGGGGGTTTCCACTGTAGGCCTTCAGTCAAATCGATATTAACGTTTTCGTGTACAAATAAACCCCAAATTCCTACAACAAAGTCCTGGAGCAGAGTGTGGGTCCCAGGAGCTCCTCTGTAACAACCAAGTTTACACCCCTACTGGGAATATCAACCAAAACGTCTTTCCAGTGCACATTACCCAACATGTGTTATGCAATGTTTGCTCAAGGGAGAGGACTTTATAACGAGGGCTACTCAGTGTTTCAGCTTATGAAAGCGTATCCAACTAAAACTGTAAGTTTTTTTATAAATACTGTTATAGTGTCTCCCACTAACTGTAAAGTGGAACGTACTAACTAGTTCTATGGTTAATGTAATGGAGTATACGAATGTTATTGTCTAATAATCTCTGTAAATACAATGAATTTCAGAAACATTGACGTTAAATTTTGCTGTAAAAAATACAAAAACATATATAATTTTAAATATTAGCATGATAAATTTTCATTTTAAATTTTTTTGTCTTAGCTCTGGGGGGATGTTGGCAATTTTTAAGATGGAAAATATGTAACAAGTTTCTATAGAAACTACCAGAGCTATTCTATTGAATTTTTAATATAAAAGAATAAGAACAGCTGTTTAGATTAAGTGAAAATTACCTTTAGACATATCCATGATCTAACCTATTTCCCACAGGGAAGTAAATCTAAAAATCTTTTTTATCTTACTGTCCGGAAACGGCAGTTTTCAGTTCTCTAAATCAGCCGGAATGTCGTCGATTTCGGGTCACTTCCACAAATTAGAATTTTAAACAATTTACATAATTTAGTATCTAACGTTTTGCTCCATATCCAATGGCTACAGAGATATTAAAAAGTCTAAATACAGTACGTTGTATGTTGGGGTTCCAATTTTAATCTTATGGAGGATAATAAAAGTTAATATTTCACTTATTAATCTATATTTTTTATGAAACCTGGTATTTAGTTTCATGTGGTTAAGATCCATCCATTTAGGCTTAAAAATTATATTTAATATGTATATCATGGCAGCTAACCCACATAATATTTTTTCCATGTTAATCATGTAGAGAATAGGTAAACCCTTTTATTAATGGAGAGATGTTGTTAAAACTTGGTGTATGGTCAAAATAAAAAATAGTTTATAAAAAAAATGCCGACTTTTATTTTTCCTCACAGCAGCAACCTGCATACCCTATTAATTTTAATTTTATGGAAAATAGGCAAAGTTATTTATTTATCAACAGATATTGATTAAACCTTTTATAGATTAAAATTGTTATACAGTATTCTTGATTTAGAGGTTCGCTGAGTACACAGGTGTGCTGCATCGGGGGTATTTATTCCTTTAAAGTGGTAATTGAAATTAGGGTATTTGTTAAATTTGAATTAAATACTCCCAAGATAAGGAGGGAACCCTATTCCGGAACGGAAAAGTAATAAACACATTCCTTGAGAGACAAGGGGACGAACCGAAATCGTGTGGTGCATGGAAGCTATTGATTAGCATGCTCCGGGACTGAGCTCTGCTCGAGGAAGGTAACAGGAAGATCCATATCCTTCAAATGTCTATTTAGTGGTTGGGTCGGTGTCTCACGAATATAAATATGAATATACTCATACACCTCATATAGATTTACTCATTCCTTATATTTTAGTAAGCTTTACAAAGAAAACCAACCTTTAGTAGATACAGCAATTCCTGCCTGATTTATTAAGCTAATATAATAACAATCACACTATTCCAAATTGATTCTCATTATCTGAAATAGCTTTCCAGATGATGAGAATCAATTTGGAGTAGTGTGACTGTTTTAATATTGATACATTTTGACATGGATATGTCTAAGCTCTGGGGGAGTAATAGCAGATTTGTGGAACGTAAAAAGTGCAGCGGAAGTGTTTTGTGTTTTCTATACAAACTACCAGAGCTATTGTATTGACTATTTGGTTATAATAACAGCTGTTTAGATTATCTGAAAACAATCCCTTTAAACATATCCATGAATTTACTTCCATGGCAAACTTTTTTAGAAGGATATGTGTTTTCTAAGAAAACTAAGTAATTTACCGTCACCAATACTATAATCAAAAACAAAAATAAATCTAAAAAACAATTATCAGGAAAACTGCGTTCATAGTGTCAGAGTAAACTAGTTCAATATCGTTAATTTAGACTGTGTAGGAAAATAATTCGGGTGACTCTCTAAGCGATTTTCTGACACAGCGCCAATTCTTGTCGGTATCCCCATGGGCTGGAATGTTTCCAAAAAACGTGGTTCATATCGTGATAGTTACGTGAAAAGTTTTAGTTTTTACGTAAGCAATTGAAGCACTTTCAACGATTGATATTGATTTTAATCATTTTATTTATTGATTTTTCACAGCCCTGACCTTAACGCTATTTAGAGTAGTTCAATTGAGTCGTAGAAACGAGAACGAACGATTTTTTATTTTGAAAACTGCCTTATTTTAGTCTTTGAGTCTAAGTACTAACAAAAAGGTGGTTTATGCTTTTTTCATGTTTCATATTTTTCCAACATGGGCGTACTTACTACGATCAACTTCAACCATTTCACTATTTAAATATTTAAATTTAATTAATTATAAACATACATTTATTCTTTAATAGAATTAAATTAATTTGTTATGATAGCAAATCTACAAAGGGTTCCGCATGAGTAAATTTCCAAATTTTAAACCGATTGTATAGTATAAAATTATTTCCTATAGAGAACTTCTGATATTACTAGTTTATTTCGTTCATAATTAATTAGACTAGTTTTATAATTCAGAGGCAAAATTGTGGTTCGGATTCCAGTTAAACTAAACTGGATGTCTCATACATGCCAGTGGCTATTAGCTGTTGGTGGTTTCAACAGTTCTGTCTAAGAAACGTGTCAGCCTTAGTCAGGAACAAGACTACAAGACCACTAATGAAGTAAGAAGGTTACATACATATAAGTTAACAGCTCTAAAATAATTGTAGGTATTTAATCCTACGTGTTTCGGGTCTGATACCCCACCATCAGGGGTAAAACTGTCAGAACAAATTCTGCAAACAAATACAAATTTTTATACTTACAAATTTTCTTCAAAAAAATAAATGTTACACACATTACAAGCACGACATATTTTGCTGGTGTTGACTGAAAGGTATGCAGCCTTATTAATTTATTAGTCGATGACGATTCTGGAGGCATCATTATGATCGCGCCTAGATCATCTTACACTCATCTCTCATTCACACTACAACAAACATAACACAGGGATGTGGAGGGGGTTTTCGGATATTCATAAAAGATAGTTTTTCAGAAAAGTGATAAAGCGTAATACTAACATTTAGTATTTAATATCGAGTTTATTGACCTTAATCTCACTTTATACATTAAAAATTACAAAGTACTTAACATACGTTCATGATTATACATAGCAATAACACATATCTATGTCATAAAAAGTAGATCATAAGCTATTTGAATCATGAAATTTGTATTTACTTCCTTGTGGGAAATAGGTTAGATTATGGATATGTTTAAAAGGAATGTATTCAGTTTATCTAAACAGCTGTTCTTATTCTTATGTATTGAAAATTAAATACAATAGCTCTGATAGTTTATATAGAAACCTGTTACATATTTTCCATCTTAAAAATCACCAGCCCCCCCCCACCAGAGCTAAGACATATCCATGTCAAAATACAAGATGAGTAAACTGGGCCAATTGCTTTTATGATGTATCAAACTTTTGTATGCACATATGTTTGTCTGAATTCTGACAAAGTTCAAGTGTTGTGATTGGTTCTTAAAAAGTAGAAGAAAATAGAACTATGATGAAGGACACTTTCGCCATCTTGGAATACCCATTCCCTCTCCCAATCTTGACCCTGTTCTCTCAAATCCTCATATTTTAATTAATTTGTCCTCTCCAAAGCTTTTCAGTAGTTTCTTAAACTTCTTTTTTTCTTTGTATAGGTATTTACTTTTTATAATATTATTTTATGTTTGTACGCAACCTTTGTTCTTTTGGACGTGGTGTTTTATTAGAACACCTTTAAATTTCAATATTTCAAAACAACATTATTCAACCCTAAGTTAATCCCTTTACTAAATTAGATTTGATTAAAATTTTACTCATATATTTTAAAACTAAATTTGAAATGATAGTGTTTTAAGTAACAAAACTTCTCTCCATGTTGTTATTTCTTAATTGTTAAAATTCGTTGTTAGCTTATTAGTTTACCAGAAGGATGCCAAACAAAGAAATAGATAATTTTCAAAAGGTGTTATTACTATAGTGACATTAGAAGAAGAGAATCATGACCGTGGAAGGTTTATGGAAGTTTTCGGTGCCACATTTGACACCTAGATTGTATATTGCTGTTGGTGCACCTGCTAATCCCAGAAGATTATCTTGCCCGTCACCAATCTGCATATATTGGATCTGATACAACCATCCAACCATACAACCGCACCTGGGATTTGCCTCTCTGTTCCGTGTTACTTACAAGTTGGAACCGGTACTTTTAAAAGATATTTTTTGTGTATGATTAGTTGTTTTACGTAGTAAAGTTCTTAAATCCATAACCAGCAAATACCATTTAGAAACCTGTTTCAGCGAACTGACACACTTTCTCCTTTAAATAAATTAGAACAACCTATACAATCTTTAATAAAAATATCAAACTTTTTATGCTTGTTTAGATATTGTTTAAAAAATTATTACAAACATCATTACCCAATTTCTTAAATAATAACAAAAGAAAACAAGTTAAAATATTTGGTAGAAATGACTAGGGACACAATCCCACCCACCACCAACCACGGGGTAATGCCCAGCCTTTTTGAGTGGGTTGTTTTGAGTGATGGGACCCTACACTGCATATATAGTTTAATGAAAAATGGATGAGAGGTAAGGAAGAAACTGATTATTTAAAATTCTCCATAAGAATAT
Source organism: Nephotettix cincticeps (assembly GCA_023375725.1). Lineage (NCBI taxonomy): Eukaryota > Metazoa > Arthropoda > Insecta > Hemiptera > Cicadellidae > Nephotettix > Nephotettix cincticeps. The sequence goes on along the minus strand of CM041790.1, from coordinate 33,067,879 downwards.
TAACTAGTTAAATTGGGTGCCACGTACTGCGTTCACCACATAAAATTTAACTTTTCTCTAGAACCGTTAGTAGTGGACTAATGACTCAAAATTCTAATTTGTTTAGGGTTTCTAGCTGGTCTCTTTGATGATAGTCATAATACTTAAAAAAACTATTGTTTTTCCGAAAAAAATTAAATTATTTTTTGACATTTAAAAGTCCATAGCTTTTGAATTATTAGTTCTATAGACATACGGAAGGTATTTTGAACAAATTATGAAATTGTAACCAAAATCGTTAGAGCGTGTTTTAAAAAGTTTTTAATTTTATATTTGTAATGGTTTTTAGGGGTAAACTACCCTTAATAATCCAAAAAATGGCCTGGCGATATGGTGAAAGTGCACCTGTGTACCAAATGTCATAATAATTGGACGATCAGTATGGTCTCGGTGGTTTTTACACAGACGGACATCAGTCCGAAACCCATTTTTTTTATTCAGAGAGCCTAAAACATATTTATTTACTTAGCTCAAATTCAAACGTTTTGACGAAAACATACTTTCTTTAGATACTATGTGTAAGGATAGAGAGTACCTAATAACCGCTAATACGGTGTTTGGACTTAGTTTACAAATTAAAATTTAGTCCTTTAGTTATTTCTATAATAAATAATACGAATATTCTACAAAATCAATAAAACGTAAACAAGAAAATAATTATTCAACTCTGTATTAAGTATAGTTTTAACTTCTTTTGATCTAATTTGAAAAATATTACTTAATAAGTATAATATACATTATTTAAAGGATATGCGTAAATCTTGTTCTTGAGGTAAAAGGAATATACAGTACTCAGTATTTTAAACAGACTGAATGATTTAAAATCAAGTTAGAAACTTCATTCAGTCGGCCTCGTTATTAGGGACTAGATTTTTTCGTTTGTTTATTTCATTTTTTTAGAAATATATCAATTGAACCTTTATAGATTGGGATATTTTAAAAGTTAAAACTACGTTAAAACTATTAAAAATCCACGATGCAAAGGAATCATTCGGTAAAGGGTTAACCAAATCTATTAATAGTATTGAATTATGTAATATGAATACACTTTAATTACACCCTGATTTAGTTAACTATTCTCGATAATACCTCGATAGTTCTCGCAATGGTGGTTGTGATTGGACGGATAATCCATGGACGCTAGATGGAGATGAGACTGAGCTTATGTTCTGCTGGTAACGCCACAATGATTATTGTCTTCTGGGTAACTATTCAAACGTAGCGCAATTGAGATATGTATCCTTGTATCCACCGAGTGGAACTAAACGTGAATTCAGCTAAAGGAGGAATAAGATTTTTAATTCAAGTCAGATATGATTCTAGGAGTGACAACATTTTATAACCACTTGCAACTGTGCATCTCAAACTCAGCCCCTGATTTTGGCTTCGTAAATATTTAGTGTCATATAGATGACTGGGACATGTCCCAGGCGTGTCCCATAAGCCAGCTACTTGGAGGTCATGTATTGTGTATAGTGTTGTGAGCTGTGGTCGATGGATGTAATGTAGGTAGCCTTTTGTGGGTTAACGTCAGCACTATTAAATGCTACGTACTAGAGTACTATAAAACCGTAAAGCGTCTTGGAAGTTGAAGTTGTAATTGGTGTCGAGTCCCTAGGCATCTTTTTTGACATCGTATAGATCTGGTGTCACAAAAGTCTGTTCAGTATTTGTAGATGTTAGATTGCTTAAAATTGTTCAAAATGTACATTTTCCTGTGTAAGGTCAAATTTATCTAAGAGCGAATGAGGCTTAAGACTTAAAAACATACTTTACTCTGGTTTTAGATAATACTACAGTTGCAAAGGTGGTCACCGTTTCCGTTTTCTTAAACGCGAATGTTCACGACTAAAGAGAATTTGTAAACTTGGAACAGTTAAAGAAATAATCATTTTATAGATTGTAACCGAATACCAAAGTTCACATAAAGCTCAACTCTTTAATTGTTTTAACTACGGTACTACAAAATTAACTCCAAAACGAACGTCCGTTCTTTGTTTCCGGAATTTATGCTGCGTAGTATTTTTTTTCCTTTTTAAGTTTTTCCAATAGAAAATACAAGTATTAACCTACAGTATTTGACAAGATCAGATTTTTACCAGACCAGATATTTTTTGTACCAGATTATTATTACAACGGTTATTATGTCCAACGTATACTGATGTTGAAAAAAGCACTAAAGATTTTGGAGAATTTATCAACTAAGTTCAGGAATAACAAATCCGATTTAACAGGTTTAAGGACAAACGGGTAAAAATACGTTATGAATTGAAACTTTGTGAAAAACAAATGTAACTTATGTGAACGACAAGATGAATTGAATGAAAAGTTTCCTCTAGATTTATGTGACGTATTTAACTCTTTCTGAATTGATTGGTCCTTCGATCAGTGCCATTTTCCACAAATAACAAAAGATATTTCTCATTTTTACTTTCTCCCACTTATACAACAGTATAGGTATAAAGTATTGTTTTCGTCAAAATTTTAGAATTTGAGTTAGAATTGAGAGTGGATGTATTAGTTTTGGGATCCCCTGAATCCAAAAAAGTGGGTTTCGACGTGATATCTGTCTGTCCGTGAGTGTGAGTGTGTGTGTCAGCGAGAGTGTCTGGATGTGTACAAAGTCATAGCCTACCCCGTTGGTTGGATTAAAATGAAATTTGTTATGTATTTGGTATGATTCACTGTATCTCCAGGTGTAGTTTGCATTTTAATTTTTGATTTTTTAAGGTAGTTATTCCCTAAAACCCCTTAAAAACGTAAAAAGTCAAATTTTTAAAAAATTATTTTAAAATTTTTGATTAAAACCTAGTAGTTTATAGTGCATAGTACTAAACAATATGACGCCACCCACGTGTCTAAAAATTATGGTTTAAAATTTAGAGGCTTTTAAATGTGAAAAAATAATTTTTTTAAGTTTTCCGTACAACAATAAAACACAACACAACAAATAAAGGTAAGGGTACAAAATAAAGGTAAATTACAATTTGACTAGAACCATTAAAACCGGCTAAAAAACTAAACAAATTATTGTTTTGAATTATTTCTCTATGACTAAGGGTTCCAGAGAAAGGTCAAATTTACTCTTAGTGGTAAATACAGTACTTTGTCTTAGAGCGTCTAATGTTATTCTTATGTAGGATATTAAAAAATCAATTTATTTCTTATTTATTAACCGTTTACCATGAAACTTGATATGCATTTTAAGGTTACACCACTCAAAAAATTAGTATTACCCGGGGGCGGGAGGGGCTCATGACCCAAAAAATTCTAAAAATCATTTCAACTTGTTTTCTGTTGTTAAAGCAAAAGGATTATTCATTTCAAAACAATATTTAAAAATTCAAAGAATATGATCAATCTATTAAAGGTATGTTGTTTTTTAATTTACTTAAGGGAGAAAGTTTGTCTCAGTCCACTGATACCGTTAATTAATATAAAAATTAGATCGTACCGTTGCACGTTCGTATCACATAATATTTACTTTATGATATTCATGAAAAATGTTGACGCCGAGCATAGTAAAGAGTATATGAGAAAGGAGTATAGAGTAAAATTTTGTTTTCACCAAAAGTTCCAGTTTGAGTTTTCGATCTAGTAATCCATTTTGTGATTCCAATTAAAGTGTTTCTAAAGTGACATCTATCCAATATGTTATGTCATGTATTCCCAACATTATGTTCAATCAAGGTAACTCAATATTGGAAAACTTTTCTCGCATGTCAACAGATGACTAACTCTGGTGGAAACCAGTAAAAATTGCAATCTGAGATAAATTTGGTTAGTTTTAATTCCAAACAACGTGTAAGAAATACTAATAGATAATTACTTTAAATATTTCTTGTTATTTTTATAGCCTTATCAAAGGCTCAAAGTGATAAAAAATCTTAATTAATTTTACAGATTTTTAGCAAACATTATAAATCGTAATTATTGTTTAAAACCGGAGTGAAAGTACAAGACAGCTGATTGGCGTAGTGACCAGCTGATTTCATAATTAATTAATTAATATATGTTTTAGTATTAGTTCGCGACATTATTAAAGATTCACGACATTAATGAATTTATTGGTAACTAATTAATTTACTAAGCAGAGTTTTGATCTCTAAAACGATTTGGATACTAATGAACATCTTAAATTTGCAATAGCATTGGCTTTTAACTTAGAGTGAAAACGAGTATTTGCATTGTCTGACATCATTTGATACAACAGAAAAGGTGACACAACTCCATTTGAGGGCAAATATAAACAAGGTTAATCGTAAGTGAACACCTAAATTATTACTTAATTATTATTACCTAAATGCCTTCTTGAATATGTACAATAATTAATTGTCCTCATCGACGATGGAATAAATTATGTAATTAATAATCTAAATTAACCTTGGTCAAGACCAAAAGATGACGTATTTCAGCCGATAACAGCTCAAGCGTCGGGACGTGTCGGACGGTAGACAATGACGTCATCGCTAGTGATATTTCACTTGGACCGGAACGTCCATTGTTATCTATTGTTCACCAAGTTACACTTGACTTGTGCCTCTGAATGTGATGCGATCCATTTCCTATATGATCCTCGATATCTCTAATGTTGCAAGCATATGAGATAGGACCTTGATATGAGGAAGGTTCCTTGATTCTAGGAGGAGGTGGGACGTTTTACCTGAATAAAATGGCATCGTTAGGAGGGTAACATTAAGGTATGTTACAAGCAGGTGGGGAATTTTAATAGGATCAAATACCATAGTTTATTACAAGATTTGTGGGAATGATATCATCGCAGAATAGGATTTGATAATACGTCATTAGCAGTCTACAAGTTCAATAACCAATAACCTACTTTATTCGTTGGTGGGTCCAGAAGAAGGTAGAAAGAAATTGAGGTAAGGGTGATTCAAACAAAACCGATAAGGTTACTTGTTAAAGAACGTTTATGTTTACACTTCAGCGACCAGAAAAGGCAAAATCTTTCCCATGTTATATGATATTAGATTCTAACTTATTTGGTATCTTTTGTTTAACATTTTACAATCAGTTGTATTTTTTTAACGGGTGGTTTTAACCTTTTTCAACTAAGTGTTGTGCTGAACACATATAATATCTTCTAAACATTTTTCAATGTTTAACAGTTTGTAATCTTATTTGAAAAAATAAATTTTAATCATGAAACACCTAAAGCAGAGTTTCCGCTAATTTAATAATGCATTTTACCAATGGACAGGGAATAGTATATTTCATCACTAGGATCAATAACGGGCGTTTTTGATACTAGCACAAGTTTGATAGCCGAGGCGTGCTGAGGCTAAATGTGCGAGTCTATATTATATAACAAATCCAAGTTTGGGCCGTGTTATGAACTATATTTTTCGTCATAATGCAAACAAATTAAAAAAATCTCATAAAACACAAACTGTTACCTGATTCAGTATAAATAGTTGTTCACCATTGTTGTCACTTTAGACTAATCAACTGTTTACGTACGTTGTAGCAGTTCTTTCTTGATTCCTAATTGGTTGTTTAGGTTATGTCAGTGTTAGTTATTATTATCGATAGTACTCGATAATCCGATTTAATAGTCAATTACCTATTTCACAATCGTTATCCGAAACGTCCGAAATACACAAAAATCTATAGTTATTGTTTAATTTACTGTATCGATTATTTACAATCGAATGCTGACCTCAAATCAGGTATCATCAGCAATGATATTTTGCGGCCTCAAATAATCATCATAATAATAGGTGAAAAGTCCTAGAATCCTAGAATGAAAAGTACAACTTTTGCATCATCCTCTTTTTTTCATCCCAGTTCATCCCACTCATGACATTTTTGACCTAGGCTATCTCCTGGTGCCGTTTCGCACATTATTTCAGGCTAGACCTAGTGGTTTGCGACATTATCACTTGGTGAAAGGCCAATGGTGGTTGGCGGGATTTGAACCCGGGACCTTGGACACCAGACCGGCGTACTCCCCATTTTTTCGGTTGATACTACCACACACAGATCTGTAACCAAGGTTATGTAAGGAGAAGTAAGAAGGAGATGAAAACCTTCGCCTAGTAAAAACTGACTAATTCGTTTTAAAGTAACTATTCCTAGTGTGATTTATAATCTTCCGTTGCATAATCCGAAAGCTACCTCCTAAATCAAATTCTAACATGTAAGACCCCAATCCACAACAATAATTATGCGGCAGATTCACTTCTCAACGAAAAAGAATAAAATATAATAAATTTAAACTAAACAGAAGATAAACATGTCTGGCTATTACAATCGGAACTAATTAATTTCGGTATTGTCAAAATACTTAGCCAAATCACAAATAACTGTATCATGAAAAATTTATTGTTACATACAGGAAAAATGTGAAAAATTAAAATTCACTTTATAAAATAAAAGACTATTTACCCCTAAATAAGAAAATACCAAATTAATTAGTTAAATAAATTACTATACTATTTAAATATATTTTAAAAATTGTTTTCATTTAAAATCCATAAACGATTTCGGATATGAATGTATGAAATGTTTCAGACACTATGATTTCAGACATCACGTCTGAAATCATACTCGGTTTCACCGGTGTTTCCCAGAATCTCGATCGACGTAAAGAAGGAAATCCGATTTACATCATGTCGTCAGCCACTTTTAATACTTATTGCCAAAAATATACTTATGAATAGAATAAAATATACAGATTCGATTTTCAAGAGAACCTCTGGATCAATAAAAGATTGATATAGTAAATTTTTTTACTAATTGAATTTAGAAAAGTTGACTATATCTATTACCAAATAGTTCATATTATATTTTCACAGTACACAGTAGTACATTAGCAATGTTTGTATATTCGCACACCGATCTCTGAATAGGTTCTAAACGATTTCTTAAAATTTTTGAAATAACTGATTGTTGAGTTAAAATTATCAAATTGGAAAACTTTGGTTTGTGAGTAAGACTAATTTAAAAATTAAATTTGGGCTTAAGGAGATAAAATACAAACCAAAGGAATTTAAGCATACGTTTTATAAACAATAATATTTTCGACATCAAGTTTCAAAAAAGGTTTTGAAGATAAATGTTTTGAAGATTAAAAATTTGTTTTTTTTCTTCCTAGGACTAAACCTTTCATTATGATGATTTTTTGAGTCTTAGGCCGCGCAAAAGATCATTGTTGATGATACTTTTGTTTCAAGGTTAGCATTCGGTTGTAAATAATCGATAAACTACTGCAGGCACCATCAATGTGTTTGTGTATTTCGGACGTTATTAAGTTTAAAATCTAAAAATTTAACAATACGCTTATGGAGGATAAAATGTAAACAATGCAAACCAAAACAGCTGTTTATAACCGTTTGACAGTTCTTGATTGAAGACGGCAAAGAACAATATGTGAATAGAGGTTTTTCATAAATATTTATTTTATGTATGTAATAAATGTAAAATTATCAGGTTACTAAACAATTTGTAAAAACTGAAGGGTAACATAACTGTGCGAAAACAGGAAAGAGTATTTTCAAAATCTTCCGTGTTTTGATAGAAAACGTATTTTTTGTATTGCTTGAAGCCACTGTAACAAACCAATAAATATGTGTAAATTAAATTTCTCTTTTGCTTTTCAATCCTCATTCCGTTTGTATCAAAATCAGTAGGTCACAGGCTAATAATAACTGTATGGATAGTTAAACAGTAAATGATCGGCTAAAACAATTGAGGTTGGCTAAAAGACCTTAACCGGCGTTGCTCATTTGGCAGACGCCGTGGTCCAGCGGTAGTGTGTTGGCCTCGTAACACGAAAGTCGCCTATTCAAACCCCACCAGGGGCAATACTTTTTTAATTTTTCTAATAAATTTTTATAATACATGTATTATTCTAAACGAGCAAAGCTCGGTCACCAGGTACTGAAATAAAATTAGGTTAGTAACTTTTCAATGTACTAGATTTGATAGAAAACTGAGATACCTTCCATGTGGGAAATACCATATATAATAGATATGTCTAGGGCTGCTTCTTTTGAGCTAACTGTTGTCTGTACAGCAATAAAGATGAAAAAAATATCATGATTATTGTTATAATAATTATTTATCCACCTGGTAGAAAGTAATGAAAGAATATCTTAAGTTTTCAAAGCATGTTTATTTCTATTGAACTTTAATAATACTTAACAAAGTTTCGTGATACGAAAATTAAGATGCAGTACGTATTTATTTGTTTCCAGTTGATCAACGTGACATGAAATAGTAGTAGGCCTATATCACACGTTCATTGGACGACATCCTGTTCAACGTTCGGACTAGTTTTTTAAAACTCCCTTGAAGTTAACAAAATTTAAGAGATGCGTATTTTAAATTAGAAAATGTTTTTACTTAAAATAAACATTTTAAATAGCATATTTTTTTAATCGAGGAATTGTGATTCCTCCAGTTTATTATTTATGGAACATAACATTTGCGTATTGCAGGGATTTGCCTACGAAATATAAACAATATGACTGTCATAAAAAATATCCGGACACGTGATCAGTGACGTCACTTCTGTTGCTCGTTTTGGGTCCCACAAATGGCTAACTGCTAAAACACTCCCCCAACCCCAAAACTTTTTCGTTACAAGTTTTTAAATTTTTTTTATCCCTACCCATCGAACTGATTGGCATGTATATGTCTTAGCTCTGGGAGGGAGGTTTTCAGAAATCCGTCAAATGGAAATTTGAAACGAAAGTGACGTCATATGATTATAAGGGCAGCTGTTTAGAGGAACTGAAAACATTCCTTATAGCATCCATGAAAACATCCATGATCCAAGCTATTTCCCATAGGGAAGTAAATACAGTTTAAAAAAGTGACGTCGTATCATTATAAAGGCAGCTGCTTAAGAGGAGCTGAAAACATTCCCTTCAGATATATCCATGATCTAAGCTATTTCCCAAAGGGAAGTAAATACATTTATATCATATTTAAACGAACAAGCTCAGTCTCTCTGAGAGTTTTACCCTTCGCAAACTCTTAAAACAAGTTTCGATATGTTTTTTAAGTTTTCTCAATAAGGGTGGTTTAGTGTTTGGTAAATATGACATTTTTAACTTATAAAGTATTTATTGGCACATATAATTGAATATCTAAAGACTATAATTTTAAAGTCTTGAAAAACGAAGGTTTTAAATTTAAAATAAGCAATTCTATCAATGAATTCCCCCCTCAGACTAACGTTTAACTTCCGTTTGACGTTCCTATTGAACGATCAACAATAAATCGAGAGGTCGAACCTCCTCCGTGTACCCTTAGCTCTTTTATTTACTTATAGCCCCATCCAAGAAAATGCGTTCAAATAATTTATAAATGGGCCGTTTTGTCACTTCAATGTAACTTGACGCTTGGCCCCAACAACGCCTATCCCTTTTAAAATTACTTATTATTATTTAAGTATTTGTTGAATTTGAATACTATGTATTTAAAGGACTGGTTCTAAATTGGTTATGGTTAATCTGAAACCCTTTGAAGACTATCCAAGACTTGTTTTACTAGCACGGCTGGAATGGACCATATTATTAACCCACTCCTCCCCACTTTAGGAATAATATTACCCTTTAACCGTTTTAATAGAGTGTTTACCATAAACCTCATGCGGTATTTAAACTTCAGAACTACATTAGAGTTGTTTAATATTTTAAACAGTGGATGAATAAGAAAAAAATCATCCTTGGTAGGAATAGAAAGTAGTATAGTTATTACTAGTATTATGATTTTGAGACCCCTCCTTTTACATTGTGTACTGCAATTACCTCATATTTCGTTTATTAGTTTTTCCCAGCAGCCAGATTTTCATGCGTGTTAATTATGCTTCTCTCCTCTTCAAATACGAACAACAACATTATTATACATTCTTCAATAGTTTCTTTTCTAATCTAGATTTTTTTTAATTTAATTCCCATGCATTTAGTACCAGAAATTATGTTCATCAATATCCTATCGGATATACTCAGTTCACCCAAATCTGAGTGATACTCAGGAGTACCCGATTTATGGAACAGTTTTTTTAATACTTCCTCCTACATTTCTCTAAAGTTTTGCAATACTTGCCTAGAGTACATCAAAGAGTCATTCCGACTCGTTCCAATTCGTTACCTACAAAACTGTTTTTATAGTCTCCCTGAAGACCTTGAAAAATGTAAACCCAATCATTGTTAGTATATTAATTAAATACCGTAGTTATAATAGTTATTGAACTGTAGATTCGCCCAATCTACTGCCCATTCTGACACTGCATTACAAGGGGAGTTATAGTAGTTATCGAACTGTAGATTCGCCCAATCTACTGCCCATTCTGACACTGCATTACAAGGGGAGTTATAGTAGTTATCGAACTGTAGATTCGCCCAATCTACTGCCCACTCTGACACTGCATTACAAGGGGAGTTATAGTAGTTATTGAACTGTAGATTCGCCCAATCTACTGCCCACTCTGACACTGCATTACAAGGGGAGTTATAGTAGTTATCGAACTGTAGATTCGCCCAATCTACTGCCCATTCTGACACTGCATTACAAGGGGAGTTATAGTAGTTATCGAACTGTAGATTCGCCCAATCTACTGCCCATTCTGACACTGCATTACAAGGGGAGTTATAGGTTATGGAAATAAATAAAATAAACAGTATCTGATCCCATCAACTTTAACCGTCTACTTATACTTTCTGCCTTAAGTAAAATAGAGGATTTTGGGATTTTTTTATTAATGTTTTTTAGTATTTAGAGGTAAACTATCCAAAAAAACAATAATTCCAAGAAACGAAAATTCGTAAAGAGATATCAAGAATTACAAAGAACAAAAAAATCGTCAGGAGGTGTGCCTAAATTGCACCCGTGTACCAAATTTCATTAAAAAGAGACCATCAGTGTAGTCTCGGGGTCTGTAAATAGAGAAACAGACATCAGTCCGAAAACAACTTTTTTTTTGTTTCAGGGAGCCTCAAAACGGCTCCCTCCACTCTCAACTCAAATTTGAAAATGTTGACGAAAACAATACTTTCTCCAAATACTATGTATAACGGAAAATGTAGAAACTAAATAATTATTAATTGTTGTAGCTGGTGTTCCACAGGCGATGTCTAGCTCTTGAAAGAGAGCAGTCGGAGTATGACGTCATATAGAGCTCTCTGCTGTAACGACGCCTCCCGGAGGACTTATAACTCTACAACTTCGCCAACCGCGGTCTATCATTGATGATATCACCGACTCTTGCTGACAATACGGCCAACCTCGCTGGATTTACTGCTCAACAACTAAACTATGTGCATAAACTGACGAAAACCTTTGAAAATAATTAGTTTTTTATCGTTGTTCGATAAATGCCGTATAACTTAAATCAAAATTTGATGAAATCTCTTAAGTGGTTAGTTTTTATGGTTAGGAAATTCATTCTTTGTTCTCTTTATCATACTTTTAAATATATGATGTGATTTTATTTTTGCCTAAATCTAAAAAAAATTAAAAACTTCAGGATCATATTCAAAATAATGGGGGTACTATTATGATAAATTAAAAATTGATTTATGTGTTTCTAACAATTTCTATAACATTTTAAATCGATTATCCTATAATTCGTAAATTTGTAAAACAACTTTTTAAAATGACACTAATAATAAGGATATGTCATGGATATGCTCAATATAAATGTTTACAAATCCACCCATCAAAATAAACTCATAAAGTACATGTATTATGAATACATTATGATTAGTCCTTATTCTCCATAAATGTAGGTCTATTATGTTAGTAATTAAGCATTTTTAAATTTGAAGATTTTTACAAAATGGAAGGATAATTCACTTAAAACTTTTCAAAAAGCCAATTACCAACCCTTTTATCGAGGACAGTAGCTAAACGCTCTTATATTCCTTGATACACCTGGGCGTACACTTTAGTGCGTTGTCACTACTTTAAAACAAACGGTTTTATTTATTTGTATGGGATTGGATGTTACTTTTCAAGTATCTTACCAACCTCTCAAATGTTTAAAACCTCTTAAAATGTTTAATGTTTTAAATATAGAAACAATAGAAAGCTCAAAGGGATATTAACATTAACAATGTGATGCACTGCTATTATATATTTCACTTTATTATCAAAATCAAGAAACATATTTCATTTGCATAGGCACTCATTTTTTCACTAATACATTCTTACTTTAATTATTAATTATCATCTCTTTTATCATAATTTATTACTTGTTTTTAAATACAGTAACCCAAACTGTGTGATATTTAAAATATATTTAATATAAAAAAACAGGGATGAAAAAAATTAAATTTCTTCAAAATAAAAACATTAGTAATTGTTACCACTTTTTTATAAGACGATCTTCGAATTACGGACACGTACTGTGTACCATGCAATAATTAATTATTTAGACAATTGTAAAAGCAATTTCTCCTCCTGTCAAGATAAAAGTGCTACTTTACTTTGTAACCTTTCATAAGTGAAAGTTTACAAACACATTGATCAATACATTAACCGAATTAAGGAGCTTCAAGCGCAGTGCCGCTTCGATCTCCAGAACTATAACTTTAAAGGCCACGATTTTCTAAAACGAAAATGTTCAAAAACTTTGTTTACTTGTTTGTCAATGTGCCAGTTTTCCCTTTCAGTCTAAGCACTGCGCGAAACACCAGCATTTTCAGAAAAATATTTATAGCTCCATTTTTATTTTACTTCATTGTTTCAGCAGTAAGTGATCTCAAGGAAGTAAGAAGTTTGTTCCTGTTTTTTCAAAATTGTGCTAGCATATTAACCGTTACGTCATGTGGTTACTACATGATCCACATATTATTTAGGTTGGATATCAGTTTGGTCGAAGTTGGGTTCGAAGATTTCAACAAAACCTGTCACGAACTTAAGGTCAACTACGTTTTTAAATTTGCCATGATTTTTCAGCTGGGCATGTGGATTTCTTCTTTGATCCAAAGTATCGAGTTTTTCATTCGCCATGGATCAGCATGGAAATGGTACATCATGACAGCTATTATTGGTCCTCTTGTGGGTCAATTGATCTTTATCAAGACCATTATGGTGGAAAGGATTAAAACCACAAAAGCAAAGATCATCAGTGGAGCTTTCAATGATTTCATCGCAGATATCAGGATCCTGCTTGACGCTGACGATCAAATCAATAAAGCCTTCTCACCGATTATATTTCTGTGTATTGTTTGGAACACTGTCGTTGTGATGCGAAACGTTGTAATATACTGGCTGGTATTTGGCCTGCACGAGTACCAACAGTTTTACAACAATCATTTGACATGGTATCGTCAAAGATACCTCTTCCATAACTTGATGTTGATACTGATGACTTATGCATGTTCCTGCATATCCAATCAAATCGACAGCATTAAGGAAGAACTTGATAAGACGATCACGCTGAAAAGAAACGATCACACTTTCAGGTTGAAAATCCTCGGTGTTCTCCAAGAACTAGACAATTTTCATACAAGTTTCGAGTGCCTAGGTTTTTTCAGTGTAGATTTGTCTTCTATCTCGAGTTTTTTAGGTCTCGTAATCAATTTTTTGATGGTGACTATTCAGTTTGTGAAAGCCGACACCAAAGCTGGACCACAAAACGGACATTAAAATGTGAAATGTGCAAATGTTTTTTCCTTAAATCGGTTTAAAGGTTTTTAATTCATCATTTTACCATTTTCCATTAATAATTTCATTTTCAAAAGTTATTTTTATTTAATGACTACTATTTTACTTTAATTTCATATTTTTCAATAATATATAGAAGTTCCAACACGTAAATATTATTGAATTTCATTAAAGATCTTTTAAAATCTTGTCTTGCTAACCTACTGTTGGAAGAAGTATTTTAGGTATAAATTTGATATACTATCGTTAATTTCAAGTAATTATCTTTATTATATTATAATCACTTTAAGGATTCATGATTAAAAAATGTATGATTTAAAATTTTTTTAAGTAATGCCGTTAAAATACCTAGTAACTTTTTTCTTTGTATCTATTTGTTAAGGGTGTATCTGAAATACACCTTTGAGGTATTGTTTCTAAGGTCAAAACAAACAAAAGACGTCCTGTGAATGTATGGCCTATCTCGCTCCGTTTTTCGTCTGTCTGTGTTGTGTTTTTTACGTAGCTTACTTACATACTTTGGAACCACTTGAGATAAGTAGTAGTAACTTTACTAACATTCAATACTCTCCATTATTTGTGTTGTAGCCCTAAATGAATTTTACATTTTCTTAAAGGATATTAAATTTAGCAAATTTTTGTCTTTAGTTTCCTTTTTTGTAAGTCCCTTAAGCTTTTAAATAATGAAATGGACGCCATTTTGAAATGTGACAAAAAGTATAATCTTTATACTTGGTACAAAAGGAGGTCCTATTAGTACTCATAGACAAACCAAGTTTGAAAAACCTCAAATGGTTCCAAATTTATAGCAAGCTATGTAAAAATTCCATACACGCCAAAATGCGGAAAACCGAGCGAGATAGGCCATATGTTTACAGGACATTTTGGTTTGTTTTTTACCTCAGAAACAATGCCCAAAAGTTGTTCAGTGTATTTCAGATACACCCATTTTTTAAGTGTCATATTTTGACTAAAATTAATTGATAGAAATTTATTACCATTGTCATAAAACTTTTTTGAATTTGATTGAACAAAAACTACGCAACGAAAAAAGCTTATGTATTCAAATTCACAATTTGTATTTTTCACGCTTTATCCAATATTTTTTATCCAATAATATTTTGATATTTCATTTTTGTACATTATTTTTTACTCATTTACTTAAACCTAAGTGTGAAATACAATTTAATAAAAATTGCTCTAAGTCTGTTATTTACTAATCACACTTAAACACAGTTTTGGTACCACAGAATATAATTATTTGTTAAAACAGTTATTATTATAACAAAACAATGACGTCAATAACCATACGACGTCATTAACCAAATGACGCCACCGTTTCAAATTTTGGTTGCGCAAATTGCCAACGCCTCCCCGAGCTAAGACATATCCCTGTCAAAAGTACATATCTAATTATATTCTACATGATTTCTTACATAAATACATTTTTGTGTTTCATTTTAGACTTTCATGTTGTCAAGTAATTATTGTTTTTATGACATACCGAAAAGTTATCATGTAGGTTACTATGTAAATAAAAAGTTAGATTTTTTATCAGATTGTAAAATATGCACACCCTATCAACTACACTTATCGTCCTAAACGAAGCTATCGCTTTTTAATACGGAACATTTTTAAAGTTAGAAAAATGTATGTTCGGATAGGTATAACCATGATCAATATTTTTATTGAATAATTTTATTTCGACATAATTAACTACAATTTTTCACATTTTTTAGTTAACATTGTCCTTTAATGTTAATTCGCTGTCTTCAATAACACAGTAAAAGTAATTCTGGACCAGTCACGATTAATCCAATTTGTAGGTCCAGACAGTTTACAGTTTTTAAATAAAAAACAATTATATATATATATATATATTATTAAAATAAAAATTTAATGATTAATTTGAGATGAGGAACACCTAAATCACACACTGCATTATGACGATCAAAATATCGACATTACAAGTATTGGCATCTCTTCCACATAGAGTACCAAGACTTTCGCCAAATATTCATAATGACTAAAGCCAGAAAATAATACATGTAGGGATAAATATTCCAAGAACGACTTGCCCTCAAATCTGGCGTTAAGACTGCTTCTGGCAACCCCCCAGGCGTTGTTCGTGTCCTCGCAAAACAAAGATGCTACACTTTTAATGGCTTTTACAATTTATTGTTGGTTCCTGTAGTTCTTTTGCAACACCTAAAAATCAATATCATTACTATATGTTTTTAAGTATACTTTTACGTCAAATAGAATGTGTTGCTGAAACAGAACTTTATAATTAACCTTTAGGGTGATAGCAGGTAAATTTTGGAAATTTTAAAACATACAAATTTCAGTATCCCTAAGTTCAATGCAATTCAATTCAATGAAATACAATACATTTTTCCTTATTATCGTGAGGAAAAATGTATTGTATTTACTTCCCTGTGGGAAATAGATCAGATAACGGATATTTCTGAAGAGAATGTTTTACTTCCTCTAAATACCTATTCTCATAACCAAACTCCTCAAATGACGTCACTTCCGTCACACATTTTCCTCCTTAGAATTTTTCACCCCCCCTTCCAGAGCTTAGCCTATCCTTGTCAAAAACCAAAATAATTCTTTTTTCCGGAGGAGATGGATTTATAGGTCAAACATTGTAACAACAAGTAATAAATAAATACTAATAAATATTAAAAGGATTTTACAGGAGATTTAAAATTGTACACTCACTGGTATGTTACGTTCTAATATTATGAACAATATATTTTAAAACATTTTATTGTGACTGTCAAAAAGGTGGTTACTTATAATTGTAGCTCATAAGCATATTTTATTGAGAAACCAATATTATTATAGAAACATGAGTACAACTGCATATGCTCTATCAAATCCCGTTTTTTACGATAGCATAATTAATGTATGAAACCTCTATAACGCCCGTTTTTCTTATCTCAACAATATTATTTCGTAGAACCGTGGCGAATATTCAGAACTAAATCAGTGTCAACATATTGGATTATTGTCCAAAAAGAGCAATGGAAATTTTAAAACAGGACATCTGCTCGCACGGCATTTTTGAATTTATTGTTAAGGTATCTAATTAAAATAATAGTTGTAATTTAATTATTTTGGCGGTCATTGTTCGCAATTAGTAAAACTGAGTTAAATGGCGAATCAAAACCTGGTATCTGAACCGTTCTCAGGTGAGCTGTTGTTTACAGTGCTTTGGTCTTGCATGTGTGACTTTTGATGGCATTTTTGGTATTTTGTATATGATATTGACTGCTTTAAACATGTTTGGATCAAAATTCGTTAAGCGCCCACAACTGCTAAATTGTTTCTATAGTATAGTATTAGTATTAGTATAGTGGAGTATAGTAACTTTTTTATCATTTTTCATTTATGCATGATTATATAGGATGAAGTAAAAACTCAAGTATTCCAACACTACTTAATTTATTTACACTTATATTGTAATTATATAGAAACGATAAATATATACAAAAGCTGTTAAATTGGCGAAGAAACAAGATGGCGTCCCTGCTTAAATACTACTGGCTACCGGAAGTTCCTGTCATGGCGTCGGAGGTAGCCATTAGCTGGCTAATAATCTATTGACTATTAATCTATTGGCTGGCTGAGGTCCGAAAACAGATTTTTATACGTTCTTGCAGAATCAAAATGGATTTGTTCATTTAATAATTTTGCTTTATCTTAACATTTTTCTTTATAAATAAATAACTCTTCCCATGCATTCATTCCATTTCCGTTTTTACAAGTTTTGATAATCTTGAGGTCTTCATCGATTGTTGTTAGGTTATGTCCTTTTTCTAGTAAGTGTTTTGCGATGTTTGATCTCTCCGGTTTCCCATTCTTCCATGCTGATATATGGCTTTAATATCTTTTTATAAAATTGACAGTCTGGCCTATGTATATTTTATCGCAGTCTCTGCATCCAATTTTGTATTTTCCTGGTTGGTTGAATTTATCGGTGTTTTCAATCTTTGTGTGTAGTATTAAATCCATTGTGTTCTGCGTCCTAAATACTGTTGAAACTCCATACTTCTTAAATTTATTTTCAATTCTTTGAGTTTTTTCCCCTATATAGTTGAAATCTGAAAATTTATTGGCTGCTTCACCTTTGTTTTGTGGTGTTGTCTGGCTTCTAATACGGTCTTGATTTTTTATTTTTCTGAATACTTTTTTGAATTATAATGAAATGATTATAATGAAATACTATTTAAAAGATCAATAACCAACCTAACTTAACTCCAAAGAGTGAATATAAACTATAGTTAATATATACAAACAGAGTTGTATGTCGGCGATTTCGCCATATTACGTATAACGAAACGAGTGTTGGTCGCCGACATACAGCGCTCTAAGGAGTTAAGTTATGTTGGTTATTGATATCACGTCAATAATGTTTTATACTATCAATAACTAACCTAAATTAACTTATTTTTGGTTTTAGCTAATATCTTTATAGAATCTTGTTATGTTCCAGATTCCAGGTCACCGGAGTTCTGTTTCCGAATCCCGAAACGTCGTAAAAATTTTGTTTTACTAATCTTTATGGACAATGACCTAAATATAAAAATTTAAATAACATGAACCTACAACCAACAGAGATGTCAAGCAGATAAATAGTTGTCACCTTGGAGAAACAAAACATCTTAAAATTATAAATAATAGTTAACGAGTAACTAATTATCTAGTTTTATAACAAATAAAAATGTTATTTATTTAACTACCATCTTAGGAGCATCGTGTAACCGACAATATTAACACGGTGATTATCGGTCTAAAATGCAATATTCCGCAACTGATGAAAGCACTTAGTAATTTCTAGCAGGAGCACTTAGCTCTTAGTACTAACTACTATGTTAAACATTAATGGTTTAATAATCCAATCCAATAATTCCAATCCAGGAAAATACCGGTTTTATTGTAATATTAAGCTGAAAATCTGAAAGATTAACATTAACCCTTTCAGTGCCAACGTCCGTATATACGGACGTCCAAAAAAATTAATTAAAAAAATTTTCCAAATTTTTTTTTAATTTTCTTTTTTCAATTTTTTTATATTTGTGTTCAGGATATAAAGAGCATATTAAATATAATTATTTAAGTTAAAATGTTATTCTAACTATTTTTGACTGCAGACCACATCAACTTCTGTTGTTTGTTTACTTGTTTAGGTAGCAGTGAGACTTAAGAAGTTTCAGGTTATTATTATTTTTTGTTTAGTTTCTTTTGTAAATTAAATATATTGATTCACCTGTCAATGATAAAACAATTCTTAGAGTGTTAAAAAGGTGATGGTAGTAATTTTTCCATGGGTAATTTGAGTGGGAGTGATGAGTTGTCAAGTTTAGGCTTTGACAACATGAACAGTGATCCTGATATTCAGAAACTCTTAAAAGTAATAATGAGAATAGTTTGAATCATTTTATTCATTTACTCAGCTGTAAAACAAGTTCAAATATTCCATGTCTAATGTAAAATATTTTCAGGCGTGAATAATAGTTTCAGTAACTTATGGAAAAACCAAAACTCACGATATTTCCTAAAATAATCACAAAAACTTTATTTTTGAAGATAAATGTTCAACCTTTTTGCATTTATGTACAAAACTAAGTATAGTTCAACAAAAAAACACAAATTTTAAGCATGAGGAATTTTCTACTGGCAATTTTTTTACTTCAAACTGAAAAATTCATTATAAAATATTAATTAAGTAATCATTTTTCATAATTTATTTTATGAATAAAAATATTAAGTATATTAATTTTATCTGTTACATTTACCTAACTTATTTATGAACAAAACAAAACCAAAAGTATCCATTTTCATCAATAAATAATAAAACAATGACAGTTTTTCTCAAACAGCTAAAAACTGCTCATTTTTACCTGGCATTTCTTTCACACGCTATGGGAGTAACACCTGGCACTGAAAGGGTTTTAAGCTTATGGAGCATCAAATGTAAACAATACAAATCGAAACATCTGTTTATAACCGTTTGTCAGTTTTTGAGTGAAGATGGCTAAAAAATATGTTATTTTTAAGATGTGAATGGAGGTTTTGCATACATATTTATTTTATGTATGTATGAGCTAAAAAAATTATCAATTTAATAAACTATTTTTAGAAACTAAAGGGTAAAATAACTGTTCAAAATAAAAGCAGAGAAAAGTATTTCCAAAATCTATCGTTTTCTGATAGAAAAAATTAATCATTGTATTGCTTGAAACCTCTTTAACAAACTTAAAAACTTGGTGTAAATTAAATTTACCCTTTGCTTTTTAATCCTCATTTCGTATCTAATACAATCAGTTGACCACAGTTTATTAATAGTCGTACAAAAAATTATGATAGCTCCAACAATAATGTCTGGTAAAACATTCTAAACCACGTTTCAGTACACCTATGCCTTAGCTTATTTGCCTAAGCGGCGGACTCATGCGTTTACGTTTGTGAGATCGATCCCCGACCGTGACGGATGTATTTTTATTTAGACTGCAGGTTTGTAAAAAAATGTTAAAATGTTTGCGTTAATTGGTCAATAAAAACTATCATTTTTGTTTTTATTTCAAAAATCAACTAACAATATCGTGTTCTGTCGCCTACATATTTAAAACATAATTAAAACAATAATTATTAACTATTTGTATTATTAGTATTATATTTATTTCTTTAAAATTGTCTTATTCTATCCGAGTAAAGCTGGGTCTCCAGGTACTCGTATCTAAGGTACTTAGTAGCGCGTATCACTCCGCTATTATGGCTTATGTATATTATTCATCACGTTTTACGATAACACGGAGTTAACTTGTTTTAGTCGATATAGCTGCTAATTTAATGTGAGTAAAACATTTTGCTTAGTGGAATTATTAAATGTACTTCTATAAATAAAATAAAACTATAAACTGGGTATGTGAACAAACAACAAACAGCGTAGTATTTCGCAAGAAGTATTAGCTTCCCAAGATCTTACAATATAAACCAAACTTAGCGTGTTTCATAGCTAAAAACGAGCTTGCAAAATGTACTAAAATGTATCGCCGCGTTCGTTTAGAAGAAGCTGAGAAGAAGAAGAAGTGTTCGGCAACCAGTATTCCAAGCAGCTTTCCTACGATCCAGTTTGTTTAGGGCAGAACATCTGTCAGCTGCAGTACAGAAGGGTAACGAGTCCGGCTTGCCCACAACAAGTCATCATTCAAATGTAGTTTGTTACGTTTCTTCATCTGAGAATTTTCTCTGCATTAAGATCAATAAAAGATTGTTTGCAATGCAAAATCGAAATATTATAACCATACTTTTAAGTATATTTAAGTGTTGCTCTATCGCAAACGGTTACCACAATATTAAACCGATGAAACTGAAGAAAACGCTCCATGAGAGCATTTATGCATTTGTTTAACAACTGTAGAAACGAATTAAAATTTATCCAAATAATACGTTCAATTTGATGTGAAAGAGTTTGAATACTAATTTGTAAATTTTCATACAAAAAAAGTAAGCTTAACTGTTATATTCTATATTTTTAATTAGTGATGATAATAGATTGGTTAATTGTAGGAAAAATTAACTTTTAAAATAGTTCACCATTGTTTTCTGAGGTTTCTCAACTCCTTTTTTAATCTATTACCGTAGGTCTCATGGCATGAGTTAAGAATATGTTATTTTTTCTTCTTTAGGTAGAGACCAATAACAATAGTCGTTAAAATTTTATATATATATATATATATATATATATATATATATTATATATATATGTGTGTCTGTG
This sequence comes from Nephotettix cincticeps, assembly GCA_023375725.1. Lineage (NCBI taxonomy): Eukaryota > Metazoa > Arthropoda > Insecta > Hemiptera > Cicadellidae > Nephotettix > Nephotettix cincticeps. The sequence goes on along the minus strand of CM041790.1, from coordinate 33,046,410 downwards.
AACACATAATCTCGTAAAAAAGGTCCGATCGAGACCAAATTTGGTAGAACGTGTATTCCTACAATGCTCGGACGAGTTCGTAAACCAGACATATCGGTCAATGTAAACGGGTAGTTTGGGGGGAGTTTGTACCCCAAAATGAGGTTTTTTGCGTTTTTCACATGTAATTTTAAAAATTTCTAATTTTATATTTCACCATTGGAATCAGCTTAAAAAAACTACACAATTAAGTTCCTTAAAGTTTTTCTCTATCTTCAACGGTTACCGAGATATAAAAAAATCTAAACACAGTACGTTGTATTTTTGAGGCTCCAATGTTAATCTTATGGAGGATTAAAAAAAAAATTTTTCACTTATTATCTAATATTTTTGGATGAAACTTGATATTTAGCTTCATGTGGTTGAGATCCATACATTTGTGCTAAAAAATTATAGTTTTATGTGTTTATCATGGCAGCAAACCTGCATATTTTTATGTTAATCTATGGAGATTAGGCAAACTCCTATATTTATGGACAGATGTTGATAAAGTTGGTATAATGTTAAAAATAATTTTTTTGATGTATAAATGGCTACTTTCAGTGTTATACGAGCAAATACTATCTTTATTTTAATTTTGAGAATACAAAATTGTTTATCGATGATTTTGGAAAACTTGTCTTTATTTTATGTATATTATAAATTTGAAATTGTTTTCTGAGGTTTCTCAACTCCTTTTTTAATTATCGTTGATGGGTAAGATATTTACTTTAATTAGTTGTAGTATATAATCAATAACGAGCGAAGAAAGTTAAATAATATTTGCAGATTATACGATATATTCTATTGGAATTTTTCAACTCGTCTGTGATGTTAACTACAAAACGTTTCTGAAGGTGTAGAAACTTCCCTCGTTTTCAACTGATTACCTAATAATTTACATGTAAATTGATTATCTCAAGTTATTACCTATTAATTTACATATTTCAATTATTATCACTTGAAAAGGGGGGGTTTCTCCACCACCAGAATCTTTATGTAGTTAAAACACTGACGTGTTGGAAAAGTCTAATAAAAGATATTGAATAATTAATACCCAACGCCATTATGAAGTTTAAAGATTTTATATACAGATTGTTTCAGAACTCTCTACAAGCTTTTTGAAATATTGCTTCAGGGTCAGTATAAAATATGAATCACATCTGCATCGTTCCAAGCTAGCACTTTGTTAGTTTCTCAGAAATTGTTTTTTCTCAAAAAAGATAGCACTAATATAAAAAATATTAGTAAGAATAATCTAAGAAAACGTTTAAGATTTTTTCTAAGTATACACTTAAAATGGAAACCATACGGAAATTCTAAATGAAAGTATTTTCAAATTTGTATTCTTATAAAAGTTATACTATTTTTCTCATAAACTAAACGAAAAATCTTTACAAAAAAGTAAAATGTCTTGTTATACCTTAGTGATTACTTTAAAGTTAATACGAGGGATAGATATACCAATGCAATTATTTTATTGACAAAGATAAACACTAATTTCTCGAACTATTAATTATTATAAAACCTAATTTTAAAAGTCGCATTTCTTCAATATAAAAACATCAGTAATTTTTCTCACGTTTTTATAAGACAACTTTCAAACTACGAAAACGTACTGTGTAACCACCCAATAAGTAATTATTTAGACAATTGTAAAAGCAATTTCTCCTCCTGTCTGGATAAAAGTGCTACTTTACTTTATAACCTTTCATGAGTGGAAGTTTACAAACACATTGATCAATACATTAATCGAATTAAGGAGCTTCAAGCGCAGTGCCGCTTCGATCTCCAGAACTACAACTTTATAGGCCACGATTTTTTAAAACAATATGTTAAAAAGGTTTATTTACTTTTTTGTAAACATACCAGTTTTCCCTTTCAGTTTTAGCACTGCACGAAACACCAGCATCTTCAGAAAAATATTTATAGCTCCATTTTTATTTTACTTCATTGTCTCAGCAATAAGTAATCTCAAGGAAGTAACAAGTTTGTTCCTGTTTTTTCATAATTGTGTTAGCATATTAACCGTTACGTCATGCGGTTACTACATAATCCACATATTCTCTAGGTTGGATATCAGTTTGGTCGATGTTGGGTTCGAAGATTTCAACAAAACCTGTCACGAACTTAAGGTCAACTACGTTTTTGGATTTGCCATGATTTTTCAGTTGGGCTTGTGGATTTCTTCTTTGATCCAAAGTTTCGAGTATTTCATTCAACGTGTATCAGCGTGGAAATGGTTCGTCATAACAGCTATTTTTTGTACTCCTGTGGGTCAATTTATCTTCATCAAGACCATTGTGGTGGAAAGGATTAAAACCTCAAAAGCAAAGATCATCAGTGGAACTTTCAATGATTTCATCGCAGATATCAGGATCCTGCTTGACGCTGACGATCAAATCAATAAAGCCTTCTCACCAATGATATTTCTGTGTATTGTTTGGAACACTGTTGTTGTGATGCGAAACATCGTAATATACTGGCTGGTATTTGGCCTGCACGAGTACCAACAGTTTTACAACAATCATTTGACATGGTATCGTCAAAGATACCTCTTCCATAACTTGATGTTGATACTGATGACTTATGCATGTTCCTGCATATCCAATCAAATCGACAGCATTAAGGAAGAACTTGATAAGACGATCACGCTGAAAAGAAAAGATCACACTTTCAGGTTGAAAATCCTCGGTGTTCTCCAAGAACTAGACAATTTCCATACAAGTTTCGAGTGCCTAGGTTTTTTCAGTGTAGATTTGTCTTCTATCGCGAGTTTTTTAGGTCTCGTAATCAATTTGTTGATGGTGACTATTCAGTTTATGAAAGCCGACACCGAAGCTGGACCACAAAATGGACACTAAAATGTGAAAATACAAAAGTTTTTCCTTTTAACAATTAGTTTAGTAATGTTTAATCCAATATCATCCCATCTTCTTTAATAATTTTTTTTTCAAAAGTCATTTTTTAATAACCTCATATCGTACTTTTCATTTCCCCATTTTAATTATATATGTATATATATAGATCCATTGTAAAAGATTAGATATTTTGGATCGAGGCATAGTTAATAACAATACTTAAATGATAGGACATATTAATCAAATTTCGACAAAAAATTTATCTGTGTGGATGTTTCACAATGTTTTAATCCTAACCAAACTTAACTGTATTATAGCCTTTATAGGAAAGATTAAATTTTCAGAACCACGTAATTTTTTATAATAAATTCTTGCGTAATCGTAGATCCATTAATTCCACTCACACAAAACACAAACAACAAATATACACTGGGACAAACAAAATCAGTAATATGTTGATTTTTTAAACAATCACACACATTCGCTGAAAATTACGCACAATGACGTTATCTGTCGACTGGTGAAAATAAAGCAACACAAAATAAGCTGTTAATAAAATATTCACATTATTGATGTAGTATTCGTATGATCAAAATGCATCATGTCTTGTTCTTTTAAGCTTAACATATACAAACTTACCCCTACACGTATGTTTGTATATGCCAACATATACAGGTCACCCCTAAGGTTAAATACGATACTGAATATTCCTATAGCCTATTCTGAGAAGAGACGAATAAAAAAACAGTGATCATTAAAATCTGTCTAGCCATTCTTGAGTTATAAATGGTGTAATTAACACGACTTTGTTTTATATACTGTATTTAGATATACATCAGCTGATTATTATAATAAACGTAATATGTATAAGCAATGCAATTAATTTTGTTTGGCTATAAACTCAATACTTTTAATCAGACATAAAATAAAAGATATAAATACATATTCCTCAAAAACCGTAAACTATTAACGTGGTGAATAAAGCTGTTCATTTTGTACAGCACATATTTACTTCATAGTTTTACACTAACGAATGGTTCGGATGGCATTGGACAGTAAAGCATATTGCTTATAGAAAGTAAACCAACAGCTGTAGTTTAAGAAATTAAATGTTTTGAAAATTTGTAAAAAAACTAATTCCCCATAAGGTTAGTATTAGAAATTTAAACTTTATAAAATGGAAACTTATTTAGTTTTCAAAAAATCACTAAAACCTTCCAGAACACATATTGAGCAGCTTCCTAAAATTCCATGCCGATCGGATGAGTAGTTTTGCAACGCATAAAGGACATACATTTTTATATATAAAGATGTCCTTAAATCTTGTTCTGCTAACCTACTTTCTGATGAAGTAAGTTTGCTGTATCGTTAATTTTCAGTAATTTACTTTATTAGTATTCTAATCACTTTAAGGTTTAATGATTAAAGAACTCATGATTTTAAATTTTCTATTTTCTAAGTCACACATCATTTTGACTAAAATGTGTTAATAGATATCTATTATCAATGTCATTAGACCTTTATTTGATTAAACTAAAATGACACAAACCTATACAATGAAACCCCTTATGTATTCAAATTCAAAATTTGGAATTTTTCAATCACTGCCATTAAAAAGAGGATTATTATGGGATAGAATCTAATAGTTTTGACGTTTCAATTTGTAACATTAGTGAGTATAACTAATGTTACAATTGAACTAATGTTCCACTCATTGAGTAGAAACAAAGTGTGGAATACCTTTTAATGACAAATTATTTACATATCATTTACAAATTAAATATTAAACTCCTGTTTAGGTAAAACAAAAAAAACTATAATTTTTTAAAACAGTAATATTTTACAATTAGAAAGACTACAACGCATCATTTCTTTAACTTGTAGGATTAACTTGATCTACTTGTATGAATTTCTTCAGAAACAATGATACCACAATGTATGGAAACACAGTCAAACATATAGCAGTCTTAAATTTAAACAATACGACAAGAGTCACAATAACATTTGAGATACAATAGTTATCCTTCAGCCGAACAGTTCAAGGGAAGAAGCTACTCAGGCCTACCACCCTAAGTTTCTACAAGTTTCAATCAAACTGCTCTCAGCAATGTTAGCGGTTTTCATTGTAGAGCTAGAGATATCAGTTAGAGGTCAAAGGTGATTAAAGATGAATAGGTTTAGGGATACGACAAATATAAAATATTATTACCTAGTCTGATTATTATTTTATTTATTCGTCTTTATCCCCTTACAACAACAAAAAGTTAAAATTGCATTAATACTATGGTGGAATTTATATGATCATAAGGGAATTGACCTATTAAAATATTATGCTTCCTCATCGTTTTATAGAGTGAGTCAGTTAGTAGCTGAAATGGCAACCTGTCCATGACCAAGTATTTTGAGCTAAGTATGAATGAGAGATGAGTGCAAAATGATTGTTGCGCGATCTTGTACTATTGTTACTGACTAAGGCTGACATATTTCTTAAAGATGACTGTTAACTAATGATAGCCCAACATTCAATGGCATATCTAAGGGACCTAAAGTTTGATTTAATTGCAATTGATTTCCAATATTTCCAATAGTATTTTTTATTTAAATTTATTATCTTTATGTTAACTCATAAAAAACGTTGTTAGGTAGCTGTTGTCTTATGAAATGCTATGTAAAGTATCTAGCTTTAACTGTCTCTAAAATTCAGTATTGCCAATCATGTTTTAGTCCTACTAAAAGGAGAGTTTTATGGGCAAAGACAGACGTAACATGAGTTTGTGGCCCTCTCTTAAAAACAGAATCCAAGACAGATTTATGACTTTGTTTGTCAACACCTATCCAATCTCACTTTGTTCGAACTAATTTTGTATATCAAACTTGTAAAAACACTCTATACAAAAATAAAAATATATCAATACTAATTATGAATTTTTCAGTACTGGTAATCGATTAAAATATATTATTCTTAACCTTCAATTCCTTTTCTGTCAAACCAATTTACTGCCTTTTTTTAATGCACTGCCTTCATCATTCTTGATAAAAAAAACTCCGAATAAATAAGGGTTTGAAAATGGGTCCATAACCCCGACACAATAGTAATCCGTTAAAATATTCAAGGATTGAAGGGCAAGTATGTAGCCTATTTTTATTTTAGTGTTAGGGTAACCCTAGTTCAGTCTTAAAACTTATTGTAAAATATCACTATTACTCAAGAATGGTTAAAACCATTTTATTAAAATGTAAAGGTTTATATATAGTCTGCTAAGAAATTATACCAGTCAAGATAAAGCCAGCCATTATACGTTCCTAAATTTCATTTTTCTATTACGATATTCCAAAATTTGATTTTTATAATAATAATTTCCAAATAACTTAACTTTATTTTGTTGAGGAAACTAAAGTATACGTTTTGCACTATTTTATGTATATCTGTCATGATATTAAATATTTTGACCCTGAAAAACATAATTTATAGAGAGACTTTAGTTTAAAACATTGAAAAACTTCCATTTTGATACAAAAAAAACACGAACAATTCCTTAAATATAATTTATAAGCCTCATACTTAACTAGCGAATTTGGCATAGGGAAGAAGCTATAACCGTAGGTCTCATTGCAAGTCTTAAGCCCGGGACCATATTATTGTTTTTGTTTTGAGATGCCTATATATATATATGTATATAAAACGTCCATATGTGTGTGTGTGTGTGTGTGTGTGTTTGTGTGTACGTGCGTGTGTCTGTGAACACGACAACTCTCGTAAAAATGGTCCGGTCGAGACCAAATTTGGTAGAGACGTGTATTCCTACATTTACTCGGACAAGTTCGTAATCAAAACATATCGGTCAACCGGACGGATTGTTTGGGATTGTTATGTACCAAAAAAGCGTTTTTTTGCGTTTTTCATATGTAATTTAAATTGTTTTACCTTTAGAATCATTAACAAACCTACACAATTTAGTTCCTTAAAGTTTTTCTCTTTCCCCAACGGTTACCGAGATATTAAAAAAATCTAAACACATGACGTTGTATTTTAGGGCTCTAATGTTTATCTTATGGATGATACAGAAAAACTATTATTTCACTTATCACTCAATATTTTTGGATTAAACTTGGTATTTACCTTCATTTGGTTGAGATCTAGCCACTTATGCTAAAAAACGTTATGTGTTTATCATGACAGCTAACCCGCATACCCTTTTCCATGTTAATCATCACATAGAGTAAAGTCAAACTCCTTTATTTATGGACAGATGTTGATGAAACTTGGTATAAATGCTCAAAATAAAAATTTTTTATGCTATAATTGCCTACTTTTAATGTATCTCACAGCAGCAGACCTTCATACTCTTTTCCATGTTAATCTTAATCAGATTAGGCAAATAACTCTCATATTTATAGACAGATATTGATAAAACCTGTCGTATATTATTATTATATTATTGATTTGGAAATTCGCAGATCTGTTGTGACGGGAGAATTAACATTATTATTTCAAAACCACTATTCGCCTTTATTTTGAGTTACCTATATATTAATACTGTGTTAAAGAACTATTCTAAACATAATCTTAAATGTCTTTAACTAAATACTAAGCTCAATTACTGAGTAGAAATGATCTACTGCTTATGTTAAGTCAATGGAATAAGTCAGCTAAATTGGAGAACCGTCTAAGGGGATTTGCAGAAGCATTGGGATTGGAGCCAAGCTCTCTACAGTAAAATTAGCTTCTTATCTTGGTTGCAAATATATCTGATATAGTGTGGACTTATCCCTTCCCTACAAAGCATTTTAGAAAATCCGTGTTTTTAATTCCGTAATTTTTACATTAAATATAAATAAAATTGAAACGTAATTATTTTTAAACTTAATTATCGTACGGAAAATAGGAAATGTAAAAATAGCAGTGTGGCAATAGCTAAAATATTGAAAATAGAAAGATGAATAATCAGAACATGTATCAACAAATAATTTCAAAATGTTGGAATTTGGAGACTAGACTCAGACGAAACTATATATAATAAAAAAGAGCAATTGAAAAGCTCAATAAAAATAACTGAAATTTATCAATTGAACATTTAATAATGATACTAGGAAATAGAATAAGTAAGAAAATAAGAAACACGTTCTGTGATAGCAAGAGTGACATTAGATGGATTGTGAGGATTAAGAAAGGACTTGAGAAAGTTGCAGAGAAAATTCAAAGAAATTGAATAACATGTCAGAGGTACTTAAAGTACTCGAAGACAAAAATATCATCCTGCTTATTAGAGCAAATAAACATTAGCAGCGAAGATTGGTTTCAGAAGAAGCGAGGAAAGCATGGTCGGGGGATCAGGTATTGAGCTAACAAATAAATAAAGAAGTAATATATTATTTATAATTTTATACTTACTTATATGATAACAAAAACATAATAATCCTTTTTAGTAATTGGATATGGACTCCGTAAGAAAAAAGATTCAGGATTGAAACATTAAAAAGTCAAAACTTATATAAATAAGGAATTAACAAACTATAAAATGATAAAATTTATAAATAAGAGATTAAAAAACTTATTTTACTTATTTTTAAATTAGCTAACTTAGCTTTGACCGACCACTCCGTATCGTGTCATTATTCAACAGTGTACTGGATTTCAGGTGAATGGTACACGAATACATGCTTGTCTGTCATCATTACTTTTGTGACAGCTTGACGAGATGCTTTTAAGCCGCTTGTTCCACATGATTCCAGAAATTAAAATGAATGTTCTATATACCAGATGTAGTTTCCCTGAGTGAACAAATGATTAAATACCCAATTGATTTCCATCAGCATAATTAATGTGCTTTGAAATTGTATCTCTTAATTTACGAAGTAGATTACGTATCTATTCAACAGACACAATTTCAAAGACGAGCTAAAAAGTTTCATTTTGCTCTCTTGTAGGCTTCAAATTCAATCAAACTTCTTCAATGGTCCGCATTGTCAAGTTCCGAAGGTTTCTAAGAGAAATAAACCGTAATCTGGCAGCATTGAACGCCGAACTTTAGTTGCGTTTTTCAGTTCGGAGGACAATTAATTGATCGATTTGCAACTTCTCCAATCAAGCAGATAACAGGTATTGTATTTTTTTATTTGCTCTGAAAAAACGCATTTGAAAGAAACTTATTAAAAAGAATAAAAAACTAAGAAGAAATCATTTGAAGCATACAATGTAAACTACAAAAAGACCTTTTTGAAAATTCACATTCTTCACCAGATTAAATCTTATTCAAGTAAATCGTTTTGTAATTAATATTTAATGAATAAAGGACATTCTCCACAACTAAATTATTTAAAATAATAACCTCCTCCTTTATAATACTTATAAACAGACTCACCTCCATAGAAACGAAACAAACAAAAGTGTTTAGTGAGAAGAACAAGTACCCCTGAAAAAGAATACTGACAAGCATCGATGTTTAGTACAACGCCTGGGAAACTGCCAGAAGCTCTCAACGCCGGATTTGGGGGTTAGGGGCAAGTCTTGGATTATTTATCTTCAATACAACAGTGGTTTTGCATTTAGAGTAAATCTCTCGGACTGCGTAGATATTTACCACTTCCACAAGGTTTGGAATTATAACCAATGCGGATGTTTGTGTGCAGTTGGAACCGTTGTGGTAAAAATTAGTTTGGTATTTATTGAACCTACTCTGTTATTCACATTCATATAAGACATCGACCTACTTGATTGAGATTTTAAGGTGAATTTCATTGAAAATTAATACGTATAATTAGTGTAAATGATTTTATGGCATATCTAATGATTTTTTACTTGGTCAAACACATATTTATATAGTATGTTAGGAGGAACAATATTTAGTTTGTTTCTGAGAAGGATCAGTTGATTTACATACTAGGATCATTAATTATATAGCCCAATGAACAAAGTAGGTCATCGATTTTTCATCACTATCCATTGGGTTTATTTTGCCGTTTTATAGAGTTTTTAAGGGTTTAGTTGTTTAGTTTAGTGCAGTTTAGTTTTTGGTTACACTAGTGTTTACTTAAGCTATTGGCTTAATTTGTTTGATAAAATTCTAGGTTGGTCAATTTAGCTTATCCACTAAATAGGAAATGAAGTCTTGAAGTATTTTGTCATTAAAATAAATAATAATTGCGTTTGTGATAGTAATTTTGTCATGATAGTATCTTGCTTCTTGACGATGAACCATACTACTCTACGAAGGATGGGGGGTTACTGCTAGTATCATATGAAATAAATTATATTCGAACAGAAAACTAATTTATTATTTAACAGTATGATGTTTGATTTGTATTATATTATTTTTCAACCACAATGCTAATTTAACCGTAGAAGTGGCAAGCTTTTTACTTTTAACTGTAACATAAAAATAATTACTTATATATTCTTGAAAAATGAAGTATAAACAAAAAAACATGCCCCCCCCCCTTATAACCACTAACCACAAAAGCAAAACAGGTGTCCACTGCAATCCCAATTAGGCCTACAAATGCCGTCAACTTCCACCCAAGCCGGCCACCTTATGTTTAAGGTGGGCCCCTTCCCGCTCTACCACACACTTACAAGCCAAATTGTGATTGCTCATGGTCGGGATTCGAATCCTAGCACTTTCGAATGGCTAAAACGTTACACTCGTCAGTTTAGCACTTTAACCAATACACCTACCGAGCTTATGAGTAGAAAGCGCTTACTTGGCTATAAGACATGTCCTATTGGCAGTTTAGTGAACTGCGTCAACAGATTCGGTTGCTTACCCCCAGAGGGCAACCGGCCACGAAGGTGATAAGTTCACTAAATTGACGACAGATGCCTCCACCTGCCACTTCTTATTTGAAAATTAAAAATAAGAAACGAATTATAATAATACAAAATAATTTGCAAATGCGCCGTGAATTACGACAGCACCACTTCTAGGGTTAATTGAATTCAAATAACAAACAATAATAATCAGCCATATAGTTTTTTCAGTTAGTGGGTCTTACCTACGAGTATCACCCATTCCAGGACTACATAAACAACCAAGGAAGTTTTAAAAACCATCCATGCTCCATTATTATGCACCACTGGGTTTTAAATAAATTAAATCCCAATAGTTTCATAGAGTTTCCACATAAATCTTCAACAAGTGAGCCGAATCCAACTGTTGAACCACGAACGTTGTTCGGTGAAGTCTGATTTGTAGATGTAGAAACTTTTTAGGTGGTGTTAAGATTTTTGCTCGTTTCGAGATTGATATTCAATAGCCTATTATTTTTTTAATAAATTGTGTAATTTGTTTGGAACATAGCTTCGTCTTTGCGTTGCTATGATATTTATTTGTTTAACAACTAAAACTAAGTAGAAGTTATTTTTCTTTGACCAATCAGTTGCTAGGAAATAACATTTAAATGCAAATTATTTCAATCCTAAACCAAATTTTATTTAGCCTCGGTTTGCAGCTTGTACTAAAATGACTAGAGGACTAAAAAGTACTGTATGTAGCCTACGTCTCCAAACATAAAACAAAGAGAATTATAGTTTTGCTTTTAGTTCCGCAGTTTTAACTCAATGGCGGAAAGTTTTATCAACGAGATGCCGAACATAAGTCTATAGAGGTGGGAGAATTTGCATCTCGTGATTTAAATCTTCAAAGGAAAATTACATCATAAAAATAATCCCCTATTAAGTATCAGTTCAAGTGTCCTAAATGAACAAAAAAGAACTTAAGGAAGGATTAAATTATTAATGTTGTTCTTTCCCGTGATTTTGTTAATCTGAATATGAATTTAATTTTGAAGTTAAACGTTTCATGTCGTAGCAATATTTATATAGAATAATCATACGGTATGTACTGTAATCCAGCTACTTGGAGGTCGTGACTTTTGGATAGTTTACAGCGATGGTCGGTGGATGTGATATTCGTGTTTGCACTATTGAATACTACGTTCATCCGCAAAGACCGTCTTCATAGTTAGATCAGTTCATAATTCAGAGGAGAAAGTGGTTTAGATTCCAAGCTAAGCAGTAGGTTCCTGAGATGCCATTGGTATTTTTTGGGCTGTTAATTATTAATGGTCCTTTCTAAGGAACATGAGAGCCTTAGTCAGTAACAATGCTACAAGATCGCGCCAAAATCACCTTACACTCATTTCTCATTCATCCTTGGCTTAAAATACATACCTAAGTAAGTAGCCATAGTAATATAACAATAACATACACTGGGGGATGTTACATGTGAATACGATTAAAGGGTGAGTGTTCTGAGTAAATTGGGTTTAGGAAAGAATGCAAATACTCATACGTAATGTGCTTATTCTCTGCGTTCATGTTCTATAAGCGTTTACTGAGAAAAGTGCTAAAATAGAACGTCAGCCTGAATTTACTCTGAGGAAAAAATGTTTTTTAAGAGCTAGGAAAAGTTTAAATATAACAACGACATCTGAGTTGATCCGAAAAGAAGAGTGTTGAAGGATCAGATGGAAATTGAAAATTATTCTCATTAAAAGTTATGTTATGCTCAAAACACCAAGTTATACACCAACAATATGTCTTCCGGAATTGAATATCATCCAATGAACCAACGAATGTGTAAAATAAAAAAGAGTACAACTTTTGATCAAGTGATAGTTTTGCCATCTAAGGTACGTTAAACGGTCCCGCAAAACGCTATTAGTATAGATGAAGTTTTTTTAGTTCGAAGATTTTTTGCAACTTCAAAATATTAGAAGGTACCGGTAAATAGACTAAAGAACACGTGTTTATGCACGGTGTAGGGTGGTCACTACAGCATGTTAGTGAAGGCCTAATATATATCTTTCGATATAATTGACTAAAACAATGTATAGTATTCAAAGCCTATTTGTATTAAAACATATCACATCATTCAAAATTTTAAAATTCAATTTCAAAATATTAGAAGGTAAATAGACTAATGAACACGTGTTTATGCACGGTGTAGGGTGGTCACTACAGCATGTTAGTGAAGGCCTAATATATATCTTTCGATATAATTGACCAAAACAATGTATAGTATTTAAAGCCTATTTTTATTTTTTTTTGTGTATTTCTACGCCAGTGGCATTTTTAACGTTTTGATGGGGAACGGTCCAAACCCCGGTCTTGTTACTACCTAACGTCGACCTGTTGTTAGGAAGCATCATTAATTAGTAGCCCAATGACAAATGGCGACTGGGTCCAGATTCGACCCTTGCGGGATTCGATCCGGCGACCTTCAGTTTTGAAGGCGGGTATTATAACCACTACACCACCCAGCCAGTTAAAACATTAAAACATATATGTTATTAAAACATATCACATCATTCAAAATTTTAAAATTCAAAGAATATAAGAAATGATACTTCATTTTATTGTTAATGTGTTGCTGAATATAAAAAAAATATTTTTTTTCGAAACCAGCTTTAATTAAGATGAACTCAACGTCTTATGTTGTGTGAAATAAAAATACCAAATAAGAAAATATGTTTATATATGCTACATTCTTAAGAATTTGATTTTTACTGGATAATTTATCTTAATACCTGGGTTTTTATTCAAAACAATAGGTATATATTATATTGGTAAAAGTAACATTACAATGAATTATTTTTTAGTGCCTACAGTGAAATTCGTTATTTGTAGCAGAACAATTTGAAATGTTAAAGCTTCATATTGGAAATCCATGCGGCAAGTCTAAGATGGAAAGTTTTTTCAAACTAACTGTAACTTTATTTTTTAGTTTATAGCCTCCAGATTACAGATAATTACTATAGTGGTTTAAATACCTGCAATATGTAATTATTACATATTGCAGGTATTTAAACCACTATAGCATATGTAACTGTATATTTGTCTAGCTGGTTGACAGCAATAATGACATATTGCAGGTATTTAAACCACTATAGCATATGTAACTGTATATTTGTCTAGCTGGTTGACAGCAAGCTAATTTTGATGATTTTCATGTTTCGGAAAATACTCCTAAAATCGACCGATAAGGAGTTTAAGGAAATTCTTAAGATGCTGCAGTCAAGTTTGATATCGAATTGTAATGTTTTTTATAAGAATAAAACGCCTGAAACTGGATCTCAAAAGGTTGAACAAAATCAAAATGGTGGTGGTTAAACTTTTATAGCTTTACATTTTCAAACCACCACCATTTTAATTCAATTACATATCAACCTTTGCTTCCTTTAAGATTGTGATCTTACTCGACATGAGCCGGCCATCATAGGTGACAACTGATTATTTTGTACACCAAAAAGTAGCTTACTATTACTAGTAATGATATGCTAAATTTGGTTGAATTTCCCTTATCGTTTTAAAGTTATAAAATCGTTCTAAGATGTAAATTACACCCTATTTACTGTAAAGATGCATAGTTTATTATACTGTAAATAATAAATATTCAATCAATATATTAAAATTAATTGTTTTGAAAATGTTTACAAATGCATTTCTCACACGTGCCCATTCTGCATGTTCAATCACTTTGCAGGTCATGTAACACACATCCCCAAGGTAAACAATTTTTTGACTGAGTTTAATTAAATGATTCCATGAAAAAATGATGACCTATTTTCATACAAACGGTTGGGAAATCAAGAAAATTAAATTCCTCCTAATAGCATTGTAAATTCCCAGAAAACGTATTGTGTTTACCAATTACCGTAATTGTCTTTTTTACCCGCAAGTGATTTTTCCCTTAGACTTATGACCCAAGTTACCACATTATTAATTTTTAGCCAGATTCAATGGTATTAAATCACTTCTGTCGAAATAAACTCTTCTTACATAAAGTTCAAATAAAACTGATATTTTAACACGCGCATCATTTTAAGAATTTGTATCAAGTGCGTTAATTTGAGACGATCAACAATAAAGACTTAAGATTTAATAAAAATCTTTGCGACGGGTTTTGATATCTTTAAATGTTTCAAGTTTTTAAAAAGGTGAAAAGCTATAAACCAAACCGAAAACAACGTTTTTGGAATTAGGAAGCCTCAGCACAGGTTTCCTCCTTAGGTAGAAATACGAAAACTTTTAATTAAAACAATACTTTCTCCATATACATGTGGAGGGAGCAAACTAAAAAACCAAAAGAAAATCACTCACAGTTCAGTGAGAATTTATAGTGTAAAAATGTATTTTATTCCTTCATGATTGAAGTATTATGGCCATTTTAAAAACGTGAATGCTATAAAAACATCCAATAAACTGCCTTGTTATACGCAGCGCTCTTCATACATGCTGTTACTGGCAGCCCTAACTACATTCAATATCCCACTTTAATCTTGAATATCTATAAATCTTTGAGCTGGCTAATAAGCCAGCTCAAAGGAAAACCTTAATAAGATTTTCCTTGAAAATTCTAGATGAGTAACAACTTTAAAAATGTTCACATTTGTTTACACCGATCCATCCAACAGTTTGAAAACCCAATTTTAAACTGGTTTTGCATTGATTGAATTTTTGTTTTATCGTTGTATAATTGATTTTTTTTTTAATATGATTTTTGGGATTGAGTAATAATGTTTAATAACCCTAATTAAAAACTGTATTGAAGAGCTGAGACATACCTTCTCTTTTTGCCAGTAATTTTAGCAAAGGTACATACATTTAATAAAATTATTGTATTCAAAATTTCTTTGTAAAATAACATTTCAAAAAGTTATTTTTTTAATTTTTTTATCACCCCCAAAAACCCTTGAAAAAATATTGTTTCCTCGAAAAATGGTTTGTTGAGTATGTTTACATTTAAACATTTTAATACTATATTGCATATAGTATTAAAATAATATGACACCACCCACATGTCTGTAAACAAACGGGTCAATAGCTATAGGCTTTTAAATGAAAAAAAATATTTTTTTCCGTTTTCCACGAAAACAACAAAGGTATAGTATAATTTGACTCCTACCATTTAAACCAGCATAAAACTAAACAAATTAGTATTTTGAATTATTTGTCTACGACTAACGGTTCCAGAGAAAAGTTAAATTTACTGTCCTTGATAAACGGAGTACGTTGTCTGAGAGTGACCAATGTAATTCTAAAGGAGAATATTAAAAAAATAAATTTCTTCCTTATTTCTCAACCGTTTTCCATGAAACTTAGTATGCAGCGTAAGGTCACGTCGCCCAAAGAAATCCACTCAAAAAAGCTAGGTTACCGGGTTGGGGGTAGCGTAATATTTGGGGAAATTTTGTTAAAATTCCAACAATTAATTTAACTTTGTTTCTCTTGTTGTTATTTCTAGAAATCGTTACATTTTCTGTAAAAATATACACAAAAAACATGTAACATAAAAATATGGTGTTACACAAAGTGTAGCACTGGACCAAAATTTGGTTCATATGATATATATTATCTATTAGAATATCACTGAATCGCTAAGACAACGCTGGGTTTACCGTGAAAAGTAAATTTAATAAAACATTTTTATAGGCGAATAATTCGATACGGTTGTTTAACTCCCTGGCCCAGTGAGAATTTATAGTGTAAAAATGTATTTTATTCCTTCATGATTGAAGTATTATGGCCATTTTAAAAACGTGAATGCTATAAAAACATCCAATAAACTGCCTTGTTATACGCAGCGCTCTTCATACATGCTGTTACTGGCAGCCCTAACTACATTCAATATCCCACTTTAATCTTGAATATCTATAAATCTTTGAGCTGGCTAATAAGCCAGCTCAAAGGAAAACCTAATACGATTTTCCTTGAAAATTCTAGATGAGTAACAACTTTAAAAATGTTCACATTTGTTTACACCGATCCATCCAACAGTTTGAAAACCCAAGTTTTAAACTGGTTTTCATTGATTGAATTTTTGTTATCGTTGTATAATTGATTATTTTTTAATATGACTTTTGGGATTGGAGTAATAATGTTTAATAACCCTAATTAAAAACTGTATTGAAGAGCTGAGACATACCTTCTCTTTTTACCAGTAATTTTAGCAAAGGTACTTACATTTAATAAAATTATTGTATTCAAAATTTCTTTGTAAAATAACATTTCAAAAAGTTATTTTTTTAATTTATTATATCCTATCCCCTGTGAAAAAATATCGTTTTCGAAATGGTTTATACGAGTATGTAACAACCAAAAATTTTAATGTGAACTATTTGCAAAATAAGGAAGACTTTGTTTTTACTGTCTCCACTTATACATACGGTAGTATATGAAGAAAGTATTGTTTTCGTCAAAATTTTCGAATTTGAGTTGAGAATGATCCATTATGGGATCCCCTGAATCCAAAAAAGTGGGTTTCGACGTGATATCTGTCCGTCCGTGTGTGTATGTGTGAGTGTGTCTGGATATGTACTGAGCCACAGCTTACCCCGTTGCCCCGATTTAAATTGAATTCGTTATGCATGTATATATTCACCGTATCTACAGGTGGTTTTTTAATTTTTTATTTTTAAGGGTAGTTCACCCCCAAAAACCCTTAAAAACGTGAAACATCCACATTCCTCAAAAATGGTTCTGTTGAATTTTATTACAATTTGATAATTTATATTGCATATAGTATTAAAATAATATGACACCACCCACATGTCTGTAAACAAACGGGTCAATAGCTATAGGCTTTTAAATGAAAAAAAATATTTTTTTCCGTTTTCCACGAAAACAACAAAGGTATAGTATAATTTGACTCCTACCATTTAAACCAGCATAAAACTAAACAAATTAGTATTTTGAATTATTTGTCTACGACTAACGGTTCCAGAGAAAAGTTAAATTTACTGTCCTTGATAAACGGAGTACGTTGTCTGAGAGTGACCAATGTAATTCTAAAGGAGAATATTAAAAAAATAAATTTCTTCCTTATTTCCCAACCGTTTTCCATGAAACATCGTATGCAGCGTAAGGTCACGTTGCCCAAAGAAATCCACTCAAAAAAGCTAGGTTACCGGGTTGGGGGTAGCGTAAATATTTGGGAAAATTTTGTTAAAATTCCAACAATAAGTTTAACTTTGTTCTCTTGTTGTTATTTCTAGAAATTGTTACATTTTCTGTAAAAATATACACAAAAAACATGTAACATAAAAATATGGTGTTACACAAAGTATAGCACTGGACCAAAATTTGGTTCATATGAATCGCTAAGACAACGCTGGGTTTACCGTGAAAAGTAAATTTAATAAAACATTTTTATAGGCGAATAATTCGATACGGTTGTTTAACTCCCTGGCCCAGTGAGTCAACCCTGTGATCAAACGTTTCTGGTTTGAAACCAATCTTGGGTGACTCCTGTCAGATACTGAGCGGTCACCTCTGGCTAGCCTTTGTGACTGACACTTCTACGCGACCTCACTGTATTTAATTATCCATCAAACAGGCCAAAGACCCATAGTGATTGGCAGTTGAGTTTTTATTTGGAAATAGTAATAATTTGTATAGTTTTTGGCTGGTTGTTGTTTTTTAAATAACATAATTTTATTTGTAATCGTTACAGGTAAAAATTATGTTTTGTTGAAATTGAGAACAGAAAAATACTGTTTTAAATGTACTGCGAATAACTGTTGAAAATAATATATTGTCATGTAATATGAATATTCATGAGATATGGTCCCGTTATGGAAATGACCAGTAACGATTTCCCTCACGTAGGGATGCCGTCTGGCCAGGTCGAGAGAGGCATACCGCTGTGATCCTCCCCTGCTCAGTGGGGGGGGGTTCGTAGCTGAAGACCCCCCCCCAAATACTGGGTATTGTGAAAGGTTTAATGAGTGGCTGATCATTTTATTGGTTTATGAATAAAATTTTGTCTTTACATTTCATGTATAGGCCTGTGCTCTTACAGTTACGAGGTTAAATAATTTCTCACTAAGTTAATCCTAGAAAATCAGATGAAACTAATCTGTTTCATTTTTATTTTAGGCTATATAGTATAACACATAAATTACATTATAAAGTTGAATATAACATAATTTCTCTGAGGTTTATCGGTAATTGGAGTTATAAATCCTTTCATTTTGCTACATATTGTAATACTAAATTCTGTACATAGATTCATAAGTAAAATGAATGAAATTGTGATTGAGTTTTTCAGTAGAACGAGATGAATATATGTATACTTTTTAATATTACGGACACCTCCTGGGGGATAAACTACCAAGACTAGCCCCCCCCCCAATATCTCATCCTATATCCACCACCACCCTGAACCATATCTGTCAATGTGTCATTTCCTTTAAAATATGTGGCGTATTAAATCATATGTATCCATGAATTTATTTCAGTTCTGAATAAAAAGTGATTTGATATGTCTATAGAAGCAAGTGATAGTTCTCTTACCTTAAACCTCTGAAATAATACATTAAGGTGAGGCAGTGGTTCATTTGGTAGCTTGCCTGAATACAATATATCTACTTGATACGTTCGAGAAATGTAAATAGTATTTAATCAAATTCGCTGAAAATATATATTTTAGAAACATAGATTTATCCTGGTTTTAGATGTTTTTGGGTGTAAATAGCTCTTGTAATTAATTATAAAATATGAAACGTGTGGAGCTGTTGTCAAAGTGCAATACCAATAACAAGTTTACTACTGCTGCGAACTCGGAGTCCCTGCAGAGACATCAGTTCAAAAACCAATTAGTTTGTATTCAGTCTACCTCATATTTCACTATTCTGAACCTCAATTCAAATATTTTGACTGAAACTGCAGTATTCTCCAGGTGTATACAGAAGATAAAAAATCTCCCGACCATCGCTCACGACTATCCACAATCCGTTACCTCCAAGTAGTTGGATTACAGGACGACGCCACCGTATATTTTACAATTTGAGAATATCAACTAAACTTTATCATCAACAACTGATCACCAAACTCACATAAGAGGAGCATTTAGAATATTTTCTTTATAAAGCTAATAACGTGTTTAAATTGTTAAAATCCGCAAAATTCATTAGGTTTCATAACAATATGTTTTATTCTTTAGTAAAAATTATACCTCACTATATTTTACCTAAACGTACGAGAATTTCAATTCCATTCTTTATAGACGATGTGTATTGAAAAAGCTCTCAAAGAGACGGAGAAAAGTTTACCAAGTTTCTTCCGCCTTTCGCAAAGCAATCCATCTTTGAAAGAATATAAAGTGAAGTGGATGACAATTCATGTAAAATAAATGTGTTCTTACTCGCAAATTCTGGCTCGAAGGACCAAGTATACCCAATTAGTATGTTATCAACTAAGCAGTAGTGTTGTTAAATGCATCTAATCACATGTGTGTGCTCCCAATAACAATTCCGAGATTGTTTTTTTTCTTTTCGCACTAAACTCCCACACTACTACACACTACTCCCCCTCGTCTCCAAGGGCACTTCCCGAATAAATTTTTCACATCATGAAGGCTCGTAGTAACTGGCCCTTTAGGGACTACTTATACAGCTAAACTTGTGATATGATCGAGTACATCAAACCAACAATCCTAACTAAATAACACGCAGCACGCTGGCGTGTGTATAGCAAATTACACAGAATTAATGTTATTCCTATCATTGTAATCGAATAGTACGGAGTATGTAGGTTTGCTGCAATGAAGGTTTTTTACGTGGTAATGTGCTTATTTTAAAGCTGTTCACAAAGCATTCATAAAACATATACAACGTTTCATCAAATTATGCCAATACTTAAGGTAGTCATACAATTTTATGTATTCTCCGTAAGAATTACAATGAATACTTATGTAGGTTTGCTGCCGTAAGAAACATTAAGTTTCGGGTTTTTATGCATGTATTGATAAAACTTAGCTATAAACAGATTTTCCTTTATTGTAATTCAGCTGATATACTAATATAGTAATCCTAACCAGGTTTATAAATATTATTATTATTTTTTAAATTTCGCCAATTAACCACTAATCTTAAGAGTAAAATATTTAGGAACTAGCTGACCCGGCGAACTTTGTAACGCCTGACAGTGAATATATATTAACTTTACGTTTGGCCATGTTCTGAAGTCGAATAGCAATACGGCTTCATTGTGAAAGGTTATATATCCTGGGTCGCGGCATAGAGAATAACAATACTGAAACGATAAGACATATTAATAACATTCCTATAAAACAAATAAATCTGAGTGGATTAATACACAATTTTCAAATCGAATCCAAACCCAAACCAAACCTAACTGTAATACGGCTTTTATAGGAAAGATATACAACAGCTGATTATTATAATAAACGTAATAATATAAACATTTTAATTATCATATAAACACGTGATTTTCATCAGGCAGAAAATAAAAATAAAAATACATAATCCCCCAAAACCGTTAACTATTAACGTGGTGAATAAAGCTGTTCATTTTTTACAGTACACATTTACTTCATAGTTTAACATTAATGAATGATTCAGGTGGCATTGGATAGTAAAGCATACGGTATTGCTAATGGAAAGTAAACCAATCAGCTGTAGCTAAGAAATCAAATGTTTTCATTGTAGACAATTGTAAACAAACTTACTCTCCATAAGGTTAACATTAGAAATTTAAAACGCCATAAAATGGAAACTTATGGGGTTTTCGAAAATATTTTTTCACTAAAACCTTCCCGGACACATATAGAGCAACTTCCTAAAATTTCATGGCGATCGGATGAGTAGTTTGGCAACGCATAAAGGACATACATACATACAGACAGACATACACTCAATTTTATATACAGACTCTACAGTCTCTTTACGAAATAAATACCTGATGTGTAAATGCAATACAAAAACTACTTTGACTCATGAACAAGATAGTTATGACACTTTCATTTTATTGTCTGGCTACTCCGAATTTCCAGGACACCTTCCACGGGGGATGGTTGGGTGGTGGAGGGCTGGTGATCGGGTGGTTAAGGGGGGGTGGAGCGTCCGTACTCGCTAGGCGCTAGTATAATGTTAGTTAGTTCCAAGCCCTCGACCAGTGATGACGTCCGACCAACACCTGCATGACGTCATCGTTGCCGTCACCTAATTCAAAATGTTGTTTCTCACATGGATCTTCATACCTTGTAAGCATACACATACTTTGGTAAATCAAAATTATGAATTCGAGAGAAATTTGTTTTTTATTCTTTTGACATACAGACAGACATACACAGACAGACATACACTCAATTTTATATATAGACTCTACAGTCTCTTTACGAAATAAATACCTGATGTGTAAATGCAATACAAAAACTACTTTGACTCATGAACAAGATAGTTATGACACTTTCATTTTATTGTCTGGCTACTCCGAATTTCCAGGATACCTTCCACGGGGGATGGTTGGGTGGTGGAGGGCTGGTGATCGGGTGGTTAAGGGGGGGTGGAGCGTCCGTACTCGCTAGGCGCTAGTATAATGTTAGTTAGTTCCAAGCCCTCGACCAGTGATGACGTCCGACCAACACCTGCATGACGTCATCGTTGCCGTCACCTAATTCAAAATGTTGTTTCTCACATGGATCTTCATACCTTGTAAGCATACACATACTTTGGTAAATCAAAATTATGAATTCGAGAGAAATTTGTTTTTTTATTCTTTTGAATTTTGTTTGAAAAAACTTTTTACACAATAATTAATGTAAAATAAGTAGTTTGTAGAGTCAGTGCAATGAAAAATAATTGTTTTACTATTTTATTTCCCTGTTTATGTTAACCTTTTTTGTAAATTTATAAGATCGGTGTGTTAAGAACCACTTCGATTACACAGGTCGTGATACGTATAAACTTGAAATAGGCTGGTTAAAAATTAATTATTTCTTACAAAAATTGTGAAACTTTTTAATTTGTATCCGTCAGTAGTTCTATACATTTTAAAAATATGTAATTTAAATATTGTATTAATTTTTTTATTACTAACTTAATTATTTTATCTCGATATACCACAAAAAATGGACTAAATGTTGATTTCTTAGAAATTATCAAAATTGGATACCAGATAAAATAGTTTTAGTACACCTGACACACCCTGGAAAACAGGTTTTCTGGTGTTTGACTAGTTTAAACAGACGCCACAATCGTGTAATTATTATTTTTGAATTTAATTTAATTTCTCAGTTTATATTAGAAACTCTTCGTTAATATTATATTTTCAATAATTTGACCAAGAGAACAGTATGCCAAAACAATGTGTTGCGGGGAATGATAAATGAAGTAATACAATTTTTTTCTAAGGATATTTTTTATTATGATATTCGGGTTTTATTCAGAACATTTAAATAGTTCTTCTATAATAATGTCATTTCCCTTAAAAGTATTTGAACTCGTAGTGAACTCTTTATACGTTTTATATTTTAAATTTCAGTTTTGGCAATGTCGTGGTTGTTTTAATTATTTACTTTTCCGACGCTAGCTTATATATGTTTTATAAACATAATATACGGTATATATATACATCAGTAATTTTAATCAAAAATGTGGTATTATTTATTATTTAATAGCTAGTTTCCAATTTAATTTCCTTCCAATCCATCCAGCTCTGTCACATACGTAATTTGATTTCAGCTAATAAAATGAAAACAATTTCCATTTAAAAAGATTAAAATCCTTCTAGAGAAAGAGCTTTACCAGAGGACAGGCTGTCATTTTTATGTCGTCTACTTAAACTTTACAAAATATAATCCTAAGCCACAAAATGTAATTAATTATAAACATATCTGCATTTTTAATGTAAATCTACATTTGAAAATTAGTGCTTATCTATCAAAACAAATATTTTCAAGTTTTTCAAGAAACGAATCCTTATCCTTATGCCTAAAATCCTTAGAAACGACGAGGCAATAAGGATTACTTATATTACGTTTTATAGATATTCTATAACATTTTATAAATAAAATGTTATTTTAAATTAGTAATTGCAATATCATGTAAGTATTTGATTGTGGCTGTTGGAATGAATGTAAGAACAATTTACTTTAAAAACATTTGATTTGATATTCAGTTATTAGAGAACTTGTTATGGAAAAGTGAGCTGTTCACATGACCAGTGTGGTGACAATTAATCCCGGGACCATGATAGAAGTTCATAACTCAACCCACTGAACACGTTCGGTGGAGTTGTTCCTTTCTGTAATATTTAGAACATGATCGTTTGGCAACGCCATCGGACTACATAAACTACACTTTTTGGGGGGTCTAAACTCCAAAAATGGGGGTTTCAATTTATTTATTTATAATTTTTCTTTATACCATTGGTTTCAGCTTTTAAAAACACACAATTTAGTATGTTGAATCATGACTCTAGGTCGTTTGGCTACTGAGATATTTATAATGGTAAATACAATATGTTGCCTAAAGTTAATCTTATGGAGAATAGCTAAAAAATCAATAACTCACTTATTTATTTTGATAATCTTCCAAACTTTGGTATGCAAGTCCATCTAGCTAAGTTTTAACTAACTTAATTATTGACATATTTTTATAAAATGTTGTATGTGTTTTTACTTCGTGAACAGCCCCTTTTGCATCAAACCTAGATACTTAGTACTATTCGATTACTATGATTGCAATAATATAAGTTCTAAGACATTCACTCTACTCACGCCAGCGTGCTGCGTGCGATCTCTTTTTAATTAATCCAAAACAACTACTACAGTTACGGAAGTCATAATAAACTTTAACTTAAAGTTGGAAGTGTCACGTCGAAAACTCTAGTAATCATTTAGAATGACTTTGAAATCTCAAGGTGGAGTAATGGTAACCTTTGTTTTAGCAAGCAGATTGTCTGCACTTCGCACGTTTTGTATTGGTCTGGTGTTTGATTGCAAAACAGTTTTTACTATTAAAAAAATATTGCTGCAAAATCGTGTGTGGAGAAACCATTATGTCTCATTTTGATACTTATATTCATACATAAGACACCGACCCAATCCAGAGGTTATTGTAAGGTGTATATGAGTGAAGGGTGAGTGAGAAATGATACCAGATTATTTTTGTTAAAACACTTTCATACAGTTTTTACATAGGTTTTATGTACAGTAAAACATAATAAAAATCTGTCAAATATCGAGAAAAAAATATTGTATTCACTTCCCTGTGGGAAATAGATTAGATGATGGATACGTCTGAAGGGAATGTTTTATACTCCTCTTAACAGCTGCTGTCTATATATCCAAATGACGTCATTGTTTCAAATTTTTGTCTCGCAAATTGCCGACAACCCTCACCTCCAGAGCTGCGACATATCCATGTCAAAAAGCCTTTACCTTTGTGTAAAAAGATCAAAAGTGTGTTACTTAGAGATCGTCATTATATTTTCTAAGGTTGTAGATTACTTTAATATTACAGAAGACCCCCTATCCAACATATGTGAAATAACGTACTCGTTATTTTAGAGATATTTTTCGTTATTGTTATTATATTATTTTTAGAGAGGAAATCTCTAACAGAAATATTATTTCTTGTGGGTGTTGTTGATGGTTTAGTTTTCTACAAACCTTTCATCAGTGTATGTTCCGGAATAATTATGAGTTTCATCATAACGGATAAAACTCCTCTCGTCGTCAAGATAATAACGAACAAAATGCCTATTGTCGAGTTACAAACAGAAATAAGATCAGATAATACCCATTTTGAGTTTTCTAATATATGGTTTATAAAATATAAAACTATAATTACTTCCCCGTGGGAAATAGCTCAGATCATGGACATGTCTGAGGTAAAGCTTTTGTTCCTCTAAACGCCTGTTCTTATAACCATATGACGTCACATCCGTTACACATTTTGCGTCTTAAAAATTACCAACACCCTACTCCAGAGCTTAGTCATATATGTCATAACTAAGTAGGACCTTTATGAATTATTATATATGTTGTATACTGACTCTTTGTCATCGATCTATACAGGTTCTCTTTGGTATTCACTTCATTTTTCACGTTATTACAGGTTTTATTTGGTTTCAGTGATAGAGATGTCTCTGGCCCTGGCGGTCGACGACAGTCCCTACAACGACACCGACATACAGTGCAAGGACCGCACCTACCTGGACAACTGTCTCAAGAAGCTTCCTCCCATTCTGGAGAAGTCCGAGATGAAGGGCATTCCGAGCTCCAAGAGTGACGTCAATGCGTCATGCAGGTCTTTAACGACATTTAAATTTTTGAGAGAATGTTTTAAATGAATATTTTAGCTGTAGTCTGTTTATATATCGACGTTGAAGCTTATGGGTAACGCACTGGCCGAGTAAGGTCTGCCGCACACAACAACTACAAGTCGATTTCCTTCCTGCCTTCCTTCTGTTCTCTTCCATTCTGTCGGATGCCGACGGAAACTGTCGTGAGTCTCCGTCCGTCGCCATAGAATGGAACAGAACACGACGACCACTGAATTGAATTAATCTAGTCTTGCTTGTGTGTTATGCACCTACACGTTGAGTAGTGTTGTATGTTTATTAGATTAGATTAGATTAGATTAGATTATTGAAATGGCGACCATACCACAAGGTAGGTATTTTAAGCCAAGTATGAATGAGAGTTGATTGTAGGAGTTGATTGTGGCGCGATCTTGTAGTCTTGTTACTGACTAAGGCTGACGTGTTCCTTAGACAGGACTGTTAATTAATAGCCCAACAGCCGATGGCAACTAAGGGACCTACAGTTTAACGTGGAATCCGAACCACGACCTCTGAATTACGAATTGGTCTAATTATGAGGATGGTCTTTGCGGATTAACATAACTTTCAATAGTGCGGATATTAATCCACACAAGAGAACACTACACCCACCGACCATTGCTCACAACTATCCACAATTCGTGACCTCCAAGTAGCTGGATTACATGATGACGCCACCATCCCAGTCAAATTATTGTTTGGTAGTTCAATGTACATTATGGATAAAGAGGAGGAGACTATGCTCCTGATATGGAACTACCTGAGAAAGTTGGACTCTAATTGACAAGGAGTATTTAGGTGCATCCCATCAACGGGAAAGGGACATCAAAGGATTCGTATCGGAACTGAGGAGTGATCCGGTCGAAGTCAACTTCACCGGATCAATTATTATTACTGGAATAATTGTTATTACTGTCAAATGTCCTGTCCCCTGCCAAAGGTTTGACAGCGACCACCAGGACGGCAGGCGCGGATATTGTCTGGTATGAGGAACACACCCGGAGCGCAGCTTGACACTGAACCCTGGCTAGTGGCAACCGGTAGATGCCCTTGGTGAGAGCGTCTGCCTACACCGCTGCCCCATAAAGGAGCACGGACTGGACTGCGGACATCAAGAGACGTCTTCTGCTCGACCGAGGACCCCCAACATTGGCCATCAGCTTAAGGGAGCCAGCAGCAGTTAGAGGACACCTTAGAAGCCTGGTCCGCCGTACGGAAGGTCTGGTTTCTTCAGCTTAGTTTTTTTGGTCCACCATGACTCCGAGGTACTTGGCGGCACGCGTTGTCTGAACCACTTCCCTCTCCACTTCGCAGCGGGACGACGTAGTTGATCCTCTTTTTTGTGTGTATCACGATCTCCGTCTTACTTAGAGCAAGCGAAAGACCGTGATCGGCCGTCCAGGCATTAACCACGCACATGACCTGAATCACCTTTATCTGGGCCATCTCAACGTTTCGTGCGGCAATAACAGCCGCAACGTTATCGGCATACCCAAGTTAGTTGGTTTCATCTGGCAACTCGGATCTCAGAAGACTGCCAGAGATCCGGGCCGAGAATTGAACCTTACGTAGCAGCAGAGGTGACCTCCATCGTCCAGGTATCGTAACTCAGGTGTCTGGAGCTGAGATAGTTCTTGAGGAGCCTCAACAAGTATGATGGAATACGGAAGGTGTTACGAAGTGCATCTAACACATCGACCCACCTCGCCGAGTTGAACGTATTCTTGACATCAAATGTAACAAGAGTCACTACTCGTTGGGAGAAATGGTTGTGGCTCTCGGCCCTCCCCACGTCTCTCTGGATTTTGGCATTCACGTTGATTGTTGATCGCCCCCTTCTGAAACCATACTACCGAGGGGACAGATCCCCAGCGGCTACCATGGCAGAAGTCAGGCGGGAACGAATTAACTCCTCAAACAAGGCGATTTATCAGAGACAAGGCGAAATCGGCAATGATGCTGCAAGATCTGAATAACGCTGCCGAATCTTCCATTAGTGGCAACATAGCTGGGAGCACGTGGCCCGAGAACGATGGACTGCGCGAGTCATCAATCAGGTACAACAACCATGCGTGGAGCGGCGGCATGGTGGAGTGGATTACTACCTCACTCACTTTCTGACAGACCACGGCTATTTCAAGTCGTACCTGGATGGGATGGGCAAACCGGTTCACCGGATTACACTTACTGCACCGGTGTTCACGACGATGCACACTTTCTTCCGCTGCCCCCGGTGGGAAAGGTCCCACCTAGAGGCTGCACGAAACTTGGTGTTTTCTCGGTGGACACGGTCGGCCATAATATCATTGAGGACAGGGTAATTTGGTTTGTTTGACGCAGTTCGTCCAGGGCGGCAGGGGGGTAGTTTTGTCTCTAGAAGGATCTAGAGAAGAAAAGCGATCTGGACCGTGAAGATCACCTAAACAAGTGTCTGGACATGGAGTGAACCAAGGGCGTAAAAAAACTTTCCGTCAAAAAGTGTTGTCGTATTCTGTCGCGTTCGATGCAGTGAGCGGCAAGCCGGCTCAGCGCAATACAGCGGCTGCGACTATGGACGTAACTTCATCCTAATTACTCTGTTAAAATAATCTTCGGGTGTTGAATCCCACTAAGAGGGGTTTTCTTTACCGCTTGATTGAAGTTCTCTGTATCAAAATCTAAAATTATTAACACGAATATAGTAAAAATTGCCAAAAAAATAAAACAGATGTACACAGATCGCTCTCTCAACCACCACTGGTCACTAGTCGGGTAGAAGGGGTAGTGTGCGAAACCCCATGCCAATTGTGTGCTAGTTTAAACGCAAAAAATTCAGGGAGACTGTCCGTGCCCGAGCCCGTCCATTTGTCTACCCCGTCACCTCCCTTTATCAATAAATTGGTTCTTAATTATTACTTTAATTAATAAGAACTCATGGCGGTGTATTATGCCATGTACGTGTTTGACGAATCACGTTGCAACAAAAATGCTTTTTTCTAAACTTGAACCCTTACAAAAGGTTCAACTTTACATGTTGGATGAGGAAATGTTAAAATCAATAATTATGTTAATCGTGTCGATCAGCATGTTAAAATCAATGATCAATGTAAACTAACAAACATTGATCTTAGTTTGACAGCTGTTGGTTATTTATTTTTAAGAAATCACTTAAATAGATCTCATTTTTTCTAAAATTTTGAAGAATATGTCTAATATTGCTCAAAACTGGACTTTGGAGAGCTTATCATTTTATTTTTACATTACATGGGTTAGTTTAAGTAAACAAACCCCTTTTATAAAAAGCGTAGATTAAGGAAAAGAAGTTTTATAACTGTGGGGGCTCTCGTTTTGACATAGAAGATGAACATAAATTCCTTGTTTAGCGTTACAGAAAGACAATAATTATTGAGAAAATAAGATAAGATAATAAGATCCATTTCGGCTTTTATGGGTTATAAAATCTAGAAATAACCAAAAATATGATAATTCCAAGCATTCATGGTCGAAGCTCTAGTTTTATTTATGGCATATATATATATAATTTTTCTGCCGATTATAACATGAAGTTACAGTAAATTTAAAACCTGTGGGTGTATACCCGTAAAAAATTCTCGATTCTGTCAGAACCAAGGATTCTGTCCCAGTAAGGAGTAAACCAAGACAATCTGTAGAATAGTGTCACCCTCCTTTAAGGTACCATATTTGTTGTGGTGGATGTATAAAATCTTTTTTCGCAAACATTTAAATTGAAATTGAGGAAATCTATGACGTCCCACAAGTAGAAGTAAAAGGGATCAGTGGGTAGAAATTGTTCCTCTACGAGTGTTTAATATAAATATTCAACAGACATGAAAACAAAACAGTTGTTTCGGTGTGATTTGAATAAAATTACATTTTATTGTTAATACGAAATAAAATAAAAAAGTAAAATACTAAGTAACCTGTAGTTATTAAATTATTATTTACTAAAATTAATAAACTACAAAATGGCTTGCATTTCCCCGGCGCGTCAAAACATTTCATTAATGACTCAGCAAAGGATTGGTTACTAACTCTAAATACTGTAGTGATTCGTTGCCAAAAAGATTATCTAGAAACAATTAGTATTAACCAACCTCGAAATAACCAAAATTATGGTAACTAAACAAATTAGTAATATAAATTATTTCTCTACATGTAATGGTTCCAGAGAATAGTTAAATTTACTGCATATAGAAAACGCAGAACGTTGTCTGAGAGCGCCCAATGTTATTGCTATGGAGAATATAAAAATATATTTCTTCCATATTTCCCAACCGTTTTCCATGAAACTTGTTATGCAGCGTTAGGTCACATCACCCAACAAAACCCCCTCAAAAAATCTTAGTATTAGGGGCGGGGTTGCTCTTCCTCATAAAATTCTAATTAACAATTAGTTTAACTTTGTTTCTCTTGTTATTTTCAGAAATTTAATAATTATTTTTTAAACTATTTTTTAATTGTTTTGTCATAGTTATTTGTTTATTTTTAATTAAATTATATTTAGATAAATGTAAAGGAGTATGATAGTTTTATAAAGATTGTCGTTTTAGCGAATTTCCCATAGGGAAGAAGCTATTACCGTAGGTCTCATGGCAAGAGTTAAGCCCGAGACCATGTTATTTTTTCTTCTTTAGGTGCCCAGAGACCAAAAACAATAGTCGTTAAAATTTATATATATATATATATATATATATATATATATATATATGTGTGTGTGTGTGTGTGTGTGTGTGTGTGTGTGTGTGTCTGTGAACACGATAACTCTCGTAAAAAAGGTCCGATCGAGACCAAATTTGGTAGAGACGTGTATTCCTACAAATGCTCGGACGAGTTCGTAAACCAGACATATCGGTCAATGGGAACAGGTAGTTTGGGGGGTTTTGTACCCCAAAATGGGGTTTTTTGCGTTTTTCACATGTAATTTCTAAAAATTTCTAATTTTATATTTCACCATTAGAATCAGCTTAAAAAACTACACAATTAAGTTCCTTAAAGTTTTTCTCTATCTCCAACGGTTACCGAGATATAAAAAAATCTAAACACAGTACGTTGTATTTTGAGGCTCCAATGTTAATCTTATGGAGGATAAGGAAAAATTAATATTTCACTTATTAACCAATATTTTTGGATAAAAATTTATATTTAGCTTTATGTGGTTGAGGTTCATCCATTCATGCTTAAAAATCATAGTTTATGTGTTTATCATGGCAGCAAACCTGCATACTCTTTTCCCATGTTAATCATATGGAGATTAGGCAAACTCCTATATTTATGGACAGATGTTGATGAAAGTTGGTATAAATGTTAAAAATAAAATTTTTGATGGTATAAATGGCTACTTTCAGTGTTCCTCACAGCAGCAAACCTACTCACTCTTTCCCATTTTAATCTTATGGAGAATAGGCAAAAATTCTCATGTTTATCGACAGATTTTGACCAAACTTGTCATATATTATTATTATTATATTATTGATTTGGAAATTCGCTGAGTACGCAGGTCTGCTGCGACGGGGGTATTTAAATTTACGATAGGGAGAAAGTATGTGTCCGTTTATTTTTATAATTAGTGTTCAGATTGTAGTGAAATAATTAAGTTGAATATAAATTTAGTTATCACCATTAAAATTGTCACAAAAATAAATCATATATTAAGATTTATTCTGACAGATGGCTGCGGAGGAGATAGAGGCAGGTTTTTACAGTAAAGTTTCATCACGGTCACTTCAATAAGTTGAAAAACTTTTGTTAATCAGGCTAAGTTATAATCTGAAATTACAGGAATTGCGATAATTTACATGATTAAAGCGTTATTATAAGTAATGTACAAAATTTGTATCCAAATTTCGGTAAACTTAATAAAAAATGAATAAAAATATTTAACATGAAATGTATTTACAATACGAAGTCTTATATGGATTACACTATTGTAATTTTCCAAATGTATGAGTGAAATTGTCATATATAAACTGAATGATAAACAAACAACACACACCATTCATTGAAATATTCAGCAAATCTTTTCATACGTTTGGCAAGTATTATCGTACAATACTGTGAATAGTGTTTTTCAAGGAGCTTTGAAACTAGCCCACTACGAGCGCTGATACACTTAGTTCATTGCGCCGCCACAAGAGTGCAGTAAAACGTGTGCTTTTAAAATTTCCATCTAAGCAGTAAATTTAAACCGTATTTGTAAACTGTTGGTGATGAAACTGTATTCAATTATTTTTTAAATGTGTAGTTTATATTTTTGGCTGTAAGAGTTTTGCTTTTTAATAAAACATTAGGTTTTATGATGAACTTTGTTAATTGGTTCTCGCTTGAAACAAATACGACTTAGAGAATCAGATCTCGATTCTAAACAATCATAATCCGTGCCTTAAACTAATGAGTAAGGAAAATATAGAGCTTTGGTGACGCTTGGCTCAGCTAGCTAACCTAGTACTTAATTTTTACAAGGGTACAGGTCGTCCCGTGAATGGTCCGTCTACTTTTACGGACTGTACTGGTGAAGCGATCTGCCCGATAAGCATTCACTATTAGCTTAAGAACCGCAATTTTTTAAATACAGTATTGATTATTTAAGGTTTAGGAATAAAAAGAAACGGCCGTTAGTAATTCAAAGCAAAATTGTGGTACTGATGCCACGTTAAACTGTACTGTACCTCTGATACCATCGGCTGTTTGACTATATTAATTAACGGTCTTTTCTAAAAAAAAGTGTCAACCTTAGTCACAGAACTACAAGATCGTGCTACAATCATCACTCATTACCCTTATTTCTTCTAACTTAAAATACCTTGACTTACAATAATTGGCTTAAAATATCCACCTACCTATGGTGGGTAGGTTACCATTACAGAAAGGTGAGGCAATAATTTTATTTTTTTAAATTATTTTTAAATCACGAAAATGGGTAAAAATACATATTTATAACAACTTTTACCAACGTATGCAGTGTTAATAACAAATTTGAAATTATAGAAACATAATACACAACATAATATAATTGCAAATGTTTAACGCAGGTGGTATCTAAAAATCATTAGATTAAAATAAATCGAATCATTTGGTTATTTTTTATACGAAGAGGATCTATCCCATCACTAAATGGATGGTGATTTATTTTATAATATTGTAAGATATAAGAACTGTTATAAGATTTGTAATCTTATAACATTGTAACGTCCAACACTTATACTGAATAATATTCGTTCTTCCCAAAATTATTTATTATTTATTAAAAGCGTGTCGTAAAAAATATATAAATAGTGAATACAATACACAAACGAATAATGATGAACAATAACGTGGACTCAAACAACGATAGGTGTTTATTATAATGATTCGTCTACATACTCTAAAATAAGATTGCCCAAGCATTCATTCATTCCTTCTTGCACGTGTATAGAGCCGCGGAGCTTTCGACCAGGAGGTATCAGGAGACCAGGATAAGGCAGGCGCTTTTCAAGCAAACAAATCGACAGTAACACTACCGGGCTGCAAGAACTACTAGATTTATATAGAAGAACAAGCAAGGGTATAAGGCTCAACACGTAGCTGATTCACCAGCTGCTGGTATCAGCTTCAATGACCAGCAACATGTACCCGCGTGTAAAGTACAGTTCACGCGAGTGTGTAAACACCTGTCTTCAACGGGGACAGTTGTTTAAAAATGTCATCTGTGGAGATAAACCGAAATGTGTTTAGGCAATTGTTGAGGATGGGAGTGTAGGAACTGTGAGCGTGAGATGAGGAAAAATACTTACTTTGTGGGTTAGGAAGTGGATAACAGGATACAGGCAGGTAAAGCTTGGGGCTTCTAACACACACTTTTGAGAGAGTTAGCTGCAGAAGTTAGTGAATATTTACAATTCATGAGAATAGAGAGAGTGAAATTTGAGGAAATTCTATCTTCTTTCGCCTCATCAGCGCTGGAAATATCAAACATGTATCCCGTAAATCTCGAAATCACTGGGATTGCGTCGCGGTGGAGCGTCCTATGTGAACGATCCGGGCGATCCAATCGAACGCCGTTGAAAGTTGGACTATTTAAATGAATCCAGCATTAAATATTTTAAGATAGAAAAATAAAAAATGGAATATGCAACTCGCTAGATAACCACTCCGCCGTTAATTTAATATCTTGCCCATCTTTTCACGACAGTCCAGTGGTCAGTAAGGCTATCGCAAAATTAATATTATTCTTCTTACGGGATTCAGCAAACAATCAATTACAAATTATTTTAACTTCTCTGTCAGAAACGTTCTCTTGTAGGTCTTGTATGACCTTTCATCTATGTATGCTCCGGAACGTTATCGGGTGACAACATACTAATGGGATCTCTGGAATATGTCAACCTCCGAACACATCTAGTAAGACCAACGCCACAAAAATAGTTCAGAATAGAGATTTAGGTTGGCCCTAAACTTATATATAGTCTTCTTTTAACCCCAAATCGTAGGTTTTGAATGAAACAATTGCTGTACTATGATCTGAAAATTTCATGTGACATTCCCCACCACCACTGAAGGTGTTTTGTGAAGTTCGCTGGTAGGTTAATTACAGGTTAGAGGCATGAAAGTAAATATGGAACAATCATTCTCAAGCCCCAAACTGTGGATAAATCTACATCCCATGCCATTTTTATAACTTATTCGTGTACGCTTAAATTCTAGGCACAGTTCTACCCTTCTTCAGACCATCACACTGAGTAACATATCCATCCTCATCCTGAGTCTAAAGGCAACACAGAGCTTCCAATGGATTGTTGAAAAAATCGTTCTCTTAAAATCACAGGTAAATGGTACAACCAATGCCACCTTCACACTGTTACGTAATAATGTTTTTTTACGTTTTCAGAATCTTGTCAGATGGTTGCCTAACTTTATGAAACCTACTGCTCTGACAATGAATTCATGTTCCAGTGCGTTCAAGATAGGCATGGGCTGCATGGACTCATTCGCCAGTGTTTGTCTCTCACAGACCGACAGACAGACGCTGGACGCTCACGTGGCCGGTGCCAGACATACGTTCAAGTTCCTCTGCGATGATCCTGTGTTCCAAGCTGGTATGTTTTCTCCACGGAATATGTCTAGAAAAAATGTAACAATGATAATATTTTAGTAGGCACCAAATCACTGAGATTTCAGTGCCTGTGGATATTGTGGACGTTTTGCTCATTGTTCAGACTCTGAACAGATTGTATATCAGAGTTATGAAAGTTTAACAGTGGATGGCTGTTAAATGTGTGAGTACATGTATCAATAAACGGTACCAGTGGACTGACACATACTTTCTCCCTTAAGTAAATTTAAAATACCCCCGTCGCAGCAGACCTGCGTACTCAGCGAATTTCCAAATCAATAATATAATAATAATAATATACGACAAGTCAAGTGGTCAAAATCTGTTGATGAACATGAGAATTATTTTATTATTCACCATAAGATTAACATGGGAAAGAGTGTGCAGGTTTGCTGCTGTGAGGAACGCTAAGAGTAGGCATTTATACCTTCAAAAACATTTATTTTTAACATTTATACCAACTTTCATCAACATCTGTCCATAAATAAAGGAGTTTGCCTAGTCTCCATATGATTAACATGGGAAAAGAGTATGCAGGTTTGCTGCCATGATAAACACATAAACTATGATTTTTAAGCATGAATGGATGAACCTCAACCACATAAAGCTAAATATAAATTTTTATCCAAAAATATTGGTTAATAAGTGAAATATTAATTTTTCCTTATCCTCCATAAGATTAACATTGGAGCCTCAAAATACAACGTACTGTGTTTAGATTTTTTATATCTCGGTAACCGTTGGAGATAGAGAAAAACTTTAAGGAACTTAATTGTGTAGTTTTTTAAGCTGATTCCAATGGTGAAATATAAAATTAGAAATATTTAAAAATTATATGTGAAAAACGCATAAAACCCCATTTTGGGGTACAAAACCCCCCCAAACTACCCATTCCCATTGACCGATATGTCTGGTTTACGAACTCGTCCAAGCATTTGTAGGAATACACGTCTCTACCAAATTTGGTCTCGATCGCACCATTTTTACGCGAGTTATCGTGCTAACAGACACATATATATATATACATATATATATATATATATATATATATATAAAAATTTTAACGACTATTGTTTTTGGTCTCTGGGCACCTAAAGAAGAAAAAATAACATGGTCCCGGGCTTAACTCTTGCCATGAGACCTACGGTAATAGCTACTTCCCTATGGGAAATTCGCTAAAAGACAATCTGTAATAAAACTATCATGTTCTACAAAGTAATTCTAAATATCATTTAATAATTTATTGTTCAAATTGTATGGGGGGAAACCCCACCCCCCCGGTAATACCAAGCTTTTTTGAGCTGATTTTGTTCGGTGATTTGACCTTACACTTCATACCAAGTTTCATGGAAAACGGGTGGAAAGTAAGGAAGAAATTGATTTTTTTTATATTTTCCATAAGAATAACATTTGGCGCTTTCAGAGAACGTACTGCATTTATCGTGGACAGTAAATTTAGTTTTTCTCTGGAACCGTTAGTCGTAGACAAATAATTCCAGATACTAATTTGTTTAGTTTTTTTAAGCTGGTTTCAATGGTACCAGTCAAGTTATACTTTACTTTTATTGTTTTCGCTGAAAATTTAAAAATTTGATTTTTTTACATTTAAAAGCCCATAACTTTTGAATCGTCATTTTTACAGACATGCGGGTGGTGTAAAATTATTTAGTGCTCTGTGCACTAAACTATCAAATTTTAATCAAAATCGTTAGAGCCGTTTTTGAGAAATTTTGATTTTTCACGTTTTTTAAGGGTTTTTGGGGTGAACTACCCTTAAAAATCAAAAATGCAAAAAAATGAAAAAATGCCTGGAGATACGGTGACTATATATATACATGCCAAATTTCATCTAAATCGGACAAACGGGGTAGGCTGTGGCACTGTACACATCCAGACACACACACACACTTTTGAATTATCATTGAGCCTGAACAGCCAGTCAAACCAGAAAACCTTTGGAAGGGCACGTGTAGGCCAACCCTACCCTACTTTCCCTATCTCTAGTAGGAGTCCCCAAGAGAAGAAGAATATTCATATGGTGTGCACTGAAGATCCTAGACTGTTGTAGTGATAATTAAAACTTATAATCAAATATTTATATTATTTGGTATGTTTTTTTCAAGTTTCGTGTACTTAGAGGACGTGGGAATGTAATATAAATCTTTCTTGGAATCTAGCTGGATGTACGATAGTTCTCTCAAGAGGACGTGGAACACTTTTATGGCGCTTAATCACTCACAATCTAACAATTTATTGGTAGAGTAAATGGTGTTCCAGAGTATCTTCAGTACACGTCATGCTACAAGGGTATCAGCAAGGACTGGGACAACTGTGCCAACAGGTTCGTGAGCCTGGTCAGAGAGGAGGTGGCGAGGAAGAACCACACAATGGAGACCAGGCTGGTGGAGCTATGTTGGTGAGTTGAGTGCAGTAGGACTGAGCTTTGTTATTTATATTCTATATTCTAATTTATATTCTATATTCCCATTTATATTCTAATGGCGTAATGGAATGTTTAATTTTATTTCACAAATTGTTAACAATATTGTGACAATTATTATTATGGTGTATAACTTGAATGTTACGAAGGGTTTGTTCAATTTCTCTCAAGATTATTAATTACTACATCTCTACTAGGGAAGGGTAGGTCCCAAATGTGAAAAAAAGTTGAGGCAGGTAGAACAGTTTTTTGATTCCTGATATGTAGTTGGTTTCATTATGTTAGTACTTTAAATTTTTTCAAGGAATGACTTGAAATATTCATATTTATTTATAGCATTTTAAAAAAGCCAGCAGTAATATAAGATAGCAAATTAATTTCTTGAACTATTTTAGGTTTTGTTGGACTGGGAGTATAATTAAATGCATCATCTTCCCACCTAAATTTGTATACATCTGGATCTGTGTTATATATTACTTTGAGCCTTCCCCAACCATACTTATATTTATATCCTTGTTGCCAGTGGCTGTACATACAACAAAACAATGGTCTGGAATAGTTCTAGTGTCTTGGCTGTTTTACAGGACCTCATAATCCTTTTATCAATCTGTATTACCACCATACATAATCAAACACATGTCCTAGCGCCAGGCACGGGTTTCTCAAGTGCGTGTACGTGGCCGCACGCCTCAAGTGCAAGAAGGAGGAAGCGCTGTTCATCAAGAAGATCGCAGACACTTTGTCCAACATGCGTGTCTACTCCAAGCATTGTCGCAATGTGGACGTTGCTTTCTGCAGCCCGTCTGGAAGGTCTCACATGTCGTTGCTTGCTCTAATTGGGTCCTGGACAATATTGTTGGTGAAGGCACTTTGCTACTAACAGAAGAACTGTGAACAATGTACATCTCTGTAAATAGACTTGTAGACTATGTGAATAATGTTTGGGATGGTTCAATATACATTTTTTAGAAGTGAAGAGTTATATTTTTTAACAATTAATTGCGTTTGGGAGGTACCTACTACCACTAACAATTAGTTTCAGGAAGTATGCTAAAATGTAGCCTACTGGTAAATAAACTATTAATAACTGATATTTGAACTTCTCTAACTTTGAACTCTTCTAACTCCCATCCAACAGGTGGTGGGAATGCTGAATATAAGAAACAAAAATTCTTAACATCCCTTCAAAGACAAGCAAAGTAAACAAGATTTCTGTGGTTATTATATTATAGATATTTTATTTATATCCAATATTTCACTTTGTCACTAACAAGAATTAAGCTTAAACTTATGTCAATACAAGATCATTCATTATGTTTATGAGTGTTAAAAACTATTTGTTACAGCCTGATTTAGTGATGTCAAAGGGATGAGTCCAAGATATCAAATTAAATTAGACTATTATTAAAAATAAAGTAGTTTGTTCAATCATTATTTTACCTTTTAACAAAATATGATAACTAGTAAATATGTAGAATTTCACATTTGATATTCTACAATGTTAATGTATGTAATGTATACAATGTAATGTTTTTTGGAACAATACTGTTAAACACCAACTATTCCGAGTTCAACTATACAGTAAACAATTATTGATGTTTTTAACTGAAATTTTTTAAGGACCTAACATATAAATTTCAATTCCCTTCTTTGTGAGGACTGTGAGGAATATCTTTTGAAGTCAGATTAGATTAGATTAGAGTACCATTTGAAATGGCGACCCACCAAGGTAGGCCAGGGTATTTTAACCCAAGAATAAATGACAAATGAGTGTAAGATGATTGTGGTGTGATCTTCTTGTCTTGTTACAGACAAGTTCCTTAGACAGAACTGTTAATTATTAGCCCATCGGTCAATGGCATTTCTAAGGGACCTACAGTTTCCGAACCACTGCCTCTGAATAACAAACTGTTCTAGTAATGAAGATGGTCTTTGCGGGTTATCACAGTAATTAATAGTGCGGACGCTAATCCACACAAAAGAACAGTACAACCACCGACCATCGCTCACAACTATCAACATTTTGTAACTTTAAGTGGTTGGATTACAGGACACACCACACTCCCAGTCAGATCACTGATATAAGTCTGTATTGGTTAGCATCTTAGTAATAAAATTTATACCTAATTTAGTAACCACTTTAAATGTAAAAAAACAATGTTTGCAGAATATATGAATTTAATTTTCACATAACAAAAAACAAACTTCTTACTGTAACACTTATCTAGTGACTGTCTTATATACAGGTAATGTAGATAATACATTATACACAATGTTCTTAATATAAAAACAAGCCGTGTATAATATGGCCAAACATTTGTTTTTACAATCATATTTTGGTAATTAATTTATACTCTATTGATTTACATGAACTATTTACATCCAAATCACAGATCTTGGTCAACTCTAAGTGGAAGACTAAATATTTATATAGATTTGTACATTCTCAATATAATCTGTAATACTAAAACTAAAAAATATGACAAAAGCACGAGTTACTCTTACAACACCAGTTGTTTCAGATCATTGCCATCTTTTAAAGGGCTTGGAATATCAGAAGTAGGATTCCATCACACTTGGGAGCAAAATAAAAATTTGTTCTCTCGCATATAAAAAATAACCTGTCTGTAAACAATATAACGCTTCAAACGAAAGTTCATAACTAATTTAAGATTTCAAATAAATCTACATCTGGTTTGTTTATGGCAACATTTATAAACTTCAAACTGAACTTTTTAAATTAACATTAATAGTGCAAAAATAAAATTAATAACTAGGCTGGATAATTAAGTAATCTAAGGTACAATCAACTAAGTTATCTAATTTTATAAGGTAACATCAAACACCAATGTAAACTGTACAAAAAGAGCTAAATTTCAAAACATAAGGCTACACAATATTCTCCATTACAATGGTTAACAATGAATATGTCATACGCAGTCTTGAGATATAATTCTTTTTAGTAGACTAAATTAGAGTTGAAAAATAAAAAAATTAAACATACTTATTTCAAAATTAAAACACTATGTAACTGAAAATCTACAACAAGTTGAGCTTTGGAAAGAGGTTTTTACACTTAAAATATTTTTTGTAGAAATTGAAGGTTGAAACAAATAAAGAATAAAATAACATTTTATTTAAAAAAGGAAAATATTAGTGCCTTTATATGTTGAACAGTAATACTGTTGGAAAATTACAATTTTATTCATCTGACAATTAGTTTATATAATTCAAAAAGTTTTTTTTATAGAATAACTGAGCAATCAAATCAAATATTACCGGGTTAAACTTGTCTTAACCAAGCAATACCCGACTAATGTCAAACGTAAGACTCCTCGTCCATGAACGTTCTCGTAACAATGTAACGCTGGGATTGGCTGCAATCACCGAGGTAGTAAGACGTTATGGGGGCTCGACGGTTCTGTGTAGCGGGGGTGGCGGGGGGAGGAGGCCTGTAAGGAGGGGGAGGTGGTAGAGAGCGTGACCTATGAGCAGCTCTTTCTTCCTTACGCTTCATTCTCCCTCGAACGTAACATGTTTCGACATGAACGGGAGGCAGATGACGTAGTTTGGTCGTGACCTCATTGCCCCGGGAGTTGGACCTCGAGACGTGCGGTGTGCAATCATCATCGGAAAGCGTACTAGAGTCATCACACTCAGAACCCTGGACCTCTTCATTTTCTTTCACCGCATAGTAGTAGTCACCAGCTCCAAACCCTAACACGGCTTTGTCACTGCCCTTGGGTGTACTGTAGAGACTCTGATCGGAGATCTTGGAGTCTGTCGATCTCTGAGACTGGTTCAGTAAGCTGGAAGAACTGTAGGAGTGCTGGATTGATCGAGAAACACTTCGGTCAGTCTTTACCGGTGAGTAAATCTCTTGTATCCTCTGAGGGGAGTATGAGTCATCCACCTCCCTCGCTGACACAAAACTTTGATCAGTAGAATTAAGACTGAAATTCAACTCAGCACTGCTAAGAGACAACTTCTTCGCAACATTAACTCCATAGATTGGAGAGTGAGAGTTTTCTTTGAGATGGGCTCTGGGACTGGGATCCGTCACAACTTCACAGTGAACTGCAGTCACTTTTCTAAGTGGAGGATGCCGGCCAAACTTGTCCTCCGGGTAAACTAGCGGTTCCTTAGGGGAACTCTTCCCATTCACTTCCGTTTTAAAGTCTGTCCTGTTATGCGTCAAGTCACTACACTCCATTGGTTTCCTTGGCGAGAAA
Organism: Nephotettix cincticeps; assembly: GCA_023375725.1. Classification (NCBI taxonomy): domain Eukaryota; kingdom Metazoa; phylum Arthropoda; class Insecta; order Hemiptera; family Cicadellidae; genus Nephotettix; species Nephotettix cincticeps. The sequence goes on along the minus strand of CM041790.1, from coordinate 33,004,682 downwards.
TTTAGATCAGGTTTGTTACGACGAGGTGGAGTTGGAGGCGGCTGCGTGTCCAGTAGCGATTCCTCTGAGGCACTCCTCCTCACAGCTTCTTCGGTCTTCGTGTGATTGGGGATGGTGCTCAGTCTCCGAGACCGTTGTCTGAACCAAGCTTGTCGCTGGAAGTTGGGGTTGAGTCGTTCCTCCCAACCACCATATACTCTCACATACTCCGCTGGACCAGACATCGTGGAGGTCACCTGCAACCACAACCAAAGAGGTACTGAAAGAGGTCTTTACACAAATATTCTCTATGCAAAACATTATACATGAAGTATCTTATGTTTAAAAAGGTAAAACGGTTTTAGATGGCACTTTACTGCCAGTAAATGTAGAAAAATTAATTTAAAAAAAATACATGCATAGAATGTTATCACAAAGCATTTCATTTTCAAGAAAAAATACCGCTAAGTCCAATAGTCCCTTAGATTAATGGGGGGCATTACGATCACTCGCCCAAAGCCAAGTATGTCAGGGGGTAGCAATAATTTGCAGGCGCAAGGATTGATGTTTAAGCGCTAAACTTGCGCTTTACATGCTGCAGTTGCTAATTATTTATTTGCTGATCGTGAATAAGCCGTAACACGGTTAATCCAAATGTGGATAATCTGGAGTCTACTGTTTCTTTACATCATTTGTACATCATTAGCTTTTGAAAGGGGTATTTCATTTGTCGGTATTTCATAAACTAGCTGCATCGGGTACTATGGAAATTTTTAACCAAATGGAAACAGATAACAGAGTTGAGGGAGTGTCAACAGTCAGATGTTGATCTGATACTTCCATCACTGTGGGGCAGAATCCCCGCCCCGCACAGTGAATGTTGACGTTAACCAAAAATTTAAAAAACCAAAAACTGCTTCTTTTTGCTTAGTGCAACCTAAAATAGCAAATTTTGTTCTCCTGACCTTAGCGTGATTGTCGAAGGCCGGGTCGTACCCACTTGAGCTGGTCGAGCCACTCTCCTCCTCGTCCGGGGTGTAGAGTTGGGAGTCGGACATGGTCAGGCCAGAGTCCCTCGACAGGGAGATCTTGTCCTTTCGAGGCGGTGGACTGCACTCCAGACTGTCGATAGATGAGTCATCTCTTCTCATGGCTGCAACACCACATCATGTGTAGGAGTCAATCAAACAAGCAGAGAAAATTTTATAAGTTTCATGTGTAAATGTTTGGAAAAACCCAACTAAATACGAAGTTAAAACATGAAATTCAGTGAAACAGCAGTCAGACCATGAATCGTAAAATAATTTACAAGAACATGAAAATAATATAAAAATAGGTATGATGAAAGAAATAAATTAAAGTTGATAAGCTTGTTTTGAAAACTTAAGAATAGCCTCATCCTGGGTGGCTTAGACGGCTAAAGCACATTATTAGAGTTTTGGGCATTTAATTTAACTACTGTTACTTACAGTCGCTCTCGTCAGTTCCACTGTCACGCAGGTCGCCCAGAAGATGTACAACATGTGTCCCGCAGAGGACCTGGCAGTGGGACACAAGGCACTCGACCAGCGCCGGGACGGCCCGCAAGTCCTCCGCTGCACTGCACGCGTCGCTCCACAGCAGTGATGGCCCCACGCACACTGCCAGGTTACTGGGGGACATGAGGTTATGTGGCGCACGCCGAGAGATGTGGTGCAGCACGCAGAGAAAGTGGCACAGCAGCGAGTGGTTCACCTTGGGCAGCTGCGACAGAATCCTGGAACACACGGAATGGTCAGTCCAGAGTATAGGTCTATTGTTGTGTGCACTATGCTCCAAAGTGTGTGGCTAGATTGTTCTGTCCAGAGATGGCTATGTTTGTTGAACTGGGAGAGAGAGATTATCTAGCAGGGGTTAATGGTAGTTCTACATTAGGACACTGCTTATCTAACAAGTATACACCAACAAAGAGCAAAGAAGTCCAGATATACTTATCGGGTCAGTAAGTCTGATATGTTGGTTATCAGGGAAGAACAGTAAACATAAAAATAGGAAATACTAGATTACCTGGTAGTGGAACCCAATACACTAAAGCAGAACCAGGAGTATTTTAATGGTTCATAGCAAACCTCAGTCAAATAAGTACACTTTTGTACAGGATACAGTTGATATTAAGTATCAATTGTTCACTGGTAGTTAATACAATTAGTGAAAAAAATTCATGGTACACCACTGTTTACTAACAGACCAAAATAAATTTCCTGAGCATGGTTGTCATGTTTAGACTGGTTAAACTGCCAATTCAATCTTGATTGGACAGTACCTTCTGCAAAAGAATTTCACAACCTTCAAACTATGAATTTTGGTAGTAAATATTTCCAGTTGGAATTCCAATTATAGTTATTATTATAGTTAGTTAGTTATTAGGATTGGGTTAATCTTAAGATTAACCCAATCCTGTCTGAATCTTAGTGAGACACCTGAGGCCTTCATATCTGAATTAACTGGAACATTGGACACTAGTGAAAAATTATAAATACGGGGAAAAAAGGACTACTTCAAAATGTAAGCAGGCAAAGCACATTGTTTGCTTGAAACCACTCAGAACGTACAATACACGTCTTTAGTCATTTGTGTAGCGAAATGCGAGGACGTGCAATGAACCTCCTTAGATAGAAATGGGTTAATACTAAGGTATGCAGTACAGTAATTTAAGTTTTCTTAAGGTTATGATTGGAAGTTAAAATTTCCAGGTCTGAAAACTAATTTCAACTTAAGTTCAGACTGAACCATTACCCTTTGATCTTGATCAGCTTATGGTGGTTGTTGGGCGTATCGACTGCATCTCTCCATCGTGGGTAGAGTGCCGAGGTTAGCAGAGGGTCAGGCAGGGAGCGGAGGAAATCTTTGAACAGGGCCGCGGTGACCAGCACATGTACATGGTCCCAGGCAACGGTCTCTCCTGCGTCTAACTTGTCCCGGAGCTCCCTCACCATCCGGGCATTAGCTGACTTGCGGAAAATACCCTGGGTGAACGGACCCTTGGCCAGGAGTTGCTGCAGCATCGACTGTCAACATCAAAACAGGACTTAAATAAAGATTCCATGTCATCTTAAAATGGATCTCATCCGGAAAATCAACTCTCGATATCTTGAACCTCGATAAATAGAACTACTTTATTCTATAACAAAACCATATTTAAGGCTTATTAACTTTACAATTATATTTTTCCTTGATAACTCAAAGAGATGCAAAAATTACCTCCATATCACAAAGATCAGTAAATAAATTACAGTAGAACCTCGATTTAACGAATTTCAAGGGAATAAGAAAGATATAAGTTATATAGGGGTATTATATTTTTCCTTGATAACTCAAAGAGATGCAAAAATTACCTCCATATCTCAAAGATCAGTAAATAAATTACAGTAGAACCTCGATTTAACGAATTTCAAGGGACTAAGAAAGATATAAGTTATATAGGGGTATTCTTAAAAACGAGGTTCATTAAAATGAGGTTAATTTTGCCGACATTCATAATATAGGGGTTAATCGAAAATAAAGAAATAAATACCTCCAAATAAAGAATATTGAACATGTCCAATCTCTATTTAAAGTAGATTTTTAGGCACATGTTATTTTTGTTATACTGTAAGTTTTACTGCTACAGATTGGCATTGCTTGCTTGAAAACCATTATGGTCTAATTGCTCGGCTAATTGTTGAGCTTTTACCTGTATGAAACACTGTTACGATATGCAACACGGTCTTAACAATAGGTCTTCTATAAATATTATGTGCGGCGGGCAGAAGTAAGGGAAATTCCGCTTGAGTGGTGGCCTAGATAAAAATAAAATACGTAATACAGGGTTCTGGACCTTGGAAATATGTTATATAGAGGTTAAGTTTGTTATACAGGGGTTTCTTACATTGGATACTCGATAAATACTCGGATACTCACAAAATACAAATACAATACAAATACAAAATAAATACATTGGATACTCGAGTAAGAAAATAACTAACAAACACACAAAATAAACGTTATAATAAGGGTTTTATAAGTATTTTGTTCGCTATATAGAGGTAAATTTTCTATAGTCATATAGCTTTTTCAAGGGGATTGAAAAATAATACGTTACATTGAGTAATATGTTACATTGAGGTTCGTTATAGAGAGGTTCCACTGTATCCTTTTTCCTCTGTTAATTATAGTAAAAATATTTTTTCAATGTTAGTACTTCATGATGTTCCCTAAAAAAGTCCAATCCCAAATGTTCATCACTCAATTCGTGAATAAGTTTTTCTAAATACAAAATTCCCAGTGTGGACGTCTCACCATGACCGGCCTGGGTAGACTTTCGCCCTCGCAGATCTTCGATAGAGGAAGGCCGAAGAGACATCCTGAGCTCTCCTTGCTAATGCTGCGTCTGAACACATGGCCGATCCTCATCCGACTCCCAGTCTTCTTGCATGTCTGCTTCTTCACCTCGTTCTCACAGGACTTAGCTGTACTCCTGTAATACCAATTTGCAATTACCTCAGTGGTTGGTTTATAAGAGTCGCAAGTGAATTTAGATTTATGATGAATGGTTTTTTCATCCTGACTGTAATGTGGCATACAGACAATTCCGATTCTGAAGAACTGTGGTATTTTACAGAATACAAGATATTAAATGGAACATCAACATAGGGCTTACAATATTGTGATCACATGGATTTTAAAGATTTAACTTTAATTTTGTGACTTTTACTAAATGATTTTTGACTGTGAATAATGGTCGAGAAATTCAAGTCAAACGAATATTTGTAAAAACTGGATTGAAAGATTGAAAAAATGTATTAGGGATAACTGAGGCATTTTGATATAATCATGATACCAATTCATTGTAGATAATTGTTAACAATTCATTAAACATCACAGAGAGATTTTATTACCTAAGCTAATCTGAATCTTTATTACTTTAATGAATCATTTATGTACATTCTTATCATTTATTACACTCTGCTTGAGTTACTTGACAGATTAAGGATGAATGACAATGACAAACCTGAGTATGAACTGGCAGCGTGCAAGCGGGTCATGGAGGTTGTTGCAGTGGTCGAGGTCGAAGCCTTCCTCACTGCTGAGCCCGTCACGCAAGCAGCTCAGCTTGATAGCAAATGGCCTCTCGTGCCCCACTAAGGGATAAGGTGACTCCTCCCTGGCTGTCTTCGCCCACAGCTGAAACTGCGATGCGTCAAGCCCCCTCATCTCCAGGTGCTCCAGTGCGAGGCGAATGCAATCTCGTGCCGTCTCATCTGGGCCCATGGTGAATGTCTTGTTCTGAAATACACATAGATTGTGAGAAAGTGATAAGAGTTGTTCATATATCATTTCTCGTATCATCTATGTATTAACTGTTCGACTGATGTGAACAAAAACACAGGGTCCATTACAAATAAGCTGTTAAAAATGTAAAAATCTGTTGGCCATTAATGTTGTATACCTTTACAACCTTAGTTCCTCTGTATACAGTATGTTCTTGACAAGCAGTCTGATCAAAGTTCTCTGAGAGGTAGGCCACCTAAAAATATGTAGGAGTCTACCCTTATAAGACAGAATTAGAGGTTCAACAAATTAGGGTTGATCTAACCTATGAGTTGGATCAAACTATATTACAGTTATCTAACTACTTATCTGTCTCAAAGTAAAAATTTGTTTTAATATTCTTCAGTAGTGTGACAGGAACCGTCCCTATAATATTTCTCCCTATAATTATAAATTTATATCCCATACTGCCAACTGCATAAGCTTCTGATAAGTGACGTTCATGACAGAATACCTATTGTGCAACCTGAAAACTCATTCACTAGATCTTGGCCAGAAAGTTACACCAACCTTAACCTTTTTTACCATTTCCTATTTTAGAAATAGATTTTTACTAAGTTTAAGCATTCCAGAGCTGAATATGTTTGAGAATCTACCATACTTGAACTTCTTGTGGTAAAACTAAATCCAGATGACCAAAACAAAGTGACATATTATACTTACATATTCGATGGCGGTGGAAAGGTCGTAGTAGGTAACTTGTATATTGGTAGCTCTGGGCTCCTTTTCCTTCTCCTTGTTCAAGACATCCTGCAACGTGTTCCACCACAAGTCCCTGGCAGCCTGTGTCCTGGAACAATAAACATTTTTTTGCTAAACAAACTAACAAATAAAAATTGTTCATCATTATAGTAGTGTTGGAATATTTTAGCATACACACACACACACACATATGTAGAATTTCAAGCAACAGCTAGTGAAATGTACAGATTTTACTTAACCATATCCTCAAATCTTTTTTTATGAACTTGATCGATACTTTTTCTGAGAACTAAAAGATAATATTCATGAATAAAACTATAAAGCCAGTCAATCATAAAAAGTCAGTCAATAATAAAGGAGTTTAGAAACATAGTACAATAATACAATTTTGTAATGTTCGGTTTCATTTAATCTGGCTCTTTTGCAGCAATTAATGATTTTACAGAAAGTTCAGATAACTTATTTTACAACATAAAACTTCTTTGATTAATTCCAATGTTTTGATAACATTTTACTGAGTAACAAACCTTAAAATTCCTAATTTGTTAAATAATACATATAATATTAGCTCAATATTATATAAACTCTGCATACAAAGTGAACAGAAAAATTAATTTAAACATAAGGAAGTTTTCTAGTCTAAAAAAACTCAAAGCTAAAAGTATATATGGAATAGTGATCATCATCAACAGATTAGTTGGCTGAAAAAAATATTTGCATTTACTTCCAAACAGTTGTTATTGTAACCAAATATTGACATCACTAACCATATGACATCAATAAACAAAAATGACGTCACTGTTTCAAATTTTGGTCGCAAATTGTCAACACCCCCCCCACCAGAGCTAAGTCATATCCATGGGAAAAACATAACTGTTTAAAAATTATGATTTTGGTCAAGATTTTCTAAACAAAATAATTTGAATTTAAAAGTACTAAATAATACAAAATATTCTGTAGTGTCAAACAATAACAGCAATATAATATAAATAAGCGGCGAAACGAGTTTTCGTTTCTCCGAAAATCTTTGTTGCGTTAAAAAACACATAGGGCCTATGTGTATTAGGACAATACACTATCGACAAAATTATTTTAGGAAGCATCTGAACATTAACACTGATTACGAATTTAATTTGTGGGACAGAAAAGTAAAATAAGGTCTAAGCACTACTCAGTAAGATTTATTTATATGTTCATCGTGAATTCCTCAAATCTAAAATAGTATAAATTTTACTGTCAATAAATGAAAATAACTTACGACTTGTCTTCTGCAAACTGTCTTTCAGCAGACAATATCCCATTGTCAAATACATTATAAACATCAAAATCCGTGTGACCACATTTACACAACCAGCATGATAAACACATGATCCCCATACACATACAGTCCCAAACACATGAACCCTCTCCGGTCGTACACGTACACACTCGGACACAACGACACACCCGAAGGTCACTCAGAACCTATCGACACCTGTTTCAGGGGATGCTAACGACTAACCCGACGGCCGACAGGGGATGAGTGTGACTCGTCCACTGAGAATGCGGTAAACCACCCCTCCCCTCCACTCTAGACAACCCCCCCTCCGTTCCCTTCACGCCTTTGTCTCAGGTTGTAGAACATCATTCATCAGTCACGAAGTTCGGTTTCGATATTTTCTTCGTATAAACAAAAAATCACTTGAGAAAAAGATAGTTCTAATGCTCAATATTCTTGACATCTGAACTCAAAAAAAGTATAAAGAAAAAAATCGCGTTATAAGATACTCGTATAAATGTATCCAAAAGAACAATAGTTTGGGCTAATTCGCTCTTTTAGAGGATAACTTTTAATTATTTATATGAATTTAGTCAAAGATATAAAATCCTCAGAATTGAATTTACAAGTATTTCCATGAAATGAAATACATCATAGAGGTCAGTTTATTTTTTGAAACAATTTATTTGTGGTTTTGGCAGTTCATAAACCGCAATGTTAACTTTCAAACTTTAACAGGTGGTGACTTGAGAAAATGTTACACAAATTGCGTTGGATATATCAGTCAATAAGTTTAAGATTTTGGTGTTGTATTTCGAGACAGATAAGAGCTAATTAGCAACATCCTTACATAGCATTAAAACATATCAAATATGACCATAGAAATCGCTACATAATTGCACAATGTTATCCGAATAAACTCTTATAGGTTGAAAGCAAACACGAAAAGTGTTGAGCTTCTAATCTAGTGGAGTGCACAGCTACGTGACCCGAGCCTGGGAGCTAACGCGCCAAACCGCGGGATTTCCGGGGTGAACATCCTCCCCACCCACTCCAACCCCTGACAGAAATACCCTCTAGAAGGAGGGGTGGTTCGTTGACCTACTAAAATAGAGACACCAGTGGCCCACAGCGACCAAGGAATATCAGAGAAATCCCTCAATGACTATTCGAATCAAGAAACATGTAAAAAATATCAAAAGTAAACGTAATGATTTACAGGTATTTTGTGTGTCTTTCTACGCCTCTCGGCATTTTTATACGTTTTCATGGGGAACGGTCCAAACCCCGGTCTTTTTACTACCTAACGTCAACCTGGAAGCATTAATTAATACCCCAATGACAAATGGCGACTGGGTCTAGATTCGACCCTTGCGGGATTCGATCCGGCGACCTTCAGTTTTTAATGCGGGTATTATAACCACTACACCACCCAGCCAGGACAGGAAAGGTACATTTAACATTTAACAGAAAAACATAATGTTAAAATGAGCAATTATGATCTTTTTACATTCAAAGTATTAATATATGTCTCTTCTAAAAATATATTTATATACGCCATGTAATTGTCATATTTCAATGAACCCATGGTTTTCTGCATTTTAAACTAGGCTACTGTAATTTTTCTTAAGAATGGATATCTGTATATTAGGGACAACATTACAATACGTGATGATTACGTGGAGCCGCGTCATTGGTCTTTCGAGCCGGATTTTACAACCCGTTTGCATTTTGACTGAGAATTATTCGCTGGTACAACTCTATAGTTTTATCTACAGTCGACGACATTCAGCGAGATGTTATGTGAGTGACAATTTCACCTCAGGCCATTTCTCAGTCGTTGCTAGGTACCTGCCACTGCCACGGCTCATAAAAGACCGCCCGCACGCTCCGTTTTACAGCAGGAAACTGAATAACTTGGCGTGGGAACGATATTATAATAAGGAGAATAGTTTACCAACACATTCCAAAACGGCTACAATAAATTAGCTTTAACGCCGGAGCGACAGCGAATCTCGGCACAGAAAACGTCAAGCGAGTTTTTAGACTATACCACTAAAGTTGTAGTTTCGTTTTCCTTGGCATATGAAGCGCAATATTATATATTAGTAATTATCTGCTATTTTACATTTGAGGTTATGCCGTGATGGTAACTTTTAGAGAATTTTACGCACGCAGATGTGTGATAAAATAATCACTGTGATTAACCAATTTAATTAGATAATTTTTTCAAGTTTTAGTAAAGTATTTTTCAGAAGCGCTTAAAAATTAAAATACACCGTATAAAACGATTGTGAAACAACCTAAATCTTAAAATCAGTCTCAATACCGCTCTGGGCTTCTTATTGTCTTATCTTCCCGTTATAATTAATTTCTGTACTCGGTCCATCATGCTAAATACGTTTCCGAGGCCTGGCAGTTGACACAGAAAAGCGATTAATATTTTAAATTGAAGGAGATTTTAAGAAAAAGGGAAAATTACTCCGTAAAATCAGTTGTAATTTTAAGTAAACACTTATTGTGTCCACCTTGCTAGTTGTAGAAGTTTAGTGGGCGTTTTTGTATTCCAGGAACGAGATACGTTTACAAGCTGCTAAACTAACCGCAGGTTAGGGAAATGTGGTGGGGGAAGAGGGGGGGTGCTGAGAACGGAAAAGCAAGGGTGAGAAACTCCCGCCATTGTCTCCATGCTATTGCCCTCTGTCCTCATCTCGGACATTCACTTTTTAACCTTTCATCTCATTCCGTTTTAAAATTTATTTTCTCAAGGATTACAGGGTAAATAAACGTATTTTCACGTAAAACATTAATCGTTGCAGATTTATTTTTCGGGCCAACGCACAGGCCATTCTAAGTACACGTAGGCCAATCCCTACTTTTTAGATTATTTTTATTATTTACTTATTATGTCTACGTATAGATTTTTTCGGGTTTTAATTTATTTCTGGTATTAAACATTTGAAAAATGATCACAGTTTATTTTGTAATATATTTTGTTTTTTTTTTTAATAAATTTGAGTTTGACTTGACTTGAATACCAGTTGGCCGATGGATCTTCGGCTACCTGTGCCTAGCCCGGATCGGTCATAAATCTCCCGCTATTTCACGCAGCTGTTTCTTGCAAAGAGTCGCCTACTGGTAATACCACTACATTAATCAATTTTTTAAACGACTGGAAAGTTCAAATGAAAATAAGAAAAATGATATCAAACACGATAGTGTTCTCTATATAAATACCGTTTATACTCAAATATGTATGTAGATTCTTGAACAATTTTATCAACTTATTTTTCTGAGCTCAATAATATTCCCCAGCGGAGTGAGATCGAATTCTTGGCACAACAAGGCCTCTGTTTAGCCAAGCTGTATTCTTATCTTCCCTCTATGCGTCATCACGAACCCATCACCGGAACTTTCTCGGTAAGCTGACCAATAATAGTTGTCTCGTTTCCGCTGTGCCTTAACTAGGTATTGCCGGACGTACATATAATTATTCTCATTAGCGAAATGGATGGACCCTTTCAAGAATAAAATGGCCAAACCTTAAAGATGTTTGGTGTTGTTTCTTCTAATGTGTTTCAAGAACCATATCCATGACATAAGTTTCCAAAACATGTCAAATACTGTATTATTCAAGGTGGTTTTTTATTATACCACCATTGGTATCTTGTTAACAAAACATCTGACAGGAAACATTTTTGTTATTGTAAAGTTTTAAAACTATGAAAAGAAACTTAGGAAGACCCTTTCATTAGTTGTCATAAATGTTGCAGACTTTCATATAAGGTTTACTAGATGCATGGTGTAAAAGGTACCAATGGTGGTGATTAACAAAATGATCAAAAACTATTGTTAACTTGACTTAAACAGTTGTGTATATAAAAAATTATTCAAGTGTAACAAATCTTAAAATTATGTTTACTACCTGAAATAAAATGCATTAAATAATAGAATAAGTTGACTGCCATGATGGAAAATGGCAGCTTCCCACAAAATGTTTGTTTTAATACTTTTAACCCTCTACAAAACAAGAGTGTTCCTTATCTGAAGTCTACTGTCAGATCTTTATTTTATAAGATCCCGATGGTGCTACAGTTACAATAACACTCTGTATGATGTTAATTAAGATTTATATATATATATATTGGTAGCAAGGCTGCTACCCAGAGGGAAAATCAAGAAACTCTGCATACTGTTTACAAAGACGAAAAAAGATAGTTAGTTATTCTTGCTGTTGATTTTCTCATCCTTCTTAATATCAATATCACTATATTCTATACACTATATTATTCTATTACATGTTATTCATGTTCTGTATTGTTCTGTTATATAAAATACTCCCTTCCTGAATAACTCATTGTCTTGGTCGATGATTCACCCATCAAATAACATTACTCTCACTCACTATTGAGTGTTTCTCTCTCCATGCAATATTTCCCACACTCACTGAATTAACCTATCTTGTTCAGTGTTCCACTCAATATACAATGTTTCCCCACACTCACTGAATTAACCTATCTTGTTCAATGTTCCTCTCAATATACAATATTTCCCACACTCACTGAATTAACCTATCTTGTTCAGTGTTCCACTCAATATACAATGTTTCCCCACACTCACTGAATTAACCTATCTTGTTCAGTGTTCCACTCAATATACAATGTTTCCCCACACTCACTGAATTAACCTATCTTGTTCAGTGTTCCACTCAATATACAATGTTTCCCCACACTCACTGAATGAACCTATCTTGTACAGTGTTCTACTCAATAGACAATGTTTCCCTCACTCACTGAATGATAATGTCTCGTTCAGTGTTCCTCTCTCTATACAAAGTTTCCCTAACTCACTGAACGATCCCGTCTTGTTCATTGTTCCTCTCTATACAATGTTTCCCTTTCTCAGTAAATGATAATGTCTCGTTCAGTGTTCCTCTCTATACAATGTTTCCCTAACTCACTGAACAATCCCGTCTTATCATTGTTCCTCTCTATACAATGTTTCCTTTACTCATTGAATGATCCCGTCTTGTTCATTGTTTCTCTCTATACAATGTTTCCCTTATTCATTGTTCCTCTCTATACAATGTTTCCCTTATTCATTGTTCCTCTCTATACAATGTTTCCCTTATTAATTGAATGATCCCGTCTTGTTCATTGTTCCTCTCTATACAATGTTTCCCTTTCTCAGTAAATGATAATGTCTCGTTCAGTGTTCCTCTCTCTATACAATGTTTCCCTAACTCACTGAACAATCCCGTCTTATCATTGTTCCTCTCTATACAATGTTTCCCTTACTCATTGAATGATCCCGTCTTGTTCATTGTTCCTCTCTATACAATGTTTCCCTTACTCATTGAATGATCCCGTCTTGTTTATTGTTCCTCTCTATACAATGTTTCCCTCACTCACTGAATGATCCTGTCTTGTTCAATGTTTCTCTCTCCCCAAGTTCGTAGTACTCCTGATGATCCACAAATTTATGTAGATCACACAAAGGTTGTAATGACAAGACCAGAGAGCGCCAAACTCTAATGCTTCTCATTTTGTACATATGCATTAACCCATTCCCATCTAATGACACACACTGCACGACTGCGTATTTCACTAGACAGATGTCTAAAGACGTGTGCTGTGCGTCCATGAGCAAAGAATGTACTTTGCCTACTTATATTTCGACACAGTTCGTTCAGCGATTGTATTTATTGATGAGAATACAGTAATATCTATTGTTTGTTAAGGATTTATCATTAACTATTTATTACTGCAGGTAACTGGAAGTAGATGTGTCAAGTGAAATAAAAGAATCATTTCACAATAAAGTAAGTCTTGATGAATCAACAGTACCTACTTGTTTCTAAGCCTACCGCTTGGGACTGGTGAAAAAGTACAGTAATATTTTTTTTCTTGCTAAAAGTGATAGTATATGCAGTTAAAGGGTATAAGTAACAAGGCAAAGAAATCAAAACATATAATTCATGATGTTACTGTTAAATCTATCAATCTAATAGTGACGCACAGTCGTAGTGAAGAAGGCTCGATTTTCGTTCAGACCGGAGGGCCTCAGGCATTGACCGTTCTGTCCGACGGCGGGAACGGGTTAAAACTGGTCTATGGCATCCCTTGGGATGATTTGATACTTTTGATTTTTTTGTTTACGTAGAAGGCACTTCTGGACACTTTTAATTTTACACAAAGCATTATCACCTGGTAATAACCCCTGGTGACTAAAGATTCTCTCTTAATTTGACGGTGCCAGGTTAGATCATGGTACGATCTTTAAAAGGTTCCACACAAAGAGACCTTAGAACATGGTACGATCTTTAGGCGGTTCCACACAAAGAGACCAAACGGATAACCTAAGGATTCTCCTTATCACTTATAATGAAAACAATTTTATAAAGTTAAACATAGAATTCTTTATCTTAGTTTTTTCTAATTAATCTCGACCATCTTAATTTTTCTTTAAAAAACTCAACTGCCCATCACCATAAGCCAAGGTCTTTAATTCACCTTGTAAGGTGAAATAAAGACAGTGAGATATCGTAGCGGTATTGATCACATGGGCCAGGGGTGACCGCTCATGATCTGACAGGAGTCGCCGACCGCTGGTTTCGATCCAGCAACCTTTGACTTACTGGGCCAGAGTGTTACCCCTGAGCTACCATGTGTCTTAGGCTTGGAGGATGAACGGCGGTGGGGGGGTGGATCGGCGGGGGGGGGGTTGTGGGGGGGGGTTGCGGCGCCCGGGGCCGCGCCGGACCGTGCCGTGGGTGCGTCTGGGGGGGTGGGTAGTAGTGGGGGTGGACCTGGGGGGGGATCGCCGGGGGGGGGGGGGGGGGGGGTCTGAGGGGGGTCCTCGGGCGTGGGACGTAGGGTAGTTGAAAATTTGCGGCACCAAAATTTCAAGCAGTGACGTCATAGCTTGGTGCTAAGAACAGCTGTTTAGATTAACTTAAAATATCCCATTTAGTGTTTAGACATATCCATGATCTGAAACATTTCTCACAGGGAAGTAAATACATATATTTTTTTAATAGTTTTGGCCTAGATGTAGACTTACAAATCATTTTTTAAAAAGCTATGTGTAACTGAACATTGAATACAACATTATTCTGTATAAATTTATCGAATTTATCGCATGTTTAACACCTATCTTTTCATACCTTTTGCCAAATTAGGTACTTTCACAAAATTGAATAACCTCTATACACACGAATCCCTGAATTTTTCTATTTCTATTTCACCCGGCCTGCCGACTACCGACCTTAGGGCTCTGATGATGACAACGAGGCAACATTGTACAATGAGCCAACAAGCATTGAAGGATTGGTAGGGGGAGTCTGACAACATCTTGCCCCGGGTGCCAAAAAACTACAAGACGGCCCTGATAATTATTCTGATAGGGGAACACAGATTGCTTTCTCAGCTGATTCAGATTAGGTAATCCATCAGATATCATGGTACAAATTTATTTTTAAGGTATTAATTTTATTTGACCATGGAATACCAAATGCTGTGCTACAATCAATTTTGCTGAAGCTAGTGACAGCAATGTTTGTTTTGCACTCTCGAAATAAATAACAGCCATGAGGAGGATTTAGGATTTAACCCTCTAAGATCTGATAATTTTATCAATTTTTAAATTAAATTCTGCAAAACCTGCCAAAATCGCAGGACATTTCGGGGTTTTTAATGACTACTTCTGACATTTATTTTTTTATGTAATTTGACTACATTTTTTTTTAAACTAGTAGACTAACCAACACATCTGTACAAATATAATTTATATTCCTAGGGAAATAGAATTGTGAATAGTAAGTAATTAAATTAATAAAAAATCATTGTAAATTCAATAAACTGTTGTTGTTATTATTGAAATGTATCAAGAGGTAATGAATAGTTCTGGAACCTAATATGATCAATATAATATTTACAAATTTGTATGAGGTCTCACAGTTTGGGTTTCTAAGAACAATGCTGAATGTCTTGAAGAGAAATTCTTCGGTGAACACAAATAAACACTGTTGTACAGGATCATATTGTAGTAAACACTCACGTGAACGTAGCCACGACGTTGGTGGTGGGCCATCCGAGGACGAAGCTGGTGTCAGCAGACTTGTTGAGCTCAGTGACTTCGTCCAGCGACCCGTGGTTCATCCACAGCTCCGACACCCGTACCTTCTCCTTGAGCTTGAAGTTACCTCCGGCACGAGCCTTGGCTACTAGCAGCAGGTCGTTGAACAGGAATAGATGTCTCTCCTGACTCTGGACACCCTGTATGAAACAACGGACTTTGTCAGAAAACAGTAATTTTCTAATGTATCAGTTTTTCTAAAAGTACCGTATATTGCCAGTGTAATAAAGCTGAAAGTAGACGTTTTTAAACTGGTGTTCTTCAGCTAATAACTGAGGAATATGGTAAAACCCCTCAAATCCGAAATAATTGGTACTAAAGCCTGTTCAGATTTAGGGGTGTTCGGATTACCCGAGAAATAATATTACGCACTTATTTCATCAATGTAAGCGACGGGAGACACGGCGATTGGGGTGATACAGGCTGGGTGACTCGTATTCGAAATGGCAGTGACCTTTGTGGGTCAATGTAAGTCCTGTGACAAGTCATTGTTGGGATGCGTCTTGTGTCTGTCTACCATCTCAAGAGCGTTTATCTGCTAATTAGAGTGTATCACACTAATCCTTACATTTTTAAATAAGTTAAAAAACAGCTGATCATGTACTTCACTTCAGTCACTGGAGACTAATCAAATAAACTGTAGCTAATGATAAAAATCCAAAAACATTTTAAATATAATTAGATGGCTGAAGTATGGAAAGGTTCTTCTCTCAAGATCCTTCTCTTTATTGTTAGAGTTAAGACTACTGTGAGTACTAGGGTTCAAATTCCTCATACACCATAAAATAAACTTAAAAACATAAAATCTACTATTTTAGTTTTCATATCTCACGAACGAGTCAAATAAATTTGTGTAAAAAATGGGTTCAGTTTTATCAAATATACTGAATTATTTCTTAAGTTTTATTAAAAATAGTTTTGTGACTGCCATCTGTGACAAAATTGGAGAAGTAAAAAATATGTAGCACCAAATTTTATTTCTTTTTGAATATCAAATGGAATATTTTAATTAAATTAGTCATGAAAAAGTGCGTACCGCCACAAAATGGACAGGGGCCTCCATGATAAAGGTACGTTTCTCGGCGGGGGCGAGCGGTCGTGGAGGTGGCGGGGGAGACTCCGGTCTCAAGGACTTGGCTGACAGAGCCCGCTGCAGCCTCGCAGCCGTGCTCGATCTCTTGCGCATCAGGCCCTTCATCTTCTGGAACAAAACAACTCATAAATAACACGATCACTAATATGAACTGGAATAATGTGCTAACGTGTCACACATCAGGTTAATTGAAAATAAATAATATACTATAAACAAGATGATATCACAGCCATTCTTTAATTTATTTAAAACTCAACTGCTCTTGATGATGAACTATGGACTGTGAAGAAATCAAAGACAGCAAGGAACTAGTGATAGTTACTAGGTTAGGTAAAGGGCGTGTGTCTGACCGGAGTCGGTCACCGCGATTTTGAACCAAGCACCTTTTACTTAATAGGCCAGTAAGGCCAGTATATTATAGGTATAGCCGAACCACTTTACCTCTAAATATTTTCTTTTTATTTCACTAGCGAGCTCTAAATCCTGTGATATTGTTTTTTTATAAAATACATATGTGTATAATCATTTTTTCAATGTTATAATTTTGCTTAAGCCCCCACCAAACTCACCAACTGGAAGTAGACTTACTTTTTTGTTACTTTTTGAATATTTCAATGTTAGCCAATGAGACACTCAATAACCTGGGGATGAGCTAAACAATGTTTTGATATCTATGGAGGGTAAAAGTTTAGTTGATTTATACTAGTGTAATTTTTTAATATTGAGATAATTTAGACTCTTTACTAATAATTTACTCTAAAAAGCCACATTTTATCTAATTAAGATTATTGGTAATTGGTACTTATTGGTAACTGTTTAAAAACATTACAGATTTTCAATAGGTTTACTTATCTGAATCAAATCAAATATTTTAAGTTATTAGTACCTTAACAGCTGTCAAAAACAGGATCAAAATGTATTTGGCTATACCTAATATTTATAGAGTACCCCTGAGCTACAACGTCAGATTCCTAGTAAACACATGAAAAATATTAACATGTCTGTCAAAACATCAGTGAGTCTATGTATCATACATTTGCAGGAGTTTTTACACTGATAATTACTGACAGTGATGTTGACATTGGATAATTATAGCCAAATGTCGGCAGTTATACTCAACTATGAATCATTCCACACAGATAAAGTGGATAAAGATTAACTTTAAAAATCAAGATGTATTAACATGGAATTGATAAAGGTCATGATTAGGTAGTTTACAGAAGTAATAGATAGATAAATAAATGTGTTTTGCTAAGTTAAATATAAAAATAATAGTTGAATCACTCGTCATTTTAAAGTGAGGTATATTTTTAACAATAATATATGACATACTCTTAAGTCTAAGGTGGCAAGTGATTTATTCAAATAACCAACTTAACAAAACTAAAACCCTTATTGGCACACCGCTCATAGAAAATAAACAAGGGTAAGACTAATCCTAAAATATAATGGCAATATATTCTGTCAGCGTATTAGATCTCTGATACATTGGCAAGGAGAAACATCGCAAAAAGTAAAAGACAAGTCGTAATATAATGGCTGGAATTTGGCCAAGGAAGGCTTGCCAACATAACTAATGTTGGGAGGACAGGCCAATCAAGGCCAGTCAGAGAAGCAGGTAGATAGACATGGTCGTGGGCAACATCTATTCTTAGCCAGTTCACTTACTTTCATCAATGGTTCTTTTTCGTGTTTATTTTTTTCTTTCCTCTTTACTCATAATTTGCAAGAGCACTTTGTTTGTTTCTTGTATTTCATTATTATTTAACTTCATACTAAAATTAAGTAGAATGTATTTAAGTGCAATAAATTGGTACAGGTATAAACTAATTCTACCTTACATGAGCATATAGTGTCTGCATATTCTTATAATGATACTATTGGCAGTAATACATCAACATAATAGCTATTTGGTCATTAATAAATTCTAAAATATCTATTTGGTCAGTTAAGTTCTAACCTGAGGTAGCTATTTTTCAGTAGAAACAGCGTTTATCTGAGTAGCTATTTGGTCAGTTACAGTTAGAACCTGAGGTAGCTATTGGTCAGTTGGTACAGCGTTCTTGAAATGAGGTAGCTATTTGGTCATTTACAACATTCTCTAATGAGGTAGCTATTGGTCAGTTGGTATACTTTCTGAATTAGGTATTTTTGGTCATTTACACATTCTCCGAACCATAGCTATTTGGTCAGTTGGATACAGCGTTTTAACCTGAGGTAGCTATTTGGTCAGTTGGTAATACAGCGTTCTCCGAACCTGAGGTAGCTATTTGGTCAGTTGGTAATACAGCGTTCTCGAACATACTATTTGGTCAGTTGGTAATACAGCATTCTCCGAACCTGTAGCTATTTGGTCAGTTGTACAGTTTTCTCCGAACCTGAGGTAGCTATTTGGTCAGTTGGTAATACAGCGTTCTCCGAACCTGAGGTAGCTATTTGGTCAGTTGGTAATACAGCGTTCTCCGAACCTGAGGTAGCTATTTGGTCAGTTGGTAATACAGCGTTCTTCGAACCTGAGGTAGCTATTTGGTCAGTTGGTAATACAGCGTTCTCCGAACCTGAGGTAGCTATTTGGTCAGTTGGTAATACAGCGTTCTCCGAACCTGAGGTAGCTATTTGGTCAGTTGGTGACACAGCGTTCTCCGAACCTGAGGTAGCTATTTGGTCAGTTGGTAGTACAGCGTTCTCCGAACCTGAGATAGCTATTTGGTCAGTTGGTAATACAGCGTTCTCCGAACCTGAGGTAGCTATTTGGTCAGTTGGTGACACAGCGTTCTCCGAACCTGAGGTAGCTATTTGGTCAGTTGGTAATACAGCGTTCTCCGAACCTGAGGTAGCTATTTGGTCAGTTGGTAATACAGCGTTCTCCGAACCTGAGGTAGCTATTTGGTCAGTTGGTAATACAGCGTTCTCCGAACCTGAGGTAGCTATTTGGTCAGTTGGTAATACAGCGTTCTCCGAACCTGAGGTAGCTATTTGGTCAGTTGGTAATACAGCGTTCTCCGAACCTGAGGTAGCTATTTGGTCAGTTGGTAATACAGCATTCTCCGAACCTGAGGTAGCTATTTGGTCAGTTGGTAGTACAGCGTTCTCCGAACCTGAGGTAGCTATTTGGTCAGTTGGTAATACAGCGTTCTCCGAACCTGAGGTAGCTATTTGGTCAGTTGGTAATACAGCGTTCTCCGAACCTGAGGTAGCTATTTGGTCAGTTGGTAATACAGCGTTCTCCGAACCTGAGGTAGCTATTTGGTCAGTTGGTAGTACAGCGTTCTCTGAACCTGAGGTAGCTATTTGGTCAGTTGGTAATACAGCGTTCTCCGAACCTGAGGTAGCTATTTGGTCAGTTGGTAATACAGCGTTCTCCGAACCTGAGGTAGCTATTTGGTCAGTTGGTAATACAGCGTTCTCCGAACCTGAGGTAGCTATTTGGTCAGTTGGTAGTACAGCGTTCTCCGAACCTGAGATAGCTATTTGGTCAGTTGGTAATACAGCATTCTCCGAACCTGAGGTAGCTACTTAGTCAGTTGGTAGCACAGCGTTCTCCGATCCTGAGGTAGCTATTTGGTCAGTTGGTAACTCAGAGTTTTCCGAACCTGAGGAAGCAATTTCACTTACTTTTAAATTTCAGTTTCTATCGTTGTGTTCACTTTATAATGAACTGGTTCACCTAAGTGACAAATTTATTTTGCCAAGCAACGTATGAGGAAAAATATGATATAGAAATATAGCTAAAGTTCACCAGTGCCGAATTAATAAAAATCTTAGGATCAGTGTGGTTTGGGGGTTTGTACACTGACAGACAGACAGACGGACAAATTGACAGACATTTCTGAAAACCACTTTTTTTGAATTCAGGGAGCCTCACTCTAAACTCAAATTTGATAATTTTGACAAGAACTATACCTTCTCCCTATACTATGTATGCACAAGGAGAGAAAGTAAAAATGTCATTTAACCCTTGATTAAAAAATTGTATAAGTAGTAGTTAGTGTAGGCCTACTAACCGTGGTTACAACATCCTTGTCATATAGTCGCAAACAGTCGTTGGGGAAAAGGTCTTGTATCCTCTCCAGATCACTCTCCTCTTGGCCTCGCTTCACTGCCTTTAAACAAACAATAAACACTAGTAAATAATAAGGAAAACCCCCAGCTAGTTTATATACACAAAAATACAATAAAAGGCTTAGTAAAAATCGCCTGCTAGTGTAGAGTAGATACAGTACAAAAAATGGTAATATTCTATAAATGAATTTAATATTTCTCTGATATTGAAATAGACTACAGTAATCAGTAATTGGTGATTGTAATGGGGCATTGAACATTTATCTGGAATATTAACAGTAATCAAAACCAAAAGATTGTTACATTTAAGAGTATTTATCGTTTATGGAACATCAAGTTTTAGTTTCTCTAGAACTTAGCTCCTTGTAAATAGTAAATATTTTAATAAAATTAAAAATTGTATTATTTGTTTCCCCAAAATGACCACTATTACTTTAATATGATAACTCAAATACTGACAACAGTGTGATACAGTAACAGTACAATGTGTGTAATACAGTGATTATGTGAACTAATATCAAAAATATGGTGGCGATGATGAAGACTTTTGTATTACTACATTAATTCAGTATCTGAAAAAATCTGGCACCACAACCGGTTGTGTTAATCGTCTAACTGAATTGACACTAAATGGTAATAATTCACTGTAAAAATGGTAATCATCTTAAACGCATAATGTGTAATTCTGAAATTTAAAAAAAAATTTGTTACATTCAAGGTAAAAAATAATAGTAGAGTATTACAAAACTTAAACGATTCAATATTTAAAAATCATTCTAACTACGTAATTTGTATCTGTATTGGATATGAACTGTACCTGTTTAGCTCTGGCGTTGGCATGTTGAACATGTTCATGATCCGGGTGTTCTGGAGCAGTCTCTCGCAGCAAGGACTGGAAATACTGCTCATACTGTGCCAGCCTCTGGACCTGTGGGGAACACAACTCATCAGAATTGTACTACTTCACGTTCCGAGTATTACATAACAAGCAACAACAAGTAAAAATTGGAGCACACCTTGGTTTAATTTGTGTAAGCATCATGAAATTTACCCAGAACCAGCTGACTGGCAGGGTGGTTCAGTGGGTAAAGTACCAGCTTCATAATCTGCACATACGTGGCTTATCCTGTAATCCTACTACTGTAGCTACTAAGGTTACAAATTGTGAATAGTTGTGAGCGATGGTCGGTGGGCGTAGTGTTCTCTTGTACAGATTAACGTCTGTATTATCGAATACTACGTTAATTCACAAAGACCATCCTCATAATTAGACCAGTTCACAATTCAGAGGCAGCGGTTCGGCCTCCACGTTAACTGTCCCTTAGATAGGCCATTGAAATGCCTTCGGGCTAGTAATTAACAGTTCTGTCTAAGGAACATGTCAGTAACAAGACAACAAGATCGTGCCACAATCCTCCTACACTCATTTCTCATTCATACTTGTGTTGAAATACCTACCAGGGTAGGTTGCCATTTAAGTTAAAAGTACAAAATAAAAATTATAGAGCATATAAATCCTTAAAGTCTAGTAAAAGTATAAAGAACTCCAGTGCAATGGTACAATTCTGAGCAAAATCTTGACACAAAGTTGTGATGGTTCAATACTGACTGAACCGAGCTGCCTTTGTTCATTGGTCTTTGCCAGTAACAAGGCTACGTGACGTAATATTAATTACAAACTCACACACCCTTCACTGATAATATTTAACTAAAAGGACGTAGTTTAGGTCGGAGTGCCAGGAATAAGGATAAGAATGAGGCTAAATATTTGAAAGAGAATTTTACTACAGTTTCGTCCACTTTTTGTAAATTAATAAAGAAAAATTTAATGATAAGACGATTTAAAATAATTGTTATTTATAAAACATTCAAGGGTGTTTGGTCTTCTAGCCTTCCGTCAGTCCGACCGTTGATGTCTCCGGCCTCGTGCTTGAAATATCGGGTGGGATCTGGTCTGGAAGAGATTTCTTAATTAAGTGTTCTCGATCATCCAGCGGTCGGGGAGAGGGGGAGGAATGCAGGTCTGCGGCCCGCGGCCCGCGCGACCTGTGTGTGCAGCGCGCATGGCGGCGAGGCGCGGCGCGGTCAAAATTGCAAAATCTTCTCTACGCAACACCCAGATGATTACACTTAGTTATTGATTCAGAATTACTTATTAAAATACTAATTCCGGATATATGTTCCGGATATTTAAATATGTCTAACAAAAACGATAATAGCCTTTTTTAAATCTTTTTTAATCGCAAAAATAAAACTGGAATGAATTAGCTACCTGACGGAATGCCCTTCAAATAAATTTCTCTATTGAGAAATTCTTATTAAAAATGTATCTACTTTTGTTGTTGAAAACATCTTAGTTCATGGATATGTCGAAAGGAAATGTTTTCATTTCCACCACACGGCTGTCCTTATAACCATATGACGTCACTTCCGTTTCAAATTTTGGTCTGACGGATTGCTATAGCTACTCAACAAGAAATAGGCATAAGATGGCTTTTCAAATGCACAAATTAAGTTTCCTGGAGAAAAATGTTTGTATTTACTTCCGTGTATGAAATAGGTTACATCATGGATATGTTTAAAAGGAATGTTTTTACTTGATCTAAACAGTGGTCTAATTCTTTTATATTAAAAATTCAATTGAATAGCTCTGATGGTTTCTATGGAAACCTGTTACATATTTTCCATCTTAAAAATCGCCAACAACGCCCCAGAGCTAAGACATATCCATGTCAAAACTAGTGTAGATTTAACTTTAATTTGAATCTGTCGAAAAAAATATTTACACGCAAAAACAGTCCTGGAGCAAAAATTAAATCTTCCAAATTCGACATAATAACTGTGCTCACATAATTGAATACTTCAGTCAAAAATAAATAAGACATTGATGTTAGAATAAGAACGATGTTAAAACGGCCACACTGATCGAAATTTAACCTAGGTACTTCCTGTAACTTATATGTAAACAAAACTGATTTATGTTTATTCTCTAATTTTGAGCCTGTTAGATAGCGCGCATTATTCGTTTTGAATGAGTCGCCTTTCGTCTTACGAGCCAAATACATGAAAACCGATTCAGCTAAAAGTTGTTACGGGTAGTTGAATAGGCCTACGTATTACTGTATGGCCACAACAAAATCGGTGCGATTTTTGGTGACAAAAACCAACAAATAAAAATTTGAGCTAGATTACAAATTATGACTGTACATTTGGACAGCATTACGACGGCTAGGTACCTTTCAAAATTTAGTAAATAATTCTAAAACAAAAATCATTTTTAAATTAAAATAAATGATAAAGATGAGAATTAATTGGCTATTAAATACATCTCCTATGTATCAGCAGTTGTAAAAACTCTAAATAGTAGTAGACAGAATAGTTCGGAATCGGGTTGAAGAGTGTATTCTTTAAATAAATATCAATATAGGCCAAGTGAGGGTCAAACATAAAAAAGGATGGGTGATGGATGAGTCCGTTACCCACGTGACTTCTGACAGCCACCAGCGGCCCGGACACGTGGACACGTAGGGACGGCGATACAATCCTGTGGCGATGGAAAAGTAATTACTGGTAGACCCGTTCAAAATAGCAGCTTATCCTAATCAGCAACTCAAGTCCAACGTATTTGCAATAAGAAACACATTTTGTATTTACTTCCCTGTGGGAAATATGTTAGATCATAGATATGTCTAAGGGCAATGTTTTTAGTTCTCAAACACCTTTTAACCAAATAACGTCACTGTTTCAAAATTCGGTCGTTCAAATTGCCAACACCAACCCCAGAGCTAAGATATATCCATGTCAAAATGTTCCCTGATAAAAATGTAAACCCCATTTGTCATTTTATCCTTTGCTTGAAGGGACAAATTAGTAAAACTGAAACTTCAAAAATGTGTAAGCACAATAAGATCTTACTTGATCGCTTATTTGTAGGCATAATCAGACGCTATTATTAGACTCAATTCAAAATAAAATTAAAACTGCAGTATATTTGCACGTATACACGCTCGTCTATTCCACTTACGACAATACAACTCGCGACTTAGCGTGTAAACATGAAGTGAACGCCATCAGCGTAATTAGAATCCTATGTTAATTAGACAATGGTGTCGTATATTCGCGGACAGGTCGACCCACGCTTGCAGGCTACTGGAGGCACGAACAGCTACCGATTGGAGCCTACACCGGAGGTATAAACATCCAAAACTGAGACTTAATTGCTGTGAGATAAAACCTCGTCCTTTACGAAGCCCTCACATTAGTAAGCGGTAATTGGGCAATAAGCTGGTGTGTTGTGGTGTGGTATACCCGGGGACAGGTGCGGGCCACGCCTCGCTATTTATACTGGGGCCGGGGCCCAGGAATGCAGATGACCAAGGGTAACGGTTTCGCGCTACCGACGCTAACTCGCCAATTACCGCCGTAGCCTACACTCCACCACTACACTACACGGCCTACACGATACACACTATACACTACACACTACACTGTGCTTCCGGTGTACTGGTAAACATAAGAGTACATTGAGGTACACACACGGCCTACACGATACACACTACACACTACACTGTGCTTCCGGTGTACTGGTAAACATCCTACACAGTACACTGGTATGCATCAGAGTACATTGAGGTATACACACGTCCTACACAGTACACTGGTATACATCAGAGTACATTGAGGTACACACACGTCCTACACAGTACACTGGTAAACATCAGAGTACAATGAATTACACACACGTCCTACACAGTACACTGGTATACATCAGAGTACATTGAGGTATGTATACACACGGCCTACACAGTACACTGGCAAACATCAGAGTACATAGAGGTACACGTACGGCCTACACGATACACAATATGCATTACATTAATTAAACTGTACAACACACTACACTACACTGGGCTTTCGATGTATTTATAAACATCAGGGTACATTGAGGTACACAGTATGTACATTTGCAATCCGGCACTACACTACACACAACGCGCTACACTGGGCTTCTGGTTCACTGGTAAACATCAGAGTACATTGAGGTATATTTGCAATCCACCACTACACTACACTGAAGCAGGACCTAGCCTAAACTACATACACTACACGCTACACTGGGCTTCCTGTGTAGCGGTACGTATCACACACAGTACATTGAGGTACAATATATATATTTATTTATTTACAATCTCTCACTACGCCAAACAGAAGCACGAAGCACATTCGCGAACCGATTCGTACCACTTCGCACAGCTGTGTATACTACACCGTTCAAGTTTACACCTCATCACTACAGTGTTGAAAAGTTGCACTGACGTCATTATTTGTTCAACAATAAATCAGGTTGACTGCTCATTTGTTAATGTTCCAGATGTCTAAGAGACGTGAGACGAGGAACTAACGAAACTGTGGAACCCTCCTGATTAACCTAAACTTAGTCTAATAACGTGCACAATACCTTCCATATTTTCAAGATGTGTCATTACAAAACGGTCCAAACTCACCGACTTGACGAGTCGAAGAAACCAACCGAAGAGCAAATTTTTTCCCTTAAAGGCTACTCGTCGTCATACACGAACCACTACTTGATATTTCGACTGCACAAAGGAATCGATTGACATGCAGTGCCAAAGAGACACTCTATACAGTAATGGTTGAAGACAAGCGTTAGTTCAACGCCACCTGTCGGCAAACAATCAAACCACTGTAAGCTAGTTACTTGTTGCGACTAAAGATTGCGCTTTTGATCAACTGCAGCTGGTTTTAGACTTCATCAATCTTTACTCCGTTTGTTCAGGACTCCGACCTTTTAGATAAATATGAGCCTTTGAAATAATTGAATTAAATACAAATGATGTCATCAGTATAAAAATGTTATTAACGTAATTTTCAATACGCTATTAACGATCTAACCACACAAAATTTAACGAAAACAACATTTGTTACGACTAAATCTATAAACCAAACATTTAATTTCCAGGATGGGTGACACCCTCCCTGGTGATTTGGACACTGGAAGAATTCAGAAACACATTTAATCGATTTGAATCGAATAACAGTCGTGATAAAATACCTATCGGTTATCGCACGCCTGAGTGACAGCGAATAACGAGTTACATTACCTAGTCCAGAAGTAATCAAGGAGCGCAATCAATAACCAATCGACTGTTTATAGCTAGGTGTAACAAAAGCTGAACCGCGCCTTTCCCAGGAATGCGAGGACACGGCGCTGCGCCAACAAAACACTCTTACACGAGATCAACATAACATCATTGTTACCAAATCAATGATTCTAGTTGATAAAGTATAAACTCGCACAGCTCGTTAGGTGACCGCTGACTTTTTATTTTTGTTATTATTTTGAAATCGATGCCTTAGCTCTGGGAGGGTACTGGAAATTAGTCAGACCAAAATTTAAAACGGAAGTAACGTCATATGGTTTTAAGGACAGATATTTAGAGGAACTGAAGAAATCCTATTCGATATATGAGCTGTCTCCCCGAGGAAAGAAAATAGATTAGATTACCAGATATAGATTAGATTAGATTACCATTTGAAATGGCGACCTACCCAAGTAGGTATTTTAAGCCAAGTATCAATGAGAAATGATTGTGGCGCGATCTTGTAGTCTTGTTACTGACTAAGGCTGACATTTTCCTTACACAGGACTGTTAATTAATAGCCCAACAGCCGATGGCAACTAAGGGACCTACAGTTTAACGTGGAATCCGAACTACGGATACAATTTTTTATGTTATGCATTTTTACTGTGCTTTAGTAAAGTTAGTTTCGTGACGTGCACTCCACATATATGTGTTGACCTTCGATCATTGAAACGGTAATGAAGTCCACTTTCGTTTCAAATTTTAGTCTGACAGATTGTCAATATCCCGCGCCCAGCTAACACATATCCATCTCTAAAATTATTAACAAAGTAATCTATTAAATAAAGAGTTTAGTAATTGTAATCACACTAAAGTTAGTAAGACTGATCATACTACTGTATATGCTAACCCTTGACAAACCACAGTACGGTAGTTCACGTAGACGGTCCGTGGTCATTTGAATTACTTCCCCTAGACATTTATGGACGTAATATCATAAACTATCGTATTTTACTATAATTTTACTCCAGTAATATGTACCTCTGACTAATATGGTATCTGTGTAGGAATGGTACAAAGTGACAGTTTTAAGTGCATTTTACACCCACGCCGTTTAAGTGGAGGTAAAAAACTGCTCGTTCCTTACAATAGCACGGGAAATCGATATCCACTAAATTTAGTCTGTGGTTAACCTTTCTCCGCTCTATCAATTCAAAATATTATAAATTTTGTTGATCAATTTTGTAGTAATTCGTGATGTTCTTGATCTCCAACAAATCTACCATAATATTTATCCGAGACGGTATTTATTGTAATAATGACCAGGTAGAATAAAACAGCCAATACTTACTCGGTCGGATTAGCGAGGCTCCAGCATAGACTAAACATAGAGGCAGTGAAATGTACATGCTATTGTAAGGAATGAAGACTCGGCCGGTGAATATGTAAAATGTACCTCGGGCTGTTGAAACATTCAGCGTGTTATCGATCCTATCAATAATTAGCTATTATTGTGAGATCCTTGTTTTCTTACAAATCCAAAAAAATATTATTTCCTATACCTTTCCGTAACGGTGACCTACCCATGTAGGTAGTATTTTAAACCAAAAATTAAAAAGCATAAGATTGTGACACGATCTTGTAGTCTTGTTACTAAGGCTGACATGTTCCTCAGACAGGTTGGTTAGTAACCAATTGCCTAAGGGACCTCCAGTTTAACGTGGGATCCGAACCACAATATTGCCTCTAAATTACGAATTGGTCTTCAAAATTATTATTTTACGAATTATGAGGACAGTCTTAGCTCAACAATGTAGTATTCAATAGTGCAGACGTTAATCCACACAAGAAAACATCACATCCCACCGAACGCCACTATGTCCAAAAATATTTTTATTTACTTCCCTGTTGGAAATAGGTTAGATCATGCATAAGTCTAAAGGGTTTTCAGTTCATCCAACCAGCTGTTCTAATAACCAAACTATGACGTCACTAAAACCAAATGACGTTAATGTTTCAAATCTCGCTCGCGCAAATTGCCTACACCCCTCCTCCCAAAAGCGAAGACATATCCATGTCAAACAGTTTTTACGAGAAGGTTAATATCGTTATCGGTACAGTAGAACCTCCGACCATAAGCGAGGGTCTACCGTTCAACAGTAGCGTCGGATTTTCAAGCTCTACTTTCCCTATCAACCAATCAACCACGGCCGGTGGGAGTGAAGAAAGCAGTCCAGTGTTGGTGCCGGTGGTAACATCGCTGAGGTTTCATCACTGCGGTTCCCTATTCCCACGTGACATTGTACCCGAGTCGTCACAGTACCCGGGGGCGCCGGTGAAAGTTCCCGTGGCGACCTGCAGTGGAATCCGCCTCCAATATTGCATGCATAGTAAAACAGACAAACTGTCTGGGTCAGTAGCTATCCACTTTCAGTTATAATTAATCACTATTACCTTACTCTAATATTATCAAATTGCACTTTTCCAACGTGAGTATATTTTTAACCGCACGACGTTTGAAGGTGGAGAAATCATCCCGTTTTCAAGTAATTTATATTTAAATTAACATTTATTAGTTATTGATATTTAATTACTCTTGGAAAATTAAAATACACATATCTGCCACGCACAATACACAAAATCGTCAAACTAATAGCATATTTATAACCAAAAACTTATAATTTGAATGTAAATTCTTAAGTAATAACTTGAAAACGGGAGGAGTTTCTCTATCTCGAGAAACGTTAGGTTGTCAAAAACATAGACGCGAAGGAAAGGTCAAGTAAGACAAGCAAGACCTTCCTGGAAAGGCTACCTACCCTGGTAGGTATTTTAAGCGAAGTACGAATGAGAGGTGGTTGTGGCGCGATTTTGTTTGTAGACTTGAAGGCAGTCATATTTCTTAGACAGTATTGTAAATGATATGACATACAGGATTTCGGTTTGTTTCGACGAAATCTGAGTCACATAGTCGTGTTTTTAGGGAAGACACGAAAAAGGAATGACTCTATCGTTAATATGACAATGCGTGTATGACGGTTTTCGTCAATATGATGCCTGGACTCTTCACTGGTAGTCGGAAATAAAGCTAAGTTAAAGCTAACAATAATAACAAAGCTAACAATAAAGCTAACAATTATAAGACACACGAGTTTAAATATGAAATGTGATAAAATTAATTTTCATTTATAAACTAAGCCAAAGCTTGAAATTCTAATCAATATAATATTGTACTACAATAGTCGTGAAGTGTATGAAGGAAAACAGAAACTTGAATTGCACTAAAATATTTAGAAACATTTTAAAAACATAATGTAATTGACATGATCAAAATTACGTGTGAACTTTATTGCCAAACTTCGCACTTTATTGGCAATAACCTCGGGTCAAAACAATACAAAGGGAGAAGGGTTGAGCAAACGGAAGTCGTTCACAAACGATTCTCCCCAGCAGAGTTGGCACTTCCGGTGCAGTCTGGAACCAACCGGCTTTGTTGTAAAAAAGGGCAGGCTCAGGGACATGCCGTTACTTGGATATCGAACTCGTCAATCGAATCAACAAAAACTCATACAGTCCTATAATTAGTAAGTTCAGTTTCGCCTACTATCCTAGGCCCTATCCCTTCTCCTGGCTTTTTCATTTCTTTCCATCAGTTTTCACGCTCTCCCATCACAGAAAGATCAACTGGTACAATACATCCGATTAATGAATGTGCCCAGCATGAAGATATTCAATTTAAAGTCTCTGAGTAAAGGTCGAATACGTAGAAGTATTCTGTAAAATAATTTCCAAGGGGATGACAAAAACATTGAGATTCTGGTTCAATTTTTTGAGGAGCACTACTTAAACGCCACTTAGCACAAAACAATCATCGTATCTAACTCGTAACTTATTACTTTGGGCAGACTTGGATAAACGCATGCCATAAACAAACTATTTGGCATTTTCGAATTTAATTCTTCGAACCTTCATTTTGATTTGTTTAAAGATCAATCAATTTATTTGGAAGAATAAATCCTACATAAATCGAATGAAATGTCAGGTCTCTGTATCGTTGAAAATTACAACCCAAGTTTAAAGATCAACGCGCCATTTTCCGTAGTAATCGCAGACAGAACGGACGGCCTTGTCTGCGAGGACGGTCCAAATACAGCGGCAGCAAATGTCTCGCTTCTTAGGCCGACCTCTCTTGACAGACGCTCGTAAAGCATATAGCGATAGTCAAAGGTAGTTGTGACCAATGGTCGGTGGGTGTAGTGTTCTCTTCTGTGGATTAACGTCCCTTAGTTGTTGCCATCGGCTGTTGGGTTATTAATTAACAGTCCTGTCTAAGGAACATGTCAGCCTTTGTCAGTAACAAGACTACAAGATCGCGCCACAATCATCTTACACTCAATTCTCATTCGTACTTGCCTTAAAATAGCACCTTGTGGTCGCTATTTCAATAATCTAATCTACTCTACGTCGGTGAAACTTTGAGGTTTGAAGTTATTGATAAATTATTTGGGGGTTTTGCATGTGTATGCAGATGTTTTGGGAGTGTCATTTTTTATTAGCGTATTGACGTACTTGGCTAACAAGCATGAGGACGTAGAATGACGTTTATTACGGGTAAAAAAGGAGGTCCGTCTTTGTGCGTTTTTGTAAGAGGTTTAAAGACTGGCGGGGATGGATTGTGATTTGCTCCTATAGAGTTATTCTCCAGGACCTTTTCTTCTTTGTTGCTGCTTGTTGTAGCGTTTTACAAGGAGCAAGGCTACGAAAAAAGAATCAAAGTAAATCGATATTTATAGTTCCTTGCCACTGGAGAATTTTAAAAATATAGTAAGTTATCGCGAATATTCTGATAATATAAATACATGTTTTAACACAAGGTTTTGCAAACAGTTTTACTTTAAACTAACCAATTTTTACGACATACAGAAGGCCAAATGTTGTACACTTGAATTATTTTTAATACTTAAGAGTAAAAACTGATCAAACCTTTAAAATTTACTCTCCTGTAAACGCGTCATTATTGTGTCCATCAATAATCCATTTAACATCACAATTTCATCCATTTATCCATTGCCATCCATTAGTGCAGTTTTATTGAAAGTAAACTCCACCCCGGCACATTTTAGTGTTATAAAGAGTTTATAGTCACGAACTCATTTCAACCGTTCAAACTGGCCGGAGTAAAAGCGCAACTATTCTTAAAGATTATAGCTATTAAAACTTACAGAAATGTGAACGGAGTACATCGTTATCTTCTGATGTCTGGGAACACTGATCTCACAGAGTCAGCTACGCTAATGCGTGGATTCACCGACCACAATGGATATGCTCGCTCATAAACATCAACTATATACATAAAATTTGACGGTGAAAACTGCAATTTACAACACAATTATATCGCTAATGGAATTTAGAATACAGCAGTCATCATATTGTTTTGTCAGTCTGCAAGATCAAAACTCACAGGTGCCACACACAGGTGAAGAAGTAGTAGAAGTAGCGTAATAAAGAGTCTTTGCATTTAGATTTACAAGTTTTACAATCCTATCCGCAAAATTTGGTTGTGTTCACTGCTGGATACCTTCCCCCAAAGTACCACTGGCACTGAGGTGCACTTTGACCCCAACAAATAAAATGCACAAAAGCTAACAAAACTTGTACGAGTAGATATGACGCCATGAGCAATATTCATATGAATTAAAGGGATTTACCAAGCTGAATGTCACAATAGTTGCATTATAACCCAGTTAGGCGTAACTAGGACAACGTGCGTCACAGCGTTGGAACGTAGACAGACAGACAGACACATGACCACAAAGGCGCCGAACAGTAAGTCAATGGTCGGATCAGCACAAACAGCTATCAATAACGTTCGGGCGTTTTCCCAAAGTGGCAATTTTTAGAGATTTTTAAAGTGGGTCTTTAATAGAGCTTCTCGGTTGTGGGTAATTTTCAGTTTTCAGTATCTCACGACTCATATCATTCTATCTTTACCTACGAACCGGTCCCTAAATAAATCGGTACGGAAGTCATTTGTATGTAGTACGGCAGTGCTGAAGGTAAGTAATTTGCGACAAAAACAAAAGTACTTTTAAACTTTTATTTGCCGATTTGATTGTGTGGCAAAATAACACTGAATTTGGAACATTGTATTGTGTCAAAAAGCATTGTGAGGAATTTATATTTTCTTGACCACAAAACACTGATACCGTCACTACGAGTGGACCGGAAAACGGAAGTAGAAGTAGTCATCAGTGATGTTTAAATGAGATAAGATAATGATCACTTAACAGTGGTCATTTCTGACAACGACTAGAAGTGAACCCATACAGTTAAACCTCGTTAGCAATAGTAATGCGTCATCAGTGACGTTATGATAGCCAAATATTTTACTAGAACTTAATGTGTTTCGTGTCGAAATGAAAGTAATGTATTTCCAGACATAAAATATAGAATATAGATATGAAAATCGTCGGAGAACCATTTGTAATACAAATATTACGTATAATTACTTGTATTCAATACTATATTGAGTTAGGTCACAATCATAATACTGAATCATGTAAGGTGCACGATAACAACAATTGTTGATAAGAGATGGCGTTTGGAGGTCGTCCACGTGCGGGCGACAGGGGTCAAGGTCACCAGTCAACAGCTGACAGCAGGTCACGTGACCTCGACCCTGTCAATCCGGGGTTTGCCGATCAGCAATGCGAGGAGTTCATAAGCAGGAAGAAACGCGGAGAAACATGCGATCGTGATGGCTGTAGAGAGGCTAGGTAGACGCTTGTGGGCTTGTGAGAGGCTTTGCGAGACGCTTTGTGAGATGGTGGGAAGTGCATACGTCTCGGTCAAGTGAAACAATAAACATAAATGAGATTATGATAGTTACGGATGTGTTACACAATTATATCCGTGTTGTGTGAGAACGTTAGATTAGGCTGCGTAACATGACCATGTTGATGTAAGCCTATACTATGGAAGATTGTGCTTTACAAAATGGTATTCTATACCTTAAAATTATTGACAAAAATTATAACCATGATTTTCTGCAAAACACATTTTTTATAGTCTATCGGTCGCGGTCTTTCAGATTTTAACCCCTCTAAAACAATGGTAATCTTCAGCTGGCTATACGTAGTCGTAAATGGATACCTGGTTAACTAAAAGCTTAAGTGATTAAGGATATGACAAGTTAATTTATAACTTCGTTACAATACAACTAGATAATTGTTTGTGAAATTACGAAAAAATAATTAAATGGTACTATAGGTATATTATTTCCGGAAATAATACGAAATAATATTTTAATTTTCTAGATTTCTACTCCTGGTGTTTCCATTAACACAATTCTTCAATTTTATGGCTATTGAGAAAGAATTAAACCTCAATTAAATTGTGTTCTCTACACAATTTCACATTGTTCTTATGGGGCAATAATCCTACATCTGGTAATTAAGTTAGAGAGTTTCCATTTTATGAGGTTTCTACAGATTGCAAGGGGCATTTTTGAAGTAAAAAGAACATTAAATTATGTTACTTTTACGTTATTTACGACAAGAAATGTAAAATATCGAAACACTGTTTACATGCTTGTCCTGCAGGTATGTAACGCGTCAGTTGAGCTGACAGCCCAGTTCCACTGTTCCCGGACCGTTGGGCGCGGAGCGGCGGCGGGTTCACCAGCCCCTGATTGGCTCACGTATCCAATGTAAACACACCATTGTCCAGCCCAACTCCCACTTTTTCACCGGAGTCAACATCCTAATCTCGGCCGACCCTGTTTTGCACTAATCAAAAACTGTATATCGTCCCCCTTCTGGCCTTGACTAGGAACGCGAGAAATCCGCCTATGGAATATCTTCACACATTCAAAGAACAATCAGCTGTACTTCGCATTAGCTAAGACTAATTATACTGTCCATTAGTATGAACTGGAGGTTCCAATCCGTTTAAACTATCACTGCCCCTTAAACAAACAATTTAAAAAATAAAAATTGAAAAGTTAAAAAAACTAAGGAGGGAAAACCCCTAGAGAAATTTCTTTCTTGATTAGGACCTAGCTCATTATTAGACAAGTGATATTCTAACCTTTTTTATTGTTTCTACACCAGAGACATTTTTTACTTAGTTATATTCCAAAGTTGTTTAGGGTAGATGTAAACCCAAACGAGTATCCCGGAATTTGAACGTGTTACAACTTGCAGCGAAGTGTTTATGAATGATGTGTGAAACTTCAGCCAACTAACTAGTATTTTGTCAAAACATAAGCTATTGGCTTGGGCTTCAGGCGTTATCCAAAAGCCAATGGAAAAAGACATTAATTTAATAATGCCTTTTACTCAATTCTATTGAGATAAAAGCACCACAGGTACGTTTAGTTCCGGAAGTTGCGTATGGACTATTTACGGATTCCCCACACGTCAACATAGATTTCAAAGATATCCTGGAATAGAAAGGCCTGTGTGCCAATTCCAAGAGGCGTCAGACCCCATTGAGGACTCGAATGTGACGCGGTTTGATAATCTGACGAGAGTGCAGACTTGTGTACCACTACCACGATAGGGCAGGACTGCCTTGCTAAGGGTAGCCCCTGACGTCTGAGGGGTTTTGTTCCGAGACTCCTGGAACTACAACAATGCGACGACAACTGCAATATATCAGAGTGTCTAGAGTCTAGACGACTCCAAGACGCGGACAGACGTCTCCTCAAAGACTACTTCATACCGAGGTTTGACATTTGGTGGTAAATGAATTACACGACCGGTGGGGGGGGTGCAAAACAGAAGGGTCTAAGCTCACTGTAGTGTCCTCACTGTAGAATGCTTTAAAACGATTTGTCATGGATCACAAACATTTCATCCAAATCGCAAACTTTATGAATAAATTAGATTAACTATTTAAGTGTATGTTGTCACAGTATAAAATTTTCGTAATCATATTATCGAGGTGATATCGTTAGCAAATTATTTTCAAATAATTTATTTTATTATTTTTTTGTCCAGATCATTTAATATGGCTAAAAAAATCAGATGACTCTGAAATAACCAATCAAGGAGTATCTAAATTGCCATAATTTATTTTTTTAATATCAAAGTCATATTTAGGGGCACGTCTAAACGGTCTGAAAGGTTAACCGAAATGGGTCAGTTAGGTAGCGGGAGTTGTTTATGAGATTTGTTTTAATTAACCAGTGTGTAGAGATGGGAAGGCAGTGTGGGCCACACACGAGCGTTATTAATTGAACACGCCCATACGACAACACGAACCCACGGGTTCATTCTCCTCCGTCCAGCGCGCGTCCGCCCGGGCACCACGGAGATCATGATGAATGTCTACGAGTCATAAGTGGATAAGCTCAAATGTATTCAACAATAACCGTTTAACTTATATAAGTACCTTCATAGCTCCTCTGCAACGATAGGAAGGTCTTCACTCTTAAGTAAATTATTCTGATCGTAAAAGACAACGTCCTTTCCCGCTCATACCATGAGTACAAAGTAGACAAGAATAGCTGAGTGCATACGACAGTACCTTCAATAATAATCGTTAAACTGGTACAAGTACTTAAATATCTCCACTACAATAACTAGGAGTTTCTGATTAAAAGCCCCCAATACGTAATCGGACACGGTCTGCGGACACATCTACAGACCGTGGGCTCGACAGATCTCGTCTGTCAATTTCCGAGAGACCGCCCGACCGAGTCTGCCCGTGTACGGGCACCACAGACATAGACATTCATATTTCATGTGCTATACATTGCATAGCTGAAGAAATTAAATTCCTTGTCGAAAGTCATGGTTAAGCCAGAGAA
This sequence comes from Nephotettix cincticeps, assembly GCA_023375725.1. Classification (NCBI taxonomy): domain Eukaryota; kingdom Metazoa; phylum Arthropoda; class Insecta; order Hemiptera; family Cicadellidae; genus Nephotettix; species Nephotettix cincticeps. The sequence continues at coordinate 32,968,185 of CM041790.1, read as the reverse complement.
TCATCCTCCGAGGTATGACCAATTCTCTTATAATCATTATGAAAACTTAAGATATTGCCCCCAGACCTCCAATTATTACGGAGGACCACAACACCAAACATATACATTAAACTCCACAATTAATGATGCAAAACCATCAGTGAGTTCACCAACACATCATAAAAAAGTGGAATATAGGTTTTACGTGATGTAATTTATATACTCGCGCAACCAATTCTTGGTTCACACCATCACGCATTTCGTTTTTTCATTGCGGGGCGATCCTACAAACAGAACGAGCATCACTAGCAGCCATTTTGACATGGACATGTCTTAGCTCTGGGGGAAGGGGTGTTGGCAATTAGCGAGACCAAATTTGAAGTGACCAGAGACGTCATATGCTTAGTGACGTCATTTGGCTATAATGACAGCTGTTTATAGGAACTGGAAACATCACCTTTTGACATATCCATGTTCTAAATTTAACACAGGTAAGTAAATGCAATCATTTTTTTCTAGAATAACGTCTGATCCGTGTCGTGCCAAAATCACCAAGTGCTAAAACCACCAAATTCCACGAATCGATAACTGGCCATCTGCAGTGCCCGCTAGACAGGTATACATCCCCTCGACTGAACCCACGGGGGCCACGTAACGTTGTCTTACTGCCTGCGTAGTCAGGAACTTTAGTCAAAAGTTCAAACCCAGATTGCAGAATATGAGCGAATTCTTCATCATATATATGAAAGAATATATGAATATATACGTATCATTTCACAAGAAATGAATAAATCTGGAATGGGTCATGTAAACCGCAAACTATGTGATTTGTCCTGCCAATAACAACATAAAAGGGCTATATAAAGCATGGGAACAATTGATATTTTGAAGCATACATTGACGGATCTCAACCAGATATAGTTAAATATAAAATAAAAATTTATAAAAATAAAAAGTTAATGGCTATTGTTTTTGGTTCCTAGGAACCTCAAAACGGAATAGTAACATGGTCCCTGGCTTAAGTCTTGCCATGAGACCTACGGTAATAGCTTCTTCCCTATGGGAAATTCGCTGAAAGGAAGCAAAACCAGAATATTAACTTTTACCATGCTATCTACGGTAATTATATAACTTATTCCCTATGGGAAATTCGATAAAATGGATAATATTTGGAAATATTTTATAGACCTAGTAAGTAGGAGGGGTAGATAATCCCGCATGCGCCCGGTCCGGCTGCAACATCACAGGTTAGATACATCCCGACTACCTGCTTTACAACCCTGAACCCTCGTCATACACCTCATTATCGTGTGCAATCATCCGTAAATTCTGTTAGTGATTTTGAACTGTTTTTACAAGAATTAAGGATTTGGTGATTTTGGCAAGGAATCGTCTGATCAGTGACCGTTCACAAAATTTCCGAGGGCCCGAAGCGATTAAGCCCGAAGGTACGCGACGGGCTAATAGGGTCTAGGTGCTTGGTCTGGGCGTTGTTTGCTCGGATATGTCAACCGGCAGACGTGTCTGTAGACCGTGTCGGATCGTGTGTGGGGTCGTATTTTTGATTGTCGAAGACAAAGTCTTTTCCAGCTCATCTGAGGCAGAAGTAGACTAGTTAGGCAACTCAGGATATACTGTATTGCTTCTATCAATAAGAACCATTTAGAGATTTATGTTCGAGAACCAAAACTTCGAGAAATTGAGCAATGCCGTTGTTAAGACCTAACAGAAAAAATATATATCCGAGTTCAACAACACCAAACACTCCACGGCTTTAACACATGCTGACCACTGTAAAATATTTTAGACCGATAAATAAAATTTTACTTTTTATACAATTATAATCGTGCTCAAACTGTTAAATTTTAAATTCGATTCGACATTTGGGGTGGTGGTTATTTAAGTATATTAGCGATTTTACTTTTTATTCTTTGGAATTATTATTTTATAATAAAACAAGCTTTAACTTTACTAACTGACCAATACATTATGTTATTATTATACTATACTTTATTCGAGACTTTTGTTTCTATTGGATTCCATTTTCATAACCCATATAGTGAATTTCAACAAGACTTAAAACTATACAAATTTTTTCTTCAACTCAGCTTTTTTCATGCTGAACAAACAGTACTGCATTTTACGCCCCTTTCCTCTTTATAAAGGCCAGTATTACAAAATAACTGTCACTATGCATATTTTTTATAAATACGTAAGTATGAAATATAACTCTGTGGACTAGTTGTTTTCAACTTTAAAATGTTTTAGAGTTAGGTAAAAACAAAACTATGTACCTATGACGAATCAAGAGGACCTCTTATGCTATGGAGAAATCTTAATGGAGACATTTATTGCATCAGGACAATGGGTTGAATATGAGACAATAGGGTAGTGAGAAAAATGGGTAAATAGCGTGTGATTAAACTAATTGAAGAAATCGAATAACTACACGGAATTCCTCATTCGCCAAGTTCGTTACCATGGCCGCAATAAACTACTCGTAGTCCACATCAGTGTGTAATGAGTGCAGTTAAATATAACAGAAAACGTTTCATGAGTTAATTAAAGTAGAACAGGCCTTCGACACCGTCGATAGCATGAAGTGTACGAGTTTCCGCATCTGGGCATTGACCAACCACGCGTCGCGGCTCAGGGGGCAGTCGTTGCACCGCTACTTTTCCATTACTCCAAAACGCATCCGAATTGGAATCCACACTCTGAATCGTAAAAGAGAACGGTACAAAAATTGGACTGATGGTTTAAAATGCCTTTCGCAATGAAACAATGCCGGTACACAAACAGAGATATAGAGAAGACGACGACTTGAGGATGCAGACACCGCCCGTGTACGACAATGGTTCGCAACACTCTCTCCTCGTCACACTTCATGAAACCTCATCATAAATCCCATCACACGTAGTATGCTGCTATCTCCCTCATTTGTCCTGACTACCCTTGCATCTCATAAACAGTCTCCTTCACCCAACCGCTGTAAACTTGAATGTTCCTAACCAATTAGAACATTTTGTAACATTCCCTAACCCGCCTTTTGTTCTCTTACAATTCATGTTTAGGAACAAATGTTCTAAACATTTATATAAATCCTTGTACTAATATAGCTTCAAGCAAAAGATTTGTTATTAAATTAAAATAACCTTTTGTTTGGCAAAAAGCCCTGTCGGATACAAAGCCGAAGCTTCACAATGTAAGTGTGTATAGTTATATGACTAAAACATGCATTACTCATCACTCGGTACTGATCACCACAGGTTTTTGGATCTTCTCTTACCTAGAAAAAAACAAATCACAATTAATATATAACATTTTATTTTAACACAACACAGTAGTAGGCATAAACAAAATACGGTGTCAAATAAACGGGCCCATGCATTCTCCTTGTAAAACTAACTTACACACGATAATACCTAATACCTTGATGCCATTTCCTATAGAATACATCAAACATCTTTCAAAATAATCAGGGAATAAGGATGATATTGACTTTTGTGCGTTTACTATGAAAATAACATCGGGCACCCCCATACAACATACCGCGTATACCACTTAAAATTTTGTCTTCTGCGCATCCGCTTGTCGTAGACTAATGATTTAAAATATTAAATTACGATGATGCCTCTTCTTCGGTATCACTATACAATGTATTTTTGTCTTTCAGAGCATAACAACTTCGACGTATGTTTAGGTGTGACACATGGTAGGGTTAGGTTTTCAGGAAACGATTCAACGTTTAAAGTCCTATTATCCGCCCTTTCCCACATTGCTGCTTTAGTGTGAAGTAAAATCGTATCAAACTCGTATCGTATCAAAACATGATGACGTCACAGTTTCCAAATATATAAACATACTATATTTTTTGCTTCTACAAGCATCTAAGTTGGGGAGACTCCCTACACCTGGTGAAACAGAATTCTAGACAGGTAAGTGGCGGAATTATAACTGCTCACTGATGTGAAAAGTGGCACGTATCCCAGAGACACCTGGCGGGAGTGAACAAAGACTCTCAGGTCCAAGACCTTCGGGGCTGGCAACCCCTGCGCCGGGGTAAAAAACCTGGAGAAAACAACTCCTCATTTCCCTGGCGACCGGTCACTCTCGGCCTCAACTAATCTTTAAATGTATTTATTTTTAAATTTAACAGCTGATGCAGATGTATTGTAATGTTTCGGAGGTAGTAAGTTTAAGTTCCACGACATGAATTCTAATTATGTCCTTTGGAGATCAAAATTAAATAAATTCCTAGCGACTCCAGTAGCTGGTCAAGGAATGTCAGGAGTACTCAAAAATAAATAGAACTGAAAAAATAAAGAGAAATACTAAACGAATAATTTATTATTGTTCATTGCTGACAGTTACGTATATATTTTTGTATCTGATGATCGAACGGAAATTACGAGTATCGATCCAACTAATGATTCGTTTTTGTTTTTAGTACTGTATATTTAAGAACTATTAGTCTACATTAGAAACATGTCAGCCTTATTCAGTAACAAGACTACAAGATAGCGCCACAATTATCTTACAATCATTTCTCATTCATACTTCAAAACCAGTGTATGAGTCAACACATCGACACTAAAATGACGGTTTACATTTTTCCAAGACAAGAGAACAGTATGAGTTAACCACAAGACCTTTAGTGATTTCCTCACAGAGAACATTACGAAGTGACCGCGAACCACGCAGTTACGAGTGCTAGCCTGCTAGGAAGACAAGTCCAGTAAGTTGCAAGCACTTTCCCAACCAGCCACTTGACGGGCGCGACACGGCAAAGCACTCGTCGGCCAAGGTCGCTCCGGCCGGACTAGCTGCGCCGGTTTTATTTAATTATAAAAAAGATAAGAAGTTTTATAGCACCACTGTGAACAAAGACACGCTTGATGGGAACCCGCGCCAACAATACAATCTTGCCGATGATGCTCGATAACTTTTAATATCCAGATGCGTACTCGTCTATCGTGCGCCATTCGACCAATCAGCTGTGATCAATAACAAACATCGCTACTGGTAGATAGTCTATACTATAAAACTGGCAAAAGTAATTAAATTTAAAATTAAGTCCCTCCTAAACGTATGGCTTTATTATCTACATGGCTTCTTTTAAATTTTAAGTTATAAAAATACATAAACCGTTTTCTAAATCTGTTTCACTGGCGAAATATTTGGTTTTAACCCCATAGGCATGGTCTTTATTATTTTATTTTTCCAATAGTGATTTTTTACCATTTTTCGAAATAATTTACTTACCATTCAATTACATACGATTATTAACAAGTAATTACCATCTTTATATTGGGAAAGTGAATTAATGGAAAGTGTACTTCCCTATAAAAGTTAAATTTGACACCTCAGCCATCGATTGGTTAGTGCCGCTATAAAATCATCATTTTTCATATGAGACTGAAATCTAAGATGGCGGAGGTAATACGCAATCTTGAATTTTAGTCTAAATTATTATAACTGTAAATATTGTAAAATTCACTATTTTGATTGATTTTATACACTAATATTCACTTGAACCCCATTGCCCTAGAAATTATATCATAAACTGTGTAACATTTTTAAGTTGGAAAATTATCCAAACATAAAGAAATGGATGCACTTTTATAAAATGATATCTCCATACAGTTCTCGAAGTTCATTTTTGCTCCAAATCAGCGTGTGCCATGGGGACGTAACTGATTGACGATTACTGTCATACTCGATGGAGATGTGAAATTAAAGGTAGGGCGGTTATCTAAGGAATTACACTTTCATTTTTCATCATAAAAATTATATGTTAATAACTATCGGACATAATTGCGTAGAATTGATTTTTATGGGAAATTAAAAAACCCGTAATGCAGTTATGTATATATCCATCTCAACCATCTGTTTACGACTATCGTGTAATCAGCAATCCTGACGTAAAAAGATAATACGGCTCAATAAAATATTTCGTCATTCCTGCATATTTAAACTGTAGGTTTTTAATCATCACTTTTTCTTCAGAAATAAAACAAATTGAAAATTTTTTAAGATCAATAGTCGTTAAACGATAGATATTTTTAAGGTGTCACGGCTTTGATAATTGATAAATGAATCTGCGTTCCAGAGCAAAACAAAACGTTAATGTTCCCGGGGACCGTTGGTCCGCTGAGGCGCTGGGTCAGGAACTAGGTTATCTATTCTCCGACGCATCATCTGCACGGCGACAACGCGTCTGATCTTTATCCCTTCGGTCTCGGACGGACAGGTGAAACGGGAGAAAGGCCAGGGAGGCGTGTATAGGCTCGACCTATTTACTGTCATCTATTAATAACAGGCCGGTGATAATGGTAATGGCAGAGTAATGTACGCACATAGCGGCGTCTCGTCCGAGATGGGAAGCCACGCCACTGTTGGTGGATCACTCTTCTTGGTGGGAATAAAACCCCCTAATAACATGTTGAACGAATTTTCGTTTAGGTACTTAAGCAATGTGGAACCTTGGAAGACCCAAAAGATCGGATTTCTGATCGTAAGTAGTTAAAGGAACCTGGGATTTTCGAAGACCTAAAAGTGATCCGGTGACGTAAAAATACAACCAAAATAGTTTGCAGTAGCTGCGCTTTTTTACTTACTTCCCATAAGAACAATGTTAACGTTGTATTGCACCACGAAACATTGAACTATTATTATTACCTATCATAATGATATTTGAAAAGCATTATGATATTTAGCTATATATCTGATTGGAGTATGTTCGTGTTATTGACGCATTCCAAAAAGGGTTATAAACATTATTACCACATACATAACTGATGATAAAAACATATTTTGATTTACAAGTAATCTGGTGTGCCCTAAACTTAAAATTCGTATTTGAAGAGATTATCGCATTGCTCTTATGGAGCTAAGATCCAACATGATGGAGGAACTGCAGACTCACAAGTGATCTGATAAGTATTCAGGCCTTTTGTAGGGGTTTTAAAAGACTGCAATCACAAATTTCCGAAAGAATAATGTTAAATCCAAAAAGTCCCTGAGTGGTAACTGATCATTAAACGTAATTAAACCTGTTAATTGCTGTAATAAAACCTGTAATAATATTGGCAAATATCAGAAAGAATTATGTGAAATGGAACATTGAATTTTTGAACGCGAAACATTGGACTTTATAGGGCATATGAACAAATGAATATAACCTATCCAAAAGATTTGGCGGCAGATACTGTAACCTTTTAATTTATATCCTATTCACTAATATTTAATGAAATAGTCGGTAACATAACAAATAATCCGTTTATGAAGATTTGTCTAATCCAAGGCATTCACACTGTTTTTGTTTTTGCAAAAATAAATAGTTTTTTTGTGCAACCAGGCATTAATGGGAAACTTTTGTCTGTGAAAGAAACTGCTGTCACAATTTCCCGAGGGACAAAAAGAATCCCATGAGGCACTCAAATTTTTCTCTCCACATAAATATAAAAGTAAAATAAGTTACTAATTATCAGCAATTAACCAACCTGAATCAGTATGATTTTCCAAGTTGGCTAACATAACCTCAAAGGAATCAATACAAACTGATGGTTCAAGTATTAATTACTACTGTGAGACGCTTTCTGGTGGCTCATTATTGGGTGTTCCAGGTGTTTCCCGTGTTCTTCTTATGGGGTTACTTTTTCTCATTTTGGATTAAAATTATGTAGTTTTTTCCCAAGAGAGTAAAAGTAACCATATAAGAATAACATGGGAGAAATCTGGCACACTCTTTAATGAACTATAAGAAAAATTAGCAGCTCAAAGGGGAGGACTTGCTCAAAGCAGTCTTGAACGGTCAGCTGATAGTTTGTATGGAATGCTTTGAAGTTAGGTAACTTGCAAAATGATAGTGATTCAGGCCAGTTAAATATTTATTTGGTAGTTTGTAAGTTGTGTTACTTATATGTGTAGGTGGAGGAAAGAATTTGTGTGCATCATGTAAAAGTCATTTTTGTAACCTCAGGAAATTTTAAAAAGATTTCCTTCAGGTTCAAAAAGTGTCACTTTCATTAATCCTCACCATTTCAAAAACAAAATGTTACTGTTAAATTAATATTAAACGAGACACACTGTGCGATATAAATATTTAATTCAACGTAAATACGTTACATATTTTAGAATGTTAATAGACGAGGGGTCCCGGTAACACGATATCACTGACCGAGATAAGAGTTCCGTGGTCGTAGCCGGGACAGGGATTTACATACAAATAGTAAGTGGAGTAAAACAAATGTCACAAACCGCCCTAGTGACACACATGCAGTGTGTAGTGACACATGCCGTCGGCGTCGGCTGCGTGAATCGATCAGCTGTTTGAAATTATAATCAGCCTCCCAATAAGGTTCAACAAGCAGCACTGTATACGGACAGGAACGGATTGTTGGTTGTAATAGATGAAAATTCCATCAGAGTGCGGTAGTTGTTTTCTGATGAAATTAATTGTAAACGCCTGTTTCAGATTGCACCTGTGTTTTTGAGCAAAAAGCGTTAAGGTAGAAAAGCGGAACTTTATAGCCTCGTGAAACGAAATCGGTGATTTATTAGCAATTTCACAGGGAAGAAATAAACAGATGTCACTTTCTAATGTGGTTTGGGGCCTGACTTGGGATTAATCTATTTTTCTATATACAGTATACTGGTTTCTGAGTGTGCACACTTTATTATACAATACGCTGTGCTTTATTACGAAAATTTTGCTGTGAAACTCGTGCTCCACAGACAGGCTGCCTCTGTAGAGTGGACTATATAGGCCTATTTCATGGATTTTAAGCAAATTTGTTTGGTTACATTGTAATTATTTGAAGTAAATGGTTTTCATTTTAAATTCATATTTCTATCATAATTCCTAATATATTTGTCTCTCAAGACAAATAACTAGTTATCAAATAATTTATACAGAATAAGTAACATAGCACGTATAGACTGGAATAGAATATGGGTCGAAATAGGAAAGAGATAAGACTTGGACAACAATTTTATAAACTCGAATAAGAAACTTTTCTTCAAAGAAATAAACATAGAACGTCTAGTCTTGAATACGAATCGTAATAGAAAGGATACGGTCGGAATTGTATAAATTTGGAATAAGGGAATATTGACAATGTGTGAGGGAATTTATTTTTTGTGCGGATGGCAACACCAGTGTAGACGGAGATGGCACAGGTCGGAGGTCGCAGGTGTCTCCAAGGTCGCCCGGTATCAGTCGCCAAGGTCGCCGATTGCAGCTCCGCTTCCCGGGAAACTAATTTGCTCGGTACGTACGTGCGAAACGAGAGTGTTGGCCAATCAAACAGCGCGTGCTCGCCGCGGTCGGTCGGTGAGGTCAGCGCTTGCTCAATCGGTAAACAATAATGGGGGTAATTGCTGCCCGAGACTTGTCGGCGACTCAACAATCCACTTCTGGAAGATTCCGCGATACCCGGAAAAATCACTTCCCAAGGACACGCTGCACTTCCGGTTTACACTTAAAACCTTTATTTACCTGTAAGTTTACAACAGCTATACGTCGTATAAGAATCTTCAACTGGACAATGTCTAGAAATCAAATGTTTAAGACATAAAAGACCTGGAAGTAATTAAAGGTGTTCTGAAAATCCTTTCATCAAATGAACATGATTCTTGTATCAATACCATATAATTTTCCTTAGACAATCTAAACAGAAGAATCGTCAAGAATGTACGCCTCTAAGAATGAAAAGACAAGTAGAACTTCCGCGTGAATTACACCATTCTTTCTGAGGACTCTTATAAAGGAAAGCGTCTGGTAAAATTGAAAGAAAGAAAGGAGGCACTTGGTGGCCAAATGTGCGAACTGAAGAGTCTGAAACGCATTACGGAGTAGGACAGACAAGACGTTCCCTTAGTTCATCGGAGGGAACTTCATTGATCTCAAGACGGGCGGAGGGAAGGTCTGAATGGCCCCTTGGTCACGGTCTACAAGGTCACTTCCTGCCATTATACTCGCCAGGAGGGTGCCTAGGGAGGGTCTTTCACAAGCCAACCTCACGTTTGCATAACCCCGCCTTGTCAAACTACTAAATGTGAAATTCAGAGACAATCGAGCTTTCACAATTCTTCAAAACGCTCTGGGGCACCGGTGTAAGCTGATTAAGTTAACATAATGAGTATTGTAGTTGCAAAAACGTATTTGCTCAATCATGAAACACTGGCTCGTGTCGAGGACTTGCTTAGACGTCATTATTAACCCACGGTTTTACATGTCAAAGTGGCATTTATCTATGCAATTAGCACCTTATCTTGAGCTTTGTTGATCTTTTCACTCTCCACAAAATTTGTGAAGGTTAATCTTATATAAGAGAAGACGATTTTGTAACCAAAAATAAATATACTACTTCCAGGATAAGTTAATATTTTCGATGTCATACTTGTAACGCTTCCCAAACACAAAGATTTCATCTGGTTTAAATTTCTTATGGATTAGATATCAACGACGAATTCCATACTTTCTATATTTTTTACGATATGCTTACTAAAAATTAGCAAGCAAAACAGTTAAATCGCAAACCATTTTCTTATACAGAACAACTTTAACGTGACGTTATCACATCGAATATATCACCGAAACCGTTCCAAACTTGAGGATGGTTTACGGTTATTAATGGAACTATTTGTTTCTGCCGACGATGACAAGATTCTCCTGAAATGAAAGCCGGGTGGAAATAAACAGTGACGAGATTATATTTGGAAACCACTAACTATCACGGTCACAACTTTCTTCTCGTCTGATGGCGTACAGCGCCAAAGGGTCTTCTCGAACACCTCTCTCGCAATGGTTTAACCCCTATAATGGCAAAATTGATATGTTGTTGCAATACTGTACTGCCATGTTAGCTAATCCTACTTTACCTGTATATTTGTATCTTTGTATATTCTCACAATTAAACGTTTGGGAACACACAAACTGCAACCGCACAATATTTAGCAACACATAAAAATATATTAAAGTTGAATTGTTTATTCCAGTCATGCTACCACAACGCAACATTTTACTTCAACAAAAAGACAGACATGTGTATATTTTATGTAAATACTATGGAATGGAGGAAAAGTAAATTCACCGTGAGAAAACTAAAAGGAAACGTCAAGTGCATGTCCAATGACGTTGCAACGATAATCATCTGCAACAAGACCTTGGTTGCAGTATTCTCACACGAACAAGGTGCCTCCAAGAGTTCTACGATATGACTTAAAAACAATAACTTTGTGTTGTTAGTATTTTTACGTCTCATCTAATCTCAAGGCAATATCTACGCTTCTTGGAGCAGACATAAAGGATAGACGAAGGATGATTATAAAAATTTGAAAGATGATGAACCACTTTGAAAGATTATACTTCTAGACATTTATTTCTTTGAAAGACATAACTGAATAGTTTTGAACTCGTGTAACTTTAGTCTGAATACTGAATTGTAAAACTTTAAAGGTAACATAGGACATTATTTTGAACTTAATTTTTTAATATTCCTCCTCAACAATATTATACTCCAGGACGTTGTAACATTAGAGTAGCCCTGTACAGACTGTTACTTAATGTTAGAAAATCTTTAAATAAGTGGCGTGAAAATGAAAAGGTTTGAAGCTAACTCTCGATTGAATATCGAAAAATTCATGAGTTGGCGTCATGTAAGTAGGCTTACTGTAAATCAATCACACCCAAGCTGTTGACACAACAAACTACTGCTTAAATCATTCTACTCGTCCTACATTCGAATTAGACTTCTCATGACAACCACTGCTAACAGTTACTAGTAGATTGCGAATCGTGAATAGTTTACGAGCGGTGATCGGCGAATGTGATATCCCTGGTGTGGATTAACATCCGCACTATTGAATACTACGTTCTCCTGCAATGCCATCCTCATAATTAGACCAGTTCGTATTCAAGACAAAATTGGTTCGGATTCCACGTTAAATTGTAGGTCCCTTGGATGTCATTGGCTGTTGGGGTATTAATTAACAGTCCTGTCTAAGGAACATGTCGCGCCACAATCACCTTACTTCATTCATTCAAAATTAGTGGTGACCTACCTGGGTAGGTCACCATTTCAAAAGGTAATCTAATCTAACATTCGCTTTAGACATCTCATGACAGCTATTGCTAACAAATACGCGACTTGGGAGTTTAAAAGACATCCCTTTGAAGGAGTTACCTACCTTCTCCAGCGTGTGTCCAGACGGTATCCTGATCGAGGGCGAGTACCCGGGCGCGACCCTCTGCTCCGGAGGGTCGTCGGAGTGCAGAACGTCCGTGACATGTCCATTAACGTAGACCCACACCTGCGTCATCCTAGGAACGGACTGTTGACACTCGCGGTATGCCGGCACTTCACACACAAACACATGACTTGCCAAACACGACAAACTTCAAAGAGGTTCTGTGTACACGTCGCAGTCAACACGTTTCGCGGGCTCTCGTAAATGCTGTGCTCACACTCAATTAGAAAAGAAGGAAATCTTAACTCTCCGTGAAATTCTCTCCTTCGCGGCGAAAACAGACAAAGTATTTTTTATGCAATTTAAATTAAAATTATTTTTTAATAAATGGAGATGAAAACAGTATTGCTGAGTAATTGGAATAGGAATCTGTAAAAAATAAATGTTTTGACTTACTTTGTTTTGAATAACAGACTAGATCGCAACGGTAAATATAACATATCTGTTTTAAAAGTGAACGAATGCGCATATCAAGAAATAAATGGACTGGATCCGCGGACAGTAGTCAATCGACGACACGACCTTCGGCGCTAGTTGGAAGCACTGTTAGTAAACAAATTGAAGAATTCGCTGACCGAAAACAAACCACTAGACATCGACCAACGTTCAGCAGAGTGCGACAGTCGACTAGCCCGAGACTCCGGAGGACGTCATCTTCTCCCACCTGGCCGCGGGTCTTCAAGGAAATCCTCTCTCCGGCTGAGTCACCGCTGCCTCCGCAGGCCGCGGCAAACGAGTAGGCCTACAACATCGACCGCTCCCGAAGGATTTTCGTCACAGAGAAATCAGTTCGACGAATGTCTGAGTCAGTTCCACATTGATGGGACTGATTCAGTGGTAAATTCATAAAATGAACATCACTCACATAACACGAGTTAGCTAATGGATCAGACCACCCACATATACACGCTCGTAGTAGCTAAATAGTTATTTCCAAACTATTGCTGGGCATAATAATAGACGATTATTAAATTACTATATACTCTTAAAACCACACTTAATTAAGTTGTCCTAGTTACTTTGGGATGAACTATGATTATAAACTTGAATTGAATTGCTTCGTTCACGTCCATAGACATTCAGATCAATGGTATTCATTCAGAAAAAATGAAGACACAAACTATTTCTTCCGCCTCCCGTGAGAGGCTACCCCAGCAGCCGCGTTATCAGTACGAAGCACGACGCCGCCTCCCGTACGAGACTACCTCGGTGACTGCGCTATCAGTGCTCAGTCCGACACCGCCTCCTCTGCGAGGCTACCTCGGTGACTGCGTTATCAGTGCTCAGTCCGACACCGCCTCCTGTGCGAGGCTACCTCGGAGGCTGCGTTATCAGTGCTCAGTCCGACACCGCCTCCTGTGCGAGGCTACCTCGGAGGCTGCGTTATCAGTGCTCAGTCCGACACCGCCTCCTGTGCGAGGCTACCTCGGAGGCTGCGTTATCAGTGCTCAGTCCGACACCGCCTCCTGTGCGAGGCTACCTCGGAGGCTGCGTTATCAGTGCTCAGTCCGACACCGCCTCCTCTGCGAGGCTACCTCGGAGGCTGCGTTATCAGTGCTCAGTCCGACACCGCCTCCCGTGCGAAGCTACCTCGGAGGCTGCGTTATCAGTGCTCAGTCCGACACCGCCTCCCGTGCGAGGCTACCTCGGAGGCTGCGTTATCAGTGCTCAGTCCGACACCGCCTCCTCTGCGAGGCTACCTCGGAGGCTGCGTTATCAGTGCTCAGTCCGACAGCCTCCGTGCGAGGCTACCTCGGAGGCTGCGTTATCAGTGCTCAGTCCGACACCGCCTCATACCTCGGACTGCGATCATCTCAGTCCGACATGTTACTCATGCGTTATCAGTGCTCAGTCCGACACCGCCTTTAGGCTACCTCTGCGTTATCATGCTCAGTCCGACATTTAGCTATCATGTTCAGCTCAGCGAAAAGCGACTACCTCTACATATCAGCGTGCCGACACCGCCCATTCATCAACCGCGAAACACTCTCGCTCATCACGAGCTCACGAACCCTGTAATATGCGACCGTCTCATTTCACGAGGATCGTCTGGCTTTATTTCCAACTCGTTCATGTTCACTTCTACTGCGCTGGCGCAATTTCAGATACAGTACCTATTGTAAAATATCCTAATCGGTTTATTAGATTGATTTTAACCTATTGGTTGTCGTTTAGTAGTTACAAGAAAAGCGGAAAAGTATACATTCCTTTGGCTTCTTGCAAACATTTATCTGTTCGACCACTGATAACACAACAATCTAGATTCACTATCAATTTAAATAGTAAAATACCACAGAATGTAAGTAATTTATAGTAGAACCCAAAGCTTTAGAAATCTTTCTGAACCTACGAATGTGCTGAACTCTTGCATAAGCCGAACATTGCTAGCGAGATGACGCTTCTTCTAGCGAAACCCAACCGACATCGCGTGTTCTCACACCCTGCAAGAAAACTAATTTCCGTCAAGGCGCAAAAACGCGGCCAAGCGAACCGCGGAGGAAGCGAATAGAGGAAGCGATACTCTGAACGGGGTCAAAGGTAGAGTGGGTCAATAGATGGTGGGCTAACCGGCTAATCGCCCCGAACAATACGGGATCATTAACGTGAAGATAACGAGGATCGGACACTGACTCCCGCGCTTTGTCGATGTTTACATCCGGTTCTGTCTCACGCTTTATCTCGTGTGATTGAGTGCCTTTTAACTACGGAGCACTCGTGATGGTCTTGAGCTGCCTTTGATTCACGCCGTCTACCGTTGCATACCTCGGTGTCATGGTGCGAGCATGACCTGTCTGAGGCTAGCTCCTATAATGAGCAAGGATGAGAGTCATGTTGCCTCTGTAGTCTGTGTGGGGCTAGCTCGGGTAGTATTCAACGGTGTCTTTACACACTTCAGTATCATGGTACGTGTTCGTGACATCTGTTTTAGGCTAGTTTAGATTATAGTCATTGATGTCTTCTAACATGTCTCCGTGTCATGCTGCATGTATGACCCCCATGACCCCCGTGTCTAAGACTAGATCAGGTAATATTCAACGATGTCAGATACTTCAGTGACATGCCGCCTGTGTTACCTGTCTCTGAGGCTTGCTCAGATGATATTCAACGATGTCTTACCTGTGTCCGAGGCTTGCTTCAATAATATGCAAGGACGTGTAGCATACCTGTCAGTGTCATATTACCTCTGTGTCCTGTGTCTGAGGCTAGCTCTGGTAGTATTCAACTTACACAATTCAGTGACACCGTACGTTTCCGTGACCTGTGTTTGAGGCTGGTTCAGGAGATAGACATAGACATCACTCAGTCCAAGCTTAAATACATGATGATATCAGACAACGCACAACAGAGACCGGGTCTCGAGAAGATCAATTTTGTAATTTGAATTTGACTTCCTTATATAATGTAGGTCAACAATAAGGAAAGATTTAAAAATAAACTCTTGTTGGACTTGATCCTACCGCATCTCGGAGTTAATAGTCTAGTATTATAGAAATCACGATTCTATTTCCTATGAATTGGAACTACTTCAGAACAAAAAACAATCGTTAGGAATTTTGAAAGATTCATTTTGAATACAGCCATTCCGATACACTCAACCTAAAGTTAGATCGGATCTTGAAATTGGTTGAGGATAAAAGAAATCCTATTCCAAAAATAAAAAGAATCCTATCAAAATCTTCGACGCAACATAGCATGACGATTTAGAGGAGGCAATCTTACAAAACAAAAGCGAAGGAACCCTTTGAGGAGATCCAGGTAAAAAACGGGAGCGCATCTCGATTTAGTTCCACCCCTACGACCACGTCACAGCGATGATCCCGACAAAGACCCCAGATTACGTGGTCCACCCTGTGACGCGGTGATTGCCGCCCGTCGCCGACCTACCACACATTCATCTCTCCGACCGGCGATGAAAACTGACATTATACTTATTGGCAAATGCTTCTACTCCTTCGGTTTTATCAAAGACTGGTACACTGGCGTGTCCCGTATCCAACTACAGTACTTAGAAGTGTCGACTTGTAGATTGCTATGAGCTAAGGTAGGGCTGTGATATTTGACTGGGATGGTGGCGATCCAGTAATCCAGCTACTTGGAGGTCACGAATTGTGGATAGTTGTGAGCGATGGTTGGTGGGTGTAATGTCTCTTGTGTGGATTAACGTCCGCACTATTGAATACTGCATTAGTCCGCAAAGACCATCCACATAATTAGACCAACTCGTAATTCAGAGGCCGTGGTTCAGATTCCACGTTATACTGTAGGTCCCTTATTGCACACGATAACGCCACAATTATTATCTTACACTCTTTATCTTTCATACTTTGCTTAAAATACCGACCTGGGTAGGTATAAAATACCAATGGGATATATCGCCGTTTCACAAGGTAGTAATAATTCGTTTTTCTATCACTGCATGGCTAAGCATTGAACTATCAGAAAAACATTATGCGTGCTTCCATCATTCTAGTAGCAATCAAATACATCACCTGCAGGGTATATTGCCAAGATTCAAATGCATTATGATTCAACGAGAAATAGCACATTGATTTTACGGAAAAATCTCTAATAAAGCTTCGAAAAGCAGGATTTCATCAATGACTTTGAATATTTAAAATTTGACCGTATGAAATAAAATGGATTAACAACAAAATTATTAGCATTTTAAAATACTCCAGGGGAGACACCTATCGTACATACATACACACATTCCGACTTTGTTCAAGTAAAAACAAACTATTGACAATGAAACCCCAAGTGAAATTGATGGAGTCCTCTCTTTGTTCTAAGACTTTGTACAGATTGATTACTCACTCCAGGATAATCAGAGGGTTGCCGGTTTGATTATGGCCACAGTTAATTGTCTTTCTAACAAAAGGTCTACGTTAGATAGTAACAAGTTTGGTTTGTGCCATGGTTAGGCCTACTAGAAGCGCACACGGTAGGTGCCTATCATAAACAAAAATAAATGACGTCATAGAATCGAATGTAAATAAAATTTATTTTTATTTACAGGTTCAAGTGTCAAAACCGGTTTAACCATAACATTTCATTATCCACAATTTTAAATAAACATTGGACAAGTTCGTTTTTTATACAGAATCAAATATGTTGCTAGTCACTTATTTACATTGGAATCACTGACGTCATTTTTATTTTTGTTTTTGACGTGTGCTTCTAGTAACCATGTTTTAGGCCGTTCCCTTTCAAAATTAACGTAGATACCAAATTGGGCGTTGTGTGGTCGAATTCAGCATTGTAAATTCCCTTATAAATTATAAGTGAAATTTTTCACGACATTTTTAAGCCGACACAGAACGGCGTTTGGGAACGCTAAATAAATATTTTTGTTAGCTCGGTAAACGCCCGAATCGCAGTCAACATTTCCCTGCGCATAATCGATACAGGAAGCGAGGTTATTTAAATCAGGTTAAAAAGGATATTTTTTAAAGTTATGTTTTATATTGTTGTAGGCTCTGTAACAATCATTTCATATTAAATCAGTATTTACCAATAAAATTCTAATTTTTCACCGAGCCGTTCCCACACCACTACTTCACTAAACTTGGTAAATCCCCTGACTTTTCCAGGTCGGTACACACTATGATTATGTCTTAGCAGATCGGCAGGCCACGCCGGGAACGGTTCCCCTGGACGAGAGGATGATGGGAGCCATGTCGAATTATTTGGATATGTGGCGAGCGAGGACCTAGAGGCCGGTGGTCCGGTCCGGCCTTGACATTCCTCCATCTTCCTCGGCCTCCTCGGTCCACGACGCCGACGCTGCAGCATCGCAGCCGCAGCAGACGACAGGTCCCTCATACGTCCCCTTTATGTTTCCAAAAAAATACAGACATACCTACGTATAAAGAATCTCATGGGTTCGGGAGAAAATTATCCTTATGGAGGTATTAGTAGTAAACAGGTTATTTTGACGTGGATATGTCTTTGCTGTGTGGGGGGGACCGAGAGACCAATTTGAAACGGTGACGCCATATGATTAGTGACGTCATATGGTTATAAGGACAGCTTTTAACTGAAACATTCCCTTTACAAATAAACATGAGTCTACCTACATCCCACAGGAAGCTAAATACAATCCGTTTTATCAAGGCCTTTGCCACAGCTATTCGTCTTATAGAGGTTTTCCATAATGGGGTGGAGAGTCAATACACTTGTTTCTTGTATAAGTCACCGTTTTTTTAACTACTTGCTATGGTGGTCGACCGTGTGGAAACTACGTCTTATAGATGTTTCAAGGACGTCTTGTAGAGGTTTTAACCAAAATATATTCGTTGTATAGTCTTTATAAGCCTAGTAACAGACCACTAAAATGCGTGTTATCTTGGTTTTTGCAATTTCTACCTCATATTGAGGCGTTAAAGTAATGAAGGGTTTCAAGTAGATTTTGAAAATTTAGTCTTACAAAATTTAGTACCGTGAATTAACCATTCAAGGCGGTGGTTCTTAAAGAGGTTCCGCTGTATTTGCTATTTGTGTACTCTTTCCATCAGCGATTCACGAGCTTTTACACTGTCGGTACGCAAAACTCATTTCATTCCTCATTCCGTTATTCTTCCTTTAAACCCAAAAGGAGTATAATTTCAAAAAGGACTACCAGTTCGTAATTCGAAGGCAACCTTGTGGTTTAATTCCACGTCAAACTGCAGATCCCTTGGATACCACTGGTTGTTGGGCTATTAATTAAAAGTCTAAGGTACATGTCAGCCTTAGTCAGTGAAAAAACTACAAGATCGTGCACAATCATCGCACACTCAGTATTTATTCGTACTTGGCTTAAAATATCTGCCTGTGTAGGTCCCTATAATGGTTGCTATAAGACACACGTTACACATGGAAGTGTGAAAACAGACCTGTAGGACTAGGCATGTATGAACGGTTCAGACGGTTATAAATTAATATTGGAAATCCGTCGGTATTGTAAGTAGACCTACTGTATAGAGAGACAAATTGCACTTTCACGAGAAACTATTATTTTACTTTTCAAACAACTAACATATGAAAGAGTTTGGAGTAAAATGATGCACAAATTATTAGTATGATAGATTATTATAAAGAAGTTAGACGTTGTATGGGTTTGTAATCAATTGAGCATTCAATATTACTTAGGAGGCAAACCCTAGACCAAATCATGTGGCTGTTTTACTTACCGGTAAAGCATTTTTTTAACCAATTCTACCTTAATTAAACACCTTAGTTAAACATTTTCTGATGAGAATCCAATTAATAGATGGAACATAGCCCGTGCATATTCGACAACCTTGCCGGCGAGTCGTTGAACTCAGTATTGTTAACGCAAAACGCTGATCTGTCACTATTATATTACACCTCCACGGCCAGCAGTTTCCGGCACTCGCGCCTAGGTGGCAGCAGCAGCGTAACCGTATCCGGTGCGACGCGCCAGGAACCGGAAGGAAGACCGCCGTCAACTGGCGTAATCCTCCATAATCTGGGAATTAATTGGCTTCTAGGGTTGCATTCGGTCAATACCGCGCATAGCGATTCAAAACAAACAACGCTGCTCGGAGAAAGGCTGTACCGTTGAATATGGAGGTGTTATAAGAAAAAACCTAAAATATATGTTTTTAATTTTGCATGTTTCATAACAATACAATGCATTTGAATTAATTTTAATGACATTTAACAAACATTTCAAATCTGGTGCCATAGGTCGTTTATTGAATTAATTTTATGTAAATAATTCTAATTTAGAACACGAAAATAAGAAAAACTGTTTTGTTACAATTAAAATATAACTGTCAAGCTGTAATATCCTTGTAAATCATACAAATTTGTTTCTACTAAGAAGACTAGAACTTAACTGAGTGAAAATGTTAATAAATATTAGTACTTAAACAATTCTATTTCCATGAATTTGATAGAACGAACGAACGTACACTCTTCATATAATAGGCCTACATGTTTTATACGCTTCACCCTTTTAAAGCTTCTGCCCTTGGTATTAATTGTGATCACCTAACGGATATTTTCTTTAAATTACATTTTCCTTAGTCGTGCGAAGAATGCTGTGTACAGTAGTCTACTAAATGGATTATTGTTCGTATACTTTTGAAGGTACATGATGGTTTTCCAGTCTTCAAAAATAATATAACGCAGCTGTATAATCAATTACAAATTAAGTAGCGGTACACAGACTCCTACATTGATGACGTTGATCTTACCATTTGGGGAGTTTAAAAATTATTTCTATGTTAAATGAACTTTCCCCGATTGTACATGAGACGAGAACACACAACACACAATGACAGACCTCAGTTTCAAGTCCACGTATAGGCCTACCTGGAATTGCCTGAAGAGAACGGTTATAGAGATTTATCAAACCTCTACTACAAAACCTCTGTGGATGGCTAAATTACTAAGTATAAAACATAATATTTCGTTACAATAGTACGTATATTCTTCAGTGAGAAACGACCTGCATGAATTACCGAAATTTCACTGTGTTAGTTAAACATTTACCATAACAACTCTTCATAGCCCTACAGCTTACGGCAGGGGTAAATTTGTATAATTTAATTGTAAATTTAAATATTTTTCATTCGCCAACATCAACAAACTACTCAAGATAAAACCCATATCAGATCTAAACAACGAATTCGTAGAACATAATATTCGATTAAAGCATTTCTAAAGTTATGAGCTTCATAAACCTAAATGTCCCCCTAGCACCAGACTTATAAACTAAGCGAATTTCCATAGATCTAGTTGTCTTAATACAAACTAGTATTATCATTTCGGCTACTTATTCTCTATAACAATCACAGAGTAGGTATCGCTAGTAATCACTAAGAGTAAGTAGGTTAGCTGCCATGAGGGACAAAGGAATTTAGATTTTTCAACCAGCACTAGATGAACTGTATCCCAAGTTTAATATCAATACTAGAACGGTGTGTAAAAAACCTCAACCCCTAATTTTAAGGATGCAAACTTCCCTTTGAGCAAACCGATGTACCTTACTGGATTTTGAACTTAAACCCCACAAATTATCTATTACAAGTACACAATGACAATTTATATTATTATGTATTGTTTTATAGGGTAATATAAACTGTCTTTGATATAAAGTATGTGCCACATTTTCTTCGATCGAATCATTTTTACAAGTCATCTTGCTCACGGAAGATCAAACACAAACTTAACTTGCACACAAACACAAGTTTTACATAAAAACGGAGTATATTAAAACGGTTTCGATTGAATCGTGTTTTTTGGGGGGGAAACCCCTAACGAAAAAATACGATAACGACTACGATAGTACATCTATTTTCCCGTAGGAAATTAGCTACAGTTAAAAGTTAATTATGATTAACATAATCTGTAGGTTTTATACAAAATAGGAATGCGAATTTAGACAGATGTGTTCGCTTCCCGATCTGTACTTGGCACTACACGGAACTACGGTAGGTAAAACCTACTTTTATATTTATGAGATAGTATATCAAAGAGCTAAGTTCATTGTATATTCAATTTAAATTATTCTAGCAGCTTGATTAACTATTATTTAAATAAAAAACCAATCTTTATTTCACGTACAAATAAATGCCAATGATATTAGAATAATTTTAACTGTCGTTTACACTTACCTTTTAAATTTCTTGTGCAACAAACAAACACAGTTATCCTGTCACCAGATGAAAATCCTAACAGACCCTCTGGTCGAACCGCACACCGGTAAACACAGATGGTCGCAGCACACACATCCGAGTCGACGCGCACCGACTCCGCTACTACTACTTACTACCGAACCGAAGCGAAGGCGACCGAGCTTGGACGAGGCGATGCCAGCGCTCCCCGGCCGGCGGACAAGTCCGCAGCTAATTTAGAGGCTTGTTTACATTCCATCGCAGCGCCCGCGTAATGGTCGGGCGAAACGGACTTTGACATTTTACAACGGGTCGAATACATATGCAACGAGGGCTGCAAAGGAAGGTTTCGCCGCGTTGGATTGTACCGTAGTGGAGTGAGATTTGAAATGGAAATACTGTCAGTGCGCTTGAAAACAATTTAAAAAGGGGCAATTTATGAAGTAATAATTCTTCAGGTTAGAAAACTCCAGGATATGTGGCGTAGGAAAAGTAAAATGTTAATTGAGGCCTTTATTTTCGGAATGTAATATGGAAGTGTTGAAAAGTGGCTCCATTATTAGATAGCGGATAGATCCTTGATATTACTACAACTTTAGACATACAGTATTACCATAAAATAGCAAAAAATAAATAACCGTTGAAGTTACTTGTTCTACAGGATACTTCTCGTTTGTGCCATTTCATCCATATTCTTCAGATTAATATTACACTCCCACAGGCCACAATCAGGTTAATTAAAGTTAGACTACTAGGCCGTTGCAAATATCCATGAAATAATTTTAGATTCCAGTTACAACCGCACAAAAACCAAGTCTTATCCCGTACAAGTAGTTTCCAACATTTATTAATCCTATTTACGGTTTTCAATGCCGTCAAATAATAGGTATAGCAATTAAGTACCGGCACTATTATCCGCTAATAGTATACAACAGTTGAGACCCGAAAAATACTGATATTTAGTTTTACATCCCTACATTGATGTCATAGTAGCCATTTATGTCTACGTCATAAATGTTGCCACCATTTTGAACTCAGCAACTAAGCAGTACCAATCCAAACTATTCTCACTGTTCATTCATCATCCTAATTACCCACCACCCAACATTATTCACCAACCCAATTCCACTTTTCCCAACATGTTTTCCCACTAGTTGCTTTTGCATAATTTTAACAATCGTGGGAATGATATATTCTGCACCTCCGTACTGAACGTGAACTTGACTTTCCTTTTCCGATCGGAAAAACGAACGGAAAAGGTGTTCCCAGAAGTATTTTACATGCAAATGCATTCGGTGCTGCAGGTGAAAGACGCAAAAACTGATCGTAGCCCCAGGGGAAAGCTGTGGGACCCTGGTAGAACAAGAGTCGTATGAATGAATGGCGGTGGTGGAGGTTACTGCAGTACTACATTCTTAGACATCGTCCAGCAAGATTTCGTCCACTCCACCCCGTTCATAACTATAAAAACTATGTAATATTTCCTTTTTTAGAGTAGGCTTGTGTGATGTAGCTACAAAGCAGTACTCTGCTAGATTTTACACTTAGATTTAATCTTAGATTTCATAGTTTGTCTAACATATTTTGATTTCAAAGTGAAAATTCATGGTCTGCAATTCATCCGCCATTTTGCATTTTATTTCAATAATAACTATCTTCATTTAGAGAAAGCATTGCTAATAATTATTTATTACTCTACAATCGTAAAAATATGCTGAAGGTGTCAGATTTGAAGTAAAGTGATTATTTAAAGGATTAAATTTTTCCCCCGAAAAAATGTAACTACCACGCAATTATAGCCGATGATTAACAATTAATTATTAATAATAAATTAATAATTTATAATTAATAATTAATGCAATAATTAACCATAATTCAATGTTGTAAAACAAAAAAAATTGAAAATTTTATTCTTTAGAAAACCACCTTACCTTTAATTTGACATCCTAACCATGTCTTTGCGACTATCGATTGGTTAGTAACATTGACGCAAAATTAACTTTGTTCTAGGGGGGCTAAAATCCAAGATGTCACAAGGTTGAGCTCAAGAAGGCAGATAAAACACGTAAAAAAATACAGGAAATCGATAATTTGATAAGGCATATCGATTCTGTAGAATTCTATCCAACTATGCAATTATTAAATTCTCAAAACTGGGTTTTACAATAAGATAACTTGCCGATTAAATTAGATTATTGAAATGGCGACCATACCACAAGGTGGGTATTTTAAGTCAAGTATGAATGAGGATTGAGTATAAGATGATTGTGGCGCGATCGTGTAGTCTTGTTAATGACTAAGGCTGACATTTTCCTTACACAGGACTGTTAATTAATAGCCCAAGAGCCGATGGCAACTAAGGGACATACAGTTTAACGTTGAATCTGAATCACGGCCTCTGAATTTACGAATTGGTCTAATCATGAGGATGGCCATTGCGGATTAACGTAGTATACGTAACGTAACGTAGTAGTATAGTGCGGACGTTAATTCACACCAGAGAACCTACATCCACCGACCATCGCTCACAACTATCCACAATTCGTGACCTCTAAGTAGTTGGATTACAGGACGACGCCAACGTCCCAGTCAAAAAATTTTATAACATATTTTAAATGATTTTAAAGTATAATCTCTAAATATTTAGAGTTTATAGTAAAAATATATTTAGATATTTAGTTAAAATCAGACAGAAGCAAAGCAACTTATCGAACGAATGGTTAGGAACATTTATTTACTTTGAGTATATAATCTTCTTTGATATCGTCCAAGAATAAAAAATCAGGTATTTATTTGTCTACTGTACTACTCTTCACACGCACACAAAATTTGAGTTCCTCTACTTCCATTCTAAGTCCGTTGCCTGCACAAATGAAGTAATGATGCCCACACTTCGTCCGAGGATACAAATGGCCACGGTCCACGTTCGATAAACTTGTCATCTGACTGGTCTGACAAGGACATTTCCCACGAGTTATTCACTCGACATAAACTCCAAAGACCCATGGAAGGCGAGAGTGGGGTGCAGGGTGCTGTGAGTGACGAGAGGTGACGTCACCAAGGGCAAGACACCACTCGACACCCACTCGGCTGCGCCCACAGAGTGACAACTGTACAGCAACCGGTGTCACTGTCATGGATTTGGACTGTACTTTGACTAGTGCATTCAATTGTGAAAAACTAGCACTTTGAGATCGTACTGCAGAGGATCCTAGAGGGGCTCCACCTGTCCAAAAGCGAGCTTAAGCTGTCGTCGAACTCCATGGAGCCACGCATAAACGGCTCTATTTGACTCAATATTATGAGGACTCGGGCGACGCGTCGTTTCACCGAACACGTCGGGCGACGCGTCGGTTCAACGTCCCTAACGTAAGAAACAATCCAAAATGGTGGTTCTGTGGAACCTAAAGATAGTAACAAATGCATCAACAAATTTTAACAAACAAAAAATATATTTAAAAGTTAATTACGAGTGGAGGGATGCAGTTTTACAGGTAGGAATTTAAATACACACAAGGGGAGGGTTTTATGGCCTAGACGCCTGGCGCGACTGACATTTCCATCTATCAGCGTCAACCCCCAGACTGCCAGACTGTCGCCGCCCCCGACCTGTGGAGGGTGGAGTCAGACAGACAATATCTAGATGGAACCGTCTAGAGTCTAGACCAAGGTTTACCAGCCATCCCATCGTGGTTGTATGTGCATAAACATCTTGCTGTTAGTTTGCTAATGTCTGTAATCTTGCGTCAAGTATATTTCACTGGTTCCACTTTGTTTTGCATTGCGATTTTGCAAAAATGTTTTATAAGAACACTAAAGGTTACACTCATCTAATTGATACGATAGATTGGATTACCTTTTGAAATGACAATCTACCCAGGTAATTTTAAGCCAAGTATAATAAATCAGTGGACACATACTTTCTCCCTCACTCAAATTTAAAAAGATCCAACTTTTAATAAAACTACCATGTTCTTTATAGTTTATCCAGAATTAAAAGCTAGGGGTTTTCAAATAATCATCCAATTCCTTAAACCAACACCAAGAGAAAATAAGTTGAATTGTTGAAATTGTTTTGGGGCATTTCACCCCCCAACCCCACGAAGTAATAGCAAACTTTTTGAGCGAATTTTGTTGGGTGATGTGACCTTACCACCGCATACCAAGTTTTATCTAAGACACTAGAGAAATGGTGAAACAATTATATTTTAGTTTCCAACATATCAGTAACGTTGGGCGTTCTCAGACAACGTACTGCGTTTACCATGGACATTGAATTGAACTTTTCTCAGGAACCGTTAGTCGTAGAATAACAATTCATAGTACTCATCTGTTTAATTTATATGCTATGCTTAATGGTGATAGTCATATTATTTAATAAATTGTTGTTATGCCAGAAATATTCAATAATTATTTTATGACATTTGATAGGCCATAAATTTTGAACCATTAGTTTTACAAACATACGGGTGATGTCATATTATTTTGGACCTGAAACGCTATTGACCATGAAGTTTTAATTAAAATTGTTAATTTTAAATTCTGAAAATATTATTACGTTTTTTGAAATTTGTATTTTTGGGCTTTCAGAGGTAAACTACCCTTAAAAAATTAAATAGATTATCTGGAGGTATAGCCAAAATGAACCCGTGAACCAAATTTCATCAAAATCGGACAATCAGTGTAGTCTCGGGGTTCGTTCACAGACAGACGTCAGTCCGAAAACCACTTTTTTGGATACAGGGGTCCTTAAAACGGATTCATCCACTCTGAACTTAGATTCGAAAACTTAGACGAAAACAATACTTTCTATATGTTATCATACAATATATAAGGGGAGAAAGTAAACTGAGAAATGAGTGTAAGTTGTGGCGCGATCTTGTGGTCTTAGACAGGACTGTTAATAATAGCTCAACAGTTAATGACATCTAAGGGACCTGAAGTTTAACTTGGGTATCCAATACACAATTTTATAGCCTTCAGTCAGTAATTTATTAAAAACCCCTCAATTTTTTTCGATTGAAAACCATAACGTGACGTAACTAACGATGAAGACTGGCAAAAATTCGAAAATAAATACAGTCGACCCAACTTTCAACTAAAATGCAAAGTAGCAAACGGTATGAGAACACGTTAATGAAGCGATGTTTGAGGTCAATAACAGGGGAGTGACGACACTGATGCTGACGCCCTCAACCGTCCCACCCGGCCATTGTCTGCAAATCGTCAACTCTTCTCGTCCTGGGGAACAGCTCCGCAGGACCGTTCTCCAGACCCTACTCCAGATCAACCCCAATCCTAATCTGATTCTCAGGTAACAGCCTCAATCCCCAACCTCTAGTCATCTTGGGCAGAAAACGCTTCAACCTAATCCTATATTATCGACCCCAATCCTCTTCCTCAAACATCGTTCTAGAACCAAATTCCTTAAGAGTCTTAATATAGGAGTCTACCAAAATCCGAAGTCAGTCCTTGTCATATTTTCTGTTTTCCTTGCGAAGAAAGGATAAATATTTTGTATTCACCCATTTTGGTTCGGTCTGATGGAGAAATTTAAACTCACTTTTAGAATTTCTTCTTAGAAAAGCATTCATTCGAATCCAAAGAAAACTATAAAATAGTAACAAAGTAGACGTCACTAACTGACGTGCTGTCGTAGTGAGCGTCTCTCATTTCATTTGTCGTCAACATCACCAACTGCAGTTCCGTCGACTACGACGAGATATGAGAGACAGTCACTCGAGCGTCTCTCATTTGATTCAAAGTAGACGTTACTAACTGACGTGCTGTCGTAGTGAGCGTCTCATTTCATTCTCGTCAACATCACCAACTGCAGTTCCGTCGACTACGACGAGATATGAGAGACAGTCACTCGAGCGTCTCTCATTTGATTCAAAGTAAACGTTACTAACTGATGAACCGTCGTAGGGGATGTCAGCTGGTTCTACGAACCACTCAACCCTCAATACTCATGTGACCACTAGTTTTCGGCAAGAGATGAAATTCAAAACTGACCCATCAAACTACTTACCTATTACTGTATACTCATCTATATAATAAAAACATTCCAAATGTTGGTATAGTTGGCAATCACTAAAACCAATGTACCTATGTTTGAAAGAATATAGAATAAGAAAGTAAAAAAGAACAAAGAAAAAGAAAGAAGAAGAAGAAAAGAAGTAAAAAAGAAGTACACAATATAGAATAAGAACATTGAAAGAGCTTAAAAATTGCCTAATACAAGCATTAGACCTGTACAACACAAAAGTTGAACGTCCGCCATATAAAATGCCTTATCCAAAACTAAGGAAACATGTGATAGTGACGCATCACGGCCCGCTTCCTTGTTCGGCGCCAATCAGTCTGCCGCGGTATCACGGCGGGCTATCGCTTATAAATCATCCTTCGACACTCGGAACTGCCGGACTTTGAACTCTGAACTAATTAATCAAACGCGAGACAGTCGAGATGAAAGATAATTGAAATCTTCATTTCCGGATATCCTACACGAATATGATTCCGTTATGGATGGAAGAAAGAGGATCATTCCCTCTGAACAACGGGTTCGATCCCCGGGATGGCCGCAAAATTTAGATGGGAATTCCATAAAAAATAGTATAGTTCGAGGCTGCATAGCGCTGAACCTGCCATTGGCAAAACAGAATAAAAAACGCTTCCACGTCTATTAAATGAACAAACTAAAGGTCTATGAATTTTGTGAAAACAATATCTATCTCTCTAGCAGTAGACTTGTTTACTCTGCAGGTTTCCATCAATTTAGGAATTACTTTTGACTATATAAAGTAAGCTTCACCTTATGGTTTTGCCGCATACCAAATGTTATCGCAGTATGGAAATGCGTTTAACTTATGCAGTCCTTAAAAATAACATGGAAAATAAGTTAGGATGTTTTCTACCATATGAAATATTGACCCGGAATTGATCGATATAGCAACCGACATTGACTATGCGAAAATTTGTTATTCAAATTTTTTACAAAGTTTTAAATAATGAGTAAGCTAGATCAATTTACTTATGTTCTATAAGAACATACATATCTCCTTAGTAACACGTGGAATGATTAAGTAAGTTTGCTGCCACGAGGAACTAAAAATGAAGATATAAAGTAAAATATATTTCAATTTAGCTGTATGAAAACAAACGTCAATTTTACCTTTTTCCTTATTAGATTCATCATTATTGGTCGGTAGACGTCTGGACCATGATCAATGTACAGTACTGTAGGCTGTTGTGTATACACAGGGCTAATTTTAATATAATTACAGTTTCCCAGTTATCGATTAGCTTATACACTTATCTATCGATGAGTTGTATACTTTTTTAAAGTGTATTGTGTTAAAAGGATCTTATATAGGCTCTACAGTAATTATTCTAATAACAATAAACGTTATCTGGGATGGTGGCGTCATCCTGTAATCCAGCTACTTGGAGGTCACGAATTGTGGATAGTTGTGAGAGATGGTCAGTGGGTGTGGTGTTCTGTTGCGTGGATTAACGTCCGCACTACTGAATACAACGTTAATCCGCAAAGACCATCATCATAATTAGACCAATTCGTAATTCAGAGGCCGTGGTTCGGATTCCACGTTAAACTGTAGGTCCCTTAGTTGCCATCGGCTGTTGGGCTTATTAATTAACAGTCCTGTCTAAGGAACATGTCAGCCCAGTAATAAGACTACAAGATCGCGGCACAATCATCTTACATTCAATCCTCATTCATACTTAGCTTAAAATACCTACCTTGTGGTATGGTCGCCATTTCAAATAATCTTATCTAATCTAATTTAAACTACCTCTTATCGTCTACCAATTGCATTATTCCAGAAACCGATAACATGGGACAAAGAATCAAAATGGTAAATCGTTTGATTTTATGAGCCGATTCCAATGGTCCTACCAAAATTTTAATTAATTAATTAATTATAAGTAAATATAACCCCCGAAACCTTCATTTAGAGGTACGGAATCCTCTTAAACCGCATTCACCTAGTTTGATCTAACTGGTTTTCGAACTTGGTCGAATCAAATGTCACGGAGATTGGATTTTATTTATCACATGTTTGTTAGGACCACATGTACGAGTCGTACACTCGATAAATCCTGATTGACTTGACTCGTTTAATACTCAGAGTTAAAGTTATTCAAAACGTTCGGCACTAACATAAGCGAAGTGGCACAGTTCTGAGAACTATAATTTAAATCACTTAGTTCTTTGTCTAGGCGCCGTGCATAACGAACGAGACCCAAAGTTTACGTTCGGCCACGCCCCAGAACCATTAAATCAAACCCAAGGACGGCTCAGACTCACTTCTCTGCGCAAAAAAATAATTCTAATTCACTTACTTAGTAATAATAAAGATGAGATATAACTGAACTATCTTTAAACTAGTAGCAAACACGTCCTTAATACAGGTTGGGTTATTCAGTTTTAAGAAGCAACATAAACAGAATACGAGTATAAACAAGGTTCTCTATTTCTTTTCTGTTAAATCACTTATGAAGTTCACATGTTGAGTAAAACTGAGGAAAATATATCTAATATTGCCCAAAGCCGTGGTTTTAGTAGCCCTTCGTTTTATTTACATAGTTTTCACGTGAAGGCATGACAAAACCCCTTTTTAGCGTTACATAAAGACATACAGATATTGAAATAAGACCTATTTTGGCTTTTCGGGGTTATAAAACGTAGAAATAACAACATCAATGTAAAAATTCCAAGCACTGTACAGACACTAACTAATTACATTATATGGACTATAATATCGACATAATGTCGGTTTCATTATTAAATGTACTTTATAGACTTAATACAACTTTGAATGTTTTCCATCACAATAATAGTAAGTCACATAAACTATTGTAAATTATGAACTTAAAAAATTAAAAATTTATAAAAATTATTTTTAACAATTAATTTTGTAATCTCACATGTATATAGGAGGATAATACATTTTATTATCAACATATTCAAATTTCATATAATCGGATTTGAAGTATTTTGAAGATTCGTATTTAATAAGAGATATGTTGGCGAATAGTTTTTAACTTGTCTCTTACGGGACTAAAAATCGAAGATGGCTTAATGAAGAAGCCATAAGAAAAATAAACACACACGTTGTAAGAATGATAACCTCATTCATGAGAACACCGTAACTACTGTTCCTTCCATTGCAATAATTTACCCATAATATTCAAACATAAAAGTTGCCTAAATCCAGCTTGAAGGATTAAATTTACACCCGGCAGGGTAAATGTATGTTTATTTAAATTAATTTTAGTCGTATCTTAATAAAAGTATAATATAAGTAAAACACGTAACATTAGAAAAAAATCCTGTTCTGAATTCAAAATACCTGCTGCTTCTGGCATAGGGCTTGTGCGGTGAATTAAAAGACAGTGAGGTTCCGTAGCGGCTTAGTGACATGGGCTAACCAAAGGTGACTGCTCATGATCTGACAGGAGCAGGAGGTGTATTTTACTTCCCTGTGGGAAAAAGATCACAGATATGTCTGGCAGAAGTGTTTTCAGTTCCTCTGAACAGCTGGTCGTATATAAACTTCGTACACAACACATTCTATGAAATCTAATACCATAATAAGCAACGGTACCTTAAACAAAAAAGGTTATATCAAAGTGGTATTGCTAAACCTGAACAGAATGTAAAAATACCTCACAAAATGTTTTGGAATTCCCCAGGGGTCCAATATAGACAGTTTGTTTGTCTCTCTCTGATTGGGCGATAAATTTGTAGTTTTAAGCTAGTCCGTGACGTGAGGCGTTGAATTTTCTGTGGCAAGGAATTTCGACATACAATATAATGAAATAAGTAATTTATAGCAACGACTTTGAGAGAGCTTCGTGTGGAAAATCTGACATTTTTAAAATCGAAATATTATTTAAGCCAACATTTGCGACGTCCAAATCCAGACCTAAATTAACCGGACAGTAAATTTGATCATTTTAGGTGATGAGTTTTTTTGACCAGGCGAGAGATCGTGTATAAAGAGGATCTCCATTTGCATAAAACCACAAATGTTTTTAGAAAAATATAGTTTTATTGTAAAAATAAAATTGTAGGTGATACAACCAATTAAATTAAATAGTGAGAATTAAAATTAATATTTCCCAGTTCCATGTAGATAGTTTTCCATCTTATCATAGTCGATCTGATTAAGGATTTTACAATTCCCAAAGAATTAAAATATTGTAAACATTATCAAAAACCATTTTTACATTATTTAAAAATATTTTGTAAAATAATATCTGAAAAGGAACAATTTTTTTACGTTATGGTTATATCTTCAATGTTGTTTTGTTTAATGTTGCATTTAATCATTTTAAAGACAAATTAAAACATTTAACAAATATGAGGTGTAATAGGGCCTACATCCCTTTAGACATAATCCATGATCTGAGCTATTTCCTAAAGGGAAGTAAATACATTGTTTTAGGCAACACAATAGATACGGGCAAAGGGGGTTCAAATATTTCTCCATTATGCAGCCTCGTGGGTTTGGGGCATCCCCAGGGTAATAGTTTTACCTACCACACCTCTGCCAAAGCTGAGTCCCTTTACACCAGCACAACATTACTTTTCGCATAGTGTATTCATGACCACGACTTGCACTTCCTGTGTTCCGCGAAGGTGTTCCGCATGTATGGGGCGGTAATGTGTACCCCTGGTGCTGGGACACGCAGCTTTCCCTGAACCACCCCTACGGCTCAGGTGGACTAGCCACCCTCGACCGGCTGATCAGATACAGCCGCCCCGGAAATACATATAAGCTTGGAATTACTGGGAAACTCGTACGAAAAAAGAAATGTGAATTGGAGAGGGTAGTCCCATCCAGATAGACATCGCTTAATCGGCCCTTTCGTGGCCTGGGAAGTTTTATCGTTGGGGTCGTATCATTCGTAGGACTGCCCAACTAATGCCCTAACGGGTGCGTCGCGAGTATTCTATAAAGGGGTATTTTTAATGTACTGGTCTTTTAGTTTGTCGAATTGGCGCGTTTTTCTCTACTCTTGATCACCTTTAAGAGGGTCTCGGTTTGAATTACGGACAGCATGTTTGAAGATATCTCATTGAGGGTTCTTGGGTATTCCCATTTCCCATATGGTGGTCATATTATTGTTATTACCTTTTGTAATGGTAACCTACCCAAGTAGGAGTTATTTTAAGCCATGTATGTTACTCTTGTTACTGTCTCAGGCTGACATGTTTCTTAGACAGGACTGTTAATTAATGACCCAATAGCATCTATGGGACCAACAGTTTAATGAAGGATCCGAACCATTTTCCTCTGAATTACGATCTGTTCTGATTACGAGGATACTATTGGCGGATGAACGTAATATGCAATAGTGCGGACATTATCCACCAGAGTGTGTTATATCCACCGACCATCGCTAACTATCCACAATTCGTGACGTCTACATAGCTGGATTACAGGACACGACAACGTTCCTGTCTGTAAAAATAGCTGAGAATGTAAAGTATAAGAGGTAGGTAGGCAGTTAGGATATGACTCCCGTTAAAATAAAGTTTATGTATCAAAACAGACTCTGAGCTTCGGAAGCCGTTTAACCCTGGCTACATAAATATAGTCAACAAGTCGCGACAGAGGCACTAGTGTAACCTGAAAACTGTTTCATACAGGACATTTACCTGGTTACACGAACCTTAACATTTTTATACTGTTACAGGCTGATGTTTCATAAAAGATATCACACTATTTAAACAAAATGATTAGCGGAAAAATTGTCTGAAAAGGTATGGAGAATAGTGGCCAACAGATAAGTCTACTAAAAAAGAGGATTGGTTGTATATAGGTATAGAAAGGAAAGGTATAGCAAAAGACTGGGATGGTGGCGTCATCCTGTAATCCAGCTACTTGGAGGTCACGAATTGTGGATAGTTCTGAGCGATGGTCGGTGGGTGTAGTGTTCTCTTATGTGGATTAACGTCCGCACTATTGAAAGCTACGTTAATCCGCAAAGACCATCCTCATAATTAGACCAATTCGTAATTCAGAGGTCGTGGTTAGGATTCCACGTTAAACTGTAGGTCCCTTAGTTGCCATCGGCTTTTGGGCTATTAATTAACAGTCCTGTCTAGGGAACATGTCAGCCTTAGTCAGTAACAAGACTACAAGATTGCGCCACAATCATCCTACGATCCAACTCTCATTCATACTTGGCTTAAAATACCTACCTTGTGGTATGGTCGCCATTTCAATAATCTAATCTAATCTAACTAAGAAAATGAACCTTCACTTTTTTATCGGATTATAGTCTGAAGTCTCATAGAACACATACGATTTCTTCATCTCGCGCTATTGAACCTGAATCGGTTTAATATCCCACAGTAAGTGTTTTTCATCTCTTACTATTGTACTTACATCCTAAATACTTTCTCAACGTGATCTGTAAAATATTCGACGTTCGAGAATATCTGACCAAACGTCCCAGTGCCTCCCAATTCCCTAATTCTTAAACTTCCCGAACTGCATCTCATTCTTCGGCTGGATGATGCTCCGGGTGTGCGCCGAGGGCGGGCCCGAGACGCTACGCCCCGCGCCACTCGGGCCACTCCCTGTAAGCGGAAGTGACTCTAATAAGTCCATTGTCTTCCGATGGCAATCTGACGAGGACAGATCAGAATGCGGTCGCCAGCCACCCACCGGCGCCGGCATAGCACAACCTATAACTATAATATAGGGAGCTACGCGACACCGACCCACTCTCGTGGATGCGGTCGCCAGCCACCCACCGGCGCCGGCATAGCACAACCTATAACTATAATATAGGGAGCTACGCGACACCGACCCACTCTCGTGGATGCGGTCGCCAGCCACCCACCGGCGCCGGCATAGCACAACCTATAACTATAATATAGGGAGCTACGCGACACCGACCCACTCTCGTGGATGCGGTCGCCAGCCACCCACCGGCGCCGGCATAGCACAACCTATAACTATAATATAGGGAGCTACGCGACACCGACCCACTCTCGTGGATGCGGTCGCCAGCCACCCACCGGCGCCGGCATAGCACAACCTATAACTATAATATAGGGAGCTACGCGACACCGACCCACTCTCGTGGATGCGGTCGCCAGCCACCCACCGGCGCCGGCATAGCACAACCTATAACTATAATATAGGGAGCTACGCGACACCGACCCACTCTCGTGGATGCAGGTCGCAGCCGGCTGTACTATAGGGAGCTAGCGACCCATAGCATTGCTCATGCATGTAGGCTAGGTGCATGCAGTTAGTAAGAAATTAACAGTTTCAGAAGTAGCGGCGTGTCGCGGCGTTTTGTAAACCCTATCGCCTGTACTTAAACATCGCGAAAAATGGCGACGAGCGGTTCCTATACGCCAAGCGACAGTCCGATTTCAATCTCGCAGTGCTGCCAATACAATAAGCTATGAACTATCAATAATTTATATATCAATTAGTTATCATTTCAATAAATAAAATTTAATCAATACATACAAAATTTAATAGATAATTGAATAAAAAATTCATCAGAATTAATTATAATTCTATAATATCCAACACTCAGAACTAATAAAAAAACTTGTAACAGTCTTCTCTTTATTGTCCGTAGAGGTTTATAGAATCACTTGTCGAGCTTGATTTGTGGAATGCACTTTCCAACGTGTCTTATCACTTTTTTACTGTAATCCTAAATATGCATACACCAAAACACACGGACTTAATGTTTGTGTGAGCGACTGCCAAATGTGGTTAGCAGTTTTTACTCCATCCACGCGACGCCCATTGATTGCAGCGACGGCTCGCTGCAACGTACCGCGATAATTAAAAGGAGCCTAAAGTTAATATTAGTTTAATGAATTTTATTGCGTACCTCGATTTGCGACTGACATGATTCAGACAATATTTAAAAACGACCAAAGGTCTCAATTCGAGAGATCATCGCCAAATTTTGTTACGATTATTTTCAGAATCAAGCTGGGTAAGTTTCTATGGATTTGTAAAAAATATTACTCACTACAAAAGACAAAGATGAAATTCTACACTGCAATACTGTATTAAAAAAGAATTTCGTAACTTTCTACATGAAGTTTTTTTTCTCACGGTGAAATGAGTAATGAGGTAACGCATTTTAAAAGATAATACCTGCAATACACGTAAGACTTTATGACATACAAACTTTTACATGTGGTTCAAGAATTCGAAAGTAATCAGGAATTAAAAATTCTCTTAAAGGAGTGTTAAATATATACATTTAAGTACTGTACAATATATCTCTTTTTAATGAAAGGAATAACGTTTAATAGATTCTTGACAATTATTGACAATTGAACGAGTTAATAAATTAAAATATTCTTGAAGTGTCCATTACCATAATTAATATGGATCTCTTTGACGGTTTACAATATACTATGTTCATTCATACACAGTAATTACCCGAATTATAGGTTTAAAGTAAATAAGGCAATAAGGGGGGCTCAATATGAATGTCCATTTTTATCTTGGTTTAGTACAGAAAGTAAATGACCGGCTTGCATAAAATATTGCTTGTCCTATGAACTTTCGTGTGTATTTGATTGTCATTAGGGCGTAACCACGTCAGGTGCCATTGGATCTCGGACGGTGTACAATATACGTTCATTCACAATACAGTACTTACCCAAGTGTAAGAATAACACCACATTCTGATGCAAACAAGACCGTAGCCAAACACAGAAACATCTTGTTGCGATTATTGTGAGCAAACTATTTGTGTTCATTGATTGAAACAGTGGGAACCAGCTGTTTATCGTGTCATCAGCTGGTTTTCGTAGTTCGCAACTATTCCGCACTACTTCGCCCCTGTGACGCAAGCTGCGGGAATGCGGGAAGCGATCGGGACATCGGTATCCGAGTGAGTTACGCTCGGTTCACTTTCTACCGCCATTATCCATTATACACCTTGCCTAACCGCTACATAGCCGACCGCCAACCGCGGCCCTGTTTACTCTACCGGTTGTCGCCACGCCATACAACAGCTGTAGGAAGGAAGAAGAAGAAAGATCCAGAAATGTGTGGAAAGTAACATGAGACCAGGTTTATTTTTGCCACACCGTTACGGACATTTTCAAACTATTAGTCATGATCATTTTCCATCGTTATTTGATCTGAATTCTATTTCTATATTTTGAAGTATATAACCTCGAACTTCCATATTCATATTAATTATATGTTATGTAGACTTGGACGACGCCACTGTCCTGTAATCCAGCTGCTTGGAGGTCACGAATTGTGGATAGTTGTAAGCGATGGTCGGTGGGTGTAGTGTTCTCTTGTGTGGATTAACGTCCACACTATTGAATACTACGTTAATCCACACACACCATCCTCATAATTAGACCAGTTCGTAATTTAGAGGCAGTGGTTCGGATTCCAACTAAACTGTAGGTCCCTTAGATATGTCATTGACTGTTGGACTATTAATTAACAGTTCTGACTAAGGAACATGCCAGCCTTAGTCAGTAACAAAACTATATGATCGCGCCACAATCATCCTACACTCGTTTCTCATTTATACTTGGCTTAAAATACTTACCTTGTGGTACGGTCGCCATTTCAATAATCTAATCTAATCTAATATTAATATTCGAAAATATGTTAAATACCCTATTACTTAGTGGGTATTTTAGGTAAATATGAGTGAAGTGTGAGTGTAATGAGTGTAACATATTTAATAACCTGTAGATTTGTTACCGGTACTGACAAAGACCAGCCGATGAATTTGTCAGGATCTTTAATTTAGTATCCCAATTAACTAACAAATGTAACTGCACCCAGAATCAAATAATCACAAAAATTGAGTATAAATTTTGTTCAGGATCAGAATATGAAACGGGTACGATAGCCACTACCCCCACACAAGATCAATCATTGGGGTTCAAAGCTCAATTGCAATTGTAATATATTCACATTATCGTATAACTTGTGCTTATGTCCTACATAACATTAGAACATAGATTAACTAATAAAATGCACTAATAAAACGCCATTAACCTGGATATTGAAAACAATGTCCTTGAAAGAAAAAGAAAACAAAGAAAACGGAAATACGAATCTAATGGCTTAAAACGCATTACTCTTCAAGAATACGAACTCAGACTCAAAAGAAATTATCGGCCGAGAGATAATCTGACCATTCTGACGTCACGCAAGATTACAGGATCCGGAAACGCATCGGACACTTCCCGTCTCGTGACCGAGAACAATTAGACATTCAACAGGCCACATTTAGATTCAAAGTTTATGGGAGAAAGGGCTATCAGAGGAGTGCGGCGGAGGTCGTTCGACTCGCCTCCTCTTCCCGAGCTGTCGATTAGCAACGATACAGTGAGCGATGAGCGATACCGTCCCGTTATCACTGCGATCTCGCAGTAATCTAAACGAGAAAATAGCTATTTGTGTAACTAAAGCGCAAACGATGTCAAATCGCACGAGAGGTCCATACGGCACCACGAAACGTCAGCTGAGTGAATGAGCCAGAACATCGAAGGAGGCAGGCCATGACAGTTTGCACTCGTATTCCGCACAAGATTAAAGTAATTTAGGTTATGTTTGATTTTGCGGTTGGGATAAATGTAAACATAACTTTTTGGTTTCCGGTAACCTCAGTTTCATCGCGCAAAACCGGATGTTAGTGTTGTAGGAACGACTATCGCCTTTTAGCTGACAGTGACAGCTATTGGTTAGTTTCATATAGATTTGGAGCGTTCCGCGCATGTGATTGGCCGGTTACTTATTCGCCCTAGGGTGGATATGATCTCATATCCACCCTAGTGCGGGACTGTACTACTTATACGTTCTACAAACAGTGCGAAATGTGCCTGTTATCGTGCGTTTGTTGAAAAAGTAAATTTTACTCTTTACATTTTAGCCCCATTAAATTACATTTAAAATGGATGTGGAAACCTCACTTTCACTCAAATGCTACTATGCTTTGTTATTTCATTCACTTAAAAAATTCAATTGTAAATTATTGAAAGGATTTATTAAACGTTTTTAATACCATATCATAAAAATGTGCTAAAACGATCTCTGCTTTTTATTATTAACTTATCAACTTACAACCGCAGTTCTGCAAGGACTCACCTGAAATCAAACATGTTTGTTATTATAAGATATATAAATCAAGCTCATCTCTTAACCTATACACATATCAGTATTACAGCCTACTGGCTCTTGAGACAAGGAATCCAATCCTCCAGGGTGTTTTGATCTGAATATGAGTTAAGGATGAATGTCATGATTTTTATGTTACACTAGCTGACCCGGCGAACTTCGTAACGCCTCACAGTAAGCACATGTTAACTTTAAGATTGGCCATGTTCTGAAGTCGAATAGCAATACGGCTTCATTGTGAAAGGTTATATATTCTGGGTAGCTGCATAGTGAATAACAATACTGAAATGATAAAACATATAATAACATTCCCATAAAACAAATAAATCTGAGTGGATTAATTCACAATTTTCAAATCCAATCCAAACCCAAACGAAACCTAACAGTAATACGGCTTTTATAGGAAAGATATACAACAGCGGATTATTATAATAAACGTAATATTATAAACATTGTAATTATCATATAAACACGTGACTTTAATCAGAAAGAAAATAAAAATATAAATACATAATCCCCCAAAACCGTAAACTATTAACGTGGTGAATAAAGCTGTTCATTTTTTACAGTACACATTTACTTCATAGTTTAACATTAATGAATGATTCAGATGGCATTGGATAGTAAAGCTAATGGAAAGTAAAACAATCAGCTGTAGCTAAGAAAACAAATGTTTTCATTGTAGACATTTTGTAAACAAACTTACTCTCCATAAGGTTAACATTAGAAATTTAAAACGTCATAAAATGGAAACTTATGGGGTTTTCGAAAATATGTTTTCACTAAAACATTCCCGGACACATGTAGAGCAACTTCCTAAAATTTCATGGCGATCGGATGAGTAGTTTGGCAACGCATAAAGGACATACATACAGACATACATTCAATTTTATTTATAGAGATTACCCTTTAGCTTGCAATTCTGAAAATGCGACAGGTAGGGATTTAAGCCAAATACGAATGAGAAATTAGTTTAGGATGATTGTGGTGCGATCTTGTAGTTTTGTTACTGACTAACACTGACAGGACTGTTGATTAAAAGGCAAACAACAAATGACATTTAAACTGTACGTCACCTACAGTTTAACTTGGGGTCCGAAACACTTTAGCCTCTGAATTACGAACTGGTCTAATTATGAGGATGGTCTTTCTGGATGGGGATAAAAGCAGTATTTAGTAGTGCAGGACTGGATTACGTTTTATATGGACTACATATGCTTGGACTACACGGCAAGCAAGTAAATGAAACGACATTTGAATAGAAATGTTTGTGTTTTTACAGTAAGTGGCTTAGCTGTTTCAGAGTACTCAACAGACGGCTTGTAACAATCAGTCCACACGTGGCACCGGTGATATTTCCCCCTTGATAAATAAACATATTTCCAGGTGGCGCAAACAAAGACTTGTACAAGTTGGCGCTAATTTATCCTTGTGCGCATGATCTGTGGTCACGTGACCTTGGAAGAACGCGGCGACTGCGCAGTGGAGTCAGGTGGCGGTATCTGGCATGCGCCCAGCGCACCACTCCTTAGCGCCTGCGCGTCCCTGTCCCTGTCCGCCACATTCCGACCGACTAACGCCGCTATGTCAACATCTCGACCACCGGTTCAATCCCGATTCCCGATTTAAAAAATACTCCATTGGAAATGTTTTAAATAAACTATTTACTAAGGAGCTATCGTATAACTCGAAATTTTTTGAGACTTTGTTTTAGCATTTACATGATATACAGTCGAACATAGCTACTCAAGGGAGAGACAATTTACTACAAAGTAAAGAAATTTTGAATAATTAGGATTAGCGTTATTAAAACTTGAATTGTAGAGGTTACATTCGAAAGTTTCAATTGTAGAAGTTAACAAGGGAAAAAAATCGAATTAAAATATACATCTAATTCTATAAAAATCATTCTTAAAAAATCCACTAGATACTAAAATACTGTAGCACAAAAAACCTTAACTGACACCCTAGATAGTTCATGCAGCAACGAAGCAAAAAAAACTATGCCGTTGACGATCCAAACCTGGAGGAATTAAAAAATAACGCACTTTAAAAATGACAAAAAAATAATCCGAACCATCGGAATATATATTTTCGTTTTTAAGAAATTGGCTGCCAATTTATTTATACTTTAACTGCCCGCAAAGACTACAGATGCATGCGGGACGTATGAAGCAAAAATAAGTGATGATGAAAAACAGATTGGCATTTGACAACACTAAGGTCGGAACCAGGGCGTACTCAAGTTTTGGGTCTATTATACATACAACTTCACCAGTGACCCAACAATCAATTATGGATTTTCATAAAATTGAATACGCAAACCCCTCTTAAATCTGTATAACAGAAAAAATGACCGTAACGAATCTCATTTTCTAAACAACATTAATGAATTATGCATCAAAAATGATAACAAATCTCGTACTTGAAGCATTATAAATTACAAGAGTAGGCATAATTACTGCAACAACGTCTATAAAGTACTTAACTTTATCTTTACATTGCAAAAACGAGTGTTTCAACTGGAGAAACTTTAAGCTAAATTTAAATTGGGACTTTCTACTCTCCATTGGCTGCCGGGCTGCATACAAGCTGTAAATTAACGAGAGGTTGACTTCTGAAAAGGACGCGTGCTTAGGAACTGTTGACAGGGATTACCGTCGGTATCGGAGTTTCCAGGAAGTGCTAAGAGCCCAGACAGCTCGGCGCCTACATCGAGCGTGAAACCAAGTGAGGGATTTTATCCCGTTCTGGGGAAATAGTTCAGTGGAACCTCTCTATAACGAACCTCAATGTAACGTATTACTCGGTTTAACGTATTATTTTTCAATCCTCTTGAAAACGCCATATAACTCAATAGAAAATTTACCCTTATATAACGAACAAAATACTTATAAAACCCTATATATGATGTACATTTTGTGTTTTTGTTAGTAATTTCCTAACCCCTGTATAGCGAATACCCAAAGTAAGAAACCCTATATAACGAACATAACCTCTATATAACGTATAAAAATCTACTTTAAATAGAGTTTGGACGCGTTCAATATTCTTAATTTGGAGGTTATGACTAACCCCTATATTAAGAATTTCGGAAAAATTCAACCTCAATTTTAACGAACGTTTTTAAGAATACCCTTATAAAACGTATATCTTTCTTAGTCCCTTGAAATTCGTTAAATCGAGGTTCCATTGTAGCCCCATAATGACTATTATCTTTGCGCCACAAAGCTATTAAAATGATTGCAATCGCTGCAGACTATGGAACAGTGTGATACGAATTATTAGAGATCATATCAGATCAGATTATACTTTTTATGTTGTATTAATGTAGGGTGCTTTTCGGACTAATTTTTAGGAACTTTTTAAAATTTTAATTTTAAGATTATTTTCAAACACGTTTAACTTATAACCACATGTTTAGAAAATTTGGATATAAATCCCACATAGTTTTGATATTTAAGTGAAAAATGATCTAACAAAACGTGTACGACATACAGTAGGCTAATAAAATATATAATTTCCGACAAAAAAGTACAATTAACTCACAAACTAACATAAAACGTTTCCTTCAGCTTTTACTGAGGTAAAAGTGTTTTCCATACATATTCCGTAATCATCTTTTTCATAGTTATTTTCAATTTTACATCTACCCGAAATTCAAAATGAATTAAAACTAAAAGGAAAAGCGATACACTGATCGAACAGAGTAAATGGTGATAGAAAGCACTTTAAGGTTTAGAACTATAATAACTATTTAAAAAATTGTTCGATGGAAAAATAAGATGTATAGCTGTGATATAGGATAAAGAACATAGCTGACAGGATGTAAAGTTTTGTTTATTTAATGTTACGATCTTTTAAGATTGGTTGTTGAAAAATGAACTGGCCAACCACAGCCGTCTGCCCGTTATTGATTTTTAAACACAGTCAGTTTTGCCATGCTGCTTGCTGCTACACCAAGCATACTCGATCCTCGGTCCTTCGGCCAGCCCACGTAACGAGATGCAACATATAAACCATAACAGTATAAATAAACCGACCCCTTATAACCCGGATACCACCCAAACCTGTTCCGCGTTACTTACAACATTTAATTTTATCTCGGTATTTTTACCAATAAAGTGTAAAAAAGGAGGAATTGCGATCAATATTTTAGGCGGCTAACGCTCGCTGGCTGTCGGCCAGACCATTAGCATGCACTGCGCGAGCTCGCTGCCATCTTGTTCTGCGCATGCGCGACGGCGACCGAACACCAAGCATGCGCACAACGTGTCGTCAATCTGTTCATTCATGGCTGACGCCCGTGTCTTACATCATGTCTCGTTCAGTAGTTTTCGCCCGAGGCTGTTCCCAATAAAATCCCTTTCATTGACAAATTCATTGTAAACGACATCTTATCAACCATTCAGAAAATATTAATATGATAATATTTGCAAACTCAATATCCAAACATTAACTTCCTAGTACACTCTTGACACAATTACCTTTGTAAAAAAACCCAATCAGCAACCAGACCTATTCATTTACACAACACTCGCAAATAATAAAAAAAACATTCAATATCCCACAGTATCGCCTACAAAAATTCAACAATACACCAACATCCATCAACTATCATCTTCACAAAATAATTAAAGGAATACTTGATCATTAAGCTACTTTTTAGTACACCTTCGATTAATATATTTCAGAACATAAATTCCAACGCAAACACTGAGCACTCTACCCAATCTCTCATCCTCTAAAGGGGAGAACTTTGGCAACTGTGCAATCAGAAGATTACGGCGAGCATCCAAGATGTAAGAGAACTAATGTCGTCCTCATGATAGTCTTAAAGGTTAAAAAATAGGTAGGTTGACCAAATAAAATCAATCATACTCATTTCTCATTCATAGTTGACTTCAAAACCTACCTGGGTAGGTCATCATATCAAATGGTAATCTAATCCTCATAAAATCTAATTTACTTATTTTAAAGAACTAAAATGATTTTTAAAAATTTGTCAACACTAATATAATGCTTCAAAATAGGTTAACCATAGTATAAGGAAAATGTACAACTTTTTAAAGGAAAATATACAATTTTAAACCACAAAACTGTTGCTAAACAAAATAGAAAATTGCCAAACGATAAATTCAAAAAATAGAAGATACATTAAAAAATATTTTTGGATGCCCATATATATTTCCCTGAACAATTAGTACTAACTGGACAGGGACGCGGTCTCCACGGGGCGTAGCCCACAACTTCCACCCAGACGGGTTTATCCCCGCCAGTCTCGGTAACATAAACTTGTCCATGTTTTGGCGTAAATTGTAAACAGCGGGATCGTATGGAACCGTGAAGCAACGCGATGTCCACGGGAAGAGATTGTTATTGGCTGGTGCTGAAGCGTTCGGGTAACGGTTCTACAACCTAGACACGAACGATGAAAACTATCTAAAATAAAGTAGCCTGACCAAAACAGTGATCCTCAGGGCTGCTACTAATGATTGTTTCAATAAAATTAGCATATAAAAAATAATAGAACCAGATCTCTTATATTTTAT
This sequence comes from Nephotettix cincticeps, assembly GCA_023375725.1. Taxonomy (NCBI): domain Eukaryota; kingdom Metazoa; phylum Arthropoda; class Insecta; order Hemiptera; family Cicadellidae; genus Nephotettix; species Nephotettix cincticeps. The sequence goes on along the minus strand of CM041790.1, from coordinate 32,923,593 downwards.
AGCATAGCATATTGTGTATTCTACAACAAAATCGATAACATGATCTCAATTAAGTGGCAGCTAAGCCAAATATCGCAATTCCCCTTCCTAATTCCGTTATTTATAAAATTTATTCACCTTTAAATATTTTGACATAGAATAAGGATTAGAAAATTGAACCATAAAGGTAATATTTTACTGTAAAATATGACCACTGAAAGCGTAGAGTTTATGACAAAGTTTGACGATGGTAAATCGATAAACTGAGGATACTTTTTGTTTTTTTATTTAGCATAACTGCAAATGATAAAAACTACCCTTTAACTTTGTAACTTGTAATAACTTATCATTTGTATTTCCATCATCATCGCTGGATTAGTTTATTTAACAAAATGTAAATACTATTTAAAAAAATGGGGAACAAAAAGTATATTTTCAAGGGAATTTATTCAATCCATTTCATTCATGTAAACTCAGTCGGTTTCACACATTACAGCGGCGAAACAGTGTCGGACATTTCCACTAAATACGCCGATGCAATTGAAACTAATACTCCTTGGTGTTGCTGACAGTTATAAAATAGCTCAATTAATAATAAGGTAACATGTACATACATGTAACATGTAACGTAAATGGTTAGGCAATGAGAAGTTTTACTAAAGGGGCTTGTTCATCTGAGAAAATAATAAAAAATTAATGTATTTATTTCCCTGCGGGAAATAAGTAAGATCATGAATATGTCAAAGGGAATGTTTTAGTTCCTTTAAGCAGCTGTCGTTATAACCATATGGCGTTACAAATTTTCATCTTACAAATTGCTAACACTCCCCCGCCCAGAGCTAAGACATATCCATGTCAATAAAATATATGTGTCAATAAAATATATTTAAATCAAAACACATAGTTAAAATGTTAACGAACTGGACTTTATAACATGTATATAGAAACTGATGAAACCACCTGTGCTGTAGCACGTTTAAGTCTCCCAAAACTAACGTTGATGAAATTGGTTCTAAATTCCATTACATTTAACATACTAGATAAATTCACCTGTGTAAATCAATCCTATTCAGATGTATATAGATAATATGCTAACTATCTAACTAACTCAGCTATCAACTTTTCAACGTTCCATTTACGTACAATACGGCAAAAACAAAAAGTTAACTCCAACTACCAACCATAACTAATACTATATACCAACTATACTAATTATTATTATATATATATATATATATACTAAGGTAAACCAATATTTATCATAAAGCATAGTACTGCTACTCCTACTACTACTAGGCTTATACCGTATAGTTTATTGTTCTGAAATTCCTGAATATTTCATATTTACATTCACCTTTGATCTTCAAGTACATAATTTACTCCACAAGGTAAACCACTGTTTTAGCTATGAATTAAGTAGAAAGCTCACACAAGAGCCATAGAAATTCAATGAGCTTAGATTTATTTATGAAAGCAATCTGTAGACATGGGAATGATCATTGAAAAGTCAGGATCCATGCCAGGATCCGGTGCCAGGTCTAAGGACATCTCCTCGTGAGCTAGGAATGTTGACAACACACAACACATCCATGCATCTACACGACATACACTCATTGGAGGGGAAATAGTTGTTAATATTAAAGTCAAAGTAAGGTTGACATGAGGAATAAGGTAGTTGTGTACTTGGGATGAATAAGTAAAATAAGGAACCGTTCGACGTTACTATATTAAAGCTGAACAATAAATGTAATTTATTTTATTAATTTTGACATAGATATGTCTTAGCTCTGGGGGAGGGGGGTGTTGGCAATTTGTTAGATGGGAAACATGTAACAGGTTTCCATAGAAACTACCAGAGCTATTGTATCTAATTTTTAATATAAAAGAATAAGAACAGCTGTTTCGATGAATTGAAACCATTCCCTTTAGACATATCCATAATCTAACCTATTTACCACAGGGAAGTAAAGGCAAACATTTTTTAATGGTTAAAGACTACTAAAAAATTAAGAGAAACACTTGTATCTAAAGTAAACTATTATTTTAAATCTGGAACGTAAGTTGAAATTAAAAATGTCTTTATTTGAGAGGCGAAGTTAAGACTAACAAGTTTTCTGTATCACTTAACCTATAAAACACAAAACTATATTAACAAAGAAACAAAAACATAAGTAGAGACTAATAGCATATATTAAAATAAAATAATCGAATATTCATCAGTTCATAACTCATACTTTTATGAAATAATTACACATGCTTTTAAGTTTGTACACTTAACATTTGATAACAAATCAGACAACAAACATTTTTAATACGCACTTCATTAAAAACACATGAAGTTGGGTCCTTAAATTATGCATTTCTTAACTGTTAGGCCGATCGAATAAATAACAGGTGGGTTTCCTGTTGAATCTGACCTTTGAATCACTCCTGCTAATGATCGACAACATCTCTATAGCAGATAATAATTAATTGTTTTTAATATTTAATGCTTCCTAACTACTATCATTCATACCGACCCCACCGGTGACTTATGAGTGTAGGTCAATTTTTAGTTGATGGGTGTAGAACTAACGGGTTCAATGACCTATAACTTTGTTACTAACAAAGACCAGCTGATCCATTTTCCATGACCATTATTAATAGCACAACTAATAAAGAGTCCAGTATTTAACAATCGTAAATAAACGTGTCAAGTTTTTATTACGATCGAAACGTCATTCTGATTAGATTAGGTAACCCTTTGAAATGGCGACCTACCCAAGTAGGTATTTTAAGCCAAATATCAATGAGACATTAGTGTAGGATGATTATGGCGCGATCTTGTAGTCTTTTTACTGACTAAGGCTGACATGGTCCGTAGACAGGACTTTAATTAATAGCCTAACAGCCAATGGCATATGAAGGACTATGGTTTAACTTGGAATCCGAACCAATTTTAACTCTGAATTATGAATTGGTCTAAATATAAGGGAGGTTTTTGCGGATGAATGTAGCACTCAATAGAGCCACACTAGAGAATATCACATCTATCAACCCGCTCATAACTATCCACAATTCGTGACCTCCAAGTAGCTGTATTACAGGACACGCCACGAAGTACGATATATGTAAAAGTTAAATGAAATCTCGATTCATTCAACCCCGATGTAATGTCTCGTTTATTCAGATTAGAGTTCTCGAAGTTTCTTTCTGGTGGATGCATCGATCTTTTAGCTTTATTTGGCCGTGCGACCTGCAGTGTACAACATGCTGCAAGAAGTGGAGTTGACTTGAACCGATGACGGAGTCTGAGACAAAAGAAGGAGTGCGGTGGAGACATAACAGCCACGGGCTTGGGTGGGAGGCTGCGACACATACAGCCGTGACGTTTGCGACACGTGACGGCAGTTATTTTGAATTTTAGATACCATTTTGTAATATTAAATTGTATTTGATATATACGGGTTTGAGTGAAACCGTTGCAAAATTAAACAACCGTAAATCAATCTGCGTTTGTCATTTATTAAAATTAATTGTCTGCCTTACTGGCGAAACATTTCGTTCCAGCTCTATCTGAAATGTTATTTTTGTGACAACATTGCTGGTTTAGTCGTAAAAGATGGTTTAGGTGGCAAATATAAGGCAAACAATTATCTAACTAAGGAATTAAACTATGTATTACTAGCGTTGCACGTCGCACATTGCTGCGATGTACAAAACACATTGCTTAGGTTTAGATTCGCTGGCTAATATGAAGCATAATATAATTATTATTACCTTTCTAAAATGGAGACCTATCCAGGTATTTTAACCTAAATTATGCACATGAAATAAGCGTATTCATGTGGGACTTGAAACATTAAAACATATATTAAAAATTCAGACATCATTTTACATCAGGGTACCTGCTATCATTTTACAACCTGGTAGATACACACACGCGCACTGATAATTATAGTAAACGTAATATGTATAAATATTGTAAAAACTCCTCCTCAAAATTGTAAAATATTAACGTGGTGAATCAAAGTTTTCATTTTGTATAGTACATGTTTACTTTATAGTTTTTACATTAATGAATGTCAGACGGCAGTGAATAGTAGGGCGTATCGCGAATTGTTTACATTTGAACAAATAGAAACTTTAAAAATGGTTTAATCATAGAAGTTAATTTTGTAAAGACAAAATTTATAAAACTTGACACTGCACCCCTTTATACTATCTGTGGCGGAGCCCTTTGGTCGGATTTGACAAATTGTAAATCTAAACCATTTCCAAACCACCTTAAATACATAAAAATTCATCAGAATCGGTCCAGCCGTTTAGAAGAAAATTGACGCCACGACCATCTTCCTAGGGCCATCATGCCATATGTAATGCTGCCACAAAATGAACATTGTTTTCTTGGGACTAAAATCAAAGATGACGTAGGTACTTCAGACTTTGAAGTCGTGACCAGTAAAAAATTCAGACATCTCAATCAATCATTGCAATGAAGCTTTTCGTCCTAGAAAGGTTTTACATTTGTCAACTGAATTTTGGATCGGTAAAGCTTATTAGTTAAATGGAATCTGGAGCATTTTCAAGTAAATCATCAACTACGGGGAAATGTCAGTCAGGTGGATAAAGAAACGGTAATTGACAAAATCAAGTCCAGTTTATAGATAAAAATGTATATCGTAATCAACTTTTCATGTATTTTTTTAAAATCGAAATTCATTTAGTCAATAAATTTATGATTTTATTATTTGTAAACTTTTAGTATGGTATTTCACAGAGCTTATCAAGAAATTTGCCTGATTTAAATATATAATATCCTATGAAAACCTTAAGCCTTGCCCGAAGTTAACCTTTCAAGGAATCAACTAGCTCCGAGTCCATGTCACTCACTCCGAGAACACGGAAATCCCATGACGGACATTCAATACATTCCATAACTGTTTTACCAACCCATTTCGATGTCTAATGCTCTAACAAGCGGCACCACGGATTTTTAAATTCCGAAGAATAATTTCAGATAAGACTCCAAAGCGTGTGTAGTAAATTGTCCACTAGGACGCGCTAGTGTAGCGTATACCGTTAATTGCATTCCAGGGTAATCTAAGGCGGGTGAGGGAGAGGGAGGGGTGTTATCAGTGATAGGCTAATGCGTCTGCCATGACCTTCCGCACGTGACCTTGAACTTGGAACCTCTACTGCAGCGCCACTCTACAGGACTGTTAGGAACGCATTAGGCCTACCTAGTGGACGTCTTGCTAGCCTAGTGGATAGCGTCTTGGACATCGGCGCAATCGGGTTCAAATCCTGGTTTTACCATATGAATGTGGACCGCTTACCCAAAAAGTGTTATTGTGAAGATATCAGTCATTAACTCGAAAAAATACACCTTTGGCGTTGATACTAGCAAAACAATATCAGGGAACTACACAATTAATTAATGAAAAGATCATTTTATTTTGTACACCAATAGGCAGATAAGATAATTTGTATGGTATTCTAACTTTGCGACATTAAAAGAAATTAAATGTTGGAAACAATTTTTTCGACAAGGGATTTATCTTCCGTCATTTTAACCGTATTGTCGGAAATAACGCAAAATTATCGGAACGAACTTTCCGAAAAGATACGAGAGTATAATCGTTTAAGTGATTAAACAATACGATAAATATCTTAATCGAATTAACAGTATTTCGATATAGCGATTGTGATTTGTTCGTCTTCGAATTATACCAAATCGAAGGGTTTCAAAATTTCGAGATACTTTTTCTATAGTTGAATTTCCCAAATTGTTGAGCATCGTATCGCTTAACAGATTGTGAGAGATTTACGTTATTTTGCTGAGTACATTTGAAATGGCACAGAAGCAAAATGGCTTATTTAACAAATTTATCGAACATTATTTCGTATATAACTCAATTTATTGTAATATTAGGTACTATAATATATATTTAAGGTAATCCTTGCCCTTAGTTTTAATGACGCATACATGCTTATTGAGGACATAAGTTGAAGTTTTACGTATAGCGAATTGCTATGTAAGCTATTCTTTTGATACTAAAACTTTTTAACATTAATACTTGAAAAGATATTAAATTTGAAATACTACTTGAAGAAAACATAATATTACAATTAAGGTTATAAAGTTACTGATTATAAATAAAAACATTACATTTCAAGCTAACTAGCACCTTAGAAAAGAGTAGTGGTTTGGCTTAAGCTTCTCATGGATTGCTCCTGGTTTCACTGGTAGGCAACCCGCAGCACCTGGTTGCACCTATATTGCGTTCGTGAAAATGATGTACAGGCTTCTTTATCATATCTGTTTGCTCTTTGCGTCCGGAATGTCAAAATTGTCTTTTAATTCAAATCGACTGAATCGTTTGAGGGTGTTGAGTCTATAACCATAACAATATTTGAACTACCTAACAATGGAACCTATACTGTAAGCAAACACTGAATAAAAATACCTTAGACTTGTGTCTTAAAAATGTTCAATCCTTTACAAACAAGTGCAGTAAAACAAAGCAACCATTAACAAAAATACCCCCGTCGCGTCAGACCTGTGTACTCAGCGAATTTCATTAATACATGACAAGTTTTATCAATATATGTCGATAAATATAAGAATTATTTAACTATTCCCCATAACATGGGAGAGAGTATGAAGGTTTGTTGCTGGGAGGAACACTGAAAGTAGGCATTTCTACCATAATCATTTTTTATTTTGACCATTTATACCAAGTTTTATCAACATCCGTCCATCAATAAAGGAGTTTGCCAATTCCCTATATGATTAACATGGGAAACGAATATGCACGTTAGCTGCCATGATAAACTATAATTTATAAGCATAAATTCATAGATCTCAACCACGTAAAGCTAAATACCAAGTTTTAATCCAAAAATATTGATTGATAATTGAAATATTAATTTATTCTTATCCTAATATATGATATATATTAGGATATAAATGATATGATTAACATTGGAGCCTCAATATACAATAAAATGTTTTGGTTAAAACTTTAAAGAACTGATTCTAATGATAAAAGATAAAATTTAAAAATTTTGAAACTATATTTAGCTTCATGTGGTTGGAATCCGTCCAATTATTCTTAAAAATAATAGTTTAGTGTTTATCCATATGGTTAATCATATGGAGAATAAGCAAATAACTCTCATATTTATCGACAGATATTGGTAAAAGTCATATATTATTATTACTAAACTATTGCTTTGGAAGATCACAGAGTACGCAGATCTGATGTGACGGGGGTATTAATAAATAATTTCTAGAAATAAAAGAGTACTCAGTTATGAGAAATTGTTTAATATATGTATAAAACTTTCAACGACTTTTGTTTTTGGCTTCTGGGCATCTCAAAAAGAAAAAGTAATATGGTCCCGAGCCATGAGACCTACGGTAATAGATTATTCCCTATGGAAAATTCTCTAAAACACATCTGATTTCAACATAACAAAATGTATTTTGTTGGACTGACTTTCAGAATTATTTTTCTAATAACAATTTTCATGTTTTTTTTTAAACTAAATGAAATGTTTTTTGTTAGCTATAAGGAGGCGTAGTCCTTTATTGTACACGGTCAATGATACCGTTAATTTCTATCATACCCAATTCTAAACTACGAACCCCAAGAAATGTGTTTTAACAAATACCTTAGATATATATCCTACTTTGGACGGTTAATTATTTCAAATAATTCTTCAACCACATTTCACCGACTGTATCCCCAAAAACATTCTAAACCTCAAAAGATTTCGAGAACTATAAATTTGGAGAAAGTTGGAACAAGAAGAGTTGGAATGACTTCATATAGAGAACCATTACTCAACTGAAATCCAATCCAGTGTGGCAGGATTAAGTGGGTACAGATGTAAATGATGTGACATAACAGCCCAATGGACATTAAACACGAACGAGAAGCGCGGCGGGTTGCGCAACGCCATTGGCTGGCTGGACATGATATCGATACAGAGATATATATTATCTGAAACAATACCCAACATCGATGTGAGTGATTTTGAATCGATGTCAATTTGATTATTTTGCAAAATTAGGAATTTTAACGGTTTATTCCCAGTATAATTTCGAAGTGATATTGCACGTTCGGAAAAATACATTAAATATACCAAGTTTGGTTCCTGCCATAGGTACTGAACAATAAATAGGCATAGATGGCTTTCCAAAAGCACAAATTAAGTTTCCTGGAGAAAAAAACCATCTTACTTGGGTATACAATTTTACAATGACCTGCCACCAAGCATAATAAAAATTTGTGACTATGATAAATTAAAAAAAACTTTAAAACAGTTTCTGTTAACAAACCTATATACTTATATATACTCAATGAATATTTTGTTTAATATTTTATATCTATACAAAGTGATAGTGTACAGTAGGTCTTGTTGTTCCATATGTTGCAAACACCATTTATGTATTTTTTCTACCTACAAAAATACCATAATATTTAGAATGTAATTTTATTTTAATTAGTGGATAAGTGTGACGCTTTTCATGTTCATCCTGTATGAGATTTTAAATAAAGTATTATTGACTATTTCAACAAATTAAATTCTGTTTAAAAATAACTAAAATCGTTCGACTATCCAGTTTATTGAAATAAACTTCGAGTACTTTTTCATCACTTAGGGTAAAAACTCGTTGAATATAAAAACCTTTAAATATTTAGGACTCACTTAAAAACCAACAATAACATCAAAAATAAAAAATAGGCATATTTTAACGAATTCAACACCTAAAAAATATATACAAGAAACAAAACATAAACTTTTTAACTATTAGCTATAATTACGTCGTCAACAGCTCAAATTTCGTAATATTTAGTTACGGCCGTTTCGTAGTGGTGTATGTGTGTGTGTTTAAATTTAACGACGCCATGTGGCTGAACATTATTGTCTGAAGATGGCATTTTAATGCCGAAACGGCCGTAACTAAATATTACGAAATTTGAGCTGTTGACAAGGTAATTACAGCTAGTAGTTAATCAATAAATCAGTTCAGGGGCTCGAAAACATGGATTTTAATGAACTGATTGTTTAGGTCATACTATGTTATTTTATATAAATTTTCTGGCCCTCTACAAACGCCACGACAGTTCAACAGTTTTGGTGTTCCTCTTACTTTTGATGTTGCAACACGGAGTAGATCAAAGTTTTCCAAAAAATGCCTTAACTTATTTATAATACTATAAAAGCCCTAAATATTGTATTTTCAAACAAAAACAGTAATTTTAAAGTAATACTAAACTTAATTGTTGTGATCTCGAATGGCAATATTCTAAGAAAATATCGAAAAAACATCGATTTTCACTGGTATCGATTATATTTAGGACAAACACAACACAAATCGCTTCCACAGAATCATACTTCTGCGTTTCATCCCTTGACAAAATCTGCCTCAGTGTTACGAAATCCCTCTTGGTAGAAAAAACAAGAATCTTGTTTTTAATCGAATACTCAGCAATGCACATAAACGCGATTCGATAGATAGATAATTGTACTTAAGTTGACTCATAACGTAAAAACCAGAGAAAGTGTAATTTTCTATCCTCTATAAACTCTTGTTTACTGCATATTGCTATTACAGTTCTTGCGTTCTAAAACCTTGATTATTTGAAAAATTGTTTAACGCTAGCTCGGCTGCGGTAGGCCAGCTATAAAAACTGATATCGAGAGATTGTTATACCGAAACATTGACTGAACGTTCGAGAAATGTAACTTATCTTTAAAATGTCCAACGTCCCATATAAAGTCTCGAACGAATGGTGTTTTTCGGATAGCTCAGTTTTACTGAAAGGAATTCGCTAAAATTGAATCTTACGAAAGGATACTGGTACAGTTAAACCTCGATAAGAAGAGTATCATGGGATCGAGAAAAATTCGTCTTATGGAGGTATTTTTGGTAATGAGACTTTTCATCTAGGTTTTTTCCGTCGTCCTAAGAGGTTTATTATGTCTGAACACGGGTCTGAGTTGCTGTGTTTTGAAAGCTACTTGCTATGGAGGTCGACCGTGTTTGGACTACGTCTTATAGAGGTTAAGTACGTCTTGTAGAGGTTTTAAGCAAAGGATTTTCGCTGTAAAGAGTCTTTATACGCCTAGTCACAGACCACTACAAATACTTGTTATCGAGGGTTACACCTGACCTCATATTTTATACCTCATATATATTCGTGTCAAGGTGATTTAGAAACTTTCGTCTTATATAGTTCTGTTTTATAGAGGTTCTTACTAAAGATGTTCCACTGTATACCATAAACTGTTCACAGCAATAGAGGAGTTGGAAGATGAATCAAGCTCCGTGGCTGTGACGAAACTAGATTGTGAAATACAAGCCGGCGCATATGTCAAATGAGTCAAACCGGAAGTCTGAAGTGGACATAAATTTAGTATAAACCAGCCAGTGTTTTGCATTTAGTAGCAATCTGGGCGCAGGATCTCTTCTATACATTCACGACAATTTATATCGTCGAACTATATCTGTCTTCCGCTCGAATACTTCCAGCTAGCTTTACGAAACAAATATTTTTCGGGACTCAAAGTTGGAATGAGAATAAATCAAGAGATGTTTTATTGTTTGTAGGAATTTTTCGTCATAAGATAATTAAAATACTATTGTTGTTAAACAACTTAATGGCTTGCAGTACAGAATTCTAACCTCTAGAATTCTTAGAATTCTCAATTTAACTTACCAACCGAATATACACATCTCTCACATGTGAAGCAAAGCAGTTCCACACAGGATTGAATAGCTAGATCACCGCAGCCATGCCGTGGAGTGAACTTAACTACACTAATCTCCTGGACATATTTAGTAAGTCTGTGTCATTACATTACACTTATGGCAAGATTACATTGTCTAAATCAATTTATTTTCCCATTAAGATACAGTATACGCTTATAGATTATCGCTTGAACAATGAACACAAATCGACACACGAGATAATGTACGGATAAATTTAAGGACCCTAAACTGTAGGAGAGGTTGGTCGAGGTTTGATGCCGTCTATAAAACCGTCGTTGATCGTAAACGCAATTGAAAAATGAGTTGTAAACCAAGACAATGACGGACCTTTACTGCCGGCGTGGCAGGGCTCACGTGTTAGAGGATTCTGAATGTTCTGATGGTCCTGTGGAGGCGATGACAATGACGAACAATGAAAATGGCTACAACGACGAACAATGTACAATGACGGGCGTGTTACTACGAAAAAGTGCAATTAGAAGCAATATTTAAAACTATATTAAGGTATTGTTAGTTAAAACTAAAATCGTGGACTGTTAGACTTTTGAAATCATAATTGACATCAGTTAACAATGTTTTTTTTAGAAATGTTGTAATTATTTTATAGCTTATTTTAACTTTACTCACACGAAATAGCCAGTTATAATAATTGATTATTAGTATTCTCTGACAGTCAGCGGAGTGGGTAGCGGTAGAGTACTGACAACCACCCCAAACACCCGGGATAGATACCCGGTCATGATACATAATTTAATTCCTCGGATAGCCACCGTGCTTCTGGGGCACCACAAGTCGTTGGTCCCGACAAAATAAAGTAGTCGGTAGATCACGACCGCGTTAGAGGCACTAATGCCACCTGAGAAATCTAAAAAGACCTTGGCCAGAAGGTTACAAGGAACTCACACACTTGTTTAACAATTAGAATTCTATATCAAGGCGTATGAAATTATATTTGAACAGTTTAAAATGTTTGACATAAAACTGTAATTAAGAAGCTGTTGGGGTTTGTGTAATAACAAGTGACACTTATCTCTTATTTTGCAATATTTACTGAAATGAATTAAGTAATTAAGACGGATGAATTAAAACTGATTCAAGAACGCCACGCGCATGTGATGTTATGCCTACTTGGGTGGAGATAGGAGACAGGTATATTGTTGACACTGTCCTCCGTATCTACCTGTATCTGCTGCTGTATCATGTGTCGGTGCAGTGATTGTTGTCGCCCGCATGTAACGCGACCCTTGTAGAAGGGTGGACGGACTGTAGCGCGGGGTGCGGGACGGGGTTGGGGCGACTATCAACTCACCTTCCATCTCGTTATACTCTTAGAACAAAAATGATTTAGACATTAATATATCTAAGCTCTGGAGGAATGTGCAGGACGAAAGTGTTACGGAAATGACGTCAAATGGTTATGAGAACTTTCAAAATCATCCATGATCTCACCTATTTCTCTCAGGAAAAGTAAACTGTACATTTTTAGTTTGATGTGTCCACCCCACGACTAGGCGTCTACCCCACGAAAGAGGGGATCTAATTCAGTCCACAGGCGATCGGTCCACTGACTCCCACGGTTGTCTGATGGGAAGGATAAGGGGGAGACGTCCCCAGATAGGGCTCTGTGGAGTTAGGTTGGTTATTGATGGTATAAATATATAAAACTGTGCGCATTTTCTTCCTGTGGGAAACAGGTTAGATCATGGATATGCTAACCAAATGACGTCACCGTTTCAAATTTTAGTCTCGCAAATTACCAAACAAACCCCCCCCCAGAGTTAAGACATATCCGTTTCAACATAGGTCGTGCTTCTTCCGGCCAAGAAACGGTTAATCGATGGTCAGTACACACCTCCAACTTTATTTCTATTGGTAAGTAACAATATTTAGAGCGGTATTCACAAAACGAGAGCAGAATAACGTTAAAACACGGTGGATCAATCATATTGTCCCAATAATTGCTAAGATAGGGAAAACAAGCATTGCGGAGGCTCAGAATAATCTTTATTGTTTAATGTTAGCTATTCGCGGAAGGCGGGATTATTCGAAACCTTGTTTACGCTGGGGTTGGCTAATCCCCAGTACACCCCACGGTTAAATCCGTTTACCCCAGCTGTAATAGGGCCAAACAAAGATTTCGAATAATCCTGTTTTAAAACGCATTTAGATTATTAGAAATGCACTGTGAACAGGTTTTGGTAAGAGGTAGTTTTATATAAGTAACATTTTTTTTAATACTCGATTGTCATTGAGATAAAAAGTGGTCATTTATTTTAACGTGTTGGCATGACTAAAATGTTTTATTGAAACCCCGACTTGAGTGAGAGTTAATCAATTATGATTATCACTGCTAATAAATATCAACTAGATAAAAAAACATTCTTTGAAATAGCTGTAACACTCGTTTTCCTAATCTCAGCAATGTTATTTTATAGCACTGAGACGGGGGTTGCCGTGTAGTAGCTCTCAAAACTTGGGGTTTACAAGGGAATGTAATGTCTTTGTTTAGGATTTAAATGTATTTGAACTAAATTGTGTGATTTATTGCTACAATTTAATTAACGCTAATCTAGAGATTTTTTTAATTGTCGCAGTAATGAGCAACAAGACTACTCTCAATATAAAATAGATTAATATTTTATACAAATTAAAAGCTATTTGTTGTCTTTTTAATATGAATAATATCGCGCGTTAAATCCAAAAGCACAACTAACAATAGACGATAGTTTCAATAATGGACACATCTCTGTAATACCACAAACGTTTCTGACAGTTTCTCAGATGTCCGCTAGGTTGCAGCAGCAGCCACGCACCGACGCCCGCAGTGGACGCAGTTCCCGGTTTCGCCGCTAGAAAGCGCAAGTGGCCAAGGCCGCCGGCTGGTATTTCGCTACGTGCCGGCATCTATGGGAACTCCGCAAGCTCGTAAATAGCCTTGTCACTAGTATTGGCAGCGGCAGATTTACTGGACGCCGTTTCAATTATATTATAATAGAATTTCGTTTCCCCCATAAATAAAGACAGCTTGGAACAAAATAATTACATTGTCCGCTTAAACGTGGTGGGACGTGGCAGAGGAGATCTCTGCAGCATAGCAATGTGTTCGATTGTGAACGGGCCGACACCTACATGCTTCATGACTTGGAGTTTAATAAGCTAAGCGAAATATAATAAATGTGTTATTAATATGCACAGCTATGAAATTCTAATTAAAATCTCTGAGATTTATCAGATGAGTTTCATCTCACGGCATATTTTTGGTACATGTATGTATGCGTATTTATAGTATATGTATTAACGGTCTATTTAAGTAAATCCTAAATATCAAATAATATATTTTCATTGAAATAAAAACCCAGAACTCCGGCCTCCAGGCCTCGGTTTAAGGACTGATTATTCACATGCACAAATTATAAAATGTAAAAGAAACAATTTTGAAGCGGAAACACACTTAAAGTAAAGCATTTTTGTGGTATTTTAATTTTATACAATTGTCTAAGCTTTAGTGAAAGCAGTTTTTGTGGTCAAAACCTACTAGTTAAGACTGGGCCAGTTTTAATTTTGACAAAAAATGGTCTTTAAGTATAGTTTTGCATTACAGTTTTTTTCGCGTTGTTTTATTCTAAAAAAAACATGGACTGATTCCTCATTGCCATTGACAATGAATGTGTTTGCTACAAACAGGTGCGCGACATAACACAGGTTATTAACAAAATCACGTTTTTCTACTGAACACTTTTGCCGTATGGTAATGTGATTGATCAATACCATATTCTTTTTTTGAGTGAATTAGTATTTTGTTAGAATACAGTAGTAATTGTAGATAAAACAAATAAATTAAAAATCACCCCTTTATTCACGGCGCGTAAATCCGCTTTGTCCAACACGTTTTAGCTAATACAATACTTCCATGGCATCAAAAATACCTAATTTTTATCCAATTGAATTTATAATAACTCACCAGTAACAGCAAGCTATTAACTTAGCAATTATAAAAACATAATGGTTCTAACGGCATAATTTTGAATATAACTTCGATAATATTAGGAAGAAATATAAAAAAAATATTCTATCTTTGAATTATTTTTATAAAACTTTAATGCAACATTTCGATTGGTTATATCTTCATCTCTTTACATGAAACTTAAAGATATTAGAATCAATTATTGTTAAAACCTTTATCTATCAGTCTAAAAATAAATGCGCGCGCATTAAACTATACATAACAATAAACCATTTGTAATACCTTATCTAGAGATACTTACCTAGAGGAAAATTAGACTAGACTATCCAACATTTCTTACCTGGAACAAAAAAAACGAGTATAATAGACCAGGTTATTCTTTATTAATTGATCCTTTTAGCTGAAATAGCAACCTACCCAGGAAGGTTTCAACCAAGTATGAATGAGAAATGAGTGTAAGATGATTGTGGTTTGAACTTGTAGTCGTGTTACTGACTAAGGCTGGCGTGATCCTTAGAGAGAACTGTTAATTAATAGCCTAACAGGGAATGGCAATGGCAACGCCACGGTCCCAGTAGCTGCATAAAACGAATTGCTACGTGAAACACAAAGTAAAACTAATCCAACTATAGTAGCACTGCGCATGTACCGACATGAGTCACGAGCGTTGTTTACGCTTACGTCAGAGAACACATGTGACGATAATATGCATACGAGATTAGCAAGTAAAATAAATCCTCACACTATCATCACTTATTTGCTCAATCCTAACTGCATTATTTATTTAATATGAAACTCTACTCTGTTAAATAATATGGCGTCACACTCATAAACTTTAAACTAGATATTTAAACATAAATAGATAGCATTTATACATATATAAAATAATCCATAAAAATTTTAAAATTATCTTTTTGTTCAGATTAGAGTTTAACATTTCAGATTTAGTTTATAGGTTGAATTTCCACATAACTGTAGCAGATACACTCCTGAAATATCCACAGTCACCCCACCGAAAAACAATACTAACTTTATTTTTCTGTTTGACATGGACAGTCATCAAGACTGGCGTTGTGATACTTAAATTGCTCCATTTGCAATCTGAAGCTTAATAGATTGTAATGGCTGATTCTGCTATGCCAACGCACAGTCCTGAGCCTTGTGAGCTAATTTCAATTCCATACTTCTCCCTTGTAAATGTCAAAGCACTATATCGTGTTATTGTATTTGTTGAAATATTGTATTATTTAGAAATAAACAGTTCATTTGAATAATTTATATAATTTGTTACCGTTTGAATATGATTTCTTTAACAATTTTCATTTAGTGCATTTATTATACGTTTACAAAGGAGAAATTTTTACCAAGTTAAAGTTAAGTTTAAAGGCCTAGGACATATTAAGAAATTATCATAATATTTTTAGCCGGTTGAGTCAAATTATTATTATAAATTAACTATCTCATTATCTATTATGTCGCTACCTAAAGTTTAATAGCCTTTTTGGCATTTAAGACTCAACTGGCGGGTCCTGTAATCCAGGTACTTGGAAGTTACGAATCTTGGTTATGAGCGATGGTCGGTAGGTGTAGTGTTCTCTTGTGTGGATTAACGTCCGCTCTATTGAATAGTACGTTAATCCGCCAAGACCATCCTCATAATTAGATTTGTTCGTAATTCAGAGGCAGTGGTTCGGACTCCACGTTAAACTGTAGGTCCCTTAGATGTGTCATTGACTCTTGTGCTATTACTTAACAGTTCTGTCTAAGGAATATGTCAGCCTTAGGCAGTAACAAGACTAAAAGATCGCGCCACAATCATCTTACACTCGTGTATTATTTATACCGCGCTAACAACCACGCTTCTATCATGACGTCATACGCTACTGCTGCTACTAGGTAAAAGTCACCTCCAGGCACAACCGCGCCGCGCTGCGTCGGTTCCAGTTCAAATGTGATGAAAGCAAAGAAACAGACCAGAGTACGACGAACTGACGTGGAATGAAGTAATCAATGGGAAAGGGTTAATTGGAGTGACTGGTGAGGTAAGACCGTTGTAGCGGGTGGGGGAGGGAGAGGGGGTTGGCCAACAGCGGGAGGCGGTGACGACAGTGAAACAAGGTACACGCGTACACGCGCCGACTACAGGCTACTGGGTACTGACTATTGTGTTTTGGCAGTGTTGCCAGAGAGAGGAAAAAATCCCTAGACAAACGTGAAAATCCCTCACCTGTATTTAAGATCTGCCTTACTGGCGAAATATTTTGTTTTACTCCTTAAGAACTGCTGCTGAGTCACATAGGCTGGCCAGAGGTGACTGCTGATGTGACAGGCGTCGCCGACTGTGATTCAGACTGTTTGTGATCCAGGAGAGTTTGACTGAGCCAGCGTGTTACCCCTGAGCTACCGTGCAGGTAATTATAAGTTGCTCTGTCGGTCAATGACATCCGTGTACCATGTTTTTGACTATTTCAAGAATACTTCAGTATATAAGTAATCAGTAATTAACAAAAAATTGTAGACTAACAGAATTAAACTTCTTTCAATTATTGAGGATTATGAGTATGATGTATATAGAACGTTCCTTTACAAAGTTTTCAGTTTAAGAACCTTGCAAGTTTCTGAATTAGATGGAGAGGAATTGTTTAAGTCTGTAGGAGTGGCGAGAGATTTCGTTTAGTCCCATAAGAACAGTGATAATTTTGTGACATTATTACACTTTGTAACTAGGAACACGATCGTCGTAAATGATGGTTGAGGTGGCAAATCAAAGGTAAAGTGATTATCTAAGGAATTAAACTATTTATATTTTACTTTGTTTTCAAAATATGTAACTACCACTAAATTATATCAGGTAATCAACAAAAGTTAGCTATTTATTTTATGATAGACAAGTATAAAAAATGGAAAATGTAATTCCCTAGATAACCACGTTACCTTAAATTTGGCACTCCAACCATCAGTTTTCATAGAAATGAGATCCAATATGTTGGAGCTAATGCAGACTCTTAGTTATAGGCGCTTTCTTGTATGATAGACCCTCAAAGCTATTACAATCAGTACCAAAAAATCACTTCGAAAATCAAGTTCAAGTGACATTGTGAAGAAGACACGAGCCCTCATTATCGACTATGCTCCTGGCATTTTCCTGGAAGTCCCGTCAGCTAAGTTGTCAATAATCACAGAAACAAAAGAAAGTGTGAGTAATTTCCGTAGACTACTTCACAGAAGCTGGTTTGAAATGAGCGCGTGAGAGACGGCGGCCGCACGCACTAGGAACACTGGACTTGGAACACCTCTTCCTGCGACACAGGCGACTGTGGTTTTGAAGAAAAAGCGACTGTATTACTTTTTTTTAATGGTAAGGTAACCTATCCTATAATTGTTACAATTTATCAACTAGAATATTCAGAACAAACTATTACCAAAAGTAAAATGTGAAAAATTGCATTGAATAAAAATTACGACCTGAAACTTTAATCATGTCAAAAATTATGGCCGAAAAGTTCAAACTTAAAAGATCTACATATTTGATAAAAAACCTTTAGTTATACAATTTTAAATTTAAAACAAATAAATTATTATTATTTAAAATATTCTTGTTCAGATTAAATATTAGATTAAATTAATTATTGAACTGACAAATACTCCAATCTCCTTTAATATGCTTAAAAGGACATGTATGAGAAGTGCACTTCAAATTTTAACAATACCTACTAGAAACAATTTTATGATCACTAAATCAATTCACGAAAGAAAGTTGATGACAGATGTTAGTAGGCCTACCTCGTTTGGCGGTTGCTCTTTGAAGTCGTATTATTACTAGTGCAGTATTAGAATATGCTCAAGGGTTACTCTCGATGTTTCTAGTGTTTCTCCAGGTACGAATCTCAATCCTAACCTAAATGAGTCACGAACAAGCGAGCCGTCAGATCAAAGTGCAAGTCACGAGTCGGAGAGATGAGAATGAAATTGGTTATATGAATAGAGAAAAAGTGCAGGGTAAGTAGAACACGGGACGGATAATCTCAGGGTTGGAAGATGTTTTACAAGAACACCCTGTAGTTGGTGATCAGAACGGTCACTATTGTGATGATGTCCATATCAACCTCTATGTAGAAGACTCTTCATCATTGCTGTCATACAATGTATGTTCTCCATAACTCCTTGCCTGACAGTCATAAAAATTGTTGATGTATGAAATTAAAGTGTTAATCTAGAAAAGTACATATAAATTGTTTTTTTTCTGTTGAGAAAAACTATGAATCACATAATTAATTATACAAAAAGTAACTGTCTTGATTTACAAAAAATTCTCTATGGAACTAGGTGAACTTAACTTATTTACTTGATTTATTCACGAAGGGCTGTAGAACGAAAATGATCACTGGTCTTACGGGGTTCAAAAACCCGCCGTTTTTTAATGAAAACTATAATAAGATTCTTAATCTGTGCCACCATTTTGAGTTCATTCCCGTAAGAACCATGTCTTTTCTGTGACAGCATTGCTGGATAATACTAGTCGTAAAAAGATGGTTGAGCTGTAAAATTAAAGTACAATAAATAATTGTATGTTTCTCAAACAAATGTAACATACCTACAAGTCGTGATTAACAAGTGATATTATGATGAAAAATAAAGTAATTTTTTAATACTCCAGATAACTAATTTAACCCCTCGATCACTAAATCAATTCACGAAAGAAAGTTGATGACAGATGTTAGTAGGCCTACCTCGTTTGGCGGTTGCTTTACTAGTGCAGTATTAGAATATGCTCAAGGGTTACTCTCGATGTTTCTAGTGTTTCTCCAGGTACGAATCTCAATCCTAACCTAAATGAGTCACGAACAAGCGAGCCGTCAGATCAAAGTGCAAGTCACGAGTCGGAGAGATGAGAATGAAATTGGTTATATGAATAGAGAAAAAGTGCAGGGTAAGTAGAACACGGGACGGATAATCTCAGGGTTGGAAGATGTTTTACAAGAACACCCTGTAGTTGGTGATCAGAACGGTCACTATTGTGATGATGTCCATATCAACCTCTATGTAGAAGACTCTTCATCATTGCTGTCATACAATGTATGTTCTCCATAACTCCTTGCCTGACAGTCATAAAAATTGTTGATGTATGAAATTAAAGTGTTAATCTAGAAAAGTACATATAAATTGTTTTTTTCTGTTGAGAAAAACTATGAATCACATAATTAATTATACAAAAAGTAACTGTCTTGATTTACAAAAAATTCTCTATGGAACTAGGTGAACTTAACTTATTTACTTGATTTATTCACGAAGGGTTGTAGAACGAAAATGTTTACTGGTCTTACGGGGTTCAAAAACCCGCCGTTTTTTAATGAAAACTAATAAGATTCTTAATCTGTGCCACCATTTTGAGTTCATTCCCGTAAGAACCATGTCTTTTCTGTGACAGCATTGCTGGAAAATACTAGTCGTAAAAAGATGGTTGAGCTGTAAAATTAAAGTACAATAAATAATTGTATGTTTCTCAAACAAATATAACATACCTACAAGTCGTGATTAACAAGTGATATTATGATAAAAAATAAAGTAATTTTTTAATACTCCAGATAACTAATTTAACCCCTCGACTGACATTCTGATGCTATCGTAATCGTTGGCAATTGACGCTGTCATATAAATGACAATGTTCTCAATGTACTTAAACGCCATTCATAAAATACTTTTAAGTTCGTCCTGAGATTAAACCAAAGACGACCATGTCCAACTAATCTCAGCATGACGAACGTGCTATGTGGATGTGAGAAAAGTTAATGATTATAATAAAAAAACACTGGTGCGTGCATTCATCATTTCCAGACGGAGAGGGTCGAAAACACGTTTGGGCTCCATACCTGGGATAATTACTAGGGTCAGTTGTTTGTTGATGGCTTCTTGTCTAAAACACTGCTCAATACTTCACGATGCTTTAGACGTTATAAACTTCTCCCTGCTTAAAATTATATTGATAATGTGCTCAAGATTTATATATAACCTTTCGACCCCCGACAAAATAATCCAATACAAAAGTCAGTCAATGTAAATGAGCCTAGCAGAAATATTTTTTTGAGAATGTAGTTTAGGTATTTGTTTGAATTATTGTTAGCGCAATACAGTAAATGATTGTGTTAAGTTTCGCTCAAACTGTGTATGGCAACATGCAAGACAGTTTTAGTAAAAACTTACAAAATACTTGTCATATAGTATTATGTTCTATTACAGCCACGAACGTTGTATAAGACATGGTAACGTACACTTTGAATTTCTGGAAATTAACACCAACATTAAATTTAGGAGCCAATTGACTTAGTCTTCTTCACCTTTGGTAGTAGTGCAGTAGCCTCCGGTATTGGCTTTTGAGATGAAACATGTTATTTTTATCCCCCGCTTCGAAGACCATTTTTCAATCAGATTTGTTTGAAACTTGGAAACAATGTAGCTGAATACAGTAGTTATAATAGAGCCCTCGCCGCTCATGCCTCAAAAATTGAAAATGAGAAAACATAGTTTCGGCGATGTTTAAAAGTAACTCAATGTTTGTTACTTCTGTTTGTTTTCTAGATATCTGGTATGAGGGCCCTAGAACCAACAGTTATCTGTAAAAAAAGGTTTTAACATTACATTTTTACTCATTTAAACCGGAGCAAGGGTCAGCCGAGGCATTTTTTCGTGTTTCTGCTAAGAAGACTTAAGACGAAACCCTTTTGTGAAAATTGATTGTTCATTGAACCGACCAATCATTTCCACCCGGCAGACATTAACTGTGCAATAATATCGTCACATTTTTAACATATCGTGAGTATTTTTTGTATAGTATGTTATTTAAAAGACTCAGATTTAGTGTGGATTTAATTTAGTTTGGAAATAACTCCATAATGGTCAGTTTATTCACATGTTTAGTTCACCTTCTGCCCAGCACAAATCATGCGGTGCGCTTTTACCTCCACATCAGATCGACCTAATTGGTTCTCGACTCTCGAGCTCCGGTAAACCTCTCAACGAGCCATTCGAATGGAGTATGTCAACTAAATACGTCTGTGTTGCGGAAACATCGACCTAACCCGACCGGAATGGTAATACGGTGTCGATAGTGGCCAATCAGAGCCAACTAGCGCAGCGTGTTTTTGCGTAACAGGCAGGCGGCGCAGTGGATGTAGAAAGCTGGGCAGTGCCGCTATACCGGTTATCACCATCACACATGAGTGAAAGTGACTATTTTACCGGCGATTCTTAATTTGTGAAAGTGAAAGAACAGAGACGCAGGACGCAGGACGCAGGACGCACCTGCAGTGATGGTTGCTGGGCTACGGGTCGGTACATGGTACAAGGGCATTCGTTACGTGTAACCGGATTGGTACAAGGGTCGAGTGTTTTATTAGATGTCAAACAAAGAGGAGTTTATCTTGTTATAATCATGTACCGTAGAAAGTTGTCCAAACATGATACTATAGTTACGTTTATTTTTCATTGAAATTACAAAAATTAATTTGTTTGGTCTGTACGTCCTTCTTGCTTGACTATCCTGGTCAAATATGTCGAGTAACGCTGAGAATATTTGCTAATAAATGTGGCATGCTTCCATAGCTTTGTTTCCTCATTCTCTGTGGAGCTCGACTCTTGGATCCTCTAAGTAAAACTTTCCAATATACTAGAAATCCTTATTTATGGGTACTGTACAATGTTTCCTAGACAATATGAGCTTCACCATCATTGATGAGATGATCTATAACCAATTTAATATTCATTTTTGAACAGCTACAAGCTTTCAGAGGCAAATCAATAGGTAAGTCGAGACCGACAAACATGATTTAACTCAAACTATATGGCAGATATAAATCTAATTAATTGACGTTCTGTATCAAATACAATGGCAAGTCACAAGTGACAGTTTTATTGCCAAGTTTGCATACGACCTAGAGACAGCATTGTTGTGGCGAGTTATATGACCTAGTACCACATACAACAATGCTCTCATGCTCATGCTCACGCACGCCACCTAGCGTGACACCTATGGCGTGACGTCACGAACGTCACTTCCGTTTCCGCCAAAGCGGTTCCCTGTTGAGTTTCTACGTGTGACAACAAACCGCCAGTACAGATTTAATGTTATAACAAATAGGGCATTTTTAGTAGATTTAACTTGTAGGTTTTCCATGCACTTATTAAATTGATAGTCACGATTGTGAATAGGGACCACTTTCCCAAAATCCAGTTTATCCCACTATCTAGTTTAAACTAGCTCATAGAGCATAGCCGAAAATTAAAACGTAAACCTAATTAAAACTCATGGTCATGGCTGAAACATTAATTTTTATTAAGAACTATTATTATTACTAAAAATTATTAATTACAATGATAATTAACAATAGTTGTAATTAACAATAGTTTTCTTATTGGAAGCGAGTGAATAAATGACACAAAGAATAAAAAGTCCCACTTAGTGTCTCACAAATAAGAATATGAATAAAGTAACTTTACCAATCATTCACATCTTAAAAATTCTATCGTAGGAATTTTATTTATTAAATTAATGGTAACCGTTTTTTGAAATTAACCAGTTATAATTAATCAAGATACCCTAAAAATGAGTTTAAATTGGCGAGTTCAACGTTTTAATTTGAAAAACCAATTATATTGAATGCTGGTAAATATTTCTCCATGCTCTTCTAGTTTAAAATGGTGCGAGAAAAAAAATCAACTATCTTAAAAAACATAATTTTAACGTTTATTTATTTTTATTTGATTGTATCATAAATGTGATTTGGCATAATTTTTTCAAGGTTTTTTAATTACAGGGTGATTAATTCGGAAATTTTTGTGTTTTCATGCAGGGAGTGAGGGGAAACTACTGATTTCCCCATTTGAGCTGAAATTTTGGAAACGTGAAAGAATAACAGCCCTTTTTACATAACCTATGTGAAATTTTGAAATAAGATTCGACAATTTTATTTTTAAAGGCACATTTTTAATCTGATAATCTTACAAAATGTGTCATCTTGCAGGTCTAAAATGTTTAAAAATGTACAAATCAGAATTGTTATCTTAAACACGTCACCTAGTAAGCTTGCATCACATATAACGTATAACGTAATGAATAGCTGACCATAGCGCCAACCTAGCTTATTTCATACGTCCCTAACGCCGCTCACACCGCTTTAGCCGATCGTGCAATTAAATTCAAATCAAAATATTTTTTGGTGTCGAGCTAGCCTAGAGGTTAGCATTTTGGGCTTCGTTGCAAGAGGTCACGGGTTCAAATCCCGGGAAGCTCATTTGGGCTTGGACCGCTTTCCAAATTTGGTTTGCGTATAATCACTCTCTGACTGTTAAATTGACTTTGGCGCATTAAGAACAAAAAATCAGGAAGGAAAATGACGTAAGTATTGGTGAGTGCATCGGTATGCAGGAATGAGTTACTGGTAAGTGGGAGTGGGTCGGAGCTAGGACTAATGGAGTGTGACACGAGGAGAGTGCCCGGAGCGTGTCGCAGGAAGAATACGTATGGTGTTGGTGTATAGTCGCAGAATGTAAATTGCAAATGAGTGCGGATGAATGTCGCGCCGCATTCATTTGCACCCAGGCCATCAACAGTGTCGGGGACTGGTACCCGGTACCAGGTCCCGTGGGGGTCACTACCTCCCATGCACAGTATACACACAGGGTAGTCACCTGTTGTAGATTCGTTATTTTTGTCAAGACAAACATATTTTTCGTTATACAGCTTCAAAAACAGCTGTTTTGGATAAAAGGTGTTGAAGAACAAAAGTTGTTCTTATTTCCTAGAACTAAACCTATTATCATGATGATTTTTCTTAGGCCACAAAAGATCATTGTTGATGATACTTTTGATTCGAGGTAAGCACTGACATAACCTAAACAACCAATCAGAAATCAAGAAAGTACTGCTACAACGTAAGTAACACAACAGTTAATTAATCTAACGCCGCAAAAATGGTCGACAACTATTGATACTAAACCAGGTAATAATTAATTAATTTTAATGTTTTATGAGTTTGTTTCATTTTATTTTCAGTATGAAAAATATAGTTCATCATACGGCCCAAAATTGGCATTTTGATATATACTCGCACATTTTAACAGCCTCGGCTGTTAAGCTTGTGCTCTCGAATCAAAAACGCCCGTTTTTTGTGCTAGTGATGAAATATACTATTACCATATAAACATGGCTCTGCATGCCTTGTTTTCCGTCTATATGTATTTTTTACAAATTTCCCAATAAACTGTAATCTCTTTAATATAGAAACTTTATATTCGGTATAAATATGTAAACTAACTCTACAAATGAGTGTACAATATAAAAATATTTGTAGTCCATCCTTTTTCAAAACAGCGGCTCTGAAAACTCGCATCTTTTTATTGCGAATCTAAAGATACCGTAGTCAAAACAATTAATTGTGCAGTAAATAACAACATATTGGTCTCTTTACAAATATAATTTTTACAAATGCATGTAGAGTGGTACTATTAATGGAGTGATTTGCAAAAGTGTGTTATTTGATTATTTAAAATTCGATTATCTTAATTAAGGTGACATTATATTCACATAAGAAAAGGATACACATTTTATGAAACTTTGGATTTCACTTAATTTTGGCCAGTTTCCAAACACAGTATATTAATATGATTATTTTAAAGAACCGCCATTTTGAAAAAAATGACTTAAAATATTTTAATATTGCACACTCTTTTGTGGTGTGTTAGTTTACAGGTTTATGCTGAGTTTGAGTTTCAAGTTTCTATCTCAAAGGGATTGAGATTTATAAATAACGCAGACAGACAGACAGACAGACAGACAACAAGACACTGCACACCCATGTAAAATATACTGTGCATATATTTTAGAATAGGTTTGTCTATACACAAGTTCAAATCTACAAAAGGGGACCAGTTAGTTCATAAACACCCTGTATAAAATATGAACTTCCAGCAGCTAAGAGTTACCCCGTTGCAAAGTTTTACATTTACATGTTTTATTAATTTTAGGGTCGAGTAAAAGTATTATAGAAAAAAAACATTTGAGTTGCAAAGCAGTTATGCGTATAACACATCAAGCTTTATAAGGTCATAATCTAATCGCATACTAGTTTTCAAGAAGCGTTTTACACGGAGGATAAAAAAATTAGCTTGATACTGGAAACTACAAACATAAATCATGAGGAAACACGAACAAACCCAATGAAGGCGAGTGGAAAATAGATTGTTGTCCTAAAGTAGTGTGCAGTACACAATAAGGTCATTACTGTAAAAAAACGTTGTATCACAATGATGAGACGAGACATGGAGAGGGATGACAATGGAGAATGTAAATGACATCGTCG
The DNA here is from genome assembly GCA_023375725.1 of Nephotettix cincticeps. Taxonomy (NCBI): domain Eukaryota; kingdom Metazoa; phylum Arthropoda; class Insecta; order Hemiptera; family Cicadellidae; genus Nephotettix; species Nephotettix cincticeps. Next base: position 32,897,528 of record CM041790.1, on the reverse strand, counting down.
CAGGACAAAATAGACGTTGTGATGCTGCACGGCGACACGTGGCATGCATGGCGATGGCCGTCGGACGGGCACGGTCAGGAATCTATAAAATTGTGGCATCATCTGGTGGAGGACGGACTAGAAACCCATAAACTTGTGGGATCAAACCCATAAACTTGTGGGATCATCTTGTGAAGGACGGACTAGAACCCATCAACCTGTGGGATCATCTGGTGGAGCACGGATAGGAAATATAAACTTGTGGGATCATTTGATGGAGCTTGGGCAGGAATCCATAAACTTGTGGGATCATCTGGTGGAGGACGGACTAGAACCCATCAACTTGTGGGATCATCTGGTGGAGCACGGATAGGAAATATAAACTTGTGGAATCATTTGATGGAGCTTGGGCAGGAATCCATAAACTTGTGGGATTATCTGGTGGAGGACGGACTAGAACCCATAAACTTGTGGATCATCTGGTGGAGCACGGATAGGAAATATAAACTTGTGGGATCATTTGATGGAGCTTGGGCAGGAATCTATAAACTTGTGGTATCATCTGGTGAAGCTCGGGCAAGAGTCCGTAATCTTGTGGGATCATCTGGTGGAGGACGGAATAGAACCCATAAACTTCTGGGATCATCTGGTGGAGGACGGACTAGAACCCATCAACTTGTGGGATCACCTGGTGGAGGACGGACTAGAACGCATATACTTGTGGGATAATCTGGTGGGGCACAGATAGGAAATATAAACTTGTGGGATCATCTATTGAAACGCAAATAGGAAGTATAAAGTTGTGGGATCATTTGATGGAGCTTGTGCAGGAATTCATAAACTTGTGGGATCATCTAGTGGAATATGGGCAACAACCCAAAATCTTATGGAACTATATGACGTAGCACGGACCGGAACCTACAGACATAAGGGATCATAAAATAGCGTAGCAAGGACTGAAATCAATTTTTTTGTGGGATTATCTAATGGAGCTCAGGCAGGAATCCATAAACCCGTGGGATCATCTGGTGGAATATGCACAACAAAACAAAAGCCAAAGTGGTGTAGCAATGGCTTTAATCAATAGACTTATAGGATAATCTGGTAGAGCACTAGTAGGAAGCCATAAACGTATGGGATCATTTGATGGAGCTCAGGCAAGAACCCATAACCCATTTGTCTGGTGGAGCATGGACAGGTATCTAACAACATTCACAGGATTTGATTTCACAGGAGCATTGATTCCTGTCCTCTGTCCTACACGTTTTAGTAAATAAACTCCCAACACACTCGCGAAGCGAACATCGGTGCATCAGCGGACAGCATAAGCATCCGCTCAACAACATCAGTGTTCACATGTCCCTAAATTGCTGAATGGATTTGTTACACCAAGGGTCACACGTACTAGATTTCATAATACAAAATACATCGATCATAATTTAAATTCAAATATTAATTGTACATATATACAAATATACAATATTAAAAGACTCTATTTAGTTCATACTTTACTGTGTTATCTGGCACAGAATCGTTTTTATTTATGCTCCCCATATATCAAACTTTAGTAAGACTTTCATCCACATAAAAAATTGAAATCTAGATTTGTCATTTCTGAGTTTTCTACAAAATCTTTCGCCTTACAAAAAAACTGTTGATTATAAAAGTAATAACTCTATTTCCCCCGTGACCTACTACTTCCTGATGGACTACCAGGCGCGGTGTGACGGTTAGTTAGCCACTGACGTGGCTGCTTAATGGTTGTCAAATATAACCAAGCTTTCACGTCAATGTTTCGTGTATTTATAATCCCGTTAGGTCACCGATCGCTAGAGTTAATAGCTTTCTCCGCAGACACTAATTGTGTCAAGGCAGTTATAAAGATATATGATACAATTTTGACGCTGTTCAGCTCAATGCTATGAAGAAAAGTTTCGTCATCATTCATAGATCGTAGGTAAACCTTAAAAATCCAAATTTCAATGTGGTCAATTATTCTGAAACTCTTTTTTCAAAGAATTTAAATCAGCCCTTGGATATATATATTCAACGTAATCGTTTAATTAATATTATCTTAGCATTGTTCGATGTTAAGATCTTGATTATCAATAATAATTTCACAGAAGCATGATTTTAAAATTTCAGAAACAAAATTTTGTACAGTTACCGAATTTAACGTAAAAACTTATGATACATTTGGTATTGCAATCCAAGATGGAAAAATAAAAGGGGCTTAGACCTATAATCAAACACCAAAAAGAAACAAAACATAATAATTGCAAACGTAGCTCTGGACACCAACCAACACCTAGCATAGTCTCTAAAATATCCTTCAGTATATTTTACTTAACTAATAATGTTGTTATTCCACAAAATAGAATTATTATACAAAAATTATACTCGGTTTTTAACCCAAGAACTGGCAGGAATTTTCCATGTTTTGACGACAGATGCCTCCACCTGCAATTCAATAAGAAGTCTTATTGAAATTGTAAATACGTCGTGGATTACGACTTTGCCAGTTCTAGGGTTAAACAATGCATTTGCTCAAGAAAATGATTTTGCGAAACAAAACACTCGCCATGATTCGTTTTTAAAGTTTAGAGCCAGGTTTACAAAATCTAGCAGAGCTACGTTATACACTCCATCTATGTAGTGTAAACCGGGCTTAACGTATTAAGGCAAAAATAGCAACAACTCAGCTCTTTAACAGCAACTTCGTTAATATTAAATTTCTAATTCACTATCATTTTCAAATCGTTAAAAAATACAAAAAGAGTGAAAACAGGGCGATATAAAATATTTTTGTGTTCAAAACAAATACATTGTTCGCAATGATTTTCCATGGAAACCACTTCGTAAAATGGTGGTGATTAAAAGATCCAACAGTGACAGAAAATGAATCTTACATAATAGATTTAAAATTTAAGATCTTTTGTGAAACTGCATATTCTGAATCCCACAAGAGCTTCGTGATGCTGTCAAGAAGCGCAGGGACCGGGGAAGCGACGGTCAGAGCGAGAGACCCTTCGATCATGTTATAATTAGGAGCTAACGACATCTATAAAACCGATCAGGTGGAACGAGCAGCAAGTTACAAGGTTGCATGTATAGACCAATCAGACAGCTGCAGTCGTGCGGTTGTCCGCGTCGTCTGCTCCGGCCTGACCACAGGTTATTTCCAAGCTTACATAATTTCAAAAAGGTTTTTCATTGCTTGAGAGTGAGTAACACTTCTTATTTCACCATTTTCATTAATTGGCCTAGTATTTCGAAACCAGGAACCTGTATTATTTATTTCTTTGGTAGAGAATCTCATTCATCCCACAGGCGTTTGGTCCATTGCCTCCCCACTGTTGACGTGGGTGAGGGGACGCCCCTGACAGCGGTCTGCGGAGTTGGGTTAGGTTGGTTATTGATAGTATATATATATATATATATATATATATATATATATATCAATAATAATAATAATATATATATAAGCAATAAGTATATATAAGCAATAAAGTGACGGCAGTGTCCGTCCTCTTCACTTTATTGCTTCATCCTGCCAAGCCGGTCAATCGATAGCCATTGGTAGAAATGATCCAAAATACATTTTATTCATTTATTCCACCTATTTTATTTCTATTGGTAAGTAACAAAATATTGAGGGCGGTATTCACAGAAAGAAATCATGACGGAATAACGTGAAACACCCAGTGGATCGATTGCACTGTGGACCGATCGCATGGTCATCCTAGAAATCTAAGATAAGCAAAAATATACGATTTTCTATTGACATGACATTATTTTGGTAGTTTGCTTTGTAAGATGATTGTGGGTGATCTTGTAGTCTTGTTATTGACTAAGGCTGACATGTTCCTTAGACATAACTGTCTTTAAACATGTGACATAGCCCAGCAGTCATGGCGTGACTGCTGGCCTCCACATCAAACTGTAGGTCTAAGGGACCTACAGTTTGATGTGGGACCTACAGTTTGATGTGGGACCTACAGTTTGATGTGGAGGCCGAATCACTCCAGTGAACGAATGTATTTAGGTCTTACGACAATCTTCATTTTATGCTCCGTGAAAGTAGTAATTACACTTAGAAAATGAATTCATTTCAATAAAACATTGAAGTTTGAAATTTAGGCCTAGATCAACAGCTTTAAGTTCTCGACTACCTAATATTTGACGTTTAACATTAACCACGTGACAGCGGAGTAGTGGGAGGGGGAGGAAGCAGGTGATGAAGTATCATGTGCTGAGCGCGGTGGACCGATGAGCGGAGGATGAGCATAGCAGCTGAAGTTGCCAGCTGACACCGTGTAGCATGCGCCACGGCCTCGCCACCTGTCCGACCCACCACCCGAGTCTCCTACCATCTCTTCACAGTTTTATCGAATTTATCTTTTTTTAGGTACTTTTACACCTCAGAGATATACAAAAAGCATGCATATGTCTTTCAGGAGTTTTATCTTTATATTTTATTAAGGATTCCCTTATAAAACGTATCTATGGATTTTTAAAAGGATCGCATCCTCTCTTACCTCCCTGCCTACACACATAGTCTAAAGGTCTTCGCGTGGGACGTATCAAGTAAAGATAAGGCTGCACCGTCACAGTACCATACTAAATGAACAGTACTATTGAAACTAATTGGAATCTTCGGGATCCAAACTGGGACCATAGCTGATTCGGGTTCCAAATCCGATACGCTACCAACTAAGGTGACTCACTAAATAAAAGATTCTCTATTTCATAGACCACTTTAAGGTTAATTTATTACCTTAGAAATTGCTAAATTCCCGTAAGTATCGCATGAAACATTTTTAAGGGCAAAACTATTTGTTTAATTTCTATTATACTCAGGGACCATTCATCTTCTATACGTTTTTTTCAATGTAAAAAGAATAAATGATATGTCTAACCACTTTTGTACTTAATACATTTCTTTTGAACGGTATAAGCCAATATTTTCACTCAATTTTTTAATCAGTATGAAGATAATTGTAGAAAAACGGTTCTATATAATTCAACAAACTACGAACATATACACATACAAAGTAGGTTTTATGTCCTTGCACAGCTGCATATAATTTAAACTGCCTGAGATATCAATGTGAGACCTTGGCCTTATCTTATATAATACTTTATTACGTTTTCAGGTTGTTAAAAATGTTGCTAAAATGGTTCCTGCCTTTTGCAAAAGGGTGGTAAAGGGTGTAACTAAATATTTTCAAAAGTAAACCCCTATCTTGTGACCCATAATTTTCAAGGAAATAACAAAAAGAAATATAATGGTGCAGACTAGAAGTCTCTACGATGCCCTTAACAAACATTGCAGCCATTTCAATAAAAATTCTCATCTTTTCAAACATCGTATAAATGGCTCATTTGACAGAACAAACATTACAATAGGCAGTGGATCGGACTCCACGTTAAACCATTGATATCCCCTTTACTCCTTAGATATGACATGGATATGATTGTTGGGCTATTAATTAACAGTTCCGTCATGGAACGAAACATGTCAGCCTTAATCATTAACAATACTACAAGATCACGCCACAATCATCTTGCCTTAAAATGTCAAAATTTAAATTTAAAATTTTCATGGTAGACAACCTGGGTAGGTTGTCATTTCAGCATCTAACAACAATAAAGAGAATTATTATTCTTATATTTTATAAGCCTTGAAGTACGACAGTTTTTAAATAAAGTCTTCCCAAGAAGGTGGATAGGCCGATGGGACACTGAGGACACTGTTATCTACTTGAATTCTTTGGGACTATTTGAAAAACCTGGTGTACCAAACAAAGCCACATGACGTCGATAACTTTTGAGAGAATTTTGCACTTGTCTCACACCACTCCTAGGGAATCTTTCTTGAACTCTGTCTCAGCTTTTTACACACGGTTAGCACACTGTCAAACAGCCGAAGGTGAACAGTTTGAACACTGCTACTTTAAAACATGTATCCTTTCTAAAATAACTTTATTATTCAAATCTTTGTTCTGTCAAATGAGCATTGTCATTATTTCCACGATGTTTGCAAGGATCCGGATTTGTAAAGCTTAACTACCATTGGGATGGCTGTAATTTTTGTTGGGGCCTCTAGAGACATAGAGACCTCTAGTTTGCACCAATTGATTTATATCATTTTTATTTCATTGAAAATGAGGGGTCACAAGATAGGGGTTTGAAAATATTTAGTAGCTCCCTTAACCCCCCTTTGCAAAAGGAGGAAAATTTTTTAACAAGCTGAAAAAGTTAAAAAAGGTGTTAGATACGTTAAGGCTAAAGTTGTATATTGATATCTCAGGTCGTTGAAATTATATTCAGCTGTGCCGAGACGTAAAACGCACTCTGTATATGTGTGAAAGAATAACACTTTTTATACTTTTAACTGAAAGTATATATGACAATGTATATTTCAAATTGTATGACCTAGTGTTTTAGTTTTTTTCTAATGTACTGTACAGGAGGAATGAATTTTATCTTGAATATATTGTCATTGGTATATTGGGAATTAAACATAAAACGCATAACCTCAATGCACGGGAAATTATTTAAAAAGAAAATTAGGTTGTTTCCCCGATCAGGATTGTATTGCTAGGTTTATAGGACCATTGATTTCAATAACCTATTCATTTCTAGTACACCTGGGACCAATGTTTCATCACAAACTAGCGTCGACGGTTAATGAGGCAAGCACAGTTCGCACCCGCCGGCGACCAGACGAGGGTCAGTGTTGCCAACCGACGCCGCGAGCCGATGTAAATTCCGATGACGAAACACCGCAGTGCCAAAACACGGTGTGGTTGATAAGTGTAAACCAATTAAACTGAATTATGCATACATTAAGCACCTGTGCCGATGCCAAAGATTTCTACAGGGATCCTTGAAACCAATAGAACCAGTCGGGTTGGTTAGGTAACTAGCGGCGGTCGCAGGACTTGCAGCCTCCGCAGAGGAATGACCGAGGCTCTCGAGGACAGTAGGACTCGCTCAACGAGAGAATTGAGGGCACCGGCACCAGTAGACGGATAGGATAGTTGGCGATAACGGTTGTTCAAAAAAAGTTCAAAACCTCAACTGTCTTATCACCAATAACCGAGGGCCTGTGCAGTGAATTAAAGACAGCGAGGTGCAGTAGCGGTATTAGTCACGTAGGCTAGCCAGAGATGGTCGCTCATGATCTGACAGGAGTCGCCGGTCGCTGGTTTCGATCCTGCAGCCTTTGACTTCCTTTACTCCTGAGCCGGTTAATATTCTACTCGCTTCAGATATAACTTCCGTAAAAAATTTACTTAGTCCTCTTAGTGAGATCACCATTCTCGTAGATATGTTAATTAATCACAAATTTGCATCAAGCATCTTGAAATTTTATTTTATGACTTTCCAAGCCGTCGTATAGGTATTTAAAAACTAAGTAATTCTCCTCGCTGTTGTTTGATGTTTTTAGATTCAAAAATGCACCAAATGTAATTAATATGTACAGTATATGTAATGTAACCAACTGTCGAACAGTTATTTAAGTGGAATCTCAGAAACAGACAATTATTGCTGAAATAAATTAAAGATCACATCGTCCATTAGACACAGACCCAACCACTAGGTGGATATTTTACGGTGACTATCATGTGAGTGTAGTTGATTCAAATACATAAGATTATCTTGTTCATTAACAAGTTCATTAATTAATAGCCCAATGAACAAAGGCAACCAAGTCCAATATTGAACCGATACGAAATTGTGTCAAGATTTGTCTCATGGTCAAAGCGATGACCTTCATATTATTATATCTGTAGAGCGGTCAAAATTGCGGAGCGGTCAATCCTAACCCAGCCAAGAAGTAGGATGTGAGAATGGACGGTGGCGGAAGTGGAGGATTGGCGGATATGAAGGAGGTTACAAGTGGCCGAAGGGGCGGGAGACTCCAGGTCCAGCTTCAGCGTTGCGTCACCTAGTGACCTAGAGGCGCTCTCCAGCTCACCTGCGCGCGACCTCCGTCGAGGAAAGTGAATCCATTACCTAACTGCAAAGGGCAGCGGACGCGACGTGGGAACCTCTGTGCTCGGTCAACCGCAGGAGGCGATGAGACTGACGACCCACAAGCCACTGACAGTTTGCAACAGATCCGATGTATCATGCACACTTCATCTAAAACCAAGCATTCGACGACATATGTACTGGCGACCTACAAGCCACTGACAGTTTGCAACAGATCCGATGTATCATGCACACTTCATCTAAAACCAAGCATTCGACGACATATGTACTGGCGACCTACAAGCCACTGACAGTTTGCAACAGATCCGATGTATCATGCACACTTCATCTAAAACCAAGCATTCGACGACATATGTACTGGCGACCTACAAGCCACTGACAGTTTGCAACAGATCCGATGTATCATGCACACTTCATCTAAAACCAAGCATTCGACGACATATGTACTGGCGACCTACAAGCCACTGACAGTTTGCAACAGATCCGATGTATCATGCACACTTCATCTAAAACCAAGCATTCGACGACATATGTACTGGCGACCTACAAGCCACTGACAGTTTGCAACAGATCCGATGTATCATGCACACTTCATCTAAAACCAAGCATTCGACGACATATGTACTGGCGACCTACAAGCCACTGACAGTTTGCAACAGATCCGATGTATCATGCACACTTCATCTAAAACCAAGCATTCGACGACATATGTTACCGGCGACCTACAAGCCACTGACAGTTTGCAACAGATCCGATGTATCATGCACACTTCATCTAAAACCAAGCATTCGACGACATATGTACTGGCGACCTACAAGCCACTGACAGTTTGCAACAGATCCGATGTATCATGCACACTTCATCTAAAACCAAGCATTCGACGACATATGTACTGGCGACCTACAAGCCACTGACAGTTTGCAACAGATCCGATGTATCATGCACACTTCATCTAAAACCAAGCATTCGACGACATATGTACTGGCGACCTTACAAGCCACTGACAGTTTGCAACAGATCCGATGTATCATGCACACTTCATCTAAAACCAAGCATTCGACGACATATGTACTGGCGACCTACAAGCCACTGACAGTTTGCAACAGATCCGATGTATCATGCACACTTCATCTAAAACCAAGCATTCGACGACATATGTACTGGCGAAAGAAAACAAACTCATGTAAAGACGAGAGTTACAAGATGTAAGAAAACTGATTACTTGAGAATCTAAAAGGTTCTGTAATAAATGAACCACCACATTAAAGAAATAAGGCGATCGCTTTCATATACTGTATCCAGTAACGTGCGCCCAAGACGCTCAATGCACACAATTCGAAGTATAGAAAAATAAGAGGTGGTTGATCACCCTTTAGCACACAAATAGCATTACATTGAAAGTTAACTCTGTCTATGAACTCTGTCTATTAATGTCAAGGCACCAATAGTTCTCCAAGATACTAATTCATTCTCTTCTTGGTGCCAAAGTAGAACAACATACTGTAATAAAAAATAATAAAATCTATTCAGGGGTCATTAGAATTTTAAAATAAATGAAACATGTTTTTAGATAGTTTCGAACCTTTTCCGAAATAGCGGACATGGTATAATGTCCTTTTTTTCTTCCGACGAACCTTTTGGTAAAACAAGTATAATTCCCAGTGGAAGGTTACAACAATAAGGAGCAATAGAGAGGTTTGAAGCCAACGAGAACAGTGATGTGATCGGTGAATAACAATCAGGCGATGCCTTGTGAATATAGAACAGTGTTCTACATGCACACAACGCTACCTGCTGTACACACAGTGGCAACCACACACTTTAGTAATTGCATCTGAATACCCTGATTTTCTGTCTTAGTTTTCCTATGTGCACACCACTGGTTTAATTCAGAAGGAAATGGAACTGATTACATTTACAGATAGTCCGAAGACGCCCAAGTTTAGATTCAATTCTGACATACTGACAATTACTCAAGTAAAAAAGAAAGTGATACGAAATCTTACTGAAGAAACTAAAGCATATAGATTAAGCTGGCTTTGAACGTAGGTATTCATCTCAGAGTTAGAATACACCAAAGTCAACGAACCGTCTTGTATTGGGATAAAAAAAGTACTGTATGTTGTAGATATTTTTCTGCAGTTCCGACTTCGACGTTGGCGTGTCTTGTAATCCAGCTACTTGGAGGTCACGAACTGTGGATAGTATTGAGTGATGGTCGTTGGATGTGGTTCTTTTGTGTGGATCAACGTACGCACTATTGAATACCACGTTCACCCGCCAAGACTGTCCTCATAATTAGACCAGTTCGTGATTCAGAAGCGGAACTGTGGATCCGAACGGACGTTAAAATTGAGGGCCCATTAGATAACACTGGATGTTGGGCTATTAATTAACAGTCCTGTTTAAAGAACATATCAACCTTAGCCAGTATAGATCACAAGATCATGTCACTATCATCTTACACCCATCTCATTCCTGCTTGGTTAAAATACTTACCTGGATAGGTTGCCATTTCATAAAGGTAATATCCTTTTTTTTTCTCCACTTTTAAGCCGAAGTATAAGGAGAAAGTATTGTTTTCGTCAAAATTTTCGAATTTGAGTTGAGGGTGGATATATCCGTTTTGGGGTCCCCTGAATCCAAAAAAGTGGGTTTTGACGTGATGTCTGTCCGTCCGTGTGTCCGTGTGTGTGTGTGTGTGTGTGTGTGTGTGTGTGTCTGGATGTGTACAGTGCCACAGCCTACCCCGTTGGTCCGATTTAGATGAAATTTGGCATGTATGTATATATTCACGGTATCTCCAGGCGTTTTTTTCATTTTTTTGAATTTTTGATTTTTAAGGGTAGTTCACCCCTAAAAACCCTTAAAAAACGTGAAAAATCCAAATTTCTCAAAAACGGCTCTAACGATTTTGATTAAAATTTGATAGTTTATAGTGCACAGAGCACTAAATAATTTGACACCACCCGCATGTCTGTAAAAATGACGGTTCAAAAGTTATGGGCTTTTAAATGTCAAAAAAATCAAATTTTTAAATTTTCAGCGAAAACAATAAAAGTAAAGTATAACTTGACTGGTACCATTGAAACCAGCTTAAAAAACTAAACAAATTAGTATTTTGAATTATTTGTCTACGACTAACGGTTCCAGAGAAAAGTTAAATTTACTGTCCACGATAAACGCAGAACGTTGTCTGACAGCGCCCAATGTTATTCTTATGGAAAATGTAAAAAAATCAATTTCTTCCTTACTTTCCACCCGTTTTCCATGAAACTTGGTATGAAGTGTAAGGTCAAATCACCAAACAAAACCAGGGTCCATTAGATAACACTGGATGTTGGGCTATTAATTAACAGTCCTGTTTAAAGAACATATCAACCTTAGCCAGTATAGATCACAAGATCATGTCACTATCATCTTACACCCATCTCATTCCTGCTTGGTTAAAATACTTACCTGGATAGGTTGCCATTTCATAAAGGTAATATCCTTTTTTCCTTCCACATTTAGGTTAACAGCCAAGATGTAAGCATTTTTAGTTGTTGTATGTCCTATTCAAACAAAGACAATATTTTTTTAAATAAATAAAAAAACTTTGAATTTTACATATCCTGGATACTTTCTAATTGATTCCAAGGGGTCAAATCTCTTAGAGTTAAAAACTTTCAAGCTAAAAATACAACAAACATTCATGGAAAGTGAGAAAGAATGGCTGTGCATTGACAGAACCGACGATGAATGAATAAAATGTGAATGTACCACCAAACTGAAGTAGACTGCGCCCACGACAACGGACGCTGTCGCCGCACGGTCACGGCGGCGGTGTTTATGGAACATTCAAGTCTAACAAGAAGCCGGGGTTAATAAAGGTCGGAAGTGTACACAAAGCCAGAGGAGAATCCATGTCGGGAGGTAATGATAGGCAGGAATGCTGCAATTAGGCAGCCAGCACGGGCCGTCGACACGGACGTCCGTCAGACGCAGGCGCATACGCCCAGGACACTCGACGCCGCGACGCTCGTGCCGACGTTTAGGGTAGTCCAGCTAAACAAGACGATATAAGCTTGATAGCCGTACAGAGTATTAACTGATTGGCTAACAATCATAATCAGCTGAGAACTACATTACTAAGACAATTCATAGTGATTTCTCATGATTTTGCCTGAGGCAAAGCGGGGACACATATTGTTACGTAAAAAATGTTATTTAGATTGTTATTGTGGATATTTACCTTCACGATTATTAAAAAGAGTTAGACACGTCCGTTAGCAATCACCTCTGTTTCCAGTACTTCTTGAGCCCTTTTGACGCGTGGATGCACTTTTTTCTTGAGCGTGTGATTTTTGTTAGTAGGTATTTTGTAAGTATTTTTATTGCTTTAAAAATCTTCAGATTTACAACAGCTTGGTCCTGATTATGAATTAATCGTGTCATACTCTAGAATTGACATCACCTGAGGACGGTATCAGATTCCAGATCCCGAAACATGGTGACACGTTGTTTAACAAATCGTGATAGAAAAAATATGTTGCCAGAAGGAAAAGACATAAGAGAAATGCAAACGACCAAGAGGAGTTAAATAAGAGAATTTGACCACAGAATGACTCAAAATGACGTAATCGTTCTTGAGTGGCATATTAATTTAACTTTCTAAATTTTGAATTAGACCCAGTAAACGTCTCGATGTGTATACGAAAATAAACAGGTGAAAACATAAGGATATCAAACTAAAATATATTCTAGGACGTGGATAATCTTTGGTTGGATTTTTGGCGGGATTGTCTGTATTTCATAAACTTGTTATATTCCTCGTTCTCACTTTTGATTATCGACCTTTCCAAAGCCCGAAACACGAAGCGTGTGCTTTACTTAAAAACTATGAATTTTTAAACAGTTAATGTCGGGGAAATAAGAGTTTTGTCCGAAAATTTGTTTTTATAAATATCTTAAAAAATTATCTTAAGAATCTTATATATCAGGAATATTCTTCAAAATAGAAAGATGTATTATGTGTTAGAATTTTGAAAAAAAACTACCAAAATGATTGTTCATTCCAAGTTTCAGATAGTACGCAACCCAAACATTAGTTCTGCATTTTCCCCTAGTTATGTATTTATTTTAAATAAAATAACGGTCGTCGCAAAAATTAAACGAGAAGAGAGAACCATTTCCCATTGTGTGGGGGCCTCTATTCTTTTCCAGAGGCTGGCATCAGCTGTGAGGCCATGTAGCCGTGTAGCCGGCTACCGGTAGACAATAGTTATGAAACGTGTGTCGGGTTCAACAGTCGTAACCTACATAGCAGCGTATCACCTCGACCTTATTGTGAGAGGTTTGGAATCAGCTGATAATAGAGTCGCTTGACCTCTCCCTCCCCCCAACAAGCTACCAGCTGGACCGTAAACTGTTCATGGGCAATAAGCGACCTTAGTGGTCAGACCTTTTTTGTCGAAAGAGTCAGAGTCAAGTTAGTTCCTTAATGATTGTTCATTCCAGTTGTGAGCTGTGAACAATTGGAGACCAATTTATTGCCACGGTAAGTCTGATAACAGTATCATACTATCAATCTTCTGGGTAGAACAGCCTACCATCGTTCTCAGAGAAACTGGAATAGAAATAACAAACTATTTAATATTAAAAGGTGTAACACAATCTACTCTTAGGTTGCTATAGGGTGTTTATAATCGTTGATACAGTAGTTTTAAGCCCTCATAAATAGACCAATTTGTAACTAAGATTCAAAATTGTGGATCGAATCCCACCTTAAACCTTAGCTCGCTTAGATGCCATTGACTGTTAAGCTATTAATTAACAGTCTTGTCTAATGAATACCTCAGACTTAGACAGTAACAAAATCGCGCTACAATCATCTAGCACTCATTTCTCTAGATTATCTAGATAATTCTCAGAAACTTGGCTTAAAATACCTATCTGGGTAGATCACCGTTTTAGAAAGGAAACAGTAAGGTATTACACTAACACTCCTTAGTAAAAATGTTTTCAAGTCAACAGTACATTGGGCGACTCATCGAGACTCAGTATGTGATCCGTTGTGCCATTTTAAAAATTAAACCCTTTAAAAAATATAACCTAACAAATTCAATACTCATTCATTATGTTCAAAGGTCTTCTGACTAGCCAAACGGTAGCGTCTTAGACTTCGACGCAAGTGGTCAGAGGTTCGATTCCTCAGAGGTTAACTAAAATTTGAGGGGTTTAGTTTGATTTTCCTTAAAAAACGTTTGTGATTCTTGTGCAAAATACCGTTGGCGTTGGCATACAAAAAACCCCTCCCCCTCATCAGTCTCTGCCGTGTTGAACCAGCCGCTGAAGGGCGAAGGCCACCAGCGTGTTGTCGCAACCAACTCAATAATTGATAGTTGCAGTTGCAGTTGCGAGAGGAGCGGAAGTGAGTGATTTGCGCGGGTACGGTCAGCTGTTTGCAGGCTCCCGGAACATGGCGACCCGACCGCCCTCAATCTTCACCTGCTCTTTCCTTGTTAACAGTTTACAATAATTATGAGTTCAAAAAGAATTTTTTTTTTAAAGAAGAGTCTAAGCAATTCACGTCACGATTATGTTGTAACGAAAGTGTTGTCATATAGATTTTAAGAACAGCTGTTTAGAGGAACGGTGGTAATAAAAAAAATCCTTTAGAAATATCCATGACCATCTCTTTCCCCAAAGGGAAGTAATACATTTTTTTAATACTTTAAAAGTAACTAAGCATTCAATGTTTGTTATCGACTTTTCATGTTTAATCTTCTGGCATTATACCTGACACTTAATTTCAAACGTTGATTATTGTGTATCTCGAAAGCCCGACATGTTTTACGGCGACTGTTTTCCTGACAATAACTTAACTCGTCACGCTCCAGTGGATCCTCATGGTCTGACGTGACTTTACAATTAGGGTCTGCCCATTTCTTGTGAGACTTGAAAAAGAGTCTGCCTTATTGACTAAATATTTTGTTCTAGCCCCTTAACTGCAATGATAATTTTGTGACGCATTACTGACCACTTGACAGTCGTGTAAAGATGGCCGAGGTGTCAAATTAAAGGTAAAGTGGTTATCTATGGAATCACATTTTCCGTTTTTTTTAATTTCATTTAACGGAAAATATAATCACCCTATATCCAATGGTGAACAAGTAATTATATTTTTATGATAGAAAAAATGGACAATCCTTGATAACCACTTTAGGATTACTTTGAGACCATCATTTTCCTATATTTATTATATTTTTTATGATAGAAAACGTATAAAATGGAAAATTGAATGCTCTAGATAACCACTTTGAGATTACTTTGACACCTCAACCATCATTTCACGACTATCGAGTGGTCGATTGTTTAAAATTTGTTAATTATTTTACATTTGTTTTTTATAAGCCTTTTCAAGAAACTATAATATAGTCTGTGCGTCTATTGAGATGTCGTCCAATGAACGTATGAACATGCCAAATTCCTCATGAATACACAGTTTTTACCTGATACTACTGAGCCTGATAAGTTGCCGTTTTTATGCTGTACAGACAAAATCTAGGTCACAAGCAGCCCCTTTAAACATGTACATGATCTAAGCTATTTCCCACAAGGAATTCTTCCCTTTTTATCTGAAGGATTGAAAGGGAAAACATGTTAATGAATTATAAAAACAATTTCAATAGAAAACTCGATAAATAATACCTGAAACTTATCTACTACGGTATTATTACATACAATGTGATATTTTGCTGTGGCATAACTAGTTTTTAGGGTTTATCGTTAATTAAAAGTTCATATGTACTTATCACATAGCTTCAGTCACTGTAGTCGTTCTCTCTTACCTGCAAAAAAATAAAAAAACCATAGTAACTTTGTTCAATATACCACATTTTACAATTACGTACACATAGTGATATATTTTTCTAATGCGGCATATAGAGACCAAAACACAAAGTGGCTTTGGAAGTCTTAAGTTAATTTGAACAATAGAAAAATACCGTGCTTCCCTTAACTCTTTGGATTAATGCAGATGGCGTTATAGCTTAGGTCTTGACATGCACGGTGAAATGTGTATGGCTTGATATGGACATGAGTCTATTTTGACTAGTATTCGGTAGGTAAATATATACATTTGCATGTATTAATGGCGATATGAAGTCCAGAGAGTTACGGACATCCTGTACACACGTATATTGACCTGCATCCTAACATAGAACCGCTCAGGAAGACATACTAATATGGTTCAGGATGTATTTTACTCGTCAGACTCGACATTTCTTTCTAGAATTACCATTTCAAATTATTAAACTTGAAAATTAGATTCCGCCATTTCTAAATTATATATTATAGAATAATTAATCCCAAAAATAATACTCCTTGCCATGCTTCTGGAACCCTTGTGACGTAATTTGTGTTTTGTGCGTGACTTCTGTTGCTTGGCATTCTTAGTGCGTTTTCGACTACTTTAAACATTTTTGAAATCAGCTTCATACGGGCTTAGTCTGGATTATGTACTAATCTTGTCATGCTATAGATTCCAGCTCAATTGAAGACGAGAACAGAAATTTCAGATCCCAAAACGTCGATAAACTTTGTTTTACTAATCATTATGGGAAATTTCCGCAACAAAAATCTAAATATCATATAACATTAAAAATTATGTTTGGTCTCTAAGGTCCTTAATCTGTTTTCTGTGCTAAGTTTATAGCGAAAGTTGATTATATCCTGTGAAATCACCCTTAAATATACGTTAGAATATGCAATACATAGCAGACACGTGTTATTTATGGATGTGATAAAATATCATTGTCTTTCCCCGAGGAATAATACCATAGAGTGATGTACGAGACTCCTTGTATAGCAACGATAATATATAGTGATGTAGCACAAGCATCTACCACGTGTTACGCTGTCTGGATATGTAGCCTACAGAGAATACATAACCAGAGATAACTTTAAATGTTGGCTGATCGTCCAGCCTAGATGTAGTGCACGTAAAGTACAGTGTCAGACAGTTTATGTCTGTTTTATATATTTTACTCATAATTTATACCTATTTTGTTCGACCAAAAAACTGATGACACATAAAGTTGTAGAAAACTATTCATGTGGTTCAACCCGTGTGTGCATAATGTTTTTGGGTGTAACTTACACATAATGCAAGAAAGCAATCTCCGGTTATGTATTTTCTAATTGTAGATTAACGTTTTTTTCATTGAAGTATACTCATACGCTTTCAGTATTTTTAACACAAGCGGCAGTGCTATACAAAAATAATCAAACTATACGTATTTCTTTAATTTTAAACTTAAGACCCTCTAACAAAATGATCGACTGAAATGTTTTCTGAAAAGAATTTTTTTAAGTTTTGGCGTTATTAAAAAAGTATTAAACAGTATAACTTAATTGAAGCTTTAATGATATTTTTCTCATTTTTGCATCGGTTTTTCCTTTAGTGTTAGAAGTACTGTAATCTTGTTTGCTTCAAGGCAGCAAAAGTATCTTAAAAGTGGGACATCTCCTGGTAAACAAACTCTTGTGCTACATCACTATATATGCTGTCGCTAATATAAAATCCCGTATAGTAATTGAACAATTCTAAATGGCATTATTACTTAAGAAAAAAAATATTCTTGATTAAGGAAATCAAACTTTACAAAATAAATATGGGTATTATGCACCTATTTTAACGTCTGTAATTACGGTTTATGTGTACTTGACGTAATCATTCATAAAACTACTTCCGTTTTCAATTTCAAATGTGTTACGATATTAAGAACTGATAAAGATTGTAAGTACATTAACAAGGACCATGAATCAGACGAGCAATATTACGGTATAATAATATCCAATTATTATTTGCGTACAAGTTGCTTCTTGGTGTGTTTCACACACGGAGGAACGGCAGCTCCACCAGCGTCACCCACACACTACACGGATGACTCATTGATGTCACGCGTCACGCACGAATATGTGTCAACAACAACATAAGCTGTGGCAATACCATGCCAAGAACCTCTAGACCAGACATTACCTGTTCACAAGTGAGACCCTTGTAAGTGACGTAACAACAAGTAGGGCAGAGGCTGGGGCTGAGTACACAAGGACTCCAACGGTTTCGCGGCCTCCAAACCGGCTCAAATATGCAACCAGTGACCCCTCGCCGCCCCGCGCTCGGTGGAGATGACCTCAGCGTCTGCATCTACATATGCACCCGACACATGATGTAGACAGCCTTAGGTATGCATCTAGATGTGTAACTCCAGCAAACCGACTGACGTAGAAGGCAATCTTCAGGTATGCACCTGTATGTGAAAACTGTGTAGGCAGAGGTATGGGTGTAGACACACACACACACACACACAAACATACGTTTACAGCCCACTATGACCTCTTGACTTCTATTCAAGACGTTTTATTTTAACGCGAACAAATATAGAAAGTTATTGTCATTTCGTTGCTGAAAATATAAGCTAATATTTTAACAGCTATGGGATAACAATTCGAGTGTAATTTTTATGGGGCAAGCAGAGTAGATTGTCTATTGTTCTCCGTCTGCAAAGCGAGAAAATAACACCTCAGTTCAGTTACAGTAATTACAAGTCAGGAGTAATTGCGTAGAAGCGACTCTTGAGCGGCTGTCGTGGCACAAACAATGCTACGGTCGCGATGAGGAAGTATACGAAGTAACGGGTAGGGATAAAGATCAAACACGACAAAAGCGGCTCAGTGCTCAGGGCTCAGGGCTCGTCTGCAAATACATCAAAGCGTCCCCTGAGGATTACCAGTGTGTCGCAAATATCCATTTACATAGTGTATTTTCTCTTCATAACTCACGAATATGAAGTTGCGTGTTTACCGAGCAGACCCGATAAGACGTGAGGGCTAGATCTAGGTATAAAGATGAATCGTATAGTTCCAGCTCATAAATCGTTCTGGCCAAAATAGGTATCTGCAGAGTGTCAAAATATATCGAGGAAGAGTTTGACGGTATAAATCCAACAATTTGTTTAGTCTTTGCATGAATCAAACCTTTTGATTGCTTAATAAAACTTATTGCAATTGACAGCAACATTTTATAAGGCAAGATAGTTTTATTAACGGCCATGAATTTTAGTGGAAACAATCAATCTGGTGTGCTACTGCAAACCCTGTACCTAGTTCAATTTGTCAAAACTACGTACACATAACGTACGTATCACAGCACGTACTTCAAAGACTTTTGGATATCCATTGTGACAGGCTCCAGTTACATTTCTCTCAAGGAATGATCCTGGGTTTTGACTAAGCAGGGCTGGGTTTTGACATTCTGTCGAACACAAACTCTCCTTCCAGCAGGGTACGACAGGAAGGATCTCCATTTGACTCTGAGGTTCACCTTGACTGGAAAGAGGGATTCTTCTCTAGAAGGGCTAGAGTGTAGAAGTATTTGGGGGACTAATCTTTTTATTAGTCACTTTTTTCTTCAGTGTTAATTGTCAGTGTCGAATCCATGCCCAAAATTGAGTACCCTAATAAATCCCTTTTTACTACTAGCTGGAATGTTAGACCGGATTTAATTGAGACTTATAGTGCCTAAAATATAAAAATCAAAAATTCAATTCAATTTTTTCTCATAACTGGCTGTAAGAATAAAATATGTTCACACAATGTGTTCGAAAGATGGTTTTGTATCATAGAACTGTGACATAAACTTTCCATTGAAGTACCTTAATTACTATAATAATGTATTTTATATAATAAAACCACCAAAATCGTTTCCACTTGCAATCAAAATCTCTGTTGTTGTCTTAAGACTTTTGTAAAAATCAAAGACATTCTGTTACCATTTACTTACCTTTACTGAGTGAGAACCAGAAAATAAACTTGATCAAATAACAAACAAAACCACACAAAGGAACTGTAAAATACGATTTGATTATCAAACAGTTATTGTTAAGTCGTAGAACGGAGAGGAAACACAAAGGTGTGTGATATGTAGCCAACGTCTTCCCCAGCAGACATTCACATCACACCCTGGGCTGGACGAGGGTCGACCGACCCGACGCCTGCTGGCATTAATATTCCCTCAGCTCAGACAGCTGGTACAACCGAATACCTAATGTTACATTAAAAAATCAGCTTTGTTCTTGACCAAGTCGATGAGTGCTAGGGAAGCACGTGAGCCATTGTCCCATTGTTGGACAACACGTGTCCTTTGTGGTCCGGTCCGCTGGTCCGTTCCTCGTCCAAAGAGGACCCTGATGGACAACGGGACCGCGGGCGTGGACACGAGGTTGTATCACTGCCAGGATGCCGAGACATGCGGAAGCCCGTACTGAGGAAATTTCAATTTAAGAGTTCACGTGCGGAAAAAAACGAAGGCGACTGAGGGGGTATTATATAACGTGTGTGGTACATTATACGGAATAACTTACTAACTCAAACTATATAGGAACTAAATAAAGCATTCACTATTGAAAAATAGGTTGATTATGTTTTACTCTCAACACAACATTTTGAAAGCAACAGTTACAACTGATATATTCTAAGCTGTTACAACTAGAATTGATGATGGCTTTGACAATTAATGAATATTTGTCACTACATTTTGTAAGATGAATCTATTGATATCATCACGCGAATAATCGTGTATAATCTTTTATTATAAACGATATTTTATCAAAGACATATGAGAAAGAAAATTAATTTTTGGTTGAGTAAAAAGTGGAATGTTGTTCCTGGGATATCTCCTTTTATTGAATAATAATAGAGTAATTTAAGCATTAGCTCATGCACCGCATGCTAAATAATCCCACCAATCTACGTCCGGGTAACGGGTAAGCCCCTTTTCAAAATTATTCATTTGTTAGGGATGTTGAATACGCGAAACCGTTCTTGCAAAGTGTCACATCGCTCTCCTATTGGACCCTTTAGCACTCCACGAGGCATGTCACGGCGGCCGAGAAACGCGGCGTCAGACTGGAGTCAATAAAACGCGGATAATGGGACCATTAGATACAAAGTGCGGTCGCGAGGGGGCAGCACCGCCGCACGCGCACAGCCCATTGCGCACGCGCACGACAACGACACACAACGCAAGCGCACGCGGCCTGTCAAGCCTCTGTGTGCGATCGATCAGAACCTCAAAGGGAATTAGAGAGTGTGAATTTCTAATCGCATTCAATAGAGACAAAAGCACACGAGTAACTTGAGTGTTCATTTAACAAAAGACTGAATAAAACAAAGACGAATGTGTGCAAAAGAGTATCGAGTCGAAATTAAAATATAGAGGAAAGTTCAGACTTTTTTCACTTTTTGAGCTTCAATCGTTCCATTTCACTTATGCGTGAGGTTTACTGTTACATTATGAGCGCTACTATAAAAAATTACCGTAAATTCCAGGAAAATATTATTCAAATAAAACAAGAAAAGTACGAAATTCGTTGCATAAAAATCCACTACCCCAAGCAGGACGATCTCCGATAGTAGTAACTGATGTAATTTTAAGTGTATAAGTAATTTTTAAAATTTTAAGTAATTTTAAGTTAAATAATGCATAGCGAAGTATAGTATCTGATTAGAATTTCCTCAGTCAGTGGAAATATGATAAACTATATCTAAAAAATTTAAAACAAGCAAGCAAATATTGGAAATATAATAAATAATTTCATGAAATCTTCATTGACTTCCCTAAAGCCTACGATAGTCTAGATAGAACGAAAATCTGGGATAAAATGGATCATTATCATTAGCTCTACCAAAGTATAACTAACCCATCCCAAAAAGGTTTACTAACATGCAGATAGATCGCCGATAATTTCAAACTACTGTACTGTAATCCAATAGGTATTCATTCCAATGTATTTGAAGCGTGGTATGTTTCAGTGTCTATTCGCACTTCAAAATGTGCATACAGATACTCAGGGGGGGTTAGGTTCGGTTCATTTATATATAAGTATAAAAAATACCATCAACCATCTCGGAAAACTATGAACATCTACTGTTCCTAGATACTAATTTTTCTAAGAAAGAACGCGGTTTTCGAAGAAATATTGACGTCATACAAAACGGCGCACGTCTGACGCTCGAATAGCCTTTGCCAAATATTTAACATTGATATTGCGGGAGTACAAATCCAACTCGCTGTTTGCTGTTGTTTCTTCTGCCTCTTCTGAAAGGTTGATCATGCAAGTTGATAGGATCCTGTTGAACGTAAACTACCGTCAACAAAGCTGACACCAGAAACTGAAGCCGGATAACTGGTTATTTACAACAGTTAGTCGCCACCGCAGCTTGGTCACCAGCAACCGCAGCCAACCAGCAGCCACCAGCAACCGCGAGCTATGTGACGGTGACGAGGACTCTTTGTCACTGTGACAGGAATGCCGTCCGGGGTCCTTGAGTCCACCACCACACCTGCAACTTCCAACCGAACGACCTCACTCCAACTATTACTTCATTTCTACTTTTACCTGTGACATTTTACGGCGTTTTACAACCTAATCGGTAATCAGATATCTGTATCAAAAGGTGAGTAGGCTCCGCTGCGAGTCCAGCCCCCGGGAAGGACACAAACTACAGTAGTTAACATAAAAGCGAAGCTAGATTCACAAATAGATGAAGGCTTTTCTGATACATTGAAGTGTACAGTAGTAACTTAATTTTTGCTGATATCTAAAGGATCACTGGTTGTTGGTTCTGGGTCAAAACCAGTGGCAGCCGTCACTCCTCTCTATTCATCAACGGTCACCTCTGGCATATGTGTCTAACGCTGCTTCGGGTATACGCCGTAGAACATGATGATATTGTTCTTATATCTCTTCAATTTTCCAAATTCGAATCTTAAACTAAAAACTTGTCTTGTCATGCAGAAATGTTTACGTCTCCCAAAACGTAAACTGATTCTACTACTTAATACTTAAATTCCTTTAATTCATTATGATTATAACGTTTCGGTTATCTCCAAGACTAATTAAACTTCAATTCTCTCTTTAACACCGTTCGTTTTAATCGCTATCCCTGGTACAATCTAACATTGTCTACAAGCCGGGACATCGGTGAATGAGGAGTTCCCATGACTGCGAGTACAGATAACCCTGGAGGAGCAAAGGGGCATCGGAGAGGGCGGACGATGAGTCCGTACGAGAGAGAAAGTCACCCGGCAAACTGCATATCCAGGTGCAAGATGGAGGGAAACCATGGCAATTAGGATTTGCCGACCTCATCGAATCCGTAACTTTCACATCTGGTCAGAGTTGAGCCCAGTGGTGAAATTAAAAGGCTTGAGGCGCTGCCGCCACTTTCACTCGTCCTCAGCCCCTCACACACGTCACAGATCGTCCTACTGTCTACTGACGTGCGGTCGGACAGGGACAGGAAGTCTTATGTAAGACTCAGCATTCGGTTCGGTCAACTATTGATATTGCGGTAACGGAGAATGATTGAAAATAGTACTAAGTTTGTGGACGTGCCTTTGCCATCGGTCTGGAGTGTATTCGAGTGTTGTTGAAGAAATGGATGGGGTTTAACAGGGTGACTTGTCCACCCACATAAACTACAGATCTGAGCGCGAGAGGTATCAAGTAAAGATAGGGGTGACCCGACAGAGTTATTTGAACAATGTTTACGTACCAAGTTTGTCATGTTAACAGCTAAGCCACTGACTCACAAGTCATCTGTTAGAACCGCAGACGGTCTACGTAGTTCTACTTTTTGAGTTACAATAATAAATTTGAGACTTTACATTAAAGTAGACTATGAAAAGACCTTCTCTAATCCTGAACTTTAAAATCATTCATGAAACGTTACTACCGAAAACGAAAAAATAATTCAAAAAAGTAAAAATTGCATTGACGCGATCTTGGTGCTGACCAGACGGTGTCTACTGGAGGTGGATGTGCCAGAGTTCAATAACTGCTTGCTCTGCTCTCCTTGTAAACCAACCGCGTCGTCTCGGCTTCCAACAATAGGCATTACAGGTCTCGCACTCTCGCGAGGACACCAACCACCTGCTGGCCGTACTCGTCAACCCAGTACACGTCAACCACGTACACGTCAACCCAGTACACACGTCAATCGTACTCTTGCAACGTTCACGTAACTACGTACACGTTAATCGTACTCTTTCCCCGTACACGTTAACAACGGACACGTCAATCTTACTCTTCAACCATATACGTCAACCAAGTGCACGTCATCACGTATGCACGTCTCGTATCAATCGTGTAGCAACTCCGTGTAGCAAGGCTAAATTTCCACACATATACTTATATTTCCACAATTATACTTGTAGGTCACAAATTGAGTATAGTTTGAGCGATGGTTGGTGGATATAGTATTCTCTTGAATGGATTCACGTCCGCACTATTAAAAAAATCCGCAAATACCATCGTCATAATTAGACCAGTTCATTATAATTAGACCATTCATACTTGGTTTAAAATACTTACTTGGGTAGGTCACCATTTCAGAAACTAGCAAACTAATAACAAAAATTGGAAGAAATAACTTTCACTTTAACTAAGAGGATCATTACTCCCTATTGCTCCCTCATTTTATACCACAATACCCCACTCCACTCTCCACTGTGTCCACTCGCGATAGTTTGAAAGATGATCCCCCAAAATCACAGCCTTACCCACCATGACGCTATAATTAACAACGGTTCGTGTGAACAAAGTAACAAGCCGGTGGGGCGCGGTGATCAGTAATGACACAGCTTAGAGCGAGATAATGCCCGGAGCCGGTGGCGGCGGCGGCGGCCCATCCTTTACTTCTTTAACGATCTTCACACCGGCTTAGCTCGGGGAACCTGGTAAAAAGAGTAACACAAAGGGCCCTGACAAGTGAGATAGGATCTGTCCTCCGCGTGCTCTACCGCTGAGGCTGAAGCTGTTGCAGTAATGATGTCTGACAATACAACAGTGACGACGTCGCGACGCCGCCGCACGCTGCTAGCCCCACACAGCACGACCGACGGCGTCACCCTCACACATCACGTTGCCGCGACCTACTACTGTATATTGAAGGTCAAACTCTCGTCTACTATTGCGTTAGAAAGAAAGAATTTTAAACTAATAAAACTTAACAAGTTTGCATATTACCTTTCAGTCAATAGTTCTAAAAATTGCAGTAACAAACCATAATAAGAATAATCTCATGGGATTGGGAAAATAGTTCTTCTTAAGGAGGTTCTATCTTCATTACTTTTTTAGTACGGAGGATTTATCGAGGTTGTTGCCACCGATATTCGTCTTATAGAGGTTTCTTATAGCTCAACGCACTTGTCCCTTGTCTGAACACGCGTCCGTCAATGTTTGTTTTGAAAACTACTTGCTATGGAGGTCAACCGTGTGGGAACTACGTCTCATAGAGTTTAAGTACGTTCGCTGGGTTTTGCCTGAATTTCTACCTCATATTGAGATGTTCAGCATTGAAAGTAATGGAGGTTTCAAGGTGATTTTGAACATTTTGTTTTAGAGGGTTTCGTCTCATACGACATACGAAGGGTAATGGAAGCTGAAGTAGATGTACTAGACGAGGTGCAAAATAGACAATCAGTCTGGTTTGGCCATGTAAATCGGATGAAGAAAGGTTCACTCCCACGCCAAGTGTTGGAATGGGTTCCGCCATGGAGGAAGAAAATAGGAAGACTCAAACGCAGTTG
This sequence comes from Nephotettix cincticeps, assembly GCA_023375725.1. Taxonomy (NCBI): domain Eukaryota; kingdom Metazoa; phylum Arthropoda; class Insecta; order Hemiptera; family Cicadellidae; genus Nephotettix; species Nephotettix cincticeps. Next base: position 32,871,907 of record CM041790.1, on the reverse strand, counting down.
GCAGATGTGTATTCCAGAGGCAATGGCGACAAGAGGCCTTCAAATCGGCGATTGCGCTGACAGAATGCTGTGGAAGCTGGAAGCTGGGAGTGGAGAGATGGCGAGAGCTGTAGAAATACGCAATAAATAAATAATTAAATGATTACGTACAGTCAAATGTTATATAAATTATACATTCGGTTTATTGTCAAATGATATTGGTTTATTAACTTTTTTAGTGAGGTAGCACCAATTCGAATAGGAAATTTTAACTTTTTTTTAAATTTTAATTTGATATCGTTATGGATCGTCAATTTAGTATTGACATTATCGCAAACAAAAGTTTGCAATAATAGGGCTGAATTGATTTAGAAGTTTGATATGTAGGAGGATGTTCCTACATGTTCGGATGCGGCGGAAGCAGTAGGAGTGAGGATCGCACACTCATAGTCACCGCCAACATAATTGCTACAACAATAGTCACAGGACCAAGGACTGCCCACATGGCCGGCCTTCGCTCCGCAAACAATTCCTCTATTATTCCCGCCTCACCAGTCACCAGTGTCCACACAACACTCCGCCAGGGCCGACGCATCTCCCAGCGTCCACGTGGACGACACGAGGGTGGAGTCACTGCCGCCTCCGGGAACTGACGTCAACCTTAAACATATATTACCTCAAAAATTCTGTGGGGGCAACTTGTGTTAAGAAATACTTTTAAATGAAATGGCAACCTACCCAGGTAGGTTTTTGGTCCAAGTGTGAATGAGAAATGAGTGTAGGATGATTATGGTGCGATCTTGTAGTCTATTTTTCGTCAATTTATGTAAAACAGGTTAGCAATTACAAATATAAAAATATTACAAATATAAATCAATAATTCATTCATTCGGGAAGCTAGATTTTTTTTAAACATTTCGCCTTGGTATACATTTTAACCATATTCTGCAAAACAATATAAAATTCTGAAAAAAGCTTTTCCGAACGTATGAATGATGATATTTAGATTTTTATTGTGGACATTTTCCATCACGATTTTAAGTGAAACAAAGTTTCACGACGTTTCGGGATCTGAAATCTGAAATCACACAAAGAACAATTTAGATTTTCATTTTGATTCCAAGGCTCCAATTTCATAATATAAATGAATGAGCTCTTCCCTGCATTTTAAAAGCCAACTTACTAACGACAAATCCATATTGGTGAAAATATGTATTTTTGTAAATGCTATAAAGTATCAGAACTTTTAAAAGCTATTGCTATGAATATTTCTAATTCGGTAGATGCAGCATGTCCACAGGAGTAAAAATGAAATCAACTTACAAAACGTTACAACGTATTAATGAAAATATGTCCATTAAAACATTTAACTAACTACTAGAGAAACAGGAATATTCAAATATTAGAAAACTAGGCTGAAATCAATGTGTAACTATAATAAACGTGAGCATAAATTTCAACAAAATAATATCACGAAAAATATCTTAATCAAGAAGCTATTCAAAGTTTACTACATTTAATACGTTACTACGTTTACTACATTTTGAAATTGTACATCGGTGTTATATGATCGTTTTGTGTGGTTACATACAACATTACAGTATCGGTGTTATATGATCGTTTTGTGTGGTTACATACAACATTACAGTATATTTAATTTAAGTCGTCGAATATGATTTAACGTAAAAATATTTTGAGGCACGAAAAGGAATGAATATTAAAGCAATAAAAGTTTACTCAATAACCAGGTCTTCTATGACAAGAAAATTTATGAAAGTAAAAAATTCTAAAGGCTGTTTTGGAGTTAAGGTTAAAGTTTCTAATAAGCCCCAGTCACTTCAAGTCAAGAGCGAGATGGGCAAAAAATATTTTTTTGCTGAAATATTCTTTCCCGTAGGATTTTTATTCCTTAAAGTGTTATCCATAAGAAAATATAATCATATCCTGTGATATTATTTAAAAAATTTAAAACTAAATCGCTATAACTATTAGTTTTTATAAGTTTTTACTTTTCAGCTTGTTCCCGAAACTATTTTTATATAGCCTAAGGGTACATTCTCTCCGTATAAGAGATTAACTTTTGAATTTTTTTGTAAACATGGATGACATAGTATTACAGACTTAAATACTAAACGAAGTAATAACTTAACATTTTCATATGTAAAAAATAGTTACCTTAAAAATAAGTATTTTTAGAAACCATTAAAAAATTATTTTTTAATATTTCAATATGAAAGAGCCAACGTTTATATATTATGCTGTTAAAATTGAAATAAGTTAGCTTATATAGATTCTAATAAAATTGTACCTAAGTTGCTAATTTTAACACGCGTATCATAGGCCCTTCCCGCTTCCCAGGAAAATAATCAATAACCAGTGAAATATTTTATTTTAAATCACACAACCATTTGAAACACGGTTCCAAGAATAAGTGATAAAGACTCAGGGATGTAGAATATTTTCGACGCAGTGTGAAACGCATCGACATAAAAAAAGCTAACGGATCTTTACGATCTTAATCATTTTGCAAACCAGTAAAGCCAGGCATAGCTGAGTAGATACGAACCGGTACAAAACAATAATTATCACTTCCGGTTGGTCGGACGACGACGACGAGTGGTGGTTGAAATGGCGGCAAACACGCCAAGTGCGGCTTGGCACGCTACGTGTTCACACGTACGTAGTAGAGGCTAGTAAACCACCGTCAGAAGGGCGGCTGCGTTCAAAACTGAAGGTCACCGGATCGAATCTGGACCGAGTTGCCATTTGTCATTGGGCTATTAATGATGCTTCCTAACAACAGGTCGACGTTAGGTAGTAACAAGACCGGGGTTTGGACCCTTCCCCATCAAGACGTTTAAAAAACTTGGAGGGGACCAAGGTGAATATGAGTACAGTGTGAGTGTTTTTGTGACGACGTGTAGCTTTATTACCGATAAATATCAGCTGATTCATTTGTAGGATCATTAATCACCTGAGGACGGGATCAGATTCAAGATCCCGAAACGTCGTCAATGTTTGTTTTATTAATAGTAATGGAAATTGTCCACAATAACGATTTACATAACGTCATTAATTAATTAATAATTCAATAAAAAAGGTAACTGAATCAAGTATCAAACCCTTACAAAATTCTAACAATATTTTGCTCAGCATCGATCGGGTAATCTTCAGATTGTGACGTAGGTGTTATAACTACTGAACCACCCAGCCTATTATAAAATTCTCATTTGAGTTCAGTTATCTATATATGATAGCCTTAGAAGATTGGCAGCGTTCTGAGCGCACGCTATCTTGTGTCGTCCTTAGCTCGGAGGCGGAGTGTTGTGGTTATTTGTTGGTTTATCAATATAGATTTGTACTGTGCATGATAGAGAAGTATAGTATTATTGACAGCATGATAAAATTAATATCTGTAATTCAAACTTTTAATTTTTTAATATACACGGGAGGAGTATCTCCACCTCCAGAAACGTTGTGTAGTTAAAAAACGCGTTAGAAAATACCAATAAAAAATATTAAATCATAAAAAATCAAAATCATAATCATAAAATCAGCTTGTTAAACATTTAAACTTTAAAGTTGGCCACAATACTCACAATATTATCTTCTATATTGATCATCGGCTAAAACATTCAGATCTTCAGACTGACGCAGAGTGGGAATAAAATGTTCTATAACTTTTGTACTTTAATATGATTCTTCATACTCATAATTAGACCAGTTCGTAATTCAGAGGCAGTGGTTTGGGCCCCACGTTAAACCGAAAGTACCTTAGATATATCATTAACTGTTGGGCTATTAATTAACAGTTCTGTCTAACGAACATATATGTCAACCTCAGTCAGTAATAAGACCACAAGATCGCGCCACAATCATCTTACACTCATTTCTCATTCATACTTGGCTAAAAATACCTACCAGGATAGGTTGCCATTTCAGTTAAAAGTATCATATATTTTCTGTCTCTCAAATAATGCACTCCAAGTGGAAAATATATTTTAAAGTAGCGCTTTTACCTTTGTTAACTCTGGCTTCAACCCGTAACAACTTTTTTAAAGAGTTTTACCAAGAGTTTTAATGGGTCTAATGTTGTTGAATTTATGTATGTGAATCAAAAAAGCTTGAACTTTAATTAAAATAACCAGCAACACAGAGTGAGGTATTTTACAAAAGCTTTTCTTTTAACATTTTACTCCAAGCATGCATTTTATTTACCGTACTCTAAGCCCATAATCCTTTTACATCTTGCTTATTTAGAGGGTAATAACATACACACATACCACTGATATTTTGACTTCTCAAATCCAGCATAAGATAAATGACAGACGGGTTTATTTTTAAACGTTTGAATCTTGACAAGATATTGAAAAGTATAAAATGAGCATTGAGCGAGCTTCAAAAATATACAAGACACGTACATCTTTCATTACATCCTCTTTCTTTTAGGATACATCTTTCTTTCTTTCTTTCAAGACATAGATCTTTCTTTTAGCATTCTTTAAACAACGAGACTAGAAACGTAATTTACTTTAACAAAATTGTTCACAGTTTCTTTGTTCACAGTAAGCTTGTTTGGATTCAGTCAGTGGTGATAAGTCACGTCAGGTTGTCGCTTTAACATTGAAACTGTCGTAAAACAAAACAAGAGAGCAGGAACTCGCTGTGTGGAACAGCGGTATGAGATGGATCAGAACAGGAACTGTGGAATAGAGAGGGAGCCGTGGATGCTGTACAACTCGTGCTTAGAAAATGATCTATGCGCCATGCACCTGCCTTTTTTGCTAGTTACTTTAATGATAATACAAGTTATTATGAATTAGTAACGACAGCCGAACTATTTCATCATAAATAACTAATATTAAAAGTAGAAATTTAAGCTTCCAATATTGTAAGTAATTAAGTAATATACTAAACCAGCCAATTAACCCGGTTTCACGCATGATAATAAATTCGTAAAAGATCATTAAAAATTTTAAAATATTTCATCCACCGTCAAATTATATCAGATACCAGATCTTATTTTACCCCGCCCTGCCATTTCTTCTTCAATCTTCTCTATCAACAAATTAATTGTTTTTAACGGTTTAATGACGACAATGCTATTTTACTTGTTAAATTTTTAAAGAAAGTCCTAGTATTAATCTTCACATCTGTGTATAGGGCGCACCAAACAAAGAAACGATAGTAAGAAACCGAAGGTTGCCGGTTCGATTCCGGACCCAGTCGCCAATTGAATTATTAACTAATTACATTTCTAACAACAGTATGAGGTTTGGTAATAGAATGTTGATTTTTCAAGTTTTCAAGAAACACAAAACTAGAAATAAAATAAAAATGTTGTTGGGTTAAATAACGTGATAAAATATATATTTATTTTTTATTTACCGACAAATATTGAAGTACTGCAAAATCGTGCAACCGGATATTTGAGCAATAATTATTTTGTTTTTAGAAAATCAATATCAAAGAAGTAATTTTTAATTCCCTAGATAACGGACCTTAATCATCTATTTACGAGTATCTTGAGACCAGTATTCTGTAACACAATTAATTTTTCTCGTATGGGGCTGAAACACATAATCCCGTCACTGATTAAGACTTCAGATTCAATACATCCTACTGCGCAATTTAGTTTTTATTTCAATTCGTAATACATTCTGAGAAGAGACTCGTCCGTCGAGAATATTTAAATACTTGATAATTGAAAACTGCTAAGAGTGCAAATGAACGCAGAATGCGTCGGAGGCGGAGGATGCGCGGAACGCGAGGTGGAAAGCCTTGGCGGAGCCGCCTCTCGTCACTGGGAAAATATGCAACCAACCCACGCCCCTCCCCCACCACCAGGACATACCGGCGGTGGATGACGCTGCGGGGGAACGCGTTTCTGAATGTCTTTCCAGTTCGCGATTTGGCAACACAGTTAGCACTGATCAACGCCGAAGTGGACAGGGTAATACTGCGACATAGAGTGATGAAGTAACAAAAAATATTTTTAACCAAGTAAGGTAAATTTATGAGGGGGTTTGACTTTAAATAATTTTTGTAAATGCCTAGTAAAGCTTGCAAGGTAGGTTTGCATAGACAAGAAAAGAAGGAGGATTAAAAAATATGAAACATCTAATACGATAAAAAGACGAGTAGAAATTCTAAACGACTAACCGAATCCAATCCCAGGTTTGGGTGGCAGAACGCTTGAGAAGGTCCCACTCTCTGAGCCATTAGCTTTAGAGTCTAGACGTCATTGTCAAGATGAGGAGGAGAGGGGGGGGGGTGGGGGGGGGGGGGGGGGGGGGGGGGGGGGGGGGGGGGGGGGGGGGGGGGGGGGGGGGGGGGGGGGGGGGGGGGGGGGGGGGGGGGGGGGGGGGGGGGGGGGGGGGGGGGGGGGGGGGGGGGGGGGGGGGGGGGGGGGGGGGGGGGGGGGGGGGGGGGGGGGGAGGGGGGGGTAGTACGGCTACTTCCCAATAACCCCGGTACGAATATGGTATTAGTAGTCTACCACAACCTACTATTGCGCTTCGGAAAGCACATTATGCCGTTGGTACTGGTTACATATGTAGTCTATAGGTCTATAGGTGGTCAACAGAACCACTAGCACTAGAGAGTCGAGAAAACAATGATTCTAGATCTTGACCAGAGTGTCACATGAACCTTTAGAATATTATTAACGACAACCCTTGAGTCTGCAACTTATTATTTGAGAGTACACCCTCAAGATCCCCCACTGTACACCATCCGGAAAATATGTCAGTATTATTCTTCACCTTCTCAGGTGTACATGTAATCTTGGATGAGTGTTGAAACTAAAGCGGGATCAATCCCGTAGGAAAAATTATTTACTTTCCTTTAGGAAATAACTTGGATCACAAATCATGGACATGTATAAAAGAAATGTATTTAGTCCCTCTCCGCTGTCCTTATAACCATATGACGTCACTTCTGTTTTCGCGTGATATGAATTGCTATTCCTCATTCCCAGAGCTTAGGCGTACACATGTCAGATCACAAGGCTGTCAGGTAACAACAGAAGCAAGTCACACTTGATCGACAATGAAATTTCCAATAGTTACACGGATTTTTATGATGTACTTAATTTTAACATGTTAATTCAAAATCAGTGAGGAATATTTTCTAGGAAACCTCACAATCTATCTTCCTTGCTGACGGATACCCCTCTGGCACCCGCATATTCTCCAACTGTTGCCAAGGCTACGAACCAACCGACCGTGGAGTCTTCCTCATTGGTTGATCCACGATTCTAGCATCGATTATAATTGATGTACCATTTGTATAATAGGGTTACGTAACATCGTCGTGGTTAAATGAGCACGCAGGATGTGAATAGTAAAAGGTCATATTGGGTCCCTGCTAGCATTTATTGCATGGTTAAAAAAATAAACGCTGTTGAAATTGGTTGAGCTAGAGAAACTTCTAATAGTTTTTTTATCATCCTGCGTAAACTGTTGTATTTCTAACGGATATATAGTTCACTTTGTAGTTTCTTACTAAGGTTTTGCCAATTTATTACTCAATAACTCATTGTGCTTTTACTTTAAGATGATTTCACGACCTTTAATCTAGATTTTATGAAGTTATCTATAAATTGACAGTATCAATTCAACACGGATACATCAGAGTACATAAAATGTAGGCCCTACATTATGCGCCTTCAACATAATGATTAGGCGTTGCTGCAAAGAGTTTCAAAAACTAAAATTAATATGTGTCAAATGTCTTAAACCTTGATGGAAGATATATATTAATGAAGGAAAAGCCAACATTGTTGGAATGAGCATTCAGATGGTCTACGTGTAAAAAGTAAAACAATCAATTTGTATACTTTAAAAACTCAATTGACAATTTGAATTCCACACGATATGTACAAATCAATTAAGACAGAGAATTGTTTTGTTTGAATGCAGTACCAACTCGGAACAATAGCCTGTTATATTTAACAAAGCGTTATCCCTTATCGACGTTTCGTATCGGAGTGCAGCGAGGGCGACGACTCAGGCCGTTGTTATTTCAAGAATGTCCGGCGCATACCGTGATGGGAGTGACGGAGAGACGTCCACCTGCAGACGTGCGTATATAACGAAACATCACTTGTAATACAGAAATTAAATACTAGCCTAACGTCTTGGATTTCTGCGAAAATGGTCACGGGTTCGATGCCCACAAAATGTAGATGAGAGATTTCAATAAAATAGTGAATTAAGAGGCTGCATAGCTAAGTTAAGCCTGCCGTTGGCAAAAAAGGATTTAAGAAAGTACAATATTCAGCTGGCCTTGAGTTATATTATATTGGTTGATTAAGGACAAAAAGCTATTTTATATAAAAATCATAAATATAATATAGGCTTTTAAATATATAGATGATTTTATTTAGATTATTAATTAATAAATTACAACATATTAGAAAACTCCTACTTTTTTTTTTATTATAACTACATTTTGATTTTTTTTTTTTGATAGAGTCGTAATTTTCAACAATAATTGTAGTTCAAATTTTTAAAATCTAAAAATTTTAAATTCCTTTTAGAATCAAAATGTAAAAAAACAATGCTACCAAAAAAAAAAATGCATATGTTTTTACGTTTGACAGTTCTTGATTGTAGACGGCAAGAACAATATGTGAATAGAGGTTTTCATAAATATTTATTTTATGTATGTAATAAATGTAAAATATCAGGTTACTAAACAATTTGTAAAAACTTTAGGGTAACATAACTGTCAAATAAAAGCAGGAAAAGTATTTAAAATCTTCCGTGTTTTGATAGAAACGTATTCGTTGTATTGCTTGAAGCTACTGTAACAAACCAAATAATTGGGTAAATTAAATTTATCTTTTGCTTTTCAATCCTCATTCCGTTTCTAACAAAATCAGTTGATCACAGGATAATAATAACAAACAGTATGGACATTTAAATTCTCAGTATAATTAGCTAAACAAAAATTGAGGTTGGCAAAAACTCTTAAACTACGACGCGAAATCGGCTACGCCGTAGCTTAAGCGCTTAGATCTCACGTATGCAAGTCGCGTGATCGATCCCCAAATAAAAAAATTTGTTCATATTTATATTAATTAATATTAAAAACGGTTTTATTTAAATCACATAATGTTTTCATTGTGCAGTAAATTTGGTTTTATTTGCAATTAACAAATATTTTTTAATATAAATCAATAAATATACCTTCTTAAAATAAATAGTGAGTGATTAGAACATTTAGGATTATGAGGTGAATTAAGTATTCCAAAAACAAATATTAGAGAGCATAGACCCTACATATATTTTGTATTATAAAGCTAACTTCATTTTACGACGTTAGCAGATAATACAGAACATACATTTTTTGTATTTGATAGAGTCGTAATTTCCTTACAACAATAATTCAGAAGTAGTTCCAAATTTTAAGTGGGGCATAAAAGACTTTTTAATTCCTTTATGTTGAATCATGTACACCAAATATGATTCAAAATAAAAGGTATAACATTATGCAATGGAAACTAAAATAATGCATGAATAGTTCTAACAAGTATACTTATTACTTATGAGATTATACTATTGTATACTCACAAAGAAATGTCTGAAAACCAAAAGGATAGTAAAAGAGCATCTGAGATTTCAGAAAATGAGAAAATAAAAACCCAGTATAGTTAAGTTACATACAAATTATATACTACTCACATGTAACCTAGGAATCGCATAGGTCAGACACTCACCTGAAAAAGAAAATCATCTTTAATCGCTATATAGACGTACATGAATCCAAAATTTTATTTCAGTTTATACTAAACAATAGACACCCAAAAACAATTTTTAAGCCTCAAACTGCTTTGATTTGAACTCAACATAAAAGGCTTAAAATACCTATAAGGTTGCCATTTCAAAAGGTAATCTAAAGGCCATCTGACCCAATATTTTTCATGCAAATAAAATATGTTTATTATAAAATTTAATAATAAAACAACTTTTTTATCAATGAATGTAACGATTGACTGTATGACAATGTTTGGCTTTCATAGTAAAACTATAAATTCCGTGTTAAAATAAAAATCTTTAAAAGGTTCTCAATCTCATTCATGAGATACTGATCCAAACAATAGATTCAGTATTTCATATTGTGGTGAATATAAGAGAAGGCTGGGTTATTTTGTGATAAGTCTAAAAACATGCAACGTTTTTGCTGACAAAGACCAGCTGATTCATTTACCAGGCTTACTAATCAACGAACAAAGGCAACTTGATGCAGTATCGACTTACGAAATATTGTAAACATTTTAATAAAATGTACATAATGAAATAAATTACCACGTTTTCAAGTTCTGGAAACTCATTTCAAGTTTCAGCGGACTCAATGGACTTACCCACAATCCTTTTTTATAAAACTATCATAACACCTGTAAATTCTCGGTGACAATATGATCCTAAGCATAATCCTTATAATAACAAGGTTGAGCAGACGACGGCGCGACGGGGGGTGGAGGGGGAGGTGGAGTAAAGGAAGCGTGACAAATGAGAGTATTGATGACCGATCACGGTTACCTCCCGGTTAGTTAGCTAAATATTGTAACACCGGTCCGGACCGCCGGCCGCCGCACGGTCGACGTCATTAATCTGCCCAGCGCCAACGGACCTTCGTTGTTTACGGTTGATCACGACACACAATATTCGTCATAACAGAGGTCCATGTGTACTACATTTCTTCCTTACGTTCCACACTCTAAACCTAAGCCATCGGAGGTTTTACACATTCAGTGTATACATTTCTGGTTGCGATATTATTACATAGCAAAAATGTTTTGGTCATTAACTGGAATTGAACCCGAATAGAATTGTCCCGCTCTACCTCTATAACAGCACTCCCCTCCCTCTTATTGCAAATATTGCATTCTAGTATTACACCGCAATGCAATCAACCTAATACACAATCTAGGAGCTATATGAGTTCTTCGCATACAACTCAAGAAATACAGTAATAAGAAATCATATTTATTCTGGGTAAATTATTTCAGTTGACGCTTCGGTCTAACAGTTTGTGTTGTACTGACTCCTACAATGAACGGAATGCATTTTACCTTAAACTAATATTCAGGTGTCCACTGTTTAAAATTACCTAGTTTAGAGAAGAGGTTTGGATGGTCAAAGTTCAGGCAAGCTGTAGCCGATAAGGCGTGCATGAAAACTTCATGTAACAGAGATCGGTCGATTACCTTGATTTTATACTTTAAATAGCTAACGTATAATATCATCGTATGTACCGTATATAGCTTTATGAATTTAGGAAAACCTAATTTTCTGATCGAGAACTGAAGTTGTTCGTCCTTAAGTAATTGAAAGCCTCCCTTAACTTATGAAACATTAATTTTCTGTATGTAATGCCTAAGTGCCAATTACACTACCTCTCTGTTAATGTTCCTTTCAATATAGTCTGCACACAACAATCTTTTTAAATATTTAACTTACTTAAAGAGGCGAGTTTTATCTCTCTAAGTAATTTACTCGCGAATCATTCAATTCGCGAGTACACATGGTACACAATACACCGATGGTATGTTTAACATTTTATATGAAAACACAAACCTTGTATTAGCTTTACCTAACTTTCACTTTCTGTTAGATGGGTAAATAATTATTACAAATCGGCGATTGGATGCGGAATTGAACCAGACACTATCAGAATACGAGAGAATCACGATGACAGAGCTATCCAGAAATCAATCATCGCACGCCTTACAGTCATGATTATTTAAATAATGTGTACGATATGTTGATAAACCTCTCAAAGAACTGAATCAACAAATGGTAGGAGACGTCACTGATAGTAAGCATGAGGTCGTTGGAACTTCAAACTTCAGTCGATCAAGTGGTCAAGGCTCAAGTTCAAACTACAAGTGGTCAGATTTCACTACATCTTATTTCACTTTACAATAACCCAATGCAGGTATAATATATATAACTAAACCTGTTGTTTTTGGTATTGCTTTTATTTTGTTTTGAAAGAGTTTAACCTGGGTCATTGATTGTTCAAGCACCCAATTTTGACCAAATTAGCCTTTTCCAATTGTTTTGTACACAATAAGTGAACTATTGAGTATTAAATTGGTAAAAGTATTGGTTAAAATGGTAAAATTCCAGTTTAAAGTAAAACAAGTGGTAGGCCTGCCTGTCGGAACCGGAATCGACGTAATACACATGTTTTAGTTAAACTTGATTCTACTGTCATTGATACAATGCGATACGAATACTGTTAATTTAAAGTTTCAAATCTTTAATTGTAAGATTTGAATTTCAAACGTAGTGGCTCAAAAGAAGAACTTTCTCTTCCATTTTGTACCACTCGGGAGTACATCAGTCCAGTAAAAGTCTCACCCGATCTCCCGAAAATTTTTAATTATATACTGTATTTTAATATTTAAGATGATTATTTCTTTCAATATTACCTCACTATAGTAAGATAACATTTTTAATCGGAGAATATTTCATACGATACCGTTACAACAACTATAGTACCGATTAAATCACAAAAGCTCTCTCTTTATTGTGAAATGAAGAAGCCTCAAATAGTAATTTCAAAACGAACGTGTAATGGTGTAGTGGAGAGATGACGCAAGTATGTAAATGCCAGGTGTGCAACGCAACGTGGAGAAGGAAATGATTATCACTTCTGAGACATAAAATCGGACAAACTTTACTTTCACGACAATAAAACTGAGTCCTTAGCTGTTGTTTTGGTACATAAATTTTACGTCTAGAGACTGTAGGTTTCTAGAATAAACGTGACAGGCTGTAAATTGCCTTTTCTTTCCAGAAGTATCCAATCAGCATTTCTTTTTTCCCACTTTCTTCGGTTTGTCAGCGTTTTACTTGTTTAGAAGACATTTCTTCGATTTGGTCATATCCTCCTGCTCTTGCCTCTCAGAAAACGTCCGCCCGGTCATTTACCATAAGACTCTTCCATTACTTTTAATGGCTCCTAAGGTACCGTATGGCAAAATACTTTTCGTCATACTACACGGTAACATTTGTCTTTCAATACTAAAATACAGCTGGTAGCTTTATTTCCCTAAATTAACATATGACTACTTTACCGAGCACTAACATTAGCTACATGTTGACCTCATGGCAATATCCTATTTTTTACCGAGCGTTTGCAACAGCTGACAGACATGGCTCTCAAAACGTTGGCCAAAGTTAAACATGTTTCGATGTTACACTTTAACAAACGTTTAGAGTTTAAGTTCGAAACCCAGACATTCCCAAAGGGAGTCTAGGGGTGGGTTGTGCCCCAAAAATCTGACCCAAAGATTCTGTTTTTGACATGGATATGTCTTAGCTCTGGGGGGGGGGTGTTGGCAATTTTTTAAGATGGAAAACATGTAACAGGTTTCCATATAAACTACCAGAGCAATTATATTGGATTTTTAGTATAAATAATAAGAACAGCTGTTTAGATGAACTGAGACCATTCCCTTTAGACATATTCATGATCTAACCTTCCCACAGGGAAGTCAATACAAACATTTTTTCATACAGTTTGTAATAAATGCAAGTTTTAAACACACTATTAGAATTGGATAAAAAATGGAATATTATTTTCTTAATTTCTTAAGAGAATCAAATCTAGTTATTTTAACTCTTAGTGTATAGGTTATGTTAGTTAATAACCAATATTTTTATGCGTGAAAGCCCCTCGTATGTAATAATTTAGCCAATTCAAAATTTTCTTATTCGTAAGAACCGAGCTAATGACATATTAGTTTTTATACTGACAAAGTCCAGATGTGTTTTGACATGGATATGTCTTAGATCTGGGGGGGGGTGTTGCTGATTTATAAGATGGAAAATATGTAACAGGTTTCCATAGAAACCACCAGAGCTATTGTACTGAATTGTTAATATAAAAGAATAAGAACAGCTGTTTAGATGAAGTGAAAACATTCCCTTGAGATATCCCTGTTCTAACACATTTTCCACAGGAAATTAAACATAAACATTGTTGTTAGGATCATTACTCACCCAAAGAACAAAATCAAATGGGCTATGTATTAGAAAATAGATCAATAATTTGTTCAGTATTGAACCGATGATCGTGAACTCGATTATTAAAGGAGTATAACATCTGAATCAACCATGTGGTTCATAGATGAAAATTCGCTGTGTAAGTTGATGTAGTGCGATGAGTATTTTATTGTACTCGTGAAACTATTTTCTCTCAACTACAGCTAAATGTCACACCAGAAGTGCTGAAGTTAAAGAATGAGTCGCTAGGGGTCAGCGCAGTGAGAGGACTGTGTCCAGTGCCACTCACCCTGTCTTCTACTTTCCACACCTCGTCTCTTGTCATTGAACCTACTGGAAGCCAAATTGACCGATCGACCGGCCACTAAAACATAAGTGGTTCTAATTACCGGACGGGAGGGTCGGTGACCGCTGCATGCTCGATGCTCCATGCTCCATGCTCGACGCCCGGTGCCGGTGGACGCGACTTTCTCCCGCGACTTTCGCGACATCTCCCGGCCACTACTCGACACTACCACCTGTCACTCTCCCACCTGCCGTCAATGGCCAACTCAGTCTCGCCGCCACGTCCGCGCTAGCATTCACCACTGTTGCTACAATATGTTAAGTCTGCCTTACTGGCGAAATATTTCGTTAGTTTTGTCACAAAATTACTGATACCACGATAGTTGTAAAAATATGGTTGAGGGGTGAAATTGAAGGTAAAAAATAGTTAGTTGACTAAGAAATTATAAAAATTAATTAAATTCTTTATAATAAAACAATTAACCACTCTACCTTTAATTAGATACTTCAACCGCCTTCATCATCGAGTGGTCAGTAATACTGTCACAAAATCAACATTGTTCTTAAGGGATTTTCCAAGATGGCGGAGGTATTGCAGACTCTTAAGATTGACCACTGTAATCATGATATTTTTATGGCTGTGATGTCTAGACTCTATCAGGGTCTTTAAACTCTTAGATCTTTGAAAACAAAGCCTGAGAAAATATTGCATAAAGTAGGAGTCAGAAGAGTAACACAAATTAGAAATAAATTTACCAGAAGCATGGATGGACCACGAATTCAAAGGCACAATTTATGCTTGACAAATCAGATTTATAACTGCCGAATCGACCTGTGGGAAGGCGAAGACTGTAATGGAGGAACCAAGTGCTGAAGAATATAAGGTGATTGGTAGAAACAGTACAAATGACACAACACAGCAGAGAACAATGGAGGCAGGTGGTTGGCAAGCCAAAAATCCATGTTGGGTTTACATGGTCATAAGAACTTGCACGAAGTAAAATAGAATTCACCAGAATTTTGTTTCATGGACACAAAATGTGGTACCTATTGAAAAGAACAAGAGTTTTACCATAAACCAACATAGTTCACTGCTACAACACACTGTTCACCAGAAATGCATGCTCGAGGAATTTGAAAAGCAAACAGCCATAAATTACGGCGGCGAGTTATGACACATACTGTAACAGATAACGCGACACAGACCGTGAACGAACCGTATCACTGTTATCACTACGTGTCGACCAATCACGGCCTTGGGCAACGCGTTGATAACTGATAACGCTACTGCTCACGAATCAGAAATGAGCCGTGATAAGTTGACTGAAACTGTGTATAATGGTTGCAACACGAGCTGGTAAACTACCGAAACGGTCGACGCGACGTCGAGGCGGTCATGTCATTTGTGAAACTAATCAGCCAGAATCTAAGAACTATACTGTAGAGGGTGTAAATAATCTCAGAATCTAAGAACTATACTGTAGAGGGTGTAAATAATCTGTAACTTCAGGAGATTCTTTTCTATAGGTACAGTATAGGAGTTTAAAAACGTTTTATTGGCACTTATTGTATATTAGAGACCGTAAGAAATCAAGTTTATTTTATTATTTTATCTGAACGCTGTCTGTTATTTTTATTTTGGTTATTTTTTAGTGAAGGAACTCCCGAAGAGGCTTGCCTTGGGGGCCCTACATTTTCTCCCAAATTTTTGGATTTTTTTTGTTTTTATGCATTTCACAGATACATTTACTTTTACATTGTATACATACATGAAGACATACATTTTTTGTACTTTACATTTTAGAGTAGCAGTCAGTCTGACAGAAAGTACAATTATGGACATTTTAATGTTTGTTTTCATTTTGTGGATTTCTGTATTGTGTTAACAATGGGAGAAAATAAAAATATTCTTATTCTGTACTTATGTTATGAACCACTGTAGTTCAGTTCATTTTCAAGTTCAAACATATCATATCATATCATATCGTAAAAATCTCCTCTAGCACCCCACTGATTCGACTACATATCTCATTCGATTGTGTTTCCCATGTAACACACACGTTGCTAACGCACTAAGTATTAACTGCACAGCCGATGTGGGCGCCGCGCCGCACAGCTACGGTATCAAGCTACTCGTATCAGCTGTTGCAGCTTCATCAACGCGCGGCGTGACGAGGTGTTACAATAACTAGCCAGTTAGTGGCCATACCTGGCGTGACGCAACTGACCCGGTTCCGGCGCAACACGGCCGGCTACTGCGTGACACAATAGAGAATAACGACCGTCGTCAACCGTCACCCACCGGACGATCTGCGTGTACGACATTCAGACTCATCTGCGCGGCGAGGTGACAACCAACGGGAGAGTGACGCAACCTTGCCACCTGCGATACAGGACCAGGTATCATCTCGGCACAGTCCCCCAGCCACCAGTCACTGAGGTGCAGGTCGACGAGGGAGTGTCGCAACCTCCACCTGCGATACAGGACCAGGATCCCGCCAAGGCTGAGTAGTCGCCTTGAACTGCGCATACCTTCCCTCCCCTCTCACGACCCATGATACTTTCATATCGTAAACTGCATGACTGACTCTAAGGTTACGTTCTCATACCTTCTAGTTATAATAAAATATTTCGAGTAAATTCGCTTTCAGTAAGGATATGATGGATTATACCAGATTGCAACATTGAACTCACGTAACCATTTATTCGAACGACATTAGATAGTTTTTTGTAAATGCTTTTACGTATAAGTAATAGATGTACCTGGAATAACCACAACCCAAACATCACAAAATTTCGAATGCTCGCTTTAGTACTGGTTGAGGTATCCGGTATTACAGGACCTTTATGGCACCGTATTTCTGTCATGTTCCAACGGAGCGCCTAACAGATTGTTGACTATTAAACGTGGCTGCGCTAGCCTGCACGTAGACTGGGGGGTCAGTAATGGCGCATTGAGCCTGGTAATCGCGTATTGTGGTGGTCGGAGACACGCGGAAGCGACAGCCGCGACTGTAAATGTACAGCTAGCCGCAGCCGTAGCCGCTCGGCACCTGGCGGCTGGCGCTAGCCATACATAATGTCATGTCACTTCACCAATATGGAAAAGCCTCATTGCACCACATTCAGCGAAAAAATGTACCTACTTCCCTTTGGGAAATAGCTTAGCTCATGGATATGTATAAATGGAATGTTTTCAGTTCCTCTAAACAGTTGCCCTTAAAACCATATGACGTCACTTACGTTTCAGATTTTTGGATTGATGGATTGCCAGTACCCCCTCCCCCTCTAGAGCTGAGACATATCCATATCCAAGTGGTTGAAAAGTTAATACAAGGACAATTGAATTGCCTTTGGTTGGAATATCGAATTATTGGTCAATTATCGGATGATATTGAGACATCGATTTCGATATGTCACCTTCGGGAATCGCCCGTCTAAATCGGAGTATCGAAAGTTCGAGATGCTAATCTTGGGGATCCACAATAATAACAATATTTCCCAATAACCTTATTATCTACATTTTTTTAAGAATGTGTTATTAACATTTAAGTCGACAAAATACAGTAGGAGTTGAATATTACATATTTTTTATGATGTATAAGATAGGAGGAATAAACTTCTATCCTAATCCCTCTTTTGGTCCATGAAACACTAATGGTTAAAACGTCTTCCACATGAGGTTAGAATTGCAACATAGCTACTTTGCACCACATTCAGCGAAATAATACAAATGGTTGACACGTCGAGATTAACCGACTGCGCAGTTGAACGGTAGGATAGGTATCTCAAACGCGTGATCGATGATTCGATATGTGACCTTGAGATGCGCCCGTCTAGATCGGTGTATCAGAACATCGATTATAAGTTGGAGATTCCTATCATGTCTTCCTACCGCCCGCACGGCTTAGTCTCTTCACACATTGTTTTGAAAAAACATTTTTTACCAAAGAACCGGAAAAGAGGCTTCATCGGAAAAGTGGTCTCCAAAGTACGAGTTGAATGAGTATTGTATGTCTGGTTTATACAATATAATAAACTTCCATACAAACTCTGTTTTAGGCGATGAAATACGAATGGTGAAATGGTCGTTCACACGAGGATACCACCACAGTTAAAGTTATATCTCCTGTAGCGAATATTTCTGGAAAATTATTTTCCTCAAAAAACTAGTTGCAAATATCTACCAATTTTTTAGCAAATTTTCCAATTTTGTTAAAAAATCTAAAAACCCTTTATAATTAATAAAAACTTACATTTCAACGTTTTAAACCATAGAAGCACACGGTTTATCCGTGATAAACCTGAATGCTTTACTTTTCAACGATTGTCAACACTTGCTACCATCCACGAAGATGGTCAAAAATATGATAAGTTTATTGTGAGGTTGATGCTTTTTCTAGTTAGTGCTACAGTGTTATTACTTACAAGTCCATTATTTAGACTGATATTGCTTTGGCCATGACTTTCTCATCCTTCTATTCAGCCCATGGTTGTGCATTAGACCACAAATTGTCAAAGTACTTTACTGACGTTCATAGTGTTATCTAATCATTTCATATCCTTCAAGCGACCTCATAATCATAAACAATCTCGTTTTCATAATTATTCCTGTGTTGTTTACACCTGTAAATCCAAACGAATTTCAAAACGACATTTAAACATTTCTTTCACGTAAATAAATTTCATTCTAAAATATACATCAAGAATCTTTTTGAATATCTGTGAATAAAATATTATTAATAGCAAATGATTATTTTACCGTGGATTCCAGAAAGACTGTTGATTTGAATTAAGCTCACTGATTTGGGATCTCAGAACTAATCATTTATCTGTACCAAGTATTAAAAGGAGCCGTGTAAGGCATTGTAACAAACAATGCAGTTAGTAGCGACTGCGTGCAGTCTGTTATTACTGAACTATTTCACTGACCCAGTTGCACTCGTTTACGATAAACGGGAGGTCGGCGATGCGGGCGCGGGTGCGGTTAAGCGACGGTTACCGGAACTGCTACAGTATAATAACAGAGTTAAGTAAAACAGGTCGCGATGGTCAGTCACGGGGGTGGCCAAGCGTGCCGGGCGGCCTACTGCACAAGGCCCTACTGGAGTAGTGGTAACTGGTGTGCCGGGCGGCCTACTGCACAAGGCCCTACTGGAGTAGTGGTAACTGGTGTGCCGGGCGGCCTACTGCACAAGGCCCTACTGGAGTAGTGGTAACTGGTGTGCCGGGCGGCCTACTGCACAAGGCCCTACTGGAGTAGTGGTAACTGGTGTGCCGGGCGGCCTACTGCACAAGGCCCTACTGGAGTAGTGGTAACTGGTGTGCCGGGCGGCCTACTGCACAAGGCCCTACTGGAGTAGTGGTAACTGGTGTGCCGGGCGGCCTACTGCACAAGGCCCTACTGGAGTAGTGGTAACTGGTGTGCCGGGCGGCCTACTGCACAAGGCCCTACTGGAGTAGTGGTAACTGGTGTGCCGGGCGGCCTACTGCACAAGGCCCTACTGGAGTAGTGGTAACTGGTGTGCCGGGCGGCCTACTGCACAAGGCCCTACTGGAGTAGTGGTAACTGGTGTGCCGGGCGGCCTACTGCACAAGGCCCTACTGGAGTAGTGGTAACTGGTGTGGGGGCGGTACTGCACAAGGCCCTACTGGAGTAGTGGTAACTGGTGTGCCGGGCGGCCTACTGCACAAGGCCCTACTGGAGTAGTGGTAACTGGTGTGCCGGGCGGCCTACTGCACAAGGTACTTCGTAACCGTCGGGTTGCACAAGGATATGGTGGATGTTAAGACTGTTGGTGATAAGACAACATTTGTTAGGTTTGGGAGTAGGAAAATAAGATCAGTTCAGACGGAAAGACAGGATGGGAACAGAAAATAAGATGTGTTCAGACGAGGAGACAAAATTTAATATTGGGAAGGGTGCATAGAATTGTGAGGAAATGGGAGGCTAAATTGTTGGAACAGGCAAACGAGAGCTGTTAGGACAGGGAAACGAGCTCTGTTATCAAAGATAAATGATATTTGTTAAGACAAAGAAGTCATTAACGTTATAACAGAGAGGTGAGATGTTTGGACTGTAAGGATATGAGTTATGTTTAAAGAAGGGGATAAGATTTATTAGGATAGGATCATTCAAGTTTTAGGTTAGGAAGGATAAATAAGTTAGGTAAGGCAAACTAGTTTGGTAAGGGCATATAAATGATAATTTTTTGGACAGAGCAATGAGTTCTTTTATAATGGAGAAACGAAATTTGTTAGGATGAAGAAATGCTGTCTGTCACGAAATAGAGTCAAGATGTGTTGGGACAGTGAGGGGATTTCTTTTGTTAAAAATGGAGACGAGGTGTATTATGGTAGAGAAGTTGAACGGATATGAAAGCAAATTTTGTTATAGAATGCAACAAAAAATTACTAAGACTAACAATAATATTTGTTAGGACAGGGAGATTATACCTTTTAAGAGGAGGGAGGTAACATCTCATAGGGCAGGGAAGACGAGATTTGTCAGGACAAGAAAATGTAGTAGGGCAGAGAGATGAGATTCGGAGCAGGGAAACCACGTTCGTCAGGACTGAGTGATAAGTTACAACAGAAATAAGAATAAGATGGTGTACATCGAGATTTGGTAGAGTAATCGGAGCGAGATTAGATAAACACTTCTTAGAAATTCTTTCCCCAATTAATTGTTATGCTAATTGAATTAGTTACTTGGGAGACATTTCAATTAAAAGAACTAAACTAAAACTTTTGTTTAAACTTAGGACTTCACTTAGGATTCACCGACTGCACGTGAATGTAATATATGAAGTACTATACAATCGTAAAAAATACGAGCTAAAAAATTTGGACTGCTTCGGCTTCTTACCGATAATCCATTATTATGGTTACCTTTATGAAGAAAGCCTGAATAAATATGGAAGCTTAATAACAAAATCTAATCACTTTTTGAGCTGGTTAAATCATTTTCTCACATATAGTGTGTATAACCTCAACTGCAACGTGGCGGTGAAGTAGGTTGGGCACCGTTTCACCGTATCCGCGTGACAGTCGGGAGATGTCTACTAAGTGACCAATTGTGTTAACGAGGCGGAGGCGGGTAAAAGTGGAAACCCAGCGAGAAGTGAACTGTCAACGTTGGCGTCGACCGGCCGCAAAGGCCAAGGGCACGGAACATTGCGTGTGGAAATCAGCTGATTGGCGAGAATACGATCAGCTGATTGTAAACACAGCGATTGTAGTGTTGTAGAGTTGTTGGTTTATTACCACAGTTATCACTAGTGTTGTGTTTGAGTTAAGATAACGGTAATCTTCAAAGAAGGGTAAGGTAGATAAGACTGGTAAAACTATATCTACGCACTTTCAAATATTTTAAAGTTTTCCTGAGAAAATAACGAACCATCAGAATAGCTTACAGTAATACAGCGACAGTAATATTTTAACGTTTATCTATTGATAATATTTTACGAATCTGCAGTACCAGAAAAGAAAAAGAAAGACGTTAAATTTAACATTTCCGTTATGAAGAGATGAGGTTATGTAATATGTTTTTCTACTGTCAATGTTCTGCTTTCGCTTTCAATCAGGGTGCGTTCAGAAGGCAGTTTCAAAGGCTAATGAATGTAAGTATTTATTACTTCTCATCGGAATGTAATAGTTTTAGGTGTATTGTTCTTGTTTGAATAAGGGTGGAGAGGATAATTTGGGGTTGTAAAAAGTGCAAAGGCATTGATAAAAAAAATTAAAAAAATATCAGAGTGAAATGTTTGCTAGCTGCCAATTCGTATGAAAGTTATAGGTGCCTGCCCTAAACCGCTGTAGAATGTTAAGTAGTACTTTTTCAATGTGTCATATGTTTCAATTATTCAACAAGTTTCAATGTATTGTACAATTAATTATTGGACCCCTCCGACAAGTTTTGAAAACTTGGTGGGGATGTAAATATAGACTGTAAACTTTATGAATACCCGGGTATTTTAAATCAATACCAGGTAGTGTACCAGATGAAATCTGGCTATATCTGGTGATAATGTTTGATGGAGATAAAACGTACCGTATGAAGTGGTATTGCTTTGAGACTGGATTCATTCTTAGATAGGCCTTCTTAAATCACGTTTTTCATCAATTTTGCAGAAACTGTTTAAGAGTGTAAGGGAAAAAATGGAAATTTAGTAAAGATTATAATGTTTGTAGAAATTCGTCACATAAGGTACACCAAATCTCTCAACACTACCACAACCTAGAGAACAACCATAATTCAGTTTCTCCGCTTCGGATCCTCGCACACTCCACTTTCAACGAGGAATCCAATTACATTTTTCCTATTGAAATGCGGTAATAAGTCATAGAAAATGTTTATTTGCCACGATTAGAAAGTGCGCTCAAGTCGAATGAAATTGCTCCGTCTCGCAATGATAGTGAAAGTTGTTTTTTCCACTTCCTTTGCGACAAGTGCATCAGAGTATACGAGCGATCGGGCGACTTTCCAGGTTGTAGCCCAACTGTGTCTCCTTCCGTCGGTTACGTTCACTTTTTTTGAAAATGTTTCCTCAAACACTTTCTTTTAAAAGAAGAAATTGCGTAAACAAACAGGAATACCTTTTCAATGTGAAAACATTTGTCCTACACAAAAAAACCTAACATTTCTACAACTTCGTCAAACACGTTACTTGGTTTATTTATTTCATAAGATGACCTTGATGATAACGTGCGACTCAAATCACTTGAAAAATAAAAATCCTCTAGGCCTGACGTCACATTAAACTTGTCCTCGTTTTATCCAGTTTAATCAAGGTCTCGACATTATCTCGCCTCATAGTCATATCACATTCGCCTCTCCCAGTCTTTGTTCCAACTTCCACCGCAGGATCGCCAAGGAACGCCCCAGAGGCGCGGCTGAGGGCCGTGAAAGTAGTCACAAAACAGTTTAATGCCTGTTTAACACGTAGCCAGAATATGTGCGTGTGGGTTCATTGTTCCCGAAGCATCGGTGCGAGATGGACGAGAAACGGTCCAAACTCACCTCCGTCCATTACCGTATGAATCACCCCGTCCACTCTTCGATCCCGAGGTTCGTGCATCGTCCATATTGTCGTGTATTCTGACTGACTTATCGCCGTAGCATTACGCAGGAATGTGGAGTACCCCAGGGTTCAACGCTCGGACCATGATTGTTCCCCGTTTTAATCCTTTATCGCTCCCTCGGACATGACGACACTCAGAATGTTCCGTTTTTACAAACTCATTAAAAATGAGGGGTCGATTTGGAGCCGTGAAGAATCTTAATCGTTTTTGGACGATTTCGAGTCTCGGGACCCTCGGATTCATTTAGCCTCCGTTTTTTTCTGGGAGCAGGTGGCGCCGGGGCGGCTGAGGTAATGACGGGGGCAGCTCGAGCCTCGGGCCGGATCAGGAGACACGGTCGACCGCTGCCGCTGCCGGCACCATGGTCATGGTAGTCAGGAGGCTCACGCACACGGCCTTCGTGCCATGTCAAACTCAATGCTGTTGTTGATGGATCAATAAAATAAATACTCTACTGCATATTGCACCGTTGGCATAGCACAACATGAGCATGGTACCCGTGGAAAAACAATGCTATGAACTGTGGGAAACTAACAATGTTCAAACTAATACTGTACCAGTCTCAGATACCAGTTTGTCTTAGGAGGATTCGACCTAGAACACGACTCTATAACGTCTTTACAAAACCATAGGATTGACCTAAAATGTCCTCGATATTTAGTAAGAGGGTAAGCCTGTATCCCCTTACAACAACAATAATCAATTCACTACAACTTATGAGTAGGTCAAGTATCCCGCACTCCAAAACTCTATGGCCCGAACAACACCCTTCAGACGAGTCCAATAACACCAAGGATAAAGCTCACAAAACCGACAAATATGTAGGTATCAAGAAAAAACAGAAATATTAAAACACAGCTATTTCACGTAATGATGGGACCAAACCTCAAAAGTCTCCATCACTTAACTATATCAGCTATAAATTCATTACTGTTTATCTTAGGCTCGTACGAATGGTGAGTCTTTCCCCACACAAAATCGCAAGACTTTTGGATTAAATAGGGTGCCTTGAAACCACAGTAGTTAACGTCTTGGATTTTGGCGAAAGAGGTCACGGGTTAAAATCACGGGATGCCCATTTGGGTTTCGATTGCTTACCCAAAAAGCGTTTGTGTGTAATCGCTTTATTTCTCTGTTAAAATGCCTCTGAGAGTACAAAAATGTACGAACAAATGGTGTTACAGTAGCTCGTACCGTGATTGTAGAACCCCGATAGTAGCTAAGATTTAAACAACAGTTGACTGGTCGGAAATCGTGGAATGTCAGAGGCGGGTGGGGACGCGTGGGCTCAGACAGACCAGAGCCACTGCTGCTATTTGGCACACTGTCTGACCCCGCGACCTCAACCGTGTCAGCTTGTATGCAAATCTGGAGGTTTACAGATCTAGCGTTGCCAGCGAGGCAATCAAGTCAGGCTCGGAGAGGATAAAGAACGAATCCAAATTGTTGTATAAAAACTTCAACAACAATCCTGCAATTGTTAGAATTTAGAAGTTAACCCTAGATTTTTAGTTAACCATTCGTAATTTTTACTACCAAATTTTGTTTTTTAACGTAATTAGAAGACTTTTTATTTTTACACATTAAAATTACAGGAGGGGTATAGCCAATGGGTAACAGAGGAGGGTGACTGAAAAATATTTCTGAGCCTTCTATGCACGTAAAATAAATATAACAGTAGTAAATTTTACGAATTATAGTAACTTTTTGAAACTATTTTCTAATGCGATTTTACAATGGCAATTCAATAATGGCAAAAAGGTTTGAGTAAAAGTATTATGCCTGGAGTTTATAAAAAAGAGATATTTAAGGGAATATAAACTTAAACTTAAAACTTAAGCTATTGGTAAAGAAACAATGATGTTTTGCTAATTTTAAAACGTCGAGAGTTAAAGTGTGCTTTGGTTGGCCTCTATTTTTTAAAAATTTATTTAGCATTACATAAAAATATGAAAATATAATATTAAACTGTTTAATATTAGTTTATCTTTCCACACTTATTACAATAGCGTGGTTAAATTGATAAATGGCGTGTCAAGAGTAAGAAATATATACAGTAGTAATACTGTATTTACGAATGGTCAGTAACAACGGAAGTTTTAAGAAAGTTAGTAGTCCAACACACAAAGAGTATTTTGTTTTAAGGAGTTTGTTACTTCATATCACAATGATCTCTAAGGGCTATAATTAAAATTCGAGCTCAATATCGTATATCACAGCTCTTGAACACGCTTTTTCATACACATATGCCATCAATCGCATCAGATCCAAACAAACCAGCGTAAATACTGACGTAGAGGTCATTCTTTCTTTGTGTATAGTGTACATACAAAAACATCTGTTTAGTCTCCAGCAATCGTAAATAGAGTGAGTGGTAAATAAACTATAGATTACAGTTAACGAGTTGATTGCAGCAGTTTGTTGGTACGATTGTGATATCAGTTGACGTTTCTTTGAGGTAGATAAACGTGTACATTATTGTATTGATTAGATATTATGTAATTGGGTGGAGATGTTTTGTTGCTAATGTGACGTCAATCACGATTATGTATGGATGGAGATGGAGACTACATCAGGAGTCGAAGAAATCCGGTACCGACGTTTTTAACCTTTCGAAAGGAGTACCAAAAATCCAAACTTAATCAACGTAATTTCGTACACGGAACAATTTAAAATAAAAGAATAATAATCTTTATATCATAATTTGATATGAATTTTTTATCTTTTGTTTTGGTGTGTAATAATACGAAATTAAAAAATGTCCAACACCAAGAAATTGTCACTAAGTATACATACAGTAACGCCATAAATTAAAGATAATGCGATAAGACGCCCCAGAGAGTTAGTCGAAAGTCAATAATTTGTATTCGTCGAGATGTGTTTAAGGAATTATAATATATTAGCCGCAATAGTTGTCGACTAATTCTGAAAATTAAAGCGAAAAATAAAAGACAGCACAAATGAAAAATGTTATTGGTGTGAACCAGTTTCCAGCCCGGTTCATAGTTTACACACATGTTCCTACTCCCATCACCCTTGTTCAACTGTAGAGGCAGACTAAACATCTGGAGTCTTTTACGATACCGAACAAACATCCAACTATCCCGAATGTTTGAAGACGAGCAGGCGCGTCCGCTCGAGAGAGAAAGAGAGAACAAAAAATTGCCTCTTGATTTACGAAACGGGTAAATACAATAGATCTTCCTTGAAAACAACTTCTGGAATATCCATTTACGGATTAGAACTTTAGAAAACGACAGACAAGATAATATTCTTACGATGTTCAAGTTGTGGGATGGGTGTAATTCATATATTCTATAGCCAACGAACTCTTACGATCTGATAACATAAATTATAGCTCTGACTGAACTACATAAAACGTATTTAGGTATGCTTGTATATTGTATATAAATTCTACGGGTTACCTAGTACTGTATAATGACTATAAATCGAACCAATCAAGTTCGGGGTTAGTATTATTTTTCTAAGCATTTCAATCGTAATCTTTTATACCGTTTCACTCTTAATTAGTTTTCTGATTCTGGTTTTTTAATCAATACACTGGCCTACATACGAGTACAATGAGAAAAATCTATTTCAACTCCTACAACTAAAATCTAAGTAGCTTTTAGAGTAAAATCTACAGGAATCAACAATGAAGAGGTTAAGAGGATGTTTCTTTTATAATGCAATTTAGACTCTTCATCTCGGTGTTTGCATTTGAAGTCATGAACCATGCATAAAAATTCCGACTAAATAGTCACTAAATAAATAAATAGTACGCTAGGTAAATAGCGTTTCAGGTCGTTCCAGCGATCCAGGATACAATTACACAGAAATAAGGTACAGAGTTACTAATTGCAGCCAAAAAGCTAATCAAACAAAACACAAACTAGCTCCTAGCTCAGATCTGAAATATGAAAATACAGTATATTTTGGTGATAGCGATCAACAATCATAATTTAACGAGGCACAGAGCCCCAACCAACACTGAGTATGCATGATGGATTAGTCGTACCTGTCTCAATCCATCAAGTCGTCCCATAGATTTGGACCCCTGAAGCGGTCCGGAGATCTGCGGCTTCCTGCCTTGCAACTTCTCCGCCTTCCTCTTGGCCCGGCACTTCTTGGACTCCCCATTGTCCTCCGGGTCGGACTGCACTTCTCGGTACTCCTCCTTGAGACTCCGCCTGTGCGCCGGACTCTTGCTGTATCTCTTGCGGGCCGCCTTGGGCGAACTGACCGGCGACGTGACGGGGGACGTGAGGGGACTCAGGGTCTGCAGCCGCTGTACCAGGTTGCCGAACATGGTTCTGCGTCACTTGGATCAAATAGCGAGAAACTTCACACCAAAACGTCGAGTCCTGCTCGGCATCCTTGACATCTTCACACTCGAATCTAGCACAACTTAACCTTAACTAACTAAGTGTACAAGCGATAATTGACACTGTTTTTAACCTGAATGAACAACTGGATACAGCACTAGTTCTTGAATAGGAAGTAACAATCCACCAATGTGTGTGACCTTAAAACACACTCGGGTCGTACAAGGGTAGGCTTACATACAACCCGCCACAGTCGTATGGGCCTTGCTGACGAACTGTCGATGAGTAAACCACAATACGTTCGATCGCGGGGGAAATCACAAATAAACAAACAAGTCACAGTGGCGGAACGGCGAACGACGCGCCTAACCTCCACAACACACACTCGACAACTGTTAGAAAAACCGCACCAACCAGTTTTTCGTCCGCAGACGTCTCTCGCGGCCGGCTGGAATAACACCACACCCCCCACTCCACAGCTTCGGCTGTTCTCGGGTTTCACGGAAACACACGAATGTGAAATCAGCTGTTTGTACGCCGCGTTGCTGTCTCGCGGAGCAACAAGTATCGGATACTCGATAATCCATGTCACGCTTCTATGAGACGTTAACTCCTCTTATCAACGTAAACACTGAGAAAGTGAATGTAAAATTTATGACCAAACACCTGTGATGACACAAAAATTTAATGTACGAAATAAAATATAATATTGCCTAATATAGAATATCTTGTATAAAATTCATTTTTTAAGTTTTTAAAAGAAATTGAAAAATAATTATAAATAATTATTTGTTGTGTTTTTGCTCCCTTGACTCCCTTTATTTTTTAAAGCTTTCAAATTTAGATCAGAAATTTTATTGATGACATTGATTATAAATTGTTCATCTCGTATTTATATTAATTTGACAAAATCGATTATGAGGTTTTCTGAAGTTTAGGATATTTACGCGCGTTTCTCGTGGCAGAAATCAACAGGATTGAATGTATTTGTTTATTTCCAGCCTAACTATAAAAAATAACATCACAAACATCAGTTCTTTTTACAATTGTATTTGATAAGGGTATTTAGGGAAGCGGGAAATGGCAAAACCGGTGTGAGAATTTTGACCCATGCGGATGGGAGCACTGGAACTGCCAACAACTTACGTCGAGCAACAGATGGGTGCATCAGCTGTGGATATAATGTTTATAAGGAAATTACGTGATTATGCGTTTAAGAAAACAATTAAAGCGAAAAGCAGAAGAAAATAACAGGTTTCTTTTAATAGGTACAGTTTTGCAAAGCCAAGATTTTTATTCTTCTTAGGCTATAGTAAAAACGTTTGAGATAATCTTACTAATATGAAGTTAGGACTCCGATTTTTTCGTAATGTAAATATAATTCGTAAAGATTCAATTTGCGGTATTTTATAATTTCATTTTCATTCCTACTTACGGTCAAAAATTTAATTTATCAACGTCATAAAAAACTACAATCCAGTGAGTTGAAAACAAAAACCAACAATGTTTCGGAAAGCACGCCTTAAAATAGTCTTATAATGCCATTTGCATAGATACTGTACGCTATATATATATATAATTGCCAATAATGAAACAAATGATTATATTACACAGTTTATGATTAGTTTGCAAATGATAAAACCGATAAAATGAAGGTTAAACATAAAACATCAATTAGTTAAAATTACATGTCATGTCAAAGCCAAATAGGCCTTATTTAGCCGTTTTTAACTCGGTACGTACAGTACTTCATGTTCCGTACCACATAGTCTTTGAATTTATATCGGCTGTATGAGTTATATCGACTTATGGAGACGAAAGCGCCAGTAGATAATGATTTAAAATTAAATAAATTGTGGCAACACTTTTTTTGACATGGATATGTCTTAGCTCTGGGGGTGGGGTTTGGTGATTTTTAAGATGAAAATATGTAACAGGTTTCCATAGAAACTAGAGTTATTGTATTGAAATTTGAATATAGATGAATAAGAACAGCCGTTTATATGAAGTGAAAACATTATCTTTAGACATATCCATGATCTAACCTATTTCCCACAGGGAAGTAAATACAAACATTTTTTCAAAAGGTACTTCTGTGCCTAGTTCTGTGTTATAACTATTTAAGACATTTTAAAATCAGCTGATTATTTGGTTTATGGTTTCGAACATTCAATACTATTTTACTGAATAATATGACTTAATTAAAAGTCAACTAATTTATGTGTCTATTTGAATATGTGGTTGCACCATTTATTTTTAAATATTAATTAGTTAATATTTAGTTTTAATAATAATTTTTGTCAATATTTTTAAATGTCATCAAAACAGGACACATATAAAACGGTTCACCCGTCTACTTACTATTGCAAACTGTCTATCTGCCGATTATATTCGTCCAATTCTCAACCTTTACTTTTATCTCGTCATCATAAATATTTATATTTCAATAATTATCTTATAACTCCTTGAATAAAATAGAGGTGCAAGCGAGGTGATTATCTGTACTCCGATGTAAAACCCAAAAAGGGGTTAAAGATATAAAAAAATAATTTAGTCACCATGAAGATTTACCGGGATGACTTTCTTATAATTTAGCGTACTATGTTATAATTTATTTTATTTTATTAAAAATATGTTTTCTACAGCGCATATCAGAATGTTTTAACATACTGTATAAGAAAAATTCTAAATTTATTTAGATGGTCTCCGTGATTGCACAGCATAGAGTTCTGTGATTTTTATTAATTTTTATAATGACTGTAACTGTTTTAGTTAAAGTAATTTAGTAAATTCAATTCACCGTCACAATTTGTGATCAATTACAACTGTGATCGTCAAGAATATATACAATGTGGGTTGAGTCATTCACACTCTAGAGGTCATAACCAAAAACAAATGACGTCAGTGTATCTAATGTAAATATTGAAAGTAAATAATCAATATGCTGTACTTATTATTTTGACTTTTAAAACTTAAAATACTGTATTAACAAAACAAAAATGTCTATTTATTCATGAATGCACGATTAATTATTCATGTAGTTACTTTCTTAAAACAAAAACTAATAATTTTACCGTTGCATTTTTGTATTTTGGTATTTGTAATATGTATTAACATGTTGTATATTCGTTTGGAAAATTCTTTTACAGGACTGTAATTAATAGCCCAACATCCAATAGCATCTAAGCGACTAACGGTTAAATATGGTATCCGAACCACTTTTACCTCTGAATTACGAACCGGTCTAGTTATGAGGATGGTCTTTGTGGATGAACATAGTGTTCCACTGACCATCGCTCATAATTATCCACATTCGTGACCTCCAAGGGAAGATTGCAAACGCTGTAGACTTCAATCGATGTAGAGCTTCCCCCATCCAACAGCGAGGGAGGGTGAGGGGGAAACAACTCTAGAGAGCGCTCTGTGGAGTTGAGATAGGTTCGTTATTGATACCATAAATACATAAAAATATAGGTTGGAGTGAGTCCCCGTCTCCTTCACTCCATTGCTCCCTCCCGCCAAGACACGATGGTCATTGGTCAAAAATAATCCAAAATGCATATTATTTATTTACTCTACCTCTTGATTTCTATTGGTTAGCAACAATATATCATGTTGGTGGTGTTTTCAAAAAGAAATCATGGCGTAATAAGGAGAAAAATGCATACATCGATCGAATGGACCCCACCTCCAAGTAGCTGTCATCCATACAGCGATCCATGGTTTACCAGAGACGTAAGGAATCCCTCCCGCAGGGTGGACCTTGTTGATATTCGGTCGT
The DNA here is from genome assembly GCA_023375725.1 of Nephotettix cincticeps. NCBI lineage: Eukaryota > Metazoa > Arthropoda > Insecta > Hemiptera > Cicadellidae > Nephotettix > Nephotettix cincticeps. The sequence goes on along the minus strand of CM041790.1, from coordinate 32,840,429 downwards.
TATCTCGCAACAAGAGGTAGTAAAGCTGAATTATATTGCTATCCCGAAAACGCATTAGCTCAACTCCCGTACACCCCGTGATAAAGTGATAATGAAATTCACATTCGAATACAACTGCCTTCGTCCTCGCGTCTCGTGTCTCATGCAGTTTTGACCGGTAAAGCCATGGTTTGATGGCCAATAAAGATGGCGTGGTGGGGAGCATTCCTGAGATGGTTGTGATAGGCTGGTGGCCGGGGAGGGGCAAAAACTCGACACTGCTCACAGTGTTCATCGCCTCCCAACCTCATCCCGGCCGGCGTCTCTTAATACGCTTATTACGAGAAAAGGCGGCTGGAACGTATTGGTATGGTAGTATGGTAGTAAAACGTTAATGGCTAGGTCAGAGAGGATGAAATGAGCTAAATTCGAATAAAAATAATCGATTATTTAAAAACAATCAATTACTGATTACTGTATCAGACTATCGATACAAAATTCTTATGAAAGCCAAATTGAATTGTATGATAATTATTTAATTAAAATTACACGATAAAATATTATCATTACTCTACACACGAATGTACACTTTCTAAACGTAAAATGAGCTAAGAAAATAGGTTATTCCCGCTACTGCATGGCAAAATCACACAATGTTAACTTTCTGTGCATGTGTGGTAATAAGTAAACCTAATAAGTTGAATAAACAAAAATATTCACGTTGTTTACAAGTTTTTCGATATCGTAATGAAAAATAATGTTCAGAGCTCGTTTTAAAAGTTCCACTGCAGGGGCTCAATGGTTTTTTCCATCGTAAATGCAGACTCTCTCCGCAATAAGTCACCGAGACTAGTAAAGAGACAGTATATTTCGTCACTAGGACCATAAACGGGCGTTTTTGAACCGAGCACAAGTTTAACAGCCGAGGCTGTTAAACTTGTGAGTAGAAATCAAAAAGCCAATTTTGGGCCATGTGATGAACTATATTTTTTGTCATACTGCAAATAAAATGAAAAAACTCGTAAAACATAAATTATTACCTGATTTAGTATCAACAGTTGTCGACGGTGTTTGTCGTTTAAGATTAATCAGCGGATATGTTACTTACGTTGTAACAGTTCTTTCCTGATTCCTAATTTGTTGTTTACAATATGTAAGTTTTAGATTATTTACAATCGAATGCTAAACTCAAATTTAAAGCATCATCAACAATGATCTTTTGCGGCTTAGTACGGAAACTATCATCATAATAATAGTTCCAGTCCTAAAAACAACTTTTGATCTACAACACACGTATCTAAAACAATTGTTTTGAAGCAGAATGACGAAGACTAAACTTACTCCTATTATGATAGGTGTTACTTTATGTATTGAGGGATGGTAATGGCGATTCAGAACGCAGATCTATTGATTCAAAACACAATTCGATCCAAAAATATAATGTTCTACAGATTAATGATCCATATTATTCTGTAGCTGAACAATATGGATAGTAGTATTGAAGATAAAGCATATAATAGACAAATTTTTCTCTGTCATTCATGCCCTTCAGAGTTGTACAACGCCTGTCTATATTTTTATTCCATCCGAGTTTATGCGGATATGTGGAGGCGGGTCGTCAATGTTGATGTCGTCTTCTCCATTGCTAGCGAGGTAGGATGTTGTCAAGTGTTTTCCTTTTTAAAAATGTTCAATCGTGTTAGTGTTACAGTATACAAAAATATTTAAATCTTTTCATTAAGTCTCTTTAGTTTTTTATTATATTCCCATACAATGGATCTTTTAGGAAGTATATTTTCTTAGAAGAGTACTTGCTAAAATAAAAAATATATAATGTATGTAACTGCGGAATAAAATAGTTACTACTCCCAATGTCAGTCTCACTTCTCTTACATGCACTTTGAACACCAATTCGTAGTTGAATGCCAGCAAAACAAATTTATTCAAATATTTTTGTAAACGATATCGATTCTTTCGTAGGATTTTTATTCGATTGTCCGAGCGGTGCATTATAGTATAAACCTTAACAGCAACCAGCTTTTTACAACCACAAGATCGCGTACACCGCGATAAAAAGTGCATGATAACTCGCGAGAAAAACTTGTCCAATCAGAGGTTTGGATCAAGATCACGTGACAGGGAAAGCACCACCTATCGGCTACCTGAAGAGAAATCACTGCGAGAAATAATTGACTACATTATCTCGACCATCTGGCTGGCGTTTACACCACAGTTTAGCAACTGCGCTGTATTACCGACGCCGACGTATCGATCTTATCGACAAGGCTCCCGCCAAAAGTCGGTAAAACAGTGGGTTCTTTGATCATGTTATAATGTCGTTTAACATTACAAAAACAATATTTTTAATTTTCTTCCCTCCAGTTTATAGTTGCTCTCCTTATCTCCTTCTTCGTTATGTGTTTTAACTTATCATTGTCAATTGTTTTCAAAATTGGATAGGTTTTCAGGGAAGTGAAAAGGGCGCAGGTAAATGGGATTTGGAGAGGAATAAGAAGGAAGATGTACCCGTATTGATAGAATTGATTGTTAAGGGACCTGACGAGGTCACCGACGTTAAACAAAATTGAAAGGGACGAATCTAAATCAAAAATAATAATAGAATTAAGAATAAAGAGTACAGAATTGAATAACAAACTCTAGAAGAATGTACTGTATAACCTAAAAATTTGGTAGAATTACAAGTTCGGCAAGATTATAAATTTATTATAAGCCGCATGTAAAAGCCATTTATTGAGAAGGAACAATATTAGTATAGTTAACAAGTAACAAGTAGAATTATTATCCTGCGGCAACCAACACTATTTTGAGGATAAGTCATAGGACTATGGTAATAAATTAAACAATAAAACAAAGAGCAGGAGAGTCCTTTGACCAATTTTAATTAAAAATTACCAGAGTTTGTATGGTATTGGAAATTAGAAAGGGAAGAGTTAAAAACAATAGAATATCCCAGCTCTAAAACATAAACTAAAAACTATTGACTACAAAAATGTAATATGTAGTCTCAGTAAAACACAATGTCATTGTTTTTGACAGGAGTTGTTTTTCTATATTTTTTTGCAATCATTCCTTACAAAATTATTGTTTGACATTTATAGAATATTTATAAATGTATACAATATTAGTATACAACTTTTACACTTATGCCAAATTTTTACACTTAGTATCTGGTAATGAGTGGTTTTATGGTAATACCATAAAACCACTCCTTTCTAAATTACACGTCAGCGTACATATCCTGTGGGCATATTTTTATGCATTCGTCGAGTAATAAATAATCAAATTCTCAACTATAAAAACCCCAGGATCTTGACCGTGAAACAAAACTGCATGTGATGTTAGAGATAATTTGTGAAACCAAAATCTGCTAACAGAATAATGTTCAACATGTTTACGTCTCTAGAGTGTGACTGGGCACCGCGTGATAGAAGTGGAAACCGTCGAAACCCTAGATTTTACTGGTGCGGCGCCGAATAGTTGCGGTTGGACATCGGATACTCGATACCATCGCGTGATAGCACAGATACCCGAACTCAAATTTGGGCACAAATGGGCGCCCTTCGAGTCCCTGTCGCCCTCATCGATCATATCTCCCAGACGTCGTCTGCTGTCTGCTGCCCTTCACGGAGACTTGGGCGCATACCTCTTGACCCAAGCCTCGACATGCCGGCCATTAGTCCGGTTATAACCAGTTGGTTTGGTCGAGAGCCCTAGTACAATGGACCAACAGAATTCAGAGTGTAATTTTGTGGTATAAATCGCCCTTAAAACGACACTTGAATAATGACTCTAAAAAAACGGAGAATCTGAGATATTGCAACAGTCTAGGAAAAATATTAAATATGAATTGTTTAAAACATACACCTCAAGCTTCTTGAATACGGAATACGCTATAAACCACTTCTTAGAAATCTGTTCCCCGAAAACTGCATTCCTAAAGATTACGATTTTACACTGATAGATCGATGATAAATATTTTTATGATAAAAACATTCAGATTTTATTGTAATTGGATTTATTTTAAGTTTAACATTCGTGTTCTAACAGAGGCATGTTTCAGTGTTATTAAAATTTCTCCTACATAACTATGATCCAAGATGGTGGCACTGCAGACACTGTAGAGCTCTGCAACTCTTCAATGATCCAGTTGTACTGAATCACTCGGACAACTGCGTTTGATCAACTCAATCAAACGCCGGGTTGTTCCATTAATTTTATTACGAAACACATATGGCACAACTTTTATCTAATGAGTATTGTAGTGGCCCTACATTTATTTTTTTATCGTATGTTCATTTTTTTCTTTGTTTTGTTTTATGTAGTTTCTCGGTAACTTTTTTAGCAAAATAGTTATAATTTACAATTTTTCAACTTTCTTTATTTTTCATTCCGTGATTGAAGAGTTTTATTCTCTTAAGAATGTCTCTCGAAAGAAGAGTTGTTACTCTTAATTACCTCTAAAAGTGTAAATGATCACTCGACTTTATTGACGGTAGATTACTATACCCTAATAAATAATTTTAAGATTAAAACATGTGAATGTTAGAATTCGATGTGTGAACTAGACCAATGCTAGCCTGCCTTCGCTAGCAAACGCTGGGCATCACTGACTGTAATCTATACTACCTGTATGTAAAGAGCTTGGATTTCGACCGAAAAAGCTTTATATTTTTAGATCCTAGTAATTTTGACTGGGATGGTGGCGTCATCCTGTAATCCAGCTACTTGGAGGTCACGAATTGTGGATAGTTATGAGCGATGGTCGGTGGATGTAGTGTTCTCTTGTGTGAATTAACGTCCGCACTATTGAATTCTACATTAATCCGCAAAGACCATCCTCATGATTAGACCAATTCGTAATTCAGAGGCAGTGGTTCGGATTCCACGTTAAACTGTAGGTCCATTGATTGCCATCGGCTGTTGGGCTATTAATTAACAGTCCTGTCTAAGGAACATGTCAGCCTTAGTCAGTAACAAGACTACAAGATCGCGCCACAACCATCTTACATTCAACTCTCATTCATACTTGGCTTAAAATACCTACCTGTACTATGGTCGCCATTTCAAATAATCTAATCTAATCTAATGAAATATACCATTTTCAATCAACTTTTGAAGGGCGTGCAGTCAACTTTTGATTTATTTATTCACGTAAGACCAATGTTAAAAAAAGTGAAACATATCTCTGTTCAAACACACATTTTAAAATAAAGAAAATTGCCTAAGTTTGAGAACATAATTTAGTCAATATAGATTGTGTGAGGAATGTGTATGCTACGAAACACTCGCCTCATAGGCTAGCAGTAGCCAGTAGCCAGTAGCCAGTAGCCAGTAGCCAGTAGCCAGTAGCCAGTAGCTAGTAGCCAGTAGCTAGTAGCCAGTAGCCAGTAGCCAGTAGCCAGTAGCCAGTAGCCAGTAGCCAGTAGCCAGTAGCCAGTAGCCAGTAGCCAGTAGCCAGTAGCTAGTAGCCAGTAGCCAGTAGCCAGTAGCCAGTAGCCAGTAGCCAGTAGCTAGTAGTCAGTAGCCAGTAGCTAGTAGCCAGTAGCTAATAGCCAGTAGCCAGTAGCCAGTAACTAATAGCCAGTAGCCAGTAGCTAATAGCCAGTAGCCAGTAGCTAGTAGCCAGTAGCCAGTAGCCAGTAGCCAGTAGCTAGTAGCCAGTAGCTAGTAGCCAGTAGCTAATAGCCAGTAGCCAGTAGCCAGTAGCTAGTAGCCAGTAGCCAGTAGCTAGTAGCCAGTAGCTAGTAGCCAGTAGCTAATAGCCAGTAGCCAGTAGCCAGTAGCTAGTAGCCAGTAGCCAGTAGCCAGTAGCCAGTAGCTAGTAGCCAGTAGCTAATAGCCAGTAGCCAGTAGCTAGTAGCCAGTAGCCAGTAGCTAGTAGCCAGTAGCTAATAGCCAGTAGCCAGTAGCCAGTAGCTAGTAGCCAGTAGCTAATAGCCAGTAGCCAGTAGCCAGTAGCTAGTAGCCAGTAGCCAGTAGCCAGTAGCCAGTAGCTAGTAGCCAGTAGCCAGTAGCCAGTAGCCAGTAGCCAGTAGCTAGTAGCCAGTAGCTAGTAGCCAGTAGCCAGTAGCCAGTAGCTAGTAGCCAGTAGCCAGTAGCTAGTAGCCAGTAGCCAGTAGCTAGTAGCCAGTAGCCAGTAGCTAGTAGCCAGTAGCTAGTAGCCAGTAGCCAGTAGCTAGTAGCCAGTAGCCAGTAGCCAGTAGCCAGTAGCTAATAGCCAGTAGCCAGTAGCTAGTAGCCAGTAGCTAGTAGCCAGTAGCCAGTAGCTAGTAGCCAATACCTAGAAGAGCGCTGGAGTCAGTAGCCAGTAGCCAGAAGAGCGCTAGAGTCAGTAGCCACAATAGTACAGTAGCGAGTACCTTGCCCAAGTCCATTACGGAGGGAACGCACTCCGCGACAGCTGAGCTGACATGTGGGAAACTGGAGGAACCGAACCGTCGCTATTGTTACATAATCCGGTACAATGTGGACAAAAACATCGCGTAGACAATGTGTTGCGATCCCGCGCGCTGGAGCCGCCGCGTCAGCTCACTATCACGCTATCACAATATCACGATATCACTACATTGGTTTACACTATTACCATATTACGAAATCGCTAAATAGTTTTGGAGTAGAAATAAAGGTATTTGAGGGACTGGGATTGCGGTGTGTTCTGTAATCGAACTACTGTCACGAATTGTGGATAATTCCCTGTTGTGTACTCGTCCGTACAATTGAATACTACGTTCATCCGCAAACAGAAATAAGTTCGTATTTCATAGTCGAAATTGTGCTGCGACTTCCACGTTAAACTATAAGTCCCTTTGATAGCATTAGTCAGTAACTAGACCACAAGATCGCGCCACAATAATTTTATACTCATATATCATTCATAAATTGGCTTAAAGTGTTTGAGTAGTTAACCATGCCAGAGATGTAATGTAAAATTTGATATTTCAAAAGGTAACGTGATCTAAAAATTGCTAATTTTGATATCTTCAGTCACGAGTATTCTCACATATAAACAAATATGACCCGCTCCTGCGGTAATACTACCTTAGAGGGTTTACCGCAGGAGCATTAAGCTACATTTACACTGTAGCTAAATCCCCCCTCGACTTCGTCTTGCACATGAACTACCTAACCCGTCCGGTAAACAACTATTTCCCGGACTCGTAACGTAACATGCGTACTATTTCGTCACATTGCTTTAAAAACAGTAATTTTCCATCTGTGACGAGGTGAAATACCCCCGTTGCAGCAGACCTGCTTACTCAGAGAATTTCCAAATCAATAACAAAATATAATAGGTTTGATCTACGAGTATATACTCGTATCCTTAATAAATGAGTTTTCCTCTTTTCCCTAAGATTAACACGAAAAGAGTATGCAGGTTTGCTGCTGTGAGAATCACTGAAATTAGGCATTTTGACAATAAATTATTTTTATTTTAACCACCAAGTTTTAACAATACCACTCCATAAATAAAGGAGTTTGCCTTTTCTCCATAAAATTAACAGAAGAGTGTACAAGTTTGCTGCTGTGAGGAACTCATAAACTATGATTTTTTTAGCATCCAACCACACAAAGTTTATTACCAAGATTCGTCCAAAAATATTGGTTAATAAGGGAAGTATTAATTTTCCTTTATTCTCCGTAAGATTAGCATTGGAGCATCAAAATACAATGTACTGTGTTTAGATTTTTTAATATCTAGGTAACCGTTGGAGATAGAAGAAACTTTAAATGAATGGTAAAAGATAAAATTTTAAATATTACGCAAAAGCCTCAATGTTTGAGTACAACCCCCAAAACCGCCTGTAACGGTTGATCGTTATGTGTGTTTTATGAACTCGTCCAAGTAAATGTAGGAATACTGTACAAGTCTCTACCAAATTTGGTCTCGATCGTACCATTTCTAGGAGAGCACTTTTTATCGTATTCACAGACAGATATATATAATATATATATCTAATAATATATACATAATATATAAAAATAATATGTACATGGATGACGAGAGGTAACTAAAAATAGCAGGAGGCAAGTGGAAGTAAGATACACCACTGAGGAAGGATATATACATACAATTGTTAACGACTATTGCTTTTTGGCCTCTGGGCACCTCAAAACAAAAAAATAACATGGTCGCGGGCTTAAGTCTTGCCATGACACCTACGGTGATAGTTTAACCCTTTAGGAAATTCTCTAAAAAGAGGTATTTTCTGTCTTAGGACGAAAAATGTTTAGATCATGGATATGTCTAAAGGAAATGTTTTCACTTTATCTTAACAGCTGTTCTTATTCTTTTATATTAAAAACTCAATACAATAGCTGTGGTAGTTTTTATGGAAACCTGTTACACATTTTCCATCTTACAAATCACCAACCCCCCCCACCAGAGCTAAGACACATCCATGTCAAAAAATAATCAGTTTATGTTTTCAATACGTTCAGACTCAATGGAGACTGTTGTGAAAATGATGTGATAAATATATCTGAATCAGGTGTTTGAAAAATGATTTTACGTATTTACTTCCTTGTGGGAAAAAGGATAGATTATGGATATGTCTAAAGGGAATGTTTTCAGTTCCCTAAACAGCTGTACTTATAACTATATAGCGTCACTATCCATATGACGTAACTGTTTAAAATATTGGCCTCGCAAATTGCTTATACCCCCTCCCAGTGCTGAGACATATCCATGTCAATAACAAGAAAAAGTTACTTTATGAGCAAAGTTGTGAGGTGTATTTTCATCTTCGATCATTTTTTTCAAAAGCTCGTATGCAAAAGAAATTTCACTTTATACCCCAGCGACGCAATATACTTAACTACGAAACCATGCACGTATAGATTTGTGTCCAGCCCATGGCGAACCGTTGTAGAGTCGGCCATTGCACTACGCACGAGAGGCTGAGATTAGAGAGAGAGTATTCCCCACAGCGGTAATAAATAACTTTCGATGGACGCGGACTATCGCAGACGCAGACGATCCTGGATCACTCTCTTCTCGGAGGACGTCGCACCTGACCACCTGACCACCTGGCCACCTGCTCGGCTCCGAGTGTTCACTAACACGGCCGACTTTCACTAGCTCTCCGCCGATCGCGAATGTCAATGTGAAATCGTCCGCGCGTTTTCGTTTGCGTACGACACGCCTTTCACTGTCTCCTTATACGAAACCTCGGGAACCTACGGTTTGCGACATAGGCTGCCGTTTACCGTTCCATGCGTGGGTTCCAGTTTCCAGTTTCGTGTTTACGAAGGGGAGTGGGAGCGCTGTGATATATTACTAGGCTATTTCGACTGACTTCATAAAGATAATTGGTCTTTAGCAATAGCCCTTAATATTGGTATTAGTTATTGTATCAATAGTTACGTATACACTCTCTTACTCATCCACGCAGTAATATAATTCTTCACCTTTGATCTAAGATGGACAATGACGTGCAACAGTTTCACGTCACGCAACACGCGAATGAGTAGAGCGAATTTCACATAACTGATATTATTCTCATCATAGTTATCGAATAGTACTGAGTATGCAGGTTTGCTGCAATAAGGTTTGTTTTACATAGTAATGTGCTTATATTAAGGCTGTTCTCTAAGTAAAAACTCATACAACATTTTACAAATTATGTTAATAACTAAGAGATTGAATAAAATTACAATGAATACGTAGTTTTGCTGCCGCAATATTAAATGTTGGGTGTTTATGAGTTAATGAAACGTAACTTGGAGGATCAAAGTTTTGAAGGATATTAAGTAAATAAGTGTGATATTGACTTTAAGTTATTCACCATAAGATTAACATTAAACTATTATTTACTATGTTAATATTGTGTAGTCATGTTAACACTCTTGCCAGTATAGACAGTTATTTATTATTTTTGACATATTAATCTATATAAATAAAACTACTGTTTTGTCTGTACATTGCTCAGAGTTATTCATTTTTTAGCTATTTTTACGTTTGCGTTAGAGAAGTCGAAAGGAGTCTTATCTCAATTTGTGTCTGTTTGTCTGTGACGCTACAGGCATTTTACGCCGTCTTCTACGAAAAAAGAGGGAATTTATAACAATGAAACTTATTTCATGCATTCTCTACATTCCAGAGAAGGGGTTTCAATGGTTGAAATGGTTCTAATCAATTTAATTGTTAAATAATGCTATATGTTAAAGCTGGGTATTTATTTATTTTCTTTGTACTGATTTGTTTAGGATTTCAGGTTTACATTTTGGTATAATGATCTTTCTTCTTTTACGGAATCCTACAACCCGTACATAGGACAGGCTTACTGCAAGTAGCTAAAACGTATTAATTAAAATGTAATTCTTAGGTAATTATTTGAAAACGGGAGGAGTTTATTCATTTCCAGAAACGTTGTGTATAACTTAAAGTATTGTTAAAAACACAGATGCGTTGGAAAAGCCGAATATAATGATATTACTAATTAATAACCAACATTATGAATTTCAAATATTCTGTACCATTTTTCTCATTTTTCTGACACCGACACAAATTGATGAGTAAATGAGGAAGTTCTAGGTTCATGCTAATAGCATAAACCTTCTACAAGTTTGTATTTAAGTACCCTGGACACTGTATTCTTATTATAATGAAGTATCTTTAAAATTGTGCTTTCTACTATTATACTTTCTTCAAAATCACAAATAAGGTTATAATGTCCGAATATAAACTAGTTATATTCTTTTATTTTAGTTTCATAGCCTATGGCTTTATTGAATGTTTTGTATTTTTATGCTCCAATTTAATTTCAGTAAACTGTTCAGAAAAAATATTTGTTTTAATCAACAACGAGACTTAATGTTATATAGAGGTTATGTATTAATATCCACAGGTATAGCGAATAGTTTTTACAATGTCAGTAGTAATATTTTACTGAAAAAGTAAACATTTCTATAAAAGGGTGTGTAGTAAATAATAAATTTACTAGCTCTAATAGAGGAGACGACATTAAGAAGCATGTGTACAGAAAACTGGCGAACTTAGGCTACAGCTCGTGTGAAGGCTAACTGTTGAGTTTAACAAAATATTAGGGCGCTTATACAGGGTGTCCAAGTAAAACGTATCAGGACTTCGGTGAGTGATTAGGTGCATTAAAAGGAAGAAAAAGGTTCCTTGGACGTATGGCCTAAAACGGCCTATGGCGGATATCTGAGAAAATTAGCGTTTTAGGCAATACCTCAATTGGAACTTTTTTCTTCCTTTTAATGTACCCAATCACTCAAATCACTCACAGAAGTCCTGAAACGTTTTTCATGGATACCCTGTATATAATAAATTGTAGTTGAAATGAAAATAACTGTTGAACATTACTCTTCTGACTTGGTATATGCATTGTAAAATTATGTCTACATGTCCGACGAAGAACTTGAACTTGAACCAACTCGCGGCTACAAATATTACTATTCATTCTAAAGAAAAAATAGATATATAAGCTTGGTTATGATAGATCTTGATATTTGACACCATCATACTTTGCTCAAGTTTTACATCTGCTAAGAACTTCTATGAATATTGTTCATGATTATATTATTTAAAAATATAAAGCTTTACAAATTAAAAAAGTCCTCCATTTTAAAGCAGTAAAATATATAAATACCTACAACATACACGAACAACGTATACATATATACACGCCAACGTATACATGCCAACGTGAAAAACATCAGGTCAGAAACGGTAGAATCTATATACATGTATACATTTTGTATTGACAAAAGGCTACAAGTTCCTTGCTTTAGCAATTCAATATCTATACAACATTTCACAGACTCGACATTAAATAAACGATCGCATTATCATCACAAAAGCATTTGTCCAAATTGGACACGTCATCCTACATTTTTTCAAAATGATTCATGAGAGAGCCTGTATATTAAGATGTGACACTGGCGTAGGTCAGTGATCGGGTAACGTCATGGCCAGTTCGGTTCCATTGTTCCAGTGATGAGATAACGGACTGACCCACAGTAAAGCAGGCCACTGTCCCCCGTCCACATCCCGGACCACCGGACCACGAGGACTGTCCTCTGTCCTCTATCTCACCTCCACATCCTCGGACTACCAGACCATGAGGACTGTCCTCTGTCCTTTGTCCCACCTCCACATCCTCGGACCATCGGACCACGTGGACCGTCCTCTGTCCACTATCCTACCTCCACATCCTCGGACTACCGGACCACGAGGACTGTCCTCTGTCCTTTGTCCCACCTCCACATCCTCGGACTACCGGACCACGAGGACTGTCCTCTGTCCTTTGTCCCACCTCCACATCCTCGGACTACCGGACCACGAGGACTGTCCTCTGTCCTCTATCTCACGTCCACATCCTCGGACTACCGGACCACGAGGACTGTCCTCTGTCCTCTGTCCCACCTCCACATCCTCGGACTACCGGACCACGAGGACTGTCCTCTGTCCTTTGTCCCACCTCCACATCCTCGGACTACCGGACCACGAGGACTGTCCTCTGTCCTTTGTCCCACCTCCACATCCTCGGACTACCGGACCACGAGGACTGTCCTCTGTCCCACCTCCACATCCTCGGACTACCGGACCACGAGGACTGTCCTCTGTCCTTTGTCCCACCTCCACATCCTCGGACTACCGGACCACGAGGACTGTCCTCTGTCCTCTGTCCCACCTCCACATCCTCGGACTACCGGACCACGAGGACTGTCCTCTGTCCCTTGTCCCACCTCCACATCCTCGGACTACCGGACCACGAGGACTGTCCTCTGTCCTCTGTTCCACCTCCACATCCTCGGACTACGGGACCACGAGGACTGTCCTCTGTCCTTTGTGCCACCTCCACATCCTCGGACTACCGGACCACGAGGACTGTCCTCTGTCCTCTGTTCCACCTCCACATCCTCGGACTACCGGACCACGAGGACTATCCTATGTCCAATGTCCCACCTTAACATCCTCGGACCATCGGACCACGTGGACCGTCCTCTGTCCACTATCCTACCTCCACATCCTCGGACCACCTGACCACGAGGACTGTCCTCTGTCCTCTGTCCCACCTCCACATCCTCGGACTAAAGGACCACGAGGACTGTCCTCTGTCCTCTGTTCCACCTCCACATCCTCGGACTAAAGGACCACGAGGACTGTCCTCTGTCCTCTGTTCCACCTCCACATCCTCGGACTACCGGACCACGAGGACTGTCCTCTGTCCCACCTCCACATCCTCGGACTAAAGGACCACGAGGACTGTCCTTTTCCTTTTACTCCACATTCGGACTACCGGACCACGAGGACTGTCCTCTGTAAACATCCTCGGACTAAATCCACGAGGATGTCCTCTGTTCCACCTCCACATCCTCGGACTACGGGACCACGAGGACTGTCCTCTGTCCCATACATCGACTAAAACACGAGGACTGTTGTTTCCTCGGACTAAATAACGAGGACTGTTTTCCTTGTTCACCTCCACATCCTCGGACTGACCACGAGGACTGTTTGTCCTCTGTTAATGCTGACTACACCACGAGGATTGTCCTATGTTTCATCCTAGAACCGGACCACGAGGACTGTCCTCTGTCAATAAAGGAAAGTTTTATACTCTTTCTCATATCTAAGATTTTAAGCAATGGTTTTAGCTTTCTTATAAAAAATTTCAAATAAATAGATTTTTAATTAAAATAAAATGTTTTTTATGGTAAAAATCCATTAAAATAAATAACTTCAACCTGAAGCAACTAATTAATATTATATTAAAACTACCAGCGCTGAGCGCTACTAGTGTGGGTAAAATCTCCAGCTGATTTACCCCCATTTTGGGGGGGATGTGGCCTTATGTTTCATAACAGGTGTCATGGAAAATGGTTTAAAAATAAGAAATAAAATGCTTTTTTAGTATTCTTCATAAGAATAACATTTGCTGCTCTCTGACAACGTTCTGCGTTAATAATGTACAGTAAATTTAGCTTTTCTCTGGAACCCGTTAGTTCGTAGACAAATAGTTAAAAATACTATATTTTTAGTTTTTCATGCTGGTTTCAATGATGATTGTCAAATTATACTTAACGTTGGTTGTTTTAGCTGAAAATAAAAAAATATTTTTTGACCTTAAAACCCCCATAACCTTTGAACCGACATTTTTACAGATATGCGAATGGTGTCATATTATTTAGTACTCTGTTCACTATAAACGGCCAAATTTTAATCAAAATCGTTAGAGCTATTTTTGAGAAATTTATATTTTCACGTTTTCTAAGGGGTTTTAGGGGTGAACCCTTAAAAATCTAAAATTAAAAAAAATTAAAAAAATTTTAAATTTAAAATGTTTCATCTGTATTGAACCAACGGGGTTGGCTGTAACTCTGTACATTTTAAAACAAATAACCCTCACACACACACACACACACACACACACACACAAACACACGGACGGACAGACATCACTTCGAAACCCGCTTTTTGGATTCATGGGACTCCAAAACGAATTTTTCAACTCTAATTCGAAAATTTTGACGAAAACAATACTTTCTACATATAACATGTATAAGGGGAGAAGGTAAAATTGTAAACGACACAGTGTTTTCGTTAAGTTAAAAAATTATGCTTTTAAACACAATTTTGTTTGCTGGAAATAAAAACCTGGTCTTGGTGCCGAATGGAGGTGTTTTTCCTTGTGTGCGTAATTGCTTGTGAATTGGCTGCTTTAAACTTTTTTGTTTTTAGCTTTATACCAGCTTAGTCCGGATTATGTACTAATCATTTTATGATTAGATTAAATTTATTATTGAAATGGCTACCGTACCATAAGGTAAGTAGGTGTTTTAAGCCAAGTATGAATGAGAAACGAGTGTAGGATGTTTGTGGCGCAATCTTGTAATCTTGTTACTGAATAAGGCTGATATTTTCCTTAGACAGAACTGTTAATTAATACAATTAATATAGTTCAAATTTGAGTCAACGGCATATCTAATGAACTTAAGTTTAACGTGGAATCCGAACCACTGCTTCTGAATTACAAACTGGTAAGATTATGTGGATGGCCTTTGCGGATGAACGTGGTATTCTATAGTGCGGACATTAATCTACACAAGAGAACACTACAGTATGTTTTTACATACTCACCCGAAAACGGATTATATTCCAGATCGCGAAACGACGTGAAACTTTGTTTTACTTAAAACCGTGATGGAAATTGTCCGTAATAAAAATCTAACATAAATCCACCATCACCAATAGTGAATTTCCAACAAAGAACAATTTTGTTTCTCACGTTAACTTGAAATTAGATAGTCTCCAGTAAGTCCAGTGACTGTTCCTATTAATATGTGTTAATAGCATTTACCGTACAGCGCAATGACCTCTGAGGCCTCTGAGTGTAATTAATAATCCAATGTATCCAGCAGTAAGCAGCACAAGGAGCAGTTAATGTCTGGTAGGGCTGGCTCGACAATGCCATTGGACATGGCCAGCTGGGCCTAGGCGGGAGTAGCTAAGGTAATCACAATGTTTACAACGTATTATCTGTGGTCATCCGACACCCAACACCCAGCCACTGACCTGCGGGGCACCAACCGATACTGGTGTAGGTTGTGGCAGTTGAGAGAAAATATTAACCGTTACTATTCATTTCATACACATTGAAGAGCCCATTTCGAGCCCCCGTCAGATAATCGGTTAAAACTGAATGTTCAAATCGCCTTCACACAGTCAGTTTTGTCTAATATCACTCCTTTAAAACAGATTAATTTGACAAAATTACATCAATCCACCAGTCCGAATAATGCTCACAGACGATCATTTTCTGATCGTCTGTAGGGGACTTTATCTAATTTAATTTAAATTCTGAGGATGATTTTTGCGGATGAATGTTGAGTGCAGATGTTAAACACCAGAATTAAAATGGTTGTTGAGTATTTTAGTTGACTTCGAAGAAAATGGTCAAAAGGACACTGTTTTAAGTATTTCCTCAATATATTGTTTGTTTCAACTATTGTTTGTCTATTGATATTTTATTATGAGCCCGTATTCTATTATTGAAAATTATAGTATTATTCAAGATGATGACACACCAATCCATAATAATCTCTATTGCGTCTGACAAAATGCAATATTTGCATAGCAAATGTCAAAAACAAAATATCAAAGGTAAAGACAAAAACAATAGTTACTGTACAATAAATATCATAGAACAGTGAAACCAAGAAATCAGCCAGATCAAACACAAAAAGAGAAAAAAAATTCAAGGAGCTAGAACAGCTCTGGCCTCAAGCCGATGTTGGACCCCGGTTTGGTCCACGAACTCGTCCACCGAGTAGACGCTAAAAAGCATATAATTTATATTTCAATTTTGGTTCCGAATTTACTAATCTGAAGCCCTCTGGGATTCTATTCAATGTGGATTATACCCGCCAATGTGGGAAGGCGTTCCATGGCCACCAATCTGTGCTGTGTTGTCCTGAACGAATGTCTAGAGCTTGTGAAATATATATGTATGCCTTGTCCCTTAGTGAGATTGGTTTTCCATTTGCAGGGACGAGCAAGCTCAAGAACGTATAACCCAGCCAGTGTTAGAGGCTCAAAAACCTGGAAGGCAGTTTACATTTTTAAATTTGAGTGTTGCTATTATTCTGATGGGGGTTTCTGAAGAATAAACACATGGTTGAAATTTATACTAATTGATGGGAATTAAGGTGAATATGTGAAGGTGGTTTTTATTAGAGTAATGGTGTTAATAATGTAGCTATGATTCTGACAAAGAACCACTAATCTTTCGTAGCACATGTACTGTACTATTGAGAGGTCAGTCACCTCCCTGGAAATACTGTAACAAATTAAACCTAATAAAATTCGCAGGCGGTAGAGTATTTTACTTCCCGATTTTGTGTGGATGTTTTCAATTTAAGTTAGGACCGAGTTCAAATATTTACCTAATGAAATGGGAGAAACGTGTACACCCATTTGGGTTTTATGGACCACATCATCCTTAATTTCTTTACTACGTTTTAGTAGCCTACTCCTTCCTCTGACCTGGTCGTAGGATCATTCTGACACTCGAGCTGTTGAACTCAGCCAAAAGTAGAATCTGCGCCTTAGTTTATCACCACTTTAAACAAATCACGAAGAAATCTTCCGCCATGGCGTTAGCGCTATATCATTGCCGTCGTCGACTCATCATCTTTCTTACATATCATCACAATTAGCCGTACTCTGGTTCTTGTGTCATGATACCCAATTAAGTTTGATCTAGAAAATTATGTCCTTTTACATGAATATTACTTTCAAAATAGGTTACTGGTTTGAATCTGATGTTTGACTATTTGGAAAAAGATTGTACAACAGCTGTATGTGCCCCTAACGCAAAAGATAACAGGATATATTTTATCTATTCTATTGTCTGTAACAGTAGAGGACTCCTGTCAGACCATGAACGGTCTCTTCTTTACCTCTGGCTAGCATACTACTTGCCTCAGCACCTAAATGTCTTTAACACACCGTACAGGCCTTTGGTCCATCTTCATGGGCAGATTTTTTAACCAAGAAAGTAAAAGGCGTTAAGAGTTTATCTAAGGCTTTTTCATTCACTTTCTTCACTTTCTTAAGAACAATGTTAATATTCAAACAATTACTGTGGCATTGATTTATACAAGAATACCTTGTACTTAGTTTCATTTTTGAAAGGAATTTATAATGTCTCGTAAACTCTTTGAATTTCAATTTTTCCATTTCCTCAGTGGATGTATGAAATTAGTTTAAAAATCAGCTCGAAAAAATAAAATTGACACATTTCAAAAGGTTTAATTGACATTTTAATCATATACATCGTTGATTAACAAGCCCCTACTTAATGTTATGTAACATTTTACGATTTCGGATTTTTAATCCGATATGTCTTAATTTTAAAATATACGTTTGAGTTTATAATATTGTTCTTATGGTAGGTACTAAAACGATTCAAGATGGCGGAGGTACTCTCCGCCATCTTGAACGATTTTAGTACCATAAGAGTACCTCCGCCATCTTGGATATTTGTATTATTATTTATTAACAATCCTGCTACAGTAAAAACATATCGGATGGGTTTGAAATTGGAATGTTTAAATCCTAAAGATCTATCAGCCATCTCCATTGAATGATCTAACTAAAAAAAAACTATCAAAAAATAAATATTTTTCCATATTATAGAGTTTATTAGAGTTGTTGGTGTTATGTTATAGAGTAAATGAGGGAATTTACTTTCAAATCAAATAGAAGACTAGAAATTATACTTTTCTTTCTAATTGCATCAAGTACAAGGTTTTATGGCACAAAACAACGTTATCATGATTATTTATTTTAAAATTGTTTTTTTGGAAGGTGAGTGAAAAAAGCGTACGTAATGAGGCTCTCAAGGAGACATCGTCGATCAGGACTACCACCATCACGATGAAATATGTATTTGTAGCTTTCAAAAACATTCGCTAGTGGATCATTCGATTGAAAATGGTCGAATAAGCATCCTGTAATCATTTTCAGAACAATAGATCAAGATGACCGAGACTCGGACCTGTTGCATGTTACTAGAAGCACTGAACTATGTTCCGTCTGACGTCATTAGCTTGTACGTCATAGTGCACACTACTTCCTCGAGATTGCAATAGTTTGGTTCGATAGTTATCGGTGTTGGGATCTTGGCCACACCAGCCGGTGATGAGTAGGTGCAGAGGCAATTATCACGAACTGAGTGACGTCTGGGCGGTTACCACTTACCAGTCACGAGTTACTAGTTACCAGTAACCCGTTACCACTTACCGGTTACCAGTCATCAGTTACCGATAACCGATTGCCACTTATCAGTTACCGTTTTGACTTAGTAGTTACCAACCAACAGTTACCAGTAACCACTTACCAGCTCAGTAAGCGTCGCACGTTTGTTGATAAACCGGTTCTTTGACGATCATTAACATTTATCTCAAAGATCACGATATTTTTTTGTCAAAATGAATTTTGGATACTTCCTTATTGAGCCTTACCTGTGTATACTACTGGTCAACCAAACGTTATTATTGTTTAGGCTACTTTGGCAAGAAATAATGATATTTTTACCAAGATGGTGGTGATCACGTGACTTCACCTTTTCTAGGTTAAACATGTGTATGGTAATTGGTTAGACCACCAATCAATAAAAATGTAAAAATATTCAAAGCCATCCTTTACTAATCCAAGCTTTCATAGATATGATTTAAGGAAATGAAAATATATTAATTAATCTCTAATGTCACAAAACGTAAACTTATTACATAATTCCAATGTTATGGGGTTTGAGATATGAACTTCTATCATGGTCCCGGGCTTGACTGTCACTATGCGGGTCATGTGAATAGCTCACTGTTCCCTAGGAAATTTGCTAATTTCAGTACTATATGGGTGTAATAAATGTAATGTATTTTATGACAAGTAAGCTTTGTTACAGACAGAGATCAGGTGTTCACTTGTCAGGATCTTAATTGATAGCCCAATGAACAAAGGGATTGGATAGTATTGAGCCATCACAAAATTGTGTCAACATTTCGCTCAGCATCGAACCGACGACCTTCAGATTAAGAAGCAGATGTTATTACTACTGATTCAGCCAGCCAGTCATAAACGCTTTATAGTCGTGCTAAACAGGTAATAATAAACATAATAATAATAATAATAATAACGACTAAACCATCCAGCCAATAGAAATTTAAAAAGAAATAACGGCATCAGTGAACTGATACATTCTTTCTCAACTCAATAAAACTACATACATTTAATAAAGCTATCATATTATTTTATTTTAATTTTAAAACGTTGTTTCAAAATAATCAGTAAATTTCTTAAACTAACAACAAGAGAAAACAGTTTGAAATAATTGTTAGATATTTTAGGAACTACACAATATCCTCCCCGAAATATCATACTGCTTAAAGTGGATTTGGTTGGGTAATGTGACCCTAACCTGTATACCATATTTCGAGGAAATCGGATGTGAAATAATGAAGAAATTGATTTCTTAATAACTCTATAAGCCTAACATTGACCGTTGTCAGACAACGTACTGCGTTTACAGCAAACATTAAATTTAACTTTTCTCTGGAACTATTAATCGAAAACTAATAATCCAAAATACTTCTGTAAAGATTTTTGAGCTGGTTATAATAGATGCAGTCAGAATAGTTTACAAATTTATCGTTCACAAGAAAACAATCATTTTTTTACATTTAAACCATTAGATTTTCCATGAAATTTTAAGCAAAAGCGTTAAAGAAAATTTTGATTAATTTGTATTTTTTACAATTTTAAGGGTTTTGTGGGTTAACTACCCCCCTTAAAATAAAAAATTCAAAATAAAAATTCGAAAAAGCCTAGAGATGTAGGTAAGGTTCACCGGAGTACCCAATTTCATAAAAAGCGGA
Source organism: Nephotettix cincticeps (assembly GCA_023375725.1). Lineage (NCBI taxonomy): Eukaryota > Metazoa > Arthropoda > Insecta > Hemiptera > Cicadellidae > Nephotettix > Nephotettix cincticeps. The sequence continues at coordinate 32,820,029 of CM041790.1, read as the reverse complement.
AGATCAGTTTTGTTTCGGAGTCTGTACAAAGAAAGACATACAGACATCAGATATCAGTCCGAAACACACCTTTCGGATTCAATGCGGCTCAAAACGGATATACACTCTCAACTGAAATTCAAAAATATTGACGAAGACAATATTTTCTCCATATTCTATGCAAAGGGAAAGAAAGCAAAACTTCATCACCTAATTAAATTTTTTCGACAGTATCGCCTCCGTTGTGGAGCACACTCTTGAGGGGGTTTTGTAAGCTATCGAGTGACAAAACTATAAAAACAGGTGGCTTAGCCCGCCGGGTCGCCCAGTCGCCCGCCGGGTCGCCCAGTCAGGCTGTAATGGCTGTTACGATAAGCCAGCTCTTATATAACAGGCTCATCTTCAATCTCCATATCTCGGCCATGTTAATCTCCTCTGTCCGACTGACAGACTCCACATGTCCGACGTCTCGACCTCAACCTCAGGATAAACCATCAGAGCTTTGTGTATTCAGATCGATCGATGATCGGAGGTGGGAAGTCCTCAATAATTACTCAAACACAACTGCTAGACTTGTTTGTAAAGATGATAAGTGATATCAGTGAACCGGCAGATACTTTCTGCCTTGAGAGAGTTTAAATACGTCAAAACTATCATAAATTCTTTAAATTTTATCTAAATATCTTTTGGAAATTTATCGTTTCAAAAATAATCACCCAGTTTCTGAAACTAACAAAAAGAAAAAACTGTTTGTATTTTTACTTCCCTGTGGGAAATAGGTTAGATCATGGAAAAATGTCTAAATGGAATAGTCTCAGTTCATCTAAACAGCTGTTCTTATTCTTTTATATTAAAAATTCAATACTGGTAGTTTCCTGTTACATGTTTTCCACCTTAAAAGTCACCAACAACCCCCAGAGCTAAGACATATCCATGTCAAAAGTTAAATTAATTGTTAGAATTTGGGGGGGGGGGCAAATCCCAACCCTCGGTAATAACAATTTTTTGAACGTTTTTTGGGTGATGTGATCTTACACTGCATACAATGTGCTTGATGGAAAACGGTTGGGAAATTGATTTGTTAATATTCTCCTTAAAATAACATTAATTATAATTAATTATTTACAAAAATAATATCAATAAATATATTTTTAAATATTAGGTTGTACATAACCAAAACCGAATTTTTTAACTAATAGGCCTACCTAACTGAAATGGATTTGTTTTAAACGGAACTTACCATCATGAGTAAAACTGTATATTCTCTATTAAACCCGTTTACTGCGCACTGGAAAGAAATAATGTTGTCATAAAAGAGATTATCCTCAACTGCAAGGGTTATATTATTATACGAGCCTTGGCTCGTAACTTTCTGGGAAACGTTTGTTATATAGCGATGAGGTGTTTTTACCACATTCCAGTCGTTAATAATATTGTTTTTACGTACTGTTTAGTTTAGTGCGAAAATGGGCTTCTAATTCTACTGAAGCAATTAGATTACCGTTATGACGAACAAACGGAATTAACGGTACAAAAACCGTACATAATTTGATCCAGTACTTGATATAATTTTACCTCTTATACCATTTGCCAATAAGTTTTTTACACCGCTCCGAGGAAGTTTTCAGTAGTTTTAATGACTAAACTGGTAAACGGGTCAAGGAATGTCGAAGCCTGACTGATAACAGGAGGCGAGTAGTCAGCTGACTGATAACAGCTGATAACAGGACGAGACTGTCAGTCGCCTCGATGGCTTTCCTAGAACTGATAAAAATCAGTCTTGTGCAGCTGCCGCCCGGCGAGAGAGAAAGAGTGAGTGAGTGATAGAGAGAAAAACGTTCATAATAACGTTTTTATTCTTATAATACTGTAGAACAGTACATTAATAATACCGCAATTCGTTAATAGTGGACAATAGAGAGCAAAATGCGTTATTGCTTTTAAAAAACTGGATAACATAGAATATTAATGTATCTTTCAGGCCACACTCTATTCACAAGGATATTGATTCTAAGTCTGTTAAAACTAATTTCAATGCATTTTATGGTAAATTGAAATATTTAGCTACTGTTATCTACCACGTCTACTATTATCTCGGACAACGGATTGTTGTGGTCATTTGTTTCGTTATCAATATATTTTTTTGTATTGTGCATGGTATATAAGTATAGTATTATTGACAAAATGATATAATTAATACATCTAACTTAACCTTTCAATTTTTAATGTAAATTATAATGCCTTGAAAACGGGAGGAGTTTTACCACCTCCAGAATTGTTGTGTAATTAAAAACACAGACGCGTCGAAAAAGTCCAATAAAAGATATTGAATAATTTTCTACCAAATAAAGCCTCAGAGAGGATATTTCTTTATTTAATATTACACTTCAATATCGATGTTGATTAGGAATTTATATGCCACTGAGACTGTTGTGTGTGCTGTAATCCAGCTACTTGGAGGTCACAAATTGTAAGGGATCCATGCGATCGCCCACCGTAACAAACGCCAGCCCAAGTTTTTCTCGTTATTCCGCCATGTTTCTTTCTGTAAATACCGACCAAAGTATATTTATTTATGTATATATAATTCATTTATAAATCCGCAAATACCTTCCGCATAATTATACCAGTTAGTAATTTAGAGGTAGTGGTTCGGATCCCACGTTAAACTGTCCATAATAAGCTCTTCACTAACAGCTAATTAACAGTCCTGTGTAAGGGATGCCAGCTTTAGTCAGTAAAAGGACTACAAAATCGTAGCATAATCATCTTGCACTCAATCTCATTCATAATTGACTTAATTCCTAAGTAGGTAGCGGTTTCAGGAAGATAATAACGATAAAAATAATGATTACATTCTTACCAGCGTTTGAAGATGAATAGAAGTTGAAACTTATCTTAGTTAACTTATAAAGTGGAGCCACCGAAATCAACAATCAATAATGCTTCATCTAAAAGCACATTATAAGAATTGAACTAAGCGAAACAACATTCTGGTTTTCCTTGTCAAAACTAATTACTTAGCACTGAGACTGCATTGGATAGCGCCTTAAGGAGTACTCGTACGCAATTCACGCAGCGCTGCAATGTACTCAGTATGCGTCAACAGTTAAGCAGGCGCTGCTGCGGTGCCAACATTCAACGCAAGCGTTGGCCTGACACGTTCTCTGGCGCGTTCTCAAAGTAGGCCTACGTGAATGAATTTTGAAAGTACGAACAGAAAGGCAGAGAACATTCTTCGATATGATAAATTCAAAACATTTTACAGGCTAAAGTAAAGTGTGCAAGTGTGCAAGTGTATGTAGAAGTGCATAAAATAACAGTGGCTTAGATCAATTAAACATAATTTTAAGTCAATAAATTCTTAAAATATTTAGGCACTTTTTGTAAACTGAAAATTATAATTATTGGCATGTTGTATAAGACAGACTACAATTTGAGGAACCATAAAATAAGGACAAAGACTAGTTTAAGGAAATCTCTAGTATAAAATGATAATTTTAATAATGCAGGTAATTTAATAGCCATTAATATTTACAATCAAACCGTCCCTGTTTTGTTTATTTACAAAGTCCGTTTATTGTCTGTAAGTACTTTATATAAATATACTTATTCATCATTTTCCAATGTCGCCAAGTGAAAATCTCTTAAAATATGTTCTGCAGACCTGTTATTTTGTTACCCAAACCATTACCAATATATGACTATACTAGCATATGTAGCTGAACCCAACAGCTGATTACCCACGTTACTGTATGATAACACTACAGAGAAGGAAGATGGCTTGGACTAAATAAATTCCCCCTAGGCTTAAGTGAGGAGATCAATCTGAGCTCTCTGGAGAGTTTTAACTTAAATAAGAATGTTCAGATATCGTTATCAGTGAATACAGATATTATATCTTACACTGTATACAGGTGTGAAGTCAAACATGTTCATGGATATCGAAATTCGGCGTCACAGCTCAGGGAATATTTACTAAAACTGTTGTTGACAAAAATTCAATACTGTACACTTCCAACATTTCATCCAATACTATAATACGAGCAAGGTTAATTGCAATTCGATATTGATTTGTTTTCCACAATGTCGTAATGATTACAGTATTTTTTATTTTGTGTTTTTCTACGCCTTTCGGTATTTTTAACGTTTCGATATGGAACGGTCCAAACCTCCGTATTGGTACTAACGTCGACCTGTTGTTTGGAAGCTTAATTAATTAATAAACCAATAATAAATGACAACTGATCCAGATTCGACCCTCGCGAAATTCGACCTCCCAGCCAGTTGTGACACAACAATACAATCGTTGTATCGATATTGAAGTTTAGTATCGAATGAAGATGAAACATCGGATGATTCTCGATATGGGACTCACCGGCAAGTGGAGGAGCGCGGGCAATGAGTACCTGGCGGCGCCTCGTCGCAGCTTGCATAGCTCGGGGAAGTCGTCATCCGTGGTGGTCTTGTCCCGCAGGAACCTGCCGACATGACAAGCACCTCGTCACGACAGAAATCACAGAGAAAACATTTAACAATAGTAATAATATTAAGTCAACATGTCAAATATTTTATACTCTAAAGCAAGAACAGTCCGGGCAAAATGTTTTATGTCCAAGGATTTTTAATTTTTTTGTGTAATTTGGTTACGAGAAATCGTCTAAAGTATATTTTAAAGCTGGGAAAATCTAGGTTTCGTCCTACAGCCCTTCAAAGTGTCCATGTTATCGTCGAGGACCTTTTATTGTAGCTGCAGTTTACCAAAACAGCTGATTCAGGTTGTTTTATTTTTCGTAGTAAAATTCGTTGAAAACAATGAATGTTTTATTTTTGGTTAGTTTGAAAGAATAGTTATATCTGTTTGGTTTAATTTTACAAAACCCCGTTATGGCGAAACTGTACGAGGACACATCTATTTTACCAGAAAGCTTTATACTTTGTATAATTTGAAAAATTATATTAATCTCAAACCATCTATTAGATAATAGTTCCAATTTCTTTGCAAAAAATCTTTTCTTTTTTCAATTTACTTAGCAGATTTGTACTATTTATTTGATTTATTTTATTATTTCACTAACAGCATACAAAATGTTACATTATCGATTTTTATGATAATAGTAAAACCTTAACTATAAATAATTAATAAAAAATGCATTATATAAATAATAATGATAAATATACTAGTAAAAACTAATAAATACTATTGCGAATATTAAAATGTTCCTAACTACTATTGATATTAATAACTACTATTGATAGTAGGTTGATTAATTAAAAAAAACTATAATTTAAAAAAAATAGGTATAGCTTACAGGATCTATAAGTCTATGACTAGTTGTTAATGTTATTGTTGTGCAAATATGGTTGTACGAAAACAACGAAGCATTAAATTTTAGTTTTAATAATATATTCAAGAGATGAATGCCAAAATACAACATTTTTATTGGTTCTTCAATAAAGCAGACAAAACGTTCAGAAATATACAGGGTGAATCACGTAAGGTGTCCAATATTGATTCCAGACAAACCTTTGGTCCTACAGTGATGAAATAACGTTATTTCCCACTAAACCAACCCCAATAAATAACGTAAAAACAGTTTTAATTTGTTTAAGTACAGAGTGTTCCAGAAAATTTGGGTCACTAGTTCGAATAGCGGAAATATCAAACACAAACATATATAATGTTATGCTTCATATTAAATTTCATACTAATACAAACATTTTGGCGCAATCAGATTTTGAATACCTCGATTAGTTACAAAATGGTATCCCTTTTAGCGAAAAGAATTCTATTTTTTGAAAACCCTGTATTTTCCTTTAAAATGCAGATTACTCTACTCTGATTAAACAATTGCATTCCTTATGAGCTAAGCTTTATTCTGATATGCAACACTACAATACTATCTCGCAAACAAAAATTTACAAAAAAATTAATTTTTGAAAATATGTAACTTACATAGCCAAAACTAAAAATGTTTAATTATCACCATATGCCAAATAGCATATCATTTTAAAGGTATTGCAAATACAAGCATCTTTCAAGATTAAATCTCATCCATATCTATTTTACTTTTCGAATTATTAACAAATAACTTGTTTCCCCCATAAGAAACGTATGTTAATTGTTTAACATGGAGTTAATTTTACCTGTTCATTAAATTACATTAATGCATTTTTAAGAAAAATACAGTTTTCCAAAAATCTCTATTTTTTCACTAAAAGGGCCGCCATTTTAAAACGAATCGAGATATTCAAAATCTGATTGCGCCAAAATGTTTGGATTAGCACAACCATACAGTTTGTAGTATGGAACACAAACATACAGGGTGTTACTGAACAATGTACTAACTGTCTGGTACGGCGATACATGTCCTGGTACTCCTCGTACTGTGACCACCATTGCCGGCTGAACAAGTCTCCTGGAACACAAACATACAGGGTGTTACTGAACAATGTACTAACTGTCTGGTACGGCGATACATGTCCTGGTACTCCTCGTACTGTGACCACCATTGCCGGCTGAACAAGTCTCCTGGAACACAAACATACAGGGTGTTACTGAACAATGTACTAACTGTCTGGTACGGCGATACATGTCCTGGTACTCCTCGTACTGTGACCACCATTGCCGGCTGAACAAGTCTCCTGGAACACAAACATACAGGGTGTTACTGAACAATGTACTAACTGTCTGGTACGGCGATACATGTCCTGGTACTCCTCGTACTGTGACCACCATTGCCGGCTGAACAAGTCTCCTGGAACACAAACATACAGGGTGTTACTGAACAATGTACTAAGTGTCTGGTACGGCGATACATGTCCTGGTACTCCGTACTGTGACCACCATTGTGTAACAAGTCTCCTGGAAAACAAACATACAGGTGTTACTGAACAATGTACTAACTGTCTGGTACGGCGATACATGTCCTGGTAAGTACTGTGACCACCATTCTGAACAAGTCTCCTGGAACACAAATACAGGTGTTACTGAACAATGTACTAACTGTCTTACGGCGATACATGTCCTGGTAATGTACTGTGACCACCATTGCCGGCTGAACAAGTCTCCTGGAACACAAACATACAGGGTGTTACTGAACAATGTACTAACCTGGTACGGCGATACATGTCCTGGTACTTGTACTGTGACCACCATTGCCGGCTAACAATTCCTGGAACACTACATACAGGTTTACTGTCTGTATTTTTACATTTACTGTGTATCCGTACAGTAGACCATACCCATTGATCACTGTGGGTGATTCAAACGAAGCTCATGGATTAAGAAAAACAAAGAAGCTAGATTTTCTCTTTAAGAATACAGGAGAAATGAGTAAGTAGATTTGCTGAAAAAACACAAATTGAAGATTTTTCAACATATAGTAGGCTATGTTATTATAAAGTATACCATTTAAAGTTGTATACCATTTGTTATCATAATATTTCAAAAACATTAATTAGATTTCAATTTTTACCTTTCCCCCACAACGTTAAAATATTAGGGCTTCAAAAGACAAAGCTTGGGGTTTACTAATTGCTGTATGTATATATCGGTTCATACGGAGTTATGTTCTAAAATGCATACTAAGCCAGTTATCCACCACTTTGTATTTTTTCCAAAATATTTTACATCTTTTTATTAAAATAATTTATTATTTTAAAAATTGCACGGAATTAATATTTTGTCAAATTTAATCCCTACTCAATGAAACCAAAATGATGATCATCGGTTAATATAGGACGGGGATTGTGAACTTTGACCAGTTTTAGGTGTGTACGATTACTACTATCACTACCACTCCGCTAGTTTGACCACGTAGGCCCACACACATCCCTAATACTGGCGATAATACTACGTTGAGCCGTAATACTCCGCATTTCCCGCTAATATTCCGTTATACTAGTGATTCTCCGTTGTTTACTGTACGATTACTACTATCACTACCACTCCGCTAGTTTGACCACGTAGGCCCACACACATCCCTAGTACTGGCGATAATACTACGTTGAGCCGTAATACTCCGCATTTCCCGCTAATATTCCGTTATACTAGTGATTCTCCGTTGTTTACTGTACGATTACTACTATCACTACCACTCCGCTAGTTTGACCACGTAGGCCCACACACATCCCTAGTACTGGCGATAATACTACGTTGAGCCGTAATACTCCGCATTTCCCGCTAATATTCCGTTATACTAGTGATTCTCCGTTGTTTACTGTACGATTACTACTATCACTACCACTCCGCTAGTTTGACCACGTAGGCCCACACACATCCCTAGTACTGGCGATAATACTACGTTGAGCCGTAATACTCCGCATTTCCCGCTAATATTCCGTTATACTAGTGATTCTCCGTTGTTTACTGTACGATTACTACTATCACTACCACTCCGCTAGTTTGACCACGTAGGCCCACACACATCCCTAGTACTGGCGATAATACTACGTTGAGCCGTAATACTCCGCATTTCCCGCTAATATTCCGTTATACTAGTGATTCTCCGTTGTTTACTGTACGATTTTCATCATCTTAGTTTTGTTATTTTAATTTTAAAAAACTAAATGGCCACAATTTTAAAGTTACAAATTTATTCACTTGATATTTTTGTTTAATTGGATCCTTAGTGATTTTCAGGTGCGCCGGGGGACATGAGACCAGAGCCTGCCCCTTGCCCAAGGAAGGCGTCTGCAAGTGCTGCAACTGTGGCGGCGGACACCCAGCCAGCTATAGGGGATGCAAGGCGCCCAAGCTATGGCGACGAGGAAGGTGCGCGACGCCAAATCTGCTGGTCGGACGATGGTCCGGAACCCTTCGGCGAGCTCTCGAAAGCAGCCAGCAGCCCCCAAGAAGAAGGAGAACGTCCCTCCCCCTGGCATTACTATGGGGATGTTTGCATCTGTTGCAGGCGGTAGCAAGGCCGCGGTACCCCCTTCTGCAGCAGCACACGCCTCATAGGCTCCAGCACCTGCGGTGATGATCCTACCCGATGCAACTGAGGTGGCGGAAACCCAGGCTGTGGTCTCACAGCCAAGGTCGTACTGCCAACGACGCAACAGGAAGCGGCAGAGCCCCAAAAGTATCAAAAGACCAGTATTACAAAAAGGATATTTGGAAAAAGCCTTCTCAATGAAACAGAATTGGCGAAGCTTCGGGAATTATATGAAAGAGGCCTGGATATATCGAAAATGTTTTACTAGGGAATTCAATTATTAAATGTTTCTAGTCTAATAATTATGACAACTTTTTATACAACTTTTTTCCAATCCAAATTATATTAATTTGTATTGAAAGTAGTTACAATTAAATTTGACATTTCCAGACTTTTTCAAATTTTAAATGTATAATTTGAATGTAATTCTTGTAATTTATTTATTGAATTGGTTAGTTAGTAATTTGTAATTAAGAAAGAGTTGTTCGTTCTTTTTTTAAAGTGTGCGCTAGAAGCGTGGAACTACTCCAACTTGAGAATAATATTCACACATTGCTCATAAGTTATATAATTAATTAATACAATTTTCTTTATGAGATAATCTTGAATTCTCAAAACGCTTTGTATGTATACTTTAATTTTTTTTCTCGTCATGTTATTTTCCTATTATATCACATACCTCCTATACCAGTGATTGCCAAAAGGTGGCCAGCGGGCACCCAGGGGTCCGTGACTAGCTTCTTTAAATATTTTAATTATATACGTACACAGTAACTATTTTTAAGCCATTCGGCATTTTTAGACATTGGCGGAATGATGCACCGTAGCTACGTTAAATTATTGAAAATCTAAACTAACGAGCTCTGATTATTTAGCTCAATACTATAAAAACTACACGTGAGACAGCTGTAAGCCCGTGGACTGTTTCGGAAAGCAGCAGAGTCCACCCTAGAACACATCAGGAAGCTCTGTACACGGCATGACGTCGCAGAGGTCTGGAGGTCCAGGCCCATCGCCATCCTGGAAGATCCACCGTAGGGAAACAGCGTGACCTGCCCACCCAAAACCCGTCACAGTAATGCGTCCACATTTCTTAATTTAATTTTAAGTTTAATATATTTTGATTAACATCTGTTATTTCACTTGCTCCGGCCGTGTTCTTATTTGATTGTTCCTAGCCACTCCAAAAGGTATTCCAGCAGCTACAGCTGAAAAGCTAATGCTGTGATTCGCCCTAATGAAGTCCATTTGCGCGTATGTAAGTTGCTCATACATGTCTGGACGGATGGGGGAAGGTGGGTTTAGTTTGGGTATACACCGCTTAATGGTGGACTCACCACATAACCTTCGCAAGAGCGGGGGAACTCATAAAGAGGGTTGAAGAGGTTTGAAAGTATTCACTGGTTTTAATACTTACAGAATAATACAGTTGGTTATATTACTGGTTTGAAGTATTGGTAGTGTATAACATGGTTCTGGGCTATGGCTTAAATAACTTGCCTAAATGTGGCTAGAAGGATGAAGGTATAACATAGCGACTGTTATATAAATACACAAATCAACATATGGCACGTAAGAGTTACATAAACAAAGGTTTCAGTGAATTGACTTTGTCCCTTCAATGTTGTAAACTCAAAAGTTTAAACTTTAGGAGAAAATGCCCAACCCCCCCCCCTCCGAGTTAATAACAGACTTTTTTGAACAGGCTTATTGAGTGATGTGGCCTTAAGCTTCTTATCAATTTTCTCTGATGAGACAGGATGCAGAGATAGATTTTTTGTAATCTCCATAAGAATAATATTGAGCACTCCAAGACAACGAAGGCTGAATTTCTTTACAGCCAACAGTAAATTAATTAATTTTTTCTGGTACCGGTAGTCGTAGACTAATAATTAAAAATACCAACTTCTTTAATTTTTGAAATGGTTAAGGTTATTGATAGTTGAATTATTTTATGCATTTATGGTTTTGTTAGAAAATCCTTAGACGAGAACTTTTTAAATGTTACTTTACATTCAGGTGCTGCCCTACTATTAGGGGCCATAATCAATTCTGATCAAAATCAACATAGTAGATTTTGAGAAATTTGGATTTTTCACGTTTTTAAGGGTTTTGCCAATGGGCATAAAACTTAAAAAAAACCCTGGAGATTTGTTTAAAGTGCACCTTTGCATCCTATTCCATAAACATCAGACCGTCAGAATGTGAATGCGAGGTCCATACTCAGACAGACATAAGTCACTCCGAAAACCATTTTTTTTATTCAGGGAGACTCAAAATGGATATTTCCATTCTCAAATCAAATCCCAAATTTTTAATGTACTAGGAATAAGGAGTAAAACAAAGTAAAAATCAGTTTCTAATAGTTCACGGACACGTAACGGATAATTAATTGGACCAGGTTGTGAGAAGGTCACGAGATGTATCCTCCCTGCTCCTCCTGGAGTCTGGGCGACCCGCAGGGGGCTGATGTACCCTGCATTGTTCCGCTTCATCACATTAGCCTCACCGCAGGGGGCAGCACATTCGCAAACACGCGCGACCTCTCCTAACCGTAGTTTCTCTACAGGCCTCGAATGAAAAAGAAGAAAATACAAAGAAGGAGAAAAAGAAGAAGAGAAGAAGCAGAAGAAGATGATGAGAAGGAGAAATACGGAAAGAAAAAAACCCCGTCGCAACAGACCTGCGTACTCAGCGAATTTCCAAATCAATAATATAATAATAATTGATTAATAATAAAGACAAGTTTTATAATTCCATAAACGTGAGAATTATTTGCCTATTCTCCCTAAGATTAACATGGGAAAAAGTGTACAGGTTAGCGGCTGTGAGGAACACTGAAAGTAGTCATTTCTACCATAAATAATTTTGATCTTAACATTTATACAACTTTCATCAACATCTGTCCATAAATAAAGGAGTTTGCCTATTCCCTATATGATTAATAAGGGAAAAGAGTATGCAGGTTTGCTGCCGTGATAAACACATAAACTATGATTTTTAAGCATGAATGGATAGATCTCAACCACATTAAGCTAAATATCAAGTTTTATCCAAAAAACATTGATTAATATGGGAAATATTAATTTTTCCCAATCCTCCATAAGATTAACATTGGAGCCCCACAATACAACATACTGTGTTTAGATTTTTTAATATCTCGGTAACCGTTGGAGATAGAGAAAAACTTTGAGGAACTTAATTGTGTAGTTTTTTAAGCTGATTCCAATTGTGAAATATAAAATTATAAACTTTTAAAAATTACATGTGAAAAACGCAAAAAACCCCATTTTGGGGTACAAAACCCCCCAAACTACCCGTTCCCATTGACCGATATGTCTGGTTTACGAACTCGTCCGAGCATTTGTAGGAATACACGTCTCTACCAAATTTGGTCTCGATCGGACCATTTTTACGAGAGTTATCGTGTTCACAGACACACACACACACACACACACACACACACACACACACACACACACACACACACACACACACATATATATATATATATATACTCGTATATATATAAACGACTATTGTTTTTGGACTCTGGGCACCTAAAGAAGAAAAAATAACAGGGTCCCGGGCTTAAGTCTCGCCATGAGACCTACGGTAATAGCTTCTTCCCTATGGGAAATTCGCTAAAATGAAGAGGTGATAAAAATTCCGCCTTGTCAAAATACATTACATTTTCATCACAGGTCGCACAATATATTCAATATTAAATCCCGTTTCATGCGATTAGATTTTCAATAAAGTGTCTGTGTAAATTATATTTTGACATACATATGTCTAAGTTCTGGGGGTGTTAGCAGATATGCATGATGCAACAAGTTCATAATGGAAAAACTGCAGTTTGTGTTTCGCCCCCGTTTCTATACTAACAGATCGATTGTTTTTCGTTATGAGAACAGCTGTTTGGATGAACTGAAAACATTGAATTTAAACATTTCCATAATCTAACATAGTTTCCACAGGGAAGCAAATAAAAATTTGTATTCTGCAAGAGTAGCGTATGCACCTTATATTTCAATATAAGTAATTTAAAATACCTCATTTTTGTTTCTCAGTACTCGTACTTCGTTACGGGGGTTTAGCCTACCTTTAACCTTGAAAGATATTCTCTACAAAGTTTTTTGCCAAGGTTAATGACCAATATTTTTTTAAATAGCGATCCATCAGTTGATCAACTGCAAAAATTTAAAGTGATCGATATAGAAATTGACATTTGAATTTCAATATCTTCAGACAGGATATCTTTCATAGATAGGAAAGATATCTTTCAGATAGGATCAGATATAACTAAGCAAGAATGTTTGATTAAATTGTTAAAAACAAATCTGTAAGTTTGTCCCTACAGTATTTTAATTTGGTAATGTAATGTGACTAACACAATTTTCAACATGTCAGACATCGTAAGTTTATTTAGATTTTTGAAAGAAACACCTTGACTTCGTTCAGTTCTCCGTCAAATCGTAGTTGCAGCCTGCAGCGTACAGAGCTCGCTGTTCGCCGCAGTGGCGCAGTGCGCATGTCTGGTGCGGGCAGGAGGTGACTGCGCAGCCGCAGAGCGCGGCCACTCCCTCGCCTCGCGCCGACGCCGTGCCGCGAATGAATGAAAGCGCGGCTACTTTCCCTGGGCGCGGCCCAGAAGACGCACCGTCTCTCGCACACGACGATATGTATTGTTTATTGTATAACTGGAGTCCGATTCTACGTGCTTGGATTACGCGCTGTTCACGAAATCGATGACTTTTTAAATCATTGGTTCCCAATAACGTAATTTACCGTAATAGAGTATACAATCTTCAATGGTACTAGCTTGATGTTTATAACGCTCAATGATTGTACTAATGTCCAAATTGTTTGTATACAAAGTAAACCAATATTAATAATGTTTTCCACATTAGGATAGATAATAGCCTCCTTAGTTGACAGTCAGTTGAGCCATGAAACTTTAAAGGCAGTATCTCGTCATAATTGTTTTTCAATGTTGGGGGAACCGACCCACACGTATGGCATTGAGTGTGGCTTAAGTTTAATTATAATGCGTTTGGAGAGCCCTTCAAAGGCTCGAAAATGTTGTTTCGGAAATCTCTTGACGCTTGGTCCCCGATGCAGTGTGCACCTGACAACTTACACGTCGTCTTTCGAAGTGATTAAGAATTTTTCACCCTATATTTGTCTAGAATAGTTTATCTCAGTGGATAAACAATAGTGTTTACATCAACTCCTCGAACACGAAACTCCTAGGCATTTTGTTTTGGTCTGGTATCTTGATGCGTAATCGATATCATTCTTCATACCTGAATACTCTTCAAAATCGCGCATGGTTGGGGGTTGACCTCAGCGACCGCGTCGGAGAAAGTAGTGATATAGCGATCGTGGGAATGGCGATGTCCCGGGGCTCTGCCCCCGTGGACCCAGCGGGATGTTTGTGGCGACGTTGCGGTCATTCTCACATATTACCCGCCACGTACATTTTACTCATCATGTTACTTCCGAACTGTAAGAGCACTCGTGATTTTAAATATATCCTTCAATTTGTTGCTCCCATAATTTTCTGCTTCCTTGTTTTATTACGGATGCGGTAAATTAAAAGGGCTGTAAATATCGGAGTATTGTTAAACTAGTTAAATTTTTAATTCATCAAGCAAATCATTGAAAAGTATGATACACCTTTTCTCGGGTTTAAAGGTAAATTTAGCTTTAGTTGGATTTGACAAATCTGAAATATAATTAACTCATTCTGAGTGCGAATAGTAGAATTGTTAATCATTTTATTTGTCTATGTTTCAGTTTTTCTGTTCCTGTAAAATGTATAAGCTTAATAAACCTGTAGTTAATTATACTGTATTTGTTGTTTTGTAATACTATTAGTGTTGGTTAGGTTAGTTCGTAGCTTATATTTATAGCATAAGTTTAAACGTGTGACTCGCAGGAAGTTTTATTTCAATTTCCAAGAAAAACTTATTTCTAACAAAATTTAATTTTCATAGTTGTTATAAGAAAAAGAGAATATCCTCGCTACACATTTTGACAAGTCAGGATAACATTTAACCCCTATTGGTGTGTAATATTTGTATAAGGTTTGACGTAATATTTTGATCAAAGTTGCATTTTCTTTAATATTTAGACTTTTAATTGAGTTGTTGATAAAATGGAATAAAAAATATAAACCTGATTTAAATTAACAACAAAAAGGGGACTTACGTAATAGGAGGCAATCCATTAAATAATCTCCTGAATCCCAAAACTATCACGGAAATGATCAATGAGAGTGATAATATCCCGCCATAATCACGTTCCAGCTGATTGGCCGGACACTGTCGCAAACAGCTGATTGTGATCGCGTGATACAGCGAATCAGCTGATCGGTCGGCGAGCGCGGCACAGACTGGTGGTCGCCACTTTCCTCTTCTTTCGCGTCGCCGCCGGCAGCCGTGATGTAAGTGCGGATTTTGACAACCAGCCACTCCTTCTGAAGGGTTAAAGGCCTGATGAACATTTGTTCACACAAGTTTAAATTGTGAACGCTCTGAAGATTAGAAAATCCAAAAATTGATTAGCTATTTGATTTTAATTAAGGGGAATAAAATAGTGAATCCGAACAAAAAACAATCAATACTGCGCATATATAGCATATTATTACAATGTTTACGTTTTTCATGGTTCAAAAGTAACACTCAAGGTAATGTGCCAATATATCTGGACCATATTTGTTATATTTTTGACTTTTCCCAAATACAGCACTGCAGTTTCTGAAAAAGCAATTAATTAGGAACATGTACCTATAATTGTTTGCTAATCTGACAACTCCTTCTAATGAAATAAAACACTGAATTTAGAGATTTTCATTGCAAACACTGCTATTCTGTAAATTATAAACGTGATTATTTCAAAACACAGTATTTTCATATTTTTAGTATACAATAGTTTAAATAGGTCCATAGGTACTACGCTTATTATTTTTTAATTTTTACTGGGTCTATCTGATACAGTAATATAGGTTTGTGTATGAAGTCAACATAGTAACATCATATTTACCAACAAGTTTCTATGTTTAGAATTTTAAAGTATTTCCACCAAACTTTATTATTGCGAATAAAAAATGTCGAAAAATTTGTATGAGTTAATTTACCTTGACATTATACACAGAAAGAGTCATTGTTTAATTTCAAATCATTAAATAAATAGAATGTATAACTTTGTCCACTAAAAATGTTATTTAAAAACCCGAATGTTCAAAAAACAAAGAACAAACCAAAAACACATTTAAATCAAGTACTGTAGTTAGTTTTAAAATTTTATATATTTAGGCATAAATACCCTAATTGAATTAAGTAAGTTTTAAAATTTTATATATTTAGGCATAAATACCCTAATTGAATTAAGTAAAAACAGAATATAACTTATATGAAAAAAATAAATAAAGTTGCTGATAGTGAGCCCACCTAAAAAATGAAACAAAAGAATCTTGACTCTGTAATTTTTGGGGTCATTTACTTGTTATCATGAAATCCAATTTTATATGTCATTCAATCCAATCTATAAATGGACAAACTTCCATTGTCATTTAATATGAATTAGGGGAGCGCGCTGGTCTAGGGGTAGAGCGCGGGGCTTTGGTGCCCAAAGTCCCGGATTCGAATCCCGCCAATCACCAATGGCTTTTCACTATGCGATAATGCCGCAACTCATACAGAGGTGCGCAAAAAGCCGCTACCGCTCAAGTTTCTTAGGGTAATCCGCCCCTTCCAATAAAAAAATGTTTGTATTTACTTCCCTGTGGGAAATAGGTAAGATCATGGATATGTCTAAGGGGAATGTTTTCAATTCATCTAAACAGCTATTCTTATTCTTTTATATTAAAAATTCAATACAAATGCCCTGGTAGTTTCTAAGGAAACCTGTTACATGTTTTCCATCTTAAAAATCACCAACACCCCCCCAGAGCTAAGACATATCCATGTCCGTTAACGTCACTCTTAACCCAAAGACAGTAGGCCTACTGGCGACTAGTGCCCAACACTAGCAGTAAGCCCGCCCTCGCACGTCACAAAATATAAATCTGAAATCCGAAACAAATAAGTACAAAGAAAAGATAAATTTTCAGTTAAATGATTTAACATTGACATACAATATTTACAAAATGTCCATCTGAACAGCTGTTGTTCAAACTATGACGTCACCGGTCCCTTCACGAAGGGGCGTAACTGCAAATTTGGCCGATTTGAGTTATAGTCACCAGCCAGTTGGCATTAGTTGTGCGCAGGTCCACACAAAGTGGCGTATCTGTATCTCAAGTAACATACTAACAGAACCCTGTTGCATTGAGGTTTTCGCGAGAGGCTTAAGCCTATTACGCTATAGGGAGTTATGAGTCAAAATGTATTTAGGCGCATCTGCGTTTTAAAGAGATATTGTTGTCACGAAGTGGCGTATCTTAAGTTACGCCACTTTGTGAGATTGTTTTTTCTTAACCAGATAGTTAATTTTGTTCTCACAAAAAGACGTATCTGCATTAGAAACATACAGAACAGGTGATAGTGGAGTGAAACAAAATCTTAAAATTAAGAATGATCATCACATAGCTGAAAAAGAAAAAATAAGAAAAATAAAAGAGGAGCTAAAGGTAAAGTCGCAGATTAGTTCAACACTTGCAACAGCCTCATTTGATTTGCAGAAAGTCATCCACCTGCCCACTTCAAACGAAAATGCCATTTCGACATGGATATGTCTTAGCTCTGGGGGGGATGTTGGTGATTTTTAGGATGGAAAATATGTAACAGGTTTCCATAGAAACAACCAGAGCTATTGTATTGAATTTTTAATACAAAAGAATAAGAACCGCTGTTCAGATGAGCTGATACATTTCCTTTAGACATATCCATTATCTAATCTATTTCCCACAGGGAGGAAAATACAAATATTTACAAGAGATGCTTAACAGCTTTCAATCTTACAATGTATGACATTGCTTCAAGGAATTGTCTTTGTTTTACACGGTGCAGATTAAAAGAGGAAGCAATGGGTTTGCAACTGCTACTTATCGAGGCCTGTAGGAGTGTGATGAGCAAGGAATAAAGTTCATTTGTTTTCATATGGATGCAGTGGGCAGAATAAAAACTCTATTCTGCCTGCAATGATGCTATACACAGCGAAAAACAGTAAACACATTGAACAAATACATTATGACGTCTCTAACCAAATGACGTCATATGGTCATTTCTAACCAAAACTTGGAATAAATCGTGTCTATTGCTAAAAACTTTGAAGCAACTTTGGTTTTGAGAGCTCATTATTTTATTTTATTTTCACAATGCGTGTGTCAGTTTAAAGTAAACTAAACCTTCTCAAAAGGTACAGATTGAGGAAAATAAATTTCATAACTGTGAGTGCTCTAGTTTTCACAGAGGGAACTTTACAAAAGTACTGCAAAGAGTAAAAAATAAAAAGAAAAAGAAAAAAGTTAAATAGTTTACGAGTAAAAAGTTCAATTGTCACAAGGAAAGAATCAAAACCGACGACTGAACAGTCTCCCAGACGGGCCATGGGACGTCGGATAATGAGATGTAATGTAGGAGCCAGGCTGATACCGCGACACGGGGGTTACAGATGATCCGCCGAGGGCCCGGGCTCAGCTGGGCATTCCTGCATACTAGATCAGCTGAGCGGCCGAGCCGAGCAGGTGTTGATAACGTTCACGAAAACCGATCCGACGCTTCGATACGATCATGACTCGCCACCAACACACAATGAGGAGGAACTGATCGTGCAATCAGCTGTTTGTGAGAGTGCATTAGCTACACAAATAACAGAGAGGTATGTCATAGCCCATCTGCACCACACCTGTGGCTGCACTCTGGGAACTTGACAGGGTGTTTCAGAACTCTATATCAACATTCTGAGGTATTGTTCCTGGGTTTGTGTAGGTCAAAACTCTAAATATCTAGGCTACTTACATATTCTAACATTGAGCTCAGGTGGCTATAAGGCGTAAAATAGTGTACTCCGTAAAATAGTTCCATGATTAGATCATAGAGGACAGCACGGAACGTAGTTTACTAAGTTCTTGATAGATGCCACTGTTTGATGTGTTGGTTACGTTAGTCGTCGAAATAGCTGGTTGTTTTCTTGAAACACTAGATAAGAAAAAATCAGACCTGAATGGGTTGAAAATATTTTCTCTCAAAAACTAATTATCTTAAAATTTTTCATTCGTGATGCCAAGGTTATAGGCCTAATTATTATAATAGTTAGGATAATTTTATGAAAAGGTTAAAAATCTTCAAACAGTCAAATTCAGAATGACGGCGATTGAAAAATAAGAATATTATACTATTGTGTATTGCATTTTATATTATTGTGTATTTATTATTATATGACTATGAGTAAAAAATGGATTTAAAGATCCATAGTCAAAGATGTCATATTATTGTATATTATAGTCCTTATAATTGCAAAAGGTAATCAAACAAAATCTGGTTTTAGATTATTTTATATAAAGTGTGGTAGAGTTGGTTCACATGCAGTAGAAAAATGTCATATTACAAGAGATGTTCTGACGTGACATGTAACAAACTGTTTAAAAGTCGCAAGTGTTCTATAATGTTACTGTTATTGCCATTGCAAAATGTCTCATTTCTCAATTTGACATAAAACGTTTTGCAACTACGAAAATAAAATAAAAATACGAAAACAGTAGTTGGAAAAAAGAGATGTACGTGAATTCAGTTTTCGAACAAATTGACGAGAGAACAATTTGATTAAACTATTTTCTTCAATATATTTTAATCGTGCTGTGTTTTAACAGAAAACTTGACTATTTTTTACCTTGAAAACTTTAACTTGGCACGAATTAAAAACAATACTGGCTCAAGTGGTTTTCCTTGAATAACACAACACCATAATTGATTGAAAAAGGCCCTTGAGAGTTTAGAATCGATATTTTTTCTGTTCATTTTTATTCCAGTCTATCAATGTTAGGCTTAAGTAAAATTATTGAAATAATAAAGTTGTTCGAGATATTATATTATGTATTGTTGATATCAGATTAGTCCAATAGTTTATATTTTCTCTGTTGTTAAAAATTGGTAAAGTATACTGTACTGGTTTTCTACCCAAATTACTATTGTTATTATTATTATCATCTTATGATATACTGTAACGTCGTTATTGTTAATGCAATAACCTATATCGAGGTTAGTTTCTTTGTTACTTTATGGACATTGTTATTATCACGGTACATATTGTATTGACACTACTGTATTTATGGTGTATTGTAGTATCCTTCTATTGTTGCACCACGTCCATGTGCACTCTTGTTGGATGTAATTGGCTGCTTGTCGTCACGTCTCTTCAGAATACGCCTGTAAAAATTCATCCGACTCCAACAGAAAGGGTAGTTCAGCCTACATCGGTAGTTCAGCCATCTACATTCAGGATTAAAGAGTTCTAAAGAGTGCAAAGTACATAATTGCATTCTCTAGTCCTTAATTACCTTCTAAAAAGCAAACGGTATGATTTGAAGATGACTTTTTTCACTATTCTATCATCGAGGTTGTCTTTAATTGGTTAAAAAAGAAAAGGATCACGTGTGACACAGTAGGGTATTCACGTAACGAATGAAAGATTTCAAGAACAACTTGTAGCGACTGTAGGTTCCTTGAACTATTTCTATTTGCATAGGCATTCCCTGTGCTGGGGGTCAGAAATGTTGGGAAAGTTGTCAAAACGTGATAAATGTGAACTTATTTCCTTTCCCAAACTGAGTTATAGGAGAGACGAAGTGCCACCAAGTTAGACAGTTACGTTTAACAATTCCAAACGCGCGTCCGGAGAAGACAAGGGACGTCGGAAACGGAAACCGCGGCCGGCACAGAGATAAATCGAGTTAGGAATATCATCCGGCAAAACCTGAGGAACGGAGAAAGTGGTTCCGTGGCTTTGACCTTATGAGAGCGAGTTGTCTTTAATTACGAGAAACTAAATCAATTCCCGCGCCCGCGCCTGGTCGATATCACCGGCGGTGCATCTGGCCGCCCATTGTCTGTCGGCAGATTAATAAAATTTACCAAGGATAATAACACTGCTGACCAACCGTAAATCACCGTTGACGCGGCATCCTTCTGCTTCCATCCAGAGGGTTAGTCCTCTTTAGTGTTTTAAAACACGCCGGAGTATCGGTAATCCGAACTACCTGATGGGGAAAAGGTTTCCGAATGTAAATTAAAATTAAAGCAATGTAATCTCAATTAGGCCTACAACACTTCGATCTACAGCACGGTATCACTAATTATACAGTACTACGTACACAATGCTAATTAAACACAATAATTTACTTTTTGGAACACAAGAATACACCTATCGTCTTTTGACATAACAAAATAAATCCTGCTAGCCAATGCAAAGTTGCATCGTCTCATGAACGGCATGCGGATGTAGCAGTACACGGTTGCTCGAGATAGCGTGGGGCGTTGTCTAGCTGCAGTTACAATACATTACAATAGACTCGATAATAACGGTCTGACTCTATATCATCGCTTTTTGCCGAACTACTTTTCGAACATTTTGAGTTCAACTCCTGCAATGACCACGATCCCGTAAAAACTAGGCCTACAGACGGCACTGTTTTATCATTGTTTGTTTTTATGTGTCAATGAGTGTGTCGTGTTTTATATTTCTAATGAAGAGTCCATAACGGATAAAACGTCCCTGCAGGAACACTTGATGCAGTTCAGGCAAAACATGTAGTGGACAAAAAACTATATGTAAGTTATGATAAGGTAATTTTGTCTAAATACACAGTTCGGGTCTAAAATAATGGATTTTATTAGTATTTTAATGCATTTTAAACTGTATTATTGAGTTTGGGTTTTTTACTCGTACCTATGATTTTTTTGGATCCATTCAACAAAAACTTTATCCACATTTCCATGACTAATTGTTCCTACTTTTTGTTTGGAGTTTTTATTCAAGATTTCGAAGTTTGTTTTAGTCGTAAGTTGATTAAAAACTGAATCAGTAATTACTTATTGTTTCGAATCAATAAATAGTCAAAATAGGGTTAGTGTTATTTTACTTTCACTTAAAATCTGTAAAATATTTTGACAGCTAAGTATATTGTAACGTAATGTCGAAAAAGCTTACCCACGGTGGATGTTCGCCCGTCCCAGGTCAGCAGGACTTGTTTCATCTGGAAATTAGAAAATATTTAGAATGAAGACTACTTAAATATCTGGGGCTATAAAATAGCAAAATTGTAAATCCCACATTATAGGTTAGGTTTTAAAATGCAAAATATTTAATAGATAAAAGTGGTAACAATAGGCTAGTATCTTGTTAATGTCTGAAGTACGGTAATGCTTCTCATGGGATCAAGTTATACCTTAAGTTTTGAACGCCTGATTAAAACCTAAGTCTTATAGTAAACGAGTTTCGAAAATAATAAAAATGAGTGAACTTTTTCGTAATTTTTTCAATGCATTTGACGAAATACAAAGACGTGACAAATTTTCAAGACCTTTAAAAACCTCCTAACGTTTGTATGTGGCTATTGGCGTTAGTATTCGCGAAAGTCTTGAACGTAGTGAGCTATCAATTCGTAAATTACCCAGAAATAAATTGAAAATCCATCTACAAAAAACTTTTCACGACAATAATCCTTTTTCTTTGATTATGTTCAATGATAGTTTATGAAATCCATGGTAAGTTGTACATGCCAGTGAAAATTGCAATTTTTCATTTTAAGGAGGAGATCTCATTCAGTCCACAGGCGTTCGGTCCACCGTCTGATGGAGGTGAGGGGGAGACGCCCCCAGACAGCGCTCTGCGGAGTTGAGCTTGGTTGGTTATTGATACAGTAGGATAAATAAATAAATATAGGTCGGAGGGAGTCTCCTGCCAAGACACGGTAGTCGATGTCCATTGTTCAAAAATGATGCAACGTACATTTTATTTATTTACCCCACCAAATTTATATCTAATGTTAAGCAAACATTTACAGAAAATAAGCATGGCGGAATTATGTGAGAACACTGTGGATCGATAGCACTGTTGACCGATCGCATGGTCCCACATTTTTACATTGAATTAAAAAAGAAGACATCCCTCAACATTAGATGCTTCTTCTCTGGCAAAGGTTTGAAAAAGTTACTTCGAAACAGAGCCGCCTAGTTAGTAAATGATGTGAAGTTACAAAAAGGCTCGGAGAGGTACTTTAGACATTTCAGTGTATTTAGAAATTGTGTGCTATCTTTACATAAAGGGTAGCGCTTCCTACCTGTTGCAGCAAGATGGCGCAGGCAGAGGCGAGGGTGGCAACGGGCTCAAACACCATCTGGTGCTGCTGGACGTTGAGGGCTCCCGATCGACGAAGAGGGTATCCGTACAACTCCGCGGTGCTGCGTAACGCATCCACGTAACGCTCCTCGTCACGGCTCCACTCCTCGCACAGCCGGTACCTGGGGTCGGTGTCTGTGGATACAACACATCACTACAGTATACAACATCACCAGGGACCATGGGTAACCGTACTACTCTGCAGTGATGCGTAACGCATCCACGTAACGCTCCTCGTCACGGCTCCACTCCTCGCACACCCGGTACCTGGGTCGGTGTCTGTGGATACAACACATCACTACAGTACACAACATCACCAGGGACCAAGGGTAACCGTACAACTCCGCAGTGCTGCGTAACGCATCCACGTAACGCTCCTCGTCACGGCTCCACTCCTCGCACAGCCGGTACCTGGGGTCGGTGTCTGTGGATACAACACATCACTACAGTACACAACATCACCAGGGACCAAGGGTAACCGTACAACTCCGCAGTGCTGCGTAACGCATCCACGTAACGCTCCTCGTCACGGCTCCACTCCTCGCACAGCCGGTACCTGGGGTCGGTGTCTGTGGATACAACACATCACTACAGTACACAACATCACCAGGATAGACTGGAACGTTAATAAATCTATCAATTTTCGGTATCAAGTTCACTTATTAGTGTGGCATGTTAGATTGTTGTTCCGTAAGAATAATACTAAATTAAGTTCCGATTTATTCCTCGCTCGATAACCCTGCAAATATGTGCTTGATCATTGAGTAATACATAATACAGTTTTTTAGAGTAATTTATAGTTTTAATTTTCGGATGAATATTATTACAGCCTGTGCCTAATAATTTCTGTTAGTTGAAAAGTAATTATCTTATGTTATACTTTATTACATTGTATAAAAAATTATTTCTTTGGCTATATCCATAGATAATAATAAATATAACTTTGACTTAACTCATCAACCATGACTTTATGATTGTCATGTACATGTCATGATTAATGGTGCGTACTCAGCGAATTTCCAATTCAATAATATAAATAATATATGACAAGTTTTATCAATATCTGTCGATAAATATGAGAATTATTTGCCCATTCTCCTTAAGATAAACATGTGAAAGAATATACAGGTTAGCTGTCATGATAAACACATAAACTATGATAAACTATAAACTATGAAAAGTTGAGCCACATATTAACCTTAATCTCAACCACATGAAGATATATACCAAGTTTCACCCAAAAATATAGATTGGTAAGTGAAATATTAATTTTAAATGGCAAAAGAAAAATTCAAAATTCCTTTAAATTACATATGAAAAACGCTAAAACTTAATTTTTTGGTACAACCCCCTCCAAAACTAACCGTTTCGATATGTCTCGTTTACGTCCGAGTAAATGTTGCAATACACGTCACCAAATTTGGTCTCGGTCGGACCATTTTTACGAGAGTTGTGTTGACAGACAAATATGTAATTTTCAACTAATGTTTTTGGCCTCTGGGCACCTAAAGACAAAAAATAACATGGACCCGGGTTTAAGTCTTGCCATGAGACCTACGCTAATAGCTTCTTCTCTATGGGAAATTCGCTAGTAAATAAAAAAATATTCTTAAAAACAAAACCAGGAGTTTAATAGATCATACATACATCTTTTTATTTTTGATGTTAAATGTAATTTAATTGTAATGTAATGTAAATGTATGATTTTTTATGTTGAATGAATGTTGTTATTACTTATCAATAACATTTGCACCTAATTTAAATTTAGTAATAATAATAATTCGTCTTTTGATACATACTGCAGTTTGTGAATTAGTGAACGCCTTCACAAACTTGCAAGCAATTTGCACACACAGTCTGTTTCACAGATTGCTGACAATGTGTGCAGGCGCTACATAACAAACTAATCTTTTAAAATTGTATACACCTCTTTTAACCAGCATATTGTTTTGCAGATTAGTGCATGACAGTTGTATCTTTACGCGTAATGTAGTAAAATAATATTTCTGTACTCTATACAAACAATTTAATTAGGGTAATTAATTTACATGGAAAGTAATTAATTTGTAAAGTAAATTTCTATAAAAAATTACAATATAATTAGTTATTACATTTTTTTCTTAAATCCGACAAATAAATTTATTAACAACTACTAAGAGGTGGCAGAAGAAATAATTCATAGTAAATAAGTAAATTAATTGAATCCAAGGACATTATTGAACGCCTTCTTACATACCGACGCAATAAGCAAACACAACTGTTGTGCGTGTTGCAGGCATAAAATAAACAGGATAAACATTGCGAACTTTATTCCTGAGAATTTGTAGATATTTTTATTTATAATTTAAAGCGTAAACAAATGTTACAATAAATCACATAGGTTATTTATCACCGGCAGCAGCTTACAACCCACGTTAAGTTACTTTACTTTTAATGTTATTTTTTAGGTTATGATGTGACAGTTGTGGCGAAGCGTTGGTAAATTCTGCTGAATGACTATTTTAAATTTACTAACTTGGAGTAGCTCTAAAAGTTTGTTTAATGTAATTACGCCTACGTGTTTCTTTTCCTTTGAACCATTTGTATACAGTTCGTGTCAGATAAATAAAAGTTTACATTATATTTTGGAAGCCTAGAATGAATATGTGGAAACTGCCTTCAATGTAGTTCATGCATTCATTCATTCATTCATTGGGTGCTCCATCAAATTTTGGAGCACCCATATAATGGCCGTTTAATTTGTGAATTTAAAGGTTACATATTACATACAGGTAACAAGCGTTCGACCTTTAGTTTCCCAACATTTCAACCTATTCATATTATGTTTATTATTTTCTTTTACATAATGCAACGAAATAAATTAATACAAATTAAAAATTCACTTGTAATATATGCACTTGTAATATATACAGTGTGAAAGACCTAGAGACAAACTCGCAAGCAGCCACTTCATTCGAGATGAAGAATTTACATACTTTTATAATATAAAGTTGTAGTTTACGTTACCTCCACGGGGGTCTCTGATCCAGAACCCTTCTTCGACAATAAGTACGTCGCCCTCCAGGAGCGCAACGTCCGCCGTAGGGTCTACCTCTGCCCTGGATCCCGCCAATGTCAGCCTGGGGGACACCACGCAGTACTCCGCCAGCAACAGCGAGATCAGCCCACAAACTGTCTCTGGGGACCGGCCGTACATCTAGAACATGAACACGTGTCAGTGGTAGAGGGACAGGACGTGAACCATCAGCAGTAGGTGGATATTACCTTATCATACTAGACACAACTCATAACATTAGAAAATGACATTCTGTATCACTATACCAAAGAACATAGTATACCACAGCTCGACACATGTAACGGACAATTACCAAGACAGTGCCAGGTTTACCCAAACATTAACTTCTGGAAGGTAAGGGTTCATCATATAGACCTTGCGTCCGCCAAGTTAAACATTTTATTGTCGTTCACCTCCAACACCTATTGGTCTTTGGTCTTCTACATTGTGTATCTAAACCTTCTGCGGCGCAGGTTGTGTTGGTGGTCAGTGTTTGTTGGTACACATCGCCCACCAGGCGCGAGAGAGTCTGCGGCGCAGGTTGTGTTGGTGGTCAGTGTTTGTTGTGGTACACATCGCCCACCAGGCGCGAGAGAGTCTGCGGCGCAGGTTGTGTTGGTGGTCAGTGTTTGTTGTGGTACACATCGCCCACCAGGCGCGAGAGAGTCTGCGGCGCAGGTTGTGTTGGTGGTCAGTGTTTGTTGTGGTACACATCGCCCACCAGGCGCGAGAGAGTCTGCGGCGCAGGTTGTGTTGGTGGTCAGTGTTTGTTGTGGTACACATCGCCCACCAGGCGCGAGAGAGTCTGCGGCGCAGGTTGTGTTGGTGGTCAGTGTTTGTTGTGGTACACATCGCCCACCAGGCGCGAGAGAGTCTGCGGCGCAGGTTGTGTTGGTGGTCAGTGTTTGTTGTGGTACACATCGCCCACCAGGCGCGAGAGAGTCTGCGGCGCAGGTTGTGTTGGTGGTCAGTGTTTGTTGTGGTACACATCGCCCACCAGGGGGAGAGAGTCTGCGGCGCAGGTTGTGTTGGTGGTCAGTGTTTGTTGTGGTACACATCGCCCACCAGGCGCGAGAGAGTCTGCGGCGCAGGTTGTGTTGGTGGTCAGTGTTTGTTGTGGTACACATCGCCCACCAGGCGCGAGAGAGTCTGCGGCGCAGGTTGTGTTGGTGGTCAGTGTTTGTTGTGGTACACATCGCCCCCCCCAAGCACGAGAGAGTCTGCGGCGCAGGTTGTGTTGGTGGTCAGTGTTTGTTGTGGTACACATCGCCCACCAGGCGCGAGAGAGTCTGCGGCGCAGGTTGTGTTGGTGGTCAGTGTTTGTTGTGGTACACATCGCCCACCAGGCGCGAGAGAGTCTGCGGCGCAGGTTGTGTTGGTGGTCAGTGTTTGTTGTGGTACACATCGCCCACCAGGCGCGAGAGAGTCTGCGGCGCAGGTTGTGTTGGTGGTCAGTGTTTGTTGTGGTACACATCGCCCACCAGGCGCGAGAGAGTCTGCGGCGCAGGTTGTGTTGGTGGTCAGTGTTTGTTGTGGTACACATCGCCCACCAGGCGCGAGAGAGTCTGCGGCGCAGGTTGTGTTGGTGGTCAGTGTTTGTTGTGGTACACATCGCCCACCAGGCGCGAGAGAGTCTGCGGCGCAGGTTGTGTTGGTGGTCAGTGTTTGTTGTGGTACACATCGCCCACCAGGCGCGAGAGAGTCTGCGGCGCAGGTTGTGTTGGTGGTCAGTGTTTGTTGTGGTACACATCGCCCACCAGGCGCGAGAGAGTCTGCGGCGCAGGTTGTGTTGGTGGTCAGTGTTTGTTGTGGTACACATCGCCCACCAGGCGCGAGAGTCTGCGGCGCAGGTTGTGTTGGTGGTCAGTGTTTGTTGTGGTACACATCGCCCACCAGGCGCGAGAGAGTCTGCGGCGCAGGTTGTGTGGGGTCAGTGTTTGTTACACATCAACGACCAGGCGCAGAAAGTCTGCGGCGCAGGTTATTATCAATGCTTATCTCGCAGCCGCCGCGATTCCCCTCCCTAAACCCTTCCATGACGTGCTTCAACAGCTTTCCCCGCACTGACTACTGACCATCCGGTCTGTGATAATGTTTTTAAAATCATTCTGAAAACTCGTCTCCGTCTCCCTTTATTTTCTTCAATGTTCATAAATTTAAGCTTTTATAACATAAAATGTGTAAACGTTATATTTATGATACGAAAAGGATCCATTACCATACTAACATTTAATCGTCAACATAAACGTTGTATAATCTTGAAAGAAACAGTGCTTTACTATTAATCACAGAAAACACCCGGCACTATGAAACCACAATGACCTCGGGAAAATAAGCTGGTTATTGCGATATTAATCCAATACCGCGGTTGGGCCAACAATAATTACAAACAATGTGTAAAATACGGAAACAATTACAGTGTGCAAGGTCATCGGTGTGACAAAGCGTTGGCGACCTTGGTGCGTGTACGACCCGGCGTGTCGGTCGTCGCACTAACTCCCACCGTCATATTGCCGAGGTTCATGCACAACTGTCACGCTGTCATGAGGAGATCAAAATTCCACCTGATCTGTGATACTGCCAGGGGGAGATGAGATTCCACCTGATCTGTGGTACTGCCAGGGGAACTGATCTGGTACTGCCAGAGATTAAATATGATCTGTGATACTGCCAGGGGAAGATCGAAGTTCCACCTGATCTGTGATACTGCCAGGGGAAGATCGAGATTCCACCTGATCTGTGATACTGCCAGGGGAAGATCGAGATTCCACCTGATCTGTGATACTGCCAGAAGGAGATCGAGATTCCACCTGATCTGTGATACTGCCAGGGGAAGATCGAGATTCCACCTGATCTGTGATACTGCCAGAAGGAGATCGAGATTCCACCTGATCTGTGATACTGCCAGGAGGATATTGAGATTCCACCTCATCTGTGATACTCTAAGGGGTGATCTAAATCAACCATACGTGTGTTACTGTGTGTGAGAAACCTAGATAAACTCCACTTGTGATACTGCCGGGGGAATCTAAAATGTCCTACTTGTGATAACTTAAGGGGGGTGGAAATCAACCACACGTCTGATACTGTCGGGGAGAGATCTAATACATGTTTTACTCTCAGGGAGAAACCTTGATAAACCTCATCTGTGATACTCTCAGGGGGAGATCTAATACATGTTTTACTCTCAGGGAGAAACCTACATAAACCTCACCTGTGATACTCTCAGGGGGAGATCTAATATATGTTTTCCTGTCTGGGAGAAACCTTATATGCGATACTGTCAGGGGGAGATCGAGATTAAACACCACCTGTGGTATTGTCCAGTGGAGATCGATATTTTACCCTATCTGTGATATTCAGAAATAAGAAATCCTTTCTTCATGCAAATTCGTGCTTATAAATTTATGTCCATGAGAATATCTTACATCATTCAATTCCACTATCCGATAAATCAATTAATAGGTCTGTGACAGTTCCAAGACCACGGTTTTTATATTTTGAGTATTGTAAAAAGCACTCTATTAAGGTAAATTTATATTATAGTATTCACTCTTGAGCTGTCAATGTAACCCTAACCCTTGATCTCTCCTTGTCACTTGATCCACCCCATAACTTTCTCCCTCGTCGGTTGCACACGTCACAGACGCCAATTCTTGTGAATTCTGTTGGTCGATGATAAAAATAATTGAACCTTTAAATTTAACATTTCTTACTGAAAAATTTTATTCAAAAACATAAGTAACGTTACTAGTTGTTAGTTAGTTAGGGTCCATAATAGTGTATGCGGGTTGCCTTCTGAATTGTCCTATATTATTGTCCACTTTAAACGTTAGGGGAAGTTTGGTGGGGTTTTATATTTACACCCTTTTAAATTTAGCTCAGAATTGTTAAAGAAAAATCCATAACCCTAAATTTTTAATGAGAGTTATTGCCAATAGTCGAGGTTAAAGTTCTAAAACAATAACTGAGATTTTCGAAATTTGACCTTGAATGATAGTAGCCTACAGTAATGCCATAGCCATAGACAAAGTACAGGGGACGTAGACCTCCAAAGCTGTTGTAGAGAATGAAGGCGATTTTTTGAAACTTCTTACCGTCAAGTATGGATATAAAAGTGTACTTCGGACTACCTGTCACGTGAGGATCTTTTTCAGCCCACAGGCCTTCGGTCCATCGTCTCCCACAGTTGTCTGATGGGGATGATGAGGGATGACGCCCCGCCTTTTCCACGTTACTATGACAGCATTCTCGCACAAATTTCACAAGACATTAAAAGTCTGAAATCATGTGCAACTACGTTTTTATAGAATCTTTTCTTCTAACTAATTTCAATTTTCTTCAATTAACTGATTTCCCTGGCTTGAACAATGAGCGCAGTTACAATAATCACATAAAAATGTAATTTTTTATCTGCTATAACGCTATACAAAGTTTTAGTATTTCAATCGTCTTGGATATAGAACCAGAAAACGTTTCCAGATGTTTCTCAATACCATAACAATAAGTTACTGTTCCAAGAAACCACTTAAAGAGAAATTTATTCCTGTTGTGTTGGTAAGAAAAGCGCGTCAAAGTCGGTTTTAGGGAAATGAGGTCCCTAAATCCCTCTGTCTCCACGGCACGGTCAAATGGATCCAAAATACGTTTGATCTATTTACTCCACCTACTTTATTTCTATTGGGAAGTAACAATATATTTAGGGTGGTATTTACAGTAAGGAAGCATGACGGATTAACATGAAAAACGCGGTGGATCGATCGCTCTATGGACCGATCGCATGGTCCTCTCTGTCATGTTGCACAATGCACAACAAATACCATCTAGGTAAGCACATATACCTGGGATAGGTTTTAGTAAAATTCGTTATTGTGATATAACGTCTGCATCAGCCCAGTGGAGGTACAAGAAATCGTATTCAGTTTTTACAATAACGATGGGCCACCTAGGTGTACTTTGGATGTAATAACTATCAAAGTCGTCGCCCACACCAGGGTGCGGACATGTGAACAGCGAGAGTGCTAGCGACACAGCGACACCCGATACTTGTCCGGGCTGTGGAGAAGTGACACCGTGAGCGGCGAGCTGTCGATCCGATCGAGATAACATCGTTGATAACAAATCATGTGACTAGTTTCTGATAGGCTGATGTTTCCGTATATACTCTAACACAATGACTGGAATCTTTATCACTTACGAGTATCGTTTACATTAATCGCTGACAATGTATTGTGAAGCGCAACGATGAGTTGGA
Organism: Nephotettix cincticeps; assembly: GCA_023375725.1. Lineage (NCBI taxonomy): Eukaryota > Metazoa > Arthropoda > Insecta > Hemiptera > Cicadellidae > Nephotettix > Nephotettix cincticeps. The sequence continues at coordinate 32,788,456 of CM041790.1, read as the reverse complement.
ATTTTAATTTGATCAATAATGTGGGAGATTAAAATATTCATTGTAATAATACTGTATTTAAGTGAGTTTAAGGTGTAGCCATAGCTATCAGAGTAGATCTAATGGATGACAGTCGTGATGAGTTGAAGTTGAAGTCACCCATCAACTTCAAAGAATTCAAGTATTGCTGAAGTCAAGAAAAATACATTTCCAACTATTTTATGCAGTCTATTTTAAAGATTTAATAAACCTAGATTACAATCATATTTTGAGCATGTTATTTATCGTTATTCGTACTTGCGGGGTTTTGTCATGGTTAAAGAAAATTGTGTTACAGGTAGCTTGAAAACACGATGTTAGGTTTATTCTAAAGAAGTTTTTCTCTGGACGACTTAAGACCCCCTTTTTTTTCTCTATTATCGGTCAAAAACAATATGTTTTAAAACAAATAAAATATGTATACAATTATATGTATGTGTCTACAGTATCTCGTAAAAGGTCCGATCGAGACAAAATGTAGGACGTGTACAGTCGTTCCGATATCACAATGGGAACGAGTTGTTTTGTAAAAATGGGGCGCACAGAGTAAAATCTAATTCATATTTCACCATTGAATCATTAAAAACTCACAATTAAGTTTCCAAAACTCACGCCACATACCGAGATATTAAAAAATCTAAACACAGTACTTGTATTGTGGGGCTCCTGTTTTTTATGAGTAGGTTAATACCCATATAAAATAATAAAACTTGATATTTAGCTCGTGGTTGAGTTATATTATCAAAAATATATTTATGTTTTTCAGACAAAACCTGTACATTTTAATAATATTCATAAAGGGAATAGAATCTATTTATACAGATGTTGATGATTTATATAAATGTCAGATAAAAAATTATTTATGGTAGTATGCTTTAGTGTCTCTAGTGAAAATTCACACACTTTCCAATTAATCTTATGAGAAATAAGAAAAATACAGTTTATGCAGATTTTATAAAACTTGATATACAGATTATTATTATTTGTTATTTATTATTATATTATTTTTAATTGTGTTACGCAGGTTTCAGATGTATTTTCTAAAATGACAGAAGGGACCCCTGACCCTTTTTTACTGGAGTCGTATCTCAGACCCCCCGGATTTTTACCACGAGCTACCACCTCTTGAAACCCAAATAAAATATTTGATCCAATCCGATTGACTCTCTGGGAAATCCTTGTGAGGATCCCTCGAGTAGATGGTCGACCCTAGAGACGGGGACGGAGTTATTGTTCTGGAGTAGTTCCTTTGGAGTTCGTTCCGGAGTTACTCATATCTAGTCTAAGTGATACGAACGAGGGAAAGTCGCGCTTAGTGTGGAAACAGTAATTACAATAACGGGTGACTGGCTCAGCATGCGTCACAGCGTCACATAGGCCGGAACTCATAACAGTAGTTACAGTAAACACCGTGTGGCAGCGCTGCGACTGTTTGTTCAAAGTACACGAACCCGAGCCACATAAAACTGTATTGTTATGAGCTCGTGGCGGCTCTTGAGTGGCTTTCCAGGTCAACTACCACTTTGTATGTTTCGAAATCTGACTACATTGCGTTCTGTTCATTATAAAAGTCATTGAGGTCTTGTAAAGGTGCACATTTAAGCCTCAAAGCCATAAGTTCAAGTCATAAGTCTTAATGGATATACACAATAGTGAAATATTTCATTTTTACCCAGGCAAGCCTGGGTAAAACCTACCTGTTAGATAAGCTGCTCTAAGTGACTACCATCACTGACTATACACTTGTAGCACCTTTACAACACTAATTTCAAGATTTTGTTGCATAGTTGTGTGAAAACACATGAAAATGATTCGTTATTTATTATTTTAATTGTGCTAAACTTAGGGGTTTCTCCTAAAGAATGTGTTCTTTTAACAAACTACACATACTAAAATCGCACACAGTTTGGTCTGGGGCCCCTAGAACGAAAAATTACCAGCAGTACTATAAAAACTACTATTGATTGACCTGCTAGGTTTAGTAGGCCAATTGATTGTTTCTCGTCCTCCTATTCATTCTTAAAAGTGATCGTTCAAATACTGAGATAATAATAACGCGAGAGATAAACAATAATTATGCACACCAGCCTAGAGCCATACGATTTGCCGCACGTACGCTAAGGCCTATTTGTGCGACACTACTAATCTTAAAGGGAGGGAAAAATAACAAAGTAGGCCTAAGCGATACCATATCATGCAAGATGATCTTAAAGACTGTCACTCAAACAACAAGCGCAGAGTTAATTAATTCGTGTTAATTATATCTGAGCTTTTAAACCCGTCCTGACAACTCTCCTCACAATTCTCACCGGCACGAGACTCTTGTTTACAAGAAAGGAAACGCCCCAGTGGCAACTTTCAATGACGAGTCAAGTGAGAGAGTTCGGCAGGACGTGCGGCGACCGTGACGGACGGAAGGGCGTGACATCGGCCGCCCAGGACGGCTGAGGACATCATGGGCGGCTGCGACAGCTGTGACAGCTGCAGACGACGTGACGCGACGTGAACAGCTGATCGCGTGCAGCCTGATCAATCTCGAGATCGCAACCTGTCACAAGTCAGGTTCAAGGATTGGGAGAACTCAACCAACTAACCTACTAGGCCTAAGACTACCTGGGATTACCTGCAAACTGTCTATAACAGGATTTTCCAGGATTTTTCAGAGAACTATTTGGTTTACATAAAATGCTCCCCATGGCTGCAAACAGAAGTGGCTTGTGATCACTTTTAGTAGGGTTGGAACACCAAACCAGTAAAACGAGGGTCCGGACGACCCGTCCCAAAAAACGTTTGAAAATAAACGACTAAAAATGTATTTTAAGCTACTTGAAGCAGATTTTTCTTTAACTGTAACGAAAAGCCCGCATCTATGACTGGCGTAAAATAGCTTACAAAAAATTAGAACATAAATTCACTATAACAATAAAATATAAAGTTAGAAATATAATTTACTTATATATTTATATATACATATTAATATTATATATATTTATAAAGTATTTTGTAATTGTTATCATATTGTTTTAATTCCTAACTGTCCGAGGGTCGGATGTGGCTGCGGGCCACTATGTGAGGATACCTGTCTGTACAATGGGACAGGTTCGAGCAGATCACCAGGTCACAATTTGGACGTCTTCACTTCACCCTCGACCTGATGGGATTTGCGGAGGTCTATTAAGAGTATTTTTGTTAACTACTGAATCCCAGTTCTAGGTAACAATTAATTACTCAAGATCTTGTTTATTGGTATATTTGATACTTTCGATTAACACGAGAGAGACAGCTTTGCTCGTAGTCAAAAGAAGAAACGAGACGAAACCTAAGTGTTGTGGAAATACTGTATACTGAATCTTATTGAACAAGTGTATGGTTGAAGTCAATAGAATAACGCTGATATAATATATTTTGAAACTTATGTCAAATATAAATGATCATACCTACTTACGAAAGATGTAGAAAATGAATTAGATAAACAATAACTATAATAATTAATTACTCATATTTCATTGATAAATTGCTAAAATATGATTAAAATTGTATTAAATTATTGAATATTTTATTATATACCACTGAACAGGTCAAGTACACTTTCTACCGATGAGAACTAATTTGCAGTGCAACGAGGACACCATGAGGATGTGGTGACCAGGACCGGAAGTACGAACGTGTCTCATGAGTCACACCGTCCAAGTCTGCCCTCGGGCCACGGCTAGTTGAGGCATAACGTACAGCGGCAAGGCGGACGCTTTCACGCAAATAATAACTAAGTAACGGTATAAGGGCTACTACGAGACGTCACATGTGTAACCTCTTGTAGTAACCAGAGATATAACTACGTAACGATTGCTGTAGCGTTGCAGGGTTTATACACATTGCATGTGTCCCTCTTGTAGTAACCAGAGATATAACTACGTAACGATTGCTGTAGCGTTGCAGGGTTTATACACATTGCATGTGTCCCTCTTGTAGTAACCAGAGATATAACTACGTAACGATTGCTGTAGCGTTGCAGGGTTTATACACATTGCATGTGTCCCTCTTGTAGTAACCAGAGATATAACTACGTAACGATTGCTGTAGCGTTGCAGGGTTTATACACATTGCATGTGTCAATCTTGAAGTTACCAGAGATATAACTACGTAACGATTGCTGTAGCGTTGCAGGGTTTATACACATTGCATGTGTCCCTCTTGTAGTAACCAGAGATATAACTACGTAACGATTGCTGTAGCGTTGCAGGGTTTATACACATTGCATGTGTCCCTCTTGTAGTAACCAGAGATATAACTACGTAACGATTGCTGTAGCGTTGCAGGGTTTATACACATTGCATGTGTCCCTCTTGTAGTAACCAGAGATATAACTACGTAACGATTGCTGTAGCGTTGCAGGGTTTATACACATTGCATGTGTCCCTCTTGTAGTAACCAGAGATATAACTACGTAACGATTGCTGTAGCGTTGCAGGGTTTATACACATTGCATGTGTCCCTCTTGTAGTAACCAGAGATATAACTACGTAACGATTGCTGTAGCGTTGCAGGTTTATACACATTGCATGTGTCCCTCTTGTAGTAACCAGAGATATAACTACGTAACGATTGCTGTAGCGTTGCAGGGTTTATACACATTGCATGTGTCCCTCTTGTAGTAACCAGAGATATAACTACGTAACGATTGCTGTAGCGTTGCAGGGTTTATACACATTGCATGTTTCCCTCTTGAAGTTACCAGATATATAACTACGTAACGATTGCTGTAGCGTTGCAGGGTTTATACACATTGCATGTGTCCCTCTTGTAGTAACCAGAGATATAACTACGTAACGATTGCTGTAGCGTTGCAGGGTTTATACACATTGCATGTGTCAATCTTGAAGTTACCAGAGATATAACTACGTAACGATTGCTGTAGCGTTGCAGGGTTTATACACATTGCATGTCAACTTGTAGTAACCAGAGATATAACTACGTAACGATTGCTGTAGCGTTGCAGGGTTTATACACATTACATGTGTCAATCTTGAAGTTACAGAGATATAACTACGTAACGATTGCTGTAGCGTTGCAGGGTTTATACACATTGCATGTGTCCCTCTTGTAGTAACCAGAGATATAACTACGTAACGATTGCTGTAGCGTTGCAGGGTTTATACACATTGCATGTGTCCCTCTTGTAGTAACCAGAGATATAACTACGTAACGATTGCTGTAGCGTTGCAGGGTTTATACACATTGCATGTGTCCCTCTTGTAGTAACCAGAGATATAACTACGTAACGATTGCTGTAGCGTTGCAGGGTTTATACACATTGCATGTGTCCCTCTTGTAGTAACTACAGATATAACTACGTAACGATTGCTGTAGCGTTGCAGGGTTTATACACATTGCATGTGTCCCTCTTGTAGTAACCAGAGATATAACTACGTAACGATTGCTGTAGCGTTGCAGGGTTTATACACATTGCATGTGTCAATCTTGAAGTTACCAGAGATATAACTACGTAACGATTGCTGTAGCGTTGCAGGGTTTATACACATTGCATGTGTAACCTCTTGTAGTAACCAGAGATATAACTACGTAACGATTGCTGTAGCGTTGCAGGGTTTATACACATTGCATGTGTCCCTCTTGTAGTAACCAGAGATATAACTACGTAACGATTGCTGTAGCGTTGCAGGGTTTATACACATTGCATGTGTCACTCTTGAAGTTACCAGAGATATAACTACGTAACGATTGCTGTAGCGTTGCAGGGTTTATACACATTGCATGTGTCCCTCTTGAAGTTACCAGAGATATAACTACGTAACGATTGCTGTAGCGTTGCAGGGTTTATACACATTGCATGTGTCCCTCTTGTAGTAACCAGAGATATAACTACGTAACGATTGCTGTAGCGTTGCAGGGTTTATACACATTGCATGTGTCAATCTTGAAGTTACCAGAGATATAACTACGTAACGATTGCTGTAGCGTTGCAGGGTTTATACACATTGCATGTGTCACTCTTGAAGTTACCAGAGATATAACTACGTAACGATTGCTGTAGCGTTGCAGGGTTTATACACATTGCATGTGTCAATCTTGAAGTTACCAGAGATATAACTACGTAACGATTGCTGTAGCGTTGCAGGGTTTATACACATTGCATGTGTCACTCTTGAAGTTACCAGAGATATAACTACGTAACGATTGCTGTAGCGTTGCAGGGTTTATATACACATTGCATGTGTCACTGTTGAAGTTACCAGAGATATAACTACGTAACGATTGCTGTAGCGTTGCAGGGTTTATACACATTGCATGTGTCCCTCTTGTAGTAACCAGAGATATAACTACGTAACATTGTGTAGCGTTGCAGGGTTTATACATGCATTCCCTCTTGTATAACCAGAGATATAACTACGTAACGATTGCTGTAGCGTTGCAGGGTTACACATTGCATGTGTCCCCTCTTGTAGTAACCAGATATAACTACGTAACGATTGCTGTAGCGTTGCAATTATACACATTGCATGTGTTCTTGAAGTTACCAGAGATATAACTACGTAACGATTGCTGTAGCGTTGCAGGTTTACACATTGCAAGTGTCCCTCTTGTAGTAACCAGAGATATAACTACGTAACGATTGCTGTAGCGTTGCAGGGTTTATACACATTGCATGTGTCACTCTTGAAGTTACCAGAGATATAACTACGTAATGATTGCTGTAGCGTTGCAGAGTTTATATACACATTGCATGTGTCACTCTTGAAGTTACAGAGATAAAACTACGTAACGATTGCTGTACTGCAGGGTTTATACACATTGCATGTTCCCTCTTGTAGTAACAGAGATATAACTACGTAACGATTGCTACGTTGCATATACACATTGCATTTCACTCTTGAAGTTACCAGAGAAATAACTACGTAACGATCTGTCGTTGCAGGGTTTATACACATTGCATGTGTCCCTCTTTATACCAGAGATATAACTACGTAACGATTGCTGTAGCGTTGCATTTATACACATTTCACTCTTGAAGTTACCAGAGATATAACTACGTAACGATTGCTGTAGCGTTGCAGGGTATACACATTGCATGTGTCAACATAAAGTTAACCAGAGATATAATACGTAACATTGCTGTAGCGTTATTATACACATTGCATGTGTCACTCTTGAAGTTACCAGAGATATAACTACGTAATATTGCTGTAGCGTTGCAGATATACACATTGCATGTTCCTCTTGTAGTAACCAGAGATATAACTACGTAACGATTGCTGTAGCGTTGCAGTTTATATACACATTGCATGTGTCCCTTGAGTAACCAGAGATATAACTACGTAACGATTGCTGTACGTTGCATTTTATACACATTGCATGTTATTTGAAGTACAGAGATATAACTACGTAACGATTGCTGTAGCATTGGGTTTTATACATTGCATGTGTCACTCTTGAATAACAGAGATATAACTACGTAACAATTGCTGTAGTACAGGGTTTTTACACATTCCATGTGTCATTAATCAATACCTAGACGTACTGCATATTACACTGTACAAAACAAAAAATAATTTATATATAGTAAAATTTGCATTTTCCTGTAGATTAAAATATAAATAATGCACATTTTGCATTAAGTGTGCAGAGAAAATACATGTAATACTTGTTTGAAATTTTTTTTTAATATCATATAACAGAACATTTTAAATAACAACGCAAAAAAACACCAGAGCTATGATTGTACTTTGATAGACTTCTGTCTTCTGTACCAACACGAACGAATATTTGTTACACTCATTACCTCTCTAAAAAATATTATTAGCTGCCAATCGTGCAATCTCTTTAACTCTTGAATCGAAAACCAATTTACATTTTTTTACTCTCTATACTAATAAGAAGAATACAAGTCTTTTTATCAGGACTCGTAGAGTTCCAACAATTATAATAAAAATACATGACCGTTTTATAAAAATCTGTCATAAACATGAGAATATATACTATACTTTAAGATTTAATAAATACAGTTTGTTTAAAACACTGAAAGTAGTATTTCTACATAAATAATTTTTATCCTACATTTTACACATTCATCAATATATAAAGAGTTTTTGCCTATTCCCTATAAATAATAAAAGATTATGCAGTTTACTGCCATGATAAACAACATAAACTATGATTTTTAAGAAAATGGATAGATCTCAACAACATGCTAAATATAATTTTATCCAAAAATATTGATTAATAAGAAATATTAATTTTCCCTATCTATAAGATTAACATAAAAAATACAATACTGTGTTTAGATTTTTATATTCGGTAATTGTTAGAAGAGAAAAACTTTAAGGAACTTAATTGTGTAGTTTTTTAAGCTGATTCCATGGAAAAATAAATTAGAATTTTTTTAAATTACACAAAAAACGCAAAAACCCATTTTGGGGTAAAAAAACTACCCGTTCCCATTGACCGATATGTCTGGTTTACGAATCGTCAGCTTTTGTAAAAACGTCTCTACCAAATTTGGTCGATCGGACCATTTTTACGAGAGTTATCGTGTCACAGACACACAACAAACACACACACACACACACAACACACACACACACCTACGCACACACACACACACACACATATATATATATATATATATATATATATATATATATATAAATTTTAAAGACTATTGTTTTTGGACTCTAGGGACCTAAAGACGAAAAAATAACATGGTCCCGGGCTTAAGTCTTACCATGAGACCTACGGTAATAGCTTCTTCCCTATGGGAAATTCACTAATAAGTAAGTACACTTCTATTTCTTCTTTTGTTTTTTTACAGTTTTATGTAAGTGCGAGTTTTTTACACAGTTCCCATAAGAAAAATGTAATATACAAACAACCGCAGTCACATTGTTTTGTAGTAGAAAACTGATTGATGGTGTCATTTGAAAACACACGACAATGCCTACAATATATGATTATAATTTAAAGTTTTGTCAGTAAATAAATCAGACTGTCGGCAAAATATGAATCAACTACAATGTTATTGATTTATTCAAAGGTTTAACCAATAACATATCCAAATTATAATATATTGTTTAGTAATTTATTCAAAGGATGGCTTGAATAATATACATTATGCATAGTATATTATATATATATATATATATATATATATAATATATTAATCACGTAGACTAATATATTGTAATCTTATGTGTCGTAATTTCGAAATGCGTGTTTGACTAGAGGTGTGTTGCCGTTTTTACAGTGTTCTTACGGAAATAAAAATACAAAAGGGCGAAGGTACTGGAGACTCTTAAAAATAAATGCACAATAATAATATATACGTCAACATTTTAATTAGAGTTAGGAAAGAATATAACGTTACTCACAACCTATGCTCAGTTTTCCGCAACCGATAATTAAAAAGCGAAGGCAGAACAAAACGTAAAACAAAAATTTACGACTTTCTCGTAAAACTAATCATTCCTATCGTTGTAAAACCTTTCGTGTGGATAACGAGATCTGCTAGTGAGTCTCTGGTCACACATCTTCACATCTGGAGCCATTTTATGCTTTCTTCTGCATCGCGACAAAGTCAAAAATAGTAGCATGTCCCCTGCCACGCCGCCGCTAGCGGGCAGTGGAGCGTTGCACGTTGGAATACAATGAAAACACCACAAAGCTATTGGCAATTGACAATCATGACTGACAAATGATACATGTTGTTAGTACTGGATCAGTTAACCGCTATGTGCTCTGTAAAGTATTAACTTATTGAATACTACACTCATCCGTTTTAGACCACCTTATGTTTATTAATTCATAGGCAAAATTTTGGTTCGGATCACACATTAAACGTAGTCCCTTTGACGCCATTGGTTGTTGGCCTATCAATTATTAGTTCTGTCTAAGGAACATGTCAGCCTCATCAGTAAAAGACTAAGACTGCTCTCAAGAGACCGGTAGTCAATACCGTGACAATTACAAAGGAGATTGGAAAGGTAATAATATTCTTATTTATTGAACAGAATCCTTTCTACTCTGCAGTATTGGGCCACATCCGTTTTTACGAATCTTTATAAATACCACTTCAACAGTTAATAAACTGTACATTGACTGTAACTGTGTTTTCAGTGCATGTGTGAATATTATTAAAAGAAGATGATTGTTTTAGTGTAAAATACAAAAAACAAAAAAGTAATAATTATGAATTAAAAAAATAGTTACACAAGATGTTGTTATCTAAACAATATATTGTAATATACATGTATATATAAAAGAATTTGTACACAGTGGGTGGATGTACATGAATTAACAAAATGGTATTCACACGGTAATGAAATTAATAAAGTAATTACCAGATCTTACGAAATAAATAGTCAGGAAACTCATTTTTATAGGACAATTTTAAAAATAATTAGTATAACATTGATTTCAATTTCTGAAATTCCAAGTTTTTAAACGAATGACAATGCTTTGAATTGTTCAGGACTCAAATTTGGTAACACATTAGTACTTTGAAAACTGAAATCCCACACGTATTTTGCAAACCTTTCTCAATCCAGCGAAGGAAGTTAAATTCTCCAAGTTCTGTCAGTAAACTCCCAAACAATATAGACATTTTATACGAAGGCATGTCCACTTTTGTTTTTACAAGCGGGAGAATTCAAACAATGGACAAAGGCATTGGCAAAACACGAAGAAAAACAAAGTTGGGATACGGTGAGTTACCTGGGAAAAGCGGGGAAAGTTTGTTACGTTGGCAATTATATGTTATGCTCATGATTTATAAAGTAGTCTCACGGCTGTTCTCACGTCATGGTGACCAAGTGCCCGTCTGGTCTATACATTCTGAAGAATTAGGAGGACTAGTAGAGCTGGCTAAGCGTGTATTTCTGGACAGAGGCGGATTAAGGGGGCTCCGTGCTTAGCCCCCCTAAATACTGGGAATGGTGAAAAGTTTAATGAGTAGATGCATAATTTATTTGTTCAAAAATACGATTCTGTGTTTACATTAGACACAAGTACTAATATACAAGCTACAATATTACAGTCACAAGATTAAATACTTTCTCACTAAGTCAATGCAAACATTTGTTAAGAGACAAGGGCTGTGTACAAATTATTATTAATAACTTGATTTTCATAGACCAGAGAATAGATACATGTAGCATATAGGGTTTAATTAAGGTGGCAGCAATCTCGCTGAACAAAATCAAAATATAGAAATTTCAGTGCGATTCCTTTATAAACATTCCTATGGTATACAAGCAGATATTAAAAAAATAGTATATGTTTTGACTAAAGACTAGAAATAGGCTTGACGTGTTGATAGTGCTGATTACTATTTGTAGGAATAAATGCGGTAGAAAGTGCGAGCGTCGAAGTCGATGTCCAGCAGACACGCACCTCGCACCACGCACGACGATCGAGGAGGTTTCACTACGGACTATCCGAGTATCACTCATCCACGCACCTCGCACGACGCACGATGATATTTCACCACGGACTAGCCGAGTATCACTCATCTACGCACGACCCACGAGGATATTTCACCACGGACTAGCCGAGTATCACTCATCTACGCACGACCCACGAGGATATTTCACCACGGACTAGCCGAGTATCACTCATCTACGCACGGCGCACGAGGATATTTGTCCACGGACTAGCCGAGTATCACTCATCTACGCACGGCGCACGAGGATATTTGTCCACGGACTAGCCGAGTATCACTCATCTACGCACGGCGCACGAGGATATTTGTCCACGGACTAGCCGAGTATCACTCATCTACGCACGGCGCACGAGGATATTTGTCCACGGACTAGCCGAGTATCACTCATCTACGCACGGCGCACGAGGATATTTGTCCACGGACTAGCCGAGTATCACTCATCTACGCACGACCCACGAGGATATTTCACCACGGACTAGCCGAGTATCACTCATCTACGCACGACCCACGAGGATATTTGTCCACGGACTATCCGAGTATCACTCATCTACGCACGGCGCACGAGGATATTTGTCCACGGACTATCCGAGTATCACTCATCTACGCACGGCGCACGAGGATATTTGTCCACGGACTAGCCGAGTATCACTCATCTACGCACGGCGCACGAGGATATTTGTCCACGGACTAGCCGAGTATCACTCATCTACGCACGGCGCACGAGGATATTTGTCCACGGACTAGCCGAGTATCACTCATCTACGCACGACCCACGAGGATATTTCACCACGGACTAGCCGAGTATCACTCATCTACGCACGGCGCACGAGGATATTTGTCCACGGACTAGCCGAGTATCACTCATCTACGCACGACCCACGAGGATATTTCACCACGGACTAGCCGAGTATCACTCATCTACGCACGACCCACGAGGATATTTCACCACGGACTAGCCGAGTATCACTCATCTACGCACGACCCACGAGGATATTTCACCACGGACTAGCCGAGTATCACTCATCTACGCACGACGCACGATGATATTTCACCACGGACTAGCCGAGTATCACTCATCTACGCACGGCGCACGAGGATATTTGTCCACGGACTAGCCGAGTATCACTCGTCTACGCACGGCGCACGAGGATATTTGTCCACGGATTAGCCGAGTATCACTCATCTACGCACGGCGCACGAGGATATTTGTCCACGGATTAGCCGAGTATCACTCATCTACGCACGGCGCACGAGGATATTTGTCCACGGATTAGCCGAGTATCACTCATCTACGCACGGCGCACGAGGATATTTGTCCACGGACTAGCCGAGTATCACTCATCTACGCACGGCGCACGAGGATATTTGTCCACGGACTAGCCGAGTATCACTCATCTACGCACGGCGCACGAGGATATTTGTCCACGGACTAGCCGAGTATCACTCGTCTACGCACGACCCACGAGGATATTTCACCACGGACTAGCCGAGTATCACTCATCTACGCACGGCGCACGAGGATATTTGTCCACGGATTAGCCGAGTATCACTCGTCTACGCACCTCACACGAGCCCTCTCTCACTCACTCATCACTAATTCTCCCACTTCCCGATTGCCTAGAAGGCTGAAATTTGGTATACTGGTTCTTAGGCCTAAAATAGGAAAGTCTAATAGTTTTTGTGGCGATTTTCCCATAAACCTCTTCTACCCTATACGCCTTCAAAGTTCCCATGTTAATCTTATGGGGAAAGAATTTTGTTTTGGATTCCAACATATGTTGTTTTAAGGTTTAAGCATCAGCTGTTTTTATTTAAACCATTCAGCAAGCCAAAGAAGCACGCAACAAATAGTACTTAGTGGTATCTAATTACTGTATAAATAGAATTTTTCTCTGCATTTTGGGGATTATGTTTCATAATTAAAAATTTGTTGGCCAAATTAAAAATAGTTACAATGTTCATACATATTACGTATACTATAATAATCAGCTGTTGAATATTTTTTATATTTTCTTTTTGCTATCTGAAAGGTATAAAAGGTTGATATTGCGTATTATTATCGAATATTTGATTTTGTGTGCATGTGCGTGTACGTACGAGATTGTGTATTTACCAATCTGTAAAATGATCTAAGGTACTTTATTTTAAGATTATAAATCGTCTGTCTCAATTTTTCATATATGTTTCAATGTTTCAAGTCCAATTTCTTAAACATTTTTTATTTAAAATACCTGGATAGGCCACAAATTCAGAAAGGTAATAATAATTATTTATATTATGTTTTAAATTTGCCAGCGAAACTAAACCTAATAAATCTGTTTACATACAGATTTACATTACACTGGACATCGCTATAAGGCGCGACGGGTAACACTAGTAGAGAATAAAAACCAAAAAAATCAATAACTCACAATATTTTCTTCTAAAATGTACTATGCAAATCTTTCTAGTCAAGTTTTATGAAGAATTCACAAAAGCCCCAAATTTAATGTTTCTTATGGCATAAAACTTACGTAATTAATAATTCCAAGGTAATTCTCATGGAGAATAGATAAACTGGTATAACTCACTTTATTACTGACTCTCCAACGTTAAAAAATATGATATAGTTTAGAGTGGGAGGCTATCATGGCCGCTTGGAATACATTACGTTACTTTTACTTGTAAAAATATGGGAATAACTGGAATCCCCTCTACTCAGGCCAACACGCTGCATGCGGTCTTGTTGTAAATAATTAGTCTTCGGGTGGGCCGACTATTTTATCAGGTAAGCACAGACGTCAGCCCTCTGTTAGCCTCGGTTGCAGGTGCATTGTAGTCCACGTCACAGGGCTCTGACGTCATAGCATTCATTACGTTCACGAACGTATCTGACTATACTAGACGTATTTAAGATTTATGTAAAATTCGGGCATAAATGTAGGAACAATTTCGAAGGCCTTAGTAATTTTTTTTCTTGTTTGCCATTTGGCAGGCTCAGCATGTCGCTATGTAGCCTCGAAGTTCACAGCTTATAAAGTTTATCAGTGTATATGTTATACATATTAAATTTTTCTATTAATTGCCTTCAGATAGTTGTTCCTCGCTTGATATATTTCAACATTGCCTAAGCTGATTATTTGTTGTAAATTCAATGAAAAATTGTTACTGAGTTTCTTAGTCGTTTTAAAATATTTATCTCTTTCGTATGTATAGCTGGGACAATATAAAATTATATGGTCCAATGTTTCATTTGTACCTAATGTACATTTAAGGCAAAGTGGAGTAAAATAACATTTTATTTTATAGAGACAAGAATTTATATTAGCATGTCCGAATCTCAATCGACAAATGTTTATTATTTCGTTTCTGTTCATGTTACACGATTTAAACCAAGGGAATTTTGTGAAATTCTTCTGAACTTTCTTGTACCAATGCGCTTTATTTGTTGTATGTAAGATATTGCTCATAGTCGATACAAATCTTTTATACTATAAATATTTGAAATCATCATTAGTTAGGTAAAAATCATTTCTATATTCATCATCATGTATTGCAGCTTTGGCCAATTGGTCAGCAATTTCGTTTCCTACTATTCCAACATGGCCGGGAGTCCACTGTAATATACATTTATTTGTACTATTGCGAAGCATTTCTTTTATAATGTCCACTATCATGTCTTTTTCTACTGTAATTCCTAGGCAAGTGTTGTGAATGCATCTGATGACGGATTGATTATCTGAGCAAACAATAATTTCCTCATTTGTGATATTACTAGAATACTGGATTGCTTTATAAACGGCATACATCTCAGCAGTATAGCTTGAGTTTTTAGGGTCCAATTTATATTTTAGTCTGATATTACGCGATGGTATATAAATCGCAACGCCTGTGCCTTCTTCATTTTTTGATCCGTCAGTGTAAATAATAAGTTTGTTTTCATAGGTTATGTTTGTCAATTCGTTCCAGTGTTGTAATAAGACTACTTCATTACAATCTTTATTCAGAGTATTGTTATTTATTGTGATTTTACATTCTATGTTAAGTTTCAATAGTTCTATTGGGAGCATTAAGTCATGTAATACTGTAAATTCCATTCACCATCTCATTTAATTTTTACGTTGCTAAGAAACCGGTTTATAAGAAATTAGACTAGTCAGTCGAGATAAATAATTATTGGTATTTTTAATAAGTTGCTAGGAGACACAATTATTATATTATTGAACAAATTCACATCACCCGACCGGTCATGGAAAATAAATACTTAAAAAATGAAGAATTTATGAATATATAATAGAAATTGGGCAATCGTCAAAACCTGGGGCCAGGTTTGAACCTACGACTACGTCTGTCCGTGACACCAGCGATGCGGCGGCGTCTCTTCCTGTGGCTCAGTCATGTCCAGAGCTGAGGTTACGTGAGTGTAGTACTCGTATAAACACGTCAGAAAGGTAATACAGTAGTTGTGGTGATAATCGACTCTTTTCAACAAAGCGGTGAGTAAATTCCCGAGAGGAGTAAGAATAGCTTTTTGAACAAGTTACAATTAAAAAATTACATACAGTTTTAAATATATTAACTAATTTCATTCCAACAAATGAGAAATAAAAACGCAATAGCTTGTTTTACACCCACAGGTAACAAACAGGTTGTTTTACAGGTTGTAGCAAATAAGTGTTATGATTTACTAACAGAGATCACCATCATTAAAACAACATAGTACGTCGACTAATGTTATGGAGAATAAAAATTAATAACTCACAATATTTTCTTCAAAAATGTACTATGCAAGTCTTTCTAGTCAAGTTTTATAAAATATATTTTGCTTATGAAAAATCCAATGTTTCTTAAATGGACGACATTAAAAATAACAATGACAGATCTTGATGAAGATATTGTATACTCTGCAATTGATAAAATTAAGTATTTGTCAAATTTCTGTAGTAGAAGGCTGTAACAAATATTAACTTGAGTTGATTATTGCTTTGATTGTTTCATGCTGAATCACGTCACTAAGACTTCATCGTAAACATGGACGCATAAAGAGGAACTTAAAATGGCTGAGACTTCTTCGTCAACATGGACACATAAGGAGGAACTTAAAATGACTGAGACTTACAACATACAAGACCAGAAGAATGGAATCACAGCTAGAAAACAATAAATCGTACCTGTATTTATAAATGAAATTTAAAATCTTTAAACAGTTTTGAATTTTATTTTCAATAGTTCAAATCAAGAAAGGGGAAAATGAAATCATAAACGAGAAACGTAGCCTAAAATTAGCCTACATTAATATATTATTGTTATTTCTAGACAGCAAAATGGGTATGAGAAACGTTAACCACTAAATAGAAATTTTCACACCTCTAGAATTTCTCAAGATTTGATTAATAATGTAATATAGTATAATTTCAAATACAAATATCTAATTTCCAAACTTTCTGTTAAAGCATTATGACAAATAAACGGTATCAGTGGACTGACAAGTTTTTTCCTTAAGTAAATGAAATAAACGGTATCAATGGGCAAATACTTTCTCCCTTAAGTCAAATACAAAAAATACAACGTTTAATAAAACTTACAATTACTAAATTACACTACGACGTAATTATCTGTTTACGACCACTATTATTAGCATCAAAAATTACATTTTTCCGGCCTAAAATAAAGTAATAACTTACTTTGATGACTACTGGGTGTCTAGTAATGCTGTAAAAAATCATTGCTCTTTTCACCAGTTTTCCGTCACCGATAAAGACTTAATCTTCCACACACAACTTATAAATTGAGATAAGGAACCAATCTTTCATATGTCATCCTCGAATAACAACGTTCTGCCTCTCAGACTTCTTTTCAGAACCTTTCAACGCTACACCCCACATAGAAGAAATAAAACTAACAATGCACTATTTACTTTTAATAAATACACCTTTATCCTCTTTAATAAAACCCTTATTTTGAGACTTTTACCTGCAACTTGATGTTCAAATTCATTTAATTAAATGTGTGCACAATTGAATTGTTAATTAATCGACAGTAGTATACATAAACGTTTTAGGACATATAACCTTCGTAGGGATTATTTCATAGGGATTTTAAAAGTTTTGCATGTACTAATTCTTTTAATCCTAAATGTCAAGTTTTATGTCAAGAAGGTAATCGTAACAGATTCAAAATAAATTGTATAACACCACGATGGAAAACTCATTACATAATAAATCATAGTATTTTATAATAGAACAGGATAAGTATTTTGGTATCGTCCTGAGTATGTGCTCGTTAGAATGCGGAAAGCAAGCTGAGTTTATCTATGTTCAATCCGGTGCTATAATTTAACACTCTGGCTGCTTCACTTTCTCTCACCTTCGATCATTAAAGAAAAGGAAATTCTCAGCTGTTGGAATTGGTTTTAGGAGTTGAATTAGGGCTCTTCCGTCATTCACACTCTACAAGCAGACAATTACAAGATCCACAATCCATAAATCGTTACAACATGTTCAACCAGTAATCAAGGCCCGTGGAGAAACAAAACTGATAGGGAAGCCGGACACAAGAAACCGTAAGACTGCTCAAGAGCTCCATTTACTGGTCCAAATTTCGGCATCGGCCCTTCGTACTGCCATATAGAGATGAGTAACTTTGAAACGAACTACTCCAAAAAAACTACTCCTCGCTCGGAACGACGACTTTTGGCTTGGAACTTGTTCCGAAGAGAGATCTAAGATCATCTACTCTAAAGGCAATACTATTTCAAACACTATGTATGTCGGCTGTCTTTCATAAATTAATAAATTATTTTGACATGGAAATTTCAAAGCTCTGATGAGGGGGTATTAGCAATTCACATCACGCGAAAATTATAACGGAAGTAAAGTCATTTGGTTATAGCTGTTTAGAGGAACTGAAAACATTTTTTTTTGCTTGTAAGGCCCATTGGACCACTTCAGTCAAATAATAAATATCTCATCTTCTCGCCCTTAATCGTACCCTCTCCCAGTGCTGCTTCATTCTCTGGGACTGGGCAGCCCGCTCAGCATCTGAAATAATTCGGTTTAGCATTCTACGGACAATTTCTTTGAATCTGATGTTATGATTTCTTAGCTTATTTAGCTCTTTTAGCTTATTTGATTTTGTTGTTAGATCATCCAAAGTAAGGTTCAATTCCTCCAAGTCCTTTTTGACCTCCCGAATCCAAACCGGACCAGTTCTGAGTTCCCACATGTACTCAACTAATTTTCTTAGGAATCTTGTTTGAGGAGTTCTCAGGATATGTCCCAGAAAGAAGATTCTCTTCTTACAAATTGTATCGGTAACTGGTTCAATGGTTTTATATACTTCTCTGGTTGGTAATACTCTCCAGGAATCACCTATGAATATTTTTTTACCAATACATGTTCTGAGAAATCTTCTTTCCAAAGTCTCGACCTTTTTGACCCTATTTTTCTGACTGAGCTTTGCCAAGGTTTCACTGCAGTAGGTAACTTAAAGCCAGCGGTTAATTAACCGCTGGCTGCACTACTGTTTTGTAGTGCCTTATTTTGGTGCCAATGGACAACGACTTTTTGTTGTATGTATCTCGGGTACATTTTTGGGCTTTGAAGAGCTTTTTGGAACGCTCTTCCCAAGTATAACGCTCGTTTCCATTACAATTAATGATTTCCCCAAGATACTTGAAATTTTCAAGATACTAAATGTTTTCTACTGAAAACATTTACTTTAGACATATCATCCATAATGTAAACTATTTCCCAAAGGGAAGTAAATACATTTATTTTAACTGGGAAGGTGGCGTGTCCTGTACTCCAACTACTTGGAGGTCGCGAATTGTACACAGTTATGAGCGATGGGCGGTGGATGTGATTTTCCCTAGTGTGGATTAACGTCCGCACTATTGTTCGTCCGCAAAGACCATCCAAATAATTAGACCAGTTCGTAATTCAGAGGCAAAAGTGGTTCGGATTCCACGTTAAACTATAGGTATATGGTTCTTTCCCATTGGTTGTCGAGATATTAATTAACAATCTTGTCTGTCCAAGGAACATGTCAACCTTAGTCAGTAACAAGACTACAAGATCGCGCAACAATCGTTTTATACTCATTTGTCATTCATACTTGGCTTAGAATATCTAAATGGATATTTTAACTTAAATGGAAAGGTTAGTTTATTTAGTCCATCAAGTGAGCCAATATTATTGTACGACCAATATATATTGGATCACTTGACGGGAAATATGAATGAACCCTTTTATTTAAGAACAGTAATAACAATCTTTTAAATGTCTTTGGTTGACGGGCATTTGACTGATAGGCCTAACAGGCAAAAGGAAACTGGAAAATGAACGTAGAGAAGTGGCGCAGAAAGTTGTTTCCTTCCAAGAGATGTATATAAGGAGACAATTAATTATTAATTACCCCTATTTTCTAATCGAATCAGCTGTTTTCCTTCACCTTGGCCAAACGGACATCAATAACGCGTTCTTGGAGACGTGGAATACGTAGGAGTACTTTTCTATAAGATTGAGTGTTTTTAAAAATATAAATAATATTTCTTAAGACAATTTAAGACAGCTTCTTAAGAGAGAATAACAAATGTTGAATAGAGTCCGTGAAGAGCATAGAACTTCAAATCAAAATTCTTAACAAAGGAAAACAGGAATGGGTTATTCCAACTCCGATACTGATTTCCAAAAATATAAGCTGGAGTATTTGAACATTAGTCCTAAAGATTACGACGCCATAGGTGGTGTGATTTGTCTTAAATCTTTAGCTGATGAATTGAAAAACAACCCCAAAAACAGGTTTAGTCATACCAACTGAAGATGCAATAATTACTACAGACTATTGAGTACTTAGGTGGGTGATGCAAATGTGTAACGAGGATGAGCCGGGTGTTGAGAGCTACTGGTCTACTGTAGTTGGGGCTACTGCTACACTGTAGTTGGGGGCTACTGGTCTACTGTAGTTGGGGCTACTGGTCTACTGTAGTTGGGGCTACTGGTCTACTGTAGTTGGGGCTACTGCTACACTGTAGTTGGGGCTACTGGTCTACTGTAGTTGGGGCTACTGGTCTACTGTAGTTGGGGCTACTGGTCTACTGTAGTTGGGGCTACTGCTACACTGTAGTTGGGGGCTACTGGTCTACTGTAGTTGGGGCTACTGGTCTACTGTAGTTGAGGGTTACTGGTCTACTGTAGTTTGGGCTACTGCTACACTGTAGTTGGGGGCTACTGTTCTACTGTAGTTGGGGCTACTGGTCTACTGTAGTTGAGGGTTACTGGCCTACTGTAGTTGGGGCTACTGGTCTACAGGTACTGTGTCTGTAGTTGGGGTGTACTTAGTTGGGGCTACTGGTATTGGGGGGCTACTGGTCTACTTGTAGTTGGGGCTATGCTACTAGTGTTTGGGGCTACTGGTCTGTAGTTGGGGCTACTGTCATGTGTGTACTTACTTTGGGGCTACAGTGTCTACTGTAGTTGGGGGCTACTGTAGTGTTTACTTTGGGGCTACTGGTCTTGTTGGGGCTACTGGTTACTGTTGTTTAGTTGGGCTACTACTATGTCTACTTGGGGTCTGTCTATTCTAGTATGTGGGCTACTTGGTCTACTGCTTGGTTGGGGCTACTGTAATTTATTTTATTTGTTTGCTACTGTAGTTGGGGGTACTGGTCTGTTTTGGTCTATTTGTTATTGATGGTGTTTACAGTGTTGTAGTTGGGGATTTGTTTTTTTACTGCTACTGTAGTTGGGGGCTACTGGTCTACTGTAGTTGGGGGCTACTGGTCTACTGTAGTTGAGGGTTACTGGTCTACTGTAGTTGGGGGCTACTGGTCTACTGTAGTTGGGGGCTACTGGTCTACTGTAGTTGGGGCTACTGGTCTACTGTAGTTGAGAGTTACTGGTCTACTGTAGTTGGGGCTACTGCTACACTGTAGTTGAGAGTTACTGGTCTACTGTAGTTGGGGCTACTGGTCTACTGTAGTTGGGGCTACTGGTCTACTGTAGTTGGGGGCTACTGGTCTACTGTAGTTGGGGCTACTGGTCTACTGTAGTTGGGGCTACTGGTCTACTGTAGTTGAGAGTTACTGGTCTACTGTAGTTGGGGCTACTGGTCTACTTTAGTTGGGGGCTACTGCTACACTGTAGTTGAGAGTTACTGGTCTACTGTAGTTGGGGCTACTGGTCTACTTTAGTTGGGGGCTACTGCTACACTGTAGTTGGGGGCTAC
The DNA here is from genome assembly GCA_023375725.1 of Nephotettix cincticeps. Classification (NCBI taxonomy): domain Eukaryota; kingdom Metazoa; phylum Arthropoda; class Insecta; order Hemiptera; family Cicadellidae; genus Nephotettix; species Nephotettix cincticeps. Next base: position 32,766,780 of record CM041790.1, on the reverse strand, counting down.
TGGTCTACTGTAGTTGGGGCTACTGGTCTACTGTACTTGAGAGTTACTGGTCTACTGTAGTTGGGGCTACTGGTCTACTGTAGTTGAGGGTTACTGGTCTACTGTAGTTGGGGCTACTGGTCTATTGTAGTTGGGGGCTACTGGTCTACTGTAGTTGGGGCTACTGGTCTACTGTACTTGAGAGTTACTGGTCTACTGTAGTTGGGGCTACTGGTCTACTGTAGTTGAGAGTTACTGGTCTACTGTAGTTGGGGCTACTGGTCTACTTTAGTTGGGGGCTACTGGTCTACTGTAGTTGGGGGTTACTGGTCTATTGTAGTTGGGGCTACTGGTCTACTGTAGTTGGTGACTACTGGTCTATTGTAGGTGTGTGCTACTGTTATACTGGTAGTAGCAGTACGTCACGTCTATTTTCTCATCAGTATGCCGGCCTTGCAAACGCCCCACGTAGAATGAATACTCAACTAGTGATATTTTTCGCCACAGTCCACACGGTTACAGTCGTGATCGTTAAATTCAAAACTCATGTTCATGGTTTCGTCCTGCAGCTTACTGTCGCAGATTGTAAGAATGTAAGGCAGAGCCTACCAGAGAGCCTCTACGTTTAAACCCCGTATCATTCAAATTCAGACTGGTCAGAATATTTTGTCTTTATAAATAAAATTATAGATTTGTCTGTACATTGCTTAAAATAATATTTTTCGTGATTTCTATCGTTTATAACCCTGAAAAGCCGAAATGGGTCTTATCTCAAACATTGTGCGTCAGTCTGTAACGCTAAACATGACATTTGTGTTCGTCTTCTCCGTGATAACCAGACCGTCCACAGCTATGAATTATTTATCTTTTAAGTTACTTATTTACCTTATTTCATACCTTATGGAGAAAGTTTTCGTTTTCTTTAAACTGACCCACGCAAAAAAGAAAATAAAAAAATAAACTCTCAAAATTTGAGCTGTACATATAGGGTGTCTTTTCAGTCCATCACCAAACTTCATTGGGTCAAAATAAGCAATAAGGTGTTATGGGGGTGTGTCCTAAAATGTGTATTTGTTATTTTGTGTTTTTATAAAATATTTTATATCAGTCCTTTTAACCGATTATTTTGAAAATTGACATTTATCTTTATATAGTTGGGTATATATTAAGACCAATTTAGACAAATATATCAATTCAATTAAATTTTGAATTCCTAAATGGCATCCATTAAAATCTTTTAAATCAAAATAACTTTAAAAAGGGTTGATTTTTCGGTCAATAAACAACGAAGATTCAGTGCTGTTACCAGTGTCATGTGTGTACGTGAATCTTTTTTTAACACAGAATCCTAGAACCCGTACAAAGGATGAATATGCAGTTAGTACTTATGTAATTCCGTTTTAGCGAGTTCCGTAATAATTTTTAAACTAATTTCAACCCAAATTATAACATGTGTACACTGAAATACTTTCTATAAGGGCTATGACGTAAAATTAAAAAAAATATTTTTCTGATAATTATTTAAACAAATTAACATCTGTACAAACTATGAAAAGTATTGTACTTAGGTTGAAAGTACTTTTTGGATCTCATGGTCCAACAAATCATATCTGGTCAATGGTTTAACACAGAAAGTAATTATCCCTTTGTATTCAATTGTATATAACAAGATCGCCGGTTCAATTCCAGACCCATGCATTGTTTGTACTTTAGGCTGTTGATTATTTTCAGGTGTATGTTACGAAGTGACAACATCAAAACGTTAAAAATGCCACGAGCGATGAAAATAAAAATAAAATAAAATGAGTTTTATTAAACCCAATTTTTTTAGGAAGCTGCGAACCCGCAAATTCCTGTCTACTACAATTCCTTTTGATATCACCTGAGGTACAACAATTTATTGTTATCATATTTAATTGTTATAAATAAAACCAATTAATTTGGAGTTTTTATCGAATATCGAGGAATAAGTGTTTATATTTTGTACGACGTTAGGTAAGCCGGTAATGTGACAGTCAAGAAAAATTGTTAGAGAAAACTAATTAAACGACACGTATACTAAGGTTTATATATAAATGCATGCTCTAAGAGTATATTTAAAATCTGCACAAGAGAAAGATGTCGAGGCCAAGGCTGTATGACAGTCCAGTAGTCCAGAGATACGATACGGGCGGAGCTGTGATACTATACGAAGTGAAGGGTGGCTTACGTCACGTGTCACACATTACGTCAGGCTGTATTGATAGCTCTTAGTGCAGTGGGTGTCGGTGTCGGTGTCAGCACATGATCTAGCCCCTGTGACCGTGTATGCAAATGTCGAATGTGCTAAACGAAAACTAGATATGTCAAATCATACAGTCGAGGCATGAAATGGTTTTACAATTATAAAATCTTTACTTATATTTTTTAAAGGTAATTAAAATTTGGTACGCTTTTCAAATTCAGCGTAACTATGTGAGAGTTTACACAACTTCTAATGAAACTAAAACCTATTTTTTAGTTGATAACAGGCCCAAAGTAACCATAACCCGAGTATTGAAGGTCGTTTCGGTCGAGTAGGCGAAGATAATGGATTGGAAAAGCTTGGCTGGCTACGACGAGGAATAAACTACTAGAGACTCGCAGGTCATGAAGTTGAGACTGTTGAAGTAAGGAACCTACAGAGAATTTTTGTTTGGAAATTTTTTCTCAATTTTTAAACTATCCTGCCACTCCGAAATAATGACGCACCCCAGATTTTCCTCCGAGGTTTACCCTACCCCTACTTAAAACATAACCTCCCTAATATTTATTGGCTTTATTAGCAATTTTTGGTAATAGAACACTATATTTTCATTATTTCAAATTCCTGATGACCGGATCTCTCTTTAAAATATCTATTTTTAAACGATTTTATGTGTTGACAACACTAAAAATACTAATAAACTTCTCTGGGAGGAGATTCCTGCCCGGAGCACCTCCGCTGGTGCTTCGACGAAACTATCTATCTTTATTCAATTTATTTAAAAAAATCGGATGACTTTAGGCAAACCAGAGCATGGTTTCGCATTATTCACAGTAGAGCCATCAATGGGCAATCCCAAAAAATCAAAAAATTAAGGTTGAACTACAAAAAACTCACACTGGAACAAAATCGCTGTTTTTGTTTTTTGTTTATACGCCTTTCGGCATTCTTTTACGTTTTGATGGGAAACTTTTCCGAACTCCGGTCTAACGACGACCTGTCATTAGGAAGCATAATTAAATAATAGCCCAATGTCAATATGGTAACTGGGTCCAGATTCGACCCTTGCGGGATTCGATCAAGCGACCTTCAGCTTTGAAGATGAGCACTCTGCCGGGTGGCTGAGTGGTTATAGCCACTTAATTTCGCTGATATATTTGTATCAGGTACAAATGTTATGTCTAACTAAACTATGGTTTCGGAATACAGATTACTGTGCAGGCAGAAGCGTCTCTGACAATCTAGCAGCTGTTATCAGTACAGTCACAGTTTGCTTATCAGTGTCCCCAAGGGGTTATCACACTCGCAGCAGTTTAGAATCTTTGTTAAACTACTTTGAAACAAATTTTAACGACTGTCGTGTCGACAAAGGTAGAACGGACAACCAACGCTTTGTAATTAACTTGTATGTTGTCCAACGCTTTTAACTTGTATGTTGTCCAATGCTTAGTGGTTTAACTTGTATGTTGTCTAATGTCACTAGGCCAATAATGTTAAAGAGTACAGTAACTTGTATTTTGTCCAATGCTTAGTGGTTAACTTGTATGTTGTCTAATGTCACTAGGCCAATAATGTTAAAGAATACAGTAACTTGTATTTTGTCCAATGCTTAGTGGTTTAACTTGTATGTTGTCTAATGTCACTAGGCCAATAATGTTAAAGAGTACAGTAACTTGTATTTTGTCCAATGCTTAGTGGTTAACTTGTATGTTGCCCAATGCCACTAGGCCAATAATGTTAAAGAATACAGTAACTTGTATTTTGTCCAATGCTTAGTGGTTAACTTGTATGTTGTCTAATGTCACTAGGCCAATAAGGTTAACTATACAATGTACATTTTTTTTTTTTTTTGTTATGCTTACGTATGTTGTATTTCTAAGTATAGTTGTTGTGTAGGCTATTTTGTATATTTAGAATGTTGTAAATCTATGTGTAATAAATTATTTGACTAATGACAGTAACTTTAATATATATTTTATATGTATGTTATTTTTAGTGGTTTCATTTTGTCAGAAGGGCAGTGGCATAACTACTTGTGTTGTCCCAGGCTAAAGTTTTAACTTGTATGTTTATATAGATTGTAAATATTTTTAGACTACGGTATATACTCAAATTTTAAACACACCAAAAAACTGGTTCGGTTTTTTATAATGTCTGGTTAAACGAAAATTTGTACAGAAAAAATTTTAAAATTATTAGTATCATTTTGTATGAACAGCACACAGAAAAAAAATACATTTAGTGTTCATTTTGTTAAACTTTCAATATATGATCTTTCATTTGTCTATGTTTGTATCTTTTTCATTTACATTCAAATATTTTACGATTTAAATCACATTTTCGGATACCAATTTTTTACCAAATTACAGCTTTTTTGACATCTTGACAACGTTTTTGGTGCATTGTCTGTGTTTGACATATATAGAAATCTCATTTAGTGTTTTTACATACACTTTGACCGAAGCACACAGAAATGGTGACAGTGGTTGACGTGGTTCCGGTAGGTGGTCCGACAACAGAGCCAGTAGGGCGACAGATTTGCATCACACACCGGCTAATAGACCCACTTGTTGCTCTAGGTTCCGTGTTTAGAACACGGCAACTCCGGGTCAAGAATCATGCCGATTGTGTTGGTGACATATCGTTAAATGTATAAAAGCAGGTACATTATTCTAAAAACATTCATTAAAGAAAACTTGCATGGCTGAATTAAAAAATGTCCATATTTGCAAAACCGTAGACGGCTTTGACTTGTTTTTTTTCTAGTTCAAGGATCAAAATTACAGCATTCAATTTATTTTTGGTCTGAGGCGTTCCGACCATGTTTCACCATATTTTAATATTCTTTCATTAATGAGGCTTAAAGAACTTCGAGAATTTCATATTCTTCGTCTGTTGCACTTCATAATCAATAATAACGTACCTTCTTATCTTTCCAATAATTTCACTTTCATTTCTGATATAAGTACTCGCAACACTCGCAGGGGCTCTCGGCTTCTTTCAATTCCAATTCATCGAACAACCCTTTATACCAACTCTTTCACTGTCACTGCTTCTAGATACTGGAACCAACTTCCTGATATTCTTAAAAATGAGGGCAACCGTGCTCGGTTCGGGGCGGAGGTGAAGCGTCATATTTTAGGACGGGCTAGTGACGGGTGATGTGTGTCATTGTCGGGGCAGGAATTGGGGCGACAGCGATTGAGAGATTGGAGCGTGTTTGTCTGATTTAGGTTTTTTTGTTTAAAAACAAAGTTAGTTTATTTTATGATTTATTTTATGTTTGTTATTATTTACAACTTAAGATTTTTATTTTAGTTAGTGTAAATTTTGTTTATTAGAGGTTAAGTGGTAGAGAGGACTTGTTAGTCCTAACTTCGCCTCTCAAATAAAGTCATTTTTCATTTCATTTTCATTTCAAAATTCGGTACATTAAAAACCTGTCATGCTATAGGGATTCAGTATAGTATAAGTACTTTGACAATCTAGAGTAGGAGGCCTTCTTTTCCATAACATCTTGGTTCCTTCTTGTCTCTCCTGGTACTTTACTCTCAACTGAGCCTAAACACGTGTTCAATTCGGTACATTAAAAACCTGTCATGCTATAGGGATTCAGTATAGTATAAGTACTTTGACAATCTAGAGTAGGAGGCTTTCCCTTCCATAACATCTTGGTTCCTTCTTGTCTCTCCTGGTACTTTACTCTCAACTGAGCCTAAACACGTGTTCAATTCGGTACATTAAAAACCTGTCATGCTATAGGGATTCAGTATAGTATAAGTACTTTGACAATCTAGAGTAGGAGGCCTTCTTTTCCATAACATCTTGGTTCCTTCTTGTCTCTCCTGGTACTTTACTCTCAACTGAGCCTAAACACGTGTTCAATTCGGTACATTAAAAACCTGTCATGCTATAGGGATTCAGTATAGTATAAGTACTTTGACAATCTAGAGTCAGAGGCTTTCCCTTCCATAACATCTTGGTTCCTTCTTGTCTCTCCTGGTACTTTACTCTCAACTGAGCCTAAACACGTGTTCAATTCGGTACATTAAAAACCTGTCATGCTATAGGGATTCAGTATAAATACTTTGGCAATCTAGAGTCAGAGGCTTTCCCTTCCATAACATTTTGGTTCCTTCTTGTCTCTTCTGGTACTAGACTCTCAACTGAGCCTAAACACGTGTTCAATTCGGTACATTAAAAACCTGTCATGCTATAGGGATTCAGTATAGTATAAGTACTTTGGAAATCTAGAGTAAGAGGCTTTCCCTTCCATAAAATCTTCCTTTTTCTCTATTCCTTTTTGTCTCTCCTGGTACTGGACTGAGCCTAAACACGTGTTCAATTTCCTCTCCTTTTCTTGGGGACTGGTGTGTCTAATTGCTTCCCAACTTACAAGGGTGCTCTGAAGAAAGGATGCTTATTTAATGTGCCTTCAAGATTTCCTGGGAGGGGAATGTATTTTGTTAGGGCGTGTAGCCTAAGTGTTGATTTTCGTTAACACTAGTCTACTACCAAGCGTCCTCAGTTTTAAATTTTAGGCTTTAAACGAAAGCTCTCGAATTTTTGTTTTAAAAATGTATCTAAAAATTGAATTAATTACCATTAGTTTGAAACGGTAAAAATAGGTACCGTCAATCAACACCAAGTACACCATAAGCCATTCACAAAACCCTAGATGATGTTTGACAAAAAATGATAGTATGACTTATAACTACTCCGAAAGTATATTATGAGTAGTGTATTAGGCTCAACAAATAAAACAATGCATCCAAATTTTATTGCATATAACAACAGTATTGGACATATTAAATTCGATATCTGATCACCCGTTTGGTCTCCGGTATTCGCATTTGGGAAGAGGTAACCCATTTTGAGGGATCTGGTTGATTCAAAGTGTTAACACTGATAGATTCTGATTTGAATAAGAATTTCATTAATTTGGTTTACGGTACTCATGTTTGTTGCCTTAACGTGGTCGGAACAAATGTTTATGAAGGTGAATACTTAAACGACGAACCCGAGTTTGTACTAATATTCTTGCAAAACGTCACGTCTGCAATCAGTGCAACAGTTGTAACACGTAACAACACCATGCTGATGCTAATATTAGTTAACGAACGTACAATTTAAAACCAGATATTCAAAAGTAACTGGTGTGTGGGATGTGGTGCCAATAGGACCAGAATGAACAGACATGTGATGCGCACCTGTAGGCTGTAGGCCTACATAGAACACAACACAGCTGCGCGCAAGCCGCTGCTCCGCAACGAAAATAATACATCTATACTGTACTATCCATTCTACCATCCTCCGCCGTTGCACTGTGTGACTGCATCAGCTAGGTAATGTTGCTAAATGATCTGCAATTCAAGCACTAATTGTTTCATTACAATCCCCAAAAGTAAATCTTCGAAGAAAGTAAATCAAATACAAAATATTGATTCCTTTCTGAAATAGTGACCTACCCAGGTAGGTATTTTAAGCCAAGAATTATAATTGAGAAATGAGTGTAGGATGATTGTGGCGCGATCTTGTAGTCTTGTTACTGACTAAGGCTGACACTTTCCTTAGACAGGACTGTTAATTAATAGCCCAACAGCCGATGGCAACTTAGGGACCTACAGTTTAACGTGAAATCCGAACCACGGCCTCTGAATTACGAATAGGTCTAATTATGAGGATGATCTTTTGGATTAACGTAGTATTCAATAGTGCGGGCGTTAATTCACACAAGAGAACACTACACTCACCGACCATCGCTCACAACTATCCACAATTCGTGACCTCCAAGTAGCTGGATTACAGGACGTCGCCATCGTCCCAGTCTGAAATAGTGACCTACCCAGGTAGGTATTTTAAGCCAATTATGTATGGGAAATGAGTGCAAGATGATTGTGGCATGATCTTGTAGTCGTGTTAGTGACTAGGGCATAACCGTTAATTAATAGCCAAAGAGTCAATTGCATCTAAGGGACCTACAGTTTAACGAACCGTTTTTTGCGACTGGTCTTTACGGATGAACGTAGTATTCAATATCGCATGCACCAACCATCAATCATTACTATCCACACGTACTGTTCACTGGGTAAGTGACCCCAGATAATGTTAAATATGATAAATATCTTAGCTCGGGGAGGGGTGTTGACAATTTACGATACCAAAATTTGACTCAGTGACGTGATATGGTTAGTGACGTCTTTTGGTATTAAATACAGCTGTTCTCAACCGCGCCCATACTTTTACGCTTTACGGTGGCGTCGTCCTGTAATCCCGCTACTTGGAGGTCACCTATAATTTTGGATAGTCACCGATGGTCGGTGGGTATAGTGTTCTCTTGTGTGGGTTCTTGTGTGTTCTCTTTTTGTTAATCAGCAAAGTTCATCCTCATAATTAGACCAAATCGTAATTCAGAGGCCGTGGTTCGGATTCCACGTTATACTGTAGGTCCCTTAGATATACCATTGACTGTTGGGCTATTAATTAACAGTCCTGAATAAGGCACATGTCAGCCTTAGTCAGTAACAAGACTACAAGATCTCGTCACAACCATCTTACACTCAACCCTCATTCATACTTAGCTTGAATCCTTGTGGCATGGTAGCCATTTAATAATCCAATTTATGTCTACAACGCAAGGCGCGCCTTTTCTGAGATGCTCGCATATCGTCAACAACAATATTCCTATGTGCAATGTTCTGTGTGGCACTACACTCTAACTGCATTGAGAGAACTGCCAACAGAGCGGTGATGTATCAATTACGTTTTGCTGCTTTGTCAAACAAACATATTAATTATTAGGTCTAAAACTGTTAATTAACGATCCTGGCAAATGAATCGGCTGATCTTTGACTGTAGAAAGTTACGCAAAACTCAATGTATTCATTTTCCTCACCCTCCATATTAACTTTAAATAAAAAATTCCCATGTTGTTTCAGTTGGTGTCTCATAAGACTAAAAGATAGATACAAAGTTGATGAGAAAACATTAAAAATACGCTCTTTCAGAGTGTTGTTACAAAAGCTGATATCCGTTCTATAAAGACATCAATAATTGTTGTCTAAAAGTGCGGCACCGCCGCATTTCGCAACGTTCCACAGGTGCTTGTTTTTTTGTTTTCGATGCATCAAATCACTCACTATCACACTCATACAATTTTAAATTTATGAATTTAAAAGGTTATTTAAAGTTGAGAACCATGTATTAACTCGGATTATTACGTAGTCTAGATAACCTAAAGTGGGATATAATAGGTTTAATATAATCAAAAATACCCCTTTCCCCCAATAACAAGACACGCTGAGTCCAGGACACTTACGATCCTTTGGGTCTTGTCCGGGGCGATGACAGTGATCTCCAGGACGCGACGGTCCCTCTGGATCACCAAGGAGTCCCTGGAGCCGAAGTCGGATCTGAGCTTCGTCCCTATCAAGTTGGGCATCTTGGTGACGAGCGAGAGTCGCCGGGACAGCTTCCTGCCCAGCCTCCTCGTCGTGTTCTTCGCCTCCATCCTTCTACAACACTATCAACACACACATCAACACCAGTTTGCGCATAACCGGCTAAATTCTGGATGATTGATTACATCCCGTAAGATGAACGTCAAAAAGTTCTTTCAGAATAATTTGGAACACTGACGAACAATCCTCGGAAATATCGCGTGTCCGAATCGCGCACTCTGTAATCACATCCGCGACTGACACAGACACAAACACATGGCCGCACTGATACCACACACTAACAACCGACAACCGCACTGGAGCTGCTGCCGCCGCTGCGACCTGTTAGTTCCTCGAACCGCCGCGACGCGCCACCGTCTGCGCTTCAAACTGCAACGCGCAAACGCTTTCCTTTCCTCTCCTTATTTTGTTAATTAAAGGAAGCCGTGGCCGTAGTGTCCGTGTGAACGTGGCAACAGGCAACAGCAGTTGCTAATGAGAACACTGTGATGAAACTTGTTATGTTTACAGCGCAATAAGTCGCAGTGAATTGCCTGATACTGATCTGGATGTTTCTAAAAGACAGACAACAGAAAAACAGGTTTGCAATGGTCCATAGGATTTTAAAAGGATTCGAGTGCTTTGAAAATAAACTATTCCAATAATGGCAAGTCCTTTGGAAACCCTGTGAGGTCATTTAAGAGGTGTTTCTAGTTTGGTTCACCCTTCTGGGCAAATATCCATCAAACTTGATATTAAGCTAAGCCGGGGGCGATCTCCTAAAGGTGTGTGAAGCCGTCAGCGCCCATTTTGAAAATAAATGTGAAAATAATTTAAATCGTTTGTAACTCCTAGAGAGAAAAGGAGCGAAGATGAGACAAAAACTATCCTGGGTTTTATATGGCCATCAGTGACTTCGATATCTTATGGGCCACGAATATTCTTCAGCTCAAATGTGTTCCAAACGACAACGGTCGTTCTAAAGAAGCCAAGGAATATATTTTGCGATAAATAAGGAAGGGCATCTTTTATCTTGACTGCATACTTGCCCTTAGTACTAAATATATTTTTTTTTCATTTCAGTGAATCCGAAGAAAATCATCCATCACCAATCACCTTTCTTATGAAAGTGGAAATCACTATCTGATTGAATCACTTATACTTTGAATCAAGGTATTTAAAACCTAGTTACCTAGCTTTGAATTAACCAACGCATAAACGTTAAATGAAAGTGCTCCTCCTAACATACTGTAATTTGGTGGCCATAGTGGTTGAGGCGCCCGTTTAGTGACCTGAAGATGCCAGTTCAACCCTGAGCTAAATCTTGGCTGAATTGTCTGACGATTTTATACTTCCTTCACTCAAAGCTATCACACACCGTAATAATTTTAGAACTAAAAAATTATTGTATTCGTTTTCTGTACTATCTTCGTTGAGAAGATTGTGTCACTCCCTATTACATTCAACCTAATCTTTTAAAGCTCTCTGGGTTAAAAGACATGCAAATTAATTGTCAACACTACTCATTCTGCTATCAATCTTAGAATCCCGCGTTATCTTGACGTTAAATTTGAATTAAGAATGACATTGGTCGCCCTCAGACAACGTACTGCGTTAATTGTATGAACAGTATATTTTACTTTTCTCTGGAACCGTTAGTCGTAGACGAGTAATTCGAAATATTAGTTTTTTTGTTTAGTTTTTTTAAGCTGGTGTCAATGATGGTAGTCAAATTATACTTTAATTGTTTTCGGAGAAAATTTGAAAAAAAATTAAAGCCCATAATTTTTAAATCTCAAAGTTTTGAAAAATGTGGGTGGTGTCATTTTTTTATCTCATAAAGGACTATAATCCATATAATATTAATCAAAATCGTTTTGCCATTTTTGATCAATTTTAGCGAATTTCCCATAGGGAAGAAGCTATTACCGTAGGTCTCATGGTAAGACTTAAGCCCGAGACCATGTTATTTTTTCTTCTTTAGGTGCCCAGAGACCAAAAACAATAGTCGTTAAAATTTTTATATATATATATATATATATATATATATATATATATATATATATATATATATATATATATATATATGTGTGTGTGTGTGTGTGTGTGTGTCTGTTAGCACGATAACTCTCGTAAAAATGGTCCGATCGAGACCAAATTTGATAGAGAGGTGTATTCCTACAACTGCTCGGACGAGTTCGTAAACCAGACATATCGGTCAATGGGAACGGGTACTTTGGGGGGGTTTTGTACCCCAAAATAGGGTTTTTTGCGTTTTTCACATGTAATTTTTAAAAATTTCAAATTTTATATTTCACTATTGGAATCAGCTTAAAAAACTACACAATTAAGTTCCTTAAAGTTTTTCTCTATCTTAAACGGTTACCGAGATATAAAAAAATCTAAACACAGTACGTTGTATTTTTAGGCTCCAATGTTAATCTTATGGAGGATTAGGAAAAATTAATTTTTCACTTATTATCTAATATTTTTTGATGAAACTTGATATTTAGCTTCATGTGGTTGAGATCCATACATTTGTGCTAAAAAATCATAGTTTATGTGTTTATCATGGCAGCAAACCTGCATACGCTTTTCCCATGTTAATCATATGGAGATTAGGCAAACTCCTTTATTTACGGACAGATGTTGATAAAAGTTGGTATAAATGTTAAAAATAAAATTTTTGATTGTATACTTTCAGTGTTCCTCACAGCAGCAAACCTACTCACTCTTTCCCATTTCAATCTTATGGAGAATAGGCAAATAATTCCCATGTTTATCGACAGATTTTGACCAAACTTGTCATATATTATAATTATTATATTATTGATTTGGAAATTCGCTGAGTACGCAGGTCTGCTGCGACGGGGGTATTCATTTTACATGTTTTGGGGGGGGTTTAGGGGTAAAACACCCTTAAAAATTGAAAATTCCAAAAAAGTTCCGAGATACCGTGGATATCTACATACCGAATTTAATGAAAATAGGACCAATAGTCTCGTCTCTAGGCTTCTGTACATCCCCCCAACACACGCACACACAGACATCACTCTAAAACAACTATTTGATAGAGGGGACACTCAAATGGATGTATCCACCAGAAACTCAAATTCGAAAATTCTGACGCCGTGGGTGGAACTGCGGCATGGCGAAGTGGATTACTTCCGAACTTAGTTTCTGACAGGCCACGGCTAATTCAAGACGTATCTGTATCAAATGGGCAAAACCAGTTCACCGGATTGCACTTACTGCCCGAGCGTTCTCGACGATGCGGAGCACACTCTCTTCCGATTCCCACGTTGGGAAAGGCCCCGCCTGGATGCTGCCCGAAATCTTGGTGTTATCTCGGTGGACACGGTCTGCCACAAGATCATTTAGGACGAGGGAAACTGGGATTGTTGGTCACCTTCGTGCAGGCGTCCCTGTAGAGAAGAAAAGCGATCTGGACCGCGAAGAGGCCCAGATCACCTAAACAAGTGCCTAGACATGGGTTGAGCCCCAAGGGCGTGAGCCAAATTTAGACCTAGCCTGTTGCAATATGACAAACAGTTCCAGGTTAGAATCCTAAAGAGTAGAGAAGATTATTTTAGTGGGTAACCCGCTTCTTAGGGGAGTCCCACGGTACAGGTTGGTCACCTGTGTGCATAAAGCATTTCTTCCACCTCTCCCCCCAAAAATGTGTGTGGTGATAGTGAAATTATTTTTCAACGAAAAATGCCAAAGTAAAGTAAATATTTAATAGATTAATTTATTTGCCGGGAAATAAAAAAAGTACGTAAAAAGATTAGCTAACTGCCTATGGTAAATAGTTTAGATAATGAATATGTCTAAAGGGAATGTTCTAAGTTACAGTTGTGATCTATGACGAGACGTCACTTAAAATTCCTAATACCACCCAGAGCTAAGAAATATCCATGTCAAAAATGAGACAGGTGATTAGACTGATGGCGATTGCGCTAGTAGATAACGTGTGTTGATAGATATGCTCCTATATAGATTAAGAAATCAGAACCAGTAAAAAATAAAGATTTTATATGTTATAGATCCACATTTAATTATTGAGTATTTCCCATTCGAGGGTATTTCTTAATTTTAAAGTCTACACCAATACCAACACTTTCTTGCCGAATCGGTGGTTCGACGGGAGCAAGTCCGACAAACCGCCGATGCGTGCGGCCCCGTCAGATCGCCCAAACGACAAACCGCCATTTATTTCAGAAATTGGTGGTTTGACGTGTGCAGCCCTCCTCAAACCACCGACGTTTAAAACATCGGCGATCTGTCGGGACAGAGCTCATCGGCGATCTATCGGGACCGAGTGCATCGGCGATCTGTCGGGGCCGAGCGCATCGGTGATCTGTCGGGACCGAGCACATCGGCGATCTGTCGGGGCCGAGCGCATCGGTGATCTGTCGGGACCGAGCGCATCGGTGATCTGTCGGGACCGAGCGCATCGGCGATCTGTCGGGGCCGAGTGCATCGGTGATCTGTCGGGACCGAGTGCATCGGTGATCTATCGGGACCGAGTGCATCGGCGATCTGTCGGGGCCGAGCGCATCGGTGATCTGTCGGGACCGAGTGCATCGGCGATCTGTCGGGGCCGAGCGCATCGGTGATCTGTCGGGACCGAGCGCATCGGTGATCTGTCGGGACCGAGCACATCGGCGATTTGTCGTGACCGAGCGCATCGGCTATCTGTCGGGACAAAGCGTATCGGCTATCTGTCGGATCGGCACTTTGACGTGTAAAAAGATTACATGCCACAAAACCCCTCCCCCTTTTCTCAAATTCACGTCATACCTATCAAGTGGATGGATTTGTATATCATGAATAATATGAGTGAGAAAAGGAAGGAGAAAAGTATGAGATATGAATCATAATTAAATTAAAATGTGTAAATATAATAAATAAATTGTATTGTTAAGCCCAATAGATTTTAAGATAGTTAACTTGAATTATATTATTTGCTTATGCAATAAGCTCATGTGATAGTAGTGGTATTCATCTCGTATCGATATAGAATATATTGTATTTACTTTCTTTTGGGAAACAGCTTATCATGGGTATGTCAAAGCAAATGTTTTCAGTTCCTCTAAACAGCTCTCCTTTTAGGTATATGACGTCACTGTTTCAAATTTTCGTCTCGCAAATCGCCAACACCACCCTCCACCCAGAGCTAAGACTGATCAATGTCAAAACTGTAACATTTAGCATTCCTTTTTTTAAATCATGTGTTCGCTCTCATGGCAGGGCCGATTTTAGCTTCTTTTTGCCCTGAGTGTTGCATGAAGCCTGCCAACCTCTCTACCAACTACCACGTACTACTCCAAACTAACGCTCACTATCTAGATACGGAAAATATTCCTTAAATGTGCTTTATTTGCAAATGTTGTTGGTTACAGATTAATTATCTATTTTTAACTTTGTGTCTTTAACAACATTTTATTACTTGTAGAAAGTGTGTTTGTGAAAAAATGTGGTGATTTTTTAAAAATTAGTTTGATAAGTATTTTATTGTTTTATTATACAGCTAGCGAATTAAGGTCATGGGAGATAAAAATACAAACTAGAGTTGTATGTGATTACACAAATGTGTAATATGTGTTTTTTTAATGAATCTTTCGTTGAAGCTAGCGTTTAGTTTTGACGCATTTGTTAGTGAAATTGAATTTCCTTAAAATCATCAGTCAGTGGCTGAATATTAAATAAATCATTATCATAATTTTAATGAAATCCGCCATTAGACAGGTTGGCTGTTTTTAACATGTATATGTCTTATCTCTAGGGGGAGGTGTATTGGCAATTTGAGAAACCAAAATTTGAAACACTGACGGCACGTGGCTAGTGACGTCATAGTTTGGTCATAAGAACAGCTGTTTAGATGAACTGAAAACATTCCCTTAGACATAATCCATTATCTAACCTATTTCCTACAGGGAAGTAAATACAAACATTTTTTAGTTTCTATCTGTCTCATGGGGAGTAATTTTTAGTATTCCTTCGCCCTTAAATTTTTAGAACATTTTGTAAATTGGTCGAACAACTGCACCAGATATCGAGCAGTTTCCCGCTCTTCCGTATTTCCGATTTGCTTCTCAACTAACCCCTCTCTATTATTTGTAGTGTTAGTATTTGGTTTAGCGATAGCCCTGAACTGAACATTAATCATAAATTAATTATTTTTTATTCATCAAGTCAAGTATTCATTTTTTTCTCTTGGAGAAATTAAGTTTAAAAAAATAAAAAACCAATTTCCGCTCACAATGGAAATCTTTTTCTTGCACACATTTTGAACTTTAATCTATGGTAGAAATATTTTAATTCATACCTTGGAGGAAATAATTATAAAAATTATTGAATTTGTATCCAACTTCAAAACATTTAGACTATTTGTTAGCTTGTGAGTGTGTTATGTTTCATGTTATAAGAAAATAAATTTGTATAGGCTTTTCGAAATTTTATTAAATTAAAGGTATTAAATGCTATTTTTTCTTACAATGTCTTAACAAAATATTATAGTTCAATACTATAGGCCTTCAATTGTAATGTACCATTATTTATGAGCTATAAAATTTGAACTGTTTCCGTTCCTGCAGCTAATTAGATATCAAGGTTAAAACATTTAAGAAGAAAGCCTAAATATGTATGCTCTTCGATGTATCATTCAATTACAGTAATTATTATAATAAACCAGCCTCTCGTTTGTCAGATCATAATTACGACGATAATTATCGAGCGATATTTATATTTTGATATATATCTATCGATACGACATTGTTTATTAATATTTATTTTTATATTATATTGAATCATTGGAACGAGTTTGACAATCGAACTGTACAAGGTTTCACTCAGTAAAGGCCGAGGGATACTAAAACTTGCTCACCACCAATTCTCTTAGTGTCAGGTGCAGATGTTTGAATTGTGTGTTTTGTTTTGAAGTGAATTTAGGAAGCAAAATAACTCATAGTTTGTTATTTTATAGGTCTAGTTATTGTCAAAGATAAAATAGTTGTTTCATGAGTTGAATAGTTTTAACTATAACTTAGTTGAATTAAACTGCAGCATTATTTTTCCTCAAGAGAGATTTCATTTGGCCTATTATGATTTTATAACCTACATACATACATGGGCACATGCAGAATACTAACATTTTAAAAGAAGAATTTTGTTTTAATTTGCTTTTATGATTTATTTAATCTTAAAAAAGGTAGTGGTACCATAAGTTCATAAGTTATCATTCTTCATGTCATCAAAATTAACTAGAAACATGAAAGGGGATGTTTTCCATAAAGACAACAGAAAACCTTTTACATTACGAGATGTGTACAGAAAGTTGAACAAACCAAGGATAGAAGTTCTCGAGTGGTTTCAAGAATTAGGTTTAATTGCAAAAGAATTTTCATGTAACGCACCAAATTGTAATTCTCCAATGATATTAGAGCCTACTGAGTGCATAGATGGCTATCAATGGGTCTGCTCGAACCGCAGTAAGAAACATTCTTTTAAAAGATCAGTCCGGAAAGGAACGTGGTTTGAGGGATCGAGGTTAGCCATGGAAGAAATAATACTGATGATATATTTTTGGATACACGAGTTCATGCAATCTCAAGTCAGACAAGAGTTGAATATTACAAACTCTGAAAGTGTTGTTGCATATTTTAACTATTGTCGTGAAGTTGCCGTTGATGTAATGGTAAAAAATTCCCAAAAGATTGGTGGATACGGGTGTGTTGTTGAAGTAATAGTAAGTAAATTTAACAGACGGAAACCTGTCAGGGGCAAAAAAGTAGAAGAGCAATGGGTATACTGTGGAGTGGAACTAGGAATAAGACTAGTCTCAAAAATTTACCCATTAATCATAAAATTAAAATTAGACTTACTTATATTAACTAATTTTAAAAAAAATTTTAAATACAAAATAAATACAAATAATATGCTATAGAATTATAATAAATAATAAATACTGTAAAATAATTGTTTTATAAAAAAAATAATATTGTAGCTATAAAAATAAAAAAATAAAATATCACATCAATTTCCCATTAAAATAAAGGCCTAACAATATTTAATTTGATATATTTTCATAGCCTCGAAGCTTGCCTCATTGTTTCCTAGATGGAAGGAAAGCCAAAGTTGTTACATTAACCCAAATTTGAGCTCTTGTTAACCCTCTTGTTTTTGTTTTAATTAGGTCTAGGAGAACTCTCAGGCTCTGTGTGCCTACCTAAAACATCCAGAGAAAGCACTAGTGTAGTGGTTTTTCTACTGCAAACTGAGGGTTGCAACTGGTTATGTTAGAGTTGGGTCCATCAGACCCATCCTGTCCGTTTACATGACTTTGATCGAGCCAATTTTATGTTTCATGAATATTTTTAATTTACATTTTTTATAATGTTACTATTTTTAACAATTAAGTAATTTTTGGCTTGACAAATGTTGATGAAAATGTAAGTGAAAGGGTTAGCTGGGTTAGGATTTAGTTAATAATAGCATTTAAACAGGCCTGAAGGCCCAATGTATGAATCTCTTTATAGTCGGAAAATTAAGGCCTTGTTTTGTATCACATTTATTTAATTTATTTTAATTTTTAAATATCAATAAACTTTTATACTTTCATCTATTTTACTGGAATGAGCTTTGGTAGAATCTTTGGAATCTGAGATGGTCTTAAAATTTTTCCAAGTTACTCCAGGTAATAGTAATTCTATTTCAAATGTCATTGCGGAAATTTACTTTGACTTGATATATTAAGTTAAAACTGTTGAAAGTTAGAGCTGATCATTTGTATTTGCCACAGAGTGCTTCAGTTATTTAATGTATGTGTGTAATGTAATGTTGTAATGTAATTCTCTAAGTACCGCTATAAGTTAGGAAAATGGTATTGTGTATTGCACTTATTTAAGTAAACGGAGATATGTAAATAAAACCTCCATTGTGGCTAGGTTTTTCAAAGTGATCCCTTGATGATTGATCCAGTTAAGGAGGTCACACTCCAGGTCGGAAAACATCAACTTTGTGGCTTATTGTACTCCCCATGGGCGCTACATGGGTAAGCCGATTCCTGTACCATCCACTAGGCTCTGGAGATTTTTCCCTATGCTAGCGTCAAATACCTCACGAGGTAGCTCAAGACCGAAAAGGGCCCTTCTCCTTGCCCCAATCCGTCACAGTCTAGGATGATATGCTTGGTTGTCTCCAAAGAGCTTTTGCTTAGCCTGCACCCTGGTTCATCACGAATGATCCTCAGAGTGAGTAGATGTTTCCTGAAATTACCTTGTCCAATTACCCACCTGACCTGTACTCTGCTTGACCTCAGCAGCTAGCAAGTGAAGGAAGAGTATAGAGCAGCTTCTTACTAAATTCTTGCCCAGGGAACTTTTGCCATCAAAGACATTGTTGTTCCCTGGCCCAGTCATCAAATACTTTGTGGGCTGTTACCTCAAAACAGAATATAAGTGATCCCTTGACACAATGATCATTATAAAATTTCGCATTTTTTGGATACCGTACCCAGAAATATTACACAATATTTGCTCATTAATAAGGTAATTTTATTTCATTTTTTTATTCTATCAAAATTTCTAAATTCTTTTTCTTGGTACAATCTACCTTTCTAACCTGACTGGGTGGTTCATTGGTTATATCCATTTCATGATCTGGAGGTCACCTAAATAATCCTTTCAAAAAACTTGAAACAAATTAGTAATTGTTTTAATCATAACAATTAAAGAAACAAACAGCTGTCAAATACAATACACGATTGTGCTGGGATGTGCTAAGTTTCAGATTTCTGTCTGGGATCCTAGCTTATAAATGATCATATTGTAACGCAGTGCAGCTTGGGTGCGATCGCGCCCTCACCAGGATGGCATAGGGGTTCCAGGGGAGCGATCCCTCCCAAGCCGCTGCGAACAAGTTAATGGACTGTTGTCAGACAAAACTAAATGTGTTTAGGCAATTGGAGTTTGAACTGATCATCTGTAGGGGGCATTAAAATGTGTCTGAGTTTTAATCAGCGGTTCATACATTCAAATAGAAACTATTGTAGTGTTTGGTTTAATAAGGAAACTGTTTCAGCTAGAGGCTGCTGATTGTTAATTCACCAGTTACCACTCCCATTGATTTGGCATCCATCTATCTTAGGGTCCTGAGAACAAGACAAGAGTGCTGGATGGAATATCAGCAACTATGGAATTGATGAGATCTCAACTCTGTGAACTGTAAATGTGACATAGGCTGATGAGGTTATAAATAAAGTATTCTAGCTTGTACCAGTAAGCCTATTTGAATTTATAAAGAATTTTTCCATTTAATAACCTGTATTTATGTGTGTATTTAATTGTAAATAAAAAACAATTTGTTAATGTAAATTTATCTAATTTTTATCACCTTTATATCTGCAAAAAACGTCTGATTTACTTTTTTCTAAATATTTCTGCTTTACAAGCCTGATACAATAAATTTGGGTAATAAAGAAATTTAAGTAATGATTGAAAATATTATGGTAATAAATATCTATAACTATGGATACATGAAATGAAGTTTGTCATTTTTGTTAATAACGTTCTTTTGTCATATTCATCTGTTAAACTTAATATTTCAAATACTGGTAACCTAAGGGCCCAAACACACTGCAGTGGCTGCGACCAGGCCACTGGCGGCCAAACTTAACATAGAATCATATCGAGCCGCCGGGCGGAACGCACTAGGCAAAGTTGCGACTCTGGCCGCTCCCAAGCCGCAGCAGCCAAAGTCAAGCTGCGGTGACCAGGGATGGTTTTGTATATAAAACTAGCATACAATGGTGATGGGATGTAGTTTACTACCCCCGTGCCCGACTAATGACCAGTGGTGGTCGAGAGAGCGATCTGTGTAAATCTGTTTTATTTTTGGTGGTAATTTTTACTAGATTCAAGTTAATGATGTTAGATTTTGATACAAAGAATTTCATTGAAGTAGTAAAAGAAAGGTACTCTTTGTGGGACTTAAAATCAGAGGAATATTTAAACAGTTATTAAGAATAGCGAGAGCTGTAGTCTTGGCCGCGGTCACGCCGGTGGTCTGGTCGGAGGTGCTGCGACAGCGGTCATGGTCGTGTCGCAGCCGATGTAGTACATTTGAGCCCTAATCGTAATGAATTTTAGAAAATAACTGAATGTAATCGCTTTAGATGATAAATGCACTGTTGCTTATTAATTACAACTTTCCCACAAGTAGTTATCTTAATCTTGTTTGTTTGAAGATCAAAATGGGATACATTCCTCTCTCCATCTTGGGCTTGTTCATGTCAAATTTATTTTATTTAAATTGACCTAAGGATAATAATATCTTTTAAGATAAATTTAAAGTTTGTTTTAAGTGGTACAATTAAAACACCCAGGCACTTACTTATCACAAGATTTTAACCTTCTATGTCTGGCTAGAAGATGACATTTGTACCGATCTCTAGTGCTTTTATGTTGAAATTTATTAATTGTATGTTTATTGAGAATCATGCAGAGTGAAATAGATTACTGAGAATGCATTCCACCATTAATTGCCAGCCACTCGATATAAACTGCCACCTCTCACCCATGTTGGTTGGTAACCATTACAGAGCAATATGTTACTGTTGTGCAATTCAGAAACCCTATTACATCCCTGCACGTTATATATGCTCCGACATGTAAAGGCCCAATACATGGTCAGTTCAATGTTTTCATACCGAACTGACTGTGTGTATGCAAAATCGATGTGAGCTCACCAAAAAATTGAACTGGTGGAAGGACAAATTGACAATGTCATTTTGGTGCGATATATCGAACTGACGGCATTCCGAGGTGAACGTGTGTACAGTTGCTCACTTCAGTTGGTCGCATCAGTCAGCTGGGTATGTGCACAGACACCATCTGAATAGTGAAATGTTGCATGTGTCGTTCATCCGTAGTGACTATATAATTATATGTTATTTTATACAGGGGTGGTGAAAAGTATAGAACAGCTTAATATTTTAATTATTTATCAACCTTGGATGGGCGGTCCACAGGTAGTCAGTACAAAATGTTAAATAGCATGGGTTGATATGTTCATCAAATTAACCCTTAAAGGAGTACCGTTTTTGGCATCATAATAGTAATAACGTTTTAAAACGTCTTTATGTTTAAACATGAAGGAGTAGTGACGTTTATAAATAATTATAACATGGTACAGATTGATTCTTAAGTCATAAATCTATGATTAAAGAAATGTAGTTATGCGGTAATTGTGTATTGGTGTATTCAGTAGGTAATCTGTGGGAGAGAGGGTATTATACGAAGGTGGCGGCTGCGGCGTGAACTTTCGGCGGGAAATATAAGCATGCGATTAACTTTTTCTCTGCGTGAAGTGGAGAGCATTCTTCACAAACAGTAAAGACATAACCTTTTAGCGCAAAGAGTGTAAAATGGCATTGTGCGTGTGTCCATGTATTGAAGACTTTCATACAAAAAAAGCTATAAAATATTCATTGTTGGGTATTTTGAACATAATACACATTTTCTGCTATATTTACAGTAGGCTGCAATAAAATTTAATGAAAAAAATACTCGTGACTCCTTTGAGGTGTGACTTTTCTTTTTACCCTTACTCCTTACCAGCTATAAGATAGTGATGTTTTAAAACGTCATTACTCTTTCAAGGGTTAAAGATCCATTTTAGGAGAGTACAATGCCGCAAATCTAACTTCAAACGATCAACTTAGTTGGAAATGGTAACCATTCAAAGATGGCTTGAATTTTAACTTTTAAGCTGAAATATTGAATAAGTTTTGTAATTTATTAGCTACAAGAGTAAAACTTACAAATTCAATCAGGTACCAACAAACTAAGTTTCAAAGTTGTTACCAACTCTGTACCCCCTATGGGAGACGACCCACAAGGAGTCAGTAGAATATCTTGAAGTAAAGTATAGGTTGATATGTACACAAAATGAAAAATATTGTAGCAGAGTACAATGCCGCAACCCCAACTTCAAAAAGACGACCGAGTCTGATATAGCAGCCATTCAAAGATAGCTTGAATTTGAAATGTTTATGCGCTGATAAGTTTTAAATATGTCCGTCATTCAAGCTACAAAACTATTTCTTATTGTAAATTATTTGATGTAATTTAACAATGATCATTTTAACAATTTTGATAATAATAATAAATTAATAATACAAATTTGGCATGACCAAACTCAAGAGTTGTCTACACAACCAGAAAATAATGTAATAAACGTAAACATAAATTAAAACACTGCCTTTAACGCAGATAGCTACTTCAAACTGATACATCGATGTGAGCTTGTGTAGGTTATGATTGCCTTCATGTAGAACTGACAGTTAAATTTAAACACATGGATGTTACATTTCGAACTGACTACTGTTGTTATGCCTTTTGGTTCAAATGAGTTAAATTTTTGTTTGATTTAAGATGGAAATAAAACAAAGCTAATCTAAATATTGATTGAAATTGGTTTAATTTATCTTCGATTACTATTTAAAGTATTAAAATTTATTATATACAAATGTAGTCTTCTTAATCTAATCAGCTTCCGCGTTCAACTGTTCCAAAAGTGCCTTCCGTCTACGTTCAAGTTCCTCATCACTCAACTCTTCTGATTTTGATTTCCCTGCGGTTTTCCGAGGTTCTGCTTCAACCACCTTGGTTTTCTCTCCTTTTAACTCATCTGAAGCTCCTGATGGAGGCTAAAACATCAAAATTTATATACAATATTAAAAAATAACACTTCAAGCCTATATATTGCAACTAGTGTTTCCCGTCGTGTGTTTTAGAAATGTACACATACATTAATTACGTTTAGATTCGCTGGAAAATATAAAACATAATATAATTATTATTACCTTTCTGAATTTGTGGCCTATCAAGGTATTTTAAGCCAAAATATTTGTAAGAAATGAGTGTATTCATGTGTGTTGAAACATTAAAACATTTATGAAAAATTGAGACAGATTACCTATTGCATGTTATCATATTACACAAGGGTACCTTTAATCATTTGACAGCCTGGTAAATGAACGCTCTCGCACGCACGCACACACAAAATAAAATATTCTATACTAATAATAATAATAATACACAATATCAACCATTTATATATTTCAGATAGCAAAAGGAAAATACAGTATAAAAATATACAACAGCTGATTATTATTACACACACAATATGTATAAACATTGTCATTATTTTTAATTTGGCCAATATAAAAACATTTGATTTTGAATTGTAAAACACAATCCCCAAAATCTGTACTGAAAATATTCTATTTATACAGTAATGAGATGCCATTGAGAACTATTTTATGTTTTCTTCTTATGGTTTAAATAAAACAGCTGCTGTTTATACCTGAGGAGTTAAGATAACATATGTTGGAATCCAAAACACAATTTACAAAAAAAAAATTTCCCATAAGATTATCATGGGAACCTTGAAGGCCTATAGGGTAGAAATTTATGGGAAAATCGTCACTAAAATTTTATATTTTCCTATTTTAAGCCTAAAGAACCAGTACACCAAATTTCAGCCTCCTAAGTAATTGGGAAGTGGAAGAATTATTGATGAGTGACTTAGTGAGGGCTTTGATGTTTATATATAAAAATCATCAATTGAATAAGACCTATGGAAAACATTCCAAGTGAGAACAAATTCTAAAACGGGGATATTTAGAGGAAAAGGTTCTAGACACAATGAGCTACAACATGGTATATTTGGTTTTGAAGATATTTACATTGGGAGCTCTGATTTTGTCTGTCAGAATTGACGTATTTCACAGGACTCTATGGTCAATTCAGCTTTCTACACTTGATAACTCAAAACTAGGTTTTGTCGCTTGGAACGTTTTCCGGGGGACTCATTCAATTGTTGCATTTTCATTGAAGTCATCATTTCCTTTCAGGAAGATTCTTCTTCTCTAGCAGGGAGTGCAATGCAACCATCACATCACACCACCATACGGAACACTCATTCTCAGATCCATCTTTTACCCACAAACTGCAACCGTCGCTCACCAGTACGGACAACTCCCACCTCCCCACTGTATTAACCACATGTTCAACAGCATTTCTCTCTGTTTCTACTATTACTCTATTTAACATTTTATTGCTCAAGATTTTGAACAGTAAAGTAATTAATTATTCATCTAATCACAAATGGTGGCTGGGCCGAGAGTCAAACATAATCTGTGAATCGTAATCCTTGAATAACGACCATATCTTGAATATAAATCCTTGAATATTGACCAATCTTGAGCTGCCCAACAACATTTAATTTTTATTTCTTTAACCCTAGAAATGGCAAAGTCGTAATTTACGACGCATTTACATATTCAATAAGAATTGGCAGGTGGAGGCATCTGTGGTCAGTTTAGTGAATTTGTTAGACACTATCGCCTACGTGACCGTGTTGCCATCTGGGGGCAAACAACCGAAACTGCTTTCGTAGTACACTAGCCTGCCACCGGGCAGGTCTTATAACCAAGTAAGCGCTTTCAACTCCTATGCACTGGTGGCCTAATCGGCTAAAGCGCTGCGCTGACGAGCGTAACGTTCTAGCCATTCGGAAGTGCTAGGGTTCGAATCCCGACCATGAGCAATCCCAATTTGGCTTGCAAATGTGTGGTGTAGCGGAGTGGAGGGCCCACCTTAAATAAACGGCTTGGGTGGAAGTTGACGGCATTTGTAGGCTTAATTGGGATTGCAGTGGACACCTGTTTTGCTTTTGTGGTTAGTGGTTATAAGGGGGGGGGCATGTTTTAAGCTTTTTTTTGTTTAAACTTTGATATTTCATGAAGATATTAGTAATTATATTTATGTTACAGTTAAGAGTAAAAAGCTTGCCACTTCTAGGGTTAATGTATTAATTTTTTTAAATTTCAACCATTAAAATATTTTATTAATGACGAAAAAATAAGAAATGTTATACTTTTAGTTCCTTATTAGCTCCCAATTCCTTATTTTGTATACTTAAAAATTATATATATAACAATGTTTTAACTATTAACTATTTATTTGTTTAAATATATAACCATTTTTTTATCCCTTGATTGAAAAAAGGTAATATATTGTATGTCTATTTAAACAGTCATATAATTTAACTAACACATACTATAACAATAATAACATTGAAAACATATATAATAATAACATTAGCTCTTTCAAAAAGTGATGAATATAATTTATAATTTTTTATATGAAGAAAACACTGAATAAAATATCTAAGTATTTTGTTCAGTGTCCTCTCCCTACTAAAAACGTACGGGGACACATGCAAACTCTTCCTATTCTTGAACCTCAACTATAATTTGGATAAATTTTTGTACTTACTCTGTCTTTTTTTTAACACACAAAACAAAGCTGTTAAAAATACTTAACATACCTATTATTTTATTTTGTGTTGAAATTATTGGAACCACTTTGAAATTGATTGACTCGTGTTGAGAGTCAATATTAAAATTAAAAAATAAATAAGTAAAAAAAGTAAATATTAAAATTACTTAATTCATGAATGTTGTTTCATTGAATTCTTCATTATAACTTAAACCTTCAAGGCAATACTTTTTTATTGTTATCAATTACCTGAGATATTCCTAGCAACCCTCAACATATTTATCACTCAAAGCAATATTAAAAATCAATGATAACAACACTTTGTACAATGCAAGACTTTGTACTGAAAGCATTTATATTCTGTTAGAAATACCATTGTTAAAATACCTGTTTACTGTTTAGTTTGACTTTACCACTAAAAAAATAGTTTTTAGTTCCCTGTGGGAAATATGTTAAATTATGGATATGTCTAAACGGAATGTTTTTGGTTCATCTAAACAGCTGTTCTTATAATCAAAGATTCAATACAATAGCTCTGGTAGTTTTTATGGTACAGGATCTAAACTTCCGCTTCACTTTTTGTGTTTCACAAATCTGCTAACAGCTCCACAGAGCTTAGATATATCCAAGTCAACAAACAAACTTGCAATGCCAAACTTTTTTTATTCAGAATTTTCCTCAATACTACCTTAACTTGAGTTAAAAATATCTTTCTTTTTAAATTATATTTTTTCTATTTTTGAAGTAAAAAGCGTGGTAGCATTCTCCCTATTCCTCCTAGAGCCACTTTTAAACATATTGATCATAACTGAATTGTTTAACACTTCAACTCCGATCAACGTACTGTGCAGGCGGTGCCAACGTCACGCCCGCTGCCAGTCGCCGTGCTCTACACACGACCAGCGGTGCGGTGTTTTTGTCAGTATTGCATTTTGCTGTTACCTTACGGGATCTTTTTAGAGCCATTTGAAGCTTCTCAATATTGGAGAACACTGTCTGCCTTTCTAGCATAATTGTTTTTGCTATTTTGCTGTCTTTGAAAGGAGGAAAAATAAAAAAATCTCAGCTGGAAGAGCAGGCCCACTTGGTTGGTTGTTTTTTCACTGTTGTCTGATGTAATGTGGGAGGGCAATGTTTTTGTGTTAGTTTGCCAGTGTTTTGTTCTGAAATATAATTAGCTATTATATCTGTGTTTTATGTTTTGTTTGCTAAGTGTCGTGTAATAGTAAATATGGAAAGAAAAATTAGTTGAAAATTTGAAATGGAAAGAAAAAATTTTATTGTAAACTGGCATTACTGTACATACTACATGTACAGCATTATTAGTACTGCCTATAACTAGGTTATTTTTGGACTTTTCAATAAAGTATTAGTTTATAATAGACTTAAGATGATAACATTGCATTGTGGTTAGATGAACAGTTATCAGTTACAGGATAGGATTGATACAGGTTAGGTGCTGATAGTAGGTAGTCCAAATCCCAAAAGGGTTAAATGAGGCATTTCTTTCCATTTGGAAGTACTGTACCAGTCCATGTACAGTATTTACTTTCTTGAATACAGGACTAGAGACATACTTGTCTATTAGATCTTCTAATAAGTTAGAGGATTTATATGAAAAATAGCACAATAGAGTAGAAGGATTAATGCAACATGTTGGCATGCCAACATGTGCTATGCAAATTCATAAAATTTGTAAAGTGGCATAAATAGACTTAACGAAAGATATAGAGTCAACATTCAACATAGACAGTAACATCTTCCTTTTAATTAATATTCAAAATTAAAGACTAGATCTCATACGTAAAATTTTCTTAAGGGTAGACCCTTTTCCAAATTTTTTGGTACAAAAGTTAACATTTTTTTTGTAATATTGCAATATTTGAAATAGAATCTCCAGATCAAAATGATGTAAAGCATTCCTTTTGCTAATGTTTTTAATTGAAAATACAAAATACCAAATTGGTATCAATATACAAATATACCAATGAATGAATCAATGTTTTAAAACTAGTTTCTAGCCTAATTAACATTGGAGGAACTTTTAGCAACCAGTCAATAGTGGATTACTAGTTCTAGGGTTAATGTTGCAAAGTAGAAGAAATAAAATATTCACAATGTTTACTACACCATGTATAAAATTTACTAACAGTACAGCATGTTTTACAATCAATGCTGCTGACGATTAATGAACACTTTAAAATAACCGCTTACCTTCAGAGTTAGGACGAAAGTCAGGTTATTGCATCTAGCTATCTTAATTTTTATGAATTAATGTTGTCGTCTTTTTCTTAATAATATAAATTTTTAATTCTACTTTCAATGATGACACCGAAACTTTTATTCTATACAGGTTGGTAGTTTGCAGAAAAATCATGGTTAGTCCAGTCAATGACCATTTTCCTGTGTATTTATCCCATACAGCACTGATTTTCGTAAAATCTTGTATTCAGGTTCTACTTACCCTCAATTTCAAAATCTCATTTTTCGATTATGAGCATATTTTTCAAATTATTAATGAAAAATTATCTACTAAAAACATATTTTTTTGCCTGAAAGTGAAAACCGATAAATACACTCGTGAATAAGCTGAAAGGTATTGAGTTTCAGCAAAAATTAGCTGAACAAAAGTAGCTTAAAATTAGTCAATTTATGGACTTATTTTCAATCAAAAATTTTTGCCCCCAAAAAGGGAAAACATCCACCCCTGGGATGTGTAATAGCCCACTAATAACCCCTGGCACACATTAGATTTTGAAATAGAGGGTAAGTAGAACCTAATTTCAAATTTTTATGAAAATCAGTGCAGTAAGGGATAAATATCCAGTTTACACTTCTCTTACCATCGTTGACTGGACTAGGTCTAAAGTGGAAGTTGATGTATCAGTTGTGACTGACTAAAAAAAAAAGAGGCCAGTGGTTCAACTTCATTTCAACTCTAAAATGGGAATGTCAGTTTTCTGCCCTTTTGAATTTTTCCTTTATAGTATTTTTTTGCACATTTACTACACCCTAATTTTGTCTTTTTGAAGCATGTCTATATGCTGATCTTTAAAAGCATTGTTTGGATACATTGTTTAGTTTTATCTTCTGCGATTTTCTAACTGCACAGAAGATAAAAAACTAAATAAACCATTTATATTTCTTGAAAAATGTTCTATCGTAGAATGTTTACAACATTTTATTTGGATGTTACAAAATACGTAAAACACTTGTAGTGTTACTAGTACATTACTGAGAAAAATATATAGGCCTACTAACTATGTTTTATTAATATAGTTACAGTTAATAGAACTTTTAGAAATATTTATTGTGTATTTAAATATCCATGGGAGTGTCCATTGAAATAGGAATCAACACATTCGCGACAGCGGCAAAAATGCCGATTTTCATATTTGCTACAGGTCAATTTACATAAAACAAATACCCCCGTCGTAGCAGACCTGCATACTCAGCAAATTTCCAAATCAATAATAATATATAACAGGTTTGATCAATATCCGTAAAAATAAAGAGAGTTTGCCTATCCTCCATAAGATTAACATGGGAAAGAGTATCCAGGTTTGCTGCTGTGTGGAATGTTGAAAGAACGCATTTTTACAACAAACTATTTTTATTTTGACCATATACCAAGTTTTATCAATATCTGTCCATAAATAAATGAGTTTGCCTATTCTCCATAAGATTAACATTGGAAAGAGTATGAAGGTTTGCTGCTGAGAGGAACACTGAAAGTAGGCATTTCCAGCATGAACAATTTTTATTTTGAGCATGTATATCGTTTCATCAACATCTGTCCATAAATAAAGGAGTTCGCCTATTCCCTATGATTGACATGGGATAAGAATATGCAGGTTAGCTGCCATGATAAACACATAAACTATGATTTTTAAGCATAAATAGATGGATATCAACCACATGAAGCTAAATATCAAGTTTCATCCAAAAATATTTATTTATAAGAGAAATATTAATTTTTCCTCATCCTCCATTTATAATTACATATAAAAAACGCAAAAAAACCAAATTTTTGAGGACAAACCCCCCTCCAAACTACCCGTTCCCATTGACCGATATGTATGATTTACGAACTTGTCTAGGCAAATGTAGGAATACGTGTCTCTACCAAATTTGGTCTTGATCGGACCATTTTTACGAGAGTTATCGTGTTCACAGACACACACACACACACACACACACACACATATATATAAATTTTAACGACTATTGTTTTTGGTCTCTGCGCACCCAAAGACAAAAAAACAACATGGTCCCGGGCTTAAGTCTTACCATGAGACCTACGGTAATAGCTTCTTCCCTATGGGAAATTCGCTAAAACCGTACTTTTTTGTTTTAATTTCTCTTTGTATTGATGAAAAAAGCATGTGGGCATCATGAATTGAGCAA
The DNA here is from genome assembly GCA_023375725.1 of Nephotettix cincticeps. Classification (NCBI taxonomy): domain Eukaryota; kingdom Metazoa; phylum Arthropoda; class Insecta; order Hemiptera; family Cicadellidae; genus Nephotettix; species Nephotettix cincticeps. Next base: position 32,736,382 of record CM041790.1, on the reverse strand, counting down.
AATTATTATTTTTATATATTTTTTATTATGTTCACTCTCACTCAATGGAGTAACTCATACCTCAAATAATGAAATCGTGTACCCCATTGGGTACATAATTAGTAAACATCTGCTGCTAGGCATGGAAAAACATCTAAACTAAATTAAATACAGCCGTATTGGTTATAAATGGCATTAGAAATCACACAGAGCGTGTACCCAGTAAGGCGCATGACCCCACCAATTTAAATAGCACTGATGTACCCCGACAGGGTATATGATGTCACGGACGTCTTAAAACAAAGTAGAAATCGGAATGTATAAATAAATTAAGAATCTTAAAACAACAATATCCTTAATTAAAGCCTTATTGATTGCCCACATTTAAATATTATAATTATTAAAAATGCTTAGAAACTATAAAAAAATGAAAGACCCAGCAAACAATAATAAGGCTTTATTGATAAAAAGTAACAGCTTAGAGATACATAACACCAAGTGATGATCCAAAACAAAACGTTAAAAACAAAGAATAACAATGACAGTGCTGGCTTAACGGAGAGAAAGAAATATCAAGAACTCACCGAAGGGCTACGACTTCCACCTCGCCTCTTCTTATTCTTCTTTCGTTTGCTCTTGCGTTTGTGATCGGAGTCTGAGCTTTCTGATTCGCTCCTGGATCGGTGTCTTCGCTTCTTATTCGACCTCGAATGACCTTTATCGGAGTCACTATCCGACTGCAAAAATTTACATTAGTCGATCAAATACAATAATAATAATCTTTATTTATCATACATAAATGGTTGCCAAAGTTACAGCTCGCAGCACATCAAAGCATATCCACACATCCAAAATTATTGGACTCCTGTTTATCCTAAACAATGGAAACTTAAATTCATATTTGAACATTTTCAAAAAATTTCAAAGGAGACTGTAGGCTAAAAGGCTATTCATTCATTCATTCATTCATTCAAAGGGGCGGATTTCCTAAGGCGCTTCAGCCGTAGCGGCTTTTTGCGCACCCCTAAAAATTCTCTTTCCTGGAGAATCAGGAATCTTCTAGATGAAGAGACCTGGAAAACTGCAGCAGCCTGTCGACGAGCTCGTCAGGAGGCAGAAAACTACCCCTTACCAAATTGCCCAGAGTGGAGGGCTAAAAGGCTATTAAAATTCCAGTTTGTTTATACTTAACAAATTCACTGACCTGCGGGACATGGCGATTCCTGTGTTCTTTACTCAAACATAAGAGCTGAGCAAGAAGGTACCCACTTTACATGTTCTACATAAGGACTAGGACATTTTATCCTTACATTATGATTTTGGCCGCTGCTGGTATCTGTGGAACCCTCCAGAACCACGTTGAATCAAGGGTTTAGTTTAATATAATGTCGCGTGTTTGTGACATACTATTTTTTTTTTCGTTTAGACCAATGTCACATATGCGTAATGTGTGGGGTGCTGATCACAGCAGGAAGTCACATATTTGCACATCACAGTAGCTTGTTCGTATTAATAATCGTTTTAAAACTGCTCAATGGGCTACCGGACTATCTGTCACGTATATGTGTCGTGTGGACTGAGGATGGGACTTATTATTTTGACAGATAATTAAAGAAGGCATATAGGAATTTTTCCAGCCCTATGCCACATTAATAAAATAAAATCAAGAAAACGCTCCAAATAGATAATTAAATTTACCTAACCCCAATAATAATAATATAGACACTGACAATAGGACATGTCTTTTACAGCTGTGCAGTACCCAGCAAAAACAGAAAAAAACTAGACTTTAGTATGAAACACCAAAGACATTCAAAACAAAATATGGGAACATTAAAAACGCTGGGGAAAACTACAAAAAAAATTGCCAGTTAACGATATTTTGTCAGCAGGGTTTTCTGCTGTGCCCAGCACTAACAAAGTATAATTATAAATGCAAAGTTTATTGTTAATAATTTTCCTGACTTAATATTGTCATTTGGTCGTTAAAGGATTAAAATACCCACCAGAGTGAGGTTAATGACTGATATAGAAATATGAATAGCTTTTAGAAATAACTGAATTGTTATACATACCCCACCCGACCTTGACCGAGATCTCTTTTTCTGTTTTTTATTTTTTTTTGACTTCTTTGACCGAGAGTGATGGTGGTTGCACGCTTCTTCTGTTTCATGCTGGTATTCCTGCGAAAACAATAACACAGTCAACAAAAACGCTCACAATAATATAACTGTTAAATTTACATAATTGTTATTAAAAATGATTTGTTTCTGTGACTACATACTTGCTTGAACCAAAACGACTCAGGGTTCTATCGTACTCAGTTAACCCATGTTCACAAGTCAAACTTGTATTTCTGTGTTTAATGGAATAAGGAATAAGGCTTCAGTGATTCTAGCCTACTGAGATATTTTTACAAAATTTAGGAATGGCAGACTAGTAGAGGAGAAGCAATAAAACAACATATTTACTACGTATGAATTTACAGCAATAATTGTTTTAACTACAGAACTGAATTATGAGATCACTCTGTACCGAAGCAGACTCTCATTCATACTTGGCCTAAGACCTACCTGGGTAGGTCGCCATTTCACTCATAACTAACTAAACTAACATGCTATATACCAACCTGGAGAAGTCCTTAATCTATTTAGATAATAGAGGGTATTAGTTACTGATTCTAGATTTAGATACTGAACATTCAACTTCTATGAATTTCAGGAATATCTTGACGATGTTTTTGTTTCTCTATATTTTCCCCCTGGGATTCTTAGGGAATAATTGCATACAAGATCCAAATTGTTTGTCACTACAAGTATTGGATTCTGTGGGCAATGAACACTTCATCACAATTTTTCACATACCTTGAATATTCTGAGTCGCTCTGACTCTATCCCAATGGCTCGGAATGCCTCGTGGTCTGCCAGCTTATCACGGAGATCGTCCCAACTGCTGTGGTAGTCCACGTCCAAATCCCGGAGCAGCGCTCGGAAACCTGACTCCAGTTTTCGCAGCCTTCGGTTCTCCTCCTTCTGGCGTTCCTTCTCCCTTGCCTCAGCCTGGAAATCAGTTCAATTATTTAGAAAAAAAACCGTATTTAATATGGAAATAAAATTGCAACAGATAATGATAGTGATGTAAAATACCCGGGTATTTATGAAAATAAATGAAAAAATGTAAAATCACTGCATTTCTATTATTTTATAGCATTTTAAAGTAGTGTACGACAATTCGTTACTTATTTAAGCAGTATAAGGCTATATATAAACTATATTAATTCAAAATAAGAAGTATATAATTTTTAATCTCAAGTTTATAATTACTCAGGTATTTTTAACATTTAAAAAATTGTATCATAACACCCTGTACCCTGAATCATAACATTATTATCATACCAATGTGTTTATTTTAATAGCCTATTACAACAAAATTATCAATTCAACAGGTTGATGTACTTTGCCTAAAATATGATAATAATTGTTTTTTTATGATTGTGTTAAAACTTATGTATATAAATATAAATCTTACTTTTTTGACAATAAAATAACAGTGAATAGTTCATTATGAATCCTTTGTTTTTTTTTACAAATTTCCTATAGTAAAATAAGCTGTTATCGTATTGATGGTATGCTTATTACTTTTACATATTGCTTAATTTTTGATAACATTGAGTATAAATCTTATAATTCTCAGATAATTAGGAGTCCTACTTACCTAACAATTACCAAATCAGATTTTTTTCAACTGTATTGCAATTTACTGAATTTGTACAAAAAAACGAGATACAAAACTTTACCGACATGAACATTGTACCGCATACCCTAATTCCTAACTTTGAAATGATTTTTTAAGTATTTCTAGAAACAATGGTTTCTTGATCAATTACATAGATTGATATGATCCAAACATCATTTATATTAAAGACTAGTAGCTACAAAAAATAATGGAAGATGAATCGAATAATTACCTTCTCTAATAAAGCATTGTAAGTCAACTTCACATTTCCCGCATCTAAAGTAGCGGATCTTCTATCTTCACAAACAACAGTAGCAAACTCCTCAAATGTGGTGGATACCTGTTGCAAGATATAAATTTGATAATTTTATCAGTTTATGTTAGTTCTGGAATAATTATTTTAAATAACATTACTATGCAAGGTATACATTATAAATAATAATAATACAGTAAAACCTCACTAACTTAGCTCATCAGTCACAACAGCTGACACAACACCTTTGTTATTTAGATTTTTACTGCGGACATTTTCCATCACGATTTTATGTCAAACAAAAGTTTCACGAAGTTTTGGGATCTGGAAACTGATCCCGTCCTCAGGTGAACTAATATCTAAAACATAACACAATTAACACATAATCTGGTATAAAGCTGAAAACAATGAAGTTTATCTTTCATGTTATGTTTTAGATATTAGTTCACCTGAGGACGGGATCAGATTCCAGAAAAGTTCAGAAACTTTGTTTTACATTAAATCGTGATGGAAAATGTCTGCAATAAAAATCTAAATAACATAAATCCACCATCACCAATAATGAATTTCAAACAAAGGACAACACTTTTATCTTACAGTACTAGTGTGTTCAAATTTTCAAGCTCACGGGTCGAGCCGAGATGGACAGTTTATCTATTGCACGCCTTTACTGTATTATGTCAAAGACCCGGGCATAGTTGGGGTGGGGTAGTTTACTATTGTTTACTCATTCATGGAAGAAAAAAAATTATTAATGAAGCATTTTTTCAGAACATGTATTTTTAATTCTTGAACATCTGACAAAGGCTGTTTACTCAGTGTATGACAATACTTATATAAGGATTGCACTTTAATAATGTGAAACTCGAGTCTATTGTGTCTTGATTAAAATTCATGAAAAATTTCAATGTCCTGAATAACTCGACAACCTCTGGGTCCTAGTTGGTGAGGTTTTACTGTAGAATATTAATTATTTATTTATAGGACTACTACACCACAGACCCATTGAGGAAGGTGAATTAATTGTAGTTTCTAATTATCACGTGTATATAGGTTTTACACAATTGCTCTTCAACTTCTTAAAAGAATTACCTCATCAAAATTATGAGCACTATACAATGTCTGATGTGTTTGTACAAAACACATTTATTTACACATCATTTTCATATCAATATAATTTTCTTATTATAAAGACAATAACACAGTAAAACTATCTATTATATTATAAACGAATTCATCAAGTGCAGATCACATTAATTAATTGAAGCCTAAAACAGAACAATGATACTTACTTCAACTTCAAACCCTTTTTCCTTGAGAATTTCTTTGATGATTTTCCTTTCATCATGGAATCTGGATTTCAAATCTTCAACATAAAATTTAAACAAATCCAGAGGTGTTGAGCCTGATAAAAAATAAGTAAAAAATAGATTAGATTAAAAGAAGATTGAATTTATATTTATAAGTTTATGTAACATTAAAATTATTCATCGATTAAATACAATCATCTTATAACATAAAAACGTTTTTTTCAGTATTTTTAATTGATATATCTAAAGCAGAGAAGTGTTTACCTGGCTGGCCGAGCATGGCGGAGAACCTGAGGTCCGCGCTGATGATGGGGTAGAGCTCAACCCACAACGACATGGATGTCAGCTTGCCCTGCTCATGCAGCTCGTCCAGTAGCATCTGTAAATACTACACAGTTATCACTCATCGCAACGATATTAACTTGTTAACAACTAAAATATTGTGATAGTCTATTTAACCCTCCTACTGCCAATCGACTCAACCGAGTTGATGCGTCCACTGCCGCGGCTGCCGATCAACTCGTCCAACTCAATGACATATCGCTACGCATTTCGCACCTGTTTGCTCTATTTATAGTGTAATTAGATTGAAATTGGTATCGGTAGTGGTGTAAACGGCAAATTCTGATCTTTCTTTCAATACTTGTTACTAAGTATTTCAAAGTTTTGACAGCTCTGAGACATCTTGTGAAAACATTGTCACAGTGTGGCAGTGTTGTTATCGAGTCCCTGTAAATATTTTTAATTTTAATTTCAGTACATAAAGTATAAATACTTGTTTCTTAAAAATTACCTTGAAAATGGCTATTTTGAAAACTGTGTAGAACTCCATTTAGTGTGTTTTGGTCGGGAGCAACCTATATTATAAATTTATTTTTTGACTGTTTGGAGCCACACACATAACAGCTTATAGTGAGTGGAATCTTCTTTTAGAAGATTTTATGACGAATTAAATTACATAAAACGTGTTATAGTTTGTGTTAGTTTAGAAAAATTACAGTTGTTTTTATAGAACGTTTTAAAATCCCCAAAAAGTGGTTGGCATTCCTGGGTAATATACACAGCAGTCGCAGGGTTAACCCTTTCACTTATTTTTTATACATTTGTCATGCCAAAAACTACAAAATTTTCGAGGATTTAAAAAACATCAATTTCTTGATATAACTGCCTACTTATGAATAAATAAATAAATAAATACATACATATATATATATGTATGTATATTTGATTATGTAATTCTCAATTTAGGGCTGCTAATAAATAAATATATATATACAGGGTGTTCATTAAAGTCGGGGACAATCTTCCAATAGTGATAGTACTCTCAAGTATTCTCAAAGTATCATTTAATTTGCTTTTATATTTTCAAAATGATGGTTTAAAAATCTTTTAATTTTAAGTACCTGGTGACCGACCTTTGCTCGGATAGAATAAGACATGTACTATACAAGTTAATAAGTTATTTATAATTAATTATATGATTTACCCTCTGTAATAAGTCATAAAATAAGCTGATAGGCTTCGAGAACAAACTTCTTAGATAGATTTTTGGTCCAACTTGTGATTAAGGAGTATGGAGGATAAGGACCAACCTAGAACTCAGGAAACTATATAAAGATCCTGAAATAATAGCTTTGATCAAGAGAAGAAGATTAAGATCCACACTAAAAATGGCAGCTGATATTCTTCCACAAGGGCGACGACCTCTGGGACACCTAAGAATAAAATGGAAGGATCAGGTGCAGAAGGACATGCTGAGGCTCAACGTTACACCAGACCTCATGCAAGACCTTGGAGAAGGATGGCGAGTGGCTGTTGGCGAGACCGAAAACCTTTTAGGGTTTGAATGGCCATGTAAGTAAGGTAAGGTAAACGATTATAACCAAACTTTAAAACAATATTCAGTTTGTCTTACCCCAAAATTATCTCTATTCTTCCTCTGCTGTCGCTTGACTCGTTTCTTTTCACGTTCTTTTTCTTCTTCTTCTTCTTTTTCCATTTCTCTAATATGGTCCTCAAAAACAATTAGTGCATCTTCCTTGTCCATACCTACAATAAATAAAATACATAATTAAACTGAACCCCTTTAAAAGTTGCCTATGTCAAGAAATTCCTTTAAGTAAAAAGTAAGAAAAAATCATGGATTTCTTTAAATATATTTATTTTATTACTACGATAAATGGATAAAAAGCATATTTCAAACCTATTTTGAAATACTATTAACATCTCTTAGAACGTGTGTTTGGATTGATATATTTTAAAAAAATTATGCTTACATAGCGGAAATCACTAATTATAAACAATTACAAATGAGTCAATAACTAACCGAGAAAAAAATTCGTAATTTTTTTGTTATTTTTACTTTTCGTGCGTTAGAGAAGCCGAAACCGGTCTTATCTCAATTTTTGTCTGTTTGTCTGTGTCGCTCCAGGAGGCATTTTACGCCGTCTTCTCCGAAAAAACGGGAGAACTGATTACAATGAAACTTATTTAATGTATTCTCTACATTCCAGAGAAGGTTTATATAAATGCTTGAAATCGCCCGCCGCCCCTTGAAAAGTAAATAACGAGTATTTAAAAACCCACTTTTTCGCGATATTACTCGCATTTTGATTCAGTTTTCAATGAATACCCTACTGATAATAATAAGCTGTCTTTGTAGTTTAAAGATTTAATATAAAAAAAACAATCAGCTGTCAAATCAATATTAGTTAGTTTATATTGGTCATTGATTTTAAACCCATTTCGAAATCATACTATATTAAAAAGTTATTTTAACGTATAACTAATTATAATAATTGTATAACTGTTCTAATCTATTTAATTGTAAAGTAATGCTAAATAATAAAGCTGGGTATCGATTTATTTTCTTTGTATTGATTTGTTTAGGATTTCAGGTTTACATTTTGGTATGATTATCTTTCTTCATTAAACTGAATCCTACAACCCGTACAAAGGACGGGCTTACTGCTAGTAAATAATAAAACAATTAGAAAAAGAAAGAATGAAATAAAAAAAGGGTACTAACTGTTTCATTATCATATATATATATAATTTTTCTTATTTCATTATTTCTTTTTTATTCTTTATTTTTCTAATTGTTTTATTGTTTATTATATTGTTAAAAGTAGCCCTAAGATTGTGAATTTTAAAATTATATATATATATATATATATATATATATATATATATAAATTTTAATGATTATATATATATATAAATCTGTGAGCACGGTAACTCTCGTAAAATGGTCTCATCGAGATCAATTTTGGTAGAGACGGGTATACCTACATTTGCTCAGAGTCCGTAAACCAGACATAATGGTCAATCGGAACGGGTAGTTTCGGGCAGTTTTGTTCTCAAAAATTGGGTTTTTTGCATTTTTCATATGTAATTAAAATTTTTTTAAATTTTATCTTTGACCATTAAAATTAGCTTAAAAACTACACAATTTAGTTACTTTAAGTTTTTCTTTATCTCCAACGGTTACTGAGATATTAAAAAATCTAAACACAGTACGTTTTATTTTGGGGCTCCAATGATAATCTTATGGAGGGTAAGGAAAAATTAATATTTCACTTATTAATCTATATTTTTGGATGAAACTTCATATTTAGCTTCATGTGGTTGAGATCCATCCATTTATGCTTCAAAATGATAGTTTATGTGTTAATAATGGCAGCTAACCTACATACTCCTTTCCCATGTTAATCTTATGGAGAATAGGCAAACTCTCTTATGTATTAAGGATATTGATCAAACCTGTTATATATTATTATTGATTTGGAAATTTGCTGAGTATGCAGGTCTGCTGCAACAGGGGTATTTAAATAATATTATTTTACTTAAATGTTTCAGATGTAATAAACCATTATAAATGTTAATGTTATGTTTCAAGAAATATCAAATAGATTACACCCCGTCATATTACGTGGATCCTCAAGGGGGAACTGAACGTCACATGACGGGAGTGCTAAAATGGGCTCGTTTGTCATTACTCCTCAACAGGTTAATGGGAATAACTACTGTAATAATCCATGATATCGGCTCCTATAGGACCTAAATACTTCTAGGATCTAGAAAAGACAGTAAAGTTGTTAACATGACCTCCTGAAGTAGTGTTTCTTAGGGTACTTTCTTTTTTATATCACTGCTCAGTATAATTTGAATAAGTTAGTTGAATTTCCAGATAATTTTTTCCAGATTTATTTTCACCACGTCAATCAACCTTGGATGAAATATCATGTTCCCTTGAAGTTAACAAACCTAGTAAACTAGCATCGTCTACAAAGTTGGGGTTGTCCAGCAGCATCTGTTGAGCCTCTTGCCAAGTCGTACGATGGTCAATAACAACCATGGAGTCCAAGATGGCTGCCAGCTGACGCATGTTCCTCTTCTTGCGTACTTTTGCTTCTTCCTTCTCTCTCTTAGCCAGGTTGAACACACAATCGTCATATATGTCCCTCCGTTCTGAGTCAGGGACATTTTTCCACACCTGTTAATAAAATTTTGTCATTTTTTGGGGGGGCATTAGGTTTTGACCTTGATTTAGGTCATATTCATCATGGTCATTGTGGTCATTAATAAAAAATGTTTCTTTGTTCAGAACTAACCTTCATCCGCTAACGTGGCCCCATTGAACACGAGTGCTCATGAGGCGGCAATTTACCTGCCACCTATTGAATTTGTACGTTTTGCAAGTTTTTTTACTCAATTATATTTATTAGAGGTGAGTACTTAAACATAGGATGTTAAAAATAATGTTTCAAAAATTTTTTTAACCTATAAAATTTATTAACTTACAAGGGATTAGGATATCAAAGTAAAATATATTATCTTGAGAAATACATTTTTTGTAAATTTACAGATTGTTTTTAGGTTTAAATCCACTTTATACCAACATTTTCAGTAATTTTTTGTTATAGATGTTACATGTAACATTGCAATCACCTTTGCAAGCATATTTTCCCCCTCCAGTATAGCCGCAATTCAGGACACGATGAATAGCCATCTCTGAGACCGAAATAGCAACGATATAAATAATAAAATAACACCCCTTGTTGTAGTGGTAGTGGGTGAGGAATACATCTGGGGCTGAAGCTTTTGATAACCTTGACTGGCTTAATACACACTATAACTTAAAAAGGCGGCAATCTGCCACCCACACGAGCGGATGAAGGTTAACTACCTAAAATAAATTGATCAAAATGAATAGACAACCAAACCCAATACAAAGACAAATTGTTAAATTTGGCAAATGTTATAGCAAAAAGTTTCTGTAAATGAGAAAACTGCTTGTTACTATTTATTGTAAATTATATTAGTTGGTTTCCCACAATTTAAAACAAGAATAGAAATCACAAATATAAATTAAATTTATCTGTGTGTTATTTGTAGCTATAACACCTTGTGAAATTTTGTTTTACATAAAATCAAGATGGAAAAAATGTCAGCAATAAAAATCTAAATAACATCTTGTGATATGTGTAAAAATAGACCTAATCAAAGACACATAGATATTTTACATGATCTTAATGCTCACGCATCCAACACAGTTCCAGCAATTTTTCATTTCCTAAATATTTTACATCATATTGTTTGTTATGAACATTATCAAGTTAGAATTAAATAGTTACAGGTCCTTGTTTAAAACAAGAAGAGAGTAAACTTACATCCAAGTCTCCAAATATCTCCTGACATCGATAATAGCGAGTTGTCGATGTCATTTTGTCAGTTGTCATTAAAAACTCTTCAAGATCTTCCTTTGCCTTCTTTGCTCTCATCCTCTGTTCTTCCTTTTCCTCTTTGAGCTTCTGCGTCTTATAAGCGTTGAAAGCCTGCTTCTTCTCGTTGAGATGTTTGAGTTGAGGGTATCGAGGGTCGGACGCAATCAACTTGACGGCCTGTTCCCACGAGGCATTGCTGGGTACATCCTACAATCAAAAATGAGAATAATAGCAGATTTTTCAACTTAGGGAAAGAATGTGAATAGATCAAGAGCAGGAAGGAAGTAGAAGGAATAAATGCTGGTTTATTTAACATTTCAATTTGTATTACTAATCATACCCGATTTCAGTATTTTTTTGGCGCTCAAGAACTTTTTGTGCAAACAATTACTAAAAGATATATTTCTTCAGTGACATCCTATTTACCTGATTCTTGAATAAAATAAATGGTCATAGTTACACTACAGGCTACGCTAGGCTACAGTCCACTTGAGTTCTGCATTTTACAAGTGATGAATACACACTAAACAAAAACTATATCTAGTAGATTATTGTAAAAGTAAGTGATAAAAAGTACCGAGTAACGAAAATACAATAAAACAGTCAAACTAAATGTATTCACTATTTAATCTTATTATTATATCAAATTTATGAGCAAAATGACTGAGAAACACAACAATAACAAACAAAGCTGACGACAGTAACAAGACGAATCATCAGTGATATCTCACTTAATCTCACTCTCTCATGTGTTGGTTGGAAATACATGAAAACAGCTCAAATTACTCATTGTACTGTCAACAACGTCCTGAAAACGTCAAAGAGTCAAAATAGTTTGATAAACTGCCGAGGGGTAGCAGCATGAGATGGGTCGACATCACGCTGATCGTGCACGTGACTTACGTCGAACCGCACTGCAGACGGCATTTGGCTCGCGTGTGGTGTACGTGAAACCACGTTGAAGGGTTAAAAGATTGTTGATTGTTGGAATATAATAGAAAATTAGCAGTGTTTTGTTTAGTAAATACTTGTTCACTTTTTTAAAGAATGTAATATACCAATGTCTTTCTTAAAACTAAGTCACTGTTGTTACTTACCCTTTCTTTCAGAAGTTCTTTAAAAGCTTCAATTGCCTCTTTTTTATCCTTGAACACCAGCTTGTTTGGCTCAGGAGTGCTCGTTCGACTGTCCGAGGCTGATTTCAACGACGACATACTGTCTTCGTCTGTAGAAAAAAACAACGTGTTCAAAATCAAATCAGAATTTATGAAATCTCTATAAGACTTTCCTTTGATTTCAACAAAGAGGCATAAATTAATTGGGTTGACCACAATAAGATGTGGACTATCTTGTCATTATATCACAGGAAGTTATATGAATCAATTAAAGTAAAGCCTGGTTCATCCGGATTAATGGGGGGAAGTCAGAATCCAGAAAATCAGAAAATATAACAGGATTTATATCCACATCGCATAGACAACAATCGTGATAGGCGCCTGCAATATTAGGGCTGCAAACTGTATATAAATAACATACAACATAATAGCGGAAAAATATTGCAAGCGTTTCAAGTGTTTAAGTTTTAATTTTATTGATAGTTAAAAATTTATAATAAAGCCTGAAAAAACAAAGCAGTACTTTTTATTAGAAATACGCTACTCCAAAAGGAAAATCTATTTTATTTCATTTAATTTAATTTCTTGTTTAATTTTGAATCTAGAACGAGTTATTTTAGTTCAAAAACTCTTTATTCGTGTTTAGTTTTCTTTTTCCGACCTCTTTTTATGTAATTTTCCCACATAATATCAGCTGCAGTACTCTTGTCAGTAACGCTCTACTTGCCAATAAACAGAACATACAGGGTGTTTGTATGTTACGCAATCATCGTTAGTGGTACTTGCTTGTACAGCAAGTACTGCTTCTAGGGATCTGCAGTGCACCGAAAAATTCGGTATGGTACAAGCCCAATTTAATATTAACTTCCTTAATGAATATTTATTCAGATTATTCTGCCTTCCACTGTTTCAGAAACATGTTTGTTGAGCGACGAAAGCCGTGAATTTTAACTTTACCGTACTGTACAGAACTTGTACTGAAAAATAAAGGTACAAAACTTTGTACCGTACCAGTATGACAATGGTTTTTACTGCAGACCCCTAACTATGTCTCACATTTTGTTGGCGCTCAAGATGAAACTCATATTTAACTGTTATTATATTTTTTTATATTTTTAATTTTTCAGATAAACCGAACTTTACTTTATTTGTTGTGAACAATTTTTTTTCAAAATAAATTTACAACCCATGAAGAGCAATTGCAACCAATTGATTTTAAAGCCATCTAAAAAAAAATCTCATTAGTTTTATGGTAAATCTATAAAACCATGGAGCGTATTGGAGTATGTGGATTAACCTTTCCATTCTCTTGGGTTGTGAACTAAGACAATACTTTTTGTAACTTTATGGACTTAAAGTCTTTCAAAAAGGGGGGTTCTTCCTTGATACCAATAATTGATAGGCCTAGAATCAGCATCTGAAGTTCAATTTCATGGAACAACAAGGAGAAACCAGTAAATATGGAATTTTCTAATTATTTACCACAACTAAAGCAAGTGTTACTCAATGTACTTTAACCAGATTAGTTACTCACTGACGTTGGCAGGAGGGGTGGGGATGCTGATGGCTGCAAGGGTGGCGGCCACAGCCTGGTCCAGTGCAGACGACGAACTTGACTGACCTACACATATGATTTACAATTATGACACTTAAAAGTTATCAGAACCTCGTTATTTTTATTCTATATTCATAGCACGAGATTATTGAAAAGACCAAATAAATATGAATATTGTTCATAGTTACAACCATCTGATATTGTTATTAATTGGTTAATTGCTCTTCAATTTTTTATCAACATGGTTGGGACGGTGAAATAAATGACTCATTATGATGCCCTCTGAACCGTTATTGGTAAAAAAAAATTACATTACTTTCAGTCAACAATTCTAATAAAAATTGTAGGTATTTTTATGTTTCATGTTTCAGAGATGATACTCCTGATACTCTGATCATGCTCAGGCTTGTGAGCCTATGCCGACTTGTCACTATAGGACAAGTTCAAAGGTGAGTTTGAATTTAAAAATACTGTACTTACTGGTTGAGGTTGTGGAGCCTGCTTTGGCAGAAGATGTTTTGCTGTAAACAAATACATACCTATTAGGTATTTAAATTTTGAAGATATTTCTTAAAATAAACTGGATGATTGCACTTAAAAAGAGTCAAAACTAAAAAGTAAATAATCATTCATAATTGTTTAGAAACCTGTTTTACAAAAACAGACTATTTTCATTTTAACCTTCATTAATCCAATAAACAACTTAACTGTCTAAGAGATCACCCGTGTCAGAATTAATACATCTTCGTTTTTGGGAATTTTGAGCTTGGCCATTTGCTTTTTGATTAGCATTAACCACAAAAAGTTCTACTGTCTAAAATTGTATTCAAATTAACTACAAATTGTATAAGTTTCACTTACTATTCTTGTAAAGACTTGCGATTTTAATGTTTAGACAAAAGTCTAGACAAGAAAATTTACTGGCTCATCGGCAAGAACACAGTGCTAGATTTCTAGGCATGCCAGAGAATTGGAAAGCCAAATAATAAAGACTGAACTGTATAATTTGGACACCAGAATATAATAACAAAAAAATGTTTCATATAGTTGATAAGGTAGACATTTTACTTACTATCTGGTATTTATTTATTATCACAAAACGTTAAGTTTTGTTGCACAGCTACAGTAACAGGAGATAAATGTCAATACAATAAAATCAACAAAGAATACATAAAATACTTATGAATAGACTGAACATGAATAAAATGTGCTGAGAAAGAGCACATTGAAATTGTTTGTTTACATCGTCATGCAGTATGTAGTTTGACGACGATGGTCATTTTGCAGTTTCTGATGATTGTCCTGATTTTGTTAGACAGATTTTATATGAAAGTGGTAATTCGGAAAGTAAAGATAGTGATTAGTTGAGTGTTTCCAGCTGTGAAAATGATGTAGAATAACCTAAAAGTAGACCTAATCATCAACAGTCGAACTGGATATCGAGTGATAACAGTTACAGAATAAAAAAGTTTTTTAGGCCTATACAGTGAAAATAGGCAGTGAAAATAAACGGTACCAGTGGACTGACACATACTTTCTCCCTTAAGTAAATTTAAAAAAGACAATCTGTAATAAAACTATCATGTTCTACAAAGTAATTCTAAATATCATTTAATAATTGATTGTTCAAATTGTATTGGGGGAACCCCCCCTCCGGTAATACCAAGCTTTTTTGAGCTGGTTTTGTTCGGTGATTTGACCTTACACTTCATACCAAGTTTCATGGAAAACGGGTGGAAAGTAAGGAAGAAATTGATTTTTTTATATTTTCCATAAGAATAACATTGGGCGCTTTCAGACAACGTACTGCGTTTATCGTGGACAGTAAATTTAACTTTTCTCTGGAACCGTTAGTCGTAGACAAATAATTCAAAATACTAATTTGTTTAGTTTTTTAAGCTGGTTTCAATGGTACCAGTCAAGTTATACTTTACTTTTATTGTTTTCGCTGAAAATATAAAAATTTGATTTATTTGACATTTAAAAGCCCATAACTTTTGAACCGTCATTTTTACAAACATGCGGGTGGTGTCAAATTATTTAGTGCTTTGTGCACTATAAACGATCAAATTTTAATCAAAATCGTTAGAGCCATTTTAGAGAAAATTGGATTTTTCGCGTTTTTTAAGGGTTTTTAGGGGTGAACTACCCTTAAAAATAAAAATTCAAAAAAAGCCTGGAGATACGGTGACTATGTATATACATGCCAAATTTCATCTAAATCGGACAAACGGGGTAGGCTGTGGCACTGTACACATCCAGACACACACACACACACAGACAGACACACGGACGGACAGACATCACGCCAAAACCCACTTTTTTGGATTCAGGGGACCCCAAAACGGATATATCCACCCTCAACTCAAATTCGAAAATTTTGACGAAAACAATATTTTCTCCATATACTATGTATAAGGGGAGAAAGTAAAAAATTAAATATGTGTAGTACCAAATTAGAAAACATTCAGTTAGATATATGGGGAGTAAATATTCATTTTCTGTGTGTTTAGTTTATTGAGTATTAAGCTTAAACCCTGATAAGTGCTCATATAATTCCATACTGGCATGCTTCAAAAGTGTACATTTGTTCAGTAGCCAATGGGTTAACATTATAGAAGGTGTTTTGAAGAAGGATATTAAAGGCTAGTTTTTTGGATTTCTTGAATTTAGGTTCATCTTTTATGAGACGACGGAAATTATTAAATATCTTGGAGCAGACATATGAAGGAGATTTTTCAAAGAAAGAGGTTTTATGGATTGGGTATTGTAAAATAGAATTGTTCCTTGTGAAGTGGCTGAGTTTCATGAAGTGTGATCTGCAAGGCTCTCGGGGGCCAGCACTTGATATCAATCTCATTGCTTTATTCTGGGCCACAAAAACCCGTGAAGCCTCAGAAGAATTCTCCCTAAAGATCAAACCATAGGAAATGAGTGAGTGGAAGAAAGTAAAATGTACCTGTCTCAAGACCTGATAATCAACAGATTTGGATAAGACCAAAAGTGCATAGAAAGCCTTACTGAGTTTTGGTAGCAGAATATTGATATGTTGATGCCAAGTGAAAGAAGAATCAAAACACACCAAGGAATTTTACAGAAGTTACAAAATTTAAATGGCAAGCAAGAAATATCAGCTTTAGGTATGTTAACATGATTTAAATGAAAATTCATAATCGTTTTGTCCAGATTAAGCTTTAAAACATTAACACTGAACGTATTGTGCATCAAAATTTATCAAATGGGGGTTATGAGGGGACTCCTTTCAACAGTAAAGGTTTAACATCAAGGTCAAAGATACAAGTTAAGGTACATAGTAATTATGTTATACACTTATCCTCCTACAAGATTTAGATATAATATTTTCCCACCTGAAAGAATGGATAATATTCTACATTAATGTCTCTAGGATAATCTTCCAACCGAGCTATTGCTAATATCCTATAGTTGCCGTATCTTACCTCAACGCCTCCTCTTGAGCTATCTTCACCTTGAGCTCCTCCAGCTCCTTGGGTATTGTCCATCTGGATTCTTTAGTGGTGACATTGTGATAGTATGTTTTGCCAGTTTCTGACTTGTACTCCTTCCAAGGACATTGGGAAAGTAACAGCTGTAAAAAATGTTTTAATAGGCAATTGTAGAAAATTACAGACAGTTTTTTGACAGTTTTGACACTTTTAGCGAATTTCCCATAGGGAAGAAGCTATTACCGTAGGTCTCATGGTGAGACTTAAGCCCGGGACCATGTTATTTTTTCTTCTTTAGGTGCCCAGAGTCCAAAAACAATAGTCATTAAAATTTTTTATATATATATGTCTGTGTCTGTGAACGCGATAACTCTCGTAAAAATGGTCCGATCAAGACCAAATTTGGTAGAGATGTATATTCCTACAAATGCTCGGACGAGTTCGTAAACCAGACATATCGGTCAATGGAACGGGTAGTTTGGGGGGGGTTTTGTACCCCAAAATGAGGTTTTTTGCGTTTTTCACATGTAATTTTTAAAAACTTCTATTTTTATATTTCACCATTGGAATCAGCTTAAAAAACTACACAATTAAGTTCCTTAACGTTTTTCTCTAAATCCAACGGTTACTGAGATATTAAAAAAATCTAAACACAGTACGTTGTATTGTGGGGCTCCAATGTCAATCTTATGGAGGATAGGGAAAAATTAATATTCCCCATATTCATGAATATTTTTGGATAAAACTTGATATTTAGCTTCATCTGTTTGAGATCTATCCATTTAAGCTTAAAAATCGTAGTTTATGTGTTTATCATGGCAGCAAACCTGCATACTCTTTTCCCATAATAATCATATAGGGAATAGGCAAACTCCTTTATTTATGGACAGATGTTAATGAAAATTGGTATAAATGTTGAGATAAAAATTATTTATGGTATAAATGCCTAATTTCAGTGTTCCTCACAGCAGCAAACCTGCAAACTCTTTACCATGTTAATCTTATGGAGAATAGACAAATATTTCTCATGTTTATGGACAGATTTTTATAAAACTTGTCATATATTATTATTAATTATAATTAATTTGGAAATTCGCTGAGTACGCAGGTCTGCTGCGACGGGGGTATTTTAATTTTTATAATGTCAAACTAGAGGGATCATATGAAATATTTTGATTGGGATTATCAAAATTTCAGTCCTTATCTTCTTCCATCCAATCACTGCCGTTTAACTAATTTTTAAATATTTTGCAATACTTTCCCAAACCTTAATCTTAACCTGTTAGGCCTACCGCACATAGAGCCGGGGCGGGTCGGAGCGGGGCAGGGCATTTTGCCCTGGGGTGTCTGGTGCGACGTGAAATGCACGGGCGCTTATGGAGTACCGCACACAGAACCGGGCGAGGCAGGGCGCGTCAAAAAGACACCCCGGGGCACCTCCGGGCAAAATGCGAAGCTCTCCTAAATCATGCCCTGGGGCACTACCGGACAAAACGTTCTGCGCATGCGTAGTCATGTGACATTCCCTCCCCGGGCACCCCTTACACACTATCTGGCTCACTCCACCACCTCACGGTCTGACCAAAGTGTGTTTGTGTTGTGTCAATAATAAATAATACTGTACTAAGCTTATTTCTTTTATCCCTTAATACTATTTAAGCTATTTCTTTCTTTTTTATTAGTAATATTTAGCTTATTCCTTTTGTTCAATAATAATATTTAACTTATTTCTTCCTTTTATTAATAGAGTAATTAACTTATTTTTTTGAGTTATGAATGTGCGAAAACCATTCTTCTGTCACGGTATTTTGTGTTTCTATTTTGCTCCGAATGCTCTCAAGTATGAAGTCAAATGTTGAAATTGACATCCGACAATAATTGAAAAATGTAGCTGGGTCGGCTCGAAGCTCAGAAATAAATCTTCCTTTTCAGGTTTATGGGGTGTACCCATAGCTCTCTGTTAACATTGTGGTCCAAGAGCCGTAGATAGTTCCAAATTAACAAAACGGTCTCCTCTTCTTCTTCCATTTCAACACGATGCACTAACCACCACTATATTGTTCAAGTAACGAGGTGACTGGCACAATGAGGAACGTTTGTGACCATGCAAATCAGGCGCCCCGCCTCGCCCTGCCCAGCTCTGGGTGCGGCAGTGCAAAGTCAGGCGTCTCGTTGCGCCCGGTCTGCCCTGCCCCGCCCTGCTCTGTGTGCGGCCGGCCTTAGCCTGTCATTTGCAATAACATACTAACAGCACAGTACAGTTCAAATAGCGATGATGACTGAATAAACTAGTGTTTAAATAGTCTTCAGTTACTACCCAAGCGCACAAACATCGTCAATCGGTGGACTCAGGGATATAGTGGTATAGTGATATTTAAAAGTTAAGGTAACAAGAATCAACTTATCTGTATGGGTGTATACATGCATATTTTTACTTATTTTAGATTGAAAAACAATTGTATGTTGATTATACCTCTAAATTAATATTTTTTTAAACCTGCAATATAATTAAGGTGTGATTCAGTAATGTGCTAGACTATGTATTGACTACGGCGATTTAGTAACACTTATTTAATTTGAACTTAAAACTTAAACACTTAAATAATTTATTAACTGCTACAAATTGATTCTAGTGCTATATAAGTTTAATTAATATACCGGGTGTACCAAAAAGAAGTAAACAACTTAGTTTAAAAATTACTCTGAAGTTTTACTTAGGAAGAGTAACAAACACCATTAGAAAGATAAAAGCCTCAAGTCTTTTCCTATACAAAAGAAATTTGTATAGAAATTTGCTTTACAAGTGTTAAAAATGTGAACCACAACTTGCTTTGCATACATCTATTCTAAAATCAAATGCCTACTTCCCATGCCAATCCTAAATTGACTTCCTATTTGGATGGTCTCTATGATAACGCATCCAAAAATGATGTTGAACAATGATGGCCGGTCGGCTTCTTTCCAGCACACAAAAAGGCTTTTCTATGAGATTATTTATTAACAATTTTTTACCATATCAATAAATGACAATTTTTACCACATTATTGGCATTGTTGACAACAATCTGGTGTGAAGGAAAAAATTGATGTGTTTTCCAACCCAGTGATACCAACCGCATCGAAGTCGGACACGTAGATTGTATTAAATTGATTTACAAAGCTGTTTATTTCTTTCTGGTACACCCGGTATAACGTGTTTTATGTGTATGGTAATAGGTAAGGTGTGTCAGATTCATATAAAAATGTTTAATTGAAGCCAAAAATTACAAAATCTTTATCTCAATTTAAAATAATATGCTACTATGCATATTGGTTAGCATCTTGAAGTGTAATGCAAGAGGTCACAGATTAAAAAACAAATTCATCTAGAATTGGACCATTTTCCAAACAAGTTTTTATGTTATATTATTAAACTGACTAGGTAAAATGTCCTTCTAGAACAGTTATTCTAAAATTGTAATATGTATTTGAGTAGCCTAACATGTTTATACAAACACTGTAACAGAAGTAGGACAAAACAGAAAGGATCTTACTTCAGCAGGAGTCTTGAGTTCATTTGGTTTCTCCCAAAGACTCTGTTTAGTGACTGTATTATAGTAGTAAGTTCTGCCATCAGGAGCTTTGTGTTCTGTCCAGTCAGTCTTGTTCTTCTCTTTTCCATCATCAGAACTCAATCTGTTATGAACAATATTTACAATCATAAAAAAGGTCTTCAAAGGCCTACTGACATAACTGTAATATAAAATTTTTTTAAACATTCCTAAATACAACCTATATTATAGTGTATAATGAGGCCCTAGTTTTATTATATGGCATGTTATAAATAGTATACAACAATTAACAATTTGTAAATTTCACTTACCCGATAGGTGGGGGTATTCCAGGGCTTGTCGATAATGCTGGGGTATCTGAAGGTATGGGTGCTTCACCTAAAACATTTTTAAAACCTTCAATAGCTGATAATTCTATATGTTTAACCCTCCACCGGTTCACTATTTGACCCCTTGAGGATCACCTCATTTTGGCGCTTTTGCAGGCTTTTACTAAAAATTCCACATAAAATAGTAAAAATATAGTAACTATAACATATTATACACCATTTTAATCTACATTAAATTATCTATAAGATAATAGTAACATGTTTTATTTTTATCTTGGTTTTGATGGGTGTATCCAATTGAAATTGATAAAAAAATGTTTCAAAAGATTTTTCAAAGTTTGCTCCCCCACAAAACACAGCAAATAAATACCAGTCAAAAATAGAAGATAGCCAAGTTTTCCAAAATTTAATAAGTAAAATAAAAATATATAGTTTTATACACTTAAGTCACTGCTATCAATTTTAAAATGGTGATATTAACATCAGAACACCAAACAAACGCGACGAGAACGTGTAACGCCACCATTGTAAACAAAGCGACATAACCGCGCAACTGAAGACCGATGTTTTAACTAACATAGAATTCTGACGCATAGAGTAAGCAAAACGAAACATACCTCGGCGGAAAGCGTATGATCTGTAGAAAACAACGATACTATATTCAATGTAGTTTTAACCGAAAATGTATTCACACCATTGCTTTTTGTAAAAGCTTACCTACCGTCGATTGATCGACGGTGAACCTTCGACGACCGGCGGTGGCGTCGATGAATCAACGGTAAAACCGTTGGAGGGTTAACCCTTTGGGTCCCAATCGACTTGTTCACTTTTAATGTGAGGTAGCCCAGGTCACTTTGGGACCTGTAACACCACTTATTTAAAGAGACCCACTTATTCTGTTCACTTCATACCTAAAAATCCCAAGTTACTTTTTACTTTGTTGTACTCTTATTATATAAATTGTCATAACTCCTTAAAAATTAAGCTAAATCCATACTTTTTGTATTTTATTTAAGTACAATAAATTTTCTTTCAAAATGTCATCAAATTATAAAAAAATATTTTTATATTTAGGCCTATTTATGTACCAATAAGTAAAATGTAAAATAATTAATTTTACTAAGTGAAAACATTTTATTATGTTTTGAACGCCGAAAATCAGGTTATAAATAATAATTAAGTAGTAAGTAGGGGCATAATCTGTTTAACTAAATAAAATTATATTGAGCATAGAATTTGAAATTTTCATGAAATAAACATGAAAAATAAATGTTTCATTGGATAGCCTATGTTAAATTCAAAGCCATTTTTAGTAATTCTGTGCTATCAACACATACATTATCACAAATAATTCCTAAATGTAGCTAATTTGTTTTTAATTTTACCTAATAAAATTTACTTTTAACATGTTGCAGTAAATAAATTCCTAGTGATTTTTCAATAATTGTTTAGTGACTGCAAAAATTTTTGTCTAATCATTTGAAATAAGCCTATCTTTGCTTCCATTATGACTTTATTAATATTAATAATAGTGAAACTGTAATATTAATCAGAGTAAAAAACTGTATATGCACAATAAGAAGCATATTGTGGATAGTTGTGAGCGATGGTCGGTGGGTATAGTGTTCTCTTGTGTGGATTAACGTCCGCACTATTGAAAGCTACGTTAATCTGCAAAGACCATCCTCATAATTAGACCAATTCGTAATTCAGAGGTCGTGGTTCGGATTCCACGTTAAACTGTAGGTCCCTTAGTTGCCATCGGCTGTTGGGCTATTAATTAACAGTCCTGTCTAAGGAACATGTCAGCCTTAGTCAGTAACAAGAGTACAAGATCGTGTCACAATCATCTTACAATCAACTCTCATTCATACTTAGCTTAAAATACCTACCTTGTGGTATGGTCGCCATTTTAATATTCTAATCTAATCTATATCTTAACATGTTCGCTACCGATATGTTAAAAAATATAATTCGTCACAGACCAGCATCGATTATAGAAAAATATACCCCTAAAACAAGAGACAGTAATGATAATGTTTTAAACCTACGTGAGCTGGCCTTAATATTCTCATAAGCGAAATTATTTTAGTAAGAGGAAAAATATATTTTTCGTTTTACATGGATTATATTCAGAAATAGTGTAGTTGCACTATAAATCCATTTTCTTTAAAATATTTTTTTATTTATTTTTTTTTAACTGTCCCCTGCCTGGGGGTTGCTGTGAAAAAAGTGTTAAAGGTGTTCCTCTGATGTGTGGGCGGAGCTACGTCAAAATGAGAGCAGAAATATGGGCGTGGTGACGCCGTGGTGATATCCGTTTGCCACTCTTGGTGAAAATAACATGTGTGGATATACCCGTCAAACGCTCACGAAGGGTAAAGAAAACAGCCGACTAACCAACTAACTAATGCTTTTCACTGGCACTGACTGATTAAAGGAGGAGGAGTTTAGAAGGTATAATTATACTATTTAATGTGACATAATTACATTATCAATGAGACAATTAAAAACATGAAACAGACCTCACAGTCAAGTACACATCTAGAGAGAGTAATTGAATGTATAAAATTAAAAAATAATTGAAATTGTGCACTTGCATACCTGGGGGAGGTCCAAAACCAAATGGAGGTGGAGGCAGGCCGAAAGGAGGTGCCATGGGAGGTCTTGGTGGCAGGTGCATGTCTCCAGGTAGCATAGGAGGTGGAATAAAAGAAGGTGGGGGGCCACCCCCAAACCCACCAATGGGAGGAGGTCCTCGTGGTGGCAAACCAGGCATTGGTGGAAATGGTCCTCCTGGGCCAAACTTGGCCGGAGTTCCGACAATGTCATCAGGAGGATTCTATAAACAAACATTGAATATAAAAAATTTAATTCTTGAAATAACATCCTCAGTATACTGCTCTTTTATTTGGCTAGTTAGTATACTTTGCATATTAGTGCTTGATATTAAAATGAATTAATATAAAAAAATTAAAAATTGTACATTAGTAAAAAGTTTTATAATGCTTACAAATCTATAAAAATTAGTAAATAATAATGGTTTTACTGTCCACCTTTGTCATCCCAGGACTTAGTCTAGGCCATCGCCTGGAACCGTTTTACCATTACTTCAGGCTAGACCTAGTGCGTTTATCACTTAGCGAAAAGCCAATGGTGATTGGCAGGATTTTAACCTAGGACCTTGGGTACCAAAGACCCACACTCTACCCCTAGACCAATGCTCTCCTAATAGTAAAAAATAACAGTATAGTATAATAATTAAATAATACTAATCCAATAAATGCATTTAACCCTGTTATTATCATTTAAATAATTAACACATCAGTTTTAAAGAGATTTTATAATGTTTAAAACTCAAATTGTTTTCAGTAAATTCATGTTGGAAAATGTTCAGTAGGCCTAAATAAAACAGAAGTGATCTAAAAGTAATCTTCTAAACAGAGTAAGTAACCAAATCTAACTAGCCAAAATTTTTATCCAGAGACCCAGCCTAATCAAAAGTTTTGGATCCCCATGATCCCCTTTACAAAGGAGACCTTAAGGTACATAGGCCTGACTCAAACATGTGTTCAAAATATCTGTGTCATGAAATAATCAATTTTATCATAGACTTACTCAATATTGGTTTTATATCTTGTTTTCCAACAAGAACTTGTGTTGATTGGTGTCATATACCAAAGTTTCCTCTTTTACTGTTTTGCCAGTTGTCAAATTATTGTTTGTTTTTATCATCTGTGCTTATAAATAATGAATCCTTTACTTGTTTCTCTGTTCTAATTATTAAATGGTGTTGTTGTTCAATTAGGGTGATTATTCCATTTATAATTTTATTTCATACATAAGTGTTAATTTATTTATTCACGGTAACAACCATTTACAATTAATACAATCATTTTGTTACAGCTCAAGATTTTCATAAGACATAAGCTAGCACAATATATTTAACAATGAAATCATGAATGGACATATATACTGTTACAATGAGTTTAGACAGTGTGCAAACATATAAATGATATAACAATAAAAAAAATATTATATTAATAATAACAATGATAAATAAATATAATAGAAGAAACAATAACAAGTTAAACACAATGCTACAACATAGGCCTACATAAATATTGTTCATACATAATAATTGGGTCTCTTAGAAATGAGGAAATGGATTATTTTGGGACATAAAGGGTGGCACAAAAAGAACATATAAATTTCAAACAAGTATAATTTGCTTTATTTTGGTTACATGCAAAATTTACTCACATCAATACAATATTTAGAGTAGGCCTATCTAATTTATTATTTTTTCCATTAATTATTCCATATATTATTCCATAATTTTTTCCATTAACTTTTTGTAATAAACTGATCAATTTCTTTTAGCGAATTTCCTATAGGGAAGGAGCTATTACCATAGGTCTCAAGGGAAGACTTAAGTCTGGGAACATGTTATTTTTCGTTTTTAGGTGCCCAGGGGCCAAAAACAATAGTTGTTAAAAATATATACATATGTATATGTATATTGTAATAAAAGTAAGAACCATAGTACCCTTTCATAATTATATTTCAAGTTATTAAAACATGACATGTTTCGGCTTATAATCCCATCTTCAAGTGTAAACATGTAACTCTAAAATCAAAATACGTTATTAAATTTAAATTTAAAAAAGTGTTTAATTTTATTGTGTAGTGCAGTCAAAAAGATATGATATATTAATATGTTTTCTTCAAGTCTAGAATTTTGTCATATATGGGGTTAATTCTATGTCTACTAGCATGATATTTAGTATATTTTGTGGTTTTTGTTTGTGGTGTGAATAAATCTGAAATTCTTTTTAGTATGTGTTCTGCAAATGTAGATTTCTGGGTTGTCCTGTTGTTGGATTTAATTGCTTGAATATGTTTTTGGTATCGGCATTGGGTTTGGTACTCAAATTTTTTTTGCTTTTTTCATATGTTATTTTTTTTTTATCTATCACCATTTGAATCAGCTTAAAAAACTACACAATTTAGTTCCTTAAAGTCCCATCTCTATCTCCAACAGTTACAGAGATATTAGAAAATCTAAACACTCGTAAAAATGGTCTGATCGAGACCAAATTTGGTAAAGACTTGTATTCCTAAATTTGCTCGGACGAGTTTGTAAACCAGACATATCAGCCAATCCCCGTTTATTGCGTTTTCCCCATGTAATTTTTAAAAATTTCAAATTTTATCTTCACCATTAGAATCAGCTTAAAAAACTACACAATTAATTCCTTAAAGTTTTTCTCTATCTGCTACAGTTACCGAGATATTAAAAAATCTAACACATGTTATATTTTGGTTTTGTAATGTTAATCTATAATAAGGAAAAATTAATTCTTCACTTATCAATCTATATTTTTGGATCAATTGATATTTAGCTTCATGTGGTTGAGATCTATCCATTTATGCTTAAAAATCATAGTTTATGTGTTTATCATGGCAAAATGCACACTCTTTTCTCATGTTAATCATGAGAATAAGTAAACTCCTTTTTTTGGACAGATGTGATAAAACTTGGTGTAAATTGTCAAATAAAAATAGTCTGCTAGAAACGCCTACTTACAGTGTTCCTCACAGCGGCAAACTGTATACTCTTTTCCATGTAATCTTATGGAGAATAGGCAAATAACAAACTCTCATATTTATCGACATTTGTTATTAAAACATGACATGTTTCGGCTTATAATCCCATCTTCAAGTGTAAACATGTAACTCTAAAATCAAAATACGTTATTAAATTTAAATTTAAAAAAGTGTTTAATTTTATTGTGTAGTGCAGTCAAAAAGATATGATATATTAATATGTTTTCTTCAAGTCTAGAATTTTGTCATATATGGGGTTAATTCTATGTCTACTAGCATGATATTTAGTATATTTTGTGGTTTTTGTTTGTGGTGTGAATAAATCTGAAATTCTTCTAAAAAGTTCATTCTCTCTCCTTTTTTGGAGATATTTACAATTTACATGTCGTCTTTAATATTATTGTCTTGTATTCATGTTGTGTTTTTAGTATGTGTTCTGCAAATGTAGATTTCTGGGTTGTCCTGTTGTTGGATTTAATTGCTTGAATATGTTTTTGGTATCGGCATTGGGTTTGGAACTCAAAATGTTTTTGCTTTTTTCATATGTTATTTATTTTTTTTTATCTATCACCATTTGAATCAGCTTAAAAAACTACACAATTTAGTTCCTTAAAGTCCCATCTCTATCTCCAACAGTTACAGAGATATTAGAAAATCTAAACACTCGTAAAAATGGTCTGATCGAGACCAAATTTGGTAAAGACTTGTATTCCTAAATTTGCTCGGACGAGTTTGTAAACCAGACATATCAGCCAATCCCCGTTTATTGCGTTTTCCCCATGTAATTTTTAAAAATTTCAAATTTTATCTTCCACTATTAGAATCAGCTTAAGAACTACACAATTAAGTTCCTTAAAGTTTTTCTCTATCTGCTACAGTTACCGAGATATTAGAAAATCTAAACACAGTGTGTTATATTTTGGTGTTGTAATGTTAATCTTATGGAGGATAAGGAAAAATTAATTCTTCACTTATCAATCTATATTTTTGGATGCAATTTGATATTTAGCTTCATGTGGTTGAGATCCACCCATTTATGCTTAAAAATCATAATTGATGTGTTTATCATGGCAGCTAACCTGCACACTCTTTTCTCATGTTAATCATAAAGAGAATAAGTAAACTCCTTTATTTATGGACAGATGTTGATAAAACTTGGTGTAAATTGTCAAAATAAAAATAGTTTCTGCTAGAAACGCCTACTTACAGTGTTCCTCACAGCGGCAAACTGTATACTCTATTCCATGTTAATCTTATGGAGAATAGGCAAATAACTAACTCTCATATTTATCGACATTTATTGATAAAACATGTAATATATTATTATTATTATTTATCTTCTTGTTTATTATTATTATTATTATATTATTGATTTATAAATTCCCTAAGTACGCAGGTCTGCTTTTTATAATTTTATGACTTTGAAATGTTGTTTAAATGAATTGTTTGCTTTTGACTGTAAGTTTTCAGTGCCTTTTGAATTGTTGTTTTTAGGTTAATACGGGTGTACATGGTTAACCCTTTTTCTTCGAATGGATGTTTTAAAGGTTGTCCTCTCAGGTCGAATGGGTCACTTTACTGCCCACAGCAGTTTCCATGGCAGCTTGATTACTATACTAACCTTGTTGTCCTGTGAGTAGTAACGGCCACTTTTGTGGCCATGGCCACAAATTATTTGTTACCATGGTAACCTGATGGTTATTAAAAAAATATAAGCTAATCAAATAAAGCTTATATCAAATATTTTAAAGGGCCATCAAAGTAGCCTAACCTATAGCGTACAGAAAGCACTACTAGTCACTCAAGTGGCCCACCCGACCTCAAGGCACCAAACAAAGAAAAGTTACTCCGGTCTGCCTGTGAAAGTAGCAGTGGCCACAATTGTGGCCCACCCGACCAGAGAAGACAAAGCATCTTCAGCCAAAATAGACCAGGTACAGAAATCTTGATGGGCCATTTAAGTAGACCAAAGGGTTAATGGGATAAAGAAATTCATTTCATTTCATTCTAGCTGTAATGTTGTGTTGGAAGCTATGCCTTCCAAATGGTCTTATAGTTTAGTCCTTGGATTTAAATGTCGAAAATATGCATTTTACTACACAATGATTATGGATTAGAGATTAGCTTACTAGTTGTATTAATTTAAAATATAGTTTCTGAGAAAAACTTACCATTGACTACTAGATCAGTTTATGATGCGTTCAATTTGAATATAACCTAGCAAAATGGACGGCGATAAAATAAACTCTTTGTACAAAATTAACTCTTCTGTTAACGCTAAATTAAAATTTAAAAGCAATATAGAGCGGAAATTACTTGATCTTCAACTCCATAACTTCCTATTAGTTTAACCTTAATACGGCATTACGGCTTTGTTTTGTATTTTTTTCTTTTGATTTTGACGCAAAATTATAATATGAGAATTCAGAAATCAATCAGTGGAACCAATCGACTTTTCTTCTCAATACAGACTGTAGGAAAAATGTACAAAGATCAACTGGGAACTCGGTACTATCAGAGAGGAACGGATTGTAAGTTCTTTACTATCCGTTCATCTATGGTAATAGCTTCTTCCCTATGGGGAATTCGCTAATGACGTTAACATCTGTTTTTTCTGTTACTCTCAAGTAAAATTCTTAGGAGCTATTTTTATGACATAAAGTCATTTCTTATAGAATACTGTACATAATCCTAGTTTGAGAATTTTACGAGCAGGAGCTAACATAACCACTCTGCTTGAAAGCAGTGAAGCAGGCAGTAGAAATTCAATTTATTTACTACATTCTGGCTGATGGCCGAAGAAGCAGAGGATAGGTCAGTCCACATAACATTGTGGTATATGGAGCTATTTATGCACGGCGTCTTTCGACGCGCGTCGAAACAACGGTCCTCTCCTCCTTCCTCTCCGCTCCTCACCACGTGGGTTTGTTGAGTGGGAGCAGTCCGACAGTTATTTATGTTGATGCTGTTGATGTTTACTGGAAAAGTTGAAGTTGGTTTGTGCCTGGGAAAATGGTTGATATAGACACAAAACCTTTAATTGGTGCAGTTAAGTCGAAACCTGAACTGTGGGATTGCAGTAAGGAAGAGTATAAAGATAGAATGAAAAAAAGAGATGCGTGGAATTTTGTTTGTTGTCTGACTGTGCCGGAATTTGAAGGAAAAAGTGATATTTAAAAAACAAAATAGGTAAGTTCACTATTATTATAATCAATATCTGAGCCCTAAAACATATAAACTACACAGGGATCCATGACAGAGATCACTGTGAGTCCAACTGTGAGTGTGCGTGAGGTGGTGGACTGGTGGTTTCGTTCGGTCCCACGCTCGCGCGACGGTCGCCCGACAACCGTCATTTCGACGCCGTGCATAAAAGGGTGACATTTTCTCAGCGTCTCACGACGGTCGCCCGACGACCGTCGCACGACGCCGTGCATAAAAGGGGCCTTAGGTAGTAACAAGACCTGGGTTTGGACCGTTTCACATCAAAACGTAAAAAATGCCGAGAGGTGTAGAAAGACACAATACTATAAACAGTCAGTAACCCAGCCATTTAATTATTAGTATTACTAATAAATTTTTACCAGCCAGCTGTATTACATAAGCAAATGTAATATGCTTATAATGATTGCACATTTTAAGAATAGTAAATTGTAAGTCGTATGGTAAGAATACAAATATATTTGTTTGCGTGTATAAGACATATTATAATTTTTTGTGATCATATGTTCAAGTGAATCAACAGAAACGAAAACGAAGATTTACCAACAACCGTCGTACGTCATGATGATCGCGATTCCCGACACTACTCGAAAGTCAGTCAGCTGCTGCTTTGTGTTTGTTGTAGGTCGTCAGTCGTAAAGAAAGACAACTTTTAACTTTAAACTTATCTATTCAACACTCCAAAATGAAATTTCAATACAAAGAAGAGCATCCATTTGAAAAAAGGAAAGCTGAAGGAGAGAAAATCAGAAAGAAGTATCCTGATAGAGTACCAGTAAGTAATTTGACATCATGAATCATCTTGTTTCATTATCAGCCATTGTTGGCGATTTTTTATTGTGCAATGTCAGTTTTAGGTTTCTTTGTTCTCTCAATTAATTATCTCCCTTATCACAGATATAAGAGTTAGTTGTTTATAAATTATTTATAATTTTTGCTCTAATAACATCATCCCATATTGTATTTAGCTTGTAGGCTACTGAATTTGCTATTCCTATTCAAGGCTGCAAGGCCACAGAGCCTTTCCAACCATATTATTAGCTTTTGACAATCATCCCAACTGATCTATAGCTTTAAACAATAACCTGCTAGCTAAATATGTGATATGAATATGGCTGACAGAAGATAATCTTATTTAATGCATTGATTCATGTAACAAACCAATCATTTTTGTATGTTGAAGAAATTTTCTAAGTGGTGTGATAGATGTTGCATATTATTATTATCAAATAGCTTATCTAACTGTAATTTTTGTTAAGATAACTGTTAATGAAGAAATTTTCTCTTTTATTTAGGCCTAGTGAAATTTATATTTCCTTTCCAGTTTCATAATTTATACCTCATACTAAAAAAAATGTGCCGGCGTCATTGTTTACATTCTGTCATTGATTTTTCTTTGCATTTCGTTCACTGATAATGTATTTATTTATTTTTGTAGAATTATTTATTTGTAGTATTAAAGTTGTAAAAATGTCTGATGATTTAGACAAACATACACTTCGTATGATTTGACCTGAGTCGTCAGATGATGAAGAAGACGATGAAGATATTTATTTATAATCTGTATATTTAAACGTCAAAGCCCTCACTCACTAATTATTCAATTCCCAATTACTTAGGATGCTGAGATTTGGTATACTGGTTCTTTAGCCATAATATAGTAGAAAGTTATAGTTTTTGTGACGATTTCCCCATAAATATCTACCCTATAGGCCTTCAAAGTTCCCATGTTAATCTTATGGGGAAATAATTTTGTTTTGGATTCCAAAATATGTTGTCTTAAGGTATGCAGCTGTTTTTATTTCTTCAACTATTGAGCAAGCCAAAGAAGCAAGCATAAAATAGTACTTAACAATATATCTAATTAATGTATAAATAGAATTTTTCTCACTAAGTACAAATTCAGGGGAATATGTTTTATGATTAAACATCAAAATGTATATTTGTTGGCCAAATTAAAAATAATTACAATGTTTATCTCTATATATAAAATTGAATGTATGTATGTATGTATGTCCTTTATGCGTTGCCAACTACTCATCCGATCGCCATGAAATTTTAGGAAGTTGCTCTATATGTGTCCGGGAAGGTTTTAGTGAAAAAATATTTTCGAAAACCCCACAATTTTATGGCGTTTTAAATTTCTAATTTTAACCTTATGGAGAGTAAGTTTGTTTACAAGTTGTCTACAATGAAAACATTTGATTTCTAAATGACCATTAGCATATGATTTTATATTTCATTAATGTTCTATGAAGTAAGTTGTATACTGTACAATGAACACACGTTAATATTTGCTGATTAATTTTCATCTGATTATCAAGTGTTTATATGTAAATACTATAAGTACAGTTTTTTATATGTTTATTATAAACAGTGTGAATATCTTACTAAAAATCCATTACACGTTAATAGTTTATGGTTTTGGGGGATTATGTATTTATATTTTCATTTTCTTGATTATAACATCGTGTTATTATATGACAAATAATAAATAAAATAATGTTTATACATATATTACGTTATATTATAGTTGAATCTTTAAATATTTTATTAAGTTAAGTGTTGTTATTTTATTTTGATTTTGGTATTGGATTATTGTTTGATTAATTATGAAAATTCAGATTTTTCGTTTTATGGAATGTATTAATAATATTATTATTTATTTATTCACTATGCCGCGACCCAGAATATATAACCTTTCACAATAAAGCCGTAATGCTATTCTACTTCAGAACATGGCCACTCTTAAAGTTAACCTATATTTACTGACAGGCGTTACGAAGTTCGCCGGGTCAGCTAGTACATTATATTTATTAATAATAATCGGCTGTTGTATATTTTCCTTTTGATATCTGAAATGTATCAACGGATGATATTGTGTCCGTATTATTATCGAAAATTTTATTTTGTGTGTGTGACTGTGTATAAGTGCGATAGTGTGTAGCCTATTTACTTTACAGCCCGCTGTAAAGTAATCAAAATTAGATTAGATTAAATTAATTAGATCAAATGGAAACATTGAATACATAATTTAATATTACATCATTTTACATTTTAATTTAAGCCAAAGTACTTTTTTAAGATTATGATTGAGTGAAGATTTGGTTGTAGTCTTGTTTTGTACTGACTAAGGCTGACATTACTGAATTTGTAAGATGATAAATAGTCTGTCTTAATTTAATTTTTGTAAGATCCACAATTCTTACAAAGTCTCTTATAATATTTTCTTACAAATTTGCTTAAATTATATTATAATTGACCGTAAATTATAACGTAATAACATCACTTATACACGACAATTCTAACAAAGTGTACACGCTATACATTTTACATAATTTTAATTTAAAACCGAGGAAAAATAGGGAAACACATTTTTTACATGTTAGCGGTAAGACAGCAATAAAATGCCGTTTCTAAAAATAGAATGTAGCTAAACAATAGCCGTAGCCCTCACGTTGCACCACCGACCGAACTTTCTCTATTTAGCTATATGTTGCCTTCATCTCGGCCCGATTTTCTTGACGTTATATACGAGGTTTGAGAATTTACTGACGATATATCCGAGGTTTTTTCCTATGTAAATACATATAGTTTGGCGGGACCTAAAAATAAATGACGTTATATCCGAGTTGACGTTATGGCTGAGGCCGCAATAACCGAGTTGCACTGTATGTTTTATAATGGCCAGCGAACCTAAACCTAATGAATATGTTTTGTACATCACTGCAAGGCGTAATTGGTAACACTAAAAAGATATAAAATTAAAGATAAAATACTTATTTCTTAGTTTTTATTTTAGATTTTTGGTTTTAGAATTTAAAAATAGGACTAATTATACTCATAAATGTGTATTTAAAAAGTCTAAATGAATATTTAGTCGATCACATATGAACTCTTGGGTAATGCAGCTATTTTGATTTTTGGCAATATTTACAGTTTTTTTATTATCAAAATTGCTAAAAATGTTACATAACTTAAAAGATCCATGAAGTGTTACATATTCTTAAAGCTCTTGATTTCATCTGTAAAATGATGCTTTTATTGTGAGGCATGGATTAAAAATAAAAAAATAATGACTTTTTTAATAGGCCTAATGCAAATTCCCCCAGTATTCAAGCAAAACAAACCTCTTTGGCCTCCAAGGTTCAATGTGTTAAGCTGAAAACATTTTAGTTGTAGTGAATGAATATTTTAGTTGTCTGTGAATGAAACTGATAATTGTCCCTACCATAGGTGATTGTTGAGAAGGCCCCCAAGGCAAGAATTGGTGATTTGGACAAAAAGAAATACTTAGTCCCCTCAGATCTGACCGTAGGACAGTTCTACTTCCTGATCCGCAAGCGAGTTCACCTCAGACCGGAAGATGCTCTTTTCTTCTTTGTAAACAACGTCATTCCCCCTACGAGCGCTACTATGGGATCTCTTTACCAGGTTAGCATGAATATGTCCTTATTTAAATATTCTAATTTCTAAAAGTAATTGTAATTATAAATGTAAAAGTATAAATTGTTAGGAGGTTTGTACAAGCTGTGAAATTCACATTTCATCTAAGTGTAGCATTACCTTCCATTATGTATTATATAGGCTAGTAATAAGTTGTTTCAATGTTACTAATTTTTTTCTAGTAATCCATTCAAGCCAGACTATAAAAATAATACAGTAGAGAAAATCTTTAAGGAATTAAATTGTGTAGTTTTTTAGGTGATTCTAATAGTGAAAGATAAAGTTTGAAATTTATAAAAATTACATGACAAAAACGCAAAATACCCCTGTTGCAGCTGACATGCGTACTCAGCAAATTTCCAAATAAATAATGTAATAATAATATTATATGTCATTTTATCAATATCTATCGATAAGTATAGGCTATAAGTTAGTTAATTTGCCTATTCTTCATGAGGAACACTGAAAGTAGGCATTTATAGCATAAACAATTTTTATTTTGACAATTTGTACAAATTTTCATCAACATCTGTCAATAAATAAAGGAGTTTTCCTATTTTCCGTATAATTAACATGGGGAAAGAGTATGCAGGTTAGCTGCCATGATAAATACATAAACTATGATTTTTATGCATAAATGGATGAAGCTAAATATCAAGTTTCATCCAAAAATATTCATTAATATGGGAAATATTAATTTTTCCCTATCCTCCATAAGATTAACATTGGAGCCCCAAAATACAACGTACTGTGTTTAGATTTTTTAATATCTCGGTAACCGTTGGAGATAGAGAAAAACTTGAAGGAACTTAATTGTGTAGTTTTTTAAGCTGATTCTAATGGTGAAATATAAAATTATAAATTTTTAAAAATTACATGTGAAAAACGCAAAAAAACACATTTTGGGGTACAAAACCCCCCCAAACTACCTGTTCCCATTGACCGATATGTCTGGTTTACGAACTCGTCCGAGCACTTGAAATATTAATTTTCCTTATCCTCCATAAGATTTACATTGGAGCCCCAAATAAAATGTACTGTATTTAGATTTTTTAATATTTTGGTAACCGTTGGAGAGAGAGAAAAACGTTAATGAACTAAATTGTGTAGTTTTTAAGCTAATTTTAATAGTTGAAGATAAAATTTAAAAACTTTTTAAATTGCATATGAAAAACGCAAAAAACCCAATTTTGGGGTACAAAACCCCACCAAACTACCTGTTCCAATTGACCGATATATCTGGTTTACGAACTCCTCCGAGCAAATGTAGGAATACCCGTCTCTACCAAATTTGGTCTTGATCGGACCATTTTTACGAGAGTTATCCTGTTCACAGACACACACACACACACACACACATATACATATATAATTATCTTTAAATAAGTCAACCGAGTACAAAATGTTCAAAATGTTTTGTACAAAAACATTTGTACTTCTTGAAGATGGGATGATTCCCGGAACATGTCGAAGAAATAATTAAAATGTTTTCTAAGGGTACTCGGTTGACTTATTTAAAGATAATTATATTAGTAGCCCTATTTGATGAACTAAATAGTGAAAATACATATATAATATATAAATTTTAATGACTATTGTTTTTGGTCTGTGGGCACCTAAAGGAGAAAAAATAACATGGTTCCGGGCTTAACTCTTGCCATGAGACCTACTGTAATAGCTTCTTTCCTGTGGGAAATTTCCTAAAAACATTTACTAAACCTATTTTAAGTGGTAAAATAATTTGAGTTAAACTTATATTTTTTGTCTCCTAAACCAAGGAAAATACCATAATAGTCTACTGTGGGGATGATTATAAAGAGAAACAATACTATAATGCACTTTACAAACTAATATTAGCACTTTGTTTGACATTCATTATTGGTGATGGTGGATTGATTTTTACTGTGGACATTTTCCATCACAATATTATGTAAAACAAAGTTTGAACTAATATTAGTTCACCTGAGGACGGGATCAGATTCCGGATCCCGAAACGTCGTGTTATATACATCAGTAGTCAGTAGTTAGATTTAGATTTAGATTTCTACAGAAGGCGATTGTGTTCCGTTTTTTCCTGGAAAACGAGAGCACCAATTATGATGAAACCTTTTCATTATTCTATACATTTTGGAAAATAATTATGTACACTCTTAATTTATTGATTTTCTGTGAAAATCAATAATTAAGTAGACAATAATTTTGTACACTCTACATTGACTTTAAATTGATTTATTTTATGTGAAAACAAGAGCACCAATTATGATGAAGCCTTTTCATTATTCATAATTTTGAAATAATTATATGAAATGACATATAATTTTGAACTCTAAATTGACCCCACATTACTAAAAAGTAACAAGCTCTCTAAAATTTAGTTTTGTACGATTTTAAACAATTTTCTTTAAGTCTTACTAGGTATGTTATCTTTTTAGTAGTTAAACATGACACAACGTATATGCAAACGTGACAACTTTTACTAATGATAAAAACCAATACTAAATAATTTAGCTTCAAATTTATTTGTGTTTAAAATTATTTTAGGTTAAAATTTTAGAAATACTGTGAGAATTTTTTTTAAAAATAACATTTACCTTAAATTAAAGACCAATAATACTTATGTCAAACAATTTTTTCCTTTACTAATATTACATTACATGTTAAAACAATATAGCCAATAGCTGTCAAAAATAACAATATTATTTTATTGTTAAAATTGTATTAAAACAATTAATTAAAATTCTCTAAAATCAAGAAATTTTATCTTTCAATTAAATTTTAACTTATTGTTGTCAATAGACAAATATTATATTCTCTTAATCAGTCAACATGTTTAAATGTGCTAAAAACAAACAACCTCGTCTGCTTTTGCGCAATTTTTGGTGGGCGACCACCTCCTCATTCTTACGCGGCCGTTGCGCCGTACCTAGGTTTTTAATTAAAACTTTTTTTGTTTTTACAACAAACATAAGGCTGATTAAAAATTGCTGAGATTATTTTTATATTATTTATGTTAATACCAAGTCATAAAAATATTTAAATTACATTAAATTTATTACTTAAATTTTATGATTACAGGAGCACCATGAAGAAGATTTCTTCTTGTACATCGCATACAGTGATGAAAACGTCTATGGTGATGCTTGATTTTGTCACATGAGAAAATTATAAGTGTTTTCAAAAAATATTTGATTTTATGATTGTAATCAAGTGCATTTTATATGAAAATTTCAAATATTCTGTTCAGTAAACTAATTTTATCACTGTGATAATTTTATTTGTTCAAGAACATATATTTTTTCAATTATCATTAGTTATTTAAGATTTTTTTTCTTCCATGTCTGATAGAATTTAATAACAACATCATGTATATTTTAGGGTCTTACACCTACAAAGTGCATGGCACATGGTTTTGAAAGTTTATAGGCTTATCTATTATTTTAACTACCTATGTGATTGTTAATATATTCTTTTAGGCACATTATATTAAGCGAGTTTATCTAACATGTTCTGGTTTTGGCAAGTTTGTCTTGTTTAGTTGTATTTCAAATAAAATAATATAAAAGGTATAGTATTTTTAAATTGACCTATTATGTACCTAATCTCTTTTTCAAAGTTAAAAAAATGGCTGGTAATTCTAAGGTTTGATTAAGTAGGTGCAAGTAATAAAAATGATTATTTCAAAAAGCATAATTTTATCTTGTATTTTATTGTTTCTATCATAAACATACCATGGTGTAAGGTTTGAGTGAATATTTTTCAATTGAATGGGTGATAAGTTCTGAAATTAAGCCGATATTGGTGCAAGGAGTGTAGGGAAACCACGAATAACAAATATTTTTCATATGACATACAGTATGTGAAATTTTAAATAACGAAACAAAATTCATACCTCAGAACATGATTTTCTATATGAAGATATTTTACCCAATCATCTTATAAAATATGTAATTTTGAAGGTATAATCATGTTTAACCCTTCAACTCCGTTCA
Source organism: Nephotettix cincticeps (assembly GCA_023375725.1). NCBI lineage: Eukaryota > Metazoa > Arthropoda > Insecta > Hemiptera > Cicadellidae > Nephotettix > Nephotettix cincticeps. The sequence goes on along the minus strand of CM041790.1, from coordinate 32,698,099 downwards.
TATACTGTGCACGTGGTGCCAACGTTGCGCCCGCCGCCGGTTGTTCACTGCATGCATTTTTCAGTACTGCATTTTGCTGCTACCTTTCAAGATTTTTTAGAACTATTTGGAGCTTCTAAATATTGGAGAGTGCTGCCTATCTTTATAGCATAATTTTTGTACTATTCTACTCTCTTTGAAAGGAGTAAAATAATATGTAAATAAATATAATAATATATAAATGCCTATTTTAAAAAGAAACTCAAGGAGGAAGAAAATGAAGCCAGAGGGAAAGCCTGGACCGATCTTCCGGGATGCTGACAGGCTAAGGAAATGCTTGGAGGGCATAATATAAGAAGGTCTGAGACCACGGTCAGACTTAAGAAAAACAATTAAGGATACTCACGGGATTTCTAACCGGGCATTGTAGGCTCAGGGGTCATCTAGACAAGATGGGCATTGTTCAAGAGGGTGAATGTCGCTTCTGTCAATCTGGGGAGGAAACACCTACTGGCAATAATCAGCAGTCTTCATAGTTTAAAGATTTAATAGAAAGAAAAACAGCTGTAGAATTAATATTAGTTAGTTTATATTGGTCTTTGATCTGAACCCATTTCAAAATCATACTACATTAAAAAGTTATTTTAACGTATAACTAATAATAATCCAATACTATAATACGAGCAAGGTTTGTATATATATATATATGTATGAAAACGGTTTTATTTAAACCACATGAATGTTTTCATTGAGCAGTAAATTTGTTTTAATTTTGCTAATTAACTTGTAAAAACATGTCTTATTCTATCCGAGCAAAGCTCGGTCACCAGGTACTAATGGTATAATGTTCTCTATTGAATTGTAAAGTAATAGTAAATAATATATTGCATTTATTTTCTTTGTATTGATTTGTGTAGGATTTCAGGTTTACATATTGGTATGATGATCTTTCTTCTTTAAACTGAATCCTACAACCTGTACTAAGGACAGGCTTACTGCTATTTTATTATAAAATGTAATGCAAATCTATTCAATTTTATAAAATATGGCCTATAACACCATCAAGGATCTTTGTCAAATATTCTTTTTTTATAAAATATGTTTTATGAAATATTTTAGAATGTAATACGGGCTTAGACTATTTAACATCTGTAATTTTAAAGTACTCATGGAATGGATCAGTGAATCAATTAGAATTCGCAGAACTCTTTATTTAATGTACAGGTAGGCTTATAAGTAATGAAACTTGATTTTAAATAATAAACAAAATTATCATTTCTATCGTTTTTTTATGTAAGAAGAGCTTAATAGTTCCTATTTTTAGACGATTTTATGAGTTGTAAAATATGCTTCAATCATCAGTGACCAAATGTTTACTTGACTGTAAAAATAAAAGTCTAAGTTTCAGAAGAAAGCTTGAAACAGTTCAAACAGTAAATAATTGGGAAATTGATAGTAGAGTAAAAAAGAGACACAGTGTTAAAATAGTTTTACTGTGAAAGTACAAAGATGCCAAGGAGATTAGAAAAATACATATAAAACTATAGACTAGATAGTGTTTAATATTTATCAAACATGATAAAGTTAATTATAATACTCTCTTTTTATTTACAATAATCATGCTTTTGAATCTATATGTAACTCTTTGATATCGCTCATACAAAAGTAAATTAAAACCTAAGGAGAGTCTAAAACTAGTTAAAGTTAAATTACATATTTAACTAATTGTTTAATTTAGAAATAGAATCCTTACTATATTTAAACTAACCAATATAAATCGTACAAAATAAAATAATAAAAAATACAACGCTATCAATGAATACATGTAACTTATTTTTTATAGATGTTTTAGAACTGAGCACAAAAAAGATCAAGTGTTTTATCATCAGAATTATGATAAAACTGGAGTAATTTAGTTCTTGCTTGGCACTTGATGGTAGATATATAAGATTGTATATGATACAATAATGAAAACAATAAACACCAATTCAGAGTAGCTTGAAACAAATCAGATTATTAAAGATAAAAGCGTGTTATGCATATGTAACATGATAAATATTATATTCTTCATTATATATGTATATATTATGTGTGTGGGACGTAACTTGTATAAATGTAGAATTGTATTAACTGCTAAAGAGACCCAGATAGTTGAATCCAGACTTCATCGTAGTTATGTGAATAGAAAAAAAATTAAATACAGGAAGATAAAAAGGATAGTTTCATTACTACATTAATGCTTCTCAAAATCCATTTGCCCTTCATAGTGCAATATAACTTCACAATAATGAGATTCAATAAACCAATTTATTTAAGATTTAAATTTTTATATGGTCAAAACGTACTTTAAACAGTAACCTTATATGATTCTCTAATTTAGACTTTAAGTCTGAAGATCATTGAAAATATTTATAAAACAGTCTAAGTAAAAGAGGTTCACCCACGAATCCAGGCAAGACAGTGTCAGCTTCAAAATAGAAGGCCATACAGACATTTTTAACCCAAACAAATGCAATCAAGTAAATAATTTGATGTCGTAAGGCATTGGTGGTGATGTATTGTAAGTGATAAGTGATTAAGGCTAGTGGTAAGTGGGACTGAAGTCCGCAGTCTCCGTTGAGGGCACATTCTGATGCTGTCGGCTGGGAACCGAGCCTCTCTCTATGTCCTCGTACGCCCCTCTCGCCTCCCTCTCTGGAATCAATCCAATAAGTGTAAGTTTCTGAAATTACAGTGAGCTCATGATTATCCGCCAAATTGAGTGGCTACCGCAAATACTTCTTAAAGTATTGAAAATGAATAACAAAAAAACAGTTATTTTAATTGTAAGAAATAACATTTTTTACCTAAAATGTAAACTAAACAGTAATGTTAAAAAATTATTGTTTTAGTGCAATATATATTTTACTTAACAGTAAACCTAACAATTATACTTTTGTCTTCTTTTGTTTTCAATTCTTGAAATCATTTCCAGTCTCAGCGCAATCCTCAACACAACCATTTTCTGCTTTAGCCGTTTTAAATCAGCAAAAAAAGAAAAAACCCTAAACTAGGTCATAAAAGCACCAAACGTCATAAAGAGGCAAAACAAACATTGTTCGGTTAGCAATCACTCTTAAAACACTGGATCAGTGTTATGAGTGGTGAGAAAAAAGCAGTGATTTCAGGTGTGTTTCGTCATTCAATTGCTTGCCAGCCTACTGTGTGAATTCCGAGATGTGCCAGCATTTTATTCTCAAAAACTTCATTCTACATATTCTCTATGCTTTTCAAGGCATGCGCGGATAACACGCCTGGCAGACTATTCGCCTGTGGATAATATGGAGTTAACTGTATAGTGAAAAATTTAACTTATTTTCACAGCATCTGAATACTTGTACCTCAACTGGGACTGCTATGTGGAACCAAACTTGAACACAATACATACTTAGACCAATTTAATACCCCCGTCGCAGCAAACCTGCGTACTCAGCGAATTTCCAAATCAATAATAAAATAATAATAATAATATATGACAAGTTTGGTCAAAATCTGTCGATAAACATGATAATCATTTGCCTATTCTCCATAACATTAAAATAAGAAAGGGCGAGCAGGTTTGCTGCTATGAGGAACACTGAGAGTAGGCATTTATACCATCAAATTTTTTTATTTTTAACATTTATACCAACTTTCATCAACATCTGTTCATAAATAAAGGAGTTTGCCTATTCTCCATATGATTAACATGGGAAAAGAGTATACAGGTTTGCTGCCATGATAAACACATAAACTATGATTTCTAAGCATAAATGGATAGATCTCAACCAGATGAAGCTAAATATCAAGTTTTATCCAAAAATATTCATTAATATGCGAAATATTAATTTTTCCTTATCCTAAATAAGATTAACATTGGAGCCCCTCAATACAACGTACTGTGTTTAGATTTTTTAATATCTCGGTAACCGTTTGAGATAGAGAAAAACTTTAAGGAACTTAATTGTGCAGTTTTTTAAGCTGATTCTAATGGTGAAAGATAAAATTTGAAAATCTAAAAAATTACATGTGAAAAACGCTAAAAACCCCATTTTGGGGTACAAAACCCCCCCAAACTACCCGTTCCCATTGACCGATATGTCTGGTTTACGAACTCGTCCGAGCATTTGTAGGAATACACGTCTGTACCAAATTTGGTCTCGATCGGACCATTTTTACGAGAGTTATCGTGTTCACAGACACATTATATATATATATATATATATATATATATATATATATATATATATATAAAAATTTTAACGACTATTGTTTTTGGACTCTGGGCACCTTAAGAAGAAAAAATAACATGGTCCCGGGCTTAAGTCCCACCATGAGACCTACGGTAATAGCTTCTTCCCTATGGGAAATTCGCTAAAAGGTTTCAAATTTTTTAAATGATAATATCTGTAACTGGAAAATTCTGTTGAAAGCTAGGAAAATTATACTAAACATGATAAGACTGTGAAGTACAGGCTTCGACAGCCATCAAATTAGGCATATTCCAGGCATTACACAATTGACATGTTACGTATATCGTCAAATTTCCATAGATGAGTTTCAATTTTTGCAGAGAAATGGAGCAATCCATAATCATACACCACAAACACACCTACAAGACTGAGTAAAAATAATAAAGAAACTAAATCGAGTGATAAAGAAAAGGTGCATGTGAGCGGAAATATCAAAGCATTAAAAAAATAAAATGTAATTACTGATTGATGTCAGTGGTGTATTCAAGTTTTCTCTGAAATTTCAATGAAGCTGCAGTTTTAATAAATCATAAGATAAACATACAAGCTTTAGTGAGAAAGGTTTGAACTGTTGAGGCTATAGATTCATACTGAAGCGCTGAGTTGGCACGGAACTGAACAGAGAACATAAATATTTTTTAAACATTGTTTTTAATCACAAACAGTATTTTACAAAAACTATTAGAGCCTTAACCCTTCATTGCTTTGCTGGTTGATGTACAGTGCACATGCCAGCTGCTGGTTGCCTAGCTCTACACACATTTGTCAGGACTGCATTTTGCAACCTTACAGAATTTTTGTGAACTATTTGGAGCTTCTCAATATAGGAAAACACTGTATAGTGTTGTAATAGTAAATTTTAAATAGAAAACGTTTCAAGAAGACATTTTATGGTAAACTGACATTGTGAGTACTGCCCAGAACTAGGTTATTTTTGGATGTTTTCAATAAAATATTAGTTTGTAATGGACTTAGATGATAACATTGCATTGTGGTTAGATGAATATTTATCAGTTACAGCTCAGGTTTGCTGGTAATAGGTGGTGCAAATCCCAAAATAATGCCGTCCGGGGGTGTTGTAAGGGCTCTTAAAATTCCGGGGTTGAAGGGTTAAAAAAATATACCTTCTAAACTGAGGAAGAACTGTCATGTAGTCTGTACAAATGCAAAGACAAGAAGACAATATGATTAAACCTCGACAGTTTCAACCCAATAAGTACATTATCAGTAATGGTGGACGTGATAATATGATAACGTGCAATAACTGCACTTACGCTTAGGCCACTGTGGCTACTGTGTTGTTGGTGGCAGGTTGACTTTGTTGTTTGCAGCACGCTACAACACAATCTTAGTCACGCACAATAATTCCAATGTCACATCTTTTGAAAACTTTACAATTCTATTGTGTAACTTAAAATTGAAATTAATAAATTGAACTATAACTATTATACTTAAATAGTACATTTTCAAAATTTCAATTTAAATCCTTTGGTTTTGACTTTGGAAATTATTCCAATTTTATCTTTTGAACTTAGAATTCAAAACTTCTGTCATCACTTATGGATGTATAAGGTGACTAAAAAAATTGTGTTTTATCAAATAAATAAAATACCCCCATCATGGCAGACCTACGTACTCAGCAAATTCCATCTCAATAATATGGCAATAATAATACAAGTATATAACAAAATTGATCAATCAATACATGTTGATAAATTTAGAGTATTTGCCTATTCTCCGTAACATGAGTATGGAGGTTTGCTGCTTTGAGGAACACTGAAAGTAAGCATTTTTACCATAAACTATTTTTATTTTGACCATATACCAAGTTTTATCATTATGTGATATCAAAGTGATGTTAAGTTATTAAGACTGTGGTTTACAGATAATTACATGGTTTTAAGCCCGAAAACTAAGTATGTCGTTTTTAGCCTAAGAGGATTTCCAACTTTTACTAGCCCAGTAAAGTACCATAGAATTGATTGTGATTCTCAGAATATGTGTGATTGTCTAATTATTGAAAAGGTAAATGAAATTAAATATTTAGGTTTAAATTTAGATTACCAATTAAACTGGAAAGTTCATATTAAAGAAAAACTTATAAAATATTTAAGGATATTTTACTACTTAAAATCTTTATGTAATTCTAATGTTCTTAGAACTGTGTATTATGCATTTATCAACTCTAAATTAGAGTATGGCCTCACAATTTGGGGAGGGTCATATTTCTCAACCTTGAAACCATTAATAATTATTCAAAAACATTTTATAAGACTTATATCAAAAAAACCCCGTTTAGCACATACAGAGCCTCTATTTAAGGATCTCAATGTTTTACCTCTCAGGAACTTATATGTTTTTAAAGTTTTACGAGTTTTTTATTGTAAAAGTGGTAACAGGCTCAACTACAATAGGCCTAGGGAGAACCTTAGAAATAGATTCTATGTTGCAGTGCCTAAACCAAATCTTACCATATATACAAAGTTTTTTTCTTTTTTGGCACCAACCTTTTTCAACCAAATACCAGACAACTTTAAAGAAATCAATGAAAATCGTTTCCGTAAATTAATAAGAACGTATTTGCTGAATCATAATAATATAGAAAGTTTTTTCACTACAGTTAGATAGAAGTACACGGATAAGTGATAGTTGTGATAGTATATCAATCTAACCTGTAAAATTGTCTGTCTTTTTCAAGTCAAGTTATGTACTTAATATATAAGTTACTTTTAGTATGCCTTATAAATATTAATAAATATCGGAAAAAATTATTTGATCTGCTTTTGGTATTATCATTATATTTAATAAGGGAATATTTATTATCTATAGCTACTGTTAAGATTGTTCTATGTTATTAATTAGACCGGTCGACCTTAAACCTACCGCTCGAGCGGACAGTGTATTGTATTTGTACAGGTTCCCGCACAGGTTTCAACCTCGGGACCAACATTTATTGATCCCATTTTAGTTTTTACTCTATCTTTTTATAGTATTAGTTTGTCTTAGCTTTAAGATAAAACTGTAATTGTTTTTATGTATTATGTATATTATGTATTTTTACTGGATCAATAAAGATTTCATTTCAAATATATTTTTTCTTCAGTAGAAAATAAATATACTATTTTTCATGAAAAATTGAATTTTTCTTTCAATTTGGCATTTCCAAAAATGTTAATTGCCAATGAAAACAACCAATGTAATTGGATTACTAAAGAACTAAAGGAAAAACTAAGCACACTAATTCAAATGACAAAAGAATTTAGAAAATGTAAAAATATTAAGGTAAAAAAATGTTACAAAGTAAAAAAATAGGATGAAAACAGAGTTACACCGAGCTAAAGTAAAGCAAAGTTTTTTGAGAAAAATTAATAAACCATCTAATATCCAAAAGACGGTCTGGAATATTGTAAATTCTGAAGTAGGAGCTGGTACTAACAAGCAAGGCAGCAACATTAAACTTACTAGAGGTACATTTTTAGATGGGGACCCAAAGTTAATATCAGATATGTTCAATGATTATTCTGTGAGCATGGTAGGAGACATTGATCATGATGCTGAGGGGATGTGTCATGATGTATTGCACGAGGTCTCAGACACTGATTCTAACAACAGTATTGTCTTAACACCAAAGTTTAGTTTGGAGGAAGTCGATGAGTGTGAGGTGGAAAAAGTAATTAATTCCTCAAAACAAAACACAAATATTCAAGTGGCCATAACAAACTATCAGTCACAATATTAAAAACTATAAAAGGTGAGATAAGTAAAACTTTTGCTCACATAATCAACTCTTCTTTTATTTCTGGTTTATTTCCTGATCAATTAAAAAAAACAGAAATAGTACCAGTGAATAAAAAAGATGACCCAAAAAGTGTAGAGAATCACCGTCCAATACCTCTTTTACCAGCCTTTTCTATAATATATGAAACAATAGTACAGTCTAAATTAACATTATATCTTTAAAAGTTCAACTTAATCGATGGCACTCAACATGGGTTTACATCTGAAAAGTCAGTTACTACTACTGCCATTTCATTCCTGGAGTCAGTTATTGAATCAGTTGACAAAGGCAGACGCACAATACGCATATTCATCTTATAATAGCGTCAACCATAATTTACTTTTGAAAAAACTAAAGGAATTTCATTGCAGAGGTTTAATTCTTACCTCAATAATAGAACACAATATGTTGAATTGAATCACATAATATCAAATAAACTTGTTAAAACAAAGTCAAAAGTAAGAGTTAGACATGGTGATCCGCCAGGGTCTATATTGGGACCTTCAATTTTTGTGTGCTATTTGAGGGACATTAATAATGCATTGAAATGTAAACCAAATAGTAAGTTGTGTCTTTCTGCCGATGATTCTAACTTAATGATAACATCTCCAAATCATGAACATGCAAAACTAACCTCTTCATTGGAACTGGGCAATATAGGAATGTATTTATTGGCTCACAATCTGACATTAAATATAAGCTATCATGACTTTCAGAACAGTACAAAATAAAAATTATATCAATCCAATTATAATGTGTGTTTCACAACTTATAGAACAACAAAAAAATACAAAATTCCTTGGACTAATAATTGATCAGCATTTAAGCTGAAATTATCACATAAGCAGAATATCAACAAAAATTCACTTGGGAATATATGTCGTATTAAAAATGTCCTTTTATTGTGATTGCGCAACATTAAAAACAATTTATTTTGCTTAAATTCATTCTCTTATTTCTTATAGTATTAGTCCATTTGGTGCAACAACAAAAAATAATCTGGATTGCATACTGAAACAACAAAAAAGAGCTGTATAATAATGCAACAGCTAAAACATGATGATTCGGCCAAAGAATACTTCAAACAGTTAAAAATTGTTACACTATACAGCCAGTATATATTTGATGCTATTTTAGTTAAACAGATAAAATTTAATAGAAAGTGGTCATCCAGTACAATCCACTCATACCTATAATACAAGAAATAGAGTTTATTACATAATAACCGCCACAGTTTAAAAGTCTTTGAAAAGAAGCCTTCATGTGTTGGGGAAAAATTTATAAACTTTAATCCAGATCAAATTGAAATAGAAAACAAATCCAACAACAATTTAAAAGCTTATCTCACGGACAAAGCTCTGTAGACGTTAGATGAATTTGTCAACCTTCCTCCTGTTTGAAATATACTATTTTAAACCTCTTTATTATTATTTTACAATAAATTTATGTAGCTCTGACGCTGTTTGAATGTTGTATTCTGTACTTCTAAATGAATAAACATACTGTCTAATACTTTAAATCAACAAAAAATTTTGCAAACTGACACAATGCCATTGATTATCCATTGTGACAATGGATAATCAATCCAGAAAAAACATACAAATATAAATGAGAATAATAGTTATTAACTTTTAAATAAACCTTTCACGAGTACAGTATTACGTGAATAAGTTTAAAAAAACCAACCTCCAAACAGGTTGCCAAAGTGTGCCGGGAACCCATCATCCAGACCCATTCGGTCTGCGCAGATGCGAGCCAATAGGATCACCGAGATCGGTCGCAGCGCCAAGTTCACTAGCGCCATCGCCACACTGAACTTCTCACCAGCATCTAAAAACCGCATAAAGATGGGTAGACTATAATTACCACTTTAAATTTTGTGAATCTAAATCTAAAATTATAAAGACATAAGTTATAAATATAAAGACATAAAGATAAGTGTTATAAGTGTATACAAATTAATGAAGTTATAGATATTGTTATACAATCAAAGTGAATTGTGTTAATTAGAGGATTTATTACGTTTATTCCTTTACTAATAATTTTTTTAAAGTACATAAATACTCCAAAAGGAATTGCTTTAGAATGATCTGAAGTATACATTTAGAACTTAGGACTCATAAAAACTTGAAAAATAAAGTTTATTCATTGATTAAATTATACACTCTGTTATATTTAATTAACATTTTAAAGAAAGAATTTATTTTAGCCGGACTAGATGTTTATAAAAATGTACAAAATTCACAGATTTCAAACAAAACTTCATAATAGTTTTTTAACTTTTAAGCCATTAGAATACTCAACATTCACGTTTAAATAGTAAATAAACATTTTCTTTTAGCGCATTATACTGTTCTTTACAAAATAATGTATTAACTACATAATCACCAAAATGTAATCAATACTTACACACTGATGGAGAATTCAAGCCAACGGCAAAAATGTCCAGTAAAACTGAAACTCCATTAAGTACCATTGCCTAAATAGAAGAAAAGCTTTACATTTACAGCAAAAAAATAATAAAGTAAAACAATAGAAATAAAAAGCTGAAATCTGTGCAAAAAGCTCTTGTGATAATCAGTCTGCGCACTGGAATTTGTGTGATGCAGTGTAAGTGGTAATTTACAAAAATATAAAAAAGATGAGACAAAATATCACAAATTTCAATGTTTCTTAATAGAATTACTTTCACTGTGTCGGTGACAAACTTTAAAAAAATGGCTGAAGAGTCTGAATGTGATAGTGTGCACTTGTTTCATCATGCAATGAAGCCCGAGTTAATAACTGCTTAGTAGAATTTCACTTTCAAAAAATATTTTTAGCTTATCCCGCAGAATAAAATGTACATATATTACATACTGTCGGAAGTAAATACTTTACTTCCTTGCGGGAAATAGGTTAGATCATGGTCATGTATGAAGAAAATGTTTACAGTTCCTCCAAACAGGTGTTCTCATAAGCATATGATGTTACTTCACTTCTGTTACACTTTTGTTCTCCGCTAATTGTCAAATAGTCTTTGTGGGTGAATACAGTATTCTACATTGCGGTGTGGGGAGTATCGCAACTACAGGACATCGCTTATAGCTATCCATAATTATTCTTGGATAGTATAAATAAATGCCAGGTGGAATGTTATTTTTATCTCTTTATTTCACGATTTTGATCTTCATTATGTTAGTAATATCTACAATCAACAAATTTAAAATATTACTTTTATTTTATGAGTAATTTCGTATAATTTCCCGGCTTCATAGTTCCACGAAGTATGTAATTTTAAACGATTTCCCAACAGTAGGTAATGGTGGAGTATAATTAAAGTATTGGTATTGATGACATGAAGTGTTGTTACTGACAACGAATTTTAAGTACCAAACACTTCAGAGGTGATTCACATTAAAGAGCTTTTGAAGTACCAATGTTATCTTTCGTACCATTTTTACATATCTACTACACCCGTATTTTATATACTTAAGTATAAGTAAATATATTGTATTTACTTCCTTTTGGGAATTAGCTTAGATCATGGATATGTCAAAATTTAATGTATTCAGTTCCTATAACTAAACAGCTGTCCTGATAACTATATGATGTCAGCGTAACAAATTTTGGTCTGAAGCTAAATTTTGACCAATACCCCCTGGAGCTAAGACATATTCATCTCAAAAGTATTTCTTGACTGGCCTATGTTCTTCTACTAGTGAAACAAGAAATTCTGATTAAGTTAAGACACTCTTTGTAAATATCTAATAAGAATGCAACATCAGACAAAATGCATCAGATTAGTGGGAACTTACCCCAAAACACGGCAACACTGATGACATCTAACAAGACAGACACTGCGTCTATCGCCAATGCCTGCCACACAGAATACATCGAGCACCTTTCAGGCCAGGGGCACAGTCTTTAAAAACCTATCCATTACATATCCAAGGCAATTTTACAAGAAAATCTTACTGATTTTTTATGAATGTGAAAACTGCATTGTCTCAACCAAAACATGTTCATTGTTCACAGAGCAAACGCACAGATTTCAACTTAGCATGTCTTTCAATACATTACGAAAATGTTGTTAAGTTGGCCACTCCAACTAAAGCACAATACATCTTTGTTTTGCACTCTAATGTAATAAAAAATTTGGGTAACCTGAACTCATTACAGAAAGTCAGTGTTGAATAAACAATGAATACAAGACTGGTTTCAGTTATATCAAAGTCCCAATCAATCTCTGAAGACAATAGATAATAAATCAAATTGTTTATTTACACATAATAATTGAGCGTTAAGAAAAATAATATACAATTTACTGTGATACAACTCAGGTTCAGGATTAACAAAATTTACAGTAACAGATACACTTTTCATAAGTAGTTATAGGGGGCCTACTGATCAAATTATAATTATAATTATTATTTATAAAATTTTTGTATGTCTTGAATTTGCAAGTGTTTTTGATAAAAAAATCACAATTTTACAATTGTGTTAAACTTGAGTTATGATTGGACGATACATCATTTTGCATTAATTTTCACTTCATTGTTTGGGTACCCTGTTTCGAAAAATGTTTCCTATGGCTATAAATACTATATTAATATTATTCTTCATCTGAACTTGAGTATGTCTGGTAATTATTTCTTAATTTATGGTAGAACAGTAATCAATCTATAAAGTCTGCCACCCAAAACACTGTGTTTCCGTAACTAATCAGTCAATTTTGCACTCAATGTGTAAATAAGATTTTACTCATAGAATAAAGTAAACTTGAATAGTTAGAACATGAAGAGACTAGTTATACAAACAGGTACTTAGATATACAAAAACTCATATCAAAGACTTGGAATTATTGAATTTTATTCAATTACTTTATTAAATAATTTAATTAATTATGAATGGTAACGCTAGTACTTACTAGCGTTACCATTCGTACCCAGTTCGTACTTGGCCTAATCAACACAGACACAGCCTGTAGGTTCGGTCAACAGCATCCTCCTCCTTTAGCCCCAGCTTCCTCATGTCTCTCCGGACCTGGTCCCACCATCTTTCTTTTGGTTTTCCGACTGGCCTTCTGGACTTCTCCTTACGCAGTTTACTATTGAGGTTTCTTCTTGACCATTCCACTGTAACCTGCAGCTTTTGATCTGTCCTTCTATATCAGTCTTTGTAAAGATTTTAGATGTTAGATCCTCCAAACACCATCTTCAAAAGTAGGACCAAAGACCTTTCTACAGACCTTGTTTTCAAAGACAAGGACCTCTTCTCATCCCTTTGTTCAAGATCCAAGTTTCTGTGCCATATATGAGCACTGGATCTTTTTGTACAATCTCACTTTTGATACAAGTAGTTTATTGTATCCAAATAAACTAAACTAGGAGGATGCTGTAGACTGAACTTACAGGAGAGGCTGTGTTAATGAGGTTTAGTACTGACTGGGGAATAAATGGCCATCCAGTAAGTAAATAATTCAACTCGTTGCAAACTCTATTGTTCTAAGTATTTTTAAAACTCATATGAAAGACTTGGAACAGGGTGTCCACATAAAATTTGCCATTGATTCCCAAGACTTTCTCTGACCATTTATTATTATTATTATCATCATTATCATTATGTCCCTGACTTGCGAACTTAATCAAAAAATTATTATGTAACTTACACTAGAAAAAATTAATGCCTAAATAACTTCTGTCACTGAAAATACTGAAATATGTATTGGCAGGTCACAATGGAGTAATTTTTTTATTAAGTTTTTAAACTTATTTGAGAAACTTCTTGATTCAAAATTCCTGGATTTATTTGACGTACTCATTACAGGATGTACATCTTCTGACGATGTTTGCGTTGTTTGTATTTTTGTTTGTGTACAAAGAATATTGCAGACTGGGAATCTTCAACCTGCATGTATTTTAAATGTTTATGTACTTTAGAATGTGATACAACTTATTTACCCATATTACCGAGCTTGAATGACTTGCGACACACTTTACAATACCCCAAAGTCATATCACTTAGACCTACTACTAAGTCTATCCAAAGACTAAACTCAGGAAATAGTAGTCACTACTATTAACTAATCAACGTCAGGTAAAAAAAGATTAACCCATTCCTGTCTAAGGATGTACATTGCATGTCCTCGTATTTCGCTAGACAAATTACTAAACTGTCGTTCAGAGCAAACAATGTGCTTTACCTGCTTATATTTCGACGTAGTTCTTTATTCTGATGTTAAGAGTGCTAGTTAATTTCTCATCTGATAGATAATGTTGGCTTTATCTTCAAATCATCATATTTAGTGTCCAATGTTCCATGTTGACAATAAATTCTTGTTGTCTTGTTCACAGGATCTGTTCAGCGATTTTATTGATTATTACAGTAGAGGATTCTTTTTTTAAAGATTTATCATTAACTATTTATTTCTGCATGTAACTAGAAATAGATTGTAAGTGAAATAAAAGAATCATTTGGAAACAAAATAAAATAAGTCTTTATGAAACACCAGTACCTACTTGTTTCGAAGCCTACCACTTGGAACTGGTGAAAAAGTATAGTAATAATTATTTTTCTTGCTAAAAGTGATTAAATATGCGCAGTTACAGGGTAAAGAAATAAATACAAATCATTTATAAAGTTATTGTTAAATTTATCAAGCAAATAGTGACGTGCAGTCGTAGTGAAAAAGGCTCAGACCGGAGGGCCTCAGGCGTCGCAAGGAAATTCAGACAGGAATGGGTTAATAATTAAAAATATTCCAAGCACAAATATACAAGATTATATTAAATTATTATACTTTTGTGAACAATCCTGAAAAGTGCTGCGGAAGTCAGGGTTACGGCTGACTAGAGCATTAAAAAGTCCTTTTAACTTAAATCCACTATTGGGATGTATTTCACTGACTTTTCAGATTTATTGCCTGTTTCTCTGACCAGAATTTCTTCCCCTGACTTTCCAGAATGTGGACACCCTGAGGAACTATAGAGGTAGAAATCGATCTAATTGTAGTGATTAATTGATTAATACTTACAATCTGTATCGGTTCCACATTGGTTTTGCTGTGGACACCCCAGAGGAGTGTCAGAAGGAATATGAGGTTATAGAATAGATAAGAGTCGGGACTCCAGTGACCTTGAATGCCCCTACACAAAACATTGTCATGGTTATGACAAGACCTACAGAAATTATATATGTAATATGTGAACATTAAAAATTAATTATTTGTTGTACACTCTTTCCAAATTTTTTCATATATATATATACTGTATATATATATATCACCACCAACACAGGTAGGTATTTTAATCCAACAACTAGTGGTTAAACATGAGGCAGGTTACATGCAAATGGTGTTATCTGTCGCCAATTTAGTGAGCTTTTAACTCGCTGAGCAGTTTAGCCGACTCATTGTTGCTGCCTGTGAGCCAGTGCTGGAACTATCTCATTGGAATTTGCTGCATTGCCGCTGGATTATGCTTAATAACCACTTGAATGCTTTTTCAGAAGGTGTGAAACTTAGTGTAACCAGATAAGGCATGTCACGGACGAGTGAAACATTGGGGTCAAATGGAAGTACGTCAGTTCAAATCTCCACCATGTGCAATCCCAAATCGGCTTGCTCAAATGTGTGGTAAAGTTGAGGGAGGGTTCACCTTAAATAAATGGTGACAGACTTGGGTGAAAGTGGACAGCCTTTGTAGGCTTTGTTGGGATTTTAGTGGTACTATTGCGTGGTTGGGCACATTTTGCGTTTTTTTGTTTAAACTGATTTTAAAAAGAAGAGCTGCATAGTGATTTTATTATTCAGTTTAGGCTAAAACACTCACCAGTTGAAGGGTTAAAGTGAATATCAGTGAAGGGGAGGTCACTAGTGTAGTGAACTTGACGATATCTGTAACTTCTGATCAAAGACCATCGGGTCCTGGTATCGAGCGATAATTAATTTTACTCTGAATCAGACCAGTGACCTTTAGGTTATGAAGAAAGTATAATGCCCACTTAGGTTTAGGTTTAAGAACATATAAGTTTTCAGAGCTTGATCTGTAAAATCTGTATTTGAACATCTAATATACATAATATCAATATCTCAGTGTGTAGACTTTTCTACCTGAGTATAAAAATTTAATAATGAGAATTTTTTGTTTCTTGATGAATAATGCTTCCAGAATCCGACTTCCTCCATTATTAAAATTGACACCATTGTGATCCATTACTAAATATCGTAAATAATCGTTTTTATGTATTTTAGTAGAAGATAAAAGGGAGTTGTTGACAATAAAAATGGCGTTTGACAAAAAGAAAATGAGATCCTCTAGAAAAGGTTTCTTGGTCTACTACATACAACATACATCATGTCCCAATAGATCAATAAATGGATAGACAAAATGACAGTTTGCAACTAGGCTAAGTGTTAGGAGTTTCTGAAATATTAACTAAGGCCAAGGGCTATTCACATCAACTGAGCTAGCTTTTTATGGTATTGAACAAGGAATAAAAGTAATGTGAAAGTCCAATGAAGAACTATTGTAATTTTTAAATTATTTTCAAATACAAGCACTGATTGCACTTGATTAAGCACTGAAGCACTGATCCTCTTTAGGATATTGCAATTTTCTTAAGAATCTGCAGAACTTGTGCCTCTTTTTTTCTCACTTCCTTGTACGGTACTTGAAGTTATTTAAAGGTCATTATAATGTCCAGCAATCTAAACGATTGGAATTTAAGCTTTCTCATTTACTAAAGGGTTAAATGATAAATTATATCTGAAGAAATTAGCTCTACAAAAATATTATTGGCTCATTCCAAAACCATTTTATTTTTTTTTATCATATGGATTGGTGTTAAATATCTTTAAGATGAACAAATTTGATTTCATATTATTCTGGTGTGTCTTGATTTTAAAATTTGTGTTTGAACCTAGGCATATTTCAGAGTTTTTTAAACATTGCTATTATGGGAATAAAAATGTAAAATTATGGAAGTACTGCAGGCTCTTAATAATTTATTTTCTCTTAAGGTTGATTTTTTTATTTTATTTTTTTGATTTTAATATTGGGTAAATAATTAAATGAAACCACAGTTTTCTATGAACATTACATAATTCTTTAGCAAACCATAAAAGCTGATTAACGACGGTACCAGTGGACTGACACATACTTTCTCCCTTAAGCAAATGGAATAAAAAAAAACATATATCTTGAATAAAACAACCATAATCTTCAATGTTCATTAAAAAACCATATCAAACATATTTGTTTCTAAAATAATCAGAGAAAACAAGCTAAAATAACTGTTAGAATTATTTGGGTATTCTCTCTACCCGGGTAATATCAAACTTTTTGAGTAGGTTTTGTTGGGCGATGTGACCCTACATTGTATACCAAGTTTCATGAAAAATAGTTAAGAAATAAATTATTTTTTTAATATTCACCTAACAGTAGTATGCAGAATAACATTGGGCGCTCTCACGCAAAATAGCCTACTGAATTCACCACAGACATAAAATTCAACTTTTCTCTGGGACCGTTTGTCGTAGACTAACGATTCATAATACTAATTTGTTTTGTTTTAAGCTGGTACTTATGGTGATAGTCATATTATTGGATCTAATTTTTGTTTTGGGAAAAATTTTGAAAATATTTTTTTATTTAAAACCCCACAACTTTTGAACCACAGTGGAACCCCGATTTAAAAAATTTTAAGGAACTAAGAAATATTTTCGTTATATAGGGGTATTCTTAAAAACCTTAAGAGGGTTAGTTATAGCCTCCAAATAAAGAATATTAACTGTGTCAAACTTCTATTTGAAGTCTATTATCAGGCATATGTTATGTTGATAAATGTGTAGATGAGTTAACAATATTCGTTTATGGAGAGTAAATATGTACAAAGTTTTATTGTACGTGTATGTGCGTTAATGCATTTTTGTCACAGCATTGTTTAAGCCATAACATGATAGCAGTTTCAATGTACTGTAATTAGGGTTGTTTAGCCTTTTTAAACTGACTGACCAGAAAGTTGACCTTCGTTTTTACATTTGTTTTTATTTTTGAAGATTGTTTCAAGAGTAGTTGGTGTAATGTTAATTTCCTTTAAATATCCACTTTCTTATTATGTGGGGTTTTTTATACTTTATGTTTGAATTCGATACTGAGAGCCTTCTACTACTTTTTTCCGCAATGACACACTAACACAAAAAATCCTACCAACTTGGCAATCACACATAAAAAACTGCTACAATACGTACCACGTACTTCTTAAGATAAGATAAGATCTTTATTTTCCGTCAAATATTCACAGAATACAATGGATTCGTCAAAATATTATAAATTGATAAAATACAATTTATATTTAAAAAACTAAGGCTACTTTACAAAATAGTGTGAGCTTGCTTCATAGCTTTAATCACAATTCAATGAAGTGAAACCACAAAATCATGAGGCGTCCAAGTGCCTTCTAAGAATTCATTAACACTGATTGATGTCAGATGTGTACCTTCTGTGAATATTACGGGGGGTCGGACGGAATGAAGGGAAATGAAAACTTTTAAGTCTAGACTTGCTTGAGTAATGGCCTAGATAAGAATAACATACATAATACAGGGGTCTGGACTGTAGGAATATGTTATTTAGAGGTTATGTTCGTTATGTAGGGGTTTCTTACTTTGGTTATTTGTTATACAGGGGTAAGAAATTATTAACAAACACAATAAATATTCATTATGTAGAGAGGGTTTTTACATACTTTGTTCGCTACATAGGGGTAAATTTTCTATTGAGTTATATGACGTTTTCAAGGGGATTGAAAAATAATTCGTCATACCAAGTAATTCATTACATTAAGCTTCGTTATAAAGAGGCACCACTGTATTAATTAGTTTTACAGATATACAGGTGGTCCATATTATTTGTGACATTAATACATAAACCATGAAATTTTAATAATAATCATTAGTGCGTATTTTGAGAAATTTTTGTTTTGTCATCTTTAAGAGTTTTTAGGGGTAATCTACCCTTAAAAATAAAAATATTAAATCATGGTCTAGCCCTCCAGCTGCCCATCATTTCACTCTGGAATTCCAGCTCATTTTTGGCCATTTTTCGGGTTATGTTTAAAAAAACCATAACAATTTAGGATACTATGCAAAGTATAACATATTATATATTTTCCTGTTCAGTATAAAACAGGCTACAAGGTAAAAACAAAAAATACTAACTTACATGTAACAAAAAAAATATATTTATGTAAAAAAATGATTTTATGAAAAAAAAATTTTTTCATCATGTTTGCGCTCCCTCAAATTGCTCAAATAATTTTTTAATAAAAAATCTGAAATAGCCATTTTGTTTGAAATTTCATAACGAATAAGAATATATATACTTACGTATCTATATAAAAAGAAATAAAAGTACCCATGTTCAAAAACCTTTATATGTACACAAAACCCTTACTGCCGAGTCCGGGGCCTATGAGAATAATCGCCAAATAAATTATAAAAATATTGTAAAGAATGACATTAGGCCTACATATATTTATAACACTAAGTTCAAGGAGAAAGTTGTTATGAATAATTCATATGTTATTATAGAAAATTCACGCAAAATACACAACAAAACACTAACCCAATAGCACGACTAACACAATGCAAAGCATACGGCTCGAACAGCTGTTGGCGCGACGTCGTAATACCCGTAAATAAATGTAATCACACGATGTAATGTATAGAGTATAAAAATTGCAAATAGTACTAAGGACGTAGATTATGATTTCCTCTTTACAATGGTATACATAAAAGTAAATTTGCGATGTCCCGTGAGCAGCTACGAGAAGATTAAGTTGCGCCGGTTTTATCGTCGGATTCCGGCGAATGGCAGTCTAGGGGATGTAAAAATTCGCCGGAATCTGGCGAATGGCAGCTGGAGGGCTAGAGATATGGCAAAAGTGCACCTGTGTACAAAATTTTTTTTAAATCGCACCATCAGAGTGGTTTCGGGGTCTGTACACGGACAGACATCAGTTCGAAAACATTTTTTTTTAATTCAGGGAGCTCCAAAATGGATATATTCAATAAACTCAAATTAAAAAATGTTGACGAAAACAATACTTAGAGAAGTGATTCAAACCTATAGAGACATCCCAGAATTTGAACCACAGTTAAAAAAAAACTCAAACCTACTAGGATAGAAATACTTCCCTTCAGAGGACCGACAAACCAATCGAGACAAAAAACAGTACAGATAATCACTCAAAATGACAAATATTAAAATGGAAAACATTATAAGCATTATAAGACGATAAATCATAAAAGACTGAAAACAGACTGTCCCTCACTCCGCTTTACAAAAAAAAAACTACTAGAGTAATTCTTTGTTTGAAATTCATTATTGGTGATGGTGGATTGATGTTATTTAGATTTTTATTGCGGACATTTTCCATCACGATTTTATGTAAAACAAAGTTTTACCTTGAAAACTTTCACAGAGACTTTGTTTTACATAAAATCGTGATGGAAAATGTCCGCAATAAAAATCTAAATAATACTAGAGTAAATTATATTACTACATTACACCAAATTAGTAGACACATAAAAAGGTATGATCTTATATGTTCAAGATTCTGCCAAACTTAAACAAATTATTCCAAGAAAAATCCTTACACGTACATTATTTCCTTGCATTAACTTTACATAAGTGCACTAAATATTAAAAAATTACATACCATGTTATTAAAATAAAGTGAACTCCAAATATGATCTGGAAAAAGAAAAAAAACAACTGTCAATATCAAAGAAATTTATTAAAAAAATCAATACATTAAGTGTGATTGCTCACGAGGGTTGATGAAGGGGAGGGATGAGGTTCAGGTTAGGTGCAAGGGCGAGGTTGGGGGTTGTAGCCGATACGCTCGTGTATGATCTGCTGCAACTCCTGCTTGCTCTTATTGCCACCAGAGGGCAGCCATGTCTTCTGCTCGGCCGCTCGGTGCTCCCTAGCCGCCTCGTACTCCCTTCGCACTGGCTGGAACTCGGCCAAGTCATCCAGCTTCAGTTCGATCCGTGTCGGGCTTCTTCTGATCATTATTGTTTCTAAATCTAAAATGAATCCAGACATCGAAATACACTTGAGAGGAAATCACGAGTTGCAATTCTTTAGAAGTTTAAAAACATAGAAGCGAAATTTTTATACTGTTTTACTTCAATAAATATCGAGTTAAAGAAGTTACAGAGAGTCAACTTTTTCCTTAGAAAAGAAAGATTTCTCTTTGCAGTTAAGAAGTTTCCGTTGAGTTTTTCTTCAGAAATACCTGTTTATAAAAAGAATCTTAATGGTCTTTATGACTGACAAAAGTGTTTCAAAGATGTTTGAAGCAATGAGATAAATCTGTTTGAAACTAAATAATTGCACATAGACAGAAAACTTCACAACTCACTGCCTCAAGAATTGCACAAGAGAGGCTGCGATCGGCACTGAAAGCCTGGTTCCTTGGGCACTATACACTCAAAGAATTCTGATGTGATTCTTTCAATTAAAGCTGATTTTAAAATAAATTTTGACACTATTTGTCAAAATTGATTTTGAATGAAGATGGTTCTTGTTCTATTTTATAAAAATTGATCTTAATGAGACAGTAATTAATTTTGGTGTGTTGATGAGTACAATACAATACAATACAAATATGCTTTATTTTCAAAATACATCAAGTATTGAAATGGCGTCAGCTGGATGGTTAAAAAAAAAATGTTTATCGTCTTCTTTCCATGAACTCAGTCAATGAGTAGAGATTTCATAAACTAACAATATAAGAATAGTAAACATAAGATTGTAAAAAGCAAATACTCGTTTAGTGTTTTGTAGTAATTATTTTCTCATATTCTAATATTGTGGGCTGGGCTTTGATTCAATCCCTGCCCACAAGCTTTATTATAATTATTTTGTAAAAATTATTTTGATGAGTTATAATTATTTTGTATGTTTCCTTGGTTTCTATATACCTTAATTGAATCTATACCTTTGTAAAGTATTATGGTTGCACACTTATGGTATGGTACCATAGCTAAACCTGAATATTAAATCCACAGTAGAATGCCTATACTACATAATAATATAAAGGCCACTTACTTTCAAATTGATGCTAGGAACTGAACTGAGATCAACATCTACCATTTCTGGAAACTCTAAACCTGAAACAAAAATATTACACAACTTCATCAAAAGACAACTTTTTTTAATTGAACTAAATACCAACATCAAAATACACAAGTTTAGTAAATCAATGTCCATAATGTCCTTTTTATCCCTTCCTGACATATGTAGGCTATAGTGCTTTTTTGAGAACCATTCCACTATTTTCAATTTCTAATATCCACGACCTTGGACAGGATAGTGAAAGTCACAAACAGTTTATAGGCTACATTACAAGCTTACAACAAACAACACATTAATTAATATTTGTAAATAATTTATAAGTTATTTTTGACTGAAAACAGATGTAGTAAAGGTTTGTAGTAAACCTAGGGTAACAACTCAAAAGGAGTGTCTATAACACTACAAAAACTATTTGAATTTTACAAGCATTTTGGATCTTTAACCCTAGAAGTGGCAAGCTTTTTACTCTTAACTGTTACATAAAGATAATTACTAATATCTTCTTGAAATAACAAAGTTTAAACAAAAAAAGCTTAAAACATGCCCCCCCTTATAACCACTAACCACAAAAGCAAAACAGGTGTCCACTGCAATCCCAATTAAGCCTACAAATGCCGTCAACTTCCACCCAAGCCGGTCACCGTTTATTTAAGGTGGGCCCTCCACTCCGCTATACCACACATTTGCAAGCTAAATTGGGATTGCTCATGGTCGGGATTCGAACCCTAGCACTTCCGAATGGCTAGAACGTTACGCTCATCAGCTTAGCGCGTTAGCCAGCTCGGCCATCGGTGCCTAGGTGAAGAAAGTGCTTACTTGGTTATAGACCTGCCCGGTGGCAGGCTCGTGTACTACGAGAGCAGTTTCGGTTGTTGGCCCCCAGAGGGAACACGGTCGCGTAGGCGATAGTGTCTAACAAGTACACTAAACTGACGACAGATGCCTCCACCTGCCAATTCTTATTGAATATGTAAATGCGTCGTAAATTACAACTTTGCCATTTCTAGGGTTAATCAGAGAGGATCTTAATAAAAGTGTGATTGATTTGTTACCTGAAATTTGGTCCAAATTAACAACTGCTTTTGGACTTTTCAGCAGTAATTTTTTATGGATTATGTCAATGTCCTAATAGTCTCAATGTTGAAATAAAGCCTATTTATTATTCATACTACTTTCAGTTATCGAATCAGATGGTACAAACTTGTTTCCAAGTACTGTATTACACAATACTCAATACACTTCCCATTAGCCAATGACCATATTTATGGTCATTGGCTAATGGGAAGTACAAGCAAGATAATATTGATAAATAGTGATAAATTTTATCACTGTCAATATTATCTTGCTGGTAATCCAGACTCATAAAAACAGTGTGAATGGACTTATGTACAAATAATTCAATACTTCTATAATCAAATGAAAATTTTTTTTAGCCTACTCTCATAAGGTTGAAAATTTTCTATTTCTCTCTGTATCTCAGATAATATTATGTTAGGACAAATGAAAACTTTCTAGTTTTTTTACTATTTGTTTCAATAAGGAGGGTATTCAGATAAATCTATATAGTGCGGAGAAACAGATTATTGTAACAGATTATAAATTACAGATTATCAAGCACTCAATAGGCACAAAAAAATGCAGACAAAAATACAAATTACAATACAAAACATAAAATATCTGTTAACATTCTACAGTAATTCAATAAATTCAGCAAAATAAAATATAAAATAATACAGAAAAATAATAT
Organism: Nephotettix cincticeps; assembly: GCA_023375725.1. Classification (NCBI taxonomy): domain Eukaryota; kingdom Metazoa; phylum Arthropoda; class Insecta; order Hemiptera; family Cicadellidae; genus Nephotettix; species Nephotettix cincticeps. Next base: position 32,674,195 of record CM041790.1, on the reverse strand, counting down.
GACATAAATTAGTTCCCAGGCAACCAATTCTTTATCAAAACAAAACAGAATGGTTTAAATTCATAAGTATATTAATTTGTCTAATTATGACCAAAACGGTTTTCTATATTCTAAATTGTATAACACCGTCCAAAAACGGCGGTTTGTTTGACTGGCTGTTCACGCTCGTCCGGTTTCCCTGTTTCTGCAGCACATACATCTTCCCTCCTGATCTGTTTGTTGCGGTCCTGGCTCTACTGGGAATCATAGTAACGTCAGCTCAGATAGCTTGCGTGTTGGCGGATGGTGAAACGTTATCAGATCGAATCCTGCCTCTCCGCCCGGAGGCCCAAACTCCTTTGAAGGAAACTACAATCAGGGACTTCAAGCTGGTGTTGACTGTGCTGGAATTGGCGATATACATCTGTCTTATTGCTGGGACATTTTCACGCTCTTGCATGCTTCTCATGCCGTGGCTACTCAACAAACTCATGTTGGTTGTGGTCACAGCGCTACTGACGTGTCTCAAGTTCTTCACTCAACGACCGATGACACTCTCCACCCTCAGCATCATCAGTTATATGACCGAAGTCCACAACTACCTATACGTCCTCTGCCTTTTCCATGACATAATGAAACACCCGAGTGAATTTGTTTATGAATAAACTAAACAAAACTACAAATTTTAATTTGACTTTATTTATAGGCTGATTTTATTCATTTTCGAGTTATAGCACAAACCACATACTTTAAAGTAGGCCTAAATGTTAAATGTCTCATGATTGGGTTAATAGGGGGTATTCCCTTCTCAGTGAGACTCAAAATTATTAACTTTTTTAATTCAACGACTTAGAATTATATGGTGGCCTATATTGTATTTTGCTTGTTATATATAAGAGCTATGCCAATCTGATAATTGTTTTTAATTCGTTCCAGAAAACTTAGTCATTGGCAAAGCTACACAATCAAACAAATTCAACTTTTAACAAATCAACTTTTACAAACAACTCAAATTCAGTTAATAGTAGATTGCAATATTTCAATATAGTTTATCATATAATACAAAAAAATACAAACCTTAAATAAAAAGAAATTACTATAGACAGAGAACTTATATATGACTTATATATATGTTATCGATAAACAGGTGAACTAAGCCTATGAGGCACAGTATTGCTGCAGAGCTACTAAAACTGTGCACCATTGATGAGATTCAGGGTATTTAGTAGCAATACTGATCACTACCATAGCAACCAAGAAACGGAAGATCTGTTATCTGATACTACTGTTGCTCCTCAAAAGCCTTGCCTTGAACTAATACTGAAGGAATATGATAAGATCCTATCTTGACGTTTCATTTGAGACTGAATTAAAGGCCTTGAGAGTTTATTTTATCCTATGGGACCTACCACACAACAGATTCCACGTCAAATCCAGACTTCTATCTGCAGACGAAGATACACTTTAGTTCATGGAGAATTAATTTGCTGAAGTCTATATATTGGCACGGTAGCTTTGAAGTAACACTCTGGCCCTGTAAATTAATGGTTGCTGGAAACCAGCGGCTGGCGACTCCTGTTAGATCATGAGCAATCATCTCTAGCTAGACTATTTGCATCAGGGAGGGCGCCCGCGAAAAAAATATAGTACATTTAAAATGCAAAGAATGCTCCATTACAACTTAGGCCTAAAATAAATATATCAAAACTAAGGCCAATTGTTCAAATTTTCTGGGAGAGGAACCCCGGACCCCCCTCATCTGGTATGTATTCAACACCCCAGAGCTCCCTCGGTAGGCGCCCTCGTACCCAAGGTTTGCACCCTCAAATACGACCCACTCCGCCCTTGATGTATGCCTCTGTAACACTTGCCAGCCTGCGTTAAAGACTCTAACAATCACTCACTGACAATCATTAGGCCTACTCTTCTCATAACTGCTGTTTCTCCCTGGATTACAGCACATTACTCAACATTAACATTACTCTGGTTTTCGTCAACATTTGAAAGAAAGGATTCAGACACATTTTAGTTGAAAACAATGGAAAAATGTTTTTCCGCAGAAAGTTTCCTATTGATTATTAATGATGTGTAAGAAATGCAATTTTTATTAGTGAATTTTAAGCTATAAGATAACCAAAACATTTACCAAGAAATGTTCAACGAAGAACATTTACATTGAACCTGGGCTACTTTGGTGATAAAAATGAAAATTTAAGAATATATACAGTCAAATTCAAACTTACAAAATTGCATTTTATTTCGGTTATAACTAACAAAAAATATACAGGTTAATACATCAGGATGAGTAATAGACAATACGTTATTTTAACTTTTTGAAATTAATTACGTAACTAAGTGCTATTGCAATACAATCAAGTTAAAATATTGGCTATTTATATTTAAAAATTAATTTAATTAAGGTTACTCCAAATTATTAAGATGCAATAAATTTGAAGATTACCTGTAAAATTACTAAATAGACCAAAATGCTTGACTCCTCTACTTACAAATTGCACATGCACATACACAACAAAACCGTGAGCAATAGAGTAACTTTAACTTATGACTATTTGAAAAAAACTCCGGGAGACAGATTTCTGTGTCTGTGTCAGCTGCAGCTCTACAATAGAACCAAAATATTGAGAGAAACAGCGTTGGCACCAGACATCAACATCAGAGAGGAACGGATTATTTTTTTTTATAATGTTTTATTTCCGGATCAATGTTGCAGACACTTTATGCACAAAAGCGGTAACAGAGAAAAATAAAAATAACTTTGGCGGGTTCGCTCTGTTCAGAGACACCATGAGATTATTAATGTAAACAAGTTAACAGAATAATTAATAATAAGAGGGAAAATAAACATAATAAAACAAAAAAATTAATTGTTCTGTGATATAACTCAATCAAGGAAGATCTTCCAGGTTGGTGACATTCTGAGGAAGCCTCGGTTTTAACCACCGGTTCGAGGTTGGCTCTCCGATGGCAAAGGTAACCGCCCCAGGAACAAGATGAAGTTTGGATATGAATTTTGATGTAATATTTTTCATAAATTTTATGTGCTGTCCAAGCCAAATTCTTTGTGTAGCTGTGTTTCTCGAATGTGTCATGGGCAACTTGAATCAATCCTCAAAATCTTATTTTGGAAAATTTGAATTTTGTTAAGTTTACTTTTTGATATACACATTCCCCAAACTGGACAGGCATACGTTATCAAAGGTTTCAGAATTGTTTTATATATAAGCAGAGTACATTTTTATTTCAATGATGATTTTGAGTTAATATGTTAGTTCCAAAATTTAGTTTTGTGTCCAATGAAACGCCCAAATATTTCACGCCTTGATCATTTGGATTCCATGAAATAGCAGTATTTTCAATATTTATGCTTGGGGGTGTATTAAATTTTCGAAGAGAGAAAATCTTGGTTTCACATTTCGCTGGATTCAGATAAAACCTCCATTTTTTAAACCAGTTGTTTAACGTTGAAACACTCGTCTGCAATGATTTTACTGCATGATTAAGGTCGTAGTGTTGGGTGATTATTGCCGTATCGTCAGCATAAAGGGCAATTTTAGCTCGAGGACGTTCTGGAATATCTACCATGAAAATATTAAAGAGGACAGGACCTAGGATTGAGCCCTGGGGAACTCCTGCTATCGGGCGGATGCTGGAAAATGAAGAATTAAGTTTAACAGCAAAGGTCTTATCAGTTATAAAGGACTTTATTATGTTTATGAGGTGTAAGGGGAAGCCAAAATTGTATACTGTAGTTTATACAAAAGTCCGGCATGCCAAACTCTGTCAAAAGCCTGACGTCGAGGAATGCAGCTGAAGAGTGGTTTTTTTTCAAAGCCTCGGTTTATAATATCACTAATTCTCAAAATTAGATGAGTCGTAGAGTGTTTGGGTCTAAATCCAAATTGTGTGGGAGGGATAATATTGGCAGACTCTATATATTTTAATATTCTCTTTAGTATAATTTTTTCAAGCAACTTAGAAAGTGATGAAAGAAGGCTCATATGTCGATAACTACTGGGAGAGTGAATAAATAATCCTCCTCTCTACAACTCTCTTTTGTGTCAAACAGTTTATTGGCAATTAATTCCTACAGCTCTTTCTCACATGGCGTCTGGGCGTCAATGTACAACGTCAGTGTAAGAATCGTTCTCTTCTGAAGTACAGTATAAATAACAAAAAAAGCTTTTATTTGATTAGAATTTAAATAGACTAGTTGAGTGATCTGTGATTGATTTTGGGTATGATCATTTTTCCATTATTATTACTACCTCCCTGAAATGGCAATCTACACAGTTAGGTATTTTAAGTCAAATATATAGATGAGAAATGAGAGTAAGATACATGTATCATATCTTTTTATAAGAGTTTTTATCAAAAGTTTATCTTTAAACTTGATATGCAGTGTGAGGTCAAATCTCCCAACAAAACCCACCCAAAAAAACTTGGTATTACCGGGAATGTGGGGTTCTCCCATAAAACTATTACAATTGATTTAACTTTGTTTCTCTTGCTGTTATTTTCAGAAATAAGATCATTACTTTTGAAACAATACATTTTTAATTGATATCTAGATAAACTTTGAAGAATATATGTTAGTCTTATTAGAGATTGTCGTTTTAGCGAATTTCCCATAGGGAAGAAGCTATTACCATAGGTCTCATGGTAAGACTTAAGCCCGGGACCATGTTATTTTTTCTTCATTAGGTGCCTAGAGACCAAAAACAATAGTCGTTAAAATTTATATATATATATATATATATATATATATATATATGTATATATTATATTGAAATAATTCGACCAAGTACCCTTAGAAAACATTTTTATTCTTTCCTTTGCTTTATTTTTTTTTTATTTATTCTTTTATTATTAGAAAGAATAAAAATGTTTTCTAAGGGTACTTGGTCGAATTATTTCAATATAATAATAATAGTAGCCCTGTTTGATGAAATAAATATATATATATATGTATGTGTCTGTGAACACGATAACTCTCGTAAAAATGGTCCGATCGAGACCAAATTTGGTAGAGACGTGTATTCCTACAAATGCTCGGACGAGTTCGTAAACCAGACATATCGGCCAATGGGAACGGGTAGTTTGGGGGGGTTTTGTACCCAAAATGGGGTTTTTTGCGTTTTTCACATGTAATTATTAAAGTTTTCTAATTTTATATTTCACCATTGGAATCAGCTTAGTTTTTCTCTATCTCCAACAGTTACCGAGATATAAAAAAATCTAAACACAGTACGTTGTATTGTGGGGCTCCAATGTTAATCTTATGGAGGATAGGGAAAAATTAATATTTCCCATATTAATCAATATTTTTGGATAAAACTTTATATTTAGCTTCATGTGGTTGAGATCTATCCATTTATGCTTAAAAATCATAGTTTATTGTTTATCATGGCAGCAAACCTGCATACTCTTTTCCCATATTAATCATATAGGGAATAGGCAAACTCCTATATTTATGGACAGATGTTGATGAAAGTTGGTATAAATGTTAAGATAAAAATTATTTATGGTAGAAATGTCTACTTTCAGTGTTCCTCACAGCAGCTAACCTGCACACTCTTTCCCATGATAATCTAATGGAGAATAGGCAAATAATTCTCATGTTTATGGACAGATTTCTATAAAGCTTGTCATATATTATTATTATTATTTTATTGATTTGGAAATTCGCTGAGTACGCAGGTCTGCTGCGACGGGGGTATTAAATTTACTTAAGGGAGAAAGTATATGTCATTATTTAAATTTGATATGGAGCTCCTTAGTATGGAATTGATGTATGGCTGGATATTCATCCACAATCACTGGTTAATCAGGTGAGATACATAAGTTTGAATGAAAATCCACTGAATATCATCACAAAATTTCCGCTTCAGTTACATACCATACTCACCAAAAACATAAAACACTAAGTCCAATTACTTACCAAAGCGGAAGTCAATCATTCAATATTAGGTGAAATCAAATTCAACACCTTATGTTATTGACCTCATTTACTATTAGTGAGGTTTTATGCATTTATATATGTAATATTTTAAAAAATTCTTTTGTATTTTAGTGTTGAACTCCTACCGTCCTTAGATTTAAGCTCGTTTATGGATCATATAACACTGGAATGACAGATTTTGAAATATAATTAATTAATAAACGCCACGAGGCTAAATTCTACATCAAGCTTGGAGGAGTTGCGATCTACGTCAACGAATCACAAAATTTAGATATCGAAATAATTGACGTAATCACACAATGCCAAGAACTCACTTTTGAAGCTGCACTGGTTAAAGTTTCCACAAAAAACACTCATCTTATGTTCTTGGCATATATCAACCCCCTGGGAGCAAAGCCAAATATGGTTTAGAGGCTCTATGAAACATCCTCAACTTACAGAAAAGTGAAACAAAGACATTTGTAATAATGGGGGCTATAAAAATTGACAGACTTGATACAAAACACCAAGATAACATCCTGCTTGAAGAAGAGCTGTCTATGTGTTGGATAAGGAGACTACCGCTCCCTGCCACTCGAATAACCAGCACAACTGGAACGTCAATCAATTGCATATGTAGCCTACAAATATATCACAGGAGAAAGTAAGCTACACATTAATTCAAGCTGGTTTATCGGACCACTTAGGGCACATATTAAAGATTAACTCTGAAACAATTAATGACTGCAAGAAAACCAGCACTCTCAGGAGAAATTTTAGGAAGCAAAACCTAGATTGTCTCAAATATGAATTTGACCAAGAAACTTCAAACAGCATGCTTAGTGCAAAAGACACTAACCATGCATACAATGCTTTTTATAATACCTTGATAAGAGCACTAGACTACGCATGTCCAACGAAAAAGTCAAGGAGAAAGCAAAAAGCCCGAAAAGTGCTGTACAATGGTTTTGCAAAAAAACTACTGAAAGAGAATCTGAAATCCCTCCGTAAATATGAAATTACAGGAACTACCAGAAGACAAGGAAGAAATGGTTAGGAGGAAGAAGGACTACGGCTTAAAACTAAGAGACCTAAAACAATATGCTGCAATGGAACACATAGCTAATGCAGAAAACAAATCTAAAGCATTTTGGAACATTATCAATTCAGAAAAACAAGGAAACCAGACCCCTAACACATCACATGGATGTGCATACTTTTACATAATTGGAAATAAATGGGAAAATAGTAGACAATCCAGATCAGGTAATGAATTATTTCAACCAATTTTTTTCAAAAAAAGCAGCTGACACCCAAGAAGAAAATCGAAAACAATTCCAAAACTCAGGAACAACCTATATCAACAATACGCCAAACTGTTGTGATAACCTGTACGCTTTAGCACCTACTAAAGAAAATGAAGTATTAGAGACTATAGCATCACCCAACCCAAAGCCTTCATGTGTTATTGATGAAACACCAGCAAAAGTAATCAAATACTGTAAAACCCAATTGACCTCCCCTCTTGTCAGTATTATTAATATATCTTTTAGAATGATACAGTTTACCTCTACATTGAAACTTTCAAAAATCTATCCCAAGCACAAAAAGAGCTCTAAAACTAAGAAAGAAAACTACTGTCCTATATCATTAATATACTGTTTCCAAAATAATTGAAAAGATTGCATTAAAAATAATGCTTGCTACTGTATCTTGAATACAATAATCTTATTACAAAAACCAAAATGGTTTCTTTAAAGGGAAATCTATGATAACTGCTATTACAATAATGGTGGAATTTAGACCAACTGGAGGATCAACAACATGTCTCGGCTGTATTACTTGACTATAGCAAAGCATCTGATTGCCTTGGTCATGAATTAATACTGGACATACTTGCAGGACTGGGTTTTCAGGGCCGTGCAAAAATGTGGATCGCAAGCTACCTCCAAGGACGAAGCCAAGTTGTTGAAATTCAACAACTACAAAATGGGTTGCAATCAACACACAGATCAAGCCCTCTACCAGTGAACAGAAGGGTAACACAAGGCTCTGTCTTGGGACCTTTTCTCTTTGTTCTGTTTACAAATGACCTCCCAAACTGCATGGCAGATGACAACCTGGAGACCATCATGTATGCAGATGACACGACACTCATCCTAGCTAACGACTCTACACAGGAATCCTATCATCGATGAACAAAGCTATTCAGTACTGCTTGCAGAATGACGGTTATAAACCCCGACCCATTCCCAGAAGTTCTTGGCATCAACCAGGAGAGCAACACTAACCTATTAGGGATAACTGTTGATGATAATCTCTCCTGGACAATATATATTGATAGCTTGTGCAAGAAACTGGGCTCGGGAATCTGTGTGGTTAGAAGAATGAAGTGGATAGGAGTTGAGGTGGCAAAGGTGGCTTACCATGCACTAGTTGAGGCACATATTAGAGATATGGGGATGCAGTTTGGGGTGGAACATCTGAGCAGAACCTGAGTAGAGTGATGATCATGCAAAAAAAGGTAATTAGATCACTCTCAGGGCTGAACCCCCTGGAAAGTGTGCAGGGAAGCTTTCAAGTCCCTAAAGCTATTGACTGTTATTGGTCTGTATATCCTTGCTGTAGTGACATATGTGGATGAAAGGATACTACAAAGTGGGGGTGTTGTACATACACACAACACAAGGAGAGCAACAGACTTGCATCCTCCCAGCACACCACACAACCAGGTACAGCAAGAAGCCATCCTATGCAGGGAGGAAAATAATAACTCTCTGCCGCAGCACCTGAAAACCCTCAGAGGACAGAAGCTGAAAAGAATACTTCAAAAGTGGCTGACAGAACCACCAATGTATACAATAAAGAAAATACTTCGAACAAGCAAGTTAACCTTTGTAAAGCAATAAAAGAAGATATACTTGTATTTGTAATCAATTAGATGCCTTTACAATTCTTGATGAATTTGTACAGAAAAATTTTATTGATTGATAAACTTAATTTGAACAAAAAGTAAAATTGAACGAATTTAGAGTGTTAGATAAGGTTAAGTTAATAAGTAAGAAATTTATTTTTTAATATTCTCCATAAGAATAACTTTGCATGCTCTTAGACAACGTACTGTGTTTATCATGGACAGTAAATTTAACTTTTCTCTGGACAAATTGTACAACTTTTCTCTGGAGTTGTAGACAAATAATTCAAAATACTAATTTGTTTAGTTTTTTAAGCTGGTTTTAATGGTGGAAGTCAAATTATACTTTACCTTCATTGTCTTTGCCGAAAATTAAAAAAAAATAGATTTGATTTACATTTAAAAGCTCATAACTTTTGAACTGTAATTTTTACAGATATGCAGGTGATGTCAGATTTTTTAGTACTCTATAAACTATAAATTAATTAATACATTTTTATCAAAATTATTTGAGCCATTTTTGAGAAATTTGTTTTTTTAAAAATTTTTAAGTCTTTAGTGGTGAACTAACCTTAAAAATCAAGTTAAAAAAATGAAATAAAAAACCCTAGAGATACAGTAAATATACACATACATACCAAATTTCATCTAAATCGGACCAACAGGGTAGGCTTGGCTCTGTACATATAGACACACACATCATGTCGAAGCCCACTTTTTTGGAATCAGAGGACCCAAAAATGATTACATACTCTCTCAACTCAAATTCAAAAATTTGGACAAAAACAATATACTTTCTCCATATACTATCATACGAGGGGAGAAAGTAAAAACTGCCACAACCCATTAGAGAGATTAAATCAAAATTTTAGATATTAGATATTTATATTATATTTATATTAACTATTTATTAGATATCTATATAAATATTTATATAGATATTTATATTAACTATTCTTGAACATAAAATATGTTGATTGTATTGGGCAATTTTTCGCCTGATTTGACAATGAATGAGTGGTTTGGCACACTTATTGGGCTATGCACTTTGACAAAACATTCTTGATCCACACAATAAATAAGCTGGAGATTTTTAACACACTTTAAAAAGGTATTTTATCAAGGTGGAATTAGGTTTTCGAAAAAAAAACAATATAATTTATAAATATCATGTATTTAAAAATATATAATATTAAAATTTACAACAAACATGAACATTCAGAGTGAGATTATTCTGAACGGGAAATCTTATTCTGACTATGCAACATTTTTATAAAACAGATCATATTCTTATTATAATATTATGAAACAGTTAAAAATATAGCTTCTCATGCTCTCGTATTTCCAACTAAGTACAAAGAGCCAGGCAGATTTAAAACAGGTTTTTATAAACAAGCAAACAAATTTAATTAACGTTACTAACCATATTTCTCAAGATACAAAATTACAGATTAAAAATCTAACTTTTTCTCATTGAATACTTAGCTACAAGACACTGGGTGAATATTTTACATTAAGACACTGGGTGAATAAATATTCTAAACTAGCATGTTTAGTTATTGTTCTACTTTCGAACAATAGGGCAGTAGGTAAATATCACAGACTCACTTGTCGCTACTTGTCGAGATCTGCCTCCTGCATTGAGTGTTTTGAGCAGACTATTATTAATAATTTAAATATAAATCTACTAGTAAAGTTCCTTAATTAAAGTTATGAAGTAAGAATTTAAATTTTGTACTTTTTACAATAAATAATATATAAACATCTAGTTTTAGAGGTTTAAAAAAGTTTTTTCCTTTGTCTTGCTGTTAATTTTTTTTCTTGAAATACCTCTGGTTCATCTGAAATAAAAAGGTCGACAAAAATTATTTTATATCTTTATAGTTTACAATTATAAAAAATAAAAATAGTATTATTTGTATGGCTACAACAAAATTACATTAAAAATCTGAATTACTAAGCTAGAAAAATATTAGAAAAAATCCCAAAAAAGTGTAAGTAACCCTCTCTCAGAAAATGACCCTAATTACAAATGCCAATAGGAAGAGCTTTTGTAGTAAGGGTTGCGACATGCTTTAGCGGGCGCACCACCGTGCCACTTGTGGATCACATGATCCCGCTCAGCCGTCGGGTAAAATCTTGTTAACCCCGCAACTGTTGAATAGACGCCTTTAAATTATTTTTTATGTGAATGAATACTGCCAATATTTGATTTAGAATTTTTATAATTAATGCCAATATACAAGCCAATTAACCCCTACCCCATAGGTTCCTAACTTACATTTGCATCATCGCCACCCTGAACTCTCTTAGTCAAACCTCACTCAAACTCCTGTCCCCTACTCTGGCATTCGAACCCTCCTACCGCGTCCAAAGCCATGAAAATCTGACGGCTAATGCGTTTCAAAGTTGATAACAGTGTGGACTTGATTATGGCGATGGCTACAGGGTTTCTGGGGCTAGTGCCTACTAGTACAACTCTTTGCCAGTTCATTCAGAGCAGCGAGGGTCATTGACCTGGCACGTTCTGTTCGCCTGTAGTGACTGTTTTTGGGTAACGTTGTTTCACTGCTGCCTCGTTTTTTATGATAGCAAGGGAACAACGTGCCACTGGGAAATTTTGTTTTCGACAAAAACACTGATGAATCTGTTAAATGTTGAAAACTGTGAACAAAGATAATGCTATGAGAAAAATTAAGTACCTGAGAGGTTTTCTCAATTTAAAAATGACAAAAAGTCTATCAATAACAAACCTACCAACTGCCTGAATCAATGAATAAGAATAATTTATTGCCACTGCAAGGGTTACAAGCATGGGCATTGTCAGAATTAATATCAAGAATAAACAACAATATCTTATACCACAACAACATAATTATATAATTCTTGAAACTATCAATAAATTCCTCCACAATAATATGGACACAAAGCTATTAAATAGGTAGTGAAGTATTTTTTAAATTTTGCTACATCTAAATATCCATAAATAAATTATATAGTCGTTTTGATTGCTCAATAAAGCTATTGTTGGATGTTCATACAAAAAGGTATTTTATTTGTTCTAAAAAAATTGTAAATTAAGTAATTTTCTCTTTAATTAAACTTAGAAGAAATAATCCACAAAATGAATTAATTTAATTTTTTTGTAAAACAATATTATTCGAGGTAAGGAAAGTAGCTTTTTGTTATTGTAAGCAATCCAATCCAGTGTATTTATTTCAATCACCTGACTAGAACTGAACTTTGATTGGGTATTCCTCCCCTCCCCTTCCGATGGACATGATAGTGAGCCGCGTCAGGTCAGATGTGCCTTGGACATGGTCAGTGATCGACCACCTCTTTTTGCTATTTAGATTTTTATTGCGGATATTTTCCATTTATTTTACATTTATCGTGATGGAAAATGTCTGCAATAAAAATCTAAATAGCATCAATCCACCATCACCAATAATGAATTTCAAACAAAGCACCTCTTTTTCTCTTACTAATCTCGCTAACATATTAGCAAAGTGTTTTCTATTATTAGTATAAAGTCAGTGTCAACATCCAATTTTGTAAACACCTGTACGTGGCAACTCAACTCCATCTCTATGAAGATGACTGCCAGAATGAGGGCCCTCACTCCACTTCTCGTCGTCGCCTCTCACCCCTGGTCATCTCATCATAGCCGTGTATAAAGGTATTCTCAACGGTCCTCCGCTCATTTTATATTGCTCTCACATATTTAACAGCTATTATAGATGAGGCTGTATACTCACATTGATAAGGCCTTCTGTGTTACACTTACTCCTGGCATTATTATTTCATGATAAAATTCATTAGTATCACTTTTATTATAATTATTTTTTGTATATATCAAGCAGTTCAAAACATAAATGGCTTCCAAATTTAAAACAGTGGTTTACTATGTGTCCTCATGTTTACATTATATATTATGATCTACTAATTAAAAAATGTATTGCATAAGCAAAAGAAAAATTATGTGTCAGTAAATTAAATTATCGTAATTAACAAATTCGCTGCAGAGGTCGCGGTTTGGTGTCAAGTTATGAGAAAGGCGAGTTCGGATGATGCAGATTGGCACGCACATGTGATATTAATTATATTATATAAATAATATATTACATTTATATCATAGTTTATTTAAAAAAAAATAATATATTAAAAAATTTAAATATTTATTTTAGTTAAAATTACAACAAAATAATAGCCGCATTGGCCGTACTACTAGAAATTTTAAGCCACAGCAAATGTGTTAACTATTTCAGGGCAACACTCACCGTTGAAGGTCTAGTCGTCAGGGATAAAAACACATAACACAAATACATATACTAGACCAGCGCATCAACATATCAAGAATACTGAAAAAACAATTGCTTTTCCAAGACCAGTTGGTTGGTCTTTGGCCACATAGTCGCTCGGAGTGCCATGATACGACTCAAGTCGGATGACTGAAGTCGTGTAATATAGACTGTGACCAGTAATACACTGGAGTCATGGCCGAAGACCAACCAACGGCCGGGCCGGTCTTGTTTTTTCCGTATCCATGAAACATCCACCTTTCAGTGCTCTAGCCTAATATATGTTTTTGTGTTTTATGTATGTATATGTTTTTATTCCTGATGACTAGACCTGCACTGGAATATAACGGTGAGTGTTGCCCTAAATATGTTAAACACGGTAATCAATTACCTCACTGAAGAAACAATAAATTAAAGTGAAATACCTTCACTTTTTTCCGAATCGCTTAAGCTCTCCTCTTCAGATTCTGACTTGCGCCTGACTTTTTTCTTCTTTCCAGTTTTCTTTGTTGCTGAAATGGTTAGGTGATTAGGATCAATAAAATTAGTAAATAACTTGAGATGAAAATGAGTGCACAAAAATGATGATAAACGAAAGCTTATGGTTGTTGAAATGGTTAGGTGATTAAGATCAATAAAATTAGTAAATAACTTGAGATGAAAAGGAGTGCACAAAAATGATGATAAACGAAAGCTTGTGGTTGTTAACATATACTTTACTGTTTCAATATTTATTTTCAATATTCTCAATGATTTAACACTTCACTGCGGGCAGCCACGAACGTTGCCGCGCTGGCCTCCCCCAGGTGCGCGCGGCAACGATTGTTGCAGCGATTCCATTGTTGCTTAAATACATCAGTGAGCTGCTACCACTTCCCCGCTACCTGTGTTTGTTATTGCGCTTGTGGCGAGGAACAATTCTTTCATTTTTGGCGGTGTCAGTTTTCGATTCACATGTTTCTATGAAAACATATGTTTATGTAAACATTGTGTATTTGTAAATAGTAAATACTGTTTTGTTTAAACACCAAAAATGCAAGTTGCGGCAAAATGGTGAAAAGTAAAAGGCAGTAAAAGTGAGGCCAATGCAGCAAAAGGAATATCCATAAAAGGGTGGTTTTTCATTGCACCAAGTGTGTACATGATCGGCTGGTATTGTGCATCACTTATAAGTGTTTTGATGACTGGCACAAGTGAACGAAACATATCTGGGTAGGCTGGCGGTGTTGTAAATAGTATAACATTGAAACCTAACTACGATGCTTGAAAAGAGGACGCCAACACACTATTGGATGAGAAATGAACTAACACACCTAATGGCGGAAAAACAACACACATTGTTTGCTCATAGCCACTCCGGTCACACAGTGCACGTTCTTAGTGATCTATCTAGCGAAAATACGCGGACGTGCAATGTGCATCCTGGAATGGGTTAAGCCAGTTACAATAACTGCTATATACTATAACAGTGATTTTCTGATAGTCTCGGAGCGAGACCCTGGCATTTATTGCGCGGGCATAACCGTCTCCATCTGAGACGCTCGGCACTCAAAGGGTTAATGCCGAATAAAATGACATGTAACATGTTATAGTTTGTGTTAGTTCATGTTGCAATGTTGCCAAAAAGTGGCTGGCATTACTGGGTAATATGTGTATGTGTATACTGCCATGTGGCAGTCGGAGGGTTAAAGTAGTACATGTGAAAATGAGTGATCATTTAGACAAACATACACTTCGTATGATTTGATATGAGTTGTTAGATGATGACGAAGACAATGAAGATATTTAATTATAATAAGATATAAGATTAAAGATGTACTTATTTCTTAGATTCCCTGTAGGAAATAGGTTAGATCATGGATTTATCTAAAAAGAATGTTATCAGTTCATTAATAATAGAGTTGTTCTTATAATCAAACTATGATCTCACTAACCAAATTATGTCACTGTTTAAAATTTGATCTCGCAAATTGCCAACACCCCCCCTAGAGAGCTAAGAAATATCCATGTGAAAATGTGAGTTATATCAACAAAATGTGTTACATTTCAACTGTTAGGTTGAAGTATAAAAATGAACAAAACCAGAAATAACAATTGGTTGCCATAGTAACAACTTAATAGTGACTTGAGCAGCTGATGTGTTCACTACACCCAATATTATTGGATGAAACAGAGTGTTTAGCTTCATGAGGTTGAGATTAGGGTTGGGTCGATTCCAAACATCGATTCTTGACTCCACCGATTCTCAGGGTTAGAATCGGAATCGAAAATGATCGCCGAAAGTCGATTCCGATTCTTCGATTCCAAGCGTTCGTTGTTCTGCCGCCGACGAACAGCGAAAGAAAGAATTATGTCCGTTTTCCTTGTCACGATGTCGTAATAAGATACAGTCGTCATTGTTTTGATGAAACTCGGATCAGGAAACCAATAGTTGCCCTACTAACATAAAATTATCGTTCACTTTCAGTTTATTGTCGTAGCTGCGTAAATAAAACCAATATTTCATTTCAAAGCAATCAGGTATACGATTCCGAAACGAAAGTAACAAGTACCCAGTAAATTCAATAAATAAACGAAATTACTTATAGACCATATAGAAAATGAGCATTAACACTCAAACTTTTCGTTTCAGATTACATCGTCAAAACAAAATAAATTTATTCGAACACAAAAGTGCAAACGACGAATGATGTAAATTCTTATCCTCTTTAAAATAATGCAAGAATATCATTGGTCGGTTCAAGGTAGCTACATACCTCGTAATTATTCTTATTTCAGTAACTGATAAACTTCAATGCGATGTTGAATCTCGATATTGAATGTTGTCGTCCATGCCGATTATCAGAAATGACATAAATTTGAATCCTTTTTAAAAGTAATGCAAGAACGTCATTGGTCGGTTCAAGGTTCAGAAAAAAATATTTTGGACATTTAAAGCATTACATTTGTTGACGGAGGTCAAATCAATGTCTGGAATAGGTGGAATCGGGAATCGATTTTATTTATATATATATTTTATCGATTTGTTTTCAAATAAAATATTTTCGTGTCAAAAGTAATAGTAAATGAAATGTGTCTACATCGGCTTTAAAATAAATATTTCTTCTAAAATAAATATTAAGTTCACGAAAAAGACCATATTCCAGCAGACGTTTGGACAGCAGTAATAATTATCTAAAATCCTAGAACTGTTGTCACAAATTCCTCATCTGACATTTATATATTTCTTCCCTCTCCGGATCTGGATTTATATTCTTCCCTAATTGTGTAAATTATTTTTAATCCATTCTTGTACAATTGCAGTGTATAAAGAAGACATAGAGGTTATAATTTGAGATACATATAAAATGAAATGACTTACTTTAAATAATTAAGTCAATAGTTGAAGCTTCAAAAAGTGAATTTTATGCCGTTTGGTGAGTTTATGGTTAGAACTGTATTAATAACTTGTGAGTAAAATCCAAAATCCAAATAAAAAATGAGTAAATCTAAAATGAATACGATCATCAAAGTGACCGGTAAAATAGCTTAATAGGTAGACACCATTTATTCAGTTTTAAATTGTAAGGAATTGCAAAAAGTGCAAGTATCAATTAATGTACCTATTGCAAAATTAATTAAATTAATGTTCATAGATTTAAAGTAAGTACGAGGGCAGTCCAGAAAGTCTGTCACGTTTTGATATAAAAAAAAAACTTAAGTGCAAGAGAAAATTTTTATTATATACATTTGAAAGTACAACTTAAATAATATTTTTCAACATAATCACCAAACAAATTGAGACACTTATCATAGCGGTGAACTAATTTGGAAATGCCGGTGTCATAAAAGTCTGCCGCCTGTAACTTTAACCAGTTGGTTACGCCCTCCTGCAGCTCCGCGTCGTCGTCAAAGCGCTGCGTAGCAAGCCATGTCTTCATTGCCGGAAACAAGTGATAATCGCTGGGTGCAAGGTCTGGACTGTATGGCGGATGTGGGAAAACCTCCCATTTGAAAGCATCCAGGACTTCTTGTGTTCGATTTGCCGTATGTGGTCGGGCATTGTCGTGGATAAAGAGAATTTTTGAAGTCAACTTTCCTCTGCGCTTGTTTTGGATCGCTCTTCTTAATTTTTCAAGTGTTTCACAATACCTCGCAGAGGTTATTGTTGTTCCACGTTCCAAGAAATCAACAAGAAGAACCCCTTTCCTGTCCCAAAAAACAGTTGCCATGATCTTCCTTGCAGACAATGTCTGAAGGCATTTTCTTGGTTTTTTGAGTGAGTTTGTGTGACCCCATTCCATAGACTGAAGTTTGGTTTCACAATTGACGTGCTTCACCCAAGTCTCGTCTCCTGTCACGATGCGATCGAGTAGTGAATCACCATCTTCGTCGTAAGCGTGCAAAAATGACAACGAAGCAGCCATTCGCTGATTTTTGTGGGTTTCTGTTAGGATTTTGGGCACCCCTCTTGCTCAAAATTTGTGATAACCTAATTTTTTGCTAACAATTTCGTGCAATAAACTCGATAGCTCTCTTATTGTGAATCGGTGGTTTTCTCTAATCTTGTCATTGACTTTACTCACAATGTCATCAGTCACGAGGCTTGGCCGTCCACTTCGTTCTTCGTCATGAACATTAGTTCGGCCATTTTTGAACTGAATGCACAGACGCCGTACTCCACTTTCACTGTAAACATCGTTCCCATAAACTTGACAGATTTGGCGATGAATCTCAATTGGTTTATTGTTTCTAGCCAACAAAAACCGTATTACCGACCGTACTTCACAACTCGCGGGATTTTGAATTTCGGCACACATTTTCAATTGTTATTGAAAAACAACAAAGAGCGACACGAACCTCCCTCTAGCACGGCTGGATAGCCACTGAACGGAGGAACGTCCTGACGCCAAAATTGCCGCGATAGCCCCGCACCTAGCGGCTAAAACGCAAAACGTGACAGACTATCTGGACTGCCCTCGTATTAGTTTTGTACTCAAGCGACGGTGCCATGGGTAAAATAATATAAAATCTCGTCATCAGCTATAACTAGCTATTAAACAAAACTCTAAAACTAAAAACGAAATGTGAAATAAGCAGAAGTAAAATAGTTTTATTAAAGAACAACAAAGAGAATTTGTCAGTCTTTGCTGTATAAGCTAAATAATTTTTGATCTCTATGGCCATTTTCTACTCTATGGCTCTTTTGTTTATTGTTGATTTGTTCATTACAGAGGTACGGCGCTGTCGAGATAAGATTGAAGACTCCGAGTTAAATTATTATAATAGTTGAAATTAAAAAATATATTTTACAGTACTTGATTAGTGGCAGTTTGTATTAAAATAGAAGAAGATCGTGTTAGTGAAAGTTCAAAAAGTGAGACGGGTGATGTTAAACGAAATCCATCCAAGAAAAACGCGATGTGGGACTATTTCCAAATGATGAAAGACTTCGCCGATGATATATCATCGAAGCGTAATTCCACTTTTTTGAAAAAGATATCAGAAAGTTTGTTCTAAGTTTATTTACTTACCATTAATCATAAGAAAGGTTACTTCGTATCGACCATATATATTCCAGTGACGATATTTCAACGACATAGGTTATTTGCATATATTATCGGCGACGTCGATGGGAGTTAATCGCGGGAATAATGGCGCTGAAATTTCGACGACGCGGAGGTTTTTCGCGTTTATTACGGCAGCATTTATTAATAATTTTTGGCCCAACCCGATTTTGGCACATGCGCCATAATTCTCAGCCCAACCTGACACGAATTCAAAAATCCTGGCCTGCAGACTCCTAATTTATATTTAAAAACCATAGTTTATGAATTTATCATGACCAGCTAACCTGCATACTCTTTTTCAATGTTAATCATAAAGAGACTAGGCAACCTCTTTTATCTATGGACAAATGAATATATCATCTCTCTCAACTCAAATTTTGATATAAACAATACTTTCTCCAGATACTATGTATGAGGAGATTAAGTAAAAATAACTCCTCTTTATGAACATGGTAGAGGAAGATTCCTTGAGACTGTAGGAAGAGTCTTCTCAACTGAAATTTAGAGTCTTCTTGCATTCACTGAGTTAAGCGGTTTTGCATTTGGACTTTGTTTTCCTTTATATTACAAACCTGGTGTTTTGCCTGGCGTTTTTCTGTTATTTTTGGCAGGTGTTTTGACGGGAAGATCTGTCACAGTATCGTCTGCGTCCTCTATGTGATCAGTGGAACCCTTGGTGAGTACTTCATTAATTATGGTGTTCAACTCAGCTCCAATATCCTAATAAAACAAGCAATACAGAAAAATAACATTTTTCATACGAAAAAAACCTTAATTTAGATTATTAATTAACTAAAAGGGAGTAACTGTCTAAGGTAAATGCTCATTTTTGTCAGGTAAATGGTGTTGTTATGCGGTAATGTCTCAATGAATGTATTTCTGATTGACGAAAACTCTTAAATCTTAATAAAATTTTAAGATCAATTCAAAAATACTCAGATGTCAGTCTCAAAAGAGTCACTGGTTTTACTGTCTAAGAATATAAGGGTGTACCCAAAATTAACCGGAATAGTATTGCCGTGGGCAGAGCTGTTATAGCAGGGGTTTCTGCCCCTAGTGCAATTCTTTGCCAGTTCAGAGCCACACGGGCTGTTGACCCGGCACATTATGTTCGTCTGTAGTGACTGTTTTTGCTGGTCTGTTTCACTGCACTTTAATGATGGCAAGTCTAAGTGAACAACGTGTACTGTGAGCTTCCGAATTCAAGAGATTGTGCTCACAAATAGTCGCCAGATGATTGATCAACTGTCAAAAATCAATGGAATGTCTTGGATCACAGTTTAGTATATTTTAATGGAAGATTTATCAATGAAACAGATTGCTGTGAAATTTGTTATTCACGTTTGTTCTTGTTCTTGGGTACACTGACAATGAAAAAGCATGTCGAGTCAAAACATTTAGTGAACTGAAAAAACAGCTTAGAACTGATCCTAAATTTCTTTTAAATTTAATTTCTGGTGATGGATGAATCATAGTGCTATGGTTACAATTCTGAGTCAAGACGACAAGCAAGCCTCTTAAATTCTCGATCTGGGTAGTTGATGGACGTCCAGAATGAGGTTTGTCATCGATCAACTTGTTGCCATTTTGAAATCGAGAACACCATACATATACTTAAATTATCCCCATTGCATCATCTTTGTAAGAAATTTTCAATATTAAAAAAGTTTCAGCAGCGTTTTTACTAAGTAGGAAACAAATTCCATTTAAAACTTGCCATGGTAAAAAACAAAATAGCTCTAGCAAAAACAATCACAACAGATGAACAGATATCTGAAAGAAAAAAATCTGTGTTTGCAATATAATACACATCATTAAATCCAGATGATGAGGTGTATAGTTTTTAATGCTGGATCATATTAATTTTCTTTTCCTGATTAATTTGCTAATCCTGATTAATTCACTACTACAGATAAAAGTTGTCAAGGAACAACTAAATTTATTATTGGAAATATCCCTAAATCTAACTTACTTTTAGCCCAGGCTTGGACGACCGAGAAACAGTGGATACAATGCTTAGGAAAAGCGTGGCTACAGGTTGGTACAACAGACGCTCACAGAAGCAGCTGGCGTGGTCTGTACATATACATCAATTAGAGGTCAACGATGACACAATCACACACTAAATTACTTTGTTTATAGGATACATGTGTCTTTCATACAAGATACAAGGAACTAATAAGGAAAACATCAAGAAACATGTGTATGAACATTTGAAATAACAAATTTATACCTGTATTGCATTAACACTTATAACGAAACATAATTTTTATAACGCTAAGAGAAACATACGGTCAATTTGACCGTCACTGTGCTTTATTGGTGTTTAGTGTGTTTATTATTGTTTTTATGTATCATTTGGCAATCACATGAGTAACAAATGATGTTTTACAACATTTTATGACAAATCGCATTTATTACGCAAAGATCATGTGACAGAAAAAAATGAAACTCCAAACTCCACGCTTCAAGACGACCAGCTCTGGCCTCGGGAAAAAAATCCGTATAGGATTGTTGCCCAAGGCCATATTTGTGGTCTTATAGTGGGTAATATAGATGTTATTTTACTTCTAGCAGGTGTTCTTTTGTTTGTTGCGTTTTACTACAGCCTTTTACCGATTATACAAGGTATAATCACAGGTATATTCGACCGTCGATTGCCAGCCGGTAAGCGAAACACGCGGTAAATTTGACCGACCGTAATCACACAATTCGTCCAATATGTACGACAACGTCCTGCCAACTAGTTGGAAATGACCAAATATTACGGAGAGGGGTTTGGGGGAAGGTACTGGGGTTGACAGCCGTCAAGGTCAAGCAGTTTAGCCACTATTACGTAGTAAAATTACCGATCGGTCAATTTGACCGATGTTTCGTTTTAAGTGTTAACCCTTAAATGTGGTTTGACGTTACGATACATCGTATTTCACAGCCTTGTGTCAGCCCTGCTGCCCTCTATGAGCTACAACTTGAACTATCTCAAGCAGTACACTGTATTGCCAATAGAGTAGCTTTTATACACCAATATATTCCATGGTCTGTCAGTAAACTGTGTAACCCTGGGGTTACAGCATTCACTGATTCACAGCATTCAGTGAAGGGTTGGAAGCCAAACGGATGTACTCGGGTTCAATGGCAAGGGGGTAGACCCACCTTAAATAAACAGTGTCCGGCTAAGATGGAAGTTCACAGCATTTGCAGGTTTAATTGGGATTGCAGTGGATGGATAAAGAATGCCAGGGCACATTTTTTTAATCAAAATTTTGAGCATTTTGTACATGTTCAAAGTTGTTAAGTTTATTTTGAAATTTTTCAAAATCAATCTTTTGCACAAGGGAACAAACTCCTGCATCAAAGGGTTAAGGCAGAGCGAGTGACATTAGGGTCACCTAAAATTCACTAGATGGGCGATAGTGTCGCTTACTTATTACACATATGTAATTGTTTCATACCAGCTTCCTGAGTGACAAGAAAAAATTCTGTTTTTTTGCACATTGATAAACATTTTCACACCAACAAAATGACATATTTTGTAAAATGATTGGATAAAAAATGTAGCTTATAAAATTGATTTTTCGTAAATAAAATATTCCACTCAAACCTTGTTGATTTATATATTGAAAAAATATACCAAAGTATATTTATGATACAATCAACTGAAAATTATATTTTTTTAAGTCGATTGTTTTGCTTGCACCACCTTTACAATGAACTCAGAGAACTTACAATATTGTGATAAATCCTCTGGGCTCAATGTTGAACAAGCATTAAACAAAGATTACCAATGAGCCTGCGCAGACTTCTGTCGCTCCACGGCAGCAAGGACAAACAGAATGCAAGATCCTTCCACTGCCTTTCACACAGAGACTCTTTCATCCGTTTACACAACTTCTCCACAAGATTTTCCAGCTGCTTCTCCTTCTGGATCTGATCCATAATGTACCTGTTACAAATTTTATTACAAACATTTCATTGTTCTTATTCTGTTGTGTCCCAAGTCTGCTACAAGTTTTATAACACCTGTCATATTAGTCCGATTCATTTATTATTAATATCCTTTATGATCTATTATGTTTTTAAAAATTAAAACTACAACTTACTATTTTTAATTAAAGTTTATTCACAATTTTAAGTAGTATCAATCTTAACATGAGCTGTGTTCCCGCTTTAAAATCTGATTTCTGAAGGTCACCAATTTGATCCTGATCAAAGACTTAACACAATTTTGTGTCAATACTGGACCCAGCTGTCTATGTTCATTGGGCTCTTGACCCTTACAGAGCAGCAGCCACTACGCACGGTTCCACTCATTACACAAAAAATATTTTGGTTGGGGTCAAAAAATAGATTTTAAAAATTTATGCTTTTTCACTCCCCTCTGATGGTGAAGTTTTTCATAAAAATGTTTAGTGACCATATTAAGAACCAGCAGTTCTATTATGTATTCTTAAAGGTCATTTTCACTATACATCTCATCACAGTCTAATCCGGTGAATATATTTCACTTCCTTTATCTCACTACAACAAACAATACAAACACACCTGTCAAAAAATACAAATAATGTCTGAGCAAGCGAAACAATAACACGAGGATGACTTGGTCAGCCGGAAGAACAGATGTTTTAAGATCAGTGATGCCAAACCACCAAACAGAAATTTTTAAAATAAAAAACATTTACTATAACGATAATAATTATTTATATCCTAATGTAAGTATAGACAGCCAAGAAACAATTTTAAAATGCCTAAATGACATTTTAATTTTTTGATGTATATGTACGTCAAATGCTCGTGAACTCAAGATCGAGTTACGCATATATACGACAACCGCTCGGGAAAGTTTAAGTAATGGTCCTGGCAAATGAATCAAGTGGTCTTCGTCGCACCTAAGCGCTGTTAAAAAATTTAAGTGATAACATTATTTATTGTAATATTTTACAAAAAGTACTGCTGACTCTTATAACCACATAGAAAATCTGCAAAATTTGGGTAGAATAGGTTTAAAAATAGGTTTCAAGGTTGTTAGCCTAGAGAGATATTCTATAAGAATATAAGAGAAAATATTTTTTTAAACTTACTTTAATATGATTTCAAAATCTTTTTCTTCCACAATAATTTCAGAGCTGGGATTGGAGAGGTGAGATATAATGTCGGGGAGAACATTGTACAGAGTGTTTCCCTTCAATGAGAGTTCCGTGAAAAACCTCTTAGCCAGATCTAGAACAGAGCAAAACTGATGTGAACACACTTAACGGTTAGGGCGAAAAAATAGTTACGAAAAATGGAGCTTATCACTTCTATATTTAGCACTTCAAACATGGTATATTCATTCAATATCATTATTGGACTTTTCCAGCATGTCTGTGTTTTTAACTACATGTTTTTATAGGTGAATAAACTCCTCCCGTTTTCAAGTGATTACCTAATAATTTACAATTAAACTTGAAAGTTTAATGCTTCATCAGGCGCATTGATTCTGAAACACCGTCAGGCGCATGCGAAATTTACCTCCGTATTTGGAAAATTAAAAAAGTAAATACTGGTAAAAATATTGTTTACTATTATAATCATAGTTTTATACCATAAGTGTTAAATAACCTTTTTTATCTCATATAAAAATATTTTGACCTTGAATTATTAAGTAGTACTGAACTTGAATTGACCTTGGATTAAATTGGATCTTATGAATGAAATATATAAAGAAGAATAAAACATATAAATTTAACATCAGTTAAATAATATTTCACAGATTCAGGTTTACCTTTGTCTTCCCTATCACTATCAGTAAACAGTTGATGATTTCTAGGCCACAGTACAGCTATATGCATTTACGTTATGTTCTTTTTTTCCTTAGTTACGAACTAAGAAGCTAATAAAAGTGTATACTCACTACACAATTCCTGTAAACCTAATGAATTTTTTAATTACTAAAGCATTTATTTATGAAATGGCATGCACAAAAGTTGGCTCCACATTGACAGCCACGTTATCGGGCGTACACGGAGATTACCTCTGCACACTGACGTTAACTGAACCCCACACCGATGTAGAAAAACAAAGCAGGGAGACTGGACATTTCTCGGTTCCTGGAAAGAGGTGCGTCAGGTACGGTCAACCGCCGACCTCAAAACAAATATTTTCCACATTTTTAAGTAAAATAGTGCAAGTGCAGAGGTGACCTCCGCTATGGGAGGGTTAAATTACAGATATTAATTAGTGCTGCTGCCAAGTAGTGTTCCAACTCTTGTCCTGAGCGCACACTATTTTGTGTCTTCCCCCTATCTCGGAAGCGGAGTGTTGTGGTTATTTTTTGCCTTATCAATATAGTTTTTCTATTGTGCATGATAGATAATTATAGTATGATTGGCAACGTTATATGATTAATATGTGTAACTTAAACTTTCAATCTTTACTTGTAAACAGGAGGTGTTTCTTCACCTCCAGAAACGTTGTGTAGTTAAAAACACAGTTGCTTTGGAAAAATCCAATAAAAGATATTGAATAATTAATAACCAACACCATTATGAATTTTAAAGATGATATATTTATTAAGTAGGTACCCATCTTTGTGGGGTTTTAGCTGGCTTTTATCAGTCTAAAAAATAACACAGCTTAGGAGTATTGTTACAATCAGATACAGTTATATATTTGAATCCCAAGAGAACATGATTTGTTCCTTAGAAATCAAGTGTTTGTCAGGCCTGTCTTTATCTGGTCACTCAAATAGAGCCTACGCTCTCCAATCTAGTTCATTCTTTTCTTTATATTTCATATCTAATATCAAACTCACACTGAACTCACACTTAGTGATAGCTAATAATGTCAGTGACTCTTCCAGTTAGCACAACAAGCTTTGATTGACATGAACCCAGAGAACATTTTCATCTGGGTTAGGATAAGATCTGTCTTCAAAATCTCCCCCCCCTGTTATATCTTGTTCTATAAGTCTGTAATTATTATTATTTTAAAAATATTACAGCTGTTATCATGTTTGCATTCTAAGATTAAGAAACAATAAAACAATACTTAATATTCCAATATACTACAATTTAATGAGTTTTAATTAATTAACTACATACGTAATAATGGCGACGAAGAGGTGAAAATTAAGATATTAGACTATTACTTACAAGCTTGAAGAGAACCGGTCATTCAACATGGATAATCAAGAAATGGCAGAACAAAACAAAGCAATATTGGAAACATTACAAGCTCAAACCGCTGCTCTTGGTCAATTGGTCAAACAACTTGTAATTGATAAACCAGGAAACAATGAAGACACAACACCTATCTTAAATTCTTCTATAGCCTTTGAATCTTTTGATCAAGAAGTGGAGACGTTCAAATCGTATAAAGAGAGATTGGAAAACTTCTTTAAACTAAAAAAATACATGGAGAGTCTAATGAAATTAAGGAAACAAAAGCAAGAATATTGATAAATGCACTTGGTGCAAAGTATTATTCCCTTTTATCAAGTTTAACAGCACCTGATCTTCCATCTTCAAAAGACTATGAAACATTGACTAATTTACTGGAAAAACAACTCTGTCCACAGACGAATGTTCTTACAGAAAGACACAAATTTTTATCACGGGAACAAGGAGCTAATGAATCTATTTCTCAATACATTACAGTTTTAAAACAGCTCTCTCTATCATCACAATGGAATTGCCAAGAACAGAATTGTAGGAAACCAGTAAATAGTATTTTACAAGCTCAGTTTATCCGTGGAATTCATGACAGTGAAATTCGGGAACAGATTCTCCAGCAAGGAAATAACATCAGTTTCGAAAAATCTGTTGAAATTTCACTAGCAATTGAAGCTGCTAAAAATCAAAATAAGTTATATGGTTCCGATACGGATGTTAAACTAGTTTCTAAATACAGAATATCAAAAAATATTTCAAGTTTCAAATATACGAGAAATAAAGCTACAAAAAGCCGACAACCGTCTGGAAATTTCAAAAGAAGAAATCTGCTTACAGATCTTGGTTTAGAAAATACGTGTTTACGCTGTGGGAAGAATAACCACAAAGCAACAGATTGTAGGTCCAAGAACCTTTATTGCAAATATTGTGATAAAAAAGGCCACATCGAAAAAGTCTGCATTTCATCTCGTCTAAGGCAGCCAATAAACCTAGTACAAGGATCAGAATCGGAAAGTAAAGACGTGGATTCTGAATATGACTGCAATCAGGTAAAATCTGTGCCTATATATTACAATCTAGGTGAAATTCGAGATGATCCTTTTGTAGTCACAGTCAAGGTTGGTAGAAGTTCAAAACAATTTGAAATTGATTCTGGCAGTCAAGTTACTATAGTATCATTAACTGATTTTCAAAGTTTGAAACTTAATTGTGAGTTGAAGCCATCTAATGTAAGGTTTCGTTCATATACAAATCAATATTTTTCACCAATAGGTGTAGCAAGGGTACCAATTTCATTTAAACAGTTTAAAACTCACGGCAATTTATATGTTGTAAAGGGGAACTACACTCCTATATTAGGTAGAGACTGGATTAGAAAACTAAACGTACAAGTAGCAGCGGTTAATTTAGTAAATGCCCGCAACGGTTTGGATCCAGACAAGAATACTATCGATTCAATCAAAACTGATCTTTTAAACAAGTACAAAGATATATTTCAATCAAATATATTCCAAATTTCAAATGTTCTTTGAAACTTAAAGAAAATGCAAAACCCATATATATGAAGCCTTTTCCTTATGCTCTGTTAGACAAAACTAAAAGAGAAATACAATCCTTAGTTGATCAAGGGGTCCTAGAAAAAGTTGATCACTCGGTATGGGGTACTCCTTTAGTTATTGTTCCAAAACCAGATCAATCTGTAAGGATCTGTGCAGATTATAAAATTACACTAAACCCCCAATTGGTAGATACTAAATATCCTATTCCCAGAATCGAAGATCTTTTAAATAAATTAAATGGAGGTAAATACTTCTGTGTTTTAGATCTGCATAAGGCTTATTTACATGTACAGTTAGACGAAGAAAGTCAAAACTATGCTGCAGTTTCTACTCCATGGGGAACTTACAAAGCAAAACGTCTCTTTATGGGTATCACAAATGCACCAAAAGAGTTTCACAAAATCATTGACCAGGTAGTATCTAACTTAGATGGAACTATCGCATATTTTGACGACTTTCTTATCCAAAGGCATTCTTTTCAAGAGTGCTATCAAAGACTAGAAAAGTGTCTCCAGACGTTGAGGAAATATGGTTTACATGTAAACATGAAAAAGTGCAAATTATTTCAATCTGAAATAAATTACCTCGGACATCGTATAACAAGTCAAGGCGTCACTAAATGTCAAAATAAAATAGAAGCTGTTACAAAAGCACCTCGTCCTACTAATGTGGAGGAAGTTAGATCATTTCTTGGGCTAGCACTGTACTATGCAAAGTTTATTCCTAATGCATCTTCAATTATTCATCCATTAACTCTACTTCTAAAGAAAGACGTTAAGTTCAAATGGAGTAACAAATGTGAAAACGCTTTTAATCAAATCAAAGAGGAAATTACAAGTGATAGAGTGTTGACTCCTTTGAATCCAGACTATCCTGTTACCATAGCTACGGATGCAGGACCTACTGGTCTTTCAGCAGTACTGTCCCATGTAATAAATGGTAAAGAAAAACCTATCACATTTGTTTCCAGGTCCTTAACTAAAAGTGAATCAGCCTACAGCCAACTTGATAAAGAAGCTACTGCTGTATATTGGGGTATAAAGAGATTTTACCAGTATCTTTATGGCAGAAAATTTCTATTGATTGTAGATAACAAACCACTTCAACAAATATTCAATCCAAGGAAATCCATGCCAGTCATCTCAGCCCATCGCTTATTAAGGTACGCTCAATTCTTAAGTGCATTCGATTATGAAATCAAACAGAGACCATCAAAAGAACATACGAATGCAGACTACTTTTCTCGAAATCCAATTCCTCTGGATGTTAAGTTGGTGGAATTCCTTGAAGACTCATACAAGGTAAACCAGACAACTGTGGACATGATTACAGACACCTCAGCTATTACAGCGGATACAATAAGATTAGAAACAAACGGAGACCAAGAATTACAAAGCCTCAAAAGAAAACTTCTTACAGGAGAAATAAAAAGTCCAGAATTCACCCTTCATTCTGGTATTATTATGCGAGGATCAAGGGTTTACATCCCTAAAATACTTCAACCAGCAGTACTAAAAGAATTACATTCGTCTCACCTTGGAATAGTAAAAATGAAGAGCATTGCTAGATCATTATGTTATTGGCCTGGCATTGATGCTGCAATCGAAAAAATGGTAAAATCATGTAAAAGCTGTGCTCAAGTTAAAAACAATCCAGTCAAAGCTCCTCCTCACATTTGGGAAGAACCTCAAGAAAACTGGCAAAGGATTCACATAGATTATGCCGGCCCTTTCAAAAATCACTATTTCTTTGTGGTTGTAGATGCCAAATCAAAGTGGCTGGAAGTAATAATGTCTTCAAAAGCCCCAACTTCAATATCAACGATTCATGCATTAGATGACATATTTTCTCGATATGGACTACCTTACATGATTGTTTCTGACAACGCTTCTATATTTAAGTCTGATGAATTAACTAAATTCTGTCAGGATAACGGAATAATACAACGTTTCTGTGCACCAAACCATCCTGCAACAAACGGTCTGGCTGAGCGATCAGTACAAAACTTAAAACAGAAGCTCAAAGCAATGACTGAAGATACAGGAAGTCTTGAGGAAAAGCTTATTCTTTTCTTATTTAAGTATCGCTCAAGCCCTCTTAACAATGGTAAAATGCCTGCAGAACTTTTTATGAACAGGATTATACGTACTAGATTATATCTCATACGCCCTATGCGAAATTTAACAAGAGGAATATCTGATGATTACTCAGACAAAATAAGATCACTAGAACCAGGAGATAGAGTTCAAGCCAGAAACTATGTAGGATCTACACAATGGAAATTTGGTACAGTTTCAAAACGTTTGGGAAAACTTCATTACATCATCTTATTAGACAATCAAAACAAGATAAAAAGACATATTAACCAGCTCAGAAAAACACAGGTTGAAGGTAGTAAGTTATCAAAAATACCAAAATATTTCCAGAGATACCAAAAAGAAAATCTAACACCAAACCTACCAAGTCAAACCAGTATTCCTAGCTCTCCAGATGTTTTGTCATTGAACACTTCTTCAGGAGATACTGCACTATCAAGTCTCACTTCTCCTCGAATCTTACCGCAGCCTCCATTGGATTCACCAGAGGAGATAACCACATCTAGATCAAATTGGAATTATGCAATGTCAGAGACACCTGTAAGTGCTAACCAACAAAACAATGAAGGAACATCAGCAGCATATCATGAAAATATTGAAGAACCACCAGCTTATCAATTAAGGCGATCTTCGAGGATGAAGAAATCTAAGAAATGTGGATGTTGCAAGTGAATGTTGAATTAATATTGAAGTCAAGTGGGGGAGAACTGTTATATCTTGATCTATAAGTCTGTAATCTATAATATTATAAAGAAGAGGTGGTTTCTGTATGTTTGTTTGTGGGTTTGTTGTGGCAAGTGAATGCGAAAAATACTGAACCGACCGGTTTGAAATTTTAGGCAAAGGTAGATCTTAAACTCATGCAACACATAGGCATACTCATTTCCTTAAAATCCTCTCGGGCTACGCCCTGTGAACGTCCTAAGTTTCAATGTTTACATTTTTAGAGAATGAAAACATAAAATTACTTGAATGTCAACAGCTGTGAATACTAAAATTTGACAGTTTGAGAAGAAGGAGAAGAAGAAGAAAGAGCTGCCGTGACCGTCCTAGGTTTCAATGTCTACATTTTCTAATGACAACATCCGTTTGCACTATATTTTGACAGTTCGGGAAGAAGAAGAAATAAAGTTGATTTTTCAGATAAACTGCTGGATCGAAATTAGTGAATTATTTGAAATAGCGGAATGGTAGATTTTAAGTTGTTTTCTTACGACTGTCTCTATTACATAAATCCTTATCCTCTCCCAATATTTGACAGATGTTACTTTGTCATGTTGTAGACACTCATGTTTTGTCATTTTGTAAACAATGAAGAATTAATTAACAATAACTTAAATGTATCAGTAGAGCCCACACCTTTCAGCCTTTTTAACCCGTGCGAAGAACGGGTACTTTGGCTAGTTATTATTATTTTAAAAATATTACAGCTGTTATCATGTTTGCATTCTAAGATTAAGAAACAATAAAACAATACTTAATATTCCAATATACTACAATTTAATGAGTTTTAATTAATTAACTACATACGTAATACCCCCCCAAATAACATCTAAATCTTAGTGAGTCCAAGACATATGAAAAAATAGAAAATGAAGAGACAATGGCAAAAGATAGAAGATCATAGCTAATATGGGACATACTACAAAGGAAAATAAACTTTATTGATATACCTCTTTTTACTTTCTCCACATATATGATAGTATAAGGAGGAAGTATTGTTTTGGTCGGAATTTTCAAATTTGAATTTTTGGGGGATATATCCATTATAGTGCCCCCTCAATCAATAAAAGTGGTTTTAGAGTGATATCTGTCTGTGTTTGTGTGTATGTGGATGCTCTCAAACAATGAAGTTTTAAAACATCGTTACTCCTTAAAGGGTTAAGGAACATAAGTTACAAAATAAAATTTCATTATAATAAAGCACACGTTTAATAGTAATTTTTTAGAAGCTATTGAATTCTAATAAAACAATATTTGACTCACCAACAATTTCTTCATGTTCATCAACTATACAGAGAGCAACTTCAGATATTTGGCCTTTGACCTTAACCATTTCATTGGTCACCAAATGAGAGACAACAACTAATGTGTTGCGGCGGACTTTCCATGATTCGTCCCTTAACCTGAAAATTTATTTTTAACTGTAAGAGTAATTACTTGAAAGAAATGGATTGATAGTTTTAAAATAGACAATAATCAACAGTTAATTTCATCAAAGATTTCAGGATCCATGCAATTGTCGTTTTTCTCGTTATTCCACCATGGGGAGTGTCACCGCCTCACCATCCCCATCTCACCAAAAGGGGGGTCTAGCGGGCGATCATATCCCTTTCCGTTCCAGATCCTCCCAAGATTTCCTTCTTTCACACAAATATGCAATAATATACAGAGTGACATTTTCAAGGATTTAAAAAAAATTTTCATGAAAGTTGAAATAGTTACTTGAATTTTTTAATAATGTTTCCTTCTTATTCTAATATAGTTATAAATTTCTGTGGAGAAGTTAACATCGATTGAAAAACTAACAAATTACCATGAATTAAAGATATTTCGGACTACATACGATGTAACATATATTTACACTGATATCGAAACTGGATAGTATACAATATTATATTTACCTTTCTCTGAAAACAGTTCTTTCATGAGGTAGTAAATAGTTATTTATGTAAAAAATACCATAATTATAAAACCAATATTGGGATTGAGATGATAGATAAAACTTTACCTGGCATACAAAAAACGAGTCCAGGGTTCGACTATGTTAGGGAACTTGAACAGAAGATCACCGAAGGCTATTACTAGTGAAAGACGGACACTCTCCTCTGGGCTTCTCTCAAGCATTGTAACCAGCAACTGCCAAACAGTAATCTTCATTAAAAACAAACTCATGATTCGAAACAATGATTCATATTGTTTTAGGCTATATTAAAATATGTATCATTAGTAGTTCTCATTACAGTACATCAGATCCTTCGATTTTACAATCATGGATCTTGACAAGTTTTTGTCATCACAACCTAAATTAGTGATAGGAGAAACTAGAGATGCTCGATCGCCATAATAAGGTCATGTTAGAACACTTCTGCTGACATCCTATTGGTCTGCAAGTAATACATGCAATATGGGGTTTGGACGTTGTATGTTTGAATAATTTTAATTTTCAACTACTCGTTATACAATTGATCAAATATCAGCAAAAAATTAGATTTACCTTAGCTAATATATATTATATTTTCAGAGAAATTGGGCTTCCTAGCGAAACATAACTAAATTCTTTGTCATTTATTTAACAACGAGGGCAGTCCACAAAGTTACTGCCATTTGGGCGTGGCTGTAAGTAGTGAGGTTAGCGCTGCTATCCTCATATCGGCGTGCGCAGCCATTCAGTAGGCTTCTAGCCGTACAAGGGAGAGCACCCGCCAAGGTTTACTGCCTTTATGAACATTATGAACATTGAATCACCCCATCACTTTTTGAAACACGACTAATATGAGCTTCATATTGGTACGACTGTTTTGTTGCGTCAAAAGGAGGAACGGTTCCCTGATCGCATAAGCTGCTATACGTGGATAAAATATTAAGCTGCAAATGCACAATAATTTTGAGCCAGCAGGGAGACGGCTGGTTGCCTGATTTTCACGAAAGTCCTGGTGGCTCTGAGGTTGTGCAATTGAATGTATTAAAGACAGTAAAGATTACTTTGAAGTTTGACATCTGTAAGAACATCTGTATTTAATAATATTGCGTGAACGTGGTGTGAGTCAGAAGTTTTGGACTAAATGTTATTACCCAGGGTCTCGGGTAAATTTCAATGTCATCTCAGGTATTTTTTACAATCCGATGCCTTTCAGGTAGTAGATACCTGCCCGATCCAACATCTAATAAAAGCCTGCCCGAATAAAACCCGAGACATGCCACCCCGCCCGACCAATCGGGTTCACGCAATTACCCAAATTTTTGGGTAATTACCCGCAGACCTCTACTGATTATTAAAATACTACTTTTAACATTGTACACCTTGAAAAAATATTATTGAGACAATAATCTGAATAGAAGAGAACCTGCATGTTTTCATTGCAGAAGACAGAGGACACCATCATGGCTTGGGTGAGAGAGGTCGCTGCTACACACTTGAGCAGAGGGTCGCAGTACCTCTTCGGGTTCTTGCAAACATCCAGTATCAAGTTGCTGGAACAATTCAACCATATTTAACTACCCATATTATAAGAAACATAAGTCTTAACTATAACCAGCAGCCCTGGTCATCTAAGGAATAGTTAACAAATCTTTGTTTTGAATTTCTTGTATTGTAGTACAGTTCTTGTAACACACAAGATAGGTAAAGTTGCTGTTTGTAAAAACTGTACAGATCACGCAAGACAGTTATTTTTTATACACATTTTATATTTATCAGATATAGGACAGCATTCCTTGTTTCTTGCCTGTGCTAATTTAAAATGAATGCATTAAAGACTAGTTCTTAGTTACAATATTACATAATTTGAATGTGTAATGAAACAACGACGAAGATCATCAAGTACATTGGGTAGATTTATTTTCAGTCAGATGTTAGATTTTATATAAAAAAACTATATTTAGCTTCAATTTACACTGTCAAGGGAAGGTGGATCTTCTTACTTTCCTTGATGGGGGAAGTATGCTTATTTGGAATGAACTTGAGGTTTACCGAGATAGGGGTTTACTCTTCTAGGGTATTTGTACACCCAAATAACAAGTTAGAACTCTAGAATTAGGTAGTCCGTCCATGTTCTACCATTCCCATCCTTTTGAATTCCTTTATTCTGGTGATTGCACAATATTTCTCAGGTAGACGTGCCTAGTTTGCTGGGGCCTTTTAATCATCCAGAATCAAACACAATGACTTGACAAGACTGTGGAGGCAGACAAACTAAACATAAGTTACATTTTTTCTGCTCAGCTTTTTTATAGCACACCTGAATCCCGCAACAACTCCGTCTCCATTGACTATCTGAGAATCCAGCATGTGGCGCACCTCCTCCGTAGCAGTGTCGTCTGCAGCCGCCAGCAGGTCCGTCTCAGTTATCACCTCCTCCTCGCTCTGACAACAAACACATGTAATAGATAATAGATTACCTCAATAGATCTCTCTGTTTCAAGATATTTAATGGCCAATAAAGATAGTAGACAATCAATAATAAAAGATAATATATAGAATAATAACAAAGAATATGCCAGTATCCATGCCAAGATAAATGAAAAAGTCAATAAAGAAAGAATTTCCAAGAAAGCTTCTCAAAAATATAAAATTGATCAAGTTCCGTCACAACAAAATAGAGATACGCGAATAGTGATTTTTGGGTTTGAATCAAATATTTATTTACTATTCCGAATGATGGATATTTTCGAATCAAATATTAAACAAAGGGTTTATTTTCATCCATTTAGATGATCTTCAAAACTTGGGCGAGTAGATTAGATTAGATTATTGAATTGGAAACCTAGAGTATGAATAAGGATTGCGTGTAAGATGATTGTGGCACAATATTGTAGTCTTGTGAGTGTAGCTAGACATCGCCCCACGCTATCTCAAGCATCAGTGTACTGCTACATCCGAATGCTTGATGTATGAGATGATAGCTCAACTTGGCCAACAGGATTTCTTTGTTACGTCAAAAGACAATAGTTGAATTCTTATGTTCCAAAAAGTAAAAAATAAAATTAGTGTAACCGTGCTGTAGATTATAATGTTATAAATGACTAAATGAGATTATGTTGCTTTGTTTTTAATTTAAACTCAACCTTTTTCCCCATCAGGTTGTTCGGATTAGCCGGACGTTTGGATTACCGGGACTCTGGTGTATATTGCAAAAAAGATAATAACTTAAAATCAAAGTAATTTCAATGGTAAATTTCAAGTAAATTTCACACAATGAGTAGGCTAATGTTCTTATAAAATGCTTTCCTTTATATGTTTTTTTCCTGTAGCCATATGTATTATCTGAAAGCAATGGGAAAGATCAACCTTGTGGCTAGAAACATTGGGCTGAAGCACTAATTTGTTTAACCCTCAATTACTGGTGTGGGGATCAAAGTGATCCAATTTTAGAAATTTTTAATGAAATTATCAAATATATATTTTTACAATTCTTTAATTTTCTTAGAGCTTGTAATGTATTTAACGTTTATACACCATTTACACAATGAGTACAAACAAATATTTTTAGAATATTTTTCTAAATATTTGAGACTTTCAGCTAAATATGTAATTTTTAATTTATAAAAAAAATCAATTAAAATTTCTAATGCTAAACTGACTTGAGCAGTTTTGAATGACTTTGCATGGGTCTCTAGATATGATTTTTGCTTTCACTTTTTCTATTTGTATCTGAATAACCCTCTCTACAGTTATCTTTCCCAGTTTTTTCAGATTCTTTTCCTATTGATTACCACGAATAATAAAAAAAAGAATTCACCTAACGGAAGAAAGTTCATGCAAGAATTTTAAACATACATGCATCTTACCTTGGGCAGTTTGTGTTTTATTGAATTACGCGAAGCTTCAAGAATTTTATTTGCATTCTTCGAGGGTGAAAACGCTTTGAATTTCTCTCTCATTTTCTTTTTTAGATTTTCTAAATAAAAGTTTTCTAGGAACTGAGAATATCTGGAAAGAGAATTCACATTAAGATATGAACTTTATGTATCACAACTTCCATATAGAAATACATTAGTTCTGACCAAATTGTACTTTAATTCTTGAAAATAATTATATTTACACTCACAGAATTTATGTTGAAATAATAACTTATGAAAATAATTATAAAATTTATTTAATTAAAATAAATATAAAGTTTTTTTTTCAAAGCTTAATTGTTTTTATTTATAAATTAATAAATTGTCAATCAAGCAAGTATTGAATTTTAAAATTATTTTTTTTTAAATTTTTAATTTTCTTAGCTT
The DNA here is from genome assembly GCA_023375725.1 of Nephotettix cincticeps. NCBI lineage: Eukaryota > Metazoa > Arthropoda > Insecta > Hemiptera > Cicadellidae > Nephotettix > Nephotettix cincticeps. The sequence continues at coordinate 32,637,742 of CM041790.1, read as the reverse complement.
GTAATATTTTATTTGTATTAATGTACAAAAAATATTCAGAAAACACATATATTTTTTACTAAATATAGACAAACATGAAATTTAATTTTAAAAAAAATAAAATAAATCAATTTTTTTCTAATTAAGTTGACTTGAATTAATGGTTTAGATTTTTTTGCTTAAAATAGAGAAAAAACTTTGATATTTTTAGTTTTTTTAGAGATTCAATTGATTAAAAAAAATAAAAAAAAAAAGAAAAACGCAAAAAAAACACACATTTTAAAATACATGCAAAATTCATGTGATATACGAAAATGAGCATTTTAGGAAAAACTTAAAATTTTTCTAAATAATTTTTATTATCTTTAAGACACTATATAATAATTTTTATATAAATAAATATATAATAAATTAAGATATTGTTTTTTATGTACCAATGAAGAATACTTTACCATTAACTCATGAAATAAATATTTATGTTGAAATAATAACTTATGAAAAATGACAAAATGTACAGTTTTATAGACACAATCATCCCGAGCTTCACTGTTTCCAAAGCATTAATTTATTTTTAGTTTAAGATACAATAAATTACAACAAGTAAATCAGAGATCCTGACGATTTTCCCATTTCTAGAAATTTGAGATATCTGCAGCTATGTGTAGAAGTTGGGGAGTCATTCCCATCTCTGTACCATCCACTTTATGCCAACTATTATGTTTTTGACATCTATGGGAGAGAAAACCCATGAAAAGCCAATAGAAGTACCATAAAATATATATAACTCACTTAAATGCAACATGACCAACAAGAAAAATGAAGCGAAGGAGTAAATTGGATTTGACAGTATTCCTGTTGGCAGACTTGTTTTCAACTTCTATCTTGGTTTCATTGGGGTTCAGAACAGTCTCGTTGAGGGAAGAGGCGTTGGAGTCGTCTCCATTCACAGCCTTGGTTGCGTTCAGGAGTGTTTGATTTGCTAAAAATAAAATAAAATATAGTGAACAAAGTAACAAAACTATTGATATTTTAACTATTTTTATTTGAGTTAATAGATGATGTTTACCTTCTTTTTCTAACGAAGAAGATGAAGAAATCATAACTTCAAAGAGATCACATAAAAGGTCTCCATAGATTTTACTCGGTTCAATGGACAACTGAAATCAAATAGGGCATTATTTACCTAAGAGAAAAAACTGCTCAAAGAGAGAAACGGATATAAATTCTCTTAATACTGTGCACCATGTAATGTTTTCTTATAATGATTGAGTTCAGTTCACAAATTAGATTGATTATTAGCGAATTTCCCATAGGGAAGAAGCTATTACTGTAGGTCTCATGGCGAGACTTAAGCCCGGGACCATGTTATTTTTTCTTCTTTAGGTGCCCAGAGTCCAAAAACAATAGTCGTTAAAATTTATATATATATATATATATATGTGTGTGTCTGTGAACACGATAACTCTCGTAAAAATGGTCCGATCGAGACCAAATTTGGTAGAGACGTGTATTCCTACAAATGCTCGGACGAGTTCGTAAACCAGACATATCGGTCAATTGGAACGGGTAGTTTGGGGGGTTTTGTACCCCAAAATGGGGTTTTTTGCGTTTTTCACTTGTAATTTTTAAAAATCTATAATTTTATATTTCACCATTGGAATTAGCTTAAAAAACTACACAATTAAGTTCCTTAAAGTTTTTCACCAACGGTTACCGAGATATTAAAAAATCTAAACACAGTATGTTGTATTGTGGGGCTCCAATGTTAATCTTATGGAGGATAGGGAAAAATTAATATTTCCCATTATAATCAATATTTTTGAATAAAACGTGATATTTAGCTTCATGTGGTTGAGGTCTATCCATTTATGCTTAAAAATCATAGTTTATGGGTTTATCATGGTAGCAAACCTGTATACTCTTTTCCCATATTAATCATATAGTGAATAGGCAAACTCCTTTATTTATGGACAGATGTTGATGAAAGTTGATATAAATGCTCAAAAAATTAATTGTTTACGCTAGTTACACTTTCAGCGTTCCTCACAGCAGCAAACCTGCATACTCTTTCCCATGTTAATTTATGGAGAGTAGGCAAATAATACTCATATTTATTGACAGATAATGATCAAACTAGTCATATATTATTATTATTATGTTATTGATTTGGAAATTCGCTGAGTACGCAGGTCTGCTGCGACGGGGGTATTAATTATTCCAACCAGTATTCTATAGGATCAGGAATGTCCAGGCGAAGCACGTCTTTCAAAAGAGTATTATGCAACCACCGGAAAAAGGTATTTTTAAGGATGGGCAGTCTAACTGATTACTTCTATGAGAATTAAGTAGAATATTTCACAGGAAGGTGTTCTTAGCCAGTTTTGTTGGTGCATTACAATACTTCAGTATCTGTAGTAAACTCAAACTCTTTATTCACGATAAACATAACAATGTTGACCATAGCTCTTGTAACAGATGACATGTCATATCTATAAATAGTAACAATATTGTATGTTTGTTTATAAAAATATAAGGATATAAGAGAATTATTTATTAAAATCCCTGACTCAAAACAGTTGTGCTCACTTTAAAAAAATCATTAACTATGTAAGGACGCAATTCCACCAAGTAAATCTCCAGTTTTTTTCAAAAATTTGTTTATTTTTTCTTCATTCTTCAAATCTCTAGGTAGTCGATTATATAGTTTTATGGCCATGTAATATGGGCCCTTTTCCAACAAAGATAATCTTTGTTTGGGGTACTGCAGGGTATCCCCATTTCTAGTACCTTGAGTGCCAAGACTATTGTAAGTAAACTAATTTCAATTTGGTTGTTTCTTGAAAAACTTTAAATTTTCAAAAATGTTCAAGTGCTGGTACTGTCAATAACTTAGAACTTTTAAATTGTTTTTTACATGATGCTCTAAATTTTTGTTTAAATATTGCTCGAATGGCCTGTTTTTGAAGTTTGAATATCTTATCGATTAGTTATGTATTAGTGATGTGCCTCCCTAAAGGGTGATGCTATATCATACAATACAATAGATAAAAAATATCCATGGTAAACTAGAAGACCTGTGTTTATATCTGATTTGTTTGCTATTGTTCTAATGGCATACAAAGATTTATTGAGCTTTTTTTGCCTGACCAGAATTTGTTCATGACATTTTAAATTATATTGCTAAGTAGAACCTAAACAGTTCACACTATGGAAGTTTAAACAAAGCTCTTCATTTGGTATAAGATATTCCTCAGCCAGTCTTTTTCCTATAATTATAAGTGAAAGTCAGTATTTTTGTTTTAGAGCAATTCAAAATAAGACCATTTATTGTTAACCATCAGATAGTTAATGGAGTGTATTTATGAGTTTTAATTTTGTAGCATCTTTAGTTTGACCGTTAATTAATGCTGTTGTGTCATCTAATCATGTTATCTATGTCATCTAGCGAGTGTTGTGTAAATGTGGTCAAGATATCGGAAACCATTAAAGAGTTAATTGTTTGTTATGACTTTTATCCTAAGCTGAAATACTTAATTTTCAATATAATGGTAAAAGACAACAAGAAAAAAGTATACATATATCAAGATTCAATTCAAGATTCAAGACCAAAATTATAAAAAAATGGATAAACTACTATCTTAATGCTTTAACTCTAAATATTGTCTGAAAAGGCAATCAAAATCTAACTAATTATAAAGTAACAACCAAGATATCAATTTATCAAACTATTCTGGTTTACATTGTTTCATAATTTATTGTCAAACTCACATCCACGACAACGTTGATAGCTTCCTGAGCCAAACGTGTAAACAAGTCGCATGCTTCGAGTTTAGTAAAGCTGGTTTTTACTATCTCTGCTAACAACGGAAACATTTCAAAGTCTGCAGAAAATCTGAAATAAATGTAAAAAATTATACACATTATGTCAGGTACATAAATCAATTGGAAATACCAATAAAAATAAACTGCAATTTGAATTCATATTGAATTGAAAATTAATTGAATAATGGTTATTTGTATTGGATTACTTAGCACCAAAACATTGGTTTTCGTTACTAAAACCCAAAGATACTTCTTTCCAATCCATTTGGAATCTCAAAAACACTTCATCATGGCTCTAGACAAAATATAATAACAAAGATTACTTTCAGGAAGAAGTGTTTACAAACAATATTTCACTTGACACTTGAAGTTTTTGTATTATCAGATCTAAAAATCAGACCTGGGTGGCGGGATGGGGGGTATATGGGTGTGTATCAGGTGCTGGTATGGCGGTGATGCCAAAAACAAGTTTATTTACAAAACAATTTATTCTGCATCAGATTTATTGAATAAATGTAAGTTAACTTTACTACACAGTTCTAAACAACTATATTGACGTTAAAATTAGGTTTATTTACAAATTTATAAGTTGACATCAGCTATAGAAAAGGTTTACCGCAACATTGTCTTGTGACTACATTATGAAATTATCCAAATCAACCCTTAAAAAAGTAACAAAATTGAGTTCACCAAGTACAAACGACCTCATCCTGTAAAGTTACTTTCAAGACTAGATATATAATAATTGTTGTTAACAATTTCTTAAGTGAATAGACTTAATGCATGAATTTTACATGTAATTCCATTACTGAATGTATAAGCACTCAAGGAGAAAGAATTATTGACATTACAAGATGCAGACTCATCCAGGCAAGAGTTACCTTTCTACAGTTGATATACAAAGCATATAATATGCTGCCAAAGGAGTTAGGAATTTAGAGTTGGTTCCTTTACGAAAATAGGCTGAAGATTATTTGACGATTTTATTGATGTTATTATTTAAAATAATAAGTAATTATTATATGGCATGTATATTTCAGTCATGTCCTTGCGTAAGGTATATGCGGTGATTTAAAGACAGTAGGTGTGGTATGCATGACATAGGCTTGCTTCATTTGATTGCTCCTCATCTGACAGGAATCACACTTCGCCCTTGTAATAAGGAGCAGGATCAACAAGAACATCATCAATATATGTCATCTTTTATTTAGATTTTTACCATGGGCATTTTCCATCGCGATAAGTAATACAGAGTTTTACGACATTTTGGGATCTGGAATCTGATCCCATCCTTAGGTGAGCTAGAACCTAAACCATAACAAGATAATAATCTTAATAGATCATTATTCGTACTAAGCTGGTAAAACCTAAAAATAAAAATATTTTAAGCAGTCAAAAACTTACACAAACACACAAAAGAAACTTTGCAAACACTAATAGTCATAAGAAACTAAACACGCCCACTCGTTACAAAAGCTTGAGAAGAACTAACTGGATTGGATATTGCCTGTGGATGTGTCACTAGAACTGATAGTCCTCCCTGAGTCTTTATGACGAGTAGACATTTTTTGTTTCTAGTGTGTGTGACTTTTTTGTGTGCTTGTTCTTGTTTTTAAATTTTTTGACTGCTTCCAAATTCTTTGTTTTTAGATTTATACTAACTTAGTCTTAATTATGTACTAATCTTGTTATGTTTTAAGTTCTAGCTAACCTGAGGATGGAATCTGGTTACTAATTCCAAAACGTCGTAAAACTTTGTTTTATTTTTCGTGGAGGATAATGTCCGTAATAAAAATCTAAATAACATAAACCCACCATTACCAATAATGAATTTCAAACAAATAATATCTCACCTGATCGGTTCCTTGGAGGCATCTCTGCACTTCTCTATGTTTGCGATCACCTGACATGTGAATATTGCAATATGAATGTCATTCTGATCCGCACAATCTATCCTCAAACCATGATTTACAAGAATACTCAAATGTTCCTTGGCCATATCCGGATTTTCCCTAAAAAATCAATAATGAATATAGTTGATCAAATGCATTACGTACAAAATGAAAATATATCACTGCATAACCAAATCTGTTTGGCTATAAAATTCAATAATTGCCTGTATAAGAATAAGAGACCATACATGATAAAAAATATATTTTAATTTACCAAACTAATTGTGACTGACCCTTTGTGATAGTTATAAAAAAAATTAAAAAAGACCTTTCGTAAAAGACTAAATGATTGCCTTGTTATATACCTACCCTTTTAATAACATTGATAAAGCCATTAGTTGGCATTGGCTGTTGGGCTATTAATTAACAGTCCTGTCTAAGGAACAAGTCAGCCTTAGTCAGTAACAAGACTACAAGATCGCGCAACAATCATCCTACACTCAATCCTCATTCATACTTGTCTTAAAATAACTACATTGTAGTATGGTTGCCATTTAAATGATCTAATCCAATCTAATATAAATTTTTCTTATTCTCTTGATTTTATTCTCTTTATTCCCTTAATTTAGATTTTGTTTTTTTTATATCTCAGAACCGGTTGGAGAAAAAAGCAAAACTTTTCAAGCAAAACTTGAAAAGATTAAATTTTGTAGTTTTTTAAGCTGATTCCAACTATAAAAGATAAATAGATAAATATAAAGATGAAAGACAAAACCAATGTTTTTTTGGGGGTACAAAACCCCCCCAAAATACCCCTTTTGGTTAACCGATAAGTCTGGATTTCGAACTCATCCAAATAAATATAGAAATACACATAACTACTGAATTTGGTCTTTATTGGACCATTTTTACGAGAGTTATTTTGTTCACCGACACATATATACATATAAATGCACCTCAAAACAAAAAAATAACATGGTCCCGGGCTCAAGTCTTGCCATAAGATCTACAGTAATAGCTTCTTCCCTATGCGAAATTCGCAAAAACTTAAACATAATTTCTAGCTTTTCATGGTAAGCACGAATAATCTACATCGCGGAATATTCGCCTGCGGATAATCAGAGTTTACTTTAAATATTTAATGAACCACTGTTAATATAACACCACTGTAAATATTTTGAACCACTGTTAGCATATTTCCCATAGGTAAGAAACTATTACTGTAGGTCTTATGGCAAGTCTTAAGCCCAGGACCGTGATACTTTTTCGTTTTGAGGTGCCCAGAGCCCAAAAACATTAATTGTTAAAAATTAGATTTATATGTACGTATTCGTGACCACAAAAACTCTCGTAATAATGGTCAGATCCAGACCAAATTTGGTAGAGATTTGTATTCCTACATTTACTCGGACGAGTTCGTAATCCAAAAACATAGGTTAATTGGAAGGAGAAGTTTGGGGTTTGTAACTAAAAATTGGGTTTTTTGAGTTTTTTACATGCAATTTTAAAATTTTCAAATTTTAACTTTTGCTATGAATTTTTTGCTTCATCTTTTTTTATGAAACTTGGTATTAAGCTTCATGTGGTTGAGATCCATCCATTTATGCTTAAAAATCATAGTTTATATTAGTGATCGCCAATTATATTTTATGAAGGGCCATTTCAAATTTTTGTAAGATTGATGTGGGTCGGTCAAGTTTTCATACCTTATTTTTCCCCTCAAGAAAACGGTGTTTTAAATATTAAGTTAAATATATGTTTTGAAATTTTAGAATTTGCAAGCGTTTGAGGGTTGTTTCAAAGTGCCTTAATTACGCCACATTCATCTTACACTCATTTCTCATTTATTATTATTATTTGGCTACCTGGATAGGTCGTTATTTTAAATGGTAATAGTAAGAAAGTTTTTCTGTTTATTTGACTTTGTCAATATATATGCATTTGCTCATGGCAATAAATTTTTTTTTGAAAAAGTGAGTATCAAAGGTCAGAGCTGTCTGTGGGCTGGGCTTATCTTTGGTACATCTCATATCTGTGGCATATCTTCCAGTAAAGACGGGTGGCTGGATTAGTACTTGAAATTCTGTGGACTATGGTGTCAAACGACCAGTAGCACATTGGCTTATAGAACGGCATTCAAAACGGTAACAATTTTTTACATATTGTGAAACCCAGGAAAAAACAAATATTATTTCTTGTGAAAAATCCTTATTCGTGAATTTAAATAGGAAGAGAAGGTTTTAAAGTTTTAACATACCTAAGACAATTATATAAATTCAAGCCTGACTATTAATTAAATGAATGTTAAAAATTTTAGTTAAAAACTACAAATAGCCCATATTGATCGAGTAAAAATTATTTTAGAACTTTCATAGATTATTTCTTTTTTTTATTTAATTCCAAAACCTATTTTTCAAACTCACAAGCAATCATGCTGTAACTGCTTTGTTAGATTAAAAAAACAATTCACAATAAAATATCAATAATAATGAAAAAAAATAATATGCCATTAAACAATAATCTCAATAATAATGCAATAAAAAATTTGAAAATGTATATAAATTGACAGATACAAAACATAATTTAACTATTTTTTTGTAACAAAATATTTTTTATTTTTTAATTTTAATTTATTAAAAACTTTTAATTTTACTTGTTAATTGAAATTATAAAAAAAATATAAAACTAGTTTTTCTCTTTTCAACGGTTACAAACAAAAAAACTAAACAAGATTTATTTTAGATTTATTTATGATTAAAAAAGATCCTTATTATAATATTTATTATGAATCCTTGATACTTTATGTGGTTGAATTAAACATGTAAAAAATTGTTTGTTTTAAATCTACATCAGCATTATTTTTCCCGTGAAATTATGGTTCTTACAAATCCTTTTTTTAAAATGAATAAAAAATAACGCTTAATGTTTAAAAAGAAAATTTTGATGAAAAGTATCATGTTCCCACAACAGCAAAATAAAATTCTTTATTTTATCGTATTGATAGGCAAAAATTAGTTAGAAATGTGAAAAACACAAAAAATTATATTTTTATTTTATTTAAACACATACCCTTATATTTTTATTTTAATCAAAATATTTAACTCACAAGCAATCATGCTGTAACTGCTTTGTTAGATTAAAAAAATTCCAAGGATCTATATAAATATCAAGAGAATGAAGAAACACAAATAATAGCCTACAAATTAAAAAAACAATAATAACAATAATAATGGCAAATAATAAAATTTTATTAAAGGTATAACTTACTGGGTGACCATACTCAAAAGAACTAAAGCTGTTTGCTTCTTGAACTTGCTTTTCTTTTGAGATTTGACACGATCCCACAAAACCTGAAAATATAAAATAGTATTTATTCAAACATTATAACTATAATTTATAAGATTATTAATTATAATTTTATAACAACTAAAATATATTTAATTATCTTAGATCGATTATACTCTTCACATTGAAATCATACTTGTAACTGTATTGAAATTATAAAAGTAAAAAAATAAGACAGAACGCTATATCTCTAAGGAAACTTTTATCGGTTTTACAAACAAACCAGCAAAGTACATAAAACCTCCAAGAATATTAACATTTTAGAAAATTTTATGATGTGGAAAGTCAGTTAACTAAATAAATTGATCCTTATATATTTATTAGCCTTATTGTAGCATCTAGCTGTTTATCTGTTATAGGGATGAATAAAACATGTAATACAAGATTGTTTGTTTTAAATCTACATCAGGGCATCGTCTGTGTAACAATATTGAATCCCGTGAAATTATGGTACCTCTTCGTAATCTAGTTAGTTATTCATCTTAAAATTATCCAAGAATGTAAAACTAATAACGCTTAAACTCATTTAACAAAGAGAAAATGTAGATTGAAAACAAGTGGAAAATTTGTTGGTTATGTGAACACTGAACGACAAAATAGGCCAAATGTAAATTTGGCAACACTTTATCGTATTGCTCAAACCCGGAGTAGTTGAGAATGTGACAACTAAACAATTAATCGTCTATTTAGACGATCAGAATGAAGTAGTATTATTTTTGCCGGAAACCCCGTCGCAAAACGAGCTATTATGATGGTTTGTTAACAATAACATTAAATCAACAATTCAAGTTTTTTCATAGCCGAAATTAAATTTTATATGGAACAATATCAAACCGCAATCTGATACTCGGTGCAACTATCGATGACGCTACGCTTTGTATTTCAAAATGCAATATCGTGTTGAACTTACGGTTACTTAAATGCGCAGTTGAAGAATCGAATAATCATACCGCATCCTCGGACCGCCCAATGACGTTCTTACATTCCGATTGGATATGAATTGCGTAATTTCGTCATCTGCGGTCGTCATTCGAATCGCTATAAGTGTATCGCGTCTACCAGTCAACGACATTGTTTTGATGAAAGACTACGTAATTTCGTCGTCTTATCAAGGTTTAAGAAAAAATTATTCCAGGTTCGCGGGTATTAACTCAACGAAAATCTTGTTGTTTTTGTTCAAATTGCTGTATTATACAGTCCATCCGAAAATTCGGATATTTATCGGATCGGATCGGATATCTACCCGATCCGATCCGAATCCGAACCGAATTTTCGGATATCCGCACACCTCTAGTTAGTATGTTGTTTGACTCTGTGTAAAAAGATGTTTATTAGTTGTTATCCTAAAAATATTAAATTTTTCGGTTAATCTGACCTTTTTCGTTCCGACCATGGTCTTGGTCCCGAAGGTGACAGATTAGAGGGTTTCTAATGGACATGGCTTTCTCACCAGACATCGACCATTGTATAGGGGGGAAAATTAAAACATTAAAAGACAAATTGTCTTCCAAAAGGCTGTTCTCAAGTAAAAAAAAAAAAACAAAATAAACCCTCAGAAACTTCAAATCTGTCAAATAAATAGTAATGTTAATTATTATGTAATAATTAATAGCACAACAGGCAACGGCATCTAAGGGTTTAAAGTGAAATCCGAACCACAATTTTGTCTCTGAGTTATGAACTGAACTAATTATGAGGATTGTCTTTGTGGATGAATGTATTATTCAATAGTGCAGATTTTAATCCATACCAGATAAATCAGAACCGACCATCACTTGTAACAATCCACAATTCATGACATACAAGTAGCTGGCTTACTGGACACGCCACCAGCCCTATCAAATTATGTAGTAAAATGTCCCACACTTTTGACCTTTGAATGACATTCATACAGATAAACATGAATGCAATTACACTGATAAACTCGTCATCCAATTCTTTGTTCTTGATCCAGCCGATGATCAGATGGGAAAGAGCCTCAAGCTGACCATAGTCCAAGGAGCTGGCTAGCTTGCTAAGACGGGTAACCTCCTGGAAATGAATGTTGATAATAATATAACAACAAATAAACTCAACTATGGGAATGTACTAAATGTATAAAAGGTTATCATGATTAGAGGCAGGGACTCACGTGACAACCCAGGAAAAAACATATCCTTCAGTTCTAGTAGTTCAAAGCAAGGTGAACTCAGGGACTGTAGAGTTCAATGGATGCTAAATTTTTCAGAATTTTATTCATAGGAGATGGAAAAACTTCAAGGCAAACTACATAAACACTCCAAGAAACCAATATATCCTGAGAATAGGAATGTGAAGTACAATGTGATTAAAACTGAAAAGTCACAGGTGAAATCTAGGTTTACAGGAATGTCTAGTTATCTTAGACTTTTTTATTAAAAAGGAATCGTAAGGTCGTACAGTTGGGGTCTAGTTAAACTGCTCCGTCATTTTCTAATACAGATATTAGGGATTTTGTTTACTTAAAACTAATTACGTTAGTTACATTGAACCTTTAGAAAATGAGCAAAATTTTTACACAAACAAAATGAAGCCCACCTTTTTTTGTATATCAATGTTAAAGTTATGTTATCTTAAGTCATCTTAAAATGTTCACAGCTATGTGGACACACTTGCAGCCACGGAGATACCTGTTTGCCATCCTGATGGTCGCATTTACTGCCATCTAGTAGTGTACGTTTTCATGGCATATTACTGCTACAGGATAAGAGCTAGAACTTTGGAACTTGTGCAAGCACTACTCAATAGTACATTGTATATCATGTTAGCTTAGGCTGTCTTAGATGGTGCTATTACGGGCACAGCAGCAGCAGACCCGTGATCTGCTCGTCAGACAACTGGCCAAAAAAGCGTAACGCACATTGTAAAGAGTGTGTGTGTGTGTGTGTGTATATATATATATAGAATAAATAAATTTAATATTTCACACCAAAAACTTTACAATTTTTATTTTTATGGCTTTAAGTGTAGCAAAATTGTGTTATCAACTTGTGGCAGCAAATGTGTCCACATCACATTTTTTGCGTCCCCGTAATTTTTTTGTATTTATTTTTTCGTGTTAGTATAAAAAAAAACAATAAAAGGAACATAAACAATCACTTCAAAAATATAAGATTCAAAAATATAAGAATACACAACTTTGCTTTTCGACAGAACAAACCTAATCGCAGGTGCACGTGGCAGAATATGCGTCCACGGAAGTAGGCGTCCATTTTCAAACCTCAATCAGCTGAGGGAGTAAAAACAGATCTTTTCTAGTATAACTGAGGTACAAAGTAAGAATTTTATATAGTTTAATATTTCAGGATGGTGAACAGGGTTCTGGAAAATAGGCTTAACCGTGAACGTGTTAATTGAACAAATTTTTTACCAAAAAATATAAGAAACATCTTGAAGGTGAACTTTACCTCTTCAACCCCTGTTGACGTACTGAGCACGTGGTGACAGTGACGCGCTAACCACCGGTTTCTGTGCTCTACACACATTTGTCAGTACTGCATTTTGCTGCTATACCTTATGGGATTTTTGTGAACTATTTGGAGCTTCTCAATATTGGACAACACTGTCTGCCTTTCTACCATTCTTGTTTTTTTTATTCTGCTGTCTTTGAAAGGTGGAAAACTGAAAAAATCTCAGCTGGAAGAGCAGACGATAACCACTTGGTTTGTTTACTGTCGTCTGATGTGGGAAGCCAATGTTTTTGTATTAATTTGACAGTGTTTTGAACCGATACAAAATAATTAGTTATTTACTGTACAAGTTAGTGTTAGTTTTACAAATTTGTTAGTGTGAAGTGTAGTGTCGTAATAGTAAATAAATATTAGATTGATGATTTGTTTCAAGAAGACATTTTAAGGTAAACTGACATTATGAGAACTGCCCAAATCTAGGTTACGTTTGGATGTTTTCAATAATATATTAATTTGTAGTTACTTCTCTGTGGAAATAGGTTAGATCATGGATATGTCTAAATGGGATGTTCTCAGTTCGTCTAAACAGCTTTCCTTATAACCAAACAATGACGTCACTGTTTCAAATTTTGCGCAAACTGCTAACATCCCCCAGAGCTAAGGCATATCCATGTCGATATTAGTTTGTAATGGACTTAGACAGTAACATAGCATTGTGGTTAGATGAACAGTTATCAGTTACAGCTCAAGTTTGCTGGTAATAGATACTCTTAAGTCCCAATGGGGATGTTAGAAGGGCTCTTAAAATTACGGGGTTGAAGGGTTAAAAAGTAAAAAACTCTTTAGTCTTATGTTAAATCTAATTAACTGATTAGATTCAATAAGAATAAAGCGTAATCATAAAATTTACCTCAATAGCCTTCTCTCTTGTAGTACTCTTGTCAGGAACGGCCAAGTAGAGCTCGCTATAGGCTTTATTGACAGCCTCCGTGATGGGCTGCTCCTTCCTGAACACAAGTCTCAGCATCTCTTGGACCCCTCTTTCTGCACTCGGAACACCAAATTGGTAGGCAACGGTTATGAAATTCATTGATTCCAAAACCTCGGCTATGGATTCTTCATTGAAAATCTTAATAACACTTTCAATACCTTCTTCGATCTTTTTTGTGAACTCTAGACAGTCCTATAACATTTTTTGAAAAGTAGTTTTCGTCATTAAACGGTCGGGAAAGAATAAAATTGATTTTATAATATAAATTAAATAATAGATTGTAAGATAGAAGAGGTAGCGGAAGCACAGATTAGACAACAATATCAAGTGATGGGGACAAATCTCTTTGTTAAAGCAAGTGTGGGATAAGGACAGCTCATGTATGTCCTTCAGGAAATGGATCATGGAATAATAATTTGTAAAGACATGAGGAAGATGAGATTATCAACTGATATTAACAATCTTTTAAAACAAAAAGTATAAGTTTAAAAATAATTTGACCACAGTGTCAATAGAGCAATAAAAATAAATGGTTCACTTCCTATCTAATTAAAAAACTGTCTATCTAACTCTTAAATGTGGGACTAGTGATCAATGAATAAAACAACTTTTAACTACTTTTTATAATGGCATAAAAATATTCTATTTAAAATTACCTTGATTGATATAATTTTTTTTAAATTACTCTAATTTATTTTTATAGTCTCCACTCCAAAAACTGCAGCATATCTAAAATCTATCTGACACCCCTACCTAACTATTATTTACTTGTGTGTAAATGATAAGGTGGTTAATCAAACTATGAGAACTAATTTACTATTAACAATTACATTTAATGCTACATCAGGAAACATTGTAATTCACTACACATTTACAAATTTGTTATGAAGTGGCAGGTGGAGGCATCTGTCATCAATTTAGTGAACTTGTAGACACCAGCGCCTTTGTGACCGTGTTGCCCTCTGGAGGCAAACAACCGAACCTCCTCACGAAGTTCACTAAACTGCCACTAGGGTATGTCTTATAGCAAAGTAAGTGCTTTCTACGGCAAGGTGGCTGAACCAGTTAGAGCACTACACTGACGAGTGTAACATTCAAGCCATTCGAAAGTACTAGGGTTTGAATCCCAACCATGAGCAATCCCAATGTGGCTTGCAAATTTGTGGTATCGTGGAGAGGGGGCCCACCTTAAATAAACGGTGGCCAGATTGGGTGGAAGTTTACAGTATTCATAGGCTTAATTGGCTAATTGGGATTGCAGCTTTTGTGGTTGTGGGAGGCATGTTTTGTGCTTTTTGTTTATACTTAATATTTTACGAAAAAATACCTAATTAATTATAATAATAAATAATTAATTACAGTTAAAGGTAAAACATCAAAAACTACACACTACAGGTAAAAATAACTAATGACTAAATTTCTTTTGGTTAAGCTAGTTGTATGCATGAGGGCATACAATAAAACATGAAAACATAGAATTAATAGGAGAAAAATTGAGATATGGATTTTAGTAAAACAGACATTAAGCGGATTACAGAAATTGAGATTATAAAGACAATATGGACAACAAAGGACAACTAAAAATAGAAGATAGACTGAGTTAAAATAATTCGAGACAAATATACTACAATAGGCAGCATCAATAAAATTGACTGGGACGGTGACATCGTCCTGTAATCCAGCTACTTGGGGGTCACAAATTTTGAATAGTTGTGAGTGATGGTCAGTGAATGTAGTGTTCTCTTGTGTGGATTGTCAGGCTTAGTCAGTTACAAGACTACAAGATCGCACCACAATCCTCATACACTCAATCCCCATTCATACTTGGCTTAAAATACCTACCTGGGTAGGTTGCCATTTCAAATGCTAATCTAATCAACAAACTGAAGGTAACAGCAAAAACTGGCAGCTAGAGACTGGAAAGAGTGATTTTAGATGAGGAGATAAAAGCATGACCAGAACGAATGGAAAATAAATGAGCGAAGAAAACTTTACTCATAATATTGATGAAAGTGATTTAATTTTGTCCATAAAAGTATAAAGATAAATCTTTGATACAGCACAACTTCACTGTATGCCTTGTATTATAGAGTATTAGCCCTTTCAGAGTTTGCGTTGTTGTTCGAACCAAATGAAGAGTGCTTCTTCGACTTCGGGAAACTCACTCGTTCTAGGGGTTTTCCAGTTTAAAGGGTCATCTTCAAAAGACTTCAAGAAACCTTAAATTTTTTCTTTGTTCTTCATTATATCATAAATCGTAGGCCATCCAATTTCATAAAATTTGCTACTGTAGTAGGCGTTTCGCCGCTTTCTATATGTTTGATAGTTTCCCATTTTTCAGAGATTGTTAATGTTTCGTGTTTTCGTTTGCAGCACTTGTGCTTGCCATTTCACACAACTACGTGAACATTTGTACACACTGAAACAGAAATACCACTGCACAGGAAGATGTACTACACACCTGGTCTGAAGGTTAACTGAACAGAACTCCTCACAAGTCACTGCATGCTTGATTTTTTGCCTCCTGTCGTCACGTCTGATTTCAAAGGGTCGGACTAGCACGGGCAGGATGTATTTTAGATACATTGGATGATTTGTATAATCATTTAAGATACTGCATTCTTTGACTTTTGTCCAAGACCTAATGATTATGTTGATGACAATAAATTATTGACCATTGACGAACAATACTAATAACCTCAAATTGCTTAGGGCAATCGGCTAACTATGCAAGTACATAAACAACCTAAAGACGCTTATACGGACTACAGAAAAAGATACTTTTTTATAGACACCTGTATAGTGAGACGCTGGTTCTTCTAGCACATTTTGCCGACTTCTGTAGCCTATATACGGCACTGAAAGTGTTAAGTAGGTTTGAACATCAACATCAAGGCTAGTAGTGTATAACTTTTCAAAATAACTACCATGAGATAAGTGACGAGGTTTTTCTGCACATTAATATCTTCTTCTGCATTATCATTTTTCTCTGTGGAAATTTCTTCCCCCTGAGATGGATTGTACATCATGAAAATCTCCTTCATTAAGGTGGTGTAATACTCCAGAGTGTTATTTGCTGGCATGTCAGATCTGCAAAAGTATATAAATAAGATATTGAAGAATTATATAGATATTTATGCCCATTTGGTAACAAAAACTAGGACTTCGATTTAAAAAAATTATAGATAAAAATATCAGTAAAATTTCATTGAGATTTAAGGAAATAAGACAGCCAAAAAGTTTTTTTGAACATTGGGCTTTCACTATGATTGAATGCAGAACTTCAAGCGAATCTAAAGGAAGGAAAATAATAAAACTAGGTCCAAATATTACAGTTTGGTACAAAAACTACACAAATGAGAAAATCTGCAATTTGTTAACCCACTGGGTTAACACACAAGCCTAACTCGCCATGCCTAACGCCATGCTAGGCCTAGTGCCGACTTAATGCCACGTCACGAAACAGACTTGTGATCATTAAATTTGCAGAATTTTTTCACGTAGTTTCAAAATTTCCTGGCAGATGCTGTAGCTATCTATGTCTTCAAACCATTCATAAATATTGCTTTGCTTGTTTGGCTAGCTTGTTGAGTTCTCATTTGGCAATGTTTTCATTTTTCTGCTGATAGTCACAGCAGTAGTTTGCTGGTTCGTGAGTTCTTTTAATTTTATTTTTCTAAAATGTTTTTTATTATACTATTTCATTACAGTAGAACTTGGATAATTCGAACCTCAAGGGACCAGAAAAAAATTCGAATTATCAAAAAATTCGAATTACAAAAGTTTTTGCATGTGGTTGAAATAAACAACTAAACATCATGTTTTAACATTGTATATTAAAAAAGTTAGGTTAATGAAGATATTATTGAATCCTAATTTTTGTTAAATGTCGATAATGTGTTTGGAGGGATCCCGAAACTAGCTACAGTATTTCAAAATTTTCCCTTCTCTGCCTCCTTGATCGCCGCTATTTATTCTTGCAACGTCAGAGATTTGTAGGTTCGCTTTGACGAAGCCATCATACAAACGACGTGTTAACATGAACGCAGACGAAGTCACAAATGCCAACACGAAACAAAGACGACGAATAACGGAATAAAACCACCATCAATGATACACACGGTACTGAACTGCGGCTAGAGATGTCAATGTTGTGATTTATGAGCAGGTGTACGTGCAATGAGAAGGATTGGCGGGGGGGGTGGGCGTGTTGATCTAACTAAAAATAGTCTGAGGACAGGAAGCCCGAACGTCGTTTCCTGGAAAATCACACACAATGACTTGTTCACTTTATAGATTTATGCTGTAAAAACTTCGAATTATCCAAAAAATTATTTGAATTAACCAGGATATTTTAACATTGTTTTCATATAAAATTCTAGGGACCAAGACAAAATTTCGAATTAAGGAAGTTTTCGAATTACAGAAGTTCGAATTATCCACGTTCCACTGTATTTTTATTTTCTATGTAAAAAATACTAGGAAGTTTAAGAAGTGTATAATTCAGGTGGTTTTGAAGAATATTTCAGTAAAAATATAACCCTTACTTTAGAAAATAAAAAAATAAAATTGTTTTATAAACTTTTATTTTTTAAATTTAATAAAAAAGGTTTCTGGAAAATTAAAATAAAATAGCACTATTCCTTCAAATATAACTAGAAAATATGAAAAAATATCTACTAATCTTATATATTATAAAACTTTATGATTTTATACAGCTTTTTCTAAAATATTAAAAAAATAGGCCCGAAAAATTGCAACCTCAGGGTCTACCCATGCTTGATGAAACTACTGATCCAACTACTTGACACCATTGCATGGTACCATTTGGTACCATTGCTACCTCAATGTGTTAAAAAAAGCCTAACTTTAAAGAGAGTGAGAAACATTTTTTTGTGGGCATCATACATATGGTGATAGCTTTATAACATAGCACAAGTTGGACTCTTATGATGCTGTAAAACTGAAGTCTCTTAACAATTTAGCACTTACTTGATATCCTTCACACATGGAAAAGCTCGCTCTGTCATCTTGATTAAGTTAAAGGCCGGTTCAAATTTTCGGTTAGAAATTAAAATGGCTATAGTTTTGAGGTTTTCCTGGAGCGTGTCTCTAGTCATTAATTGTGTAAGTTCCGTTTCTGCTGCCGACTCAGGCTCAGCTACGATGCAAAAAACATACTGAATCACCTTGTTATAAAAATGAAGTGAAAAGAGCAAAATCATATATCTTAACTAATTCAAACTTTTACTATACAAGATATTACAACATTTTACTTTTTAATTGGGTATAGAATTGTTAATAGATTTGATTAGATTGCCTTTTGAAATGTCAACCTATCAAGGTAGGTATTTTAAGCCAAGTATGAATGAGAAATGAGGGTAGGGGAATGATCTCTTAGTCTTGTTAATGACTATGGCTAACATGTTCCTTAGGCAGGACTGTTATACTTGTCCAACAGCCAATATGTATATATTCCAAAGACCACTGACTGAAAAAGTGCTTATTTGGCTATAAAACCTACTCTACTGGCAGAATATCGAACTGAATAGAATCAGAGAGGAACGGATTATAAGGAGAGGAGGCACCTTATGGGACTTTGTGAAGACGATAAAATCTCGGTAATATACTGATGAGCATCCTCTCATGAGTTTTCTTAAAGAGATTGAGAAATTATGTATAAAAGTTTTAACCCTAAAAATTAAATTCATTTATTAAATCCCATCTATGGGCCCAGACTAATTTTGAAAACATTCCTAACCCCAACAATCCCTCCCATTCTAATTTGTAAAAAACTCATTATAATCAAGAGTAAATTTTCTTAAATAAAGCAGACTTAAATCATTAAAAATTGGACATCTTGCTACAAAGTGAAATACAGTCTCATTTTCACGCAAATTAGATAAGGAACAAAATAATCATTTTTGTCAATAATATAGGGTTTATAGTTTAAATTTAATGACTCACTTCTACATTTCATAATCCAAGAGATTGTTGCGATACCTAAATTTTCAGTGATAAAGGTTCTATTGCCCGATGCCTCTCAACATCAAACTGAATTGAGTTAATTCCAGTTTTAGCTCACAGGCAGCGATGAGTTGGTTAAACGGCCCAGCAACTAAAAAGTTCAAGAAATTGACAACAGATGGCACCACCTGCCGATGCTTGGCTGTCGCAAAAGCGACAGTCACCAGTTGTTGGGTTAAAATTCCTGAACTAGTCTTGAAATAATTTTCATTGAAGATCTTACCAAAGTCAATTGCGGAAGTAAGAAATACTATTATATCTGGCTGAATCGCATCCCAGATATTTTCACGAGTCATGTTTTTGAAAATTCCACATTGCCTCTCCAGAGACTGCAATTTCTCCTCAGCCAACATCAGCTGATTTATCAACTGGTGCAGATCAAGCTGTAAATGAAATAAACCAAAACATTACGATGACATAAATGCTTTCTCCCATCAAAAGTGATTTATACCACCATATTCACTTCATTTATATTAATTACAAATATCTCCTAACAAATAATTTATTTTAAAATTTCTCTCATTGAAAATAGTGTTTTAAGAAGTTGACATAGACACTGATTTTTACAAACAAATTAACTGTCAAAGATATTTGAATAGTAAGTTTTTCAATTGAAACAAACTTTCACTTGATTCACCCTTAGCGTCCTGGGTTAACTTTTTGTTACACTCAGTCCTGGGCGTGGTCTCACAGACCACCTTTTTCAAAAAACATTTTTAAAATTACTTTTTACTGCTGGAAATCATTTTATCACTCTAATAAGTAATTTGAAATGTTTACTATGCGAATAATATTAAATTACATTTATTAAGTACATATAATATATGTATAAAATTTAAAAACTAGGACATGGCGAAAAATGTAAACACTTTCTAAAACCAAACAAACGTAATGACAAATATGACAAAGTGTTTAGTTATTGGTACTTTTCCATTCAATAGGATATGATGAATATAAAAAAATAATAATACTTATAAAAAAATTTATTATCATCAAAATTGAGACAGTCGCTTTACAGCTAGTTTCAGCTTATAACAGATCTACAATCATTGCAATATTTTATTGTACACTTGTGGCAAACACTTTTTACATCAATAGCAAACGTAGGAAGTTTTTATTATCTTCTTCGGATCACATGTGTAGTAATATGTCTTTCTTTTATTCAGCCTATCACCAACATTATCGGGTTTAGGTTCCTCTACTCCCAGTACTCGACAGATGCATGCTCGAAACTTCATACATCAGCCTCGTGTTCAAAAATTTCGCTAAAATTGAGACTGCTGATCATCTGCTGTATGACTGCACCGAGCTTGCCGGGGTGAGAGCCGCCACTCTCGGCATCATGGAGAGGGGTTGTCACCTTCCCCGGGAGGAGGTAGTGGGGAGACTACGGCAGTTTGTCAGGTTTTTAAACTTGGAAGGTCCGTGAAACATTCAATCAACAGGGGTGCGCAAAAAGCCACATGGCTGACGTGCTATAGGAACTCTGTTCCGCCCCTTTGTGTAATGTAATGTAATGTGGTTTCACCATCCAAGTGAATCCAATTCACTTGTAAAAGCATCCGTGTACCAGTTTTCAAACATCTCTTTGAAATACGAGTAAAGAACACACACACTAGACAATGGGCCGGGTCATGAATCTATCGCATATCATCCTGGGTCCGGTCTCACAGACTGCTGACAACAAACAAATCAAAAAAATATCTATAAATACTAGGGGTGTGCAATGCATCGAAAATGTATCGAAATTTTGATTCGATTCGATGCATCGAATCGGGATTCGACACAGAGGTAATCGAAATCCCGATGCATCGAGCGTCCCGATGCATCGAGCGAGTCCCGATGCGCGGCAGCGTGTGTAGATCTTAATGGCATATCTTATACCGATTTTCAGGTCTTGAAACAAATTTATGTAATGTCTATGTTTGTGCAATCCAATTTTCCTTTTTATTTTGTTATTCAAACCGATTTTAAATCCTTTATCAAAATTGACAAACAAGTCAGAGAAGTTTTTAACACAACAGATTACACAATGTGATAATTGCAATTTTAATAGAAGTTGTTTATGGTTAGGTATTCCTCCGCTGGACACAACAGACATCAATAGTAACAAAAAATATATCAAAACATATTAACAACCAAAATTGAATTGTATTTCTTTAAATCATAGTTTGTTTAGTTTAGTTTTAATAATGACTCCTTTTTCATCGCAGTAACAATTGACAGCTTCCATTGCATTTCTTACGTACCAAAAAAGTAGATCCATAGTTTTTTAATAATATTTATTCCAAAAACTAAACCCTGAGTATTTGACATAATTCTAAATTGTCTATTATAATGTACATAATGTTTTATCAGTATGACGAATCATGAATAAAAACATTAAATTTGTGATTCTCAGTTAAATCGGGTGTAAGCTATTATTGTTAAGAGATAAGCGAGGTGGACAGGTGGTCAGACAATAGCGGCAGTGGGTAATAAAAATGACCTTGAGCCTTGCTCCAGGACAAGGGGGTTTGTTGATATTTGGAACTGACTGAGCGACTTCATTATTTTGTTTTTCGGTCAAATACTTACATTTCTCTACATAGTATGATCTAGTTAAAAATTGAGTTTTATGTTTTCTTTTTAAATAATCATTAATCTGAGGTGATTTAATAAATAAGCAATCAAATTATGTTGTGTGTGTTTAATTAATTAAGAAATTTACTTTTAAATGAGAGTAATAATTAAATAGTTTTAAATAAATATGTAACCACAACTAACTTCATTTTTAAAAGTTTTATATATTTTTAAATTTAAAATATGAATTCGATTAGAAACTAACCATTTGAAATGGATGATACTAAAACTATTTTTTTATATAACAGTTTACTTCTGTTTTTATATTTTCTAAATTATTACTTTTTGAATTTTTATTTATAGTTTTCACTACAATACTACTCATTTCCTCTAGTAATATCTTTTATTTTTCTCATTCCCAAATTTGTTAGATATGTTATTTTTTAAACCTATACAAAAGAATTTTGAAATTGTATCAAAATTTAAAACTAGAGATATATTTGTTTTTGTCATACAATAGTTTTTTATTTAATTTAGTAGTTTATGATAGATATTTAATATATTTTTACTAATTGTAGACCTACATTAATTTTTTTTAAATAATTCTTGTTTAGTCTCGTCAAGGCTAGCTATACATATTCTAAGTTATTAAAAATTTTAGCGAATCTTGGAAATCTTTTAGCGAACTTTGCTTTATTGATATAATATACATTGATAAAATACCTTAACACAAATCTTTGGAACTTGAAAGTTATCAAACTAAAAATTATCAAACTAATTAATTATGAACTGTAAAATTTAGTGAATAGTCTAATAATAAATTTTTTGGCTTTAATTCCATGTTTTTTTATTATCTTCTGTTATATGATTTCTGTGTTACAGGAAATTGTGTTGTGTGTTTGTCGTGTTGTATCGAATCGAATCGCATCGATTCGTATCGGAATTCTGTGTATCGTATTGTTGTATTGAATCGAAATTTTTTTGCTGCATCGCACACCCCTAATAAATACTACGACCGGAAGACAAGTGACAATAGGGATCGGTTTTGGTGGTAAGGAGGGACAACTACCTGGCATGGCAGGGGTCATCGTCTTTTGAAACCCTTAAATTCAAATAAATAAATTACTCAAGCGGTCTGTGAGACCGCACCCAGGATGTTAATGGTTAAGAAACTAGGGAAATTTCTCTGTAGTTCTATTCAAGAACTTGTTATTTATTTATCTATATACATAATGTTTACATAAATAGTGTAAACTTAATACTGCAATACATTTATACTCACTAAACCTCTACTCCAAGAAAAAATATTTATGTGTTGCATATACTTCTCTGTTTATTGGTCACTTAATGTTAAGAAACAACAATATGGGAAATCATAATGTATAAAATAAGTCAGACATCAGGCTCACAGATTGTGAATGGATGTTAGGCCAAAGTGATCTGTGTTTAAGCTTCAACCGAATTTAGAGATGGATGAATTTAAGTTCAAACTACAAAAGCACAACTAATTGTAATAATTTACCTTCACTCCGTAAGGATTGTGTTCCAAAATTGATTTCAACAAAGATATAGCATGTTTGCAGACATTGCTGCTCTTGTCCATCACCCTTTCTATTGCTAGATCCACCACCAGGAGGAATTTTGTTTTTGGGACAGCATTATGTTGCACTATTTTTTGCCATAGCTGCAATACCTGCCAAATTAACACCCAAATTAAATTAAACTATCCACAAACATTAAAATAATTAATAGTGTAAGAAAGGGCCGTGTGAATGACAATGAATGTCAATGTCATGAAAGGTCAGTTTTAACAATGACCTAAAAAATTCAAATTATTCACATAGCTAATTAAATAAACTCACATTAAAAATAATTTATTCAGTAAGACCTCATAAATGTTTGGCTCAATTTACAAATAATTAGTAGATGGAAAATATATTTATTTTTTAAAACAACAGGTTTACCCTTACTTGCTTTATCATTTACTTACTAAAATACCCACCTGAGTAGGCCTCATGAAAATGAATAAGAATAAGAACAAGTTTTGAAATAACTAATAAATCTGAAATAGTAGTACTGAACTCAACACATAGTACTCAATTATACATTTAAAACAGTTCCTTTCTTTTTACAGGAAGAATTAAATAATATTTTAGTGGTTTAAGTTGGTGATGTCAAAAAAAAAAAACTAAGGTTATTGATGTTATTTTTATAGTAAGTGTAACATAAGGCAGTTAAGGTAAGTGTTCTCAAAGTGGTTGAAGCTTTGGTTGTTATAGCAGAATTAAACACACTAGAATCTTGAAACAATAGAATAGTCACTCTATAGACTCTGGATACATAAAGTTTGGGTCTTCTACATTTAACTAACTAACCTTACAAGAAAAATGATCGTCTACATTTTTACAACACACTAAATTTTCATTTACCATCAAGAACAGTAATTGCATCATATTATGAAAAGTCATTAATCAAAACTACCAAATTTGAACCCAATCATTTCATTTTTACAAGAGTTATCACCCAATAAATCTTGCGGGCGCTTGTTTATTTATAGTGTATGTAAACACTTATATACATACATACACATACGCACATATATATATATATATATATACAGATTTAACGACTATTGTTTTCGATCTCTAGGAATCTCAAAACCAAAAAATTATCATAGTCTCTGACTTAAGTCCAAGCATACCACCCCATCCCCTTATTAGAAGGGGAACTATTCTCCCCTTCCCTATAGGAAATTAAAAGCAATAATAGCTTCAAATATATTATCAGAAACATTATCAATTTTATTTAAACTTCACAACTATTGTGTTGTGTGTTACCTTAGACCTGACGAAAGCATTGGCATCAATGGTGTGTTCCTCTAGCAGATCCAAATACAAGTCTCTCTGACGCTTGGCCACAGTGTCCAGGTTGTCATGAGACAGCTGGGTCAGCAACACTTCCGTCAGTACTGATAGCACACAGCTGCGCATCGAGTAAGGCTGTAGCATACCAGACACAGTAAGTCAAACTGTTCCTTCAAATATTCACACTAGAGATTAACAAGTTTTCTTACAGTCAAATATAAGCACTATAGAGTATTCTGCAGGAATCTCCCAGTGGAATTATAGCTGGCCTTTATCAGTTACAGTTTAGTGCAGGAGTACAAAGTTCATGTTGACTCTTGACTTTCTATAGTTAGCCAACTGAGCCCACCCTCACCTACCTTTCCTTCTTAGCTACGGTAGAACCCCTCTAATCCGTCACCTTGGGAATCGGGACCATGGTCGGAACGGGAAAAAGATCGGATTACTCGAAAGATGTAATATTAATACAAGATACAAAATATCTTTATTCAATTATATACAAAGTATACATTAATGGTGTCACTTTTACAAATAAAAGCAATAATATATAAAATATGTTTTTAAACAGAGTTAAACAACATATTAACTGAAAACGTCTACATACACAAGAATATGTACTGTATTGGTTCTAAAAGGAAAAAGGACAAAAATATTATGTTCTGTAAATTTGTTGGTTATGTAAACACTGGACTGACGAAATAGGTAAAATAAATGTCGTTAATTTGGCAACACTATATATCTTAGTGCTAAAATTATACATATGCGTCGAATTTGTGATGAGATAACGAAAAATAATCTGTTATGTCGAAATAGTAAACGAAGGGTAGGCGATAAAAATCAAGTAGTGTATTATTTTTCATACAAATACCATTGCAAAATGAATTATTATGAGCTTTGTTAATACATATATGAGATTAACATTTCAAGATTTTTTGTTGCCAAAATTATATGAGGAATAATACCAAACCGCAATCTATATTTGCATATTTATCCTTTAATGATCCAAAATAATTTAAATTAATACACTCCTTATATATATCTTTAAATAAGTTAACCGAGTACCCTTATAAAACATTTTAATTATTTCTTCGACATGTTTCGGGAATCATCCCATCTTCAAGAAGTACAAATGTTTAACCTAATTTGATAATCTTAATTAAATGTAAATAAATGTCATATGATAATTTAAATTTCTTACTCCTCCTGTGGCCATGTAAACCCAAGATGGTTTTTAGCCTCGCCAACGACTCGCCTCCATTCTTCTCTATCTTCTGCCAATTCCACTGTTGCTCCCAAAAATCTTGTGTCCTTTAACACTTGATCTCTCCACCGCAGTCTCGGTCTTCCAAGAGGTCTTTTACCACCGGGCCTGCCGTTGTAAACCTGTTTTATCAAGCTGGAGTTGTCTCTTCTCAATATGTGGCCCAGCCACCTTAGGTGCTTGCTTTTTATAAACGCAACTATGTCCGGCTCATGATAGCTCTCTCTTAGTTCTCTATTTTTCCTGATTCTCCAAACTCCTGCTTCATAAATAGGTCCAAATATTTTTCTTAGAACTTTATTTTCATAAGTTATAAGCTTTTTTTCTGAGGATTTTGTAAGTGCCCAAACTTCACAGCCATACAGAATTATTGGTTGTAATATGGTCTTATAAATTCTGATTTTTGTCGTCTTACTTAGTAGTTTGCTGCTCAGCAGTTTGTTCAAACCCCAATAGCACCTGTCAGCTGTTTTTATTCTATTAAGAATTACATTTTCTTCCTTATTACTACTAACTATTGTTACTCCTAAATATTTAAATTCTTTGGTTAAATTAAAGCTATAGTTCAGCACTTTTAATGGTGTTGCTTCATTCACCTCTTCCCTACCTATCTTCATATACTGAGTTTTATCTTCGTTTACTACCAGTCCAACTTTCCTGGCTTCTATTAATAGAGTTTCCGCTAAGTGTTTTAAGTCTTCTCTATTCTCTGCAATAATTGCCACATCATCTGCATAGGCTAATATATTTATTTTTCCATCAATATAGGCACCACCTGCTGTCTCTTTCACTTTTCTTAGGGCTTCCTCTAAAACTAAATTGAATAATAGGGGAGATAAGCCATCTCCCTGCCTAACCCCTGTGCTAACTTCAAAACTGTCTGTGTAATCTCGTTCTACCCTTACTTTACATCGTGATCCCTCAACACACATTTTAATCAAATTTATTAACTTGTGTGGTATTTTGTATTTGTTAAGGAGCAACCACATTTTTTGCCTTATAATACTGTCATAGGCTTTACTGAAGTCAACAAATAATATATAAATATTCTTATTAAATTCCCAATATTTACTTATAATATCTTTTAGCACAAATATTTGGTCTGTGGTTGACCTACCCTTCATGAAACCTGCTTGGTGGTCTCCAACTATTTCTTCAATATATTTCTTCAATCTGTTCAACAGGATTTTAGAGAGTATTTTGTACGCTGCTTCCAATAAAGATATTCCTCTATAATTCTTACAATCTAATTTATCCCCTTTCTTATGAACTGGTATAACCACTGCTTCTTTCCAGTCATCTGGCATCCTCTCTGTCCTCCAAATTTTGACTATCATTTTGTGCAAATATTGCTGTATTCTTCCTCCTCCATGTTTTACCATGTCCATTGTGATTGAACTCTCCCCTGGGGCTTTGCCATTTTTAAATGACTTTATACCTACTATAACTTCCTCGAAGGTTGGTTCAGGCACAAGCACATCTTCTGGTACTTCAACTGTTTCCATCCTACTATCTTCATCTTCATCAATTAAGTCCCCATTCAAGAGGTTACAAAAATAGTCTTTCCAAACATTCAGTACAGCCGTTCTTTCCCCCACCATCGACCCTGATTCATCTTTGATCCCGAAAGATTTCGGTTGGTAGCCTTTTCTGAAAAACCTTACTGACCTATAGAGATCTTTGGAGTTGTTTTTAGTTCTGTCCTCTTCTGCTATCAGTAATAGATTTTTTATGTACTTCCTCTTTTCTGATCTAAGAAATCTTGTGACTTCTCTATTCAGCCTATTATATTTTTCTCTTGTTTCTTGTGTTTCATGTGTCAATAATTTTTGTTTCGCTTCTCTTCTCTGTTCTACGAGTTTCCTGCATTCCTCATTAAACCATGGTTTATTTGGTTTTCTTTTCTTGCTAAAGACTTTTGTGGCTGATTCCTTCAATGCAGTTTTAAAATTTGTCCACATATTTTCTACTTCTTCTTCATCATCATTATTCTCTTCTTCCAGTATTGCAAATCTGTTTGACAGTTCTAATCTAAATTCTTTGGCCTTTTCTTCCTCGAACAGTAATTGAGTTTCAACCTCTTTGTGCGTTTTCTTTTCAATCTTCAATCTTTGTCTCAATTTGACTAACACTAGGTTGTGATCCGTGCTGCAGCACGCCCCTCTAAGGCTTCTGACATCTGTCACTGTCGATATGTGTCTTTTATCTATAATAACATGGTCAATTTGGTTTTTTGTAATTCCATTTGGGGAATTCCATGTTTCTTTGTGAATGTCTTTGTGGGGATATTTTGTACTCGCAACAAAAAAGTTTAGAGCGTTAGCAAAACTCAATAGACGTACTCCATTTTCATTTGATTCCTCATGTAAACTGTGCTTTCCAGCTACTAGTGACCACATAGACTCTTTGCCAATTTTTGCATTGGCATCTCCTATTAGTAACTTTATATCATAACTAGGAAGGTTTCACACTACATCTTCTAATTGAGCATAGAAATCATCTTTATCATCTTCATCACTTTCTTCAGTTGGTGCATAAAAGCTTACCAAAGAGATATTCTTAAATTTACTCTTAATAAGTATACTCTTAATAATTTAAATTTCACTGTATTCAAATTGGTGGAGTGTGTTAGCATGTATTATTTCTTCCTTGTATAATTTTTTCATATATTGGATTGTTTGTTTCAATTTGTGAAGTGTTTAATATATTATTTTTGTCAATTTGATTATAATTAATTATATTAGTAGCCCTATTTGATGAACTAAATAGTGAAATATATATATATATATATATATATATATATATGAATGTAAGAAAACTGCAATACATAATAAATTAACATTACATATAGTAATTCAAAATTAATCCTTAAGGCTCTAAATTAAGATTCAGTGACCATATGACCAACTATGTGTTTCGACAATGAGTGAGCTAGAAACCAGGAAGAATAGTGAGTGTTCCACCAACTTTGGATAGTGAAAGACTGTATTAATGTTCCAGTGGTAAAATTTTAAATTAAATAAATAGAGAAAAAGGACATAGTTCCTAATGAAACTCCCCAGTGTTAATTAGACAAGAGTGGCTCACGTT
Organism: Nephotettix cincticeps; assembly: GCA_023375725.1. Lineage (NCBI taxonomy): Eukaryota > Metazoa > Arthropoda > Insecta > Hemiptera > Cicadellidae > Nephotettix > Nephotettix cincticeps. The sequence continues at coordinate 32,608,481 of CM041790.1, read as the reverse complement.
GAAATTATCCATCCCTTTATTCGCTTTTTATTATTACTGACAAGACTCAAGATAAATGTGAGCTGAAAATTGACTCCAATTGGTAACCTCTCCATCTTGCTTTTACAAAGACTCTAAATTATCTAAATATCAATTGAATATATTATTTTATTAGTAACATTTTATAACAAACTGAACAGTATTATAAATAGTTGAATGTCTTTTAACCAGATTAAGTCAATTAATCATTAACTTCAACAAATTGGACTCCCTTAAGGACAATTCCAAATTTAATTAAAGAACCATTTTAGACCTAAGCCAAGAATACCAACTGGATCCTATTTGAACATTTATTTAACAATAAAAACATTATTTAAGGCAGCACGACTACCCGAACCCTGAGATTGAGAATCCATGCAATTTGAAATTATTATTGTTTCATTTAAAATATTGTTAAACAATAATATCAATAGGCCAAGTCATTTATGTTGTATTTAAAGGCATTTCCGCCATCAGAATTGTATTACTTCCGGTTTCATTGAATAAACATTGTATTTTAAGGATCAACAACAAGAGCTTTATTGATTACTGATAATTTAATTGATATTGATTAATGATAAAAAAAATATTTTACTTTTATAGCGTTAAAAAAGTACCTAACCAGCGATAACAACTTTATAAAGCTACTTACTCTAGCTCAATATTACAAAATAATCATTCATGTAATTTTAAACTGCAACTACAACTTACTTCCTGTTCTAAATATTTTGTTAGTTCTTTAGTGGTAGGTATCATTATTTCTGGCTCCAACTCTGCAACCTCAACGAGAAAGTTGGAGAACGATCTGATACTCGTGTTGTCTTGGGTGTTCTCTGTTGTGGCCATGAGTTCTCTGACGATTTCATTCACCAGTGATTTGAATCCCAGTTCCCGTACAAACATTACGATGCCGTGCGCAAGAGGAGAGACCACATGCTCATACAATGTCAAAAGCTGGAACAACAATTTAAATCAATTTATGCTAAATTATTTAGTTTCAATCTTAATGAATACCGTACTTGATAAAGTTAATAATGATATTTATATATATTCCTCATATATATGTTCTTTGATTCATTTTTTCAAATATTCAATCAATATTTTTTGTTAGGAATATAGGAGTTTTGTATATTATTCTTCTACCGGTTTATAGGAAAAAGTGGAAAAGAACAATATCTTGACCTTAACACATTTTTAAAATTGACTTATTCTTGACCATTATACACCCTGTTATAATGTTTGTGTGCATTTGTAAACAGCTTTAATCATACTAATTAAAAAAGTCTTGTATTTAAGTTTTATATTGGCCAAATTTAATTAAAATCAAAAACTTTAAGATAGAAATTATTTGAAGAAAACCACTTGAATCAATTGGTCTGTAACCTCTTCAACTTTTAATGGCTGCAATCTGGAGACATATTAAGAGTCATACAATACAAAATAATCACCATGACCAATGTATAGACTACTTTTATACTTCTCTGTTTTACCTGAACTATCTTTACAACGCAGCTGAGACCGTGGCTGTAGCGCTTGATAAGCAGGCCGAGCACTTGGAACATGGTGTCTCTCAGAGCTTTGGACTTGACGTGAGCAATGGAAGGATGCTCGAAGGCCTTGTAACAGCTGTTGGCACACATGCTGCGGAGAAACACCATTTCTTTCAATTCATGATTTTAGCAACTGAATTTTATGTGCCAAGGCATACGTTCAGTGAATGTTAAAATTAGAAAGCTGAAGGGCAATAACATTAGCTGAGTATCGGTTTTATAGTGGTTATCCAATCATTTTTGATTTATCAGCTGATAAATTTAAATAATCTTTCTAAGTTTATTATGCTTAATTACAGTGTTGGTGTTATCCTAACAACATTGCCACTAGACTCAAAGCTCTTGCAAGCTTTCCCAATTTAAATGTGGAAATTTATCATGAAGTATAAGAAATACCCCACAACAATGAAAATAACAGCCAAAGGAGTAGGCCTACTTTAGCCGTACAACTGGTGGGTATTTATCGTTTTAACTGGATGAAAAAAATCATTATGCAACTCTACTTTTAATTATCAGTTAACACAAAAAACACAAAACGTGGTTTCTATGGGACTAAAAATCATAAGATGGTGGATGTACTCCTAGGCCTTAGGCCTTATTCATTTAAGGCCTAGGCCTTAAATGAAATTAAATAAAAAATTGGGGTAAACAAACTTTGGTGTGATTGAAAATAAATAATACTGCCATCGCAGCAAATTTCCATTTCTTAAATAATTCTTTATAGCACCATAATTAAAGCTATTGTTAAACTGGCTACCATTTTCTTATTTTAAATTCAAAATTAAGAATAGTAATGCAAGTTTTCTTCCAAGAGAATTGAGTTATATTTAGTTAACATCATCAATAATGATATAAAATAATCATTAAAATACTTACTTGATAAACTGTTCTTCTGGAACAGGAGGATCCCATAATTTTGAAATCTGAAGTTGGAGCAGTTCGTACAAAGCAATGAAGGCAAGTCTCTGTTTTTCATCCCAATCGTAACCTAAATCTTCAATTTTACCTTTTTTTCCTTTCCTTCCCTTTCCCTAAAATGTTTTTTCAACATTATACCAACACAAGTGCTGAGTTTCCACAGCTTGAATAGATAAACACATAAATCTATGCCAAAAATATGCCTAACTTAGATTCAAAAAAATTTCATAAGCAAAAGTTGAAGTATTGTTATAAACATTTATAAAAATGAGAGATGGACTGGACATGTTAAATCACTATTCAGGCTATTATTTTGACTAAAAAATATTTTCCTTGCATTATTTAAAATTAAAAGTACAGTGGAACTTGGTTATAACGTCATTGAAGGGACCACAAAATTAATGACGCTATATCCGAGTGACGCTATAAAAGAGGTTACATAATTTTAATTCAAAACCGAGGAAAAATAGGGAAACACATTTTTTACATGAAATTACGACATTTAATGAAGGTAATTTGAAATACACCGTAAGTTTATGACTGACTGACTACTCTACTATATAAAAAATCGAATTTGAAAATATTACAATGAAGTTCGGCTTGGTGAATTCAACTGTTGGTTCGATTTTAAAAAACAAGCCCGAACACACGTCTGCTATCTTACGTCCCTCCTCACACGCTCTTATAACCCACACCTTTTCTTCAGCAAAACCTTTCTCTTAACACTTGCCATTATTTTTCAATATTGTATTCGTAAATTAAAATAACGAAAAACAAACTGTAAAAGACATACTCTGAACTAACGATATCTACACAAACTGTAGGAACGTACGAATGGCATCACAGTGCTGTGATGCGACGTGAGTCACTGACACTGACCTTGATGACCGGCGACAGCGGATATAGGGTAGGGGAGGGGGTTGGGGTGGTTAGCGGTAAGACAGGAATAAAATGCCGTTTCTAAAAATAGAATGTAGCTAAACAATAGCCGTAGCCCTCACGTTGCACCACCGACCGAACTTTCTCTATTTAGCTATATGTTGCCTTCATCTCGGCCCGATTTTCTTGACGTTATATACGAGGTTTGAGAATTTACTGACGATATATCCGAGGTTTTTTCCTATGTAAATACATATAGTTTGGCGGGACCTAAAAATAAATGACGTTATATCCGAGTTGACGTTATGGCCGAGGCCGCAATAACCGAGTTGCACTGTATTAGGTAAATTTTTTACAAGCTAAGCTAACTAAATTCAAACAAATTAAATAGTATTCAATACCTTTTATTGGACTTTTCTAACATCAGTTTTTAACTACAAAACAGTTCACAAGATGGAGAAACTCCTCCCATTTCCAGCTAGCTTGGAAGTGGAATGTAATGTAATTGTTTCAGCATTTTAAATTTTTAATTGCAACGGCCCTCCAATTCCAATTGCAACGGTTCTCAATTCCATGTGATATGTTTGTCACCATGATCCCAATCAACTAGCTTGGAGGCAGAATGTAATGAAGTTGGAAGACTGCATTATTTTCATAATCAGATTATATAAGTTTATATGAATACAGGTAGAGGGCCCTAATAAATATTAAATTTGTTTAGTACATACAATTGTTTACAAGGCTTACTCACTTTTTCCGTCACAGTAGTGCTGTTTTCAAGACCAATTTTGTCATGGATACAATTATGAATCTGAGTGAAAATATATAGGTTCATTTTCAAAATATTGAGGGATTTCACTCGGATTTCAGGGTCGGGATTGTCTTCAACAAGTGGTTCAATCATGTATTTAAGTTGATTCAAACCTGAAAAAAGATTGTAAATATTTCATTTAAGTGAGAACTAGAGGTGTTCTCCCACTATTTCAAGAGATGCTCACGTACACATGTATATTAATTGTCAATATAACACAAAAAACTTTCTGTAATTTAACATAATAGGAGGAAAAAAACTGGCCAATCGCATATTATCTGCGTTCATCATTTACTATTTTGTTTATTCATTTAGTCAAATGTGTTCTGTATAGTTATCGAACTAATGATACACATCTCCAAGGAAAGCTATTTTTATACAAATGCCGCCATTATGACAGAATCACCCAGAACACATGTTATTCTGCATGGATGGCACTACCATTGACCACAAAGTGGTATCCTGAGGTGACTGGTAACATAACTGACATAACAAAATTAAATAAGACTGATAATCTTTCCAACTGTCTGATTTTTGGTTTGAGAGCACTATAAACATGAATAAAATCTCCTTTAATGATGGCAAAATTTGAACATTTATGAGAAGATTCAATTGTTTGACAAGCCGCCAAAACCGTGATGACGCAGGCAGTAACTTTTAACAAGGTACTATTATTATTAACATATTATTAAAATACAAATATTAACACTTATAACGAAACATAATGTTTATAATCCTAAGAGAAACATAAGGTCAATTTGACTGTTACTGTGTTTTATTGGTGTTTCGTGTGTTTATTGTTTATTGTTTATCACTAGGCACTCACAGGAGTAAGAAATGATGTTTTACAACATATTATGACAAATCAGATTTATTACACAAAAAATTATTTGACAGAAAAAAATGAAACTACAAACTTCACGCTCCAAGACGACCAGCTCTGGCCTTGGGAAAAAATCCATATGGGATTGTTGCCCAAGGCCAGAACTGGTGGTCTCATAGCGGGTAATCTAGCTGTTATTATATTTATAGCAGGTGTTCTTTTGTTTGTTGCGTTTCACCACAACCTTTTACCAAACACAAGGTATATTTGACTAACGATTGCCAGTCGGTAAGCGAAACACGCGGTAAATCTGACTGACAGTATTCACACAATGCATCAATAGGTACGACAACGTCGTGCCAACTAATTGGAAATGACAAAATATTATGGAGAGGGGTTTGGGGGGAAGGTACTGGTGGTGACAGCCATCAAGATCAAGCGGTTTAGCCACTATTAAGTAGTAAAATTACCTATCGGTCAATATGACCAATGTTTAGTTTTAAGTGTTAACATTTGTTATGGATTCACCACTCTACCTGGAATTTTTTCTCCTCTTAATCACTAAACTAGCCTATTGAAATAAGTTATTTTTGGCAAAATCTTTTTATTGATTAAAAATTTATTTGTTATTAACAAATTGTTATGAAATTATCTAATTTTTAAATCTGTTAACAATAAAAATAACTTTGAGAGAAAGGATTTAGCAATAGAAAAGAGTTTAGGAGTTAACTATAAAATAAATAAAAAGTACTGCAGTTCAACCACTTACTTGCTAGTACAAGCTTATCGAATATCCTGTTCAGCAAAGGCCAAGGTGTTCGATTAAAATGGACCATCACTGAATACATTGTATCAAAATGTTCAAGGATATAAGCACATCCATCTTCATTAAAAGTGACAATACTCCCTAAAAAATTAAAAACAATGCCACACATTAATTTTATTTCCTCAAACTATTTTACTTTGACATTTAATTTATTAATTACTGAAGTCATGATAAATATCTTACATAATGTTAAATACATCAAATTCCCCATCGCAGCAGACCTGGGTACTATGCGAATTTCCAAAGCAATAAAATAATTATATATGACAAGTTTTATCGATATACGTCAATAGATATGAGAATAATTTGCATAATCACCATAAGATTAACATGGGAAAAGAGTATGCTGCTGTGAGGAACACTTAAAGTTGGCATTTATTCTATAAACAATTTTTATTTTGACCATTTATACCAACTTTCATCTACATCTGCCCATAAGTAAAGGAATTAAACTATATGATTAACAAGGGAAAAGAGAATGCAGGTTATCTGCCATATAACCACATAAACTATGATTTTTAAGCTTAAATGGTTGGACCTCGCCCAACCACATGAAACTAAGTGCTAACTAAAGTTTCATCCAAAAATATTTATTAATAAGTGAAATATTAATTTTTCTTATCCTCCATATGATTAACATTGGAGCCTCAAAATACAATGTACTGTTCTTAGGATTTTTTAAATCTAGGTAACCGTTGGAGATAGAGCGAAACATGATGGAACTAAATTGAATTGTTTTTTGAGATGATTCTAATAGTAAGAAATAAAATTTAAAAATTGTTTAAATTACACATGAAAAAGGCAATAACCCCAATTTTGGAATACAAATCCCCCCCCAAAAATTTCCCTTCCGATTAACCAATATGTCTGGATTACGAACTTATCAGCGTAAATGTAGGATTACACATTTCTACTAAATTTGGTCTCGATCGAACCATTTTTACGAGAGTTATTGTGGTCACAGGCACATACATATATATAAAATTTTTAACGTCTATTGTTTTAGGTCTCTGGGCACCTAAAAAAGAAAAAGGAACATGGTCCCAGGCTCAAGTCTTGCCATGAGACCTACAGTAATAGCTTTTTCCCTTATGGGAAATTTGCTAAAAATGTTAACTTACTTTCAATTTCATCTTCAAGGTTTTCAAAGGGTACAACCTCTTCAACTTTGTATTCTCCTGCTTCAGAGTTGCGAAGTTCATCTCTTTGTAGGGGGATGACAAACTCAAAATGAGACATTTTTCAGCTTTAGGCCTAAACTCAGTTTACTAGCTAAAAGAAAAGAAAAAAAATCAGACGATATAATTGGAGCACAGGAAATTCCAGGGTAATTTTATACCCTGTAGTAGGGTAGGGTACCTTGAGTAGGGTTCTGTCAAGAAAAACCAAAGCAAAACTTTACAAGACTAAAATATAACTACTACAGATCCTGTATAGATGTACTATACAGATCAAAGACCTGGACATTAACAAAGAACCAAGAAAAGAAAATTATAGTTTTTGAAAATAAAATTCTTAGAACTATCTATGGTCCCATCAATGAAAATAGTGTGTGGAGAATTAAAACAAATAAAGAACTGAGGGAAATGTACACAGATCCGGACATAATATCCCAAATAAAGAGTAGGAGGCTAAGATGGGCTGGCCAAGAGACGAGATGAAGATACAATGCTGAGAACAGTATCAGAGAATCTACCTTGAGGAAAGCGACCACTAGGAAGACTCTTATATATAAAATTGTATGTATGTATGTCTGTCTGTATGTCCTTTATGCGTTGCCAAACTACTTATCCGATCGCCATGAAATTTTAGGAAGTTGCTCTATATTTGTCCGGGAAGGTTTTAGTGAAACAATATTTTCAAAAACCCCGTAAGTTTCCATTTTATGGCGTTTTAAATTTATAATGTTAATCTTATGGAGAGTTAGTTTGTTTACAAATTTTCTACAATGAAAACATTTGATTTCTTAGCTATAGCTGATTGGTTTACTTTCCATTAGCAATATGCTTATTTACTATCCAGTGCCATCTGAATCATTCATTATTGTAAAACTATGAAGTATATAAGTACAAAATGAACAGCTTTATTAGCAATGTTAATAGTTTACGGTTTTGGCTGATTATGTATTTATATTTTTAGTTTCTGTCTGATTAGAAGTCACATGTTTATATGTTGGCAAAATAAAAAATAATTAAAATGTTTATATTTAGGCCTATTACGCTGTTGAATATCTTTTCTATAAAAGCCGTATTACAGTTTGTTTTGTTTGGGTTTATGTTCGATTAGAAAATTGTGAATCAATGCACTCAGATTTGTTTGTTTTGTAAGAATGTTATTAATATGTCTTATTGTTTCAGTATTGTTATTAACTAGTCCGCAGCCCAGAATATCTAATCTTTCACAACGAAGCCGTAATGCTATTAGATTTCAGAACATGGCCAATCTTAAAGTTAACATGTATTTAACTTACTGTAAGTAGGGCGTTACGAAGTTCGCCGGGTCAACTGCATATATATATATATATATATATATATATAAATTTTAACGACTATTTTTTTGTCTCTGGTTCTGAATGGGGAGGAATGGGACATATTTGGGAATCAGGGATATTTTAGGGAATTTGGGATATAAAAGGTTAATTTTAGGTAAAACAGGAGATAGAGATTTGTTTGACTGGAGATGTTTGGAGTAAGCTTAAGGCGTGGTTAACAAATTAAAAATTTGTTATCCACTTTATAAATTATTAAACTTAATTTTTCAAACTAAATTAAAAATAATTTAGTTGGAAATGGAAATGTTTGGAAAATGGCGCAATAAATCATCAACTGAATTCAACTATATTTAATACTATTTCAAGTTGATTTTTTGCGTCAACCGTGTCATCATGTTGCTAGGCTGAGACTAAGCCTAGCCACCGAAGATGCCACTTCACAGCAAGGGCGAAACGTTTGGCAGTACAAACAACATGACGATGCCGTTGATGCCGAAAAATCAACTTGTCATATGACAAGCTGATTGACAAGATTGATGTAGTCGACACCAGCCGCGAAAGCCTACATTTGATCTTTAATACTAGTTCATTTTATTGACAATCAGCTGATTACAAATCTGTTAGTCCTTCAGGCCAAGGTAACTAGAAATATACAAAGAGGTACAGTGAGGAGTACAGAAACCACTTCTGACCAGTGATATAATTGTTTATTTACATAAATAATTAAAGAATGTTTACTATGTTTCATTATTACTCCAGTCAGCTGTTTCCAACATTGTAAAAAACCTCTGCTAAAATAAGCCCTTTATTCCCAGGATTCCCTAAAAATATCCCGTTTCTCCCCACCCAGAACCCAGAATCCTGCAGACGTCAACATTAAATTAGATTAGATTATTTTAAATGGCGACCATACCACAAGGTAGGTATTTTAAGCCAAGTATGAATGAGGATTGAATGTAAGATGATTGTGGCGCGATCTTGTAGTCTTGTTACTGACTAAGGCTGACATGTTCTTTTGACAGGACTGACTGTTAATTAATAGCCCAACAGCAACTAAGGGACCTACAGTTTAACGTGGAATCCGAACAACGGCCTCTGAATTACGAATTGGTCTAATTATGATGATGGTCTTTGCGGATTAACATAGTATTCAATAGTGCGGACGTTAATCTACATAACAGAACACCACACCCACCAACCATACCTCACAACTATCCACAATTCGTGACCTCCAAGTAGCTGGCTTACAGGATGACGCCACCATCCCAGTCTATAATAACATTGACTGGAGGTTACAGTGTTGAATTTCGGTCCAAAAAACGTTATAAAACATCAGAAAAATTGTTCCAAGGTGTTTTTATCCATAATTATAGTGAAATAAGTGTATTAGAGTGACTTTTTCCCTGTCCAGATCCCCGATTATCGCCCTATCCCCTAGCTTTATGGTATGGTTTAAGGAGTGTAAAATTTCACCTAAAATCATACGGAAAAGTCCAAATTGGATTCCTCCGCGGAGCGGATCTTTCTTAAAAGGTTGTTAGAAAGTGCAAAAATTATGTTTTGACTTTGATTTTATAAAAAATAGTAGAATACTGTGTTCTAAACGTTTCTCAAAAAAGAATTAAACTTATTCAAAAATCCTCAAAATGTAAAGAGATGTGTTGACTAACTACAGTGGTGTTTGGCAAAGCAACAACACTGAAAGTGGACCTATTTCGTTTTTGAAGTAGAAAATTAACTAGGTCTTAGATGTGTGAGTGTTTAGGACATTCATAAGGCACCCTAAATATAAAAAGCCTAGGACTAGTTCTTAAGTCTAGTCTCTAAATATATGTCCCAGCAATAAAACCCCAAAAGGAACTTAAAACATTAACATTAGAACTCTACGGTTTTTCTAAATAGATATATTTGTAAAACTATTTGTATTATTACAGATGAGGCTGTCACTTTATGGGTAAGGTTGGTAGGTTAGAGGAAGTCAACAAAAGGCTTTACTCACCTTAGTAACTGATAAACCATTTGAAGTTTATTAAGCAGGAAAAGCGTAAGTCAACAGTATTCACACATTCTAGTAATCTCATTATTTATGGTTCCAATTATAATTTATAACTAATAATAGGGTACTAAATAAAATATATTTTAAGTTTAAGACAAAAACAAAAGCAAGACCTGAAAATAAATAAATGTGGAAGCGGGAAACGAGAAAATCGAAATTCAAAACAAAACCTAAAGTTTACTAGCACCAACACTGCAATACGGAAATACCCAAAGTTTGATGTAAAATTAACCCGAACATACATTTTCTATCTCCTGTTCTATATTTAATTGCTGTTAAAATTAAAGAAGTTATATCAAATACCGAATTTCCAGCAAAAATTTCAGTTATTAGGAATGAGGGGCTAATTACCTTATTCATTACCTATTTATTTATTACAACGGCAAAGCCAATTCTTTAGTCGTACCGTGGATGAACGAAGTTCCTCTCTGGTCGTACATATTAATAAGCTTATAATAAGAGTAATAATAATATAAATATTGTTGAGCATAGATAACAGTTGAAATAATAAAAATAAAAAATAATTTTCTGTTTACTTGACTTGATAAGTTGAATATTACTCCGCTCATTAGTGGAGTAATAGTATACTCATTCATAGGAGTCATTAGTACTCTAGACATCTTAATTTTAACCACCGATGTTGCTTAGTTGACCAGTAGAAACTAGACAAAGGCAAATGATAACATAAAAATTATCCTATTTTCTTCTTTTAATAACACAGGTTTGAAAATACTATTTGAACTGGCGTTCTCCTCAGCAAATCATTCAAAGAACTCATTGATGGGGTACAGTGAGGTGTCGACTTCAACATACTACCATAGATGATAGAAGAACGAAATTTCGATGCTTTCCTCTGTGTCAGCAGAGACACTAGTGCCATCTGCATAGGACACATATTGCTATTTCTGACCCATATAATTTAGGGTAAACCCTTTTATAGGCAGTAGAGAAATAACAAATTACCCAGAATAGATCCCTGTGGAACACCGTATTTCATTGTTAAGAGCTAGGCGAGAGCAAAATTTTTCTTTATTCCTATACTTTTGAGTCCTCCATAAAATGTTGTATTTCAACAAACTGTTTTCTGTCTGATAGGTATAAGGTATAACTATTGGCTTCCAAAATGCCCATATTTGGAGGTGAGGGGTTAGCGAGAGCGCCCCAGGCAGAAGTGTATGCCTCACGCTTGCGTGAGGGGACTCTGCAAGACCGCTGTGAAGTGGCCTGTCCGTCTATCGGCTGGCCCACTGTGTGCCAGTCTGGCTCTGGGCTGGGTGCCAGCGGTGTGGAGTCGCTCTAGAGTGGTTTTCATTCCGAAGCCCGGCAAGGCAAGGTACACGGACCCAAAGTCATTCCGTCCTATCTCTCTGTCTTCATTCCTGTTGAAGACTCTAGAGAAGTTGATCCTAAGGTACGTATGGGATGGTGCTCTCAGGCATCACCCACTACATAGGAACCAGCATGCCTACATTCCTGGTAAGTCATGCAAGTCTGCCCTCCATCACCTTGTAGGCAGGATAGAGAAGACACTGGAGGATGGAGAGATAGCACTGGGTGCTTTTCTTTGAATGCGGTGGTGAATGCCGCGAGGGCCCATGGGCTTAGCGGAGTTATATGCGGCTGGACCGAGGCATTACTGAGCAACAGGAAAGTGGTTCTTTCACTTCAAGGTGAGGAATTAGTCGCTCTGCCCTCAGGGGGGCTTCTCTCCCCCCTGCTGTGGAATCTCGTAGCTGATGATCTCATCAGGCGTCTCAATGATTCTGGTGTCCTTGCTTTGGGCTACGCTGATGACATTGCAATTCTGGTTATTGGTAAGTTCACCAACACGATCAGAGAACTTATGAACAGAGCACTGAACCTGGTGGGGTACTGGTGCAAGGAGGTGGGTCTTGCCATCAACCCCTCAAAGGTAGTGGCAGTGCCATTCACAAGAAGGAGGAACCTGCTCGGGCTGGGACCTTTGAATCTGCAGGGCACAGAGGTAAATCTGCAGAACGAGGTCAAGTACTTGGGTGTGGTACTTGATAAGACACTGAGGTGGGAACCGCAGCTGCAAAGGGTGATTGATCGAGGTAAGTGGTCACTCATGACTTGCAGAAGAATGGTTGGCACTACATGGGGACTGCAACCTAGGCTTTTGCACTGGCTGTATGTTGCTGTGGTGAGACCGGCCATGACCTATGGTTCACTAGTCTGGTGGCCAAAGACTAACTTCGGTGCATCAGTGCGGGGGCTTGCGGCGGTCCAGAGGTTGGCTTGCCTCATGATTTCTGGGGCCATGAGTTCCTGCCCTGGAGCATCCTTGGATTGTATGCTCAATATCCTGCCCATAGATGTCTACATCAGAACGGTTGCTAGGAAATGTGCATATCGCCTCCGATGTGAGAATCTCTGGATGACTTTCAATGTACCCTCGGTAGGTCACACCAGAATTGAGCAGGTAGTCAGAAGTGAGGCCCTTGACATGCCTTCTGACCACCTTCACACTAGATACGCCTTCGGTAAGTCATTTTCAGTGGTGATTCCACCAAGGATTGACTGGCAAGATGGCGGCAGACCTCTTCATCCCTGCGAGTCAGAATGGTACACGGATGGCTCTAAGGGAAGTAAGGGAACTGGAGCTGGAATACTGGGGGTGCAAGATAAGGTAAAGCTCTGCGTTCTCATGGGGGATCTCCCTACAGTGTTCCAGGCAGAAGTGGCAGCCATTATGGAATGTGCTCTGTTCAATCTCAACAGAGGTGTCAGGAACAAGAACATTACCATTTTCTCAGATAGTCAAGCCACCCTCAAGGCTCTGGACTCCTGTACCTTCGACTCCAAGTTAGTGTGGGAATGCCGCAACGCGGTATCTTCTCTTGGCAGTCACAACAACGTTACCCTTTGCTGGGTCCCAGGACACTCAGGTATTATGGGCAATGAAATAGCTGATCGTCTGGCGAACGATGGCGCTTTGATCCCATTCGTGGGTCCACAACCCTTCTGCGGCATCTCCAGGGCGCATGTGGATCGAGAGATCAACACGTGGGCACGTGAGTGTCACCGCAGGAGATGGGCGGAGCTGCCCCTACTGAGAGTAAGTAAACTGTCTCTCAGCTCTCCCTCTTCAAGGATCGCTGAGGATCTTCTACAGTTAGGTAGGTCCGAACTCAGACTCATTGTAGGTCTCATCACGGGACATGGACATATGAGGAAACATCTGCACGAATGGGACTCTTCCCGACTCCATGGGAATGGAACCCCTCCTACGCTCACCCTTCCAATCCCCAATGTGGTGGGTTTCACTCCTCCCCCCATTCTTCCTCCCTCCTCCTCCCCGTCTTACCTCTCATTCCCCCCGGAGATCCTGCTGATCAGGAAGTGTGGGCAGTCCGAGGAGACTGCTGATCATCTGCTGTATGACTGCACCGAGCTTGCCGGGGTGAGAGCCGCCACTCTCGGCATCATGGAGAGGGGTTGTCACCTTCCCCGGGTGGAGCTAGTGGGGAGACTACGGCAGTTTGTCAGGTTTTTAAACTTGGAAGGTCCGTGAAACATTCAATCAACAGGGGTGCGCAAAAAGCCACTTGGCTGACGTGCTATAGGAACTCTGTTCCGCCCCTTTGTGTAATGTAATGTAATGTAATGCCCATATTTATTATCCTACACTTATTTATTTTGCTTAAAAGTACAAATATATACTGCTAAGTGTTTCAGAATAACAACACAAAAGAACCCAAAGATTATGAGCACATATCTATACTCTATATGATGAGTATAATACTCTAATGCTCCTGTAATTATTTCCGTTGAGGGAATTTGTTTTATACGCTAGCCGGTTAGCGCCATTATTTATGCCATAACCATCAATAGAGCGCTGTGCGAAAAATTGTTCGTATGTATACTTCCCTGTAGGGAATATGTTAAATCAGTGGTTCCCAAACTGTAGGTCGCGACCCACTGGTGGGTCCCAGGAGGATGTCAGGTGAGTGCGACATGGGCCCAAAAGTAAATTTTAATTTTAAAAACAAAACGTGTTGTTTACCGAACAAACACGAACTCAAATAATTTACAAAAGCTAAAATTACGACTCATCTTACAGTTCATCTGAGGACATAAGCGATTGAGTTAAAATATAATTTAAAATAAAAAAGAATAAGTATAAGCTGGGAAGTAAGAAAACACGTCGAACCGTGCGGCGCCGGCGTGGCGTGGCGGCGCGGTGACTAGGTGCTAGTACTTTCCGTACTATCCCGATCTTGCTATCATTGCAATGAAGTTTTTGATGGGTTTTAGTGCTACATACCAACGTGAGCAATTATTTTAACATTGGTGTTTTTGAAAAACAAATTACACAAATCAACGGGCAGTGTAAAATAAGATTGAAAATGTCCTCATTCAATCCTGACATTGAATCTATCGTAGAGGAAAAAGTTCCATAAAACACATTAGTAAACGACCTTTTTTAAGCTATTACTTAGTAGCTTACAATGTACCTCTGTCACTGTAGCGACACTCTGGCCCAACCTCTGACTATATTGTTCAACAAGGAATATTTTCTGAGACTCTCAAGACAGGGCACATTATTTTAATTCTTAAAGGAGGCGATCCATCGAAAGTCAACCTATCAACCTATCACCATCCTTATTTCATCACTGGGGAAGGTGTTTGAAATGTTAGTGCTCTCTCACCTTAAACCCTTTCTAAAACCGCTAAGTCCCAGTCAAAATGGTTTTACCTCCTCCAGATCAATCGTCACCGACTTGCTGTTATTTGAGGAAAGCATATCTGCTATGGGATCAGGTAAACAGCTTGATGCTGCCTTTATCAATTTTGCCGAGGCATTTGACAAAGTTGACCACTCCGTCCTTAATCAGCAAGCTAGAAGCTATCCATGGCCCATTGCTTTCCTGGTTCTCTGACTATCTGCATTGCTGACGCCTTAGAGTAAAACTACCTGGTGCGCTTTCCCAGGAATTTCTGCAAACCTCCGAAGTTCCTCAGGGGTTGCTACTCGGGCCGCACTTTTTCACCTTGTTCATCAACGATATAACGTATGTTCTTCTCGTGAACGCTTTACTCTCTGCTGACGATGTAAAGAAGCGAGCGAGGACCGTGGTCTCCAGCTATGAGGACTTTGCACGCCTGCAGGCGAGTATTTTTTTTAGTATGTTTTGTAACATGTTCTGCATATGGCACAATTTGTTTTTTGAACCATACCGAATATTTTTACAAAATATTTTAAGTTTGCAGTAGATAATGTCAATTATTGGTTTTCAGCCACAAACCTTTCCTGTAATCAAAATAAAACTCAATCTATCAAAATAAGTTTTAATAAGTCCCTTTTCTGGGATATATTCCCGTATACGTACTACGTAGTCCTTATTCACAAATAATGGAAAAAGAAGGCCTGATACCTTCAAGTCTAGATGAACCAAAACTAGGAAATGAAAAAAATCTTTAAAGGTTGAATTTATAGTACTGTATATAAAATTAATTGAAAATATTTCAGTAAAATAATTGTAAGGTATATTTTTCTCAATGAAAATTATTGATCAGTTCATTAATTATGTTAGATTGACTTTATAAAAATTAGAGGGATTTCTCTGTGTTTTGTACAATAAAAGAGTTAAAATGTAGATTCAATTTCCATTAAAATAGTTTGGCAAAGTACGAAGTTTAGCAAGAAATTAGTACAATCTTTTACAACATTTTATAATCAGAGAAATTTTCCAGTTTCATTTCCAATTTAAATATATGAACTAAGTCTTTAGAGAATAAATTAACTGTGTAAATCAAAACTTGTGTTATCAGATCGAGCTTGGTTGATCTTTCCCTGTTACACAATAATGAATTTCATAAGTCTTGTTGTCTGTGTGTTCATGATTTTATTTTCAACAGATGCATTTCTAAGGCGGTTTGGTAAGATAAGAAAACGAAAGAATTTCCTTAACACACCTAATAATACGGTAAGGTAGCATACTATTCCTTTAGATGTTTATAGCAATTAATAAAATGATAGATTTTCTGTTTAAACTGTACACTTCAAGGAATTTAAAAATACAAAATAAAAACATATATTATAGATAATTATAAAAGTTACACGTATGATCAAAACTGTTACAAAAAAAACTTAATAGTCTTAGCACATTTTTTTCACAATAATACTGTGAATTCCAAATGAAAATTAATGGTATCAGCAAATTGACTCTACTTCCTCCCTTTAAAAGCAAACTAAATAATTATAAATGCCCTTAATAAACTATTACACTATTAAATTCTTTAAATGATATTCTAGAAATCTAATGAATATGAAAAGTCAAGAAATTTCTTCCAAACACCTTTTCTAACAAAAAATATAAACATTTTTAGGGCATTTATCGAAATACCATTTCTCTTCTGGGTATAATAACAAACTTCGTGTGTGATTATTTTTTGGGGATTGTGACCTTATGCTGCATACATAATGTTATGAGAAATGGTTTAAAAATAAGGAAGATATTAAATTTTTAGTATCCTCCATTAGATTGGGCGCACTTGAATGAATGGTTAACAATGGAGAGTTTATTAAATTTTCTATGGAACCATTACTCATAGAATACTAACTCTCAATTCTAACTTGTTTAGTGTTTTCAGCCGGGTTTAATGGTGATAGTTAAAATTATTTTATACATTTATTGTTTTCCAGTAAAAAAGTAATATTTTGAACATTTTATACGCTCAAAACTTTGAACTGTAACTTTTACAGATATGCGGGTGGTGTCATAAAATTTGGGACCTTAAGCTCTATAAATCATTAAATCCTAATTCAAATAGTAAGAGGTTTTTTAGATAAGTCTGGAGTTTTTAAGTTTTTAAAGGTTTTTAGGGTAGTTCAACACTTAATCCTAATCCTGTGGCTTTTACATCTCTATGAAGGGATTTTGCCTGCTAGCCGCGGCTTATGTTGTATGTTCTAGTAATTGGGAAGCTACGACTTCAGTGGCACATCCTGGTCTACAAAGCTAGCACTAACGCGTAATGTAATGTAATGTAGCACTAACGCAGTGAAGTTCAACACTTAGTACCGGTAATCTAAAATTAAAACTGACCAGGGTATTGCCAAAGTGTGCTTTGTACTAAATTTCATAAAAATCGTACCATTGGCGTAGTCTTTACACAGAAACACACAAACAGACAGATAGACTCTAATGTGACCTATCAACAACTTCAGTATGTTGTTTTGGATTTTTATTGCAAACATTTTCCATCAGGATTTTAAGCAAACCAAAGTTTCACAACGTTTCGGGATCTGGAATCTGATTCTGTCCTTAGGTAAACTAGTATCTAAAACATAACACAATTAATATGATCTGGACTAAGCTGATACCTATAAAACTGAAAAAAGTTTAAAGCAGTCAAAAAAATTATAAACAAACCATTCACTAAAAATTACGCAAGTAAGAATCATATTGTGTTTTGCTCTATCAAGTTTTTTTTTGTACCGTAATATTTCATGTAAATAAGGAATAATTTATACTTGAATTTTAAAATCTGTTAGACATTCTTTGCCTGGATTTCAGGGTTTTAGCCGCTGCCATTTTATTTCTGGTTCCGGGGGACACACCCACTCCTATTCGGTTGTCTTTGAGTCTTCGTGACGGAGTGGACATGTTATGTTTCTTATGTACGTAGTTGTTAGTGAATGGCTTGTTTGTCAGTTTTTTTACTGCTTTAAACTTTTTGATGTATTGTTGGTGTCATTTTTTAGATAATAGTTCGCTTAAGGACGGGATCATATTCCAGATCCTGAAATGTCTAGAAACTTTGTTTTACTTAAAATCACGATGGAAAATGTCCACAGTAAAAATCTAGACAGCATAAGTTCACCATCATCAATAATGAATTTCAAACAAAGAACCTAAGTATATTTAGCCAAAAATTGGCTGAATCAAGCTCTAATCAGATTCCTTGAATCACACTGATTGTTTTGGTTTTGAGGTTTATTGTCGTAATGAAACAGGTAGTGGAGGATGACCTCATGATGTATTATACTCGCAGAACAACTCCTTGCCCGAGGCTACATGTAACATTAGAGCCCAGCATCGAGGCTTACTATTACAAAAAGGTAAGGAAATATAAATAATTAAGTCTACTATATAGATAAAATTAATGTCTCAAAAAATTTACTACATAGAATGGAGCTGACAATTCAGTTACTCATCTTGTAACCAAATCAGCAATTCAGTACCATAATTACTTAATTCAAATTTTTAGTAACTTTTTTGATAACATTCAGGAATTTTTCTACTTTGTATAGGTATTTAGAAGCTGAACTCAGAAGCATGAAAATGTAAAGATAATATATTATGTGAAATTTGGCCCGGAAATCCTTCATTAGTGAGTTAGGCTAGCAAAAGGATTTTGCTAAGAATTTACAGTTCATGTTGAAGTGATGAGTAGGAAAAATTCAGGGATGGCAAATCAAGGGACTAGGGATTCTTGTGGTTTTTGACCTAAAAACTAAATGAAAAACATTCAGAACTTTTCCAGTTTTTAAGATTGTCCCACATAAAACCTAAAAAAGAGGGATCGAGAAAATATTATATTTAATTAGTTGTGCAATATCCTTGTTAAATTAGGTTCAACACACTAAATTGGGAAAAATTGTAGGATATCAAAAACTGTTGAAACTAAGAATACAGGTTGATATTACAAAAACCCAAACTCACACTTGAAGATACATTCAGTTTTACTTTAATTTTTGTTGTACATCAATGTCTCAATAGCATGAACTCTTATAAATCATCGAAACTACAATTGTGGCTCAATATTCAGTTGCATTATTAATTAATTTTCGTTGGAAATTTTTACCATTCTAAATTATACAAAATGTAAATAAAGAATTTCAAGGAGATTTTTTAAGGTGACTCATTTCGTTTCGTAAAAGCACGAGATACCTTAATTGGTGAACCTGAAGTAAGAAGATGCAAGAAGCAGAAAGTTTATACGCCGACAGATCACATTCGTTCCCAAGAATTATCCATGTCGCATTAAAACTAGCTCCTTTCTGGACAAATTGCCCCAGCCTATGGTCCTCTTAAGTGGATTCACAATTAGCAATTGCTAACATCACAGGTCGTTGTGATGTTAGCGATGGCTAATTGTGAATCACAAGACACACGGTTCCAATACGCCGTATCACAGCGCAACACGAAGTACGCCATGGAGGTTGAGGACATAATAATGAATTTGCCAACAACTGGAAAGATTACAATTACATCTGAATACAATTGATCTGCGTCAGTGGAGCAGAGGGTGAAACTACTATAATTGAAGAGGATATGGGAGACTGAAGGCCGTCTCAATTCCTATGCTATCTTCATTCACTAGCTCGATCTTCCGTGGTTCAAGACAACATGCTCCGTCAGCTCTGGATGCGGAGGTTACCTACACACATTCAAGTTATACTCGCTACTCAACTTGACCTGCCATTGGACAAATTAGGTAATTTGGATGAAAAAATCGTAGAGGTAGCTCAACTGCCCACTCCCATGACAGCCAAGGTCAGCGCTTCCAACCCTGCCACCGACTCGGACTCAGGTAAAGCTGTGCTCAATACTGTTCAAGCGCTGTCTCAGCAGGTCCCAGAGCTGTCTGCAAACTACAAACGCTCGATCCTGTAGTCGTTAGGCGTCTCGGGCTATTAAATTTCAATAACAAAATGAGTCACCTTAAAAAATTAAATTCTTTATTTAAAAATCTATGTAATCTAGAATGGTAAAAATTTACAACAAAAATCAAATAATAATGCAGCTGTTACAGCCTGTCAGTCACTCAGTCATAGTTATATAATTTTGTTTGGCTTTTGCAGCACAAGAAGGAAGACTTTATTAAAAAGGCATATTTTGAAAAAGGTTAGTACAAATGAAAAAAATATTTTCTGATTGAATTAGAGAACTGAACTCGTTTTATAAATAAATTATGAAATAAATATAAATTATATAGGCTTTTCATATATATATTATTATCATTATATATACAAACGATACAATATGGTTGAAAATACTTTGGGCGAGGTGCAGAAACTTGAATATCAAATTACAGCATTTGCTTAATAGGAGGATAGCTTAAACTCTAAGTGAGTATACATTCATTACATACTTAAAATTAACATACCGGTACTTAAAATGACGGGGTGGTTCAATATTTATAGTTCCTCCTTCATAATTTAAATAAGTCCTGAGAAAAATCTTAACTCAGTTTTGGGATGATTTAAAACTGGACAGAGCTGACTGTCTACTGGGAAATTAGTTCAAGATCAAATAATCTTAATATATCACCTGAAGTTTGCTTGACCTTTAGACTGTTTCAAGGTCAAAGACCGGGCATAGTTCGGGTTGGGGTAGCTCACTATTGTTTGCTATTCTTGGAAAACATTGCATCATCAAAAGAACACAGTTATCAATTTACAATTTTTTCAGAACATAATTTTAATTGTTGAATATTTGACAAGGCCTCTTTCCTCACCCTACGTAACAATATCTCATATAATTACTGTACTGTACTAAATGTTTATGTCAAACTCGAGTCTGTTATGTATTATTAATTAAAACCCATGAAAAATTTCAATGTTTTGGATAACTCTACAACTTCTGGGTCCACAAAGTGTGGAGTTAGTGAGGTTCTACCATTGATTTTATAACTACGTAGTAGTTATAAAATCTACGTAGTATACGTACTTAGGAAGTATGTATATTCAATGGTTCTACTGTATCATCAAATCCTAGACCCTTAATAATCATAAGAGTGCCTTAGTGTTGTAGGTGAATATAACCCGAAAAAACACGATTTACCAAATTTACTCATCGTGTCAGTCCAATAAGGGTACTTCTTCACAGGTGGATAATCTCAGAGGAGCTTCCTCCATCCAAGAGATCAGGCCAGTATGTGTGTCAAAGAACAACTATTGGAACTGCTTCCAAAGAGATGAGAAGGAACTGAAGCTATTTGATACCTAGTATTTTCACTAGTAGCACTTGAAGTGACTTATGACATTATGATATAGATTATTTTGTCTTTAAAAACTTTTTCCCCAACTTAAGTCTGCTTCACATAGGTATTCTTTCTGCTTAGCTTTAATATCTTTCTATGTAATTTCTTCGACAATTTTGTTTAGCAAAATGTTATCACATAGGAGAAATAATCAGAGCGTCCCTAGAGCATGTCCATAAAACAATCACTCAACATAGATTTTGCTCAATGTTGGAAGTTACCTTTAAAAAAATGATAAATTGTTATCATATGTGTTTTAATAGACAAAGGTGGGGAATTTTAATTGAAAAAGCAGAGTAGATTAAAGGGAAATTGGGAGTTTTCCATTTTTTTGTGTTAGTTATGAACACAATAGAATTTCTTGATAAATTCCTACGGATGTTATGCTCGGGTACGGAAAACTTCTGAATGAAAAGATAAACTTGTTTAGAAATCCATATCTCTGGACAAGTGCCTGAAAAGAGCAGGGGGAAAGGCTCCATAAATCCTTCTCGGGTGCCTTCTAAGATGGAGTCACTATGACAAAGACCACTAAAAGTACAGAGAGACCAAAAACTTATTCATGTTTTAAGGTTGACATTGAATTCACAAAAAATGAAGGGAAACATCACCCATAAATCATCCCTTGGAGTAGAAAAGTCACAAATGTTTTTATTTTTATTGTAGTTAAATAATGATGAATAAAATTAATTGTAACTTCAATTACTATAATAGTTGTCAAATAATTAGTATTTACCCAGATACTAATAGTTTATGACTTAAACACTATTTATATTTTCCAGCCAAGAAGGAAAAAAAGATAAAAAATAGTCAAACAGATAAACATTCATCCTTGAGAACTGCGCCGGCTTTGGACTGACTTGTCAAATTGAAAACTAATGTAGCATTTAATTTGAGGTTGTAAAATTTAAAACACAGCAAGCCTCATATGCATGAATATGAACTGTTTGTGTAGCAGTACCTAAACATCTGAGAGAAAGGAGAATAAGACTAATAAAATATAAGTAACAAATTTGTATTCAAACAATATTAAAAAGAAATGAAACATTTTTGTGTAAATGTTTCACAATGTTAATAAATTAACATGGAAAAGTGTCACATCACATTTTATTTCTTCCCTTCAACCATTATAATATGGTAGCCAAACTTAGTTTTGACTGGAGGATCAGTATATACAGGCGAGGCGAGAGATGACACAGGTAGTTCAAATGCTGCATCTTGGAATGGTCCTACCATAGATCCTCTTGTCATCCAACCAAGATCTCCCTGTGAACAAAATAAGACAAGGCTAAACCTAAATCACCCTTATTCCAATTAAGTGTCAGAACACCTCACAATCTCTATTATATTTGATATGTAACCCTTTTAGTGCTACTGGTGTTTCCCATATTCTATGCTGAATAGTGCTAGTTTTTTTTGCAAAAAAGTAAGCATTTACAAAAGAGATCATATATACCATATTTAGGCTATCAAAATATTGGCACCCGATTTGTTTTAATGTTTACACAAATAAATGCCCTACATAATGATAGTATATTTATTATAATTTAGGTACATTATCATACTAATAAAATAAAAATAATAAAGATTTTAGTTTGAAAAAAGGTTTTTACTTTAAACATTTTGCCTTCCGGATTGAGTAATGGCTATATTAAGGTTTACCTGCAGTCTTCAATCCAATGTTATTTTTTTTACACAACTAGTTTCGGAAGCAATGTTTCCACACTTGAAGTACACTTGAAAATGGGAACATTGTTCCCGAAACTAGTTGTGTAAAAAAAATAACATTGGATTGAAGACTGCAGGTAAACCTTAATATAATTTTTACTTTGACGTAAAATAAAGTGAACAGGAAAATTTTTTAAACATTTATACTATAACTTAAGTTAAGAGCATACAATTATTTAAATATTTTGGTGAAAAAATTATCAACCTACGACGTATGAAAATAAAGTTTTTGTACAAGAAAACATATGAAACGGTATTTGCGAAAAACGTAAACATTTAAAAGTTAACAGCTGACAGGTGACTGCTAGGGACACTAACAAAGCAAAATATCCTGACGATCGATAATTTGAAGTTTTTGGAACATATTGACACGTTAACCAGCCAGTAAGTCAAAATAATAACTGGGTAACATACAAATTACGGGCTGTCTCTCAGAACTTGCACTGAACGGGATAAATAGTCTCTGTCAGAAACGGTAAAAGGGTTAAAACGATGAATAGAACCATAAAAATAAGTCATAGTTTTAAGTTGGCTCTTGGTACACTCATCAAGATAAAATATTCTACTGTGTAGGTTTTTCTGTAAGATTTTTTTAGATCCACTAAATAAATAAAAATGGTTCTTTTTTCCCAGATCCAAAAATATAGAAATACAGTTCCAGTCAGGAGAACACTAAGCATAATCATAATCCAGTAATGGTTCTTATAGAAACCTCTATTGAATTGATGTACACATAAACAATTTCAGTAAAATAATTTCTTTATTTGAATGGGTCCCCCGGAAAACGTTCCACGCGACAAAAACCTAGTTTCAAGTAATCAAGCTTAGAAACTTTAATTGACCATGGAGTCTTGCGGAGCGTGCCAATCCTGACGGACGAAATCAGGGCTGCAAACTCAAATAACTTCAAAACCAAATTTACCACGGTGTAGTTCATGGCATCTTTTCCACTAAATACAGTATCTCTGTTTTGAAATTTTATAGCTTGAAACATTTTCTGGAGGACCCATTAATTTGTATATAAACGACAATGCCAGTGGAATTTTTAATGGAAAGCCATAAAAACTTATAGGAGAGTGATTCGAACCCCTAAAATATTTGTGCAAAATACAGACACATCGAAACAGTGACCTTTAACACCTAAGCCTAAAACAATAACCATTAGGCTCTTTAGATTGGTTCATATTACTAAAAAAACAAACTTGAAAAATTGTACTGTTTGTAGTTACTTAAAAATTGAATTAAAAATTAAAACTGATTGTATTAAAATCAACAACAATGTAAATGGAAAACTGAAAAGCAATCTGAAGTATGGTAAAATCATCTTTCTTTGATTTCATTGTCAATAGGCCTATATTCATTTCTATATTTTATGAATGTATATTTATATATTTTTTGTATATTTATGAATACAAAATTCAAACCAGCAAAACAAAATCAGAAGTTACTATTTAAGCTACTTTGGCATGTTCCAACTTAGATTCCAGACATTTTTCCAGCATCCGATTAAAGCTATCGCTTCTTAGCTTGTTGGCTAAGATCATAGAGTGATTTTCAATTAATCCTTTATATATCCAACATTTGGTTGGTGTAATACGTATTTATACTAATAGTAATGTATAATAATTTATTTAATACTGTGTAATATGTGTTTGTATATACCTGGACAATGTGAAAACATAGTTTTAAGTTTTTATTTTATTTTTGAAAATTTGTATTTATTGATGGAATAGAGATCTTATTGTTTTTATTTCAATATGATCTAGTATTCTTCAACTTTTGATTGTGCATTTTTACTTTTTGAAAGCTCAATGTAGTTAGATTTTATTATTATTCATAACTTACCCCCTGTCTTGCTTTGTCTTCACTGTACTGAGCAGCAACTTCATTAAATTTCATACCAGACTTAATTTTCTCTAAGGCTTCTAAAGCTTTTGACTGTTTTTCACAAAGAATATGTCGGACCTATGGAAAAAAGCTTATGTGAATATAAAAAAAAACTAAACAAAATAACATAGGCTACTAAAAACTCAAACAAAATATCCCTGAATAAAATATGAAATTGATGTTAAATTCCAAGGAATGCAATGCACTAGTTCCTACAAAGGGTGGTTTCTTTCAAAATGTATTTTATATAGCTTAAAAAATTCAAAAACCTTGTAGAAAAAGACATGAATAATTTTTCCTCCGACAGCTACAAATCAAATGACAACATTACAAAAATTTAAAACCTAAATTGTTCAATTGTTGAATTACCAGGATATCGGCTAAAAGTACATTTTAGCATGGAACATCACAGGAAAGAAGATACGACAATATTGGTAGAGGATTACTTAATGAAGGGCACAGAGCAAGAACTGAAACAGTAATGTGAAGAATATCTGTAAATGGCTGTCACAAAAATTTTGAATGAACTACACCTCAACATTGCGGGTACATAAAGACCGCCAGATGCAGACGTAGACAAGAAAAAAAACTGAATTTGCTTGCTTTATTAGTAGGCCTTTACCTTCTGATTTACTTTATAACTATTACTGGTAATAGAGGATTCTAGATATTGTCATGTTATATACCTGTGATTCCTATGCCAGTATAGTATATTCCAACAAATGTCGATATGAAGAGTTAGTTAGGTTGGTTATTGATATATTTATACTACAAATATTTTGATACTATAAATAATTGACCTAACTTAAATTCATATAGCATTGTATATTAGAATATGCAATACAACGTATAGGTGTGGTTAGTTTAGGACTATAAGTACCAGATTAAGATAATTTGGCTAATGATTCGGACAGCTTCTTTGATGTAAAGGGTCTTTATCACTTTCACTCTACATTTAAGTGACACACAGTATGTATTTTTTTTCAAAGTTATAATTCATGCTATACCTATCTCATTGTAACTTGAAAGCCTAACTGTACTATTAATATTAATATAATGTGGATTAACGCCCAAACTATTGAATGCAACATTAGTCTGCAAAGAACACCCTCATAACTACACCAGTTCTTCAAATAGATGCAAAAGCGGTATGGATTCCACACTAAATTGTAGGTCCCTTAGAGTATGACATTTGCTGTGTTGGGTTATTAATTAACAGTTCTGTCCAAGGAACATGCCAGCCCAAGTCTGTAACAAGACTACAAGATCGTGCCATCTACACTCATTTCCCATTCATACTTGGCTTAAAATATTTATCTAAGAAGGTAGCAATTTCAAAAGGTAATCTAATCTAGTTTAATAACAGCTAGGATCTATTCTAATAGGCCATCTTATTTTTACTAAACACATTATTAAATTTCCACCTTTTTCTACATAAGTGTAAATAATATGAATGAAAGATAGTTAGATAATGTAGACTAAATAGGTTATAAATCTATAAAACTTAAGTTATGGGCTTACTTTGACTGCTGTACCACCTTTCTTTTCTTTGGATCCCTTGGAACTTGTGTCTTCTTTTTCTTTTCCCCCACTTTTACCTCCTGAATTTTTCTTTGGAGGCATAGCAAAACTAAATTTGTTGAATCACTGAATGCGAAATTAACGCTGTTAAATTGTCAAGATATCCCACAAACAAAACAATAAACATAACCTCAAATGCTTGAACCCTAACCTCACAAGTAACAAATTCGCAAAAATACATTTCCAGTGTTTCCATTTTCTATCTAAGCATAAAATTTATGTTCCTCTCCTAGATTCATAATTTCTCTTTTACTTACATTTCCGGGTGTATTCTCTCTATATTTTTATAAAAAATTAACTGTATCAATAAATTAACATATAATTTATTCATTTATTGAGCCCTATTGACAAATTATAAGCATTAGCCAAGTCTAAAATTACATTTCTCCTTTTTATAATTTCACAAAGAGCATTGACATTGTCAGACATATCATGCTCTTTGTTTTTTAAGTAATAAGATTAACTGTCATTGTATTAGAATCATTATAAGAGTACCATTTATGTTCGGGAAATCAAAACAAATTACGAAAACATGGTAATGAGTTGTCTGGATTATCTAGATTCAGCAGTTTTGTACAAACTCATTACTTATCACAGGGTACTAACACATGCATGGATAAGGATGTTGAAGACTTGTTAAATGACTATTATGTAAGTGTGGGGGCTATTCTGGCAGCCGCGGTTCCTGCCGGTGGTAGCATTATTGTTGATGCACAGTATAGGTCTGAGACAAGGTTCCACTTCCAGCTAGTCACTGAGCAGCAACTGCTAGACTATATGAGTGAGCTGAGGGGGGATCTGCTCCTGTGGATGGAATAGCAGCTGATTTGATATAAATTGTAACGATGCTTTGAAGTCTCCAATCTTGCACATGGTCAACTTGAGCTTATTACAGGGGGTGTTTCCGAGTTGTTTCAAAACGGCAAGTTGTTTCAATTTATAAAGGTAAGGCAGTAAGGGGGACAAAAGCTACCGCCCAATATCTCGATTGAGCGTTTTGTCTAAGATACTAGAGAAGTGTATTCGTATACAAATGAGCAAACACTTATTCAGCAACAATTTAATATCTGGAAATCAGGATGGGTTCAGAAGCGATCTAACTGCTGAGGATGTGCTCTTAAATTGAACAAACCAACTTCATCAGTTAATTAATAAACATAAGCATGCTTTATTGGTGTTCGTTGATTTAGCAACGGTGTTTGATTCCCTCTTGACAGAAATTTACATATATAAAAACTTGAATACATTGGGATAGAGGATATCACACTTGAGTGGTTCAAATCTTATTTAACACAAAGGTGGCAGTTTATTGTATTAGAATCATTATAAGAGTACCATTTATGTTCGGGAAATCAAAACAAATTACGAAAACATGGTAATGAGTTGTCTGGATTATCTAGATTCAGCAGTTTTGTACAAACTCATTACTTATCACAGGGTACTAACACATGCATGGATAAGGATGTTGAAGACTTGTTAAATGACTATTATGTAAGTGTGGGGGCTATTCTGGCAGCCGCGGTTCCTGCCGGTGGTAGCATTATTGTTGATGCACAGTATAGGTCTGAGACAAGGTTCCACTTCCAGCTAGTCACTGAGCAGCAACTGCTAGACTATATGAGTGAGCTGAGGGGGGATCTGCTCCTGTGGATGGAATAGCAGCTGATTTGATATAAATTGTAACGATGCTTTGAAGTCTCCAATCTTGCACATGGTCAACTTGAGCTTATTACAGGGGGTGTTTCCGAGTTGTTTCAAAACGGCAAGTTGTTTCAATTTATAAAGGTAAGGCAGTAAGGGGGACAAAAGCTACCGCCCAATATCTCGATTGAGCGTTTTGTCTAAGATACTAGAGAAGTGTATTCGTATACAAATGAGCAAACACTTATTCAGCAACAATTTAATATCTGGAAATCAGGATGGGTTCAGAAGCGATCTAACTGCTGAGGATGTGCTCTTAAATTGAACAAACCAACTTCATCAGTTAATTAATAAACATAAGCATGCTTTATTGGTGTTCGTTGATTTAGCAACGGTGTTTGATTCCCTCTTGACAGAAATTTACATATATAAAAACTTGAATACATTGGGATAGAGGATATCACACTTGAGTGGTTCAAATCTTATTTAACACAAAGGTGGCAGTTTGTGTCCTTGAATGGAGCTGATAGTGATGTGTTCACAGTCAGTATGGCGTCATTCAGGGAAGCACGCTTGGGCCCTTGCTTTTCTTAATCTATCAGAACAATATGTCAAAAGTCCATCTGCGGAATGGTTACGCTGACGACACCTACTTTTTGAAGGCTCATCCTGGGATGAAGCCTACCTACATGATGCTCGAGGTCTACGTACAATCAAGCTTTGGTTTGATCAGAATCGTTTAACCGTTAATATTAAACCAAAAACCAAGTGTATGGCGGTATCACTACTTGCATTAGGTGATACAGTTGATAAGGAACTCAAAATTCATAATTGTAATGGTGTGGCTGGTTGTCAATGTGAGGTCATCAAAGCCGTAAACAAATGATATAAATACCTGGGTGCGGTTTTTGTTAACAGACTTTCTTGGAAAGAGCATGTAACGTTTGTAAATAGCAGAATGTGCAAATTCATTTATATTCTTTCTTTGCTGTTCCGAGTCCTTGACTCCAAAAACTTGAGTACTACAATAAGGCATACTGGCCTGGGGTGGTGCTCTTACAACTGTTGGTCCATTACAGACAACGCAAAAATACATAATGAAGGCAGCTATTTAAGTGCCAATCCGATTTCCCTCGGTTAGACTTTTTGAACTTTTTTGAGTTTTAGATACTCGCCAGTTGTTTATAAAATCATTAATTTTTAGTCGGCTACAAAAGAAACTTTAGAATGCTGGAATTGATGAACCACTCTCATCACACCTGTTACAAAACCAACTTTGGTACTGTGTTGGTACCGATCGAGACCATATTTGGTAGAGATGTGTATTCCTACAATTGCTTGGAGGAGTTCGTAATCCAGACATATTGGTCAATGGGAACGGGTAGTTTGGGGGGGGAGGTTTGAACTAAAAAATTGGGTTTTTTGTGTTTTTCATATGTAATTTAAAAAAAAATTTTATTTTATCTTTCACCATTAGAATCAGCTTAAAAAACTACACAATTTAGTTCCTTACGGTTTTACTCTATCTCCAAACGGTTACCGAGATATGAAAAAATCTAAACACAGTACGTTGTATTTTGAGGCTCCAATGTTAATCTTATGGAGGATAACGAAAAATTATTATTTCACTTATTAACCAATATTTTTGGATAAAACTTTATATTTAGCTTCATGTGGTTAAGGTTCATAAATTTATGCTTAAAAATCATAGGTTATGTGTTTATCATGGCAGCTAACCTGCATACTCTTTTCCCATGTTAATCATATGGAGAATAGGCAAACTCATTTATTTATCGACAGATGTTGATAGAAGTTGGTATAAATGTTAAAAATAAAAAAATTTTGATGGTATAAATGCCTACTCTCAGTGTTCCTCACAGCAGCAAACCTGCACACTCTTTCCCATGTTAATCTTATGGAGAATATGCAAATATTTCTCATGTTTATCAACAGATTTTGACCAAACTTGTTACTATTATCATATTATTGATTTAGAAATTGGCTGGGTACGCAGGTCTGCTGCGACAGGGGTATTTTGTACATATAACTTTTCTCTGGAACCCCTAATGAATAGCTCTACCAATGGTGAAGACCAAATTATTTTTTGACCAAAAAATGAAACAAAATCACTTTATGTTTTTCCTTATAACTTTCTTGAAACTTAAGATATTTAAATAAAAGTTTCACTACGATTTCAAGGAAACAACAAGCTGTAATAAAATATAAATAATAAAAAAGTGTTTTTTTGTGTACCATTTCCCTTAGTAGGAAGAAAAATAACCAATTGTAAAAAAAAGGTTGTTTACAATGATAATAATTGATTTCAAACCTATTTTGAAATCATACTATATTAACATGTTATTTTCAAGTATAACTAATAATAATGATACAAAATGTTCTTGAATTTCTATTGAGCAAAGGTTTTGCACAAATAAATAAACTTAAAACAGTTAAACAAATAATATTTATTATCAAACCACATATTTAAATTTAGGTAATAACACCGATATAATATTACTTTACAAAAAATATAATTGGATATCATAATATTAAAGACAATCGATAAATTATTTAAATGCAGATATCGCAAAGAATCTAAGATAATTCTGTGTTTTAATTACAACAATAACAAATAATTTTTATAAATATAAAATATATACAAAAGTGTTATTTTATGATAATATCATCATAAGATAATGCCCTGTTTTTCCGTGGAAGACACAAATATTACGACATTAGCAATGTAGTTCAGACTTAATAGCAAGAAATTCTTCAACGCGGGATCGTGTTGTAAATATTATTGCTATGACTTTAAAATAATAAAACATATAAAAACATTGTTTTTTGGTTTTGTGGGCATATGCCTATCTGCGATGAATTAAGTACAGTTAAAATACAGTTTCTTGCAATTTAGAGATAATTAAGCTAAAGCACCTGAATACTTGCACGCCATCTGGAGGACTATTCATTACAGTGTAGTATTACCATTCATTGTTATATTTACTATCAATTTTTTAAATTTTGTCAACAAATAATTAGTAATCATCATTATAACTACTTAATAAGAACTTTTGTGAAATGTGTACCTACAGTAAGTACTTAGTATGATATGATGTAAATTTAGTACAATTAATTTATTTTTAGAATAAATTTTATTGTTTTTAATAGCAAATTGAAAGTGTCTGATTAAGGTCACGAAATATTATAAATTTGCAGCGGTTCACAATCTTCAGGAGAAATTGATTCTGCTTCATTATGGCATTACCAAGTGGTAGTCATAAAAATACAGAGAATCCTCATCATAATTATTAATTAAGTAGATTTTACTTTAATAGAATGAATAGTCCTTAAGATTTATTAAATAATATTTAAATAAAATTTAACATTAAGAGCACCGAAAAAGATAAATGAAACATGCATTGACAATAAATAACATATAACTAATTTAAGCACCTGAGATAAAAAATGTATGTATCAAGACAACGTAAACAACCGTTGTTCGGACAGTGATGTCTTTTAATGCACTTTACTTTGATGGATTAAAGAATTATATTTCTCTTGTGTTAATTTGTTTTTATAGTTAAATTTTTCAAAATAAAATGGTTCAAAAAGCTTTCACAAGACTTAATTGAAAGAAGTAGTTCAAAATTGTGTAAAATCAAAATACTGTATTTTTAGGTTTATATATCACCCTGATCTTATATTTAAAAATGTCGTAAGTACAGTGATAACGCATCAGTTATAAGGTGAATACCTTAAATACCTAATCAGTGCTTATTAGTTTTTAATAGTGGCAAAAACTATATAAGATATCAGAAACAACAAGAAAATAAAATATTAACATTAAAATAATAACTAATATTTTGTAGTTTTAAACCACAAAATATAACAAAACAAACATTGAATATTGCACTTAAACCTCCTTGTAGGGCACAGAGGAAAAACAACAGTACATTTCATTGTCTAAATTTCATTTCAAGGACATAAATTAACTGTTCAATAGGAGGATACCATAAAATCAGGTCAATGGCCTAGATCCTGATTCTCTGATTTAGTAGTGGTTATAACATTGATTATGGTTGTAAAGACATACCTGTCTACATTCTGATTTCAGGTTGATTTATAGTTATACTAATGTTTACACCACTATGTGTCAACCATAGCATGGAGACTAGACTTACAAAATGCTTCTGGCTTTTAAATATTTTAACTCTTTGATAGATGACACAAAGAAGCTCCTATTATCTTCACAACGAATCTTTAAAACAATAATGAGCTTTGTGTTTGGTAGTTATAATCTGACAGTTAAATTTGCCATCTTCCGGTCACTTCAGCCACACCGTAACAAAAATCATAAAAAATTCCTTAAGAAGCTTTCATTAAAATTCTCAACCAAACCAAAGTTTCGACACAGATATGACTTAAGTCTATTGGGGGGGGGGTATTGTTAATTCGTCAGATAAAAATTGAAACGGAAGTGATGTCATTAGGTTATAAGGACTTATAAGGACTATAACAGCTGTTGAGAGGAACTGAAAACATTTTCTTTAGACATATCTATCATCTAAGCCAGTGGTTTCCAAACTTTATTGACTCGCGACCCATTATAACCTAAACCTTATTTCTTGATCCACTAGTATTTAAGATTACTACAAAAACCAGGTAATGAACTTCAATGATTGATGAAATTAAAATTTTGTATGTATTTTGATTTTTTCCTTTGATTTCAATAAAATATATCTATACTAAAAAGATTTGATTAATAACAAACCAAAAAAAGATGGTACTGTATGAGATGAACAAAATAGCAGTACACAATAAACTTTATCAGGAAACATACAACACTAAACTATATATCTTTAGGCCTATATATCTTGAAAAGTTGTTTACTAATGTGATTTACGGCACTGTTTTCCTCAACGAGAGATTCAATGTAAGTAATGAATGAGAACATTTTCATTCTCATGTGATTTTCCACTGACCATTGATTATTATACTTCTTAAAAAAATACCAATTTTGAAATTATTGCACACGTTAGTATGTGGCACTAAACACCATCAAAACCTTCATTGCCTCGTTAGCAAGATCAGGAAAGTATACAGAAAGTTCTAGCACCCTGTTACCCCGCCGCCACGCCGTGCCGATGTCGGCTGGTTCAATGTGACGTTATCTTACTTTTCAGCTAATATTCTTTTTTATTTTAAATTAAAATTTAACTCAATCTCATATGCTCAAGGATTAATTAATCGCAAGTTAAATCGTAAATTTAGTTTTTGCAAATTATTTGAGATTGCGTGTTCAGTAAATGATGAATTTGTTTTTAAAATTAAAATTTATATTTGTGCCCATGTCACGACCCACCTGACACCCTTCTGCAACCCATCAGTGGGTAGCGACCTACAGTTTGGGAACCACTGATCTAAGCTATTTGGGAAGTAAACACAAGATAGAACATACATAGAATATATAAATAATTACTGAATATTTGTACAATAGAACTTCAATCATCCAAATTCATTTGGACTGGACCCCATTTGGTTAATTAAATATTCGGATAATTGTGGAGTTTTCATAAAAAATGACTGATTAAGTAACAAAAAGCCATTTTATATTTAGTGTTATCTGATTACACCATTTTAAATACTTTAAAGTATACATTAAACTTTGCTTACAAAACATTGTTAATGTTTTTTTAACATATCTGTCAGCGTATGTTGTTTTGCAGTGTTCACACTTTTCATGACCCGTTAACATTTTGCATATTTTTTTCTAAAACCGATTTGGATAATTGGCGATTTGGATGACCGGAGTTCGGATAATTGAAGTCCTACTGTATAAATATAATTTTAAGTTTCTTATTAAAAGATAGATAGCCATTGGTCAATTAAACTTCTAAATACAGTACATATAATTGAAATATTAAAATCACAGATTTGCAGTATTTATGTACAATGTAATATTAACTTATTAACTGGTACAATGTGGCCTAAGGAGTTTTGTATATATTTTTCTCAGAATGTAAAACTTCTATTAATGACAAACCATGTGAACTTTCAAAAACAATAGGTCGTCTTGTTCGTAGATTGAACATTACCACTTAAATAAAATCATTGCAATAAACACAGTATGTTAGCATTACCACTGACATTTAACAGACTATCAGTTCTGTAATAAATAGCATAAAAATTACTTTGTGAAGGCATAACTGAGTATGAAACAAGTCTAAGTTCAGCTTTACAGTATTTTGTTCAACAAAAATATGTGTATCTCCTATAAGATTTTTTCTAAATATATGTCTTATGTTTATCATTGATTGAGCAATTAACGGTTTATCTCTATATAGTACCTGAAGAATTAACACTCATTAAATATTAAGATGAAAAAGTTTAATACAATCATGACAGTTAATATTCACTGAATGAAAAAAAAACAGTTTTAACAAAGGAATAAAATACTTAATTTCAATTTATTTCTACTTTAAAGACTACGAAAACTTTGACTATTAGTTATATAATAATTAAATAACTTGTTAATTAAATATAACAAATGCTTACACTTGTTAAGTTCACACAAATTAGAGCAAAATGAACATTTTTAATTGCAAAACACAAAATGAAATGTTTGATATAAACCAACAATAATGCAGATATGTTGATATATTAAAAAAATGAAAAATATAAATTTAACAACCATAGAGGCTTAAAAGTTCAAAGAAAATAAAAAATGTTAAAGTTAACAGACAATTGATTAAATCATATTCCTATCAAACTAACTTTAACACTGACACCTCTCAGACTTAGGATTTACATAATATACATTTTATTGAGTTCTCACCCAAAGTAAAGCTATCAGTCATAACAAAATAAATATAAATATTTGTATATAGTATAATATTATAACTACACAACGATAAAATATACATGTATAAATTTATTTTTTAGCACAGAAATAAAATTGGCTTCTAAATATAACTATACCTAGTTTTTTTAAGAACATATATATTGTTGCAGGGACATGGTTTGAAACATTGTTCCACATTTAAAGAACTCATTGTCATTTATCATTAGAAATTTTTACTATAAAAAAATGAAACATTTTTACTGCATTCAGTTATACTTACCTTACGTTACACTTCAATAATTGAATGTTAAGAATATTTTCAACATGAATAAACATTGTCATACTGCTTCAAAAACAGCTGTGTTTGATACAATGTGTTGATGAACAGTTTGTTCTTTTCTTCCTATGACTAAACCTATTATTATGATGATTTTTGTGAACTCATGCTCGTATAAAAACACCCGTTTTTGGACCTTGTGATGAAATATACTATTAAAAAACCCCAAAACTTCATTTATGACATTATATAGGTAGATACTTTCTTCATCAGTTCCATTAATAAACTTGACTATTTTAAACGATTGGCACTACTCACAAAGTATCTTCACCATAAAAATGTCAATATTTACTAATTCATAAAGTAATCAATGTTAGTCAAGTATATTCTTGATTTTAGCGTAATTATTATTACGTAAAGTGAAAATTTATTAAAGTCAAAACCGTTAAAATCAATTAACAACTAATTATACAGAGTGGTTATAAAGTCCCTTTCGCCTTTTAATTTTTTTATTTGTTAGAAGAAATAAATAACCTTTGGTAAACCATACAAACTTAACCCAAAGTATCTTTTGAAGTTGTCGAAAATTTTGATTGACACCCAAAAAGGGGATTTCGGAGGCAACTAAAAATTTTCAAAAGCAAAGCCACAACGAGATGCATCACATTTTAAAGGTCTCTACCTCAACCCCGTACAACATGGTGGCATTTTGAAAATTATACCCCTGAGTTTTTTAAGCCCCTTCCCCCCTTGGGTTTTCTACAATTTACATTTAAAGTGATTTTCAATAAAGGGGTACATATTCTAACATTTGTAGTAATTAAAAATGTTGGGAGG
Source organism: Nephotettix cincticeps (assembly GCA_023375725.1). NCBI lineage: Eukaryota > Metazoa > Arthropoda > Insecta > Hemiptera > Cicadellidae > Nephotettix > Nephotettix cincticeps. Next base: position 32,572,301 of record CM041790.1, on the reverse strand, counting down.
TACCTAAGGTGTAAGATATAGGAGTCAATTTCCGAATTCCTTTTGAGAAGCTAGTCATGCGACATGTCAAATAGTACACATAAGGAATTCGGAAGTTGACTCCTACATCTTAGACCTTAGGTACCTCGCAACATTTTTAATTACTACAAAAAATAGAATATGTAACTATTACAATGAATCCCACCATTGAAAATCATTTATCGCTAGTTTGTACTGACTGGGTTGAGGTAGACCCCCAATTTTCACCAATCGTCTTTAATTTTTAAGACCTTTAAAATAAGGTACATCTCGATGGGTATATACATTTGAAAATGCTGAGTTGCTCCCAAAATCCCCCAGGTTTGGGGGTTAGGGGGCACTCAAAATGTTTAATAACTCCAAAAGGTACTTTGGGTAAAGTTTGTATGGTTTCCGAAAGGTTATTTATTTCTTCCAACAAATAAAAAAATGATGGGGGGGAAGGGACTTTATAACCCCCCTGTAGAATGAATTACATTTGTAAGGTATCTTTGATTTTGTTATTCTAATATGATTTAATATAAAAGGATTTTTGCTTTCACTTTGGCACCGAGTTATTTTCCTAGTTATTTTCACTTTTCAGACAAACAAAATGTTTTTGTTCTTGAGTACTTTATAATTGACATATTAAAATTTATTAAACGGATAAAATTATTCTCTACCATGTCCCTGTGCAAGAATATGCAGAAAAATTGTTTGTTTAAATATAAAATAAAGTCTAGTAATGAGGAGCTTTTAGACGAAGGCACTTTAGAAGAATGAAGAAAAACATTACTGTGAAGAGAACAATCATACAGGTAGACAGAATTAAGAGAAGCTCATTTAACCAGTAAGTACAGTAAAGTACGGTTTATCCAGACCCGAATCACTCGGATTGGGTTTTGAAAAAAGTTATATAAATAACAGTTAAGATGTGAGTTTGATCTCAAACTTCTTTAAAATCTTAGATGCCACCGTAGTACTGTACCTTGCTTGAGGTGGCAAGTGTTACTAACGATGAATTTGAACGTAATGAATGCACACTCTCTGTATATTGGGGGTTTTTCTGAGCGGAGAGCTACATGCACTTAGCGCATGCAGGAGCAGTTGCCGTTTCACATTTGAACTGTCAAAGTGTTGCTGTTTGATTTTGAGGGTAGATGTACGATGTACAAACTCTTAGCACCTGCATGAGAGGTAATTACTAGATTCTTTAATACTGTACTGAAGAGTATTTTCCGGACTTTTACGGTCCAAGTGCATACTGAACCGTTTTGTGGTCAGGATAGGTTTTAAAAGGAAGAAGGCTGTTTTATCATCAGAAGATTACATGCAGTCTGCTGTATTGCAGGCACTATTCACGATCATTGTCTATGCGGCGTAGATGTATATAATGGTATATTTTCATTATAGTTTCAGATCATCCAGATTTTTGGCTATCCGGATTGGGACCCCGCCACATTAATCCAGATAAGCCTGACTTTACTGTACATGTTTTAGCTAAGTTAGTCTTACAGCAAAATACATGTTAAATATAATGTAACACCTTTTAAGGGAGCATCCTAAAATTTAATCTTTGACTGTTTTAATACAATTTATCTAAATAGAAAAAAAATATCACCACAGATGATAAACTATGCCCAAAAGTCCTACCAGAGACCCTTGGAAAATTTATGTTTCATCAACCCAGGTCTGCTTACTTTTAGATGAAAAAAGAGGGCAAAGGCAGTAAGAAATAAAGCTTTAAAATTCCAGAAAAAAATTTAAAGAAGTATAGGAGAAGGGCAGACACAGTACGTGGGAAACCAGTGGAAATACATCATTGCCTGCCTATAATACAAATATTTTTACGTCCATAAAGCTCACACCTGTCTCCCATCTCACTAAAAATATTGTCAGTCACCCAGTTAACTCTTATGACTCTAAATTTAAAAAAAATTACAGTACCTATGAAACAGCTGAACCCATTACATTAAATATGGTTCTGTAAGTACGAGTGGCACGTATTGAGCTTGTCGAGGTAAATAACTACAGTGATGTGAATCGTTAACAGAAAACAATCAATTCGCATAAACATTCACGAAGAAAAATAACTCCAATTAAATTTTTTTATAAAACAAGCTGTATTAGATACAATCACTAACTTCTAAAGTTATGTAACACAAATATAATCAAAATACATCCAACAACATATTATAATCATTAATAAATAAAAGTTAACCCTTAAACTATTACAAGCCTAATTTTACACATTTACTTCATTTGATGAAAAATACAACAGGTTTAAATATATTTCCAAAGCAATAAAAGTGGTAAGGCTAAACTTACGGAGAGTCGGGCAAGAAAGTGACGAAACCAGTTAAGGTTGGAAAAACGGCTAAGTGGGGGACGGACTAGGGTCTGAACAGATGGAGACGTGACTGAGAGACTCGGAGGTGGGGCAAGGGTGCTTGTAGCGGCAGTGTGTGCGCAGGTTGTCGCTGCGGGTATATGTGGCTCGGCAGATCGGACAGACGAAGCGACCGGGGAAGTGGACGTGGTAGTGGTTGCGGATGTGCGTCACCACCTTACCGCACAGCTTGCAGCGGTGCAGGTTGGAGAAGCCGGGGATCGAGAGCCGGTCGAACGCCAGTCGCATGTGCCACGTCTTGGTCCCTGCAACACGTACACACAACCATCTTAGACTGTCTAAATACAAAGTATACTGTATAGACTAATTGTGTCCAAACTTTGTTCGATCCGTCTGAAAATGGAATATAGATAATGAATAATAATAAAACGTACTGGGTAAATTAGTAAAGTGAGATTCTTCAAAATTAGTACTGCAGTTGAGCCTCGCTAATTTAAAATTCATGACAAAGCATATTTACTTACTTTTTATCAATTTGGTTTGTTTCATCAAATACATAGATTATTTTGATATATTAGTGCCAATTTTTACCTCTCTAGCTAAATTATTTGAGAAGAATCTAAGCTACAAACCCTCCTTACCCCTGATATCCCCAAACTACCCTACTGTTAAGCTGGTTTTTGATTAATTTTATTGACCAATAAAACAACCAAGTTTCAATTATCGAGCGTTTGAATTATAGGGGTTGAAAAAATGTTTAAAGTATAAAAATTGAATTATACTTTTTCTTTTTTGAACTCATTTAAAAAAATCCACCCTACAATAAAATAAACTTACTAGCACATCAAATATCAAGCTATTTACAACACAATAACTGTAACTATTGATATTTATACTATCAATACTGTAACGAAGCGAAGAAAACATTGCCAACAACGATCCAAATCTGGAGGAATTGCGGAAATGCACTGGTTCACGTTTCGACTGGCTTGTTTTTAAAATTACTTCGAATTTCAAAGGCTTATGGGAACCAATTTTAAAGGGTTAACTTCAAATTTTAGAGAAGGGTTTTTGATTAAAGGAACACAATTTGAACTCTTGAGGCCCAAGTACAAAAAATTCAAATTTTAGATGCTAAATTATGTCTCAAAAATACTTTGAATTAACAAAACATATTTTTTTAATATTATAGGTTTTCTCAAGGGAACAGGCAAAATCTAAGAATTGTAGAGGTTTTTGAACTATCGAGGTTCAATTGTGTTAACCCAATCAACCTACTGAACAAAAATATTGGTCATTTTAATCAGTAGCCATTCGTATCAGATGACCAACATGATTGTCTGGTCCAAACTTCTAGAAAAAAATCTTTAAACAAATTCTTTAAAAAAATCAAGAATCAATCGTTTATTGCTCATTGATAAACATGTTACATTGAGTATGGTCAAAGAATGGCATGCTGGAGTCAAACAGTTGTCAGTTCATCAGCAGCTAAATAAATAGCTAAAATACATATATAGATTAAGAAAAATAAATACATAAATACTTAACTAATAATCAACCAGAAACGGCAGGAACAATAACTAACAAATAAAAACAGGAGAAGGGAGACTAAAAAATCATCAATACTATAAAATGGGTGGAGAACCAGCTAGTGATATATTTGAATTTTGAAGGCTTTGAAATGTAGCTGGAGAACGATGTCTTGGGAAATTTGTTTAAACAAGGCCTAATAGTTAAAAATTGTTTTAGGTTTTACTCAGCCTAACAAAAGGTGCGTTTATATATTTGAAACCATTCTCATCGCAAGAAACCAGGAGATGGACACAAATTTAGTTCAATCAACCCACCAGTATGACTTAAGGAAAAGAAATGAAACTATTCACCATAATTAATTTTTTTGAAAAAAAAACCCTCATGCATAAAAAATTTCTCAGGTGTGTCCCGAAAACATTAAAAAAGACAGATAAATTTAAAAAAATGTTAAAAGATTATATAATAAACTTGGCTTTATCAGATGAGTTTTTCCATCTAAAAGGAAAACAAGCAATTAGCAATATAGATGCAATTTTATAAATAGTAACTATAATACATTTATAACTATATGACCATGTACTGAATTTGAATAGAGTTTGACTACGACTATGACTATGACATCAATTCGATCCCTATACCTCGTGTTAAAATTGTGGTAATCAACACTAGTGGCTTGGGCTTCAAGATTTTTAAAACTAAATAACAAAATATTAAATACATATAAATTAACAACTGATTTTTAAAACTAAATAACAAAATATTAAATACATATAAATTAACAACTGTAAGTACATTAAAATTTATAAAAATAGGTCATCAGTGATCTAAGGGTTTATTTTTTGCCATGAGACGTTGAATCTTTTTTTGGATTACAAGAACATCTCCAACATGAGAGCTATTGCCCCAGAAAAGTATGCCAGAATTTGGAACAGGTTTGCAGAGAGCAAAGTAGACAGACCTTAGATAATTTTGTGGAGAACCAGTGAGATTATCCAATAACTCCAAGTGTTCAGGTTCAATTCAGTTTCTTCCCAGACCAGACATTAGTACCATCAACAAAATAACACAATAAAAAGTTCCGAGATCTAAAATACTTTATTTTATTTACCTGATTAAATAGCATAGATTTAGCAACCTTCAGATCACATATGATGTACAGTAGAACTCCAATTATCCGAACTCCGACTATCCGAATCGCCGATTATCCGAATCACTTTCAGAAAAAAATTTGTCCAAAAAAAGTCTAAGTGCGTTATTATTCTTCCCCCCGCGAAGCCAGTGTTTGCGTGTAAAATATAAGTACATTTTATTTATATTTAAAACATGTGAAAATACCATGTTTCTTACATTTAATTCAATAAAAAAATAGTGCAATATCAAAACGTAGCATTTTTCTCTCTAATGGCAATTTAAAAAAAAAACTCCGATTATCCGAATGGGTCCCGGTCCCCATTAATTCGGATAATTGGAGTTCTACTGTATATGCACTCATATAGGGCCTTCTGTACATTGTATAACTATTCCAACTTTCAAGCTATTAAAATGTTTCCCATTCGTCTTACACCTCATACATTGTAAGGTTAGGATAATAACGATATCTTAAGCAAACAGTCCATAATACCAAGCTTTTGTGAGTGGGGTTTGATGGGTGATTTGACTTCACGCTTCATACCAAGTTTCATGCAAAATAAAGAGGAAATAATTTTTCTCCGTAAGAATCACAATGGACGCTCTCAGACAACCTACTGTGTTTATCATGGACAGTAAATGTAACTTCTCTGGAACTGTTAGTCGTAGACAAATAATTTAAAGTTTGGTTTTTTTAATGGTGATGGTCAAATAATAACGTTACCGTACCTTTATTGTTTTTGCTGAAAATTAAAAAACTGTTTTTTTTTACATTTAAAAGCCCATAACGTTTGAACCAATATTTTTACAGACATGCCAGCCAGTGGTGTCTTATTATTTAGTACTCAATGCACTATAAAATATAAAATTTCAATCAAAATGGTTAGAGCCTTTTTTGAGAAATTTGTATTTTTTACTTATTTTAAGGATTTTAGGGGAAGTGAACTACTTCCCCGCCTAAACTCAAAAATGAAAAAAAACACCTGGAGATATGGTGAATATATATATATATATATATATACCAATTTATTTTCATCTGAATCGGACCAAAGGAGTAGGCTGTGTACACATCCACACACACACAGATAGACATCACATCAAAACCCACTTTTTTTGGATTCAGGGGACCCCAAAACAGATATTTCTACTCTCAACTTAAATTCTAAAATTTTGGCAAAAACAATACTTTCTCCATGTACATGAATAAAAGCGAAATTAGAAATAATATTAAGATTCATATTACCAAACAACTCTAACATGTTTTTTGGATCAACTTAGTCAACGTCATACAAATTTAAAAAATAATTATGGTAGAGTACAGTATGGCGTAGTTGTCTTTGACAGAGTTACAAAGTAAATAACTTGATTAAATTTAACTCTGCTAAAACTTGTCTTTATAAGGTGTTGGTTCATCGTTTAAAGACGGTTAAAATGCTTTTCGGTTAATGTAACTTTTAACGATGCTACTATTAACTCAGTTTTGGAATAAATCCTTCTTGATTCCAGTTTTTAAATATTTTTCTTACCTCAATAACTTTTTTATACATTAAGAACCATGTATTTAATATTTTCCTGATTAGTTGGCGATTGCATACTGAACGTCGAAACTATCACCTTTGGGTACTACGGTTACGTAAATTGGTGTAGCATAAAATGTCCCTACCAAGTTTGACTTATTTTCAAACAATATTTTCATTTTCATTATTAGTTTAGGTTTTTTATAATGATCAATAAAAATAATATAATTAAATGTATTTGTATTCAAACACAAAACTAACTTTAAGTGTTTCTTTTTTATTTTTCACAACCGACTTGTGAAAAAATTACCAAGCTTTGCAATCATATCAGTTTAGAGATCTGAAACAATAACACAATAATATATTTGAGCAACTATTTTATTTTTAAAAATACAGACAATTAGCATACATAAATACCATTTAACTATATATAAATAATACTACGGATACATTAATTGTATACATAATTTTTAACTTAAGACAGTCGATTATCCGAAGTGCCGAACCATCAACCAATGGCATTCAACTATCGGCGGTAGTAGCGGCCTAGTGCTACCTATGCGACTAAACTCTCGTTAACAAGCCGAATTGATACTCAACAAACATATTTTAAACTTTTTTGGTTTTTTAAAGCTGATAATATTTTTGAACTTAATGATAAGTTCTTTGCATCTTTTGTTTGTTAATGCATTGAATGTAACTTTTCCCGTCTTTGACCGATAATCCAAAAATACTGTTATCCGAACACCCATAATTCCCTATTGTTTCGGATAATCGACTTTTGTACCAGACTAAGTCTCCTTTCACTTCACAATTCAAATATTAAAAAATCAATAATGAAAAAATAACAAATAACAATATAAAATTATCTATGGTACAAAATATTATTTAAGTAACAATATTAGTTGCATTAGTAGACTAGTATTGTAAATTTGACATAATAGATGAGATTCCTTGAATGAGCAATACAGTATTCCAGACTGACTCTATGATCCAGAATCTCGCAATTTAATTGGGATTTTTAATGAGACAAAGCTGAATTTGAGCTCAATTCTGTTAAAACTGAAATAAAATTAGATATAGATATCAAAGATTAAAAATATAATCATGTAAAACGCTTGTATTAATATGATTGTCAGTTTTTTTGCAATGTAAACTCTAAAATTTTTTAATAATGTTTTCTGAAGTAATTCCATGGAAAAACATATTTATTTCCCTTTAGGGAAATATAGCTAAAAGGACTTTTCAGTTCTTCTAAACAGCTGTTCATAAACATATGGCATCACTTCCATTACCATAACACTTTTTGTGTTCCACAAATTAATTGCTAAAACCCCCCTCTCTCACCCAGCTTTTACATATCCATGTCAATATGAAAAGTGTGTGAACTACAACTACTTAACAACAGTCCATTATATTTTTACTTCCATGTCTCAATAAAAAATTAGGATTAGGAATAATTTTTATTCAAAATCAGTAGAGAGTATGAATAAAAATATTTCTAAACAAAATTTATTCTCAAACAATCCGAAGGATTACTGGTTTTGATTGGCCAATTTTTTCTGTGAGAGAAACTACTCTGATATAACGGAGTACTGAAAATCAAAATTTTTAAATTACACTGACAAAATCGATCAAACCGGCGAGGTGGCTCAGGGGTAAAACGCTGGCCAAGTAAGTCAAAGGTTGTTGGATCGAAACAACTGGCTGGCAACTCCTTTCAGATCATGAGCCTATGTGACCTCTGGCTAGCCTATGTGACTAATGCCGCTACAAGATCTTACTACTGTATCTTTAATTCACCGCACAGGCCCTAGGCCGATCAAAAACATTAATAGACATTGGAATCTCCTCTATATTGATGGATGGAAAACAAAAAATAAAAGTCAGAAATCTATAAATTTTATTAATCTGGGTGTATGTATAAAATCTCGACTACACAATGGTATAACCAGGTAATAACTGCTGTGCAGTATTTTTTATCACTGTCAATCAAACAATTTGTTACTTAAGAACATTAGGACTCTTTTTGAAAAAAGAGTCTAACCAACATCTCAGCTTACTGTTGTTAAGTTGCCATCTACAAAGGAACCTGTCATCTTTCACCAGTGTTACAACGAAAGACACATGTTTGGGGGTGGAAGACAAAGAGGTGATATCGGATCGACAGCGTAATGCTTCACTCGTATGTGGCATTTGAGGTTATCTTTCCTGGTGAACGGAAGAAGGCAGAATGGACACTTGAGTATCTGGGGGAAGTGGCTGGCGCGGTGGTGCCAGCGGTTAGAGACGGTCTTGCCGCACAAGCGACAGGCGAAGTGCACGCTTGACACTCGCTGGAACATGGTGTCGTACTCAAGACGCGACCCGCGCGCCCCTGCAACACAGACACCTCTAAGTCCACCGCCCCACTACCCCTCTAACCACTTCTGATTATGACTTTGACAACGTTCCACCCCACCACAATCACTCTATGTGAAATAGTGAAATTAAGACTAAAAAAAAGTGTTGGTTATAGAATGTTTACTTATATGTATATTCAATTAAGTTGATTGTGTTCTGTAAATTAGAGCAATGACCTGCTGTTTTTTTATTTTGATTGGGTGGTTTTTTATGGAAACGGTTTTGTGTCTAGATACTTATGGTTTAAAAAAAAGGTCTATGAAAGACTAATTCATAGTGTAATCAATATGATCTACAATAAAGTGCTAGAAATGTCTTTGATTTTCAAATTTGTGGAATCTAGGAAGAGGTATTTTACACTGACTGAAAAGGACAATGCTTCAAAGTGGTACTTGTAAAAATGACTAGAGAGAAAAACACATTTTAACATATTTGGATTACGAATTTATGAATCTGGTAGTTTACTACAGTTCAGTTAATTGAAACTAATTAAAACTGGGACAGTGCCTAATATTTGTACTAACCGAATTATTTTTTTGTTTATTTTTTTAAAGAACATGATTGTACAATATTTTACTTTTTTAATTACTGACAACTAGTTTCATTTCATAGGAAATCCCCAGACCGCATAGGGTTCGGATTGGCAAGATTTTAAAGGCTGAACATTTAATTGATTATCTATCGAATCAAATAATCAGGCAAGGTAACACTATAAACAAGATAGACGCAAAAATACATTTCAATTTGTTTGATCAATAAAAAAACATTTGGTTACCAAATTTGAAATAAATTCTTAAAAAGAACTGTCAGAGGAGTTAAAAAGTGAGGAAAACGTTGCCAAAGTCATATTCATATGTGTGATTTTATTCTTTGGGTTAAAAATCCAAATCAAAATGCAGTCCATTTTAATTACACAGCGACGAACCAACAGAGACAAATCTACTACATTCCGCATGCTAGCAAATTTCATCTACGTTCAAATAATTCTATTCGTGCTATGCAATTTAGTTAACTACCGTACAATTATTTCACTACACAGGCTGAATTTGAAATAATAAATTAAAAAAAATACTGTAAAGATAACTATGGAATCTATCTTGAAAAAATCTATTAAAAAGGGAAAGGTTTTAGCTTGAGAAAACTCAGCCAGAGGAGTAATTTGGCTGGCAGCTTGTCTTTTTCAAGCTTCTAACATAAAGTAAATTTAGTCAAGATATTTGTTAAAACAGTAAATAAATTTATCTAGTTTCGAGATTATTACATGTTTAATGTCACAATATTGCAAAAACTAAATGATAAAAACCATTATCATACAGCAATGCTTTTCCATCACCTGTCACACTGGATTTTCCAGTAAATTTAACATGTGAATTTCTGTAAAACTGACAATTACTCTTTTCATATAAGTAACTGAACTTGGTGAGCATTACATATTTTATTTATACATTATTGGTAAAAGTGTGTGGTTATGGGAAGAAAGTGTCTTCAGAAGGATCTCTATCACCCTAATTAATTCAGCAAAAATACTTGAATAACATGCCTGGGTCGAAACCAGAAGTGGGCGATTGCCACCACATAGTGAGGAGACACCTCAGACCAGCCCATGTGACTATCATATCGAGAGGAGACACCTCTGACCAGCCCATGTGACTATATCGAGAGGAGACACATCTGGCCAGCCCATGTGACTATCATATCGAGAGGAGACACCTTTGGCCAGCCCATGTGACTATCATATCGAGAGGAGACACCTCTGGCCAGCCCATGTGACTATCATATCGAGAGGAGACACCTCTAGCCAGCCCATGTAACTATCATATCGAGAGGAGACACCTCTGACCAGCCCATGTGATTATCCCATTGAGAGAAGGCACCTCTGGCCAACCCATGTGACTAACATATCGAGAGGAGACACCTCTGACCAGCCCATGTGATTATCCCATTGAGAGGAGGCACCTCTGGCCAACCCATGTGACTACTGAGGAGGTACCTCTGGCCAGTCTATGTGACTATGGCATTGTGAGGAGGCACCTCTGGCTAGCCCTTGTGACATCATATCGAGAGGAGACACCTCTGACCAGCCCGTGTGACTATCACATACCGAGGAGGCACCTCTAGCCAGTCTATGTGACTATGGCATTGTGAGGAGGCACCTCTGGCTAGCCCTTGTGACATCATATCGAGAGGAGACACCTCTGACCAGCCCGTGTGACTATCACATACCGAGGAGGCACCTCTAGCCAGTCTATGTGACTATGGCATTGTGAGGAGGCACCTCTGGCTAGCCCTTGTGACATCATATCGAGAGGAGACACCTCTGACCAACCCATATGACTACTGAGGACGCACCTCAGGCCAGTCTACGTGACTATGACATTGTGAGGAGGCACCTCTAGCTAGCCCTTGTGACTATGACATTGTGTGGAGGCACAGTTACACTTTTATTTACGTTCCATTTCTTGTTAATACAATTAACATTACATAAAGAATGTTCACACACAGATCAAGTATTACTGATTATATCTAGTACTTTAATCATCCAAAGATTGACATTCACACTGGCTAATTTACATTTATATGGATTTTAACTTATTAATAAAAATGAAAACAGTTTGTAAATAAACATAAATATGTAGATTTACTTAGATTAGAAAGGTAACTGAGAGAAAATATAGGTAGTATTATCACAACGATTTCCAGAACCAATGTAAATTCGCTGAGAACACAGGTCCTCTCCTAGGGCAGTTTATTACTACTCATACAAGATTAAATAGCATCTCATTCTTTATAACTTACTATCATGTCAATTATACATTACAGCACACTTAAAAATTGTGTAAATAACTGACATGTTGCCTTTACTTGTTTCTAGAACTAAATTTATGTAAATACGCCAGAGTCCTGGTAATGGGGATATAGGTTACTGAGTTTTGATTAAAATCAAAGCAATGTAATCTGGATTATAACACATTAATATACAGCACGGTATCATTAATTAAATACTAGTATGTACGCAATGTTAATTAAACACAAAAACTTACTTTTTGGAATATAAGAATTCAGTTATCGTCTTTTGACGTAACAAAGAAACCCTATTAACCAATATAAAGTTGCACCATCGTGTCATAAACACCAAGCATTCAGCAGTAGGCCTATACTGTTGCTTGAGATAGCATAATGCGATGCCTAGCTACACTCACAGTACATCAAAATAGACTTGATTCCTGGTCCGAATCTTTATCATCACTGTGAACTACTTTTCGAACATTTGAGTTCCATCTCCTGTAATGTGATGTGATGTGATCGCGTAATAAGTAGGTTTACAGATGGAACTATTTTATCATTGTTTGTTTTGACGTCTCAACATATGTGTCGTGTTTTGTATTTCTAATAACAAGTCCATAACGGATAAAATGTCTCTGCAGGAATACTTGATGTAGCTGAGGTAAAAGATGTAGTGGACAAACCTATATGTGATAAGACACCTACTGTGATGAGACATAAGTTAATTGTTCTAAATACATGGTTCGGTTCGAAATAATGGATTTTATTAGTACTGTACTTTTAATGCAAACTTAACACTGCATTTTCAATAATCCGAACGACTTAGTAATCAAAAGAGGACTTGGTCCCAATTATTTTGAACTTCTGGGACTCTGGTGTACTGGTAAAAACGCTTATAAACATCTGATGTGTGGAAAATATTTTACATTGGCTAGGGCTCTGAGAAAACATAAGAATAGGCTACACATACTGGTAAATACCGTAGTCCTAACAACACTGTAATCCGAACAGGTTTCCAATTATTTTGGATGCCTAACTTGTATCATAAACATGCCAGCCATAAATGTGATTCAGGGCAATAACCTAAGAAATGGTTTTTCATATGGCTGTCAATGTGGCTACACACCTTGTGCCCCATTGGTCAGCTTCTCAAAGAACATTACTTATCCAAAACAAGAGTTCTGGATAAGTATAAGTATGTTCTTGTATAAGCAATATCTTCTACTTTGTGCTATACACATAGGACCTCATGACTCAGTGAAGCTATCTTCTGCTATTGTACAATTATAGATCGCAATTGGTTATCCGTTTACAACAAATAACTAACCTGACAATTACTGTACCTGGCTCCCTATTTTTTAAAAGGCCCATGACTAACACAAACTAATCCACTTTTTGCTATTAGATTACACTAACTATTAGATTGTTTGATAACCCCATTACTGCGAGAATAACCACAGTGAAATTCTAGTTGACCTTTGTCATTCTATTGAAATTTTCATTGTCGTTATCATTATACAAGAAAGGTTTCTTGGGGCGGGGGGTCTTCTTATTTTTCTTATAAAAAATGAACTAATAAACAAAAATATAGAAACCTCTTGACAAGTAGTATAGCTAAATCAACCGAATCGAAATGTTAGATATCATTATTTGTAATCGACAAAAAAAATTTACGCGCTGGCTCAGGAAGTGAATTAAAGGTTTAATTCACCGCACATGCCTATGGTTTATCTAAGACTTACTAGTTATTCACATGAATTTCCTAGAATCCAATTATATCCAATTCCAAATTAATATTTCAATTCAAATTATATTTTTCAATTATTTGTTTATTTTTAGAAAATGATTTGTCCATACATGATTGACCCTAAAACTGGCAAATGTTTTCCTTTAACCCTAAAATAACATTAACTATGTATCTCTTAAAATGTTAAGTATAAACACAAAACATGACCCCCCTTAACCCTAGAAGTGACAAGCTTTTTACTTTTAACTGTAACATAAAAATAATTACTAATATCTTCTTCAAATATTAAGTATAAAGTACAAAAAAAGCATAAAACATGCCCCCCCTTATAATCACTAACCACAAAAGCAAAACAGGTGTCCACTGCAATCCCAATTAAGCCTACAAATGCCGTCGACTTCCACCCAAGCCGGCCACCGTTTATTTAAGGTGGGCCCCCCACTCTGCTATACCACACATTTGAAAGCCAAGTTGGGATTGTTCATGGTCGGGATTCGAACCCTAGCTCTTCCGAATGTCTAGAACGTTACGCTCGTCAGCGCAGCACTTTAGCCGGTTCAGCCACCAGAGCATAGGAGTAGAAAGGTGGAGGTCTAGTGCACTTCATGAGCACATTCAGTTGTTTGCCCCCAGAGGGCAACACGGTCACGTAGGCACTAGTGTCTAACAAGTTCACTAAATTGACGACAGATGCCTCCACTAGCCACTTCTTATTGAATTTGTCAATGCATCATGAGTTATGACTTTGCCAGTTCTAGGGTTAAGTATTAATGATCAACAAGAAAGAGATATATAGGAGGGCTGGAGTGCAAGGAAGTTGATGAAAAAACTACAAAAAATGTTACAAAATAATTTATTGAGCAAAGCAACTACAAAAAATACAATATATTAAATCTTTCTCTTACAAAATAAGTTACCAAATACTGAATGATATACATCTACTATACAATACAAATTCCTAAACTGACTATTATAATAACTAAGAAATGGAATGGTTTTTTGTTTAAATTATATAAAAAAGTAGAAATTGAATTTCTCTTTGCTAGCACTGAAAAACTGCAAAGCACCTTACAACTTCCTTTAATTCAGTCTGAACAAACAATATCGATTAGATTTTTAGTTTTACATTTTCTTAATAATACGTTTTTTGGTAAAACATTATATAAAACTGTCTTTACAAATACCGATATAGTTAATTATATATACATCAATATAAAATTATTGACTACATTAAAAATGTAAGGAAGATGATGGAATAAATTGAGCTTGCTCATGAAAATCAGCTTAATTGAATATAATAGCAGTTAAGAGTTCTTCTTTTACCACTTCTTTAACTTTCTTTAACTTCTTTAACCAAGAACTGTATGGATAAAACTACATTTTATATACTGACATTAACAGCTGTTATTTATCCACATGAAGGAAAGTTAGAGTATAAATAACTACAAAAGTTAAAGCTTTAATTTAAATAAGACTAGTTGAGTATGACCTTCTTACAATCTTTATCATTCAAACAAATTTTCAAGAGTTAATACTTACTTCACATTAAACCTTAAATTAAACAGCACAATTACAACCTTAAAAAATATTTTGAAAATAACAATTCATGAACACTGATAGAACTAAACACTCTTAAATGTATTTTAGCGAATTTCTCATAGGGAAGAAGCTATTACAGTAGGTCTCATGGTAAGACTTAAGCCCGGGACCATGTTATTTTTTCGTCTTTAGGTGCCCAGAGTCCAAAAACAATAGTCGTTAAAATTTTTATATATATATATGTGTCTGTTAGCACGATAACTCTCGTAAAAATGATCCGATCGAGACCAAATTTGGTAGAGACGTGTATTCCTACAAATGCTCGGACGAGTTCGTAAACCAGACATATCGGTTAATGGGAACGGATAGTTTGGGGGGGTTTTGTACCCCAAAATCAGGTTTTTTTGCGTTTTTCACATGTATTTTTTAAATATTTCTAATTTAATATTTCACCGTTGGAATCAGCTTAAAAACCTACACAATTAAGTTCCTTAAAGTTTTTCTCTATCTCCAACGGTTACCGAGATATTAATAAATCTAAACACAGGACATTGTATTGTGGGGCTCCAATGTTAATCTTATGGAGGATAGGGAAAAATTAATATTTCCCATATTAATCAATATTTTTGGATAAAACTCGATATTTAGCTTCATGTGGTTGAGATCTATCCATTTATGCTTAAAAATCATAGTTTATGTGTTTATCATGGCAGCAAACCTGCATTCTCTTTTCCCATATTAATCATATAGGGAATAGGCAAACTCCTATATTTATGGACAGATGTTGATGAAAGTTGGTATAAATGTTAAGATAAAAATTATTTATGATAGAAATGACTACTTTCAGTATTCCTCACAGCAGCTATCCTGCACACTCTTTCCCATGTTTATTTTATGGAGAATAGGCAAATAATTCTCATGTTTATGGACATATTTTTATAAAACTTGTCATATATTAAATTATTGATTTGGAAATTCGCTGAGTACACAGGTCTGCTGCGACAGGGGTATTTTACTTTCTCCCCTTAAACATAATAAATGCAAAAATTATTGTTTTTGTCCAAATTTTTGAATTTGAGTTGAGGATGGAATATATCCGTTTTGAGGCTCTCTGAATCCAAAAACGTGGTTTTCGGACTGATGTCTGTCTCTCTGTATGTCCATGTACAGACTCTGACTGAGATCACCCTGATTGTTCATTTTTATGAAATTTGGTACACAGGGGCACTTTGGCTAAATCTCCAAACCATTTGTATATACTTTTTGAAGTTTTGATTTTTAAGGGCAGTTTGACCCCTTAAAACCACCTAAGAGCCTTAAAAAATGTGAAAAACACAAATTTATCAAAATATGCTCTAACAATTTGGGTTGAAATAAATTTTAACCCAAATTATTTATTATTTAAAGATTTAAATTATCAAGGTTAAAAATAATATGAGACTACCTGTGTGTCTGTAGCACTAATGGTTCAACAGTTATGGGCTTTTAAATATAAAATTGTTTTCTTTTCGGCCAAATAAAATGACTTATCACCATCACACCCAGCTAAAAAAACTTACAATTTAGTACTATGAATCATTTGTCTACGACCAACGGTTCCACAGTAAAGCAGAATTTTATGTCCGTGGTGAACGCAGTATGTTATCTGAAAGCGCATTAGGGGGAATATTAACAAATCAATTTCTTCCTTACTTCTCAACTATTTTCCATGAAACGTGGTATGCAGTTTAGCATCACATCGCCCCACAACAAAATCCACACAAATATTTTTGAAACAATAAATTTTAAATGGTATTTATATAAACTTTGAAGGATAGTGTTATTAAAGGTTGTAGTTTTTTTTTATTTAACTAAGAGGGAGAAAGTATATCTCAGTCCACTGATACCATTTATTTAACTAAGAGTATATGCCAGTCCACTGATACTGTTTATTTATTTAACTAAGAGGGAGAAAGTATGTGTCAGTCCACTGATAACGTTTATTTTAGTTAGAGGTGTAAATTTTGATTTTAAGGAATTTCATGTTAAATTTAGTAACTAAATAAAATAAGAAATATAAAATAACAATAAATGCCAGTAAGGCCAGAAATGAATATAAATCACAAGTATGAAACCTCTGAAAATACAATGATTGAACTACTGATATTTTTAAATTTTTTAAACAATACATTACTGTGTAAAAATCAGTTATTTTGCATTCACCAAAATAAAATTGAATTTGGTTTAGGGTAGACATATCCTAATTTTTTGCTCCTGGGGTCTGAAATTTAGGTTTTTGGTCTTATCTGTCTGTGCACTGACATGACGCAAAAACTTAAAAAGTTATAGTCAGTCTTTTATGACATTTTGTAAAAAAGTGAAATTTGGAAGTAATGTACCTGCAGGTTTTATAAAACCTTCTTTAAATTCCTTAGAACCCCTACTTTGATTAGAGCTGAGTGGTTTGTGGAATTTTCAGTCCAACACTAAATCATTCTTTATTATTATCATAAACATTTTACAATGCATTGATAAACGTCAATATTACTTAATTAAAGTAGGCCTATAACATTAATAATTAACATTACAAAATAATAGTCAACTTAATCATAGATATTTGTTCCAGTCTATTTCATAAAACTCTTGCATTTTATATAAAGCTTCAGCTTTTAATATGATTTTTAATTTTCTTTTGAAGCAAGTAAGAGGCAAAGATTTGAATTGTAAATGGTAAGGAATTGTAAAGTTTGACAGACATGTATGAGATATTTTTTTGGGAACTTGTAAACCTGAGCTGTTGGATTCTGATATTGTTTCTATTTCTAGTACAATAACTATGATAATCACTATTTAACTGAAATAATTCTATATTACTATTAACATAACTAAGTTTTATTCCTAAATTTTTGAAAAGAGGTTTACAATGTGTCCTCATGTCAACATTTATGAGTTAATCACCCTCTTACACTTCAAACAGATTTCTACCTCACCAAAACAAATGTTAATGTACAAATGTATCTGCCACATAAGGTTAAGACCATTGCTGATTTGATAACAAAAATTGAAAGAAATAAACCTTTATACACCAACGCTGGGAAATATTTTTTGAACTTGTATTAGAAAACAGACAGAATAAAGTCCTTCTGAAAAAATATGACAGATATCATTTTTAGTAAAAAAAACCAAGGCTTGCGATTTTTTTCAACATTTGATAGATTGAGGCGGACAATGTTTAAATGAATATACATCGTCCACCTTAGACAATGACCAACTCTGTGGGTATTTTAAGGAGAAATGAGTGAATTGTGAAAGTGATAAATGAAGTGGAATTTATTACAGGTAAATATGAGTGAAGGACTGGCCTTCACTTCACATTTGTTAACGACTTTGCTAAGGATCAATTTGGCGACACTATAACCATTGAACCACCCAGGCAAATATTGGGACGATTGATTCCTTAACCTTTAATATTTTTAAACATCTTAATACATGAGAAACATTTTACCACTGATAGAAACAAATAATTATTTACAAACACAACAATTTCTTGATGGGGATCTTACGGTACACCAGTGAACCGCTGTCAAGATAAGTCTCCTACCTTCATGGGTCATGAGAAATTATACATACATATGCGCCTTTATTTGAAAATTGCTTCAACTTATACCTAACTGACAGATCATTATCCAATTGTGACTTCTAACAACTAAAGCCTATTCAATGCTGTAACACCTATCGAATGTTCAGGAACTATTTTCATGGAATGAGTGTAAAACAAATAGTAAAAGTTGTAATTTTCAAAGACAAAGCCGGTGAGTCACGAACAGCTGAGTGAGGAAGCTCACTCATTAACATGCCAGTGAGAGTGAAACAAAATGAAGAACAACAAGATAGAAGTTAGGAATACATCTCGACACCAGGACTGGTGGTGGCGGCAGCCGTGATGTTGACAATGTCCTTGTGCCTGATGCGAATGTGCCTCTTGAGGTTGTCTGCCCTTGTGAGCACGACAGGACAGTACGGGCAGTGATGGGTCTGGGCGTTGTGCAGCCGGTAGTGCTTGTGGACATCCATCACCACCCGCCCGCATATCCTACACCGCGCCAGCCCCTGCGGCAGACTGTCGAATATCGCTGTCAACACTTCTGCCTCGGGGTACGCAACTATTCGCCCTGTCAACAGATACACATCCGCTTTACAACCCGACCTAGCCCTTAGCCTCACGCTCCAGTGCCCAATTTAAGTGTTCAGAAAAACAATAATTTGAATTTCTTGGAGATAATATTATGTAAAACTTTTTACAGCAGTTGACTCCTAATAATCATGTTATGTTGTATTCAAATGTTTGACTGCCTAACACATTATAATACCAATGGAAATATTTATTTTATTGAATTTATATATCACAATACTTTAAAACAAGTGACAATTAAATTTTTAATTATTTGACTAATAACCAGACAAACAAGCAACAGAGAGTCGATGACTAAAAAACTGAAAAAATAGGGCAACTTAGACAAAATATAAAAAGGAATTATGGAAAGACGTAGCTAGTTTACATAAAGATCATCAGTATAGTCATTTTGATATTACGTTTGACAATTAATTTACACTTTTAGAATTCTGTAGCCAGGTTATCAAGAGTCAACTGTGTTCAAATGTTTGGAAAGAAATAATTCTGAGATTAAAACTTATTTAACAAAAAAAGTTACAGTTGGAAGAATATAAAAGAGAACAGCATTTTTCATTTAATAAATAATTAAGGAATTATATACATCTGTCAAGGAATCCAGTAATTATATTTTTAAAAATTACTTTTTAACTGGAACACTTTGGAGCGTGCTGGTGATTGATTCTGAATCAAACAAATACTAACAACCATGCTGGTGACAACAGGCTACGGATGACAGAAAAACCATGCTACCACTACGACAACTACTAACACAACCAAACTGAAAAAGAAGCAACAATATATACGCCAGATGTATGGAACCAACATACGTACGTGTTCACTACCAAAAACACTAAATACAGAAGAATAGCTATTGGAAGGAAATATTTGAAAGATACCTCGATAATTAAAAAAATAGCATGGGGCAGATGAATAATTAGCAATTAACTAGAGTAAAAAAGGTGAGAAACATGTGCAGACTATCTATTTCAAATCTGAATACATTTATCAATATTTTAGTGGCAAAGGAGGGAAATGATATCTCTTGGTTTTAATCATGGCTAATTGGAATTCCATGTAGAACGAATTCTGAATGAAGAAATTGTATTTAAAACTTTTAGGTTTACTCCTAATTTTTTAAAATCCTGGATGAATTAAGATGATACCTCTTAAAATGCCCTAATCCTAACTTGTGTGCCAATCTAATAGTAACCATTGGTTGGTTATATCTGCGATTATTCTTGTTTAACAAAATCTTCGGAAGGAATAAAATATACTGTTCTTATAACTTAGTAATTACCTCTAAAAGTATCTCAAAGAGGTAAATTTTTCAAGGGATTTCTTTGAAAATTATACTAGAATTATGTATTTACTACTATATTATTTGAATAGCACTTAGTGTTTTTGACAAAGTATAAACAAATATATCAGTCTAAAGTTTTCAATAGCTAACTTTTTATTTTATGTGTGACAATAAATTTCTAATGGGGGATCCCATTTATATTTTCATGCTGCTTTCAGGTATTTAGACTTTTAAATTTCACACCATTTTTCCAATATGGCGGACAACTTTGCTCTTCCTCGTGGAAGATACTGTATTTTATTATGATTTTAAATAATTTCCCTGAAATTAAATTTTATTAGCAGCCATCATACGGTAAAATTACTTTTTATTTAATGTATGACAATAAGCTTCTTATGGGGAACCCCTTTTATTTTGTAATGCTGCTTTTAGGCATGTATTTCAGTTTTCTAAATTTCCCACCAATTTTTCAATATGACGGACAACTTAGTTCTTCTTTAGATTATGTATTTTATTATGATTTTAAATAGAAAATGTGATCAAAAATTTTTTTCTTGGTATTTTTGTTTTAAACCTAACAATCAGGCTCTAGAACATCTTAAGCTTCAATTTCATTGTAACAAGGAGCCAATGTGCGGTTATTATTGTTGCACAGCAGTGACTTTGGCCACTTTGTTATTTAACCCTTACCGCTGACAACATTTCTCGCAGCACAGTAAGGGTCGCACGGCGCGGTAAGCAAGTTTATTTGCGATCAATCATTTTGCCACATTTACTGTGCTGTAGTTTGCGAATCAACCGATAGAGTGCATGGTTATGTTGCTTTAGTCTCTGTGCAGTTACAAAACCAATATGGCAGCTTTGTTGAAATAAGTGACTGAAATTAGTTGCTAGGCGACTTTGGCCCTTTTCAGATTGGCCCACAAGACACCACCAGATGACAGTACGCTGCCAGCGCCCCTAGCGGGCCTTGGAGGAAGCATCGCTCGGCACGATCAAGGGAGAAGACATTGTGTCTAAACCCTCGTACCGTGAATTTGTTGCCAGGTTCCCGTCCAGCTAGCATGGAGGCGGAGTGTAGTGTTATTCCCCACAATTTTTGGAATAGCTAATTCCTGTTTTCCTGTTTGTTTTATTGGTTCTTTGAGTTAGGTCATCCAAGACTACGCTACCAGCACCTGTAGTGGTTCATGGAGGGTGTATAGCTCTGCATGGTCAAAGGACTTTGTGTTCCAGCCTTCGGACGGTGAATTTGTAACCAGGTTCCCAGCCGACTGGCATGGAGGCGAAGTTTAATGTTGGTCGTCCGGAATTTTTGAAAAAATTGATTTTTCTTGTGATTTTTTGTTTTCAGCTACAGCCGCTATTGGCACTGGGCTGTCAGCGCCCCTTGCAGTCACGTGGGGAAGGAAGCGACTGCTCGGAGGCGGAGTGTTAGTGTCATTGAGTTGCAATTTCCCGAATGTACAAAATAGGCTAAGTAGAGTGTTTTGTTTACTATTTAATTCTCTCATTTATATTTTTTGCGTTTTTTTACCGGTTTTACTTTTCTATATAGAAAAGCCTTTTTTTTATTGCGGACATTTTCCATCATGATTTTATGTAAAACAAAGTTTCACGACGTTTCGGAATCTGGAATCTGATCCCGTCCTCAGGTGAACTAATATCTAAAACATAGCACAATTAATTAACATATAATCCGGACCAAAGATTCCAGATCCCGAAACGTCGTGAAACTTTGTTTTACATAAAATCGTGATGGAAAATGTCCGCAATAAAAATCTAAATAACATCAATCCACCATCACCAATAATGAATTTCAAACAAAGTAATGTAAATATCGTTAGGCATTTGAAAACAACTCTCAAAACGATGCGTAGATTTTAAACACAAGATGTGTTGGAAAAGTTCAACTAATTGTTAATTTAATAACGAATTTATTTATCCATTGGTATTGAAATACCAATGAAAACTACTTAAGAGCTGTAATCTCTGTTTTATCAATGTTCTAATTACAATTTTTGGAATAGCTAATTCCTGTTTTCCTGTTTGTTTTATTGGTTCTTTGAGTTAGGTCATCCAAGACTACGCTACCAGCACCTGTAGTGGTTCATGGAGGGTGTATAGCTCTGCATGGTCAAAGGAGGGACTTTGTGTTCCAGCCTTCGGACGGTGAATTTGTAACCAGGTTCCCAGCCGACTGGCATGGAGGCGAAGTTTAATGTTGGTCGTCCGGAATTTTTGTAAAAATGGATTTTTCTTGTGATTTTTTGTTTTCAGCTACAGCCGCTATTGGCACTGGGCTGTCAGCGCCCCTTGCAGTCACGTGGGGAAGTAAGCGACTGCTCGGAGGCGGAGTGTTAGTGTCATTGAGTTGCAATTTCCCGAATGTACAAAATAGGCTAAGTAGAGTGTTTTGTTTACTATTTAATTCTCTCATTTATATTTTTTGCGTTTTTTTTACCGGTTTTACTTTTCTATATAGAAAAGCCTTTTTTTTATTGCGGACATTTTCCATCATGATTTTATGTAAAACAAAGTTTCACGACGTTTCGGAATCTGGAATCTGATCCCGTCCTCAGGTGAACTAATATCTAAAACATAGCACAATTAATTAACATATAATCCGGACCAAAGATTCCAGATCCCGAAACGTCGTGAAACTTTGTTTTACATAAAATCGTGATGGAAAATGTCCGCAATAAAAATCTAAATAACATCAATCCACCATCACCAATAATGAATTTCAAACAAAGTAATGTAAATATCGTTAGGCATTTGAAAACAACTCTCAAAACGATGCGTAGATTTTAAACACAAGATGTGTTGGAAAAGTTCAACTAATTGTTAATTTAATAACGAATTTATTTATCCATTGGTATTGAAATACCAATGAAAACTACTTAAGAGCTGTAATCTCTGTTTTATCAATGTTCTAATTACTAATAATAATTAATTACTTAATTATTTTGCCTATGGCAAGAATGAGAATTTTATATTTTTCTAGTATTTTTCTGGTTTGTAATCAATTAATAAGACTGGTAAATCTTTTTGGCTTTTCATGAAGAGATCTTCATGTGCAACTCTCTCTTATTGCATTTTTAGGTTACATGGTATATTTCTGGACTAGGTCACAAGGTGGCCACAATTAAATGCATACTTAGTTTCCATATACTCTATGAAGAAAATCAAGACATTTCTGTTTCCTCATAATGTTAATTAGACCTATCTCACAATATATATTTTTTCTGATTGGTCTCTCTATTGCAATAAACTGTGCAGCTTTCACGTATCTCATAAGAAAAGTCTCGAACATTTACCAAACCGGTAGTCGATCTAGGACATCTGTTACTTAGCATCCCATCTGATATTCAACTCTGCGTTACTTTTTCTAGAGGCAACATTAAACCTTATTATTTCTTTAACCAACTTAACCACTAAACTACACTTGTCATCATTTAATTCTACTCAAGAGTTTGTATTGCTATGTTCACATGTATTACCTGATGCTTAACTGACCTATTGATGTAGAGGTAAACTTAATCCAGCCGCACACGTAATCGAAGAGAACAGAACACAAGCCAAGACATTTTGACTGACAGTATGTGATGGGAAATGCTTGAATGGACAAATATGGAGTGCCAGCACAGAACATTGAAACAAGACAAGGCTAAAAACTCGATCAAGTTTTTTTTTCATGACTGGCGTTGTCTCCCAAAGTTTTGTCTTTATTTAAAAGCTGTCAGATAATCTAATCTGCGCATGCGCAGCTGAGGAAATTATATTAGAGGAATACAACTGTCCAGATTTCTGTTCTGCTTTGTTCGATACGAAGAAAGCATTCTGTTCTGTTCTATTATGTGGGCAGCAGACCTTGTGATTTACCATTATTGCATAATAGTAAACTTTTAATGGTTTAACTCCATCATGAGCTGAGCCAACACTTCCATCATTGGACCGATATTTTCCACAACAATATCAGGCCAGGTCAGTGACTTTTTCTAACTTTAGGATCATAAAACTAAAATCTCCTTTTCACATTTTGGGTAAATAAGAAACTAAATAAAAATTAATTTATTAGTAATCCAGCAGACTAAGTCACTAACTTATGTTTAAAAAATCAGGGAAATACTATTTTAACAGTAAACATGAAATTCTTGGACAAACCAACAAACCTAATAGGAAAATAGAGGTCATTGCTACGTAATAACTGAGTATTTTGGTTGCAGTCTATGTAAATACTGTATTTCCTTTCAGTTATATTGTTTAATATTAAACTTTCAATCACATCCATTATTTAAAAGATGTTTTGTGTATCTTGCTAGCCTAATGGTTAGCGTCTTGGACTTTGGTGCAAGAGGTCACTGGTTCAAATCCCGAGATGCCCATTTGGGTATGGACCACTTTCCCAAAAAAGTTTTGTGCAATGTTACAAAATGCCTCTGGCGTAGAAAGAAAAAACAGAAAACTGTGATGAATTTTAACTACAGGTGGCACTTGATAATCCGACACTTGACAGTCCGACACACTCGGTAGTCTGACGCCGCGCCAAATGAGTCATTGCCGCGACGGGCGTCTGTACAGTATATAAATTTTATTTGTGTTAGGACAGGAGTCTTGCGTCTTCCAGTCTGTTAGTTCCTTACCTTGTTCAGTATCAATTAGTGCGTAGTAAAGAGCGTTGCTTACTTTGTTACTGACAGTATTCAATTCAGAATTTAAGTGCAAAGTATTAGTTCAGGTAAGCCTTATTGAATTTAGAATGTAGGTTATGTTTCACGTTATGCCTATACGTTATAACTGTTTTATAGTTATGTTATGTGTGTGTTGTGTATTAGTTATGATTATAGATAAATGTCATACAGTATTTTGTATTCATTAAGTAGTTTTTTGTAAAAAAAGACTTTGTAAATTGTTTATTTGAACCATTAATAGAATTAAGGTACTTAATAATGAACATCAGTATACTTTTCTTAATTCTACAGTTAGGGTTGTGCAGGAAATATGTTTTTAGTAGTCCGACGTTTCCGGTTATCCGACACACTCCCGGTCCCATAAGTGTCGGATTATCAAGTGCCAACTGTAAAGTGCTCTTGAGATACCACAAACCTTTTGAGCTGTTACAGACATTTAAAGGAAATGGATGAAATAGTTAAAATACTGTGCAATCTTGGATATATGAGGTAATCCTTCACATCTTCCTAACATATTTCTTCTTACTTTCCAAGATTTCAAGTTACCTTTTGTTACTTATTCATACTACTTTTTTCATACTTATTAATGACACACACAAGAGCAAAGTTGTGTAAATATGTATGTTAAAAGTTCTACAACACAGAAAAATAACGAAATTTAAATTTGAACTTAAATACTTTTTAAAATTCAATTGAGTCATTGTCCCTAATGGACAAACAAAATAGATAGCTTATATAAAAATAATTACAGCGAGTAACTTAGCTAACTAAGAAAGATAATAAAAATCAATACTTTATTTTAGGTTGGTCATAAAAATGTAAAATATGGCAAATTTAAAGAAATATATCCACGTATATAAATGTTTTTCCATTATATTTATTATATTATTTTATAATATTTTATTTTACAAAATTTTAGTTACAACTTTAAAACGTAGGAAATCTATATGTTAAAAAATAATTGTCTGATTTGGCAGTCAAAAATAAAAAATCTTTAGTTTGGATTTGGTCTGTGTCAAAACACTTGTGAAATTTGATTTATTTGTTTAAAATTTAATATAGATTGTGCTAAGTCATTCATGTTCTAATTATTGAATTGAATTCATTTCCACGGAGGACAAAAAGAGTTCCCACATTAACCTTAGGAAAAGAAATTATTATTCACAGAATAAACAATAACATGTTTACTGAAAAAAACTGGTGGTGCATTTGGGAGTAATTTTAACATTTCCTTAAAATAAAATACAGGACGACTATCTGTGTTCAAAGTTAAGTTTGAATGAGTTCATATTCACTTCTGCCGGTGCCCAATAATGCACAATGAACATCCGAAACAAGGTAAAAACACACAACATCCAGATACTATATTATTTATTCAAATATATCATTTAATTGAAAAAAAAAACGTGACTGAAGCTTAGCAGATCTAAATCAATTTCTAATTGTTATAAATATATCACAATAATGGACTACCTACTTCAAATTCAGTTCCCAAACTAAGCTAAAGAGCCCAACTAAACAAAAATAGGTATACAATGGAATATGAAAATATAATTCTAGCATTAATCTACATACATTTTCATTGCTTCACATACTAACACCGCTTTCTTAATGAGCTGTTGTTAAATTAAATGAACAATTATCATTCCTAAAAGATTTAGGCGTAACGACTGACTAAACTGTTAAAAATGGTTAAGTAACCTCCTCATTAGGAAGTTACTTAACCATCATCAATCCTCCCACCTTGTGTATATTAATACGATGTTTATTATGAGATGTATCAACCAGATTACAGACAAACGGATTGAGACCAAACGATTAAAATTTCAAAATATAAAATAAATAAAAATGTTCAAAATCTGAGGTTCAAATTAACAACAAACTAAGTAATTTTTTAAATAAAAATAAGCATAAGGCTTTTAAAAGAAAAGAATTTAATAAAAACACCACTCAGATTTGATCGTAATCCAATTGAATTAAAATAGATATAAATTACAGACTTTTGAATCTTTATTGAAAATAATTGGTAAAATTTATAAAAAGGATCTTTACTCAAGGAATATTTGGTAATGCTAATTTTGTGTGATACTAGTCATTAACTATCGGTCTTCATTCTACATATGGGGTCTACGTTTTATGAGATAGGATTAAAGAGTTATATTTATTCACTTAGGTGGAATAAGTTAAGAGATACTGATTTAATTCTTAAATCTTTTCCAACTCAACCAATTTGTCCACATTGGTATTATTCAACCGTCCTTTCCGTTGGAACCGTTGAGTTTCATAGGGATTAATCCACCAAATCTTTAGCAACTCACCTAAAACATTTTACGACCTAACAGTGAGTAAGGTACTAACTGAAGCGGAAGTTAATTGTTGGATATTTGTGGGATTCCTATTAACCTTTTAGTAACCAGTGCTACCGGTGAGTACAGCTGAATATAACCAATCTATTTCAAACCCCATATGTAAAACTTTCTGTACAGAAAAATATTCTGTAAATGAATGCTTGCAGACCTAACAACCAATCTGGTTCCCTTTCAACACTGTCCTCATTTATTAAATTTTGAATTGTATGATTAAAAAAAAATTTTAACTGTACGTGTTACCAGCAGTTTATTGACATATTTGGTTAGGATTTTGTATGCAATCTGTCCCTGGTAAAATGTTAACGATTCTCACTTTATTTTTTCAACCTCAAACAACAAGCTATAAAATTACGACTCATTAATTTTAAAAACTCTACCTTACCTTATCAGTCTTTCAAACTCACAGATCTTTAACATTCAATCTCAAAAATAAATCGAATTCATTCAGAATGAACAGCGAAAAATATTTACTCAGGCTTAATATCCACAAAAAATACTCTTTATTAGTTTTAGTATATGTAAGTTCAGTCTGAGATTGGCTCTCTGTTTGGTCCATTAAAAAAAAATTTATACAACTTTTGTATCACAGACAACACTTAAAATTACAGTGATGAAATTTGTATCATAATAAATATAAATCAATAAATAACTCAGTAATTTTTCACAACCAAACAGTAAACATTTTCCATTAAACATCACACAAATAAACTTAATAGTTCTTTGAGTCAACGATTCTTTATCTTCAAGAACACCTTAATTTATAGATTCCAAACCAATTCACTGAACACTTGCTAAGATATTTCTAAGAATACATGTTGTCACAATCATTCTACATATAATAGGTAATATGAAAATGACCTTAGATAACTAGAAAGCTACTGATCTTCTTATTAAACAAATTTTAACACAAAATTCTTGAAATGTATTTCTGAAAATGAATAAATAATTATAACTTACATACAACATGTTATTCAAAGTGCCTTACCTACAATATATATGTTATATAAAATATATGTAAGTAAATATAAACTATGTAAAAGGAGAAAAAATATAAAAAACCAAAATAACTAAAGATCAAAAATCCCCTTGATCATATAATAGTTACTATCTACACTAATTACGTATTAAACCAATTAAATGTACAAAATAAAATGGGATGACACAGTGAAATATCTTCACTGGACAAATTGTGCTTTGACCTAAAAAGTTAAGTTGCAAAGATAACAATATCACATAGATGGCAGGCTAAAAGAATAGCCGGTGCATGCGACAGAAACTTGACAACAATCACAGATGGTTACGTATATCGGACAAGGGACTAACTACGTTCACACGCACTGGTGTTATTTATAGTGGTGTTGTCTACACTAACTATGGGTACAACTTAAAAATTAAAGCAGTGTCAAATAATTGTTACAGGATTTAAATTAATAAGCATAATATCACCTAAAGATCCTTTGTGGTCGATACATACAAGACTCGTTGATAAAATAACATTCCCAAAGTGATTACTGGGCAACGGGTGGCGCTACATGAAATCTAGAAACACCGTAATGTAGGTTACCTCCCCAACTACCAATCCCTGCATTGAGCTTATCTCTGTTATGCTCAGTGCCGGCCTGACAATCATCAACAATTGGCGCTACAATCCCTATCACCGCAAAATGTGAACTAATTGCTGTGATTCGCTAAAAATCACAAGTCCACTTAAGGGCTCTTCACCCATGATTCCATCCTGAAGCCCCTCAGAATAAAGTGTTATATGAATCACAGAATTAAAAAATACATGACTAGAAAAGTTTGACTGGAATGTGAACTATGTGCTGTGATTAGATTTTTGAATGAATGTGTAAAAGTTGGATCCTGTAAACATTCATCATGAGTTGTGTGAAATCTATGGAGATAACTGTATGAATTCCAACAAGCCCCCTTGTAGTGTAGAGCATTAAAAAATTGGACGAACAGACATTTACGATGAATAGCAAAGTGGGAGAGCGTCGCTTTCCGATGCAGTTTTCCAGGCTGTGAGATCACTGCGATTTTGGATTGTGCAGCTTGGGTGTAGGCAATTTGGAAAGGGGTAACTTCCTGCCTCCTGACAAGCTTGTTGACAGGTTATTGCAGTTTTCCAGATCTCTTAACTTGGAAGCTTTCTCATCCTCTAGTAGAGAGAAGTTAGGGATGTGCAAAAAGCCATCTTGGTGAAGCGTCTTGGGAGTAATCCACCCCTTCTATTGAATGATGAGTGAATAGTTCACATTTGGTGACTGTCAGGCCGGCACAGAGCATTGCAGAGACACGCTCAACACAGGGGTTGATAGTGGGGGAAGTAACCTAAACTACAGTGTTGCCAGATTACATGTAGCTCTGCATATTGTCTGGTAATCACATTGGGAAAGTTATTTTATCGACAAGCCCCGTATATAAAATACAACTACAGTACAACCTCGATAATCTGGCCCTCGAAAATTCGGCCGACCATAATGGTAGCCACATTAATGCACACATTGAGCGGTTTCTGCCACGGCAGTAATTTCGCCATCGCCGCTGTTCGAGCAGTCACCTGAGAGATTAAATGGAAGTTTACATGCTGGGCGGCTGAGCTGAAATGCTGTGCGGTTTTATTGCTGTCGGCGGTTTTTCCGCTGCGTATATGACCAAATGCACATCTACACATTTAGCATTTTGTTGTCGTCGCCGCAGCGAAATTACCGCCATGGCAGAAGCCACCAAATGTGTGACGAGCGTTTTATTTAAAATTCATTAAGTTTCAAACGGTCTCTTGCTAATTCGGCATTTACATAAATCCGGCCGCCCATTGAAGCCGGATTATCAAGGTTGTACTGTACTTCTATAAAATACAAAACATTTTGTCAAACAAAAAAGTAATTTTTTAATCACCGTATTTAACCGTCGGATTTATTAAAATCTTCTATGCTTCAACCCTAACAATATATTTATCTCTTTCACTTTCAAGTTATTATGTTGACACCACTTAGCTGGTTACAGTTTAAGCAAATTCAACCATATATGAATGCACACATAAATTCTTTTACTAAGGAAATATACACATATATGTATTACTAATATTACAAATAATCACTGCATATTTCTGAACATTTAGTAGCATGGTGGATTCTTCAGCGCCTTTCACAGGTTTACAATTATTTTACATCCCATTGAACGAATTTTCAATTCTTGGGTGCCTTTAATTATTTCTGCAAATAACCATCCACATTAATCTTAAAACCTTAAAAATTTTGGCAACTCTAATTTTTAGTTGCAGAAGATATTTTAAGATCATTAATCTCTTTATCTCTTTTTTATTTATCTCTTTTTTTATCCAACTTATTTGGCTTCTAAATTTAATTTGAAAATAATACTAAAAAAGGTCAGATACTTTTCAATAAAATCTTAAACATCTCTTTATATAATTTTTAAGTTATATATTTACAAAAATGTCTTTCATACAGTAGTAAGTATGCTAGCATAGTAAGTTTACACTCTTTAACTTGCTTGAAATTCAAATTTCAATTTTAAATTACAATTTTGTGTTTCTGTTTCCTATTTTAAATAACTCTTTAGTGCTTTTTTCTTGGTTTTCTTTCCATACCAAAATCTTATTTATTCAGCATTTAGACATGGAAGTGTTGTATCAGACATTTTAACAATAAGCACCAAGTACACCTTACACTTTAAATTTTGTATATTAAAAAAATATTCTACTTGTTGGGCGGTGGCTGACACATCACTCTGCAAAAATCAAATCAAGTGCTCTCCCCAAACAATAATATTTGAGATTCTCTTCCGATCTGTAATACTTAAAGAGCTGAATTTGGCTTAAAAAATAAATATAATAATCAATAACACTATAGCCAAGAGTTATTTATAAGTTTTAACAAATAAAAATAACAAACAACAGTTTCTAGTTAAAATGAATTGCGTGTTGTTTGTGGTATATACAAGTTAATATTTTAAAATTAAACAAGGCTTTTTAATTCAAATACCAATTAAAACATCTCATTAAATTACATAAAATAGGGGTAAGACATAAGTATATGTCATATCTATTGAAATAAAAATTTTACAAATCAGAGATAATCTAATAAAAAAATCACATCACTAAGGACTTTCAGGAAATTACATTCACGATTCAAGAGATTTTACAGTTTTTCGATAACATAACTCCTGTTTACTCATGATACTTTTTCAGCATTTATTATTGTAAATAAATTGTGGACTATGAAACAGATTTTCAAAAGAATGAATAAATTCTACACAATCACTTGCTATGTTGATGGAAATTAATTCTTCGACCCCCCCCAAAATAAATTTAGATATCAAACTAATGATCATAAGTTAAACCAATTTAGGGTAGTTAATTTAGTGAATTAGATTGACTGAAGAAATAAAATGGATTTTTTTATTCTCTTAAGAACAAATATATGTTTGGTTTAAAATGCCTAACTTCTTATTTGGCTTCCAGGTGATATATTATTTTTGTGAATAATATTACTATTTTATTATTTATTACTATTTTTATAGTTTTTTTGCATCTAAATAAGCATATAATATAATTTAATTAGTATTTACAATATTTATTGATATTATAAGGAAAACTACACATAGAAAAAAATGTTTAAACAATTCTAGGAATTATTAAAATATAACACAAAAAAATAAAAAATTTGTTTGATTCAAATTTACAATTACAATTAATTATTACAATTAACTTTCCACAGATGTTTTAAAGCCTGAACCTAAATTAGGTTCTCTGACAAATTTTTGGGATTAGAAAAACCGAGATTCAGATATAAACCGAATATCTTCACAATCATCCGGATTTTGTAAAATGAATCCAAATGAGAGGAACGTTTTCATTGAAAAATAATGAAAGGATAAGTGTAAAAAAATTAACAAATCAGAAAAGCTAGCTAAAAATTCCATTCCCCCCTCCCCAGACTCCCCCAGATTTAAGAACGCAGCAGAGTATGGTGTTTGGAGAGGTCGGTAGGAAGCGGCATGGGGAAGTGGGCCATGACCGGAGGCCGCTGGAACATGGAGGAACACACTTTATACATGTATCTGTTGATATCACGGTGGTGGACTCGTTTAGTGTGCTGCTTGAGCGTGTCGATGCGGCTATACACGTTGGTGCAGAATGGGCACCGGTGATCGCGGGAGTAGTGTGTCTGCATGTGATGCCAGCGACTGCGCACCGCCTTGCCGCAGAGCAGACACAGGTACACGCCTGGCATCTTCACATCCTCTCGGAATACGTCCTGCTGGTTGGGTTGCAGGCGCGACCCGACAGACCCAGCGCCTAAATCAAAACACATCCCTGCACCACCCGCACGCAAAACAGACTTAAACTAGTGGCAATGGAGTACCTTACAACTTACAATCTGACAGACGGGTGGCTATGTGCGTTTATGTGAATTGTTCGTATTCATTTAAAACACCAGGGTAAATACCCGAATTGGGTAAATACCTGGATATTTATCAAAAATAAAGCAAACAATTAATTTATATTTACTCCAGACAAGGTTATTTCTATTGTTGTATAACATTTTTAAATAGTGTTGCTAATTTAACTAAATATTTTCTAAGGGGTATCAGTTGAAAGAATAAATTTTTTTATCTAGCCGCCGGGTAGTTACCTAACCCATATCACTAATCTTCACCGAGATGTATGCTAATATACATGTTTAGGAATCAACGGCATATACGATATGGGGGAAATGATAGATCAATTAGTATACAAAGTAGCATTCTCTTCCTAAATATGATACATAATCATATTCGGACACGAACGATTTCTGTTTAGCAGGTATTTTAAAGACTAGCATTAAAAAGTTCTTAAAAATAATTTGTAAAGTAGATCTACTTTTGTTGAAATAACACAATTAATTTCAAAAACAGCTTAAAAATTATTTAAAATTTAAAAAATAACTGATTTTTGGTTACAAAACAAGTTCTAGATAGGTCCTATGTAGGGTTCTCAATACCGGGATCCCGGTCGGTTTTGGGTACCTATAAATCCCGGGACTAGGGGATGAAAAAAATCATTATTTTACAATTTGTTCGTAATTTGAATGTTTAAACTACCACAAAAGTCGTCTTTACAAACACAGATTTTTGTAAACATTTTAAATGTCGTCATTAATGTTTGAATATAATAATAATATAAATAATAGTTTTTACTTGTTTTATTATGTCCCTTTAAACTGATATTTACCAATTTATTTTTTATTAACGTTTAATTTTTCCTTAAAACCGAAGCTCAATTCAACAATGACAACTTATTTTTGGATACTGATACAGCACTGAGTAGTTTTCTTAACGCTCCGAACTACCTTCTGCTGCAGATAATTCCCACGAACGAGGTATCCCACGGCCGCACAGGTGGCTTTATTTTGATATTTTTTTCTTTATGATGTCCAACTAATGATCAAAATTTTTAGTTGCTATCAGGATTTTGTTTAGCAAAAAGCTGTGCGAGTCGGGAGTGGTTTCTGTAGCGACAGTGAGTAGTATGTGCCGTTATTTTTAAAATCTTAACAATGACTATTCGTGATCTGTTTGAAATTCCTAAAGCTACCAGATTTTACGACTTTATGAGATGAAACTGTTGATAATTTACAACTATAATAAAACATTCTTTTAAGGGTGTCTTCACCGAACAAAATATCCTAGATTTATAAAACGGTAATCCCAAGACTAATCCTGGAATTGAAATTTAGGTCCGGGATTGAGATCCCTAGTCCTGTGTAAAGGGTAAAGGAAAACTTTGGATTTACTGTAGACCTGTTAGAAAACATAGGGCTTAAGGAGATGCAAATAAAAAAGAAAATGCAAAGATAATTCAAATAACTGTAAAAAATATTTCCTTTTTTGCAAAAGTGTGAATATTGCATACAACATTTTCTGGTGCGATAAGATAAGCAACAACTTACAGCAACGATGAACAAATTTGGTATCAACAGTATACAAATTTGATATAAAATATGTAAATAAATTAAGAACCTCGAGCAAATTACTAAACAAATTGGAAGATTCTCAGGAGCAACACATATAACAACTTTGCTGATAGTTGTGGAATATCAAATCAGATTAATATAACACATAAATATTTTAAACGATTAAGTAGTCATAACTACAACATAGCCTTAAATAATGTTACATATGATAGAGGACTGGTTTATCGGATGTTGTCTCAATACAGCATAAGAAAAAAATACAGATACGAAACAATATAAATGATGTCACAGCAGAACGACTGTTCTCAGGATGTAAGCAATCACTTGTCAGGTTCCTAGATTTATCAGTCTTTGGTCGCTATTTGTTTCCATCCAGTTTCCAAAATATATACGTCAATTTAATTTGTTTTAACCCTCCGAGTGGCAGACTGATTTTTGCATGTGTTGTGGGGAGTGGCAAGCTCATTTTGAGGATTTTGCAAACTATTTCATTTTTATTAAATCCAATTGTAAAGAAAACTTACACATCCATTTTGTTCTGAAAAAACAGGAAAATTTGAAAAATTCAAAATTGCAAAAAATCCAGGAGGTGGTTTTTTTAAATATGAAAAAACTAAAAAAATGTTACACTTTATTTTTTTCCAAATGAAAAGTCTTATTACGCATAGCATCATTTTCATTTTACAGTTTGTTGGACAATTTATTTCTTTACACAGAAACATCATAACATAATTTCTTCACAGCCTATTCTTATTACCTATAAGCAATAATATAAAAATCGGAGAGTAAGTAATTTGACACATACTCTTTGCTATCCCTAAAATATATCACTGGTAATAAATAAGTGAAAAATATTATTTTTTTCTTGAAGCCATTGAAATTCTAAATACTAATGTACATTGTACATGATTGGACTAAAAACGTATTTTTTATATTACATTACAAATATTTTTATTCAAAATCAAAGTTTATTATATGTGGATTAGTATATGTATTGATAAAAAGCTCTATGACCTCACCTAGGCTACACTCTAACTCTTAATATGTTTTTACTAAAAAAAACTCATACATACATATCATGTGAACAAACGTACATCAGTTCTTTTATTTAACATGGTGCAAACAACAAATATGAGATTTTTTAATTCCTTTGTTGACTGAATCAGGTTAAGTGTGTCCAACTAAGCAAATATACTAGTTTCTACATTTTACCCTTTACAAAATTATATATATATAACGGCTTTATTTGTACCTGAAACATATATTTATCTGTGTTTTAGTAATCGATATTTTATGTCGCTCTGCCACTTCGTAAACACGTAATAATATAACTAATGGCTAAAATCCCTTAACAGCTGTTGGAGCATATTATAGCCATAAAATGATATTGAATAAAAATCGATTTCATGCCTATTGCAGTGGTACTACATGCTCTCATCAAACACGAAAATTAACTCAGCTCAAATTTAAATTAACTCATTTGTGAGAAGTTGCTTGATTTCGTCGATTTCGCAACCAAAAATGCCAGTCATGAGTTAGTGTGTGTTTTACTGACAGAAGTAACTGCTGATAAAATTGATATACTATGCTACAAGACTTACTGTTGTAATAAAGTTAATCTCCAGATTCCCATCTTTCATATGATGTAAGAATTATCCCCATCCATCGGAGTCTAGAATCCTTAAAATGTAAAAGAAATAAATGCTACATCAATTGACATTTTATGTCGGTCTGCCACTCGGAGGGTTTAACAAAGTCATGCAAAAAGGAGTGTTGAAATCATATAAAAACCACAATACGAATTTCATATGAAGTGGTGTTTCAATGGGTTATAAAACACAACATTTTGTACTTGCTTTTAAGATTGAAAATAGTTGTCTTTTTCTTAGATTTAGAATAGTTTGAAAGAGTTTTGATTGTTGCACCACATGCTTTGGTTGTTAGTTGTAACACAAAAGTTATAAAGTATTTTCATATGTTCATATAATTGAGCAACAAGCAACATCACGGCCACAACACTTACTCACTTACCTTGCATCTGGTCCTTTTTATTACACAGACGATGGCAAAAAACCATTAACTGTTCATTAACCAAAAAAACCAATATTAACCAATAAACGGTTTATGTGTTATTTTTACACTAAATTAGAAATTCGACCACATAATCGATGTTAATATTCTTTTCTAGCTATAAAACAGAAAAATTTATAGTTACGAAACTAACTTCAAGCGTGGTTTCGCTGAATTACTTTTTCTTTTTAGGAAATGGTCTGTATTCAATTTTAAATTTCAAATTATCCATCAAGTTTTTTTAAGTAAACAAATTAAAAATTTGTTACACGCTTTAACTCAACACTTATCCTAACCAAAGTTATGTGTATTCAGCTTTAAAAAAAAAAAAAAGTTGTCTTTGAAATAGAAAATAAGCACTAAAATCAAAATGTGGTTTCCTGTAATAGTATTTCCTTTTACATGTGAAATTCAAAATGCAATACTGCAATGTGCAAGTGAACAATCACTTAAATTGAGTGACTACTGTACTGATTAACTATTGTGATCATTCGATTATTCCTCCTTGTGGCAATTTAATGTTAAGTTATTTACTAATTTATTTATAACCATGCTTGTTTGATTTTTTGTATTTACGAGATATTTAAAAAGCATGTTTTCCTACAACCGCGCGACATTTCGCACTGTTAGCAGAACGTATAAGCAGTACATATCTGCACTAGCATGGATATGTTCTCATATTCACCCTAGGGCGGGTAAGTAACCTGCCAATCACATACGCAGACCGCTCCAAATCTATATGAAACTAACAAATAGCATAGACTAAGTGCTTAGTCAGCTGATAAGACGACGGTATTAGTTAACTTCCGGTTTTGCGCAATGAAACTAAGGTTACCGGAAACCTAAAAGTTATATTTACATTTATATCAACGGGAAAATCATACATAACCTAAATTACTTTTTTATTGTGTAGGAAAAATCTTGTGTGTAATACGAGTGCAAACTGTTCTCACCGCTCTCGAAGTTCTGGCAACACTCAGCTGACACTTCGTGCTTCTATAAGCATCTCTCATGCGAAATGACATCAATTGCGCTCTAGTTACACAAATAGCTATATGTTTATGTATGATGCCGCTAGCCGTACGCCGATTGTGGACTTTCCAGTACAGATATGTTCAATGACTGACAGGCGTACATCTGCATGGCGCAAGTATTGCCGTTTTGCACAGTGTTGCATTATTGAAATTAAAAATGTGTGCTGCTATTCCACTAATTGTGTAGTACTTAAAAAACACAAAGTACAAAAAAACTTAAAACACAAAGAAATTTATCGGCAAAATGTAGTGTGTCGGCAAAGTGTATAAGAATGAGAGTTTTGTTCGGAAATAGTCAATTCCGTTAAAATATGGCTGAACTAATAAGAAAAGAGTGGATGCTTAGGCATAGACACTAATGAACTTGTTAGTCAAAGTTTATGAGAAAATTCATGCACCCTCCATTTCATTATAATGGAGCTCTTGTTTCTCCTGGTGTTCCTGCAAATGTGTTATTTGAAAAAGCAAGGCCATCACTAATTTTGTGCACAATGGGTGCTGAAAATGCTACAGACTACTATTATAAAGGTCAACAAATAAGGGAACCTTTTATTATCAAGATGGTGACTCGTTATTGGATGGCAACTGTGACACAAAATTCCCCCCAAAAACCTATTAAAAGCTTATGACAGAAAGATTTAGGCAAATTTGTTTAGGGACATGGTGTGTTTCTGATTGATCTTAACCCTGGTGCACTGCACTCTGAGCATCTTAACCAGGTGTACTCTTAACCTCTGAGTAGCGCTGTCAAAGTTAGCTCCACCTAAGGAGAGCAATTTAATGCCCGATCTAACACAGTAAATCGTATACAGAATCTCCTTCACTCATTCACACTGGAGATTTACCTCATCAGGGCTTTTTTAGGTACTAAAATGTTCAATAATTAAAAGTACATGTTCTGAAAAAATACTTAATTGGTAATTGTTATTCCTCTTTGTTATACAACGGTCTTCTGCGAATAAGTAAACTATACCGAGCTACCCACCCTGAACTATGCCTGGGAGAGTTAATCAGGCTTTACTGTACTATGTAGTACCAGTCAAGTTTGGCCATCAGGTAAGAAAAATTGTGATCAAGTCACTTAGTTATAGGAATTTGCCTCTAAACAAAATTTAAATAAATAAATGTTAAATAGCTGATTTCCAATCCTATGTATCATGTTAATGAATCTCTATGAATGACTCCTAATCTGGAAATTTGACCATCTATGATTTAAAAAAATCTTTTTATTATTTTGTTTACCCGATTTATTTGTTTCTTTTACCCTTTATATAGTTTTCTATCCATTTTTGTGCTCTGCTAAATGGCACCATTAATTGATAAATGTTTTACAGTTATATTCGAATACAGTAAAGTCTGGTTTATCCGGATCAGGTATTGAAAAAAATTATATCCACATTCTGTATACTATAACAAAGTAATGAGCTCTCAAAACCAAATTTTGAGCGATATTAGCAACTCTTTTTCCAAATATTACTGAACATGTAATATATTTGTTATTTAACAGAAATAAATAACCATAACATTATATCTTAATGTGTAAGAAACTTAATAATTACACAAATTTTATAATATATCTAAGATGTGTAAACTAATGTCCAATAATTAGGATTTATTTTTTATTTGTATTTATTTGTTTTATACTTTGCCATGATAGTATCTTGCTTCATACCCCAGAGTCATAAAAATAATACAAAGGATGGGCTTACTTCTAATATTCTAATATTTACATAAACACAAAGTTAAATGAAATTAAGTGAATTTATTACATCACTTTCCGTTCAAAACTTAGTTATTATATTTGCAATAAACGTGTCTTATTTTTAATGTAAATTAACCATTCACACAGATTTTTTCCTTAAAAATAAAAAATAAACACTTTTTTTATTTTTAATTGCCTAGAAGGTGAAATATAAAATTCACTACATAATAAAATATCATCACAGACTAGTTTTACACTTCAAATTTTAAACCTCATTCATTAAAAGTATCATTTTATAATTTGGGTAGGACTATACTGTAGTCTGTATACACTAACTTGGTTGATGGACCCTCAACTACCTTAACCCAGACCCAGGTCGGCCATAAATCTCCATTTCCCTGTTGTAGCTATGTCTGTAATGAGTCACCTATTGATCATAACACTACAAGTTTAATACTTTTTAAATGAATGAATATTTTTTTCATAACATTTTTGAAAACTTCAAATGAAAATAAGAAAAATGATGTCAAACACAATAGTATTCTCTAAATAAATATTGTCTATACTATAATATTTAACTATAAATTATACATATGCAAAATATGTATACAAAATAAAAAGATTTTTGTGACTGGATCATACACCCAATAATAGGTCATTTGTTTAAATATTTAGCTATGTTTATGAAGCTGTTTATGACTGTTTATGATTGATTCCATCATATTCAAAACACTCATTTAAAAAAAATTCTGCCACTTTTGACAGTATTGTAGTTGTTGATTAAGTAATTAAAATCATACATTGTTGTAATCGAGTAAACAGTCACACTTGAATCATAAATGACTTTAATCACCCTAAGTAAATGTCTTATCTTGTAGTTCTGTAAATGTATAATTTATGGTTATATATTTAAGTATAAACAGTATTTATATAGAGAACACTTCCATGTTTATTGTCATTTTACTTATTTTCATTTAAACTTTCCGGAAATATCATGAAAAAATTAAAATTAAAATGATTAATGTTGTGGTATCACCAATATGTGACTATTTTAATTACAGACACGACACAGCTACACGAGGGAGTAGGAGATTTATGGCCAAACCGGGCTGGGCACAAGAAGCCGAGGGTCCATCGGCTAAGTTAGTGTATACAGACTATAGGGTATGTTGGATATATGTGTAGTAATGTCTTACAACTAGTAATAAAAACCAGCACTTTTTCATCATATATCTTCCTAAAATAGATAGATGGATAGTTCTTAATAGAATATATTTGGTTGGTTTAATGCATCGTAGCTCACTCAAAAAAAATACAATAAATGAGTTTTATACTTAAACATTTCAAATATATTACAACACACAAAATATTTATAGATAAAACACAAATCACTTCTAACACATCACTTAATGATTTCCACCGAATCAAGACCACAAGTCAACTCAAAACTGTTAACGTTTCATCGGTGAACAATATTTTACAAATATAAGATGTAAATCGCATTTAACTTATCCGATTTCTCAATCAGTCGGGGATAACATCTATAACGCATTAAAAAATTCAAATTCAGTTCATGGGAGGGTTCTTCTTGAAGGATAAAAGGGGCTAGTGGGAAAAAGCAAACTCTTCTACTCAAGATTCAAAGACAGTGCACAAATGCTGAAAGTGTCACCATCGTCCAAAAATAAAAATGAAAACAGTTCAAGTCCAAACTAAAAAATAAAAACAAACTAAAATCACTAAAACACATGCCACATATAGAATAAATCATACAATAATTTAAATAATGAAATTGATTGTGCAGGCTCAATCCAGTAATATTTTCGAATTGTTACTCGAAACCCAATAACAGCTGTGTATTAGTCATTTTACTTATTTTCATTTAAACTTTCCGGAAATATCATGAAAAAAAAAAAATGATTAATGTTGTGGTATCACCAATATGTGACTATTTTAATTACAGACACGACACAGCTACACGAGGGAGTAGGAGATTTATGGCCAAACCGGGCTGGGCACAGGAAGCCGAGGGTCCATCGGCTAAGTTAGTGTATACAGACTATAGGGTATGTTGGATATATGTGTAGTAATGTCTTACAACTAGTAATAAAAACCAGCACTTTTTCATCATATATCTTCCTAAAATAGATAGATGGATAGTTCTTAATAGAATATATTTGGTTGGTTTAATGCATCGTAGCTCACCTAAAAAAAAATACAATAAATGAGTTTTATACTTAAACATTTCAAATATATTACAACACACAAAATATTTATAGATAAAACACAAATCACTTCTAACACATCACTTAATGATTTCCACCGAATCAAGACCACAAGTCAACTCAAAACTGTTAACGTTTCATCGGTGAACAATATTTTACAAATATAAGATGTAAATCGCATTTAACTTATCCGATTTCTCAATCAGTCGGGGATAACATCTATAACGCATTAAAAAATTCAAATTCAGTTCATGGGAGGGTTCTTCTTGAAGGATAAAAGGGGCTAGTGGGAAAAAGCAAACTCTTCTACTCAAGATTCAAAGACAGTGCACAAATGCTGAAAGTGTCACCATCGTCCAAAAATAAAAATGAAAACAGTTCAAGTCCAAACTAAAAAATAAAAACAAACTAAAATCACTAAAACACATGCCACATATAGAATAAATCATACAATAATTTAAATAATGAAATTGATTGTGCAGGCTCAATCCAGTAATATTTTCGAATTGTTACTCGAAACCCAATAACAGCTGTGTATTATTAACATTTTTCAATTCTATATTTTAAGATATCGTTTTTCCAAGATTAATAGGGAGATGTTTAAACTCATTTCTGAGAGAATTACAGCAATGACTGTTTAACGTATTACGATACCCCAGAAAGTAAATTTTTGTAAAATCTTTACCTTTAACAGATTATGTACTTTGTAAATAGAAAATAATTTGTCTGGTACACTAAAACATCATCAATCCGGAACTCACTAATCCGATATTGCGGTTTAAATCCGAAATGGTTCCGAGAGAAAAAAATGTTGCAGGAAAAGCACAGTATGATTTACGACAGCCTGTGTCTGTTTACTGTACAGTCGTCCCAAAACACTAACT
Organism: Nephotettix cincticeps; assembly: GCA_023375725.1. NCBI lineage: Eukaryota > Metazoa > Arthropoda > Insecta > Hemiptera > Cicadellidae > Nephotettix > Nephotettix cincticeps. The sequence continues at coordinate 32,529,892 of CM041790.1, read as the reverse complement.
GTTTTTTTTTAGTTTCCACTTTAACTTGTTGAAATATGTAAACACAAATTTTCTTTTAATACATGTAAATTCTAAATAAACACTTTCATCGAAGTATTGGAAAACTGTGTTTATTTATCACTTTCTACCAAATATTGTTAAAATATTGTTATTGTTTATCTGCAATGACCCTGGTTCCATCAAAACCGGATAAAAGAGGCTTCAGAGAAGTTTAAAATTAATTTTGATTATAATAAAATTACGTTCATTCACAAAGACAATCCTCATAATTAGACCAATTCGTAATTCAGAGGCAAAAGAGGTTCAGATCCCACGTTCAACTGTAGGTCTTTTAGATGTTATCGGCTGTTGGGCTATTAATTAAAAGTCCTGACTAAGGAACATGTAAGCCTTCTACTACAAGATCACACTAGAATCACCTTATACTCATTTGGCTTAAAATCAAAGCGATTTCAGAAGTTAATAATAGTTAATAAATAATAGATAATAGTTAATAAAGTTAATAATATAAAAAATTACTCTAGTGACTCTTTAGTTCTTCATCAATACAATGTACTCTGTTGTTTTTAACTCCTTGCTTTGCTATATTATTGTCTGAATGTTGTATACTATTGTACATGATAACATCTGGTTTAAAAAAATCAAAACTTCCTTTATTAAATGGCATAAAAAATATCAATATGTTTTTATATGTGTAATATGTTTGTGCGTATCCGTAAAATGTTTAAATTTGTAAACTTTTCTGCACAGAAGAACAAAATAGTTTGATGTTGATTAATTATGACTTGAAAATGAACTTCTGAGGTTTGAAACATGAGCTGTTTAAAATCCACTCATTATCGCTTGGAAGTACCAGGCAATTTTATACCTTATTTTGGTAAATATAGAGATTTGGAGGCTATTTAACCATGACATAAGAAAAACCCTGTCGCAGCAGACCTGCATACTCAGCGAATTTCCAAATCAATAATATAATAATAATAATGATGATAAAGTAGGCATTCCTTGCTTAAAAAATTTTCACTTATAACCATTTATACCAAGTTTCATCAACATTTGTCCATAAATAAAGGGGTTTACCTATTCCCTATATGATTAACATGGGAAAAGAGCAGGTTTGCTGCCATGATGAATACATAAACTATGTTTTTTAAGCATAAATGGATGGATCTCAACCACATGAAGCTAAATATCAAGTTTTATCCAAAAATATTGATTGATAAGTGAAATATTAAACTTTTGTTATCCTCCATAAGATTAACATTGGAGCCCCAAAGCTCAACGTACTGTGTTTAGATTTTTTAACCCTTTAAAGTGTACCGTATTTTGTGTCAAAATAGGATTGACGTTTTAAAACGTCTTTTTTATGGTTCCGCAAAAAGGAGTAGCGACGTTTTAAAACGTAATTTGACAAAATTTGTTCAAATATAAATATAACCTGACATAGATTGATTCATGAACACGATCGGTACCGTGTTTAGATTTTTTAATATCTCGGTAACCGTTGGAGATAGAGAAAAACTTTAAGGAACTAAATTGTGCAGTTTTATAAGCTGATTCTAATAGTGAAAGATTTTAAAAATTATATGGGAAAAATGCAAAAAACCCATTTTTGGGGTATAAAACCTTCCCAACCTACCCGTTCGGATTGCCCGATATGTCTGGTTTACAAACTTGTCCGAGAAAATGCAGGAATACACTTTTCTACCAAATTTGGTCTTGATCGGACCATTTTTACGAGAGTTATCGTGTTCACAGACACACACATATATATAATTTCTTTCTATTTTTTTTCTATATATGTTTGCCTTGTAGAAATAACATGTAATAATGGACAGCCTAATTGTGAGAAATGATTCATACACATCTCACAGGATGTAGTTCCTTATTTGATTTACCTAATCATAGATTGACTAAGTTGACGACTCATCGGGTCTCATTGTTGACACTGTTGACTCATTGCGGGTCTTAAATCATTTAATATAACACACAAAGAATTCAAAATCATTCTGCTATGGCGTTTAGGATAAGGCTTAAAGAGGTTGTTTAAAAACCCCTTGTATAAACTGGAGGAATATTTTGAGATAGGATAAGATATGTCTCTGATGGTTTTTTTTTGTTATATAAGGTCGCTGATCTGTAATATAATGTACTTGTTTATCATCACGATTGCTAAGAAGCCTATTTAAGTTAATGTTCAAAATAATGTAGGCATAGGCTTAATTGTTAAATAATTCTTTATTCAAGTTTAATTTGACCATGTACATTACACTAAGCTGTGTTTACGTGCAATAAAGAAATTTGAATTTGAATATATTATTAAAATAAATGAACTTGAGCTCCCTTTAAAATAAATAAATAAATATATATAAATTTTAACGACTATTGTTTTTGGTCTCTAGGCACCTAAAGAAAAAAAAAATAACACGCTCCCGGGCTTAAGTTTTACCATGAGACCTACGGTAATAGCTTCTTCCCTATGGGAAATTCGCTAAAATACTCCCGTCGCAACAAACCTGCGTACTCAGCGAATTTGCAAATCAATAATATAATAATAATGATATATGACAAGTTTTATAAAAATCTGTCCATAAACACGAGAATTATTTGCCTATTCTCCATAAGATTAACATGGGAAAGAGTGTGCAGGTTTGCTGCTGTGAGGAACAATGAGAGTAGGCAATTATACCATCAAAAATTTTTATTTTTAACATATACAGCAACATTCATCAACATCTGTCCATAAATAAAGGGAGTTTGCCTATTCTCCATGTAATTAACATGGGAAAAGAGTATGCAGGTTTGCTGCCATGATAAACACATAAACTATGATTTTTAAACATAAACGGGTGGGTATCAACAACATGAAGGTAAATACCAAGTTTAATCCTACATAAGGATAACATTGAGCACTATCAGACAACGTACTGAGTTTATCATGTAAAGTAAGGTTAACTTTTCCCTAGAACCATTAGTCCTAAACAAATAATTAAAAACTAACGTACCTGGCGCACAAAATCGTGCGCTGTCAAGGAGACCATCTGTCCACCAATGCGTATAGGTTCACCGCTCCAAAACAGTTATCACAAAAATAGGTCTAGTGTATTAAATATATAAGATACTAATTTATTTAGTTTTTAAACTGGTTTCAATGGTGACAGCCAAATTAACTGTTTTTGATGGAAATTTAAAAAATTGATTTTTTTGACATTTAAAAGCCCATAACTTATGAACCCTAATTTTTACAGTCATGCGGGTGTCATACTATTTAGTACTCTGTGCACAATAAATTATAAAATTTTGATCAAAATTAATAAAGCCATTTTTAAGAAATTTGGGTTTTCCATGTATTTTCGGGGTGGATTACCCTTAACCTGTTGAGGAGTAACGACAAATGAGCCCATTTGAGTATGCCTGTCATGTGACATTTGTTCCCCCTTGAGGATCCACGTCATATGACGGATATTTGATATTTCTTAAAATATTACTAATAAATTAAAAATTTATAATGGTTTATTACACCTGAAAACATTAGAGTAAAATAAATAATTTAGAACTGATGAGTAATTTACTTGGCACGGTAAATTATGTTAATCAGGTTGGTATCGTTGGATGCTTCTTGAGAATTGGCTTGGCGCCAATGTGATGGTGCGTGCGCTACCTAGTGTTCAACTGATATTCTATCTGTTAGGTTATCCTAGTTATTTTTGTTGCCGTTTAGTTATTGACTCTTTTGTAATGGCCAATAATAGGTGATTACTACTATACCTGCATAATTTTTTTGAAATGTATCACACCTAAAACATGATCTAAGAGATTTATATGATATGAAAAATGTCAAAATGCGTTTGTAATATGTTTTTTCATCCATTTATTGTAGTAATAAAATATATTTTAAGAAATCCATAATTTTTTTCTTACTCCCGGGGGTACTGTTTATGGCAATACACCTACTCTACGTAGCACTGACATTAACCACGTCACATGACGGGCATACTCCTCAACAGGTTAAAATAAAAAATTCAAAAAAATGTCTAAAGATATGGTGAATACATTCATAGATGCCAAATTTCATCTAAATTGGACCAACGGGGTGGGCTGTGGCTTTGTACACATCCAGACACTCGTATGGACAGATATCATGTCGAAACCCACTTTTTTGAATTCACGGATATTTTTTTGGACCTCAAAACGGATATATTCACTCTCAAATCAAATTCGAAATTTTGGTGAAAACAATACTTTCTCCATGTACTATCATATAAGGGGAGAAAGTAAATATAACCAAATCTGACAATTATTAGCGGAGCTACATTAATTTTTGAACTCATCTCATAATAAGATGATAGCACTTGGAGGATTAGTTAATTTTAAAAATTATATTCCAGAGTATCTTTTTTAGAATTCTTCCCTTATAATAAGTGCTGTCAAAGTTATCCCCCGAAATAGTTTTACATATTACTTCAGACAAGGCCTAGTGGGTCGGAACAATATTATACATCAAAAATTCAAATGCAATTGGTGCGATTTGAGCACAGCATTTTGGCAACAGAACATGAAGCACAATGTTAATAGAATGAAGAAAAAATCTCTGTTTTGAGGCTGCACAACCAATGTTAAGACAGTAGTTGAGAATGAACACAACTTACCGTCAATGGTGTCAGGGTGATCTGTCCGTGGTGCATCTTCCTTTTCACCGTCCAATGGAGCAAGAGCAGGTTGTGATGATGTGTCTTCATCCATTGAATGTTCATCCTGCAAAGAAATTGAATATGATAACGTGAAGTCCTGATCTTCAGCAATTGAGTAAAAAAGGAACTAATAAATCAGAGGTGAGAGGAAACACCAAAGGAAATAATTTTATTATCTCCGAAAGTCAGCTAGGCTTGTGTGTTCTACTCAACACAATCGCTGAAAAACTATTGATTTTTGGATAACTTAAATACATTCTATTTAGATGGCTATCTCTGATACTCTCAAAACTAGTTATTAATTCGTTCATAATTTTAGCTTTTTGCCCTTTTTGAGTTAAACCATTGTGTCAATTTCCAAACAATATGTTGTATAGAAATACATCGATTGATCTTTTGCGTAATTAGTCCTAACCTATCCTAACAAACAACAAGAAGTTTTCCATTACATAATATTTCAAACCGTGAGGTGTCGCGACGCTGTCTTTTCCACCGGGTCGTCTGTTTTTGTATACTATCCCTGGAGTGTCAAGGTCGCGAGCTTCCTCCAATTATATACCTTCAAATGGACTTGTACACTGGCCACTTGACTATACTTAGCCTCCTTTTTTGTGTGTCAGTATTTGTCTAGAGTCTGTGTATCTGTAGATTCCACCATGGGCGACTCATGAAGTTAATGTGATTTTGTTGTTTTATCAAGTGATATTCAAGTGCTTCAGTGACTTTTACATGCTGATACTTTATATGCTCAGAGAGGAGGAAATACTTCACAATTTATTAGATAGTGTTGATAAAAAAGTGAACCACAAGGAAACAAACCTATGAAAATCCAGGAGCAAAAAAACCGACAAGAATGTTTTGTTGACAAACCTCCTGCGCCGCCCATTGACAGGAGTTTGGACTCAATAGCGACATGCAGAGAGCATACAAATTTCATTGGCCTGAACTGTGCAGAAACCAACCTCCTACTATGTGAGGACAACGACTGTAAGACTTTGATGATTTGAGATTTTGCTGCTCATGAGGATGACAACACTATTTTTCCACAGTTGTTTAGAACTTAATTCAGTTACTCAATACAAAAGATTTTTCTCAGTTGATGATGGCCTCAGGATATTAGTTCTAATCTTCGAAGCTATTCAAAGAATTTTGACCAATTGCTAATTTACTTAAATGAACTTTCTGATTTGGACATAATTGTTTTGACTGAGTGTAGGCTGCAGGAGGGGAGGCGATCAACGACTTTAACGGTGTTGTGGTATATTTCAGCAATTGTTTATCAGTTTCCACTGAGCAGATTTCTTTTGCCGATGTTTATGGAATAAAGTTCAATAATTTCAAACTTCATAATAAAACATTTTGTCACTTTTATCTGACATTTGATTGTGGTATTCAACTATTTATAAATTTATTAAACGATTTCCTAAACATTTTACCTAAAGAGTATAATGATAAATTTGGCTGGAGATTTTAATTTTGATCCGTTAAATACTAACTATTTAATTGATGAATATCTTAATTGTTCAATTGATGCAGGTCTCATTCAGTATATAATAAGCCAACAAGAGTAACTGATAACAGTAAGAGCTTAGTTGAACACTTTTTTAATAAGATATAATGATATCAGTAATATTAACCCTTCAAGGCAGTTTGACGTGAGTTCAACGTCACACAAAAAAAAGACACATCTGCGGTTTGATGTGAGTTTCACGTCATCACGCAACCCCTCAGCTGGCGCATTTAGCGACGTCCTAGTGAACTTTTTCGAATTCGGACTGTGTGGAGAATATTGCTTGTGAGTTTCTCTACATTTTGCTTGATCAGCTGTGTGTGCGTCAGTGATAGAGATATTATGTAGTTTACAAGGACAATCTTTGTTTGTTGTGTCAACTTGGTGTTCATACGTCCTGTTTACTGTGGTTTATGCGTATAATATTTATAATATTTACGATGTAACCTGACTTCAAATTATATTCTTAGCTGTTGCCTGGATAGTTAGGTGTATATTGTGTCTTTCTTTTTGTTTGGAAATGTAAATTGGTGATGTTTTTGTGAGACACTCATGAATTGAAGTGTAAATTTAGTTATCCGATTTATGGTAACTGGAAATTGGGTGGCTTGAATTTCGACTATTATTTTTGATTTCAGTAGTTTTTACTATATCTAGATCTAGTGAAATAGATTGTTGGTTGGACCTAGATGATGTAGGGTTATTATCAAATGAGAGTGAGTGGACTTCGCCCACACTCTGTAAAAAAATACTGTATCAGAGTCTAGCGGCCTTAAAAAAAACTACCGCCTTGAAGGGTTAAGTCAGCCATTTGGCAAACAAATATTACAGATAGCTTTAGTACCAGGATTTCCATTGTTTTCTTGACCCACGCATTGCCGGCCACCACTGACTCCATGTTATATCCATCCAAATGAAGTGCATTATAAATTCAAATATAAACAGCTGATCTTTTGTTGTATTTTCCTAATGTTTATGTTTACATGTTTTGATATCTTCTAGGTTCCTTGTAGCAAATCAATAATTCTATTTAATAATTTAAATACATAATATTTTATCAAATGCGTGCAATTATTCATTATATATCAAGTTTAAAATATTTGGCGACGAGTTAATGGTGATAAATTAACAAGTTTAATTCAATATTTTTTTCAAAACAATGAATCAAGATCAGTTAAAGGAAATAGTTAAGGTTATTTCAGAGAGCCAACACAAACTACTTGAAGATGTTGTTTCAAAGATTATGGAAAACCTTCAAATTCCTCAACAAACATCTAATGTAAGTAACATTCAACTGTTTGAAAACTTCAATCAAGAAAAAGAAAAATTTAAAAATTACTTAGAAAGATTTGAAAACTACCTATCTGTAAAAAATATTCAGGAGGAAGAGAAAAAAGCACACTTACTTAACCCTAGAAGTGGCAAGCTTTTTACTCTTAACTGTAACATAAACATAATTACTAATATCTTCTTGAAATATCAAAGTTTAAACAAAAAAAGCTTAAAACATGCCCCCCCTTATAACCACTAACCACAAAAGCAAAACAGGTGTCCACTGCAATCCCAATTAAGCCTACAAATGCCGTCAACTTCCACCCAAGCCGGTCACCGTTTATTTAAGGTGGGCCCTCCACTCCGCTACACCACACATTTGCAAGCCAAATTGGGATTGCTCATGGTCGGGATTCCAACCCTAGCACTTCCGAGTGGCTAGAACGTTACGCTCGTCAGCGTAGCGCGTTAGCCGCCTCGGCCATCAGTGCCTAGGAGAAGAAAGCGCTTACTTGGTTATAGACCTGCCCGGTGGCAGGCTCGTGTACTACGAGAGCAGTTTTGGTAGTTGGCCCCCAGAGGGAAACACGGTCGCGTAGGCGATAGTGTCTAACAAATACACTAAACTGACGACAGATGCCTCCACCTGCCAATTCTTATTGAATATATAAATGCGTCGTAAATTACGACTTTGCCATTTCTAGGGTTAATGCTTCTATTGGCTCTTTACACTACAATAACCTATCTGCATTGCTAGGACAAGAGAATCAAATTAAGAACCTAGATTATCAAACGTTATGCGGACATTTTTCAAACATGTTATCACCTCATAGGAATGTAGTGGAATCTCAACATTACTTATTGAGTAGGTACCAAAAACAAAATGAAACAATTACAGACTATGTAGCGAGCCTCCAAAAGGACCTGACTGACTGTCAGTTTAATGTAAAATGTGAATGTTCTAAATCAGTTTCAGTTTCAGACATTTTCCTTCGCGCACAGTTCATCAGAGGTATAAAGGATGATTGGATACGCGAACAACTACTTCAAACAGAAGAATCCTCATTCAAAGAAATGGTTCTAAAAGCTACAGCTCTTGAAGCATCACGTCTTGAGGTACAAGCTCTGACTAAGCACCAGGTAACCAACAATCCTTGTAAAGTTGACATTAATAAAGTAACACAACAATCTAAAAGTAGACATAACAATCAAGACATGAGTTACCGAGCTCATAGTTCTAATCATTCAGGATATAAATCTAAGTTTAAGGTTAATCTGACAAAGTTAGGAGTTAACAACCTATGTTTTAGATGTGGTCGAAACAATCATCTTGCGTCTGAATGTAAATTTACGATATCATCTTTACACTGCAGTTCATGTTCAAAAAAAGACCATGTTTCAAAAGTTTGTATTTCTTCACTGATGAAGAACAAATTTCCCTCGAGTCAATCATCTAAAAATAATAAAATTTCATCTACAAAACAAATTACAACTTAGTTATACTGATGAGTTTGGATTCAATTATGTAAATCACGACTCTCAAGTAGTCAATATCTATACCAACACTGGATCTATCAAAAATTTAGATTTACAAAAATACATTGTCACGGTGTTGATTTCTGGTAAACCTGTGGATTTTGAGGTAGATTCTGGAGCAGGTCATTCACTTACATCAGAAACTGATTTCAAAAACTTGAATATCAATGCTCCTATATCGCCTAAAAACATTTTCTTTAGGGCTTACACTAAAAACATCTTTCACCCAAAGGGGAAGGTAAACGTTCCAGTGACGTACAAAGGAGTGCAATCAAACGAGGAACTTTACATAGTACCTGATGGTCATCCTGCTGTTCTTGGCAGAACATGGATTAGACATTTGGGCATAAATCTCCAAGAGTTAGATACACACATAAAAAATTATATTTCCAGCGACTCTATTCACTACATAGATGATGTCCTACATGAGTTCCCGGATGTTTTCGAGCAGAAAATTGGCTGTCTTCCAAACCATACGGTATCTTTAAAATTACGGGACAATGCCAAACCAGTATACACAAAGGAACGCAACATTCCATTTGCACTTCGATCAAAAATTGAAGAGGAACTAAACAACTTAGAATCTGCCGTTATTATATCTAAAACAGAGGTAAGCGATTGGGGTTCTCCACTTGTAGTAATTCCTAAAAGTGATGGTTCAGTTCGCTTATGTGTAGATTCCAAAGTTGGGGTTAATGATCGATTAGTCTCAGCAAGCTTCCCTATCAAACACGTTCCTGATATCCTACATAGCTTACGAAATTCTAGAGTGTTTTGTAAATTAGATATCTACAAAGCCTACTTACACATACCGGTAGATAAAGAAAGTAGTCAAATTCAAACCATAACTACTCATCGAGGAACTTACAGAATGCATAGACTAAGTTTTGGAATCAAAACAGCCCCAGCCGAGTTCAACCGAATCATGGATCAAATCGTACAGGGTCTTTCAAAGGTAGAGGTGTATTTTGATGACATAATTGTTCATGGTTCAACTAAGGAAGAATGTTTAGAAAACCTCAAGAACTGTCTACAACGACTTTAAGAAAATAACATCCATCTAAACAAGAACAAACGTGTGTTCTTCACTGATACAATTGAGTATCTTGGACATCTTGTCCAATACAATAAGGTATCAAAATCTCCAGAGAAGATTCGTACCGTCAGCAAAATGTCACGACCAAAAAACGTTGATGAAGTTCGAAGATTCCTAGGCATGGTGACATACTATGCAAGATTCATTCCAGACTTATCAACTAAATCTACAGCTCTTCGAGAACTCCTACAAAAGAATAGGAAGTTTCATTGGTCATCAAAGTGTGAAGTAGCTTTCCAGTGTCTAAAGAAAGAAATCATTTCAGACAGAGATTTGGTGCCGTACGATCCGCACCTACCCATCATCGTAACCTGTGATGCTAGCCCAACTGGTGTTGCAGCTGTTATGAGTCATGTGATTGAAGGTGAGGAACGACCAATTGCATATGGATCAAGATCATTAACACCAGCAGAGAAGAATTACAGTCAGTTGGATTGAGAGGCACTAGCTATAGTCTTTGGAATAAGTCATTTCTACAATTATCTATTTGGTTTTAATTTCGAACTTGTCACAGACAATGCCCCGTTAAGTAGGATCTTCCATGAAAGGAAGACACTACCTCCAATGACATCAAGTCGGCTTCTACGATATGCCTCTTTCTTGTCAGGATTCAACAATTCAGTACGTTTCAAAAAAGGAGAAACAAATCAAAATGTGGACTGCTTGTCCCGAGCACCAGTTCTTAATGAGTCTTCAACAATGGATATTCTTCTAAACAAGGAAGTAAATTTGTTACATTACGAAATATCATCTGAGATCATAACACCTGAAGTTTTAACAAGATCAAGTAGTGACTTACATAAACTACGGCGATCCAAACGCCAAGTTAAAACTCCTACATATTTGGACAGTTTTATTACAAAGTAAAATTCAAGTGGGGGAGAATGTTATATCCATCCAAATGAACTGCATTATAAATTCAAATATAAACAGCTGATCTTTTGTTGTATTTTCCTAATGTTTATGTTTACATGTTTTTGATATCTTCTAGGTTCCTTGTAGCAATTCAATAATTCTATTTAATAATTCAAATACATAATATTTTATCAAATGTGTGCAATTATTCATTATATATCAAGTTTAAAATACTCCACCATACGGATTGTTGACCAGGCACAGTTGTCCCATAATCTCGCTCAAGTTGATTGGAATAGTTATTGTCTCAACAAAAATGTAAAGTCTTATGCATTAAAATTTTCCCAGGTAGTTATAGAATCCATCACATTTTCTAAAATACCGGTTAAAGTCTCATCTTATAAAACTGAAACTTTGGATTTCAAAAGATTTAGTGAAATTAATTCCTGACAGAGACAAATTGAGTAAAAAAGTGAAAAGCCCACCTTTCAATATCACATTAAGAAATAATTACCATGTTTTAAGACAACAAATAACTCGTGAAATTAGAAACTAAAACTGCACTTATTATAGATTCAAAATAAATCAGTCAAAAAATCCAATAGTTTTTTGGAGATTGGTTAATGAGTTTTCCGGGAGAAATAGTAAAGTCTGCTTTCCCGATGTGTAAATATCTTCCAAATATTTCTTGTCTAACTCCAAGCATTTGAAAAGAGATTGCTGATGATTTTAATATGTTTTTTCTGCTGTTGGTTTAAACCTTGCCAGCGCTATTGATGAAGGTGGCACACCGGTAATAAACGTTGCGGATTACGGACAGCACACTTTGTTCACACTGAGCACAGTGACTGAAGTGGACATCAGATATGTGACTGCATTATGAGGGGGCGTCTGCTCCTGGTGTTGATGGTGTCTCGGTTTCCATACTCAAAGATAATATTAGTTTCCTCTCTTAACCATCTCTTTATCTCATTAATTTAAGTTTGTCAAACGGAAATTTTCCAGATAATTTTTAATTGGCCAGTTTGTCCTCTTTTTAAATCCGCACAGAAAAAAATAACTACAGACCAATGTCTCTTTTAAGTCTTTTTACTAAAATTCTTAAGAAAATAGTGAAGGAAAAACTTGTTGCATATCTTAATAAACATTTCTGATGTTCTTTTTGATGTAAATAAAGAAATTTTTCATGCACTATCAGACAACATGTAACATGCACAATCTTCCTAGATTTGAGGAAAGCTTTTGACAGTGTAGATAGAAGTAAACTCATGGACAAAATATCTGCTATAGGCGTTACTGAGAATGCTTTTCATGGTTCGGGAGCTACCTCTCTGATAGGCGACAGACTGTATCCATATGTGGCGTCATCAGTGATGAGCGCCCTGTGGATTATGGTGTCGTTCAGGCAAGTACTCTTGGACAAATTTTATTTTTAAATTATATTAAAATAACATTTCAAAACTAAACATTTTTGAAAAATTATTTCTTTTCGCCAATGACACTTTTTGATCTTGTTAACAACAAGTCTTGAGAGAGAGCTCTTTCCAATCTCATGATAGTGAATAAGTGGTTTGATAAAAATTTACTTTCCCTTGATGTTTCTAAAACCAAGTTCATGCTCTCACTTCTTTGTCTGATTATAGTCTTAGTGACTTGACTTTGCATAGTTGTAATAAAAACCACAATAATGATGTTCTTGTGAGATAATTGAAAAAGTGTCATCCTTTGAGTATTTAGGTGTTATTTTTGATTGATGAATAAAATGGACAGAACATATCATGTCCCTAAAGAATAAAAGTTGAAAGTTTATTTTTGCTTTTATACAGTTAAGTAAAATTTTGACATTAATGGAAATTAGAATAGTTTATTTTGCTTTTGTGCAGTCTCTTCTGTCTTATGGAATAATAGTTTGAGGAGGGGCATACAGATAAAATCTCACTGGATTAACTGTGGTGCAAAAATCTATTTTGAAAGTGGGGTTTAAGAAATATGTAGAAGGTGCCCCTTGATCTATTATTTTATGACACAAAGCATTTTTAAATTCCAAAACTTATTTGTTAAGGAGCTTCTAGTTTCATTTTTTTTTCTATTTCACATCATTATAATACAAGATACGCAACCAGTGTTGGAATTGTTTCTATCCAACAACAGAAATCCTATTCAAAAACAAATAGCTTTTACATTACACATATAATTTATCAAAACCATTTCTCTCATTTTAGTAACAATACATTATTTAATTCACCATCTTACAATATTTTCAAAATTAAGCTAAAAGATTATTGGTTATTGGCTATCTGCGATGAGGAGGCTCTTGTTTATAAATTATTTTAATTTTTGTTATAAGAAAAATGAGATTATTTCAAAATAAAAATAAAAAACTCGGGCCTATGCACAGACCATTCTAGGTCCATGTAGGTTGTTTCCATTTTATTTTAGTTCTCTTGTTTATAAATTATTTGTATTACATCTTTTTGGAATAGAATTGTTTTTGACTTGCCTTGACTCTTGTACACAATTTTCGTATTTACTTATTAATAATACAAATTATTATTAGTTTTATCTATTTGCACTTACCTAATGTGTATAAATGTGACTATAAATGTTGACTATTTCAATAAAAACTTTTTTAAATAATATGTTTAGAAAATATGATTTTTCTAACATCTGACTCCTTTTAAGAATACATTTTTTCCAAAAACCTATTTCATATGTTTACAACTAGATATACCATATACAATCCTATAATATTTGAATACGCTTAATCTGTAACATTTCTTTAAAGCCCGGGAACATGTAACTTTTTTGTTTTGAGGTGCCTAGAGACCAAAAAATGGTCATTAAAAATTATATATATATATATATATATATATATATATATATATATATATATTGAGTTGGTAAATGAGGGCTACTATTATCAAACAATTATTCATAACTGAGTACCCTTTTATGTAAGAATCCTTATAAATTTTAAATAAAATAATTTCTCACAAAAAAGGGTACTCAGTTATGAATATTTGTTTGATATATGTATATGTGTCCGTTAACTTGACAACTCTTGTAAAAATGGTCTGATTGAGACCAAATTAGGTAGAGACGTATATTACTACATTTACTTGGACAAGTTCCTAATCCAGATATATCGGTCAATCGGAACAGGTAGTTTGAGGGATGTTTTGTACTCTAAAAAATGGGTTTTTGGCATTTTTCACATGTAATTGAAAAAAAATTTAAATTTAATCTTTCACCATTAGTCAGCTCAAAAAACTACACAATTCAGTTCTTTAAAGTTTTGCTCTATCCACAACGGTTGTCAAGATATTAAAAAATCTAAACACAGTACATTGTATTTTAAAACTCCAATGCTAAACCTATGAAGGATATGAAAAATTAATATTTCTTTTATTAACCTATATTTTTGGATGAATATTGGTATTTATTTAGCTTCATGTGGTTGGGATCCATAAATTTATGCTAAAAATCATAGTTTATGCGTTCCCTACAGCAGCAAACCTGCATACTCTTTCTAATGTTAATGTTATGGAGAGTAGGAAAACTGCTTTATTTATGTCCAGATATTGACAAAACTTGGTATATGTCAAAATACAAATATTTTATGGATAAAAATGCCTACTTTAAGTGTTCCTCACAGCAGCAAACCTGCATACTCTTATTTATCAACAGGTATTGATCAATCTTGTTGTATATTTATTATTGAGGTGGAAATTTGCTAAGTTCTGCTGCAACACCGTGCGCAACCCCTGATGTAAGTTTTTCTACACGACCCCTCACGGGTTAACAATAATTTCATCCTCATTAAAAATCTTTGAAGAAACAAAACAATTTGTTTTTTGTGTGAAACTCTAATTACAGGTGTCAACTGATGCAGTAACTCTAGGGGGTAACGTTCTGGCCCAGAAAGTCAAATGCAGGAAGCTTATAAATCGATGAAGGGCAACGCCAATCAGATAGGTGTTCACCTCTGGCTAGCTAGTGACCAGACACTCAACATTATCTGTCTTTGATTACACTGTACAGGCAAACTGACAATTCCTGACTAATGAGTAATCGCTACTGGTAGTATTATGTTTGGGGAGTGAGTAAAACGTCAAACGACAACTAGAATAAAAATAACTGAGGAAGAACAGATATTGGCTGAAATGTGAGTTTGAACATGCTTGATTGCAAATACTTGGTAAAAACCCAAAATGTTTTAAAAATATATGCACAGTTACAACGGCTGAGTGGAGAATTGGGGGAATTTCTTTCTTTTTATTTTCAGACACTACAAACACCTCCCAAAATATGGTACAGCACAAATTTCTACAAAAAAACTACTCGACCCTTTTAAGATATGAGTACTGTGAGAGCTGAGGTTGGCTCGGATAGAATAAAATATGAAACTTTTTTTAACCCTTCCCGAGCTTTTGACGTATATTTACGTCAAAAAACTAAAAACTAATTTAGGTATTTCAAAATGGTTTCTATGCTGTCTGTATTCAACACCTTTGGCCATAAATAAATATTATTGTTATAATAAATCTTTAATTTTTTTCCTAAATTTAAGTTTAGTGGGTTGGCATAACTGATCTGTTTACCAGCCAGCCGGGTTATCCTTGTGTTATTGTTTCACGCGCTTAGACAGTATCTCAGTAGATGTAAAAGTGGGATAAAGGTTTGTGAAAATGACCTTCGAGTCGAATGATCTGAATTTTGAAGATACAATGATAAAACTGCCGGTCATAAAACATGTAAAAATTATTATTATGAAAAAAGTTTGTATAATCAACTTCAACCATCAGATGGAAGGGTAAAATACAAAATCTAATTTTTGACTCAAACTAAAGTATCTTTGTGTAGTGAGTGCAGCCGTGTGGGGTGGCCGCCGCTCGGTAAGGGTTAAACTAACCTAAAAATAAAACATTAATTCTTTACGAATTTTACAATGAAAAATAAAAAACAACCTGAATCGGCTTTTATGGTTAACTGTAGTTACAAAAAAGTTCCATAAAGATGACATGGACACTTTAATGGTTTGCAGAACAAGAAATTAAATAAAAAAATTATAAAATAACTAACTTCGCTTGCTGCGGGCACAGTAGCAAAATGAGCAATAAGGTGTCACATTAAAAAAAATATAAACTCGTATAAATGTTCAGTCACTCGCATAACCTTAAAACCAAAACGTAGACCAAATAAAAAACAAACAAAATGCAAGTGCTTCAATCTGTCGAGTATATATTCAACTAACAGATATAATAAAGCAATCAGCTGTTGAAAATAAAACAGTTATAATGTAAACAAAGTTCTGGTTCCATAGTATGGGTTCCTTTTTTGGGCTTCTAGGGAGAACTAAGCTACAACAAAATTGGTGTACCATTTTTCATGACAAATCGTACAATGGTGTCGAGTGCATTAACTTCAAACATACAAATATATATATATACATTATATAACGAAACCCTGTATAACGTTACCTCTGTACGTTCGTTATACCCTGTATAATGAATCAAGGGACCAAAAGAAAAATTCGTTATACCGGGACTTTCGCTATACCGAGGTTTGTTATATCAAAGTTAAATAAGGTCGAAATTCGTTATATAGGGGTTCAATATAAACCTCTGAGTAACGAACGGGTCGGCATCCAGCCTCTATATTACGAATTACAGTATTACAAAATAAAAAACAGTACATTACTGTATGTATTTACCCAATTTTTATTTCTGTATCATAGATATAAAATGGGAAGAAGAACTAAATTACACAAGTAAAATGAATTATTTAGTTATAGAAACACTCAAAATGAACAGTATTAGATATCCAAACAGAACTACTATTTACCAAAATACAGGAAGTAGATAACACATAAAATCGTATAACTTAAATTTAACCTTCATACAGTAGGCCTACGTATCGAAATTCATAAAACAGTAATTAAATTAAAAAAATATCAATGTATTATATCATACAGTACTGTAATATGTAAATGTTTTTAATAGACCTTTACAGGGCCGATAACACGACAAAACTACTGAACCAGTCACTCTGTACACCGGATGCTCAAGATTTCCGGTCGAGACTTTTTTCTAATTCATACCGGGATACGACATGGCTATTAATGTTTGCAAAATTCGTTACAGTGGGGTCGGAGAGGTGGGGGATTCATTATACAGGGGCTATCTTCGTTATATAGGGGCTTTTCATCTAGGAAATTCGTAATATAGGGGTTTGTTGATCCATTCTAAAGTTGCAAAAATTCGTTACATCGGGATTATAAGCCAAATTCATACGTTATAAAGGGGCTACTTTAACATGGAGTGTTATGGAAGTTTCAAGGGGATTTGAAAAAATTCGTTATATCGGGGATTTCGTTATTTCAGGGTTCGTTATACCGGAGTTGTACTGTATATATTTGAATGTTTGAAGTTGCTGACCCAGCAAACTTCGTTACCCTTAACTGTAAATACGTGTTAACATTTGGCCATGTCATGAAATTGAATAGATTAGATATTCTGGGTCATGGCACAGTTATAACGATACTGAAAAGATAAAGACGTATTAATAAAATTTCCACAAAAAAATAAATCTAAATGGATTGATTCACAATTATCCAATCCAATCCAAAGTAAACCCAAACCAAACCAAACTGCAATACGGCTTTTTTTAAGAAAGATAACGACGCAAGGTAAGGTAACGAAATCCTCAGTCAGAAAACGTCAGTATGGAAAGAGGTAAATATAAAATGTTATGTGGTTATATAATTTGTATTAAAAGTATGTATATGGATGCTTTAATTCGGATGATATTTATTCCAATGTCAGTTTTCAAACTTCATACTAAGACTGTTTTTGTTCATTTGATTATACCCTACAGTCGGTTGTTTTTAACTGAACTATTTTCATTATAACAAATTATTTTAAAAAAATTGCAAAAAAAACTTAAATCCTTTCATTGCCAACTCCGGCTATACAGGTGTCAACTAAATGTATTAGAAGTCAAAGTCAAAATAAACTTTATTCATATTAATACATGATACATACAGTATCTGAATAGTCACATACAACTAAAAATTATATATTTTCAGGCTATGTAACTAAACAATAAAAATATAAACAAGCGGTACAATTGAATTTGACAAATTATCATTATTATCTGCTGCTATATTTAAAACTATATTTAAACTCAGGCAATCAGTAGTGGAGCTCTCACCTAAGGAAACTCGGAAAAAGAATAGAGAGCTTCTTTATCAATGAGATATTCTTTAAGCAAATTTTTAAATTTATTGTAATTTTGCTCATTTTTTATAGAGTGCTAGCCTACAACAATATGGATGTCTAAGTAAATCTGAAACTCGGTTAAAAATTCATATTCATGTTATATTTGAGTTTATAAAGGATAAATATCTATGTGAAACATTTATTCAAAGTTATTTTAACTTTAGTTTGTGTCGGCAGTGGTCTGTTTACTTGGTTGGTTAGCCGATCGTCCAAAGCAATTTGAGGTTATTATTTTTGTTAGTTTAGTTTCTTAAGTGATTATGAAGCGTAGTCATTCACCTGTCAGTGATAAAAGAAATCTAAGAGTGTAAACGGTGAGAGTGATTTGATTGGAAGTAACAAGTCATCAAGTTTAGGCTTTGACTAATCTGGACAGTGATGCAGATTTTGATCCTAATAATCTGAATCATTTAATAATAATAATGAGAATCTAGCTCAAGTGGCTATTTGAGAGACATCTCAGATTGTTTACTTAATTTTAAAAATAGCAATAATAGAGTTTAACAATAATAAATATATAATATAAAAAAAAAATATAATGTTCTTTCACTTTGATGGGATGAGCCTAATGTAAAACAATTCAATAACCAATACAATAATAAACAGATAAAAAAATAAACTACAAAATAATAACAAATAATAAACTACAAAGAGTACAACAGCTTTAAAGAAAACAAAGGACAATATCATGACTCAAACTCAATCCTAACACCAATATAACATAATATAACATATAATACAACACACAATAATTTCGTTTGCTGACCGAGAGTATTCCTCTATGTAAGGCCGGAATAAACATGCAGTATGGTTTGGTAACTTTCACTTTCTGCCAAACCTCCACGTAACCTCAAAGTCGTATAGCAATATGAAAAACGTTGCCAATGTTGATTTATTGGCCTAATTTCAATATATTAAAGTAAAATTAAATTTAGAAATGCGTAATGCATATTATTCTCTGATTTCCTTTTCTAATTATTAACAAAAATATACCGTATGTGTTTTATATAGCCTATGTTTATCAGTGTTGTGGTGTAAATTTAAATAACAGAGTACTAACTTCACTAACATAACATACTAACTTATTAGTTAGCTAATTTGGGTATGTACTAACATTTTTATTAAGTTTATACTAATTATTAATAAAATAAGTTTTTAGTTTATTTACAGTTTCATTTTTACTCTGTAAATTCCGTAGTTCCACTGGCAAGGAGTTTAAAAGACTTGGTATTCTATATTCCAGAGTATATTTTCCATAGTTATAATATTGTCTCTCTGTTCTATACTTCCTTTGTCTCAAATTATAATTTAAAAAATTTATTTGCCTATAATCTTCTTTAAAATAATTTCTTGTAATATCTGTGTATTTTGCCAAAGATTCAAAAGACATAATGCCTAACAAGTTCTTAGGCAGTTCAATAAACAATACTTTAATTATTCTGTTTATAATGTTTATCATCGGCATTTTAATATATTCTGGTGCTAAAAAATAAATAGTTATTCCATGATAAAAAATACTCTGCAACAAAGAAAAATAAATAATCCTCTTAATGACTAGTGGGAAAAAATAGCTAATCCTATGACATTTATATAGAATAACTCTTTTAGGTTAATCAATATGTGTAGGTTAGTCAATTTATCAATATGTGTTTGAAATTTCATTTTTTACTCTAGGATTTTTAAAAACGATTGATTTGGTTTTCTGTGAATTCAATTTAATTCCATTGCTAAAGAAATACTTTGTCATTAAGTCTAAATCCTTTTGCATGGATTTCAATCCTATTGACAGATCCGTATGGATCACATATAAGATGTTATCATCAGCATACTGTAAAATCTTACTGTTAAATTTTAAGCTAGCCAAATCATTCACATATATGTTGAAAAGAGTGGGAGAGAGAATGCTACCTTGGACTAGACCACAATGTTGATTATAACTATTACTTACATATCTACCTATACTAACTGTAAAAACTAGAAATGGCAAAGTCGTAATTTACGACGCATTTACATATTCAATTAGAATTGGCAGGTGGAGGCATCTGTCGTCAGTTTTGTGGAATTGTTAGACACTATCGCCTACGCGACCGTGTTTCCCTCTGGGGGCCAACAACCGAAACTGCTCTTGTAGTACACGAGCCTGCCACCGGGCAGGTCTATAACCAAGTAAGCGCTTTCTTTTCCTAGGCACTGGATGGCCGTGGTGGCTAACGCGCTACGCAAATGTGTGGTGTAGCGGAGTGGAGGGCCCACCTTAAATAAACGGTGACCGGCTTGGGTGGAAGTTGACGGCATTTGTAGGCTTAATTGGGATTGCAGTGGACACCTGTTTTGCTTTTGTTTTTAGTGGTTATAAGGGGGGGGGCATGTTTTAAGCTTTTTTTGTTTAAACTTTGATATTTCAAGAAGATATTAGTAATTATTTTTATGCTACAGTTAAGAGTAAAAAGCTTGCCACTTCTAGGGTTAATATTTCTAATAGATCTATTGTTGATTTTCCGGGAATAAATCCATATTGGGATGTACTTAATATCTCGAATTTATACATATAATTCTGCAGCTGTATATTACAGTAATATAATGTTCCAAAATCTTTGTGACAACAGAAACTGACCCAATTGGCCTATAACAGTCTAAATTTATTCTTGATCCATTCTTAAAAATGGGCCTTAAATAGGTAGTTTTCATTAACTGTGGTATATTGCCTGTATCGACTATCCATTTAATTAAATGTATTAAAACTAATTTTAGATAACCCATATTATTTTTTACATCTTGTGGCCTTATGCCATCTGGTCCTGATGATGAATTTACATTTATTTTACTAATAGCTATGTACAAGTGTTTCATCAATGGTAATTGGATTCATATTGACTACATTTCCCACTGAGTAGTTCCCTCCCTTAAGATGTTGGGATAGGTTAAAGGGCTGACCTAACATTTCAGAACTTATTTTTTCAATTGTTTCTCTGAATGTGACCCCAAATTTTTCAGATAAATCTAGAATTTCTTCTTCTTTACTCAACCGAAAACCACTCTTGAGCGATTCCAAACTGTTGGTCTTTCTTTTTTACTAACCCACTTATTAATAGCAGCATCCCAAGTCTTTTTACTATCATTAAAATTACTAGACAAACTTCTAAAATAGTAATTTCGTTTTGCCAATCGTATTTTTCTGGTAAGCTCGTTTCTAGTTTCTTTAAAACCATCCCTCAATGCCAAATTATATTTGTCCTTCTTCAATCTCCGCCAAAAGTAGTTTTTTCGGTCTATCAAAAGTTTAATTTTGTTATTAAACCATGGGTTTTGTATTTCCCTAACCCCTAATCTTATTTGCTTGGTACTTTTCTCATATATTGTCTTAAATCTAGCTATTATATCACTATAAATATCATTTGGGTCTCTTAAGTCTAGTATAGGCCACCAATTTTCAGTTCTAATTAATTCATTAACCTTTCTAGTGACAATTACATCCCTATAAATATCATGATTATTTATGGAGGCATTTCTCTCTTTAGATAACTCAAATCTGATACCAGTAATGATCCACAATTTTAGTTTTAACTAAAAACGATTTAAAGGGATTTTGAGTGGTTTTAACATTAACATGATCTAAACAAGATGACACTAAAATATTGTTATAAAATTCCACTCTAGTAGGCTTTTGGATTGTGTTATAAAATCCACTTGTATATAAAGCATTTATATAATCATCAGATCTATAAGTTTTATTTAATTAACAAATATTTATGCCCCCCACCAATATAACATTCGTTTCTTTCTTATCAAATCAGAGGATAGAAATTCCTCCAACTCATTGTTAAAATGAACATTCTGACTGGGTGGTCTATAAAAGGCAGCCAATATAACTGATTTACCTTTTGAACATACTTTCAAAAATAAAGATTCAGCAGATTGAAAAATCACATTTAGCTTTTCTATTTGTAGGTATTCTTTATAGAGTATCAAAATACCACACCCTCCTCCTGAAGGCCTACATTTATTGATATTTTCATATCCCGGTATTCTGTAAAGACCACCCTCCTCAGCTGACACACCAATTTCATTAAGGATAATTATATCTACTGATTTAATAATACTATTGCATTCCAATAAAAATGTGTCCCAGTGTTTCCTTATAGATCTACTGTTAGTACTAATCACAGTAATGTCATGAAATGTTAATTGACAGTTTAAAAATGTTTCAGCCTCATTCAAATCCTGAAAATATATAAAATTCCCATCATTTATAAGATAATTTTCATTTAATTGTGCAATTTTGTCTGTTATTAGAAATAGAACAATAATAAGATAATATGATTAATGAGAGAGTATAACCAAAGCAAAAGAATTGTGTGTAAAAGTTTTAAGCCTATTTCCATGCCTTTAGATCCTGATTCAATTAAACTATTTTTTAAGATCCTCCTCTCTGACTATTTTAATAGCCCTAGAGTTTTCTTCTTTTTTATCATTAATCCCCATTCCCCATTCATCCACAAAAATTTGTAATGTTTACTTTTTTTCAATTCTTTTGCTTTTAACATGAGCTTACTGAAATGTGGAGTTAGATGGTCATTAAAGTATTTTGCTCTCTCAGGACGTTCTCCACTGATCAATGATGAAGTTGGCTTCATTTTTCGTGCCTTTCGCACAATATTGTCCCTGGTGGCCCGCGTGTTGCACTGAAGAATGATGGGCGATGGTTGATTTTTTGAAGGTAAGCGGTGTGCAGTGAATTCTTCCTTCTTGAGTGTGACATCCATTTTAGCAAGAAGATTTATCACCTTCTGGCTGACGTCCTCGCCATTAGAAGCCGGTATACTGGTTATAATAACATTCTTGCTTCTCCCATACTGCCTCTCACATTCAAGATCCAGTCTGACATCTTCAAGCTCCTTTTGTAGGTTGAGAGATTTTTCTTCCAGTATTTTTACTTCATTCACCACAGATACCATTCTTTCTTCCATCTTACTTACTACTGACATCACATCATCAATCTTTTGTGACAAAACTTTTTCTTGGTTCCGGAACATCTTCTCCAGCAATGTTTTCAGCGCCATAACAGTGGGATCTGAGGGCTCATCTTTATCAAAGCTGTTAAGTCTAACTCTGTTGAAGGTTCTGCAGGATGCACATTCCCACTCACCCTTCTTCTGATAGCTTTTAGCCTTCCAAGTATTTTTTGAGATACTAGAACAGGTGTAGTGTATTTCAGAATGACACTTACCGCAGGTTACACAGTCTCCATTATATTATTATTTAATATTAATAATAATATTTTACATAGGTCTATGACTTATGTTCACAACTACGTAGACTTCAACGAAAATACTCATAAGTGTGAGTAATTTTCTACTCCCATTTTTTAAACTTTAATCAGAAAAAATAGTATGTATTATTTTTATTTTTTATTCTTATGATTATGAATATGAAGTAAATTTATCTTGAATGTTACAATTACAGCACTTTTTCATGAACAAAATAAAATCAAAAGATAAACAGTTTCATCAGTAAACAATAAAACCATGAGAGTTTTTCTCAAACAACTAAAAGTTGATAAGTGTAACCTGGAATTTCTTGCACTCATTATGAGAATAGCAACTGCCACTGAAAGGGTTAAGTTTTTTTTCTTTCCTGCTTTGATAGTTGTAATAGTATGAAACTGAAGTCACCACTGAAGTTATTAAAAATGATTCAATAATTCTAGTGATTTTGTTAAAATATTTAACGATTAAAATTAGGAATATGGATTGCGATTTGCTTAAATTTATAAAATTGTTTAGTAATTAGGTTGGAAAGGATGTGCCATTTTGATGTCCGCTTTAAGATTTAACAGTGGATTGATTTTAAACGATAGACCCAAGACATTTTTACGAAAAGTTAATCTAGTCTGAGATAGTGGCGAGTCCTGTAATCCAGCTACTTGAAGGTCATTAATACTTTATACTTTTAACTGAAATGACGACCTACCCAGGTAGTTATTTTAAGCCAAGTATGAATGAGAAATGAATGTAGGATGATTGTGGCGCGATCTTGTAGTCTTGTAGTTACAAGCGGTGGCCTGAGGGAGCAATATTCCTGGTACAGTTTAACATCCGCAATATTGAATCTACCAGTTTGTGATTTAGGTGCCGTTGGATGTTTGCTATTAATTTACAGTCCTGACTGAGGAATTTTTCCTGCCTTTAGTCAGTAATTAAGACTACAAGATCGGGCCACACTCATCTCTCAGTCATAACTTGGCTTAATGCTGTTGCAGCTACAGGCCACAGTAGTTCTTCAAATCACCAAAAGTACCGCTAGGAAGACAATTTTGTTTTAATTTATTAATTATTTTTTCATAATCATTAATATGAATATATTAATGCATGATTGTGTTTATATACATATTCTGAAAAAAAATCTATATGTTATTTTCTGATTAATCTACTGTTGTGTTTGAGTTTATTGGCGTGACTGCCTACATTGCGTCTGAAGGCGTTTTTCAAAATTGTAGAGGGGAGTTCACAGGACAAACAGAAAAATTATATGAACTAAGAACAATTTTATTTTATAGACATTTTAACCCACAAAACTTAATTTTAAAAAAGTTGTAAAAAAATATCAGGATAAAGATAATTTTTAGGCTTGAACATGCAGTAGAACCTCGGTTAACCGAAACAGTTCCATAAATAATAATAAGTATGCAATATGTGAACAGCGATCTTCTATCTCCAGAAATAATGCATATGTGAATTTTTGGTGATGCATGGTCGACATTGAGTTGATTTCCGATTGTTTTGATCATTGAACAAGCATTGTGTTTGATTTTAGATTTCTTCCTGTAATTATTATAGTATTTAGACAAAAAATATTCATATCAATTATTATTTAGATGGCTGTGGAAACTGTGTCATCCTGGTTACATTATGAAGTCGTCTGCATCTGACTCGTTTCGTATCGGTCGCCGGTGGCATTGTTTGTTACAGCTGACAATTTTTGTGTACGCCTGTGTTTTGATTATAGTTATTATTAAAATGGTTACTAATGAAATTTTGAGATGAAATGAGAATCTTCAGTGGCGGTTGAGGTCTAAAAAACGTCAAAACGTTATGGGAAAGGGTTAACGTGTTGCAGTAGTGTACCGTTTGCGATTAACAAGTTTGTGTTTTTGGATGTTTTTAAATTAAGTTATTTAGTTTATTATATAACCTATTATAGATATTTATAGCCTATTATAACGTTTTTTAGCTGAAGTAAAACACTCTATTGTAAAGACTTTGTAAATAATTCTTTCCTACACACCATGTTAATGGCCAATTTTAGGCATATAACTGTTAAACCAAAAAATTGGCTATCCGAAACGGCTCCCCTCCCTTTATTTTGTTTAACCGGGGTTTTACTGTACAAAATGTCACTGAAATTGAGCAAACAGTATTATCCAGAACTTTTGTATCTTGAAACTTTGGTGTGATGATTTATAACAGTTTCAGACGTGGATTAACTAGGCAACAATGCACTAATCAATTTATTCTACTTGAATCCACTTACGAGGCTCCATCCTTTGTCGCTGTGAAACGTTGGTATAACGATTTTAATATTGGTTGTCGTTCTCTCAATGATGAACTTAGTGAAGGTCATCCACGAAGGTTGTTGTTCCTCAAAACATTGATGCTGTGCAAAATATGATGATCCAGCAGAGTCGCTGCCAGTGGAAGATAATGCGTTCACGCACCGCGACAGAAGTTCGTTTAGGAGCCAAAAAATTCATGTTTAGTGTAATATGTGTAAGTGTTTTAAATGTTTTAAGCGTCTCAAATGTAATGTATCAATTTTAAACAAGACGAATCGCTAGACGAGGATGACCTGATGATGTAATTGTTGTCACGAAACCGGTAGTCTATACGCTGCTAAAGAAAATATTGAAAAAGTTAAAAATATTCCTATCACATATCAAATTTGGTCTGAGCAACATTAGCCTAATGGAGCTCATGTGGCTTGCCTAGCCACACACACAGAATCTTCGGGGGGGGGGGCACAACGAGTTGTCTGACTTGCACTGAAGTGCTGCTGTCACACACAGAACGAGACGGGGCACAAAGTAAAAAATTCAGCAATTTTATATGCTCACATAAACCAGACACATTTTTAGCACATTTCACTTTAAAAACCATTTTAGAACCGGGAGACCAAGATTTGCTTGGTTAGAATAAAACATGTATAGCTAAATTATAACACATAACTTAACACAGTTTATATGGTTTAAATAAAATGTTTTAATGCACCTTAAAAAATAATTTTTTACATTTCAACTTCCATGACTCCACACCGGTTGTTGTATGATAGCATTAGATTTATTGTTTAAAACTTCTTTCCATACTTTGTTGATTTTCCAATTTCCTCCCAGTAAATAAATGTATTCAAAACCTTATTTGCAAATATTTCAGACATATTGTATACAGACTTCAATCAACAACAATTGCTCTGTTGGATTAAGAAGTAAAAAAGTTTACAAAACTTGTTTTTACAAATTGTTTACTAATTTGATAATTTTTCTTTAATACTATACATTTTATATACTATACATATGTATACATTTTTACATGAAATAAAAATATGTATGCAAAACCTCTATTCACATCCTACATGGAACATATTGTTTATCATAATCCTAAATCTACAATTGTCAATTTGTTATTAACAGGTGTTTGGATTTGTATTGTTTACATATGAATTTCCATAAGCTCAATGTTAATTTTTCAGATTTTAACTCTTAAAATGCCAAATATTTCATTGCCTCTCCTTAGCGCCAGTGCAAGTATACTCGCCAATGGCGCTAGGCTGCTGGGTAGTAAACAGTGACACAAACAAAAATCTGTTTGCAACCAACAAATGCTGACTGGATTTTGAAACTATGTCATGAAATCAGATAGCAAAAGGCATAAGTGGATTGCCCTGCAATCTATTATCGATTTGGATAACTAAATTTGACACTAAATGTCACTATGGGAATTCACGAGCATACTCACTTATGGCGTTGAGTGCAAGAGCGAATTAACTCACTTATGGCGTTCAAAAGGTTAAACCTAAATATTACAAGAAACACAGCATTTTACTCATTAGACCTATCTAGAACTTATTTTGTATTCAGAAATTACCTATTTCCGAAATTTAAAGAAACCAATAAAGTCTTTAATTTAACCCGCAAGAATCGTCACTCTTTGATCTATGAGAATTGCTGCCTCCACTTTTGCAATTCTTTCGTCAGAAACAGATGGTTGTCTGGAACGCTCTTCATCATGGACGTCAGTACACACGTTCTGAAACTCTTTGACCTATTTGTGTGTGGTTGTACGCTCAAACAATTGTCTCCATAGATTTCGCATAGCTGGGAATGGATTTCTACAGGCGGAATGTTTTTATCCAGACAGGAAACGAATCACTCAACACAGCTCACACATGCCGGGCGAAGCGAGGGACAGATCCATCACGTACTGCTGCCAAGCCAAGACTGAGCTCTGTAGGTAACTGAATAGGGAGGGGATTTGGAGTGGGGTAACCAAGGTTAGAAGCGCGGGATCTACCGTAACAGTGCTTTTCACGAGTATAGCGTCATGGGAACCTTACTTTACGTACAACATTTGTAGTTCCTGCTTGCGGCGCAATTATTTCCAATGTATTAAAATTTATAATGGGCTATCCGAATAATGTTGGGAGTAAAACGAACATCTTGCTGGACTCTTATACTTTCTTGAAACATCTTAACACTAGCATCTCCACTTAAACACTAATCTTAACATCTCATCCTAACACTAAATGCTTCAAATGGTGCTTCGCTGAATCAACTGCGGTGAGACCAAATGACAATAGCAGCGTCCAACTCCAGGTAAGCTAACAGCGTCTGTCTGTGTCGTGCCACCAATGAATAAGGATATATGTCAGCTGCTGATCGTCATCGTTGGGATAAGTTCCAGTGAGGTATGGTGTAGTTAATTAATGGTTGTAATTTAATTGTGTATTAATTATCATGTCTCTTGAAAGTTTAAATATGTTAATTTTCAATCAGTACATTTTCCAAATCAATTAATTAATTATTTTACAGTACAGTGAAACCTCGATTAATTGTCACCCTTTTAACCGTCAGTCTCTATTAACCGCCACCCTGCTAGCACAAAAAAAAAATTATGTTTCCGCGTCAGCGCTGCGCCGGATCTTCTGTTGATGCTCTATGATAAGTAGTGACGACTGTCTGCACACCTGCAATGTGCGTGAATCATTGGCGGCAAGGGTAGTGACCCAGCTGGTTAATCCCTTACACTGTCTCCTGCGTTCTACTGCTACTGTTTCATTTCGGTTCAGTATGGTGCGTGGCTACGGTGAACTGAAGTAATTTCCGATTTCGAGTGCAATGCCTACTTAGTGTTTTACGTGCTTTACCGTTTATTGTTGACAGTGTTGTTTATACGTAGTGTGTAATGCTCTTCTGTTATGGCTGAGAAACGGAAACATGTAGTTTTGGGACTCGACAATAAACAATCAATTATTAAACGTTGGTGCTTCACCTCAGAAAAATTATAAACATGACCGCCTGTAAAGCTCGATGGGGAAAGAAACAAATGAAAATGACGTATTATTTTAAAAAACTAAACACCGGTAAAGTCAGTTTTGAGAGTAAAAGTACGTACTTGTACAGTTGATATTTCATTGTTTTGCTTGATAAAATATTTTAATAAAGTATTTTTCACTTGTACTGACGTAGTTTTGTTTTTTATCATGTAAAATAAATTCACATTAAGTACTGCGCAGTAATCATGAAAATTAATTAGGACTTACAATGGCGCCGTTATAACATGCAAGGCAGTGAATTTCGATATTGCTACGCCAAACACTGTGTAGGTGCTAAGTTGTATCGGCACTATTATTATTTCTGTTATCCGTCTATTCGGTTATCCGTCATGGTCTCGGTCCTGAGGGTGACGGTTAATCGAGGTTTTACTGTATTTCTATTTCTGGTCTTGTGTAAATTTAAAACGAAACTTGATAACAATTAACACAGATAAAATCTCATCCATTGAGGCAACACTTCCTCAAGATAAAGAATAAATATTGAAAAAGTATAAGACCCTCATGATTACAAACAAAACAAAAAATTCTTCTAACAAATCTAAGACAGTATGGGCTATTACTACAGTGGAACTTGGTTATAATGTCATTGAAGGGACCACACAATTAATGACGCTATATCCGAGTGACGCTATAAAAGAGGTTACATAATTTTAATTTAAAACCGAGGAAAAATAGGGAAACACTTTTTTTACATGAAATTACGACATTTAATGAAGGTAATTTGAAATACACCGTAAGTTTATGTTTATGACTGACTGACTACTCTACTATATAAAAAATCTAATTTGAAAATATTGCAATGAAGTTCGGCTTGGTGAATTCAACTGTTGGTTCGATTTTAA
The DNA here is from genome assembly GCA_023375725.1 of Nephotettix cincticeps. NCBI lineage: Eukaryota > Metazoa > Arthropoda > Insecta > Hemiptera > Cicadellidae > Nephotettix > Nephotettix cincticeps. The sequence goes on along the minus strand of CM041790.1, from coordinate 32,500,205 downwards.
AAAACAAGCCCGAACACACGTCTGCTATCTTACGTCTCTCCTCACACGCTCTTATAACTCACACCTTTTCTTCAGCAAACCCTTTCTCTTAACACTTGCCATTATTTTTCAATACTGTATTCGTAAATTAAAATAACGAAAAACAAACTGTAAAAGACATACACTGAACTAACGATATCTACACGAACTGTAGGTACGTACGAACGGCATCACAGTGCTTTGATGTGACGTGAGTCACTGACACTGACCTTGATGACCGGCGACAGCGGATATAGGGTAGGGGAGGGGGTTGAGGTGGTTAACGGTAAGACAGCAATAAAATGCCGTTTCTAAAAATAGAATGTAGCTAAACAATAGCCGTAGCCCTCACGTTGCACCACCGACCGAACTTTCTCTATTTAGCTATATGTTGCCTTCATCTCGGCCCGATTTTCTTGACGTTATATACGAGGTTTGAGAATTTACTGACGATATATCCTAGGTTTTTTCCTATGTAAATACATATAGTTTGGCGGGACCTAAAAATAAATGACGTTATATCCGTGTTGACGTTATGGCCGAGGCCGTAATAACCGAGTTGCACTGTATTATAAATGAAAACATGGTTCCTTCCAAGTCTCAGCTCGATTCCAATCTTGTTGTAAAAGTAATGAGGGAATCTTAGTTTGTCATCCTAAGGAGGTTTCAAATGTGTTTAACAACTTCTTCATTAACATATCAATGGTATCACATTCAAAAGTTAATAATCTTTCAAAAACCGTCACCAACTTGAAATCCATATTTTCAATCCTGTGAATGCTGATGAAGCCGCCATTGACTTGATACACTCTCTGCAGTCTAAAACATCAACTGGGTTGGATAACGTGTCACCTAAGATTTTCAAGTTCTGCTCTGAAAACCTGGCCAATCCCCTCGTCAATATTATCAACACTTCTTTCGAGGCTGGAGTATTTCCTGATATACTTAAACTTTCTGTTGTAAGCACTATTCCCAACAAACAATATAAGTGAGGTGCTTGACAATTATAGACCGATATCCATCACGTCTTCTTTCTTGAAGGTTTTCGAGAAAGCAGTTCTTAACAGACTGATTTCATTCATTGACAAACATAACCTGTTATCTCCTGATCAGATTGGTTTTTTGAAGAACAAGTCAACTGTCGATGCCATGTTTCCCTGATCAATGTCCTCATAAAATAATTGGAGCAAAATAAATCTGCAGCAGGAGTTTTCTTTGATTTTCGAAAAGCTTTTGACACGGTCAATCATGATTTGCAGCAAGAAAGATATTTGATTCATTGATTGATCTGCTAATCTAAAAGGCTTACGGGCCTGAGAACTCGCGGTGTCGTTGTCACCAGACGCATAGCTTTCAAACATGCGATGTAGTATTTGCAGTGCTTTCAGCGAAAGATATGTTAGAAAATTTTCTAATCGAAGACCCAGTATACTTGAGTTTATTAGTAATCTCAATAATCCGAACCAGTAGGGAGATTTTAGAAATGTAGGGGTTTAAGTGGAAGAAATGTAGCATTGTTGCATTCGCTACGTAACATGTTAGATGGTGAGGTGTACGAGACTTACGATCTCGACTGATGTCTTCTGTGGCATATGCCGCAAAACAGCGGCTGAGTGAGCAGGGCACTTCATCAGTCCTTTGCCTAAACTACTGCTCACATTAATTCCTCTCTAAATGAGGCTACCCAGCTGTTCAAAACAGTAATATCAACTCAGCTGTACGATTTATAAATTTAATTTAATTTATGATTTTTTGAAATTTAGTGTGATGCTAAAAAAAACAATTATAATTAGGATTGCAGTTTTGCACCTGTTTTGCTTTTTTTACGATTGTATGGTTGAGGGGGGGCAACTGTTTTGTTTTTTTAATACTTAATATTTTAACCCTTTCCACTACCGACGTAAAATAATGGCCGCTAATAATCCTCTGTCGGCTGTGGGCTGACATTGAATATTCCGTCGTCGAATAATGATCTCCGATCGTTTTGATGGTTAAAAAAGCTTGATTTTAGATGTTTTCCTGACTTTAATATAGTATTTAGAGGAAAAAATTGCCATATCTATTATTATTTAGATGGCTTTGAAAACTGTGTTGCTCTGGTTACGTTACGAAGTCGTCAGTGTCTGACTCGTTTCGTATTGTTTACCGGTTTGCATTGTTTGTTTACGTTGACGACGTTTGTGTACTCTTGTAGTTATTAATAAAATATGAATTAATTAAATTTGATCAACTCTTTTATAATGGCAGGTAAAAAGACAGTTACTGATCGTGAAAGAGAGTTATTTTTGGAAGATTCGTCGTCAGATGAAGTTATTTTTAGCGACGTAGAAATAGGCTACTATAGTGATGACCCTTCAAACGGTGAAAGTGATAGTTGTACAACACGACATGATGAAGTAAGTAGGCCTACATCTAGTTCTTGTTATGAAGTTGCAAATAATCTTTTATTGCCTGGTCCAGGCCCAAAAACCTCTGTCGAGCCAAGTAGTCCTAACCTTCAAACAACAAAGCCTAGGATAGCAACTCATAATGATACCAGGCTAACTAAGTGTAGAAACAATGTAAGAGGGTTGAATCCTCAGACAATGTTCAAATGCAGAATCTCACTAATCCCAATAGGCCTAGTAATACTTGGGAAGTTATTGAAATGAACCGAGTTGTTCCTGATTTTGTACCGGAGTTTTCCACAGAACATTCTGGTTATATTTGTCCTGAAGGTAGAAAACCTAGAAATGAAATTGAATATTTTAAATTGATCATGACTGATGAGATATTATTAGAAATATGCGAAGGAAAATTTAAAAAAAATACACCGCTTCATCAGAGATTTGGCATGGTTGGGTGCCGGTCACCTTGGATGAAATGAAAGTTTTTATTGGGGTTTTGTTAAATATGGGACTGCATTCCAAATCCTTTTTACAGGAATATTTTTCAGAAGATTGGACTGAAAAACAACCTTTTTTAAAGATATTTTTTCCAGGAAATGCTTCTATTAAATATTCTGGGCTTTCCATCTCTTCCCACCCAATCCTAATGCAAGAACAAGATCAAGAGGAGACAAACTAAAAAATGAAGTTGCTTATATTCAGTCTAAGGGCATGATGTATTTTATGCCATCTTATTTTATATCTGTTGATGAAAGCCCAGAACATTTTAAAGGCCGAATTAATTTTAAATGTTACAATAAGGATAAACCTTCAAAATAGGGAATTTTTGTTTCAGCTGATGCCATAAGTGGCTATATTTGGAGTTTTGAGCCATACTATGGTAAAACTACAACAGAGAGCCTAGTTGGACCTGACCTTGCCCCCTCCAAAATAGTTTTACACCTGGTAAAGAAGCTCATCGAGAAATATCCAAACTACGGATTCCATGTATTTTCTGACAGAGGCTATACAAGCCTTGAGCTCGCATTGGTACTCAAACAAATGAAAGTACACATCAAAGGCTCTGTGGTTGGCTCAAGACATTGCTTACCACATGAAATGAAAAACAAAAAGGCTCTTAAAAAATTAAATCAAGGGAAACATGAATTGGTGTCACTTTAACGTTTACCTGATAAAGATGTACACAGTTTAGTTTGGCGGGGAAAGGGAAATGTGTTGATGCTTAGTACCAGTAGTGGTAACAGCACAGATGTAGTTCGGAGGAAAGCCAAAGGTGTGGTTTATGAGGAAGTAGTGAAACCATCAATGATTTGTGAGAAAAAGTATATGGGCGTTGTATACTTGGCAGATCACATCATGTCAAGCTATGATTTTGTCCGCAAGTCCAGGTGGTGTAAGATGTTTTTCTGGCTCCTTGAGGTATCAGTAGTAAATTCTTACTTATTATTCATTCAGATCAAGTTTAGGAAACAAGCAGCTAGTTGGTGAGGTGAGAAATGAAGAAAAACCTGGAGGACGCCCATCAGGCATCAACTGAGGAGCGGCTTAACAAAAAGCAGCATTTTATTTATCTACAGAATACAAAAACTTCTAAGGATTGTAAGGTTTGCAGAAACCGCAAAGTGCCAGGGGGAAGGAGGGAGACAAAATACTTTTGCAATATCTGTACCAACAAGCCAGGTTTACATCCTGGAGAGTGCTTTGAAAAGTATCATACGCTAAGGGACTACGAACAACAATAGCTAGTACGTAGTTTTTTGGCTTTCTGAGAATGTATAAAACTAACATAAACATATTAAATATATAATATGTACAAGTTTTGGTCATTTTTATTGAAATATAGTTAATAATATATTAACTATTATATTAACTATTATTATTTCACAAAAAAAACCGATTATAAACTAGGATCTGTAGGGGCGGATAAGGTCTAAAAAACGGTAGTGGAAAGGGTTAAGAAGAGATGAATAATTATTTTTATCTTACAGTTAAAGGGAAAATGCTTGCCACTTCTAGGTTTAATAAACATATATTAGACAGTATCGAGTAATACAACAAAGTCAGACGACAAAGTAAAAATATATCGGACTGAGCATCTCGACTCAATCGACCAAAGGTCAATGCGCTTCTGCTATTTATTTGCCAAGTGTTCATAAACGTATGAAAATGCAGTGTAATTGGTGCTGAGTTGTACTGGTGAACTGATTTATTGCCTTGTGATTGGACGTTAACAATAACCTACTAAGAAGAGACACAAAATATTTATACACCCCCAGTTTACCTGTTAAGACAACAGCTATTCACTCAAGGGCAGCCCCCTCGAGCCCTTAGTAAAGCCTTACTACCTCACCTTATACTAGAAGCTTTTATCACCTTTTAAAGGCGGAATGGTGTTAGGCCGAGAACGAATCTCTTCCCAATTCGGAGATTATAGCTTCCACCATCCATGGGTTAAGAAATTCGAACAAGGGCCTTTGAGGTATGCATCTTCTATGAACCCCTAAATCCATTTTACGATTGGTGAGGAACCTGGTCATCAACTTACAAAGGTCGTACATGTGAACCACACAAATTGTTTTGTTGGAGTGCCATATAGAGACGGCTTAGAGGGGCCTCTGGAACCCTTGAGCCCAAATGGAATTACAGCGGGCTCTTAAGCTGTCGCCAAACACACAGAGACTTGGGACTTTTCGGTCTACCTGGGGTCTTGGGCCGAATCCTACCCAGGCTCCCTGCAAGTAGGGACTTACATCTTTAGCACAAAGAAACGCCTTGCAACTAAACTCCAGGCACACAGACTTTAAAACACAGAATACTTTTGTGGGAATTTTTTTTCTTTTGTGAGGGATATAAGTTACACTAGTTTTTATTTTCTCAACAAGATCAGTAGTCCAAGTTTTCAACTGTGCTTCTTCTTGCTCACTATGTCACATCACTTCAAATCTCTTGCTTTCTTGCTTTTTATTGGTATAATAATTTCTCTTGTACTGTGCCGTGGACTATTACTCTTCAGCATAAGGAATGTTCATGAGAGATCCTAAGTCATAGACAAATAGAAATTGGTTTAAAAACTCAATATCTGTGGGTATGCTCAGTGTACAACTTGTGGCCATTCCAAAAGGCACAATTTCCATAACATCAAGAACTCTCTCCTGAAACACATCAGTTTTACGATTTTTCTTACTTCATTGATAATAATCTTAAGTGGTGTTTTTTCAATAAGGATCAGCTACTAAGTACTATTTTCCAAGTACTGTGCACATTTAATTTATCTGGACTTTTAGTGAATCTTTGGTATTTTACTTAGCCTTCATGTAAAATGCATATGGTTTTGAATTTTGATGTTTAATTGTCATATTTGCCTTAGAAGCAAAAAAAAAAAAAAATACTATAGGACAAACTTATCTGTTTGACAAGTAAAGTAAGCACTTTGTTTTTTAGTTTGGCATGGCAAGTACATCATCAAATATTTTTCCATCATTGCAAGAAATTCACCATTTTTATTTCTCTTAACCCTCCATCAGGCGCATAGTAGAGGTTACCTCCGCACTTGCAAATATTTTGCTTAAAAATATGGAAAACGTTTGTTTTGAAGTCGGCGCTTGATCGTACCTCACGCACATCATTCCAGGAACCGTAAAATGTCCAGTTTTACCTGCTTTGTCTTTCTACATCAGTGGGATTAAGTTTTGTCAGTGTTTGGACTTGGAGGTAACCTCCGGTGTGCCCAATAATGTGGCTGGTCGATGCAGAGCCAACTTTTGTGCATGTTGTATCACATTTCATAAATAAATGTTTTAGTAATTAATTAGATAACTCATTTGGTTTACAAGAATTGATTGATTTATTTATTTAATTAGAGTTACAATAGTGGAGCTATCAAAGCCTTCTCTTATCTAATGTAACTATGTGAATACATTTTTTTTAACAATCAAATTTAAGAAAATATAAAAATGAAATTAAAATATAACAAATTTTGAAGGCTAATTTATATTCACCACATGACATTTTAAAACAAATTAAATTTACGGGGCGTTTCAAAATGAATAGCGGGGTTTTAACATGTTATAATATTTATTTCATCCAACTTACAGCTACAAGTGATATATGAAATGAAAGAGAAATTAAAACAGTTTTGTTTGTTGGCATCAATACGCATGTGCACAATCTGTTTGTTTGTTTCCGCTGCAATCTGCTGGAAAGCATTAGTAGCAAACATGGCGACTAAAGAACACAAAGCCTTTTGTGTTTTACAGTTTGCAAAGACGGAATCAGCTGTTACTGTGCAACGTGCGTTCCGGATTAATTTCAGTTGTGATCCTCCAGGTGATAACAACATTCGTAGATGGTATCATTCAATTGAAGACACTGGTTGCCTTTGTAAAGGCAAGAGTACGGGACGTCAAAGAACCAGTGAAGAGAGCGTGGAGCATGTGTGTGAGTCGTTCATGCGGAGCCCTATGAAATCCCTTGGGAAGGCTAGTCGTGAATTAGCAATCCCTATGACGTGTGTTTGGAGTTTTACGGCGACGCTTACAGCTACGTCCTTATCATTTGCAATTAAGTAATTAAAAAGTATACTAAATAGTATGTTATGATCTTCCAACAGTAACTGATGCGACAATAACCAATGTTAAACCAAAAGACTAATGTTAACTAAAGCAACAGGATGTAAACTGTTCTGACAGATGATTCAGGTTGGACTCATTTGTTTACGTACGTTATATTGAGGTTGAGTAATAGAATACGAGGGGGTACCCAAAAGAAACCGGAATGACGCTGCCGAAGGTGTGGAATATGTAGTACGCATGTCTGCCGCTACGTTTGTGTAGCGCAGCTCATCCGGAGTTCAGTGCCTCTAGTGCCGTCACCGTAGGTGGACATGTTCGTCTGCAGTGAGTTTTCCAGTGAACACTGTTTCACCATTTCATAGTTTTTTTTTTTCGTTTTGACGGACGTAACAGCATGCAGCTCTGAAGTTTTGTTTCTTGTTAGGGAAGAGTGCTTCAGATACCATTGTTATGTTGAAAACTACTAACTAAGATGAAGCTTTAGGTAAAACTCAAGTATACGAGTGGTTTTCATGTTTTAAAAATGGCGACATGTCAATTGTTGACAAACCCCGTGAAGGACCCCGTCGACTGCCAAAACTGAAGAAGATTTTTTTTGGCCGAAGGCATGATGACGTTTTCTATTGGCTGGACTGTTGCCTGGACTTGGACACAGGACACGAAAGCCCACGCTATGGTTAATGTGATGTAAAAGCAGCCCCAACACTTAACTTATTGGTTTGTTTACATCAGTGTCACTTTTCTAGTGACGAGTCGAGTTAAGAAACACTACATTGTTCAATAATTACAGAACCTTATTTAAATAAACAGTTTAAGATAAAAATAAACTCAAGATGTAAGGACATAAATTCACCATTTGGTTTTGACAGCAGACAGCTGACAAGCTGAAAGCTAGGTCATCAGACAAAGTAATCCCCGTTTTGCAATTGCTATTGTATAGATTAAATTAATTTAATGTTCCCTTTATCTCTGAAATAACATAATAATTGTTCACAAAATAGAACGTTAATAAAATCCTGTTGTAATAATTTTAAAAGCCTAATAAAGCACATCAAAACTGTCGTCCTGTCATCATCTCTGTCGCCTCATCACAAACACTCCATCGAAACTTGATTAGGGAGCTTGTACAACAACGAATCATTGCTAACCCTTTAAAATGAATTATCAGTGAAATATTGCAGTTAAAGATGTTTCAAGGTTAAATAATTGAGTTTTAGCAATATTATTATTTTTAAAATAGCAGTTTGTCGAATTCCCATACAAAACCGTATTTATTAAATATATCCGTGCATTTCCCGTAAAATTCCTGTCGAAATAAAATTCCGCTTTTCCCGGTCGCTGGACAGCCTGGTTTATTCGTAATATAGAGCCAAAATTGTTGTGTTATTACCAGTTCTAGAGATTTTTTAATATTCGTTATATTGAGGTCCGTTACATCAAGGCTAATAATTATAAATAGCATAAAAAGCTCTCCACTACACTATTGTAACATTTTATGATGCTAAATTCAATAGAGTAATATAATGAGTACCAAAAAAGTGCTCACCTGATGCTCAATAGTACTGGTGATAATCCACGATATCAAAACAACTACTAATATCAGACTGGGCAACCTCAATTGTGTAGAAATCCTGGAGAAGAATCCTGAAGATAATCTATATGAAGTCCATTAACCAGAAAAATGGACTGGGGCATAGAAAACTGATAGGAAATATTTTTAAAAATTGTCTAAAACGTATTGTGTATGATCATGGCAGATACTGCGGCCGAAAGGATTAACAAAAAATATATAAATATAAACAACAGATATTTGTAATAAGATTAAAAAACTCACCACATTATGCTGCGAGTCTTCAAAGTCGTCCGGTTGCAAGTGAGACGTAGGTTCTTGTTTTATACTCATTGGGGGAGTGTCGAGGTCATTAGGGGTGTTGGATAAGTTAACAACCTTTGATGCTGGAGAGTTTGGAAACGGAGGTGAATTTTTAATGAAACTCGTTGGCAACTGTAACAAAAAGAAAAATAATATTACCACTTCTCTCAAACATATTTTCTCTAAAACAATTTTCATATTCAATATTGAATATTCAGATGCAATAAGATAAATTAATATTTATGTAATACTTATTGATTATGACAAAATGTCTGTATGCGAGTGATTACCTGCTATGAGTGATTTTCTAGCTGGGATTCACTAACGAATGAAGTAAAACATTGGCAAAGATTTTGAATCTATCATAAAATGATCACTGTATATACAAGTGAAATAGTTTAATCCATTCCGGTACAATTTATTTTCCAAAGACAGAAAAAAAATTTTAATAAAAACCGTGCTCCCCCCCTTCTAACTACTAACCATAATAGCAAAACATGTGTCCACACTGTAATCTCCATTAAGCCATCAACTTCCACCCCAGCTGGTAACCGTTTATTGAAAGTGGGCCCTCCTACCTCAGTGCCACACTTTTGCAAGCCTTGGGATTTGAACACAAGCACTTCCGAATGGCTTCCGAAGTTTCACTCATCAGTGATACACCACAACCCTCTCAGCCACCAGTGCACTGTGAATTTTTAATATTTCTCTAGCAGCACTGTCAGACATAGCACTTAAAGTTGGCTATAAAGCATAGCCCCTCCTCTAGCGGCAAAACAGCAACCTCCATGAGATAGTTCAGAGATTAGATCATATGGGGCAGCACGGAATGTAGTACACCAAATTGTTGATAGATTCCACTGCCTGATGGGTTTGCTTTACTCATCGAATAGAGCCGGCTGTTTTCTCAAAACATTGAATTTTAAAAATAATTTGGACCCTAATAAGTTAAATCTTTACTTCAAAAAATGAGATGTGTTACAGTACATAGTATATAAGAGACGTCACTGTGACTACGTCAGTTACGTTTTGACCGCAACCTCGTCTGAGATAGCCTACACGACGCCGGCGTATCCCAAACCGTGCATGCGCACTTGCACCCTGAGCCTTGGGGACCAAGGGTATGCTATCACTTTTTGACATGGATATATCTTAGCTCTGGGGGGTGTTGGCAATATGCAAGACATAATTTTGAAACAGTGACATAATATGGCTATAATGACAGCTGTTTATAGGAACTGAAAACATTCCCTTTGACATATCCATGAACTAAACTATTTCCCACAGGGAAGTAGATACTATCATTTTTTGCCTACTCTCTCACAGGTGCAAATTTCCACCTCAATAATATGGCAATAATAGTACAAGTATATGACAAGATTGATCAATCAATACCTGTTGATAAATTAGAGTATTTGCCTATTCTCCGTAACATTAACATGGGAAAGAGTATGCAGGTTTCTGTTTTTGAGGAACCCTAAAAGTAGGCATATTTAACCCTCCAGCTGCCATTCGCCGGAATCCGGCGATAAAACCGGCGCGACTTAATCTTCCCGTACCTGCTTACGGTACGTCGCAAATGTAATTTTATATACACCATTGTAAAGAAGAGATCATAATCTACGTCCTTAGTAGTAGGTATTTGAAATTTTTATACTCTATGCATTACATTGTATGATTACATTTAGTTACGGGTTTTATGACGTCGTGTCAACAGCTGTTCGAGCCGTATGCTTTGCATTGTGTTAGAGTCGTGCTATTGGGTTATTGTTTCATTGTGTATGTTGTGTGAATTATCTATAATACGAGGGTCATTCAATAATTAAAGAGACAAACGGGTCTGGGCAGAAAACTGTTATTAGGGTATTTTTGGTGCTTTTACAACTTTAAGTTGGCAGTACTGGGATAGGTCCTGATCCGCTGATTAATCAACATTGTTGTGTTTATCACCTCAAAAATACATTTAATGATGGTGAATCTACTTGAAAATTCCACATTAGTTGAACAACGTTATGTTATTCGTTTTTTACTTGCTGAAGGTGAAAAACATCTGAATATATACTCTAGAATGACTAAAATGTATGGTGAACATTGTTTGAATCGTGCAAATTTTTACAAGTGGGTAGAACAGTTCAAAAATGGCCGGGACCCAGTGACAGATTAACACCGACCTGGCTGACCAGTTGAAGTTTCAACCCCTTCTCTTAATAAACGGTACCAGTGAACTGACACATACTTTCTCCCTTAAGTAAGTTCAAGAAAGACAATCTATAATAAAACTATCAGTTCTCCAAAGTTCATCTAAATAAATATCATTTAATAATTTATTGTTTCAAAAATAATCATCCCATTTCTGAAAAGAAAAACAAGAGAGACAAAGTTAAATTAATTGTTCAAATTGTATGGGGGGGAAACAACCCCCCCCCGTAATACCAAGCTTTTTTGAGTTGGTTCTGTTGGGTGATTTGACCTTACACTTAATACCAAGTTTCATGGAAAACGGTTAAAAAATAAGGAAGAAATTGATATTTTAATATTCTCCATAAGAATAACATTGGACGCTTTCAGACAACGTACTGTGTTTATCATAGACAGTAAATTTAACTTTTCTCTGGAACCGTTAGTCGTAGACAAATAATTCAAAATACTAATTTGTTTAGTTTTTTAAGCTGGTTTCAATGGTACCAGTCAAGTTATACTTTACTTTTATTGTTTTCGCTGAAAATTTAAAAATTTGATTTTTTTGACATTTAAAAGCCCATAACTTTTGAACCGTCATTTTTACAGACATGCGGGTGGTGTCAAATTATTTAGTACTATGTGCACTATAAACTATCAAATTTTAATCAAAATCGTTAGAGCCGTTTTTGAGAAAATTGGATTTTTCACGTTTTTTAAGGGTTTTTAGGGGTAAACTACCCTTAAAAATCAAAAATTCAAAAAAATGAAAAAAACGCCTGGAGATACCGTGAATATATACATACATGCCAAATTTCATCTAAATCGGACCAACGGGGTAGGCTGTGGCACTGTACACATCCAGACACACACACACACACACACACACACACACACACACACACACACACGGACGGACAGACATCACCTCCAAACCCACTTTTTTGGATTCAGGGGACCCCAAAACGGATATATCCACCCTCAACTCAAATTCGAAAATTTTGACGAAAACAATACTTTCTCCATATACTACGTATAAGGGGAGAAAGTAAAAAATTGAATTAATGACATAATTCGTGCTGACCGCCGAGTCACTGTGGAAATGCTAGTTGTAAAAGTCCATGTGAGTGTGGGTACAGTTCACAACATTATTAAAAACAAGTTGAAGTACCGCAAAACATGTGCAATATGGCTCCCAAAGGAGTTGACACGGCTACACAAGGAAACAAGGTTGAGAGTGTGCACAGGGCTGCTGGAACGTTATGAAAGTGAAGGTGAGCACTTCCTCAACAAAATTTTAACTTACGATGAAATTTGGGTTCACTATTATGAGTCAGAATCAAAAAGGCAAAGCACAGAGTGGAAGGAAAACGAGGACGTCGAGAAGTTTGTGGGAAATTGGCTCAAACGCCAAGATAAAGAGTTCTTTGCAGCTGGCATAAAAAAGCTTGTGGTCCGTTGGAACGAAAGCATAAATGTTCAAGGGGATTATGTTGAAAAGTAGTAAAAGTATTCTTTCGTTAAAATAAAGTTGTTCCCTTCTAGACCTGTTTGTCTCTTTAATTTTTGAATGACCCTCGTAACATATGAATTATTCATAACACCTTTCTCCTTGTATTTAGTGTTATAGATATATGTAGGCCTAATGTCATTTTTTACAATGTTTTTATAATTTATTTGGCGAAAACTCTCATAGACCCTGGACTAGGCAGTAAGGGTTTTGTGTACATATAAAGGTTTTTGAACATGGGTACTTTTAGCGAATTTCCCATAGGGAAGAAGCTATTACCGTAGGTCTCATGGTAAGACTTAAGCCAGGGACCATTCGAGACCAAATTTGGTAGAGACGTGTATTCTTACAAATGCTCGGACGAGTTCGTAAACCAGACATATCGGTCAATGGGAACGGGTAGTTTGGGGGGGTTTTGTACCCCAAAATCATTCAATTTTTGCGTTTTTCACGTGTAATTTTTAAAGATTTCTAATTTTATATTTCACCATTGGAATCAGCTTAAAAAACTACACAAATAAGTACCTTAAAGTTTTTCTCTATCTCCAACGGTAACCGAAATATGGAAAAATCTAAACACAGTACGTTGTATTGTGGGGCTCCAATGTTAATCTTATAGAGAATAGGGAAAAATTAATATTTCCCATATTAATCAATATTTTTGGATAAAACTTGATATTTAGCTTCATGTGGTTGAGATCTATCCATTAAAATTAAAAATCATAGTTTATTGTTTATCATGGCAGCAAACCTGCATACTCTTTTCCCATATTAATCATATAGGGAATAGGCAAACTCAAAAATGTTAAGATAAAAATTATTTATGGTAGAAATGTTTACTTTCAGTGTTCCTCACAGCAGCTAACCTGGACACTCTTTCCCATAATAATCTAATGGAGAATAGGCAAATAATTCTCATGTATATGGACAGATTTTTATAAAGCTTGTCATATATTATTATTATTATTATTTTATTGATTTGGAAATTCACTGAGTACGCAGGTCTGCTGGGACGGGGGTATTATTTTTTTTTATAGCTATGTAAGTATAAATATTTGGTTCTTATTCGTTATGAAATTTCAAACAAAATGGCTATTTCAGATTTTGTATTAAAAAATTATTTGAGCAATTTGAGGAAGCGCAAACATGACGAAAACATTTTTTGTATAAAAACTTTTTTTGCATAAATATTTTTTTTGTTACATGTAAGTAATTTTTATTTTTTTCTTGTAGCCTGTTGTATACTGAACACGAAAATATATAATATGTTATACTTTGCATAGTATCCAAATTGTTATGGTTTTTCAAACAAAACCTGAAAAATGGCCAAAAATGAGGTGGCATTCCAGAGTGAAATGATGGGCAGCTGGAGGGTTAAGCTTACCATAAACTATTTTAATTTGGACCATATACCAAGTTTTATCATTATCTGGACATAAATAAAGGAGTTAGCCTATTCTCATTAACCCTCCAACGGTTTTACCGTCGATTAATCGACGCCACCGCCGGTCGTCGAAGGTTCACCGTCGATCAATCGACGGTAGGTAAGCTTTTACAAAAAGCAATTGTGTGAATACATTTTCGGTTAAAACTACATTGAATATAGTATCGTTGTTTTCTACAGATCATACGCTTTCCGCCGAGGTATGTTTCGTTTTGCTTACTCTATGCGTCAGAATTATATGTTAGTTAAAACATCGGTCTTCAGTTGCGCGGTTATGTCGCTTTGTTTACAATGGTGGCGTTACACGTTCTCGTCGCGTTTGTTTGGTGTTCTGATGTTAATTTAACCATTTTAAAATTGATAGCAGTGACTTAAGTGTATAAAACTATATATTTTTATTTTACTTATTAAATTTTGAAAAACTTGGCTATCTTCAATTTTTGACTGGTATTTATTTGCTGTGTTTTGTGGGGGAGCAAACTTTGAAAAATCTTTTGAAAAAAATTTTGTTTATGAATTTCAATTGGTTAAACCCATCAAAACTAAGATAAAAATAAAACATGTTACTATTATCTTATAGATAATTTAACGTAGATTAAAATGGTGTATAATATGTTATAATAGTTACTATATTTTTACTATTTTATGTGGAATTTTTAGTAAAAGCCTGCAAAAGCGCCAAAATGAGGTGAACCTCAAGGGGTCAAATAGTGAACCGTTGGAGGATTAAGATTAACTTAGGAAAGAGTATGCAGGTTTGCTGCTGTGGGGAACACATAGAATATGATTTTTTAGCATAAACGTATGGATCCTAACATCATGAAGCTAAATATAAAGTTTCATACAAATCTATAAATTGGTTAGTAAGGGAAATATTAATTTTTCCTTAAAAAAAAAAAAAAATTATATAAAATTATATATATATAAAATTGAATGTATGTATGTATGTCGTCTGTATGTCCTGTATGCGTTGCCAAACTACTTATCCGATCGCCATGAAATTTTAGGAAGTTGCTCTATATTTGTCCGGGAAGGTTTTAGTGAAACAATATTTTCAATAACCCCTTAAGTTTCCATTTTATGGCGTTTTAAATTTATAATGTTAATTTTATTGGAGAGTAAGTTTGTTTACAAATTTTCTACAATGAAAACATTTGATTTCTTAGCTACAAATGATTGGTTTACTTTCCATTAGCAATATGCTTATTTACTATCCAATGCCATCTGAATCATTCATTATTGTAAACTATGAAGTAAATATGTGCCGTACGAAATGAACAGCTTTATTAGCAACGTTAATAGTTTACGGTTTTGGGTGATTATGTATTTATATTTTTAGTTTCTGTCTGATTAGAAGTCACATGTTTATATGTTGGCAAAATAAAAAATAATTACAATGTTTATATTTATAACGTTATGTTAATAATCAGCTGTTGAATATCTTTTCTATAAAAGCCGTATTACATTTAGTTTTGTTTTGGGTTTGGATTGGATTTGAAGATTGTGAATTAATCCACTCAGATTTATTTGTTTTATGGAAATGTTATTAATATGTCTTATCGTTTCAGTATTGTTACTCATTATAACGCGACTCAGAATATATAACCTTTCACAATGAAGCCGTAATGCTATTCGACTTCAGAACATGGCCAATCTTAAAGTTAACATGTATTTACTGTCAAGCGTTATGAAGTTTGCCGGGTCAGCTAGTCCCCCATAAAATTAGCATTGAAGCTCCTAAATACAATATACTGTGTTTAGATTTTTTCATATCTCGGTAACCATTGGAGAGAAAAACTTTAAGGAACAAAATTGTGCAGTTTTTTAAGCTGTTTCTAATGGTAAAAGATAAAATTTAAATTATTTTTAAATTTTTAAAAATTACAAGGGAAAACTCAAAAACCCCCATTTTTGGGGTACAAAACCCCCCTACTGGTACTGGTATTTTATCTATCTATGTAATTAAATTTTTGAAAGAAAAACTCAGTAATCCACTACCCAAGACATACAATATTATTAAGCATTTACAATGTAAAGCTAGCATATTTTACAAAATGCATTTTTTAACACACCTGAGATGATTCCGAATACCGGTCACTACCACTGCTACTGACACCGATAGGCACTCTATTAGGAACATCACTACTTGAAGACCTTTTTCTTTTAATTTTTGACTCGGGAGAGTTGGGCCCTTGCTGACACAGGTCCGGTGTTCTCGCTAGTGGTCCAATGACATTTGTTAATGGCAGTGGATGACTATCATCACCTCGGGAGTTGTCTCTTGATTCTGTCAGACCTCGAATCTGCAGGGATGCCGCTATTTTCAATATGGAAGCTAATTCCTCCTGCTTTACATTTACCTGCCCACGATACATGAAATCCATTAAAACTTGCATTTCTCCTAAGGTCACATCTTTGAGAAAGATTATAGGGTGAGGTTGTTTATTCTGCAAAAACAATTTTTGAAAGTAAGGACTACAAGCTGAAAGAACAGTCTGGTGTGCTTTGATAAACTTGAAGTTCTCATCAAGTATATCATTGTTTACTGCGAGTGTCACATCCACTAGTTGCTCCTCTTCTAAAAACTTTGTAAAAATGTCCGTTAGATTTGTTTTATGGTTATTCCAACGCAGGCAAAATTCTTGGTCCATTGTCCTGAAATCCTCCTTAAAATATCTCGAAAACCTGTAACAAGACAGAAATATGTTTTTAAGTTTGTTATGTAGGATTATACAATATTATTTACTTTCAGAAACACCCTGACTTAAACTACGTTGTAACGTTTTTATCTTTAAAAGGTGGATGAGAAGAAAGAAACTATTATTTTATATTTTGTGTGTGTAAAAACTAATGCAAATATTGTTTGGTTACAAATGTAAATACCAAATTTGAGTTTAAAGTTAATTTTAGTCAAATAAAAGTGACCTTATTTTTCTAAGTTTAGTTTTATTCCGAGTGACCCTTAATGGACGGTTTGTTGGTATAGGCCTATTAAGAATCTCACGACAAACTGATTTGTTTACAATGAGGAATATAAGTTAATACCTCTTTTGAAGTAGCTTGTGATAGTACAAACCATTCTTGATTCAACCCATAATACCGTAATAATTTTCACCAATAATTTTAGTAATGGTGTAGGGGAGGCCTATAATGGGTTTTATTTATTTATCTAAATCAGCAGCCAACTTTCCAAAAACATTGTTATGGATGGATATTTAAAATTTTAACATTAATCCTCACATCATCCATAGTAAACCCTAAAGTCAGAAGCCATTTCTTTAGATTGAGCAATATTTATTGAGCAAATCATTATTTCATTATTTTGGCGAAAAAATAACAGTAGGCCTACTTTACCTACAAACGGATACTTACATTATTAGCCTATAGATAGTTTTATTCACAGTTAAATTTTCTATCAAACAACATTTTGCTGTAGCAGTAGGGCCTATGTGAATAAATTGAAAAAATAAGGAAAACCTGATTTTTTACAATTATCTGAAATATGTAGATTTTCACAATTTGATACAGTAACTTATGAATTATAAAATTAATTACACTTGTATATCTGTAAAGGATCAATAATTATTTCCTTCCACTTCAGTGCTGTATGCCAGCAATATAATAGGGGCCTATAATATTGTGACAAATAGAACATCAAAATAAGTACTGTAAATCAATATCATATTTATGTACAATGCTAAAAAGTATATTATAGATTACAAATGAAACTGTTATTCGTTACAAAGTTGCCCCTGAACTTATGAACCTAAATATAAAACTAATTCTTAATCAAAGATAATTATCTTCACCCTATTAAGTGTAATGGTTTGGTGGCTTAATATACAATAGCTATGTTAATGATGAAGGACAGCTACCTAATTTATTGTAATAGCAGTTTATCGACAGAAATAAAAACTTTGACTTTGAAACACAGATGTTCTTAGGGTTTACGTCAAGGAGTTTGGTGGAAGAGATCTCATGTAAAAATGGTGTTGACATAGGCTAACCTAAAAAAATTCTAGGTCTAGGCCTACATGAATTCCTTTTAGGCTATAGCACTATATACGTAAACCATCAAATTTGCCCTATACACTAGACACGACAAACTATAGACCTGATCACAGTTTAGCCAGTTAAGCAGAGGGTAAGTTAAGTAAAAGAAAGAATATAGGCCTAAATAATATAAAAACTATGATCATATTGACACAACTATATTTAGTGGGCCTGTTTACTGTTAAAGTCATAAACAAAATCTTTTATAAACATTGTTTTTTTTAGTATGTTGACCTATGTTGGATTTTCAGTTAATTCATTATAACTGAGTAGGGGGAGGAGTATAATTGTAATACCTTCATAAAATTATCAGTATTATTTGTTAGCATGAAATCCGGTTAGCCATATATTATTGTGAAAAAAAATACTGAAACTGGAAACTTGTATTGCAAATAAAATAAAGAGTACGCATGTGATGTCAACCTTCCAATATGAAAACTGAGGGTAATGAACTTTTAAGAATGAGATGTCAAATACAGATCTCTGTTATATTGTTGAATGTCATTAAAAAATTATAAAGATCATAATTGTGCTTGGAAGTGTGATAATATACTTTTATTATTATTAATAGAGAAGTAGCGAAACAACAACAAAGATAATAACATAAGATTATGATCAAAATAGAATTTATTTGTAAGTCGCCATTTTACTAGAATATAAGCTACTGCTTTGCTTTGGTGCATCCCAAAATTAATCACTTGGTAGTAGAAACAGTAAAGGGGGGTTCATAATGGAATTATTATAGTGAATTGTAGTTTGTACATTGTAAACAAGAAATGACAACAAGCAAGGTTTATTATTATATTTCAGTTGACAATTATTAATCTTACCTTCAGGCCCAACTCCTCCATCAAACCAGAGCGAACACCGCTTTGCCAAAACCAGTGGTAATGCCATTTTGATTGTAATATTTTTATTTTGACTGATAATGAAAAGTACTGTATGAAATGTTAGTAGGTAAGGCAAGCTTTTGTGTATAGCTTTTTTGTCCGTTAGTACAATGGTTTTAAATGGCTTTAATGGTACTTAAATTAATGGTAATTAATTTACCGTTAATAAATTTTTGGTACCATTATAATTTATTGGTAATAAATTTGGTTTAATGGTATTTGGTATTTAAATGGCTTTAATGGTATTCAGATTATATTAGTTTAACAAAGACTTTACCAAGGACTATTCTTAAAATAGATTTTGGCTTAATAACGTTGATTTAAACATTAAATTTGAATGTTGATAAAATCCTTGTGATTTGCGGGATTTTTTTCATTCTTCGCAAATCATATTTTCCTTTATTGTCGTCTAGTCATTTGAAACAAGTAGTTTTGGTGTTGGATGAAAATGTCTCTTATATTTCTGCAGCAGTACTGTATTTGAATAATTGAACTCGAAGAGGGTTATTACAGATCCTTAATCCCTGGTTAAAATAATGATGTTTTCATTACAGTGTAAATCATAAAATTTAATTAAAGATTTAGAGTTGATTCTGTTAGGTGGCTTCGTTTTTAGGCGAGTATAATTTGCATCCCACTGTACAATATATTACTCATTCTGTATAAATCGGATCCTCCAATAGTTTAGCCTCAAAGAATCAATAGGCAGAGCCGCTCTTTAAGTTTCAATGTTCCACTGATCATGTTGAGGGCGATGACGGATATGGCGGGCACGTGGTGAAGCTGCAGTTTGTATTTTTGTACTATTTTTGGTCACAGAAAATAATAACCTTTTAAAAAAATTTTTAGAAGATAGTAGAAGTGCATAGGCCTAGGCCATAAGAATAATCTCTTGTTATTTCTACTCTGTGATTTAGCTTGATTTACGCTTATCTTTCGATGAATATATAGGGTCCGATCTTCAAATAATCCTTGATCTTGCTTATTTTTTGCTCCAAAGGTTTAAATAATTAGTTTAAAATTTGACTCTTTTTACTGTTAAAGAATAACTGAAAAGTCATTTGAAGATAAAAATTTTTAATAATAATAATAGTAAAATCCATAGCACTGTCGTAATGCTGTAATCCAGAGTCAATGCAGCTTTTTCAGTAGAACGATGAGGAGAAAACATGTTAACGCGTTACTGGGCGCAACCACTGACAGTCCAATCAAATCACTTCCGTTCGGTCAGTCTAATGGGTTGTAGGTAAACCATTTCAGAAATTAATGTAATGTTCTTAGTTACATTGAAAAATAGAGACCCATTAACACTAATCATTACAACAATATATTATGTTTTGGTAAACACTAAAAATACAGTTGATTCCGCAGTCAGCGGGTCCATCAGTATTATAGGTATTACATAAAGTAAGTTACATTAAATTTTATTAGTAATTTTTACTAATCCGGGACCTTAGATTGATATCTGAAGAATAACTTTACGGTAATACACGATTTAAAAAAATATTATACTACAATATTGAAAATACCGTAATATTGCTCTAAAATTAATACTATGAACAAGTTTTGCCAATTATACTGACTTAATCTATATTTTTATATTTCCTTAGCTATCCCTATACAATACTGATATAAATATAAGTCACCTATCGATGAGTTTCAATTTTAAACTTGATTTGTGCAAATTAAAATATTTAGTGCGAACCCAGGAATCGAGACAAACTCTGGTTTTAGGAATACAAATTCCAACTATGCGGGAGCGAAGAAAACTCATAATTCGCCGTTATGGGGCCTAATTTTCTGTGCTGCCAGTCTCCTCTACCTCAGAGGGAGTAAAAATGTTGGAAAGGTTAAAAAAACTTAATATTTTGTGATACAAGGTTGAGTGTTTTAAAATTAATTTTTTTTGTGGATTTCCAACGTAAAAATAATTAATTTTGGAATGCATTTTTATTGATATGAAATTAATTTTATGACATACAAGATGACGATTGCAACATAATTTTACGTTAGGATAAAGGGTGATCTCTCCCCTATCCTCTGTGGATATTGGAAGGAATAATGTGGAACCGCCCGCTGATCACAGAGTAATTTAGTATACACGTACTAACAATAAATTACAGGACTACTTTTGTTGGTCTATAGTGCGGTAAAATACTTTAACGTATTTACAATAAATTTTAATACTTATTATATTCCATTTATAATAGGTAATTATTTTTAAACATCTTAAGAAATAATTATACAATATTTCCAACTAATGTATGGTGGTTAAGCAAAAAAGAGGCTTCAAATAGAAAGTTTTGTTTACAATAATGTTGCAAAATGTCAAAATTGATTGTTGACGCATACCAAGGCCAATCACAGCCACACAGCCGTCATCAACCCTTTGCGGTCGGGTAGGTGCTTTGAAGATTCTTCTCAGGTTGGATGAGTCACTTTACTGCGAACAGCTGTTTCCATGGCAGCTCGATTACTACACTAACCTTATTGTCCTGTTAGGTCGGAACGGCCACTTTCGTGGCCATGGCTAAGAGTTATTTATTGCCATAGTAAACGGATGGTTATTAAAAAAATATATTTTACAAATAGATTGAAGGGCCACCTAATTGGCATAACAAACCACGTAAAGAAAGCACTACTTGTAACTAAAGTGGCCCATCCGACCTCAGACACCAAAAAAACCAAAGTTGCTCCTAGCTGACTGTGAAGGTAGAAGCGGCCACAATAATTATGGCCCACCCGATCAGAGAAGACTAAGCTTCTTTAGCCAAAATAGAGCTGGTACAGAAGTCATGAGGGCCATCTAAGTGGCCCATCCGACCGCAAAGGGGTTTAAGAGTGTACAGTACTTCCACCATATTGTATTTTTAAATCCGTAAAAGCAATGTCATGAACTCCATATCTGATGCCTCTCTTCAAACATAAGTTTTAAAATTAAGGTACATTGTAGGATTAAAATCAGAAAATGCTTATCATTAAGATATATAGTTCTTATAAAATGTTTTATTGCTACGCTATAGAAAAACATATTTGAACTATAGTATTATATTAGGTACAGTAACGTTTTATATACACAAAGTGAGAAAAGACAAACAATCAAAACAACAAAATGAAGTATAATGTTATATTGATTGTTGTTATTTTGTAATGTTTTACCGTTCTTATAAAATATCAAAGTGAAAAAAGAATACTATATTTACAATTTACTACACCAAGTTGTGATTTCCAGAACTAATATTGTGATTGAAGAAGTATGTACGGTGGGTTTTGTATTCCCCGGTTGCAGAGTTGCCAACTGATATGATTGCTATGCAGTGTCGATTGGCAACACTGTCCTCTGAGAGTTATCTGATGAAACTATTCAGCCCCCCTCAATCCAACGAAAAACACAATTTCTGATCAACAGATTGGAATTAATAGTCAAGTGTAAGTTTATATTCACTCCGCAGTATGTGTGATTGTACGTCCATAAAAATGTTCACTGGGTACTAAAGTAGACATTTGAATGTCATACCTTGTGTAATATTTATAGGGCCTACGCCTATTTTTAGAAACAAAACCGTCAGCACAGAGAAATTTCAAACAAAATATTTCTTACAATATTTTAAGATACTCGTACATAAAATAAACAATGTTTAATCAGTGACTGGGTAGGAAATTATAATTTTCAGTGATTTTCAGTTAAAGATCATATTTCAAACCGCGTAGCTACGTAAAATTAATGTATCACATAAACATAGTTTTAATTAAGCTTATGGACGAGTAAGGCAGGCCTACAAGTTTTAGGTGACATTGATGAAAAATCAATTGCTTTTACAGGAAAAAATTGTTTACTGATTCTACTTATAAAAGAAACCTAAATAAAAAGAGTTAATCTGTAATTTTGAAACATTTAATGCTTGGTCTTAAAAGTGTTGTGATAAAATTAGCCCTGAAATAGAATACAACATTTACAGCATTAGGATGCCCTCAATAGCAAAACTCAATGTTAATTAGACATCTGCTTATGATTATTATTCAAATAACTTTTTACATTATAGAAACATTTTTAAAATAAGTACTTCTTAAGAATATTTTTTCAATAAAAAAATCTCATTTTTGGAGATTTGAGTTAAAACTTAGGAATTACAAAACATTTGATAAAAAAAATATATAAAAGTTTTTTTCAAGGAAATAATTTATCAATGAATTAGAGGCTGAATAAATGAATGAAATGAAAAGAGAAACGGATGGTATTATCAACTACGTGTCAATGATTAAGTCGCCCGATCTTTCCGGATTTATTTTGAAGGATGAGTATGACGTTTTTCATGACATTATAATCTTATATGATTATATAATCATTATAATCTGAAAAAAACTAGCATTTCATTTGCCAGGATGTTAAATTAATAACTATACATTAAATGTACGATTAGTCCTCAATATATTCTAACATCTGTAATTTTTTAACCAGGCACACGACCGCAGTGTGAATAGCACTGACAGTTATTATTTTTATAAAACATATTACGAACTAGATAAATACTTTTAAATTGCAGAAAACCCCCAAGCTAAGCATAAAACATGTACTGTCTCAAAATATTTATATAAATATTTGAAAATAAATATCTGCATCCGATATATGCATACGTTAGTATAGCCTACTATGTATATGTGCCTCTATTTAGTTGCGAACCAAAGAAAAACAGATGTTAGATGATACGAATATCCCATTGCCGGAAGCAAAGTGACCTCATTCGACAACGTTGTCTTACCAAACTAATAATGGTCACTCAACCTTGGTGTCGATATCGTACAGCGAGCTCCCAAACTACCGCTGAGAAATATGTGTCATGTTTTATTTCAAAAGTTATAGTTGGCGATTTTT
Source organism: Nephotettix cincticeps (assembly GCA_023375725.1). Lineage (NCBI taxonomy): Eukaryota > Metazoa > Arthropoda > Insecta > Hemiptera > Cicadellidae > Nephotettix > Nephotettix cincticeps. The sequence goes on along the minus strand of CM041790.1, from coordinate 32,476,408 downwards.
CATATTGGGGTTTTTGCTGTTTTTGTCTGTTTGTTTACTAGTTGCGAGCATTGAAAACTAAAAACATGTAAAAAGTAAAACAATTTATTATTACAGCTCACTTACTTTATGTTTATTCGTTTCATTTGAGATTAATTAATACTCAGAACAACCCGCAAGGGACATTCTTCTTTACACTAAGGAAGCTACAAGATATCTGTTTGCCAAGTATTTTTACTTTCTTACCTTATACCATAGAAATTTATCTAGATATAGTATAATTTTTGTAAAAATCTTCCAATTCAGGCTAAGTTGCGAGTGGATATCGCCATTCTGAGGCTCCCTGATCCAAAAAGTGACCCACCAGTCCGAGACAGACATCAGTCAATCTGTCTATCTGTGTACAGAGCCCGAGGTCAAACTGATTGTCCAATTTTTAATGAAATTTGGTACACGGGTGCATCTTGCAAAATTTTGAAAAATACTAATGTATCAAACTTTGTTTAGTGATTCTGATTAAAATTTCATGGTTTGTAGTTACTTAAGTCCCAAACAATACGACATAGTTAAAAAAGTTATATAGGATGTGGAATGTATAATTAAATATATATTAATTTTTTAAAATTCTTTAAACAGTTTGACGACTATTTCCATTAAAACCGGCTGATAAAACGAAACAAATTAGTATTAAGAATTATGTATTGGTCTACGCCTAATGGTTCCAGCGGAAATTTAAATTATTATCTGCGATAAGTATGGTACGGGGTCTAAGATCGCCCAATATTATTATTAATATGTTTACTAAAAAGTCAATTTCTTCCTCATTTTTGAACTGTTTTGCATAAAGCTTGATATTTAGCGTAAGGTTATACACACATCACCAAGACAACTCCCTCAAAACGTTTGTTGTTACGATACTTCGGTACTGAAGGGTAGTCCCAAAAATATTTAATTTGTAGTAAAAGGGTGATTGATATTGTAATAAGTACTTAATAATGAGGTAGTTTTATAAAAATGTTTGTATTATTTAAGGGAGAATGTAAGTGCCAGATCACTGACACGGTTTATTTTCACTATTTAGAAAATATAAGGGTTAAGTAATGTATTGAACGGAAATTGAATGTACTAGGACAGCTATGTTGATAAAAGCTTACATCTCAAAATTTCAAGGTTGGGTAGTAATGAATTCAGAGACAATTCCTTTCAAATTTTTAGGAAACCCAATACCCACATGTAAAGGGTAGCACAAGGTTACAGCTACACAATGAGGACAATACAAGACGTTCAGGGAGAACTGTCCTCTTGTAACACGAAGGTCAGGCCTCGTTATAGACAAGCGCGATTCTTCGTATTGGTTACGTGTTTTTCAATGAGCATTGACAATGAGTCGCCTTGCTCTCCACTCTAATGGAGGCTTTGTCAGTGTATCAGACGCTGAGTTGTATTGTTCAACCTCTTCACTACACCACGTAAAACACTTGATAAAATACTTGCTATCCAACCTTAAAATAACACTATTGTACAAAATACTGTATTGCTGAAAAAATGTGTTCCAGTAATACTGAGAGTTTATCGTTTAGGTGACACTCGCTATGATGTATTAAATATACAATATTACCTCGCACCCGTAAATTAGAATTAATTAAATCTTTTTATGTCTAAACAGCATTTTTAAGAATAAATGTTGACTATACTTGATTGAACTGTATTGATTTGTTAGCTCTTTACTTCAAAATGAAGAGTTTTATATTATCATATAAAATCATTTTAAAATTTACCTTAATTAGCTTGATTTAGATTATTAAGAATATAGGAGAATAGTAAGTTGGTTTAATGCCTCAAGAAAAAATTATTTAGATTTTAAAACATTCCTAATAACAAAAGGACCTTAACCTTAAGGAAGTGTACGAGTATACCACGTCTTGTTATATCAATTAGCTTATTCTCCATAAGAATGACATTGGAAATGAGTAGATGTTTTTTTGCCACGAGGAACAAAAAAATCTATCTATACAAAACCCTCCCCAACCCCCACTCAGATAGACCGATTTGGCTGGATTTCAATCTTGGTCAAATAATTACAAATACACGTCTGTCCCAAATTTCATCGAGATTAGAGTTTTTTACGAGAGTTATCGTGTTTACAGACTGTGCTTTTGGTATCCGGGGACCTAAAAAGGAAAAATGTGGTTCTGGGTAATTGGTATCGCCATTAAGACTACGATAGCTCCATTTTCTATAGGGAATTCACTAAAATAGCAAGCACAATCAAATAACGGGTTTTAATGAATATATATCTATTTGCTAATTATCGTGTGTTCAATCATTAGTTAGCAAACTAATACTGCAGTTTGTCTATAGTGGTGGTAACACTGCAGACAATATATGTATAATGTACCTAATAATATACATTTATGACAGTTGTTTACCCTTTTTATCTACTAACAAATGGCACTCTGAAATTTTCTTTAAGGACGTCACCTCAAATCTAATAGACCAAACTACGGAACTGTTCCCATTATTTAGATTAAATGGGCGGTGAAACGATCTGGATTCGAATTGCTCTGGAATGCTAAAATCAAACACAGGGACCTACTTTGAATGATGTGAAACCTCGGGTCAGCTCTAAGTGATGACGTCATGAGGACATACTGAGTCAGATTACGGTTCGATACAATGTACGAGGATTGTCCCAGCAAACCAGCAAACCAGCTCTCAACTCTCAAAGTAGACGTCGTCATCAGGGTACTTCGCTCAAATGTAAACTGGACACTGAACTTTGTCTAACGTTGTTGAATTTTATTTGAAATATTATGTCATATTTATTCCTACTCCATAACGAAATATTTTATATAATCAGCTAATTGATATACATAATTTTTATGTACCGAGTCAACTTTACCGGGTTACTTTGCTTCATTATTTTGAACAAAGGTTTATTATTCAGCTTATAAACCGTTTAAAATTTATTCAGGCTATTGAAACTTCTACCATAGGTTCTTCAATTATTTTTATTTTAAATAAAAAATTAGAAGATGATAAAACAGCTTTTTTTAATTTATTGATACCTGGAACAAAGTCTACCAACGGTGAGGGTATACTTATGCTCCATGATGATTTTTACATTTAAAATTGATACAAAACCATTACTAAGTGCAAAGTATAACCAGGATTGTGAATAAAATGCTCGAATTGAATATTTTCATGAGATTTAATCTCTATATATAAAATTTAATGTGTGTCTGTCTGTATATCCTTTATGCGTTGCCAAACTACTCATCCGATCGCCATGAAATTTTAGGAAGTTGCTCATAAATATGTTGAAAGTTTTATGAAACTATTTTCGAAAACCCCATAATTTCCATTAATGGCGTTTTAAACTAATGTTTAACCTTGGAGAGTAAGTTTGTTTACAAATGCCTACAATGAAAACTTTATTTCTTATCAGCTGATTGGTTTACTTTCATTAGCTTTACTATCCAATGCCATCTGAACTTCATTTTTACTATGAAGTATTGTACATAAAAATCACTTTATTCACCACATTAATAGTAACGATTTTTCATGTATTATATTTTATTTTCTGTCTGATTAAAGTCACTGTTTATATGATAATTACAAAATATTATTACGTTTTATTATAAAATTATCTTTCCTATAAAACCGTATCATAGGTTTCGTTTTATAATTTTGAAAATTGTGAAATAAATAGATTTATTTGTTTATGATGATATTATATGTTTTATCGTTTCAGTATGTTTCTGCAGCGAAGAATATAAAACCTTTACAATGAAACCGTATACTCGACTTCAGAATGGCCAATCTAAAGTTAACAGTTTCATGAATATTTATAGTTATTTACAAACCTCAAAAGTACATAAAAAGAGGGGAAAAATTAATAACTAATGTTACGTTAAACTATGCTTACTTATCCTTAAAATATTGTTATATATGATGTTGTATAACACTATTTTTATATGAATTTATATCGCGAAGTCCCAGATATCTTTCAGTTCAGGGATCATACAAAGTCCCTGTTTCTTCTCTTCCAATATAGTAGCATATATTCATACTGGTCTTATGGGGTCGGCCACTTCCATGATTTCAGTGATCGTTGCATGGAACTTATTTTCACGTTTATTTTGTCAGTGACAAATTTTCACATTTATTCTACCAGTGACAAATCACTTAACAGCAAAGTATGAAAAGGGACCCTATTATACCTGTCTTAAAATATATAATAAACTACCTCTCCAAATAAGAAAAATAAACTATGTTTATAAATTTAAAAAAAGTAAAAGAACACTTCCTAGAATTGTGTCCCTATCTGATAAGTGATGTTGGGTGACCTCTCTCCCACTTATTTTATGTCAAATATTTTATTATATGTATTTATTGTGTTTAATGTATATATATATATACATATATATATATATATATATATATATATATATATATATATATCTCGCAGGAACATCTTGGGGGCCAATGCTAGAGTTCTACGGACCTCTGCATTATCCCTGGTTTACGCTGCAGCTGAGTATTGTGCCCCTGTGTGGCTTACCAGTGTGCATGTTAAGTGCTTGGATGTGGAACTGAATAGGGTTATGAGGACCATCAGTGGTACTCTAATGGCCACACCTACTCCTTGGCTCCCAGTGCTGTGTAACATAGCCCCACCCAATGTAAGACGCAAGGCATACCTGAAGAGAGAATACGAGAAGATTATCAGAGAGCCCAAACTCCCAATTATGCAGGACCTTATACCCCACCCCAACCGCCTCAAGTCTAGGCACCCACCAATGCAGACAGCTTCTCAGTTAATGGCTGAAGATTATACAGCTGATAAAGAGTGGAATGCATCTTGGGATAACTTTATTGGGCAGAACTCCTCTCTAATAAGAGACCCAACAGTACAGGTAAATGGTATGACCCTTCCTCGGAAACAATGGTCTCTTATCAATCGTTTCCGCACAGGAGTAGGTAGATGCAATTATTGGCGGTCAAAATGGGGCCTGACAGACGATCAAACATGTGATTGTGGAGCGGCAGTACAAACCATGAGGCATATTGCCGAAGAGTGCCCCTTGCGATTTTTCTCTGATGGGGTTGAAGGTGTACACGATGTCAGTGATGTGTCTGTGGAATGGCTCAAAGGGTTGGACCTAGCTCTGTAATAATTCAAAACATGATAGGCATTTTATTTCAATTTTTTATTTCATTTATTCTATTTATTGACGTGAGTGAATAGTACTCTATATCTTTGTGTGTATGATTTGGTGACATAACCATACGATAAATAAATAAATAATGTATTATTGTATTATTCATTGTATGACGTGTTCAAATATTATTTGTATCTTGAACGAATAAAGATGACTTATGACTTAGTTCAATTATTTTTCTTGGAAAAATTTCCCTTTCATATGTAAATATAACATAAATCCCAACCTTCCGTTCAAATTCGGATACCGTTTGAGGAAATACGAGCCCATTCTTATCCTGGAATACTATTTTTAAATCATGTAACAACCAGGTCAATCTTGTTTAAGTAGACAGCAACAATCATTCTTAGATCAAAAGAAGTTACAGAGAATCAATCACACATTTTTCAAATGACGCCTCTTCTTTCTCAGAAAATATTTGTTGGTAGTTCTGCTTTATAGGTTTGCCAGTTCCATTAGTAACCTTTATTTTATTTATTCATGTTATGCTTGGAATATCATACATTGCTGTCGCTACTCTCTGAGTCATTTCATTATTTTGTAAAGCTGCTAGGCATGCTTTCAACCGATATTCTGAATAGTCAAAATACTTTCTTGCCCCAGGTTGCCGCTTGTATTTTCTCTGCATACTGAAAAATACCACTTACAAAAGACATACATATTATGAGTTACATCAATTAATATACATATTAGTATTTTTTAGGATTTTAAAGTTGTTATTAAAAATATTAACCTGTGGGATGCCAAAAAAGACTGAAACAATATTATTATGCTTTATCACTGTAATTATAAATCTATGTTAATAAATTAACTACGAATAAGATATGATTTCACTTACATGAAAATACTTCACCAGATAAAGTGAGGACAGCAAATTTTGGAGGTGTAAAACTTGAGAT